>JARQOC010000006.1:124727680-126100678 GCA_033576535.1 Allobates femoralis
CGAACAAATCACTAATTCGACTAATCAAACCGAATTTGAACATTGAGGTGGTGGCTCATCACTAGTTAGCAGCTGCAGAATGTTGTGGTAGGTGACCCAGCAGGTGGTCATGTCAGACTTGAACCTAAGATTGCTCTCCCTGACAGGTGTGCAGGAGTCAGAGACAAATTTGTGGTATTTAAAGAAGCCTGTAAACTATACTTTAGGGTTCGGACCTATACCTCTGGAGATGCGCAGCAGCATGTGGGAATTATTATGTCGCTGTTACAGGGGAATCCCCAATCTTGGGCTTTCTCTTTGACACATGAATCTGCTTGTCTCTGGTCTGTAGATGGGTTTTTTGATGCGCTTGGACTCATCTATGATGATTTTGACTGTGTCTCTTTGGCCGAATCCAGATTGCATCACCTTCAACAGGGGAATCGGTCAGCAGAGACTTACTGTTCTGAGTTTCGTAGGTGGGCTACGGACACAAAGTGGAACCATCCAGCCCTCAGAAGTCATTTTTACCAGGGACTCTCAGAAAGGTTGAAGGATACTCTGATGGTTTATGAGACCCTGTAATCTCTGGAGGCTGCCATGTCTTTGGCTATACGTATGGATAGATGCCTTCAGGATAGAAAGGGTAAACCTTCTTCTCCTGAGAACCTTTCTCAAGGTAGCACCCTATTGCTGGGTGGGCAATCAGAGGGCGAATCATTTCTCCCAAACGTGGATGAACCCATGCAACTAGAAGAAGCGACTGCCTTTCTTGTGGCATTTAACAAAAGAAGAAAAAAGGGGCCTGTTTTTTCTGTGTTAAAAATGACCATTTTATTGGAGCCTGTCCCTCTGTTCCTAAGCAGAGTGGAATATCTTTCACTTGGGTTACCATGGGTAGTCTGGTGATAAATGAACAGGAGGTGTGTGTATTTTCAACATATAATTCCCGATTTCTCCTGAGAGCCGAGATGGCATAGAGAGCAAAACCGAAAAAAATTCTGTTTTTGTTGAGTGGAACGGGGGTCAGCTTGGTGGATGTTTGTTTTGTAAAGACTCCTGGGCTTACCTGCAGTTTGTCATCTAAACCCATTCATATCTATGCCATAGACTCAGCACCACTTCTTCAGGGAAGTCTAACGCAAATTGTGCATAATTTTAAATTAAAGGTAGAACCCCAACATCAGAAAGCAATTTCTTGCTATGTTCTTGAGGGTCTCCCTGCTCCCATTGTTCTGGGCCTGCCATGGTTCGTTAAACATAATCCCGTTTTGGATTGGCAGTCCAGAGACATTGTGGAGTGGAGGGATTTCTGTGTGGAGAATTGCTTGAACACATCTCTTGCTGCAGTCTCTGCTGTGACATTGCCTGCAAATCTATCAGAGTATGAGGATGTAGTTTTACAAAAGAGTTGTCACGATTTGCCCCCAGAGCTGATCTTTGTGGATAGGAATTTTGAATTTCAAATTTCTAAAGTTGTGGATTCTTGCATGTTGTGCTGTTCCCTTCAGTACTTGGTGCACTGGAGGGGTTACGGTCTTGAGGATAGGATGAGGGTGCTAGCGTCAGAGGTGAACGCCGCAAGGCTGGTCCGCACATTTCATCTCTCCCATCCTAAAAAGTTTGGCCCTGAATGTCCAGAGACCACTCATAGAAGAGGAGGGTACTGTCACCAGTGTGTCAGAAGGCACAGATGAGACTGTAGAGGCCACTCGCAGACGATCTCGGCATTTGGGCAAACAGTCAGAATCCTAAAAAAAGTCTCTGTCTCTTTAAGAGGCACTTCTCCTTTAGTTAAAGCTGGTGGTCATTAGGTCCCAGCTGATCTTTTACCTTGAACTGTCTATTTATTCCACTTGACTCCAAGGATGCACTCATACTGATAGTTTGGAGGTAGCTTCTCAACTCTAGCAGTGAACCCTGGAGTTTCTGTTGGATTGCTGTGTGGATCTTCTCAAGCTAATTGTTTCTTCCCTTCCCTCTTTGTTTGTTTATTTCCCTGGTTTGTATCTTTAGTTGGTAGCTGGGCTGACTAGTATTCACCCACTCTGATCCTTGTGTAGTTGTAGTTCCGGGACAGTGAGGGAATAGGTATCTCGCCTGGCGACAGTTGCGGAAACTGTATAGGGTCGTTAGGGGAGCCAGATGTCAGCGCTAGTTTATCTAAGGGTCACCATCTTCCCTTTTGCCCTTAGCATCAGGGACTCCTTTCCCCCTTGTCGTCCTGCGCTGGGTATCTCCCTACACCCAGGGTGACATGCAAGCGTCAATCATCACATTAGTATGCACAATAGTCAAGAAAAAAGAAAAGTAAAAGAATCATAAAAAAAAAAAAAAATAGAAAAAAAGGCAGTACTCAAAACATAATCCAAACAACTAGATGCACAAAAAAAATATGCACATCCTCAAGTACCATCCGAAGAGTGCAGAAAAATGACTGCAATGGGGTTGTTGAGCTCTTCTAACTCTACTGAGATCCTCAGCAGAGTTGCCCACAGTCACAGGTTGCTAGGAACAGTGAGAACAGGATAAAAGTCCAAGCAGTCTACCACAAGCTCCAGCAGACGAACCTTTGCAGTCTTCCACCTTATATTTAAGACCATTCTGGGTCCAACTTCTTCTCCTTAGGCGCTTGTCGCTGCGCAAAAGGGATATTACAATCCTTAAGTCTGTCTTCAGCTTGTTTAGGGGTACAGCAAGCAATTATTCTCCCCTTGTGCATAATCAACAGTATCACTGGGTTAAAGCCCTATCTATATTTGGTGCCCACATCACATAGAGCTTTACATACATGGGTGTATTCACGCCTCTTGGCCAGAGTCACTGCAGATAAGCCGAGAAAACTTGTAGTGATTGCATCTCCTGGGGCAGAGTTAAATTTTTCCTCATTGTTTGCATGAATATATCCTTGGTGGTAAAAAAATGTATTCTTACCAACATGTCTCTAGGCAGATCTTGATTTACGTGTTTTGGTTTGGGGGTTCTATGGACCCTATCAGCCATTAAATCTCTAGTGGACATTTCAGGGACAACAGCCTTTAAAAAGTTATGAAGGAAAGCAGGCAAATCCTTATCCAAGCCCTCCTCAAGGCTCCCTCTCATCCGAACATTGTTCCTGCATGATCGATCTATCCTCCAAGTTGCATGTTTTACCACTGACATGAGCCAAGTCTTCCTATAAGGCTTAATTTTTGTCAGCTAGTGCATTGAAAGAAGTGGTAGATTAAGCCATTTTATTCTCTAAATGAGAGGAGCGCTCTCCCAGAGCTGAGATTTCTACTTTCAGCTCTCTAAGCATATTATGCATGTCCTCTGTTAAAGAAGCCCTCAGAGGAAAGAAACTCGTTCATATCCTCCTTAGTGAGTGGGGTAGAGCAGTGTTGATGAATCCCCTTAGTGTCTGCACTTCTCCCAGAACCTCTGGAGGAGTGTGAGGAGCCTGGAGGGGATGCAGGCACCATTTTACCTGCTGCTTTGGCTGGCTTCCCACTCGCAAAATATTCGGGCAATCTCAGCAGGGATCCCCTCTTTTATGATCTGCTGCATTGTCATCATGTGCCTGGGCGGTTGTAGGAACTATGGGTGAGTAGCTGGAGGAAGGTGCTGGGTGCTGAGTTGAGCTGGGATGGGCTGCTAAAGGTCCCGGGCTGCAGGAATTCTGCAACTAAGCAGCTGCCACATTTGCTAGCAGGCCGCGCCCCCCATGATACTATATTACAGCTATAGGGTTGCTTTGTACTATATAGAGGATTATGAGGAGTGCTTTATATTTTTATGGAGAACCATGGGGAGTTCTTCATACTATATGGACTGGGGTGAATATAGCCTCTCTGCTCCGTGAGGTCAATTGCAAAACGGCGACCGCATCCCCCATAGTAAATTCTTAAAATCGGCAGCTGGGAGAATTTATTTAACCTATAAGAGCGGCATATTGCTGGCCCCACTGTCTATCTGCTGAGTGGCTGCCTCCTTCTATTTTAAAGCAGGTGGTGCCACCTGAGGCAACCTTTCCAGGTCACCTCATCATAGGTGTACCTCTGATAATATTCTAAGATCTGTACAGACCCCAAAGCATAATAAGCATAGGTAAAAAATAAAGTTATACTCACCTCTCTCTATAAAACTGCTCTGTTCATTTGTGGCATCTATTATTTGGTTCCTCCCACGCCAACTGGGCCCAATGTCATGATGTCACCTGATATCATGATGTCCTTAACTAGCACTGAAGATGTTATTGATGACTGAAGAGAAGATGTCTGGAGCACAGTGTGGTTGTGTGTTATGCACAGGGGAGAGCCGATGAGTATAAGCCTTTCAATTTTTTATACCCCTTCCTTACTTTCAATTTTCTAACAAAACTATTGTTATCTGAGCTCCATTTTGCTGGATTTGCCTAAATGAATCTAAAAATATGTATGTAAATTTGCCAATAAGTGGTAGATGGAAGAAATAACTTGCTGGCAATATTCAGATCCCCTTTTACTCTGTTGATTTTGTTTGTATTTCTTCATCTTTGACTTTTGAAAGATTCAAAAATACTTGTTATTGTACTAAAGCACCTTGCTTAAAGTACCACTCCAGCTCTTTTTTTATTTCACTGCTGGAGTGGCGCTTTAATTTTAAGTTCCCGGCTTAAAGTTGTACACTTCCCTACAGTTATCTTCTTCTATCATTGCGATCACTCCAGTCTGCCTCTGGTTATTTGTGACCTTCCGGCTGCTCCAGTATTTTGTGGAGGTAGCCAAGAGTCACAATTCAATATATATCTATGAGAGCCTTGTTCTGGCTCTCCTAAACTTGTATTGAACACTTGTGATGTAACTTATGGGTCTGTCCTAAGTTACAACCACAAGATGGCGCTGCGGTACCAGAGCGATGCTGAAAAAGGTGAAGCTGCCGAAAGTTGAGTTTAACACTAGGGGCAGGCGACATAGATTTAATACTATAAAAATACCAAAATGGCTGGAGTGGTGCTTTTAGCACCATTTGCATATTGTAGTATTGTTGCAAATCTGATAATAGGAAAAGAGATTTTCTTTGCCTTGTCTATATATGGTTTACTACTTATATCCAGCTGCATATCTGAGTGTGTGCTAATTTTTGTGTGGATTTATTTTATGTATATGATTTAATAATTAATTTTAGTCTTATAAATTTTCAATAAAGATTATGAAATCGTTTCATGTTCATTAACAATATAATAATAATAATAATACGGTAATAATAATAATAATAATAATAATGATAATAATAATTGTGAGAAATAATAAGTGAGAAAATGTTAACATTTTCTTAAATATAACCCTGGCTACTGTATATCTAATCATAATGAGAGAAAACAAACATAATACTCAAGTCCTAAGATCTCTTTTTATTCAATTCCTTATGGCATTTTGTGCATGGTGGTTGAATTAAAAAATTTGACTTCGCTCCACAGTTATTTATGTAATGTGCAAAAAGGGCAGAGCAATTATGTACTTCTGTAGGGAATGAGCAGGCTCTGGGGATTTATGGATTTCCATGTACTGTTGAACTACTAACTGGACACAATTAACACTGACATAATACATTTGAATAGCTGCTCTACAGCGAGCTAAAAGAGTTTGGTTTAATAAATTCCCACTATTAGAGCTCTCTGATATGAGCATATAAATCAGACTAGTGCAATCTGATATAAAAAAAAGGATTCCACTCAGACTAATGTTAGTCAATGAGGCAGAGGAAATCTGTTTCTTTTTCCTCAACTGCATTAGTATATATAAAAAAAAATCATGGCATGCTGCGATTTGACTCTGGAATCAATACATTGCAGGAAAAAAACACAGGCCATAAGGATCATCAGTTCGGTGTTAGATTGTTATGAATACATCACAATCTGAAACATGGGAAACTGTAAATGGTCATGTAAAAGATTAATAGTAAAAGAAAAGATTGAATATGGACAGCACACGAATGACAAGTAAAAAAAAACATCATCCCACTTTTTCTGGATGAGAATAGGGTACATTTTTATATGCTTGCGTGACACCTGTATTTCTTATAAAATGGCCATAGCAAACCACATACCCTGAGTCCTATTCAGAGATATTAATAGTAGTGGACACTTAAAGAATAGAGAATGTCTAAGAGAAAAGCTAAGACTATTTAGACACAAAGAATACATACTGAAGGCTAACACATGAAACAACTTGATTCAGTAAGGTGGTTATCTCTATGTATCTATATGGTGAGTATAGGGCAGCTGCGGTCTCCCTGGAGCCACCTGCAGTTTCACTTAGGTCCGGAGGAGCTGCGTCCAACACGCAGCTCCTCCGGACTGTGAGCACATACCCTTAGATGCTCCTAATATACTCATTACCTGCATTAAAGACAGCTGTCATGCCATTTGACAAGGGCAGAGCAAAGTCTGTAATGCACAGGTGAGGGGAAAGGTAAAAGAAAGCCCATGTACTGCTCATTCGCATACTTTTTTGACCTTTCTCCGTACCTGCACATTACAGTATTTTCCTCTGTTCTCAGCAGGACAGAGAAAAATATGCAATGCTGGAGACTGTGTGTGGGTGTCATAGGATATGTCACCCACATAAAGCAGAGGAGGATGTCAATAAAAGAAGAAAGACCGAGTCATGTGACACTCATCGGTCTGGAATTTTTCCCGGTCAGTATAATAAAATCTTTTGTTTTGCAATATACGGATAGGCCTGGGGTCTTATATAAACTGAAGTAGGTTTTGAATGGAAGGAGGTATATTTTGATTAAGTCTCTCAATCGGAAGGATGCCATCTTCAAATGCATAGTAGAATAAAAGCAAGATTTTATTATACAAAAATTATAAAAAGTCCGGAGGACCGACATGTAAGAACAAAACAAAAACAGAAAAACCAAGGAAATCCCCATGAGGGGAATAATATTTTGCACCTCAATGAACTATCCTTGAAACCTGGCCACTACCTACACAATGGAGGTGGTTACACCCTTGTTTAGTGGTGCCATTATTCCTTGGCAGCTTGCCCTCGGTATGACCGTGGTCCAAAGGATAATATAGATATCATGATGTTATGTGGACAATTGTCTTTTATAGTGACTTATCTCATGAGTCAGTCAGATGACCATTGGTGTTCAGATATGTCCTAGATGATTCTTTGATAATTAACGACGATGCTGACTCCACATGTCGGTTTCATCAGTATACACTGGACAGTTAAAGGGAACCTGTCAGGTAGTTTAGAATGCCTAACCTATCGCTACCTGTCCTGCAGCTTCCTACTATATCTCTAACCATCAGCTAAATGTCTAGTGTAAGGCTTTATTAAATGTTTTTGATAACTTACATATTCCCTGCAGAGTCTAGATGTGTGGGTAATTCCTATGTGGCTCCATGCCATCCTCCATCCCTAGTAATTATGCTTCAGTGGGCGTATTAACATAGGCTCCAAGTGTGCTCCCAGCATCAGAAAGCTGTGTGCTTGTTTCAGGGATTACGCCGCTGGCATCATTTGTGGTCCTGTGCATTGCGCTGCTTTGGTAGGCGTACCATTGCAGGCTTTTGGGCATGCGCACTGCTCTTGATGAAGCCTCATATGGTACACCTAACATAGCAAAGCCATGCACAGGACCACAAATGATGCCGGCGGCATCATCCCTGGAACAAACACACAGCTTACTGTGTCCATGGAGAAATTGTGAGTATTTTTGCTGCCATTTTCGTTGGATATCTAAGCGGACACCATATAGACCTGTTTGTGTTTAACCTTACTAGATGTATATTCTCTTACTAAAATCCCGGCTGAACACTGGGCCCACATAGAGGATAATGTCATGAAACATAGATGGGCCTGAACATTGTGGAATATTTATCTAACATAAAATAGTAAGTCTTGTTTATACATTGGTCTTTAGTATTGATCTCTATTGTCGATATAGTTCATTGAGGAGCTCCTGGTGACATTTTTTTTTTTTTTTTGTTCTTACATGTCTGTCCCCCGGACTTGTTATAATTTTTGAATAATAATATTTTGTTGCTATCCTAATATACATTTGAAGTTGGTACCTTTCCTCTTGAGAGACTGGTGTCTTATATACAGCATTCTTGAATGTTGTATATAAGGCTTACTGATGGTGGCCACAGCTGATATGTAAAAAAACTGCTGACAAGTTCACTTTAAGTGTGACAAACATGCAAAGAATGAGAAGTCAGGAATGGGCAAACACTTTTTTCACAGGACTGTAAATAAAAACATCATCTTATTTAGCAGTTGACCTTGTTTTTTTCTGCGATCGCCGCAAGTGCCGGATCGCGGCAATACCGCACTTGCCCCAATTGCCTCAAGCCCCATAGACAATGCATGGGACTTGCTGCAAGTGTGCCTCAAGTGCAGCCGTTAGGCGACAGATGCGGTAAATCTGCCGGATCTGCCGCAATCAGCGAAAAATGCTGATGTGAAAGGGGCCTTAAAAAGACACAAATGCATGTTTTTCTCACTGACATGATATCAGAATAAAGTTTTCCTGTTTTAGGTCAATTAGGATTAGAGATGAGCGATGTTCGACTCGAATGTTCGACAATCTCAATTCGAGTTGATTTTAGGCCTATTCGAGTCATTCGCGAATTCGAACAATTTGGTTCCAATTCGGCGAATTCGAACATGTTCGATTTTGTTTCGAAAATCGGCAGATGCGGTCATAAACGCATTCTGCCGCATTTTGAGCCAAATTAAACATTCCTAAAGAAAGAAAGTGTTAAAATAAAAAAAAATCTATGCTCCACTTGTCTGCGTCACGAAGCTCGCAAGGTCTGTGGCTTCTAGGACCTGTGGTGACGTCATGTTCTCGGCAGAACTTCGGTCACTGACGGAGTTCTGCAGAACATGACGTCACCACAGGTCCTGGAAGCAAGACTTGCAGGAAAGCTTAATAGATATTTTTATGATTCGGACTTTCTTTAAGTAAAAAGTTACTTAAAGAAAGGGATCGAACATAAAAATATCTATTTTAGCTTTCACGGCAAGGTCCTGTGCTTATAGGACCTGTGGTGACGTCATGTTTCGTGGGAACTCCGGTCACGTGACCGAGTTCCGCGAGAACATGAGTCCACAGGTCCTAGAAGCTAAAATAGATTTTTATGTTCGGACCCTTTCTTTTACTTAAAGAAAGGGTCGCGGAATCATAAAATATCTTTTTAAGCTTTCCGGCAAGGTCTGTGCTTCCAGAACCTGTGGTGACGTCATGTTCTCGCAGAACTCCGGTCATGTGACCGGAGTTCGCGCGAAACATGACATCGCACAGGTCTAGAAGCCACAGGACCTTGCGGAGGCTTCGGTGGACCATGCGGACAGGTGAGCATTGATTATTTTTTTATTTTTAACACTTTCTTTCACTTTTTTTCACTTCAAATGTATGTATATACATTGTGGAAGTGAAAGCCCACAAGCCCGGTTTGTTAGTTTTCCGGGTTTCAACGGTGTTCGTCGAGCATTCGATGAACATTGTCGAAACCCGACGATTCGACGAATCGAATCGAATTCGAACACCGGGGTGGTGGCTCATCTCTAATTAGGATTACCACAATTATAAACATTTTCCAAATGCTAGAATAATGAGAGAGAATGTTTTAAGGCATTTTTCTTACTTTTTGCAAAGTCACAAATTTACCTACATTTCATTAATTTTTGGTACCATTGCCTTTTAAACTGTATGACTTGGGTCAAACATTTTGGATATCTTTACACAAGTTTTTCAAAATAGTTGGTAGAACTTTGGTCCCATTCTTCCTGACAGAACTGGTGTAACTGAGCCATGTACAGTTGCGGCCAAATGTATTGACACCCCTGCAATTCTGTCAGATAATATTCAGTTTCTTCCTGAAAATGATTGCAATCACAAATTCTTTGGTATTATTATCTTCATTTAATTTTGTCTTCAATGAAAAAACACAAAAGAGAATGAAGCAAAAAGAAAAACATTGATCATTTCACACAAAACTGCAAAAATGGACCGGACAAAAGTATTGGCACCCTCAGCCTAATACTTGGTTGCACAACCTTTAGCCAAAATAACTGCGATCAACCGCTTCCGGTAACTATCAATGAGTTTCTTACAATGCTCTGCTGGAATTTTAGACCATTCTTCTTTGGCAAACTGCTCCAGGTCCCTGATATTTAAAGGGTGCCTTCTCCAAACTGCCATTTTTAGATCTCTCCACAGGTGTTCTAAGGGATTCAGGTCTGGACTCATTGCTGGCCACCTTAGAAGTCTCCAGTGCTTTCTCTCAAACCATTTTCTAGTGCTTTTATAAGTGTGTTTTGGGTCATTGTCCTGCTGGAAGGCCCATGACCTCTGAGGGAGACCCAGCTTTCTCACACTGCGCCCTACACTATGCTGCAAAATTTGTTGGTAGTCTTCAGACTTCATAATGCCATGCACACGGTCAAGGAGTCCAGTGCCAGAGGTAGCAAAGCAACCCCAAAACATCAGGGAACCTCGCTATGTTTAACTGTAGGGACCGTGTTCTTTTCTTTGAATGCCTCTTTTTTTCTCCTGTAAACTCTATGTTGATGCCTTTGCCCAAAAAGCTCTACTTTTGTATCATCTGACCAGAGAACATTCTTCCAAAATGTTTTAAGCTTTCTCAGGTACGTTTTGGCAAACTCCAGCCTGACTTTTTTATGTCTCGGGGTAAGAAGTGGGGTCTTCCTGGGTATCCTACTATACAGTCCCTTTTCATTTAGACACCGATGGATAGTACGTGGTTGACACTGTTGTACCTCGGACTACACGGCAGCTTAAACTTGTTTCGATGTTAGTCGAGGTTCTTTATCCACCATCCGCACAATCTTGCATTGAAATCTCTCGTCAATTTTTCTTTTCCGTCCACATCTAGGGAGGTTAGCCACATTGCCATGGGTTTTAAACTTCTTGATGACACTGCGCACGGTAGACACAGAAACATTCAGGTCTTTGGAGATGGACTTGTAGCCTTGAGATTGCTCATGCTTCCTCACAATTTGGTTTCTCAAGTTCTCAGACAGTTCTTTGGTCTTCTCTCTTTTCTCCATGCTCAATGTGGTTCACACAAGGACACAGATCAGAGGTTGAGTCAACTTTAATCCATGTCAACTGGCTGCAAGTGTGATTTAGTTATTGCCAACACCTGTTAGGTGCCACAGGTAAGTTACAGGTGCTTTTAAGTACACAAATTAGAGAAGCATCACATGTTTTTCTAACAGTGCCAATACTTTTGTCCACCTCCTTTTTTATGTTTGGTGTGGAATTATATCCAATTTGGCTTTAGGACAATTCTTTTTGTGTTTTTTCATTGAAGACAAATGTTCTTCTAAACAATTACTCAAATGACCCATATTTCTCAGGCTTTCAAGGAGAAATACATGTACAACATATACTTGCTTCACCCTTAAATAAGGGCCACTTGATTTACAACTGTTTCTGCAAAGAAAAATTGACCTCTCTAATTGAACTCCATACTGCTCTTATTTTGAACTCACTCCTTTTTTATTAATTGTTCAAATATACAAACTCAAAAACCTGCAGATCATGAAAGCTGAGTCTGGTAATATTTAAGAATCACTGTACCAACTAATAAATTGTTTGACATGTGGTAATATAATTTATACCAAACAACGAATAATCTGGTTTGTCATATTAGACTACTATTATTTTGAACACTACTGTTCATATAGTAACTGGTGATATTATATTTTTCAGGAAAGGTGTCCAGGCCTCTCTTAAATTTTAGTAGTATATCAACTATTCTAACTTCCTGTGGCAGAGAGTTTTATAGTCTCACTGCTTTTCCAGTAAAGAATCAGCATATGTGATTATGATTAAATCTTCTTTCCTCAAAATGCAAAGGTTGCAAACATAGAGGAAAAACAACACTGGTCTCTGACTAACAAGCAAAATCCCTAGCTGCAGGGCTGGAACTCCTTAGCAGATATGCACAGAAAAATACAGCTAATATAGAAGGTTTGTATCATGAGAGTATAAATAGCCCCACCTGAGAAATGATGGGACACAGACAATAAGCAAGTGAGAAAATCTGATAACCGTGAACAAAAGGAAGAGAAATACAAAGATAAAACAACCATTAGCATATGAAAAGAAACCAACCAGGCTACGGCTCAGCAGCAAGACACTTGCTACCTTCATAAATAAATTCTCGACCTTCATTGTAACGTGATTTGTAAAAAAAGGGAGTTTTCAATAGCAGAAAATTGAATGGGTAAGTTGAGAAAGAGAAATCATAACCACAGTCTACAGTAAAGTTATGATCAATTAGATTCAAGGTAGAACCGGAAATTAACAAATGCAGACATAAAACAAAACCAGACCTAGTTTCAAGGGATAGCTATAAGAAGAAAACAGATGCCTGTACCAGAGACATTCTCAAATACTTGTATGTCTACAAAAAAGTATCTTCTGTTTTTCCCTTTTTAAATCCACTATATAAAGTTGAGTGTATGTATGTATTTCCACTAAAGGAATCAGCACGGTCACATTTACAATGAAGAGATTTTTTATAATCTCCTCATTTGACTCAGGGAATTTTATAGACTATGCTTTCAGGTGGAAATTTTTACCCTGCGCTTTACAGTCATTCACCAAAAAAACATTATTTTCTGTTTGTATGTGTCAGATAATGGATACTGCTTTGGCTGTTCTGACACTTAGCCTGGATATTTATCATGTTTGTCATATTTGGTATCAATATTCTCATAATTAAATTAAAGTAAACATGAGGTGTGTATCATGGATGTGGGCCCACCCCATACCCAGATATGAAGAATGAAGGTTTATTAAGCATGGTGACAGAGGAGGGTCTAAGAGGAGCCTCCCACCAGGCAGGGGAAAAGTTTTACTGCCTTTATTAAAACCATTGCATCCATTTTGGGCTGATTTCACCCTGGGGCACGGACACAGCAGGACTCTATCGCTGTGTGGAGGAATCATACCTCTCTGGGGAGCCGCCCCCCCAACGGATCTAAGTTTGTCACCGTGTGGCTAGGTCTGGCAATTTCTTACTTTATTCCTTTTATTTTTATAACAGTTTATGCATACATGTAAATTGTCTCAACTGTAATATCTTGTATATCTTTTATAAACACTGCCATCTTTGGGAGTAAAATATTATAATTTACTAATTTCGTTCTTCATGTCTTATGATGATCTGACACATAACCCCGATTTTACACGTTACCAGAGCAGGTGACTGATCCACCTTAAAGAGATCGGTGATGGCAGCATAACACTTTTGTATTTATGTGATATTGTGGGCCTGAGGGTGACTGGATAGAGGTATATATATACGTTCCTAGCAGGAACTGGTGGTGTATATACATCCTGTCACATCACGTGTCGCAGTATACAACATAAATTAGGGCAGCTGGGCTCCTTTCTTATCCTCTGGCAATACCAGATTTGGCCAGCAGGCTAAGGGGGCGCCAAAGAGCTGCAGGTCCTGACTAAGTCGTGACATGAAGGCTGTGCTGACTGTATATAGAGTTTGTGCTGACTGTATATACAGTCTGTGCTAACTGTATATAGAGGCTGTGCTGACTGTATATAGAGTCTGTACTGGGGTATATAGAGGCTGTGCTGACTGCATATAGAAGCTGTGCTGGCTGTATATGGAGGCTGTGCTGGGGTATACGGAGGCTGCTGCTGAGGTATATGTAGACTGCTGTTGTGCTGTATATATAATATGGAAGCTGTGCTGGGCTATATATACTATTTAGAGGCTGTCCTGGGCTCTATATAGTATTTGGAAGCTGTGCTAGGCTGTATATATACTATGGAAGCTGTGCTGGACTATATATATTATTTGGAGGTTGTGCTGGGCTGGATATATTATTTGGAGGCTGCTGCTGGGCTGCCACAGCTTCCAAATAATATATATAACCTGGCACAGCCTCCATATAATATCTATAGTCCAGTACAGCTTACATATTATATATACAGCCCAGCACAGCTTCCAAATAGTATATATAGCCCAGCTCAAATAGCATATATAGCCCAGCACAACCTCCAGATAATATATACAGCCAACAGCCTCTATATTATATATACAGCCCGGCAGTCTCCATAATTTTGGACTACATCAGAGGGTATTTGGGAGTAATATAGATAGAGTCTGAATTTGTATTTGTGTTTTTTTTCCTAATAAAAAGATTTTTCTTTGTGTGGTGTATTTTTTTTTTTACTATTTATTAGAGATTCCTAATGGCCGAGTCCAACGTTGGCCCGACATTATGAATCTCGGGCTTAGTGACAGCTGACAATAAAAAAAGCTGGCATTAACACTTTTATTACCGAGTTTGCCACCAGCACCAGGGCAACTGGAAGAGTCTGGGTACATCGCCAGTAAATGGCGCTTCAATGAATGCGCCATTTTCTGGGGTGGCTGTGGGCTGCAATTTGCAGCATGGGAACCCAGAATGCTTGGGCCTCTCCATGATGAGGATTCCAGCCCCCAGCTGCCTACTTGTACCTGGCTAGACCAAAAATATGGCAGAGCCCAACATCATTTTTTTCTCAAATTAGTTCTATAAAAATAAAAAAAAATATTCGGCTACTGTGTATTTTTCGTTGCCAGCCAGGTACAAAGAAGCAGCTAGGGGTGGGTGGCAGTCCGTAGCTGCCATATTGTACCTGGCTGGCAACCAAAAATATGGCGAAGCCCCAAGTCATTTTTTTTTTAAGTATTACTGCAAATAAAAAAACAACAACATGGAGCTTCGTCGTATTTTTGGTTTCCAGCCATGCACAAGTTCGCAGCTGAGGGGCTGAAATCCTCAGCGTGAAGAGACCAAAACGTTCTGGGCCCCCCATGCTGCGAATTGCAAGCCACAGCCACCCCAGAAAATAGCAAATTTATTAGAGGTGCCATTTTCTAGTGCTGTACCCCGACTCTACCAGTTGCCCTGGTGCTAGTGGCAAACTGGGTGATTAAGGGGTTAATGCCAGCTTTGTAGTGGCAGCTGACACTAATGTCGGGCCAATGTTAGACCCGGCCATTAGGAATTTCTAGTAAATAGTAAATAATACACGTCATTAAGAGAAAAATAATTTAATTAGAACAAAAACCAAACATATCTCAACTTCATCTTTATTACTCCCACATAACCCTCCACGATCCATCATTCAGAGTCTGCAGGGAGAGAACAAGCGTCCTCTCCCTGCAGATTCTGCAATCACACTGGCCTCAGGGACTCGGTGAGTGACATCACCGGCGGCAATCAGAAATTGCCACAGGGGAGTGGTGACGTTACTTGCTGAGTAACCAGGGCTCCCCATAGCAGTAAATTCAAAATGTTGTCACTTGTGGGGGTTTCTGCTGTTTAGGCACATCAGGGGCTATCTAAACAGAACAAGACATCCACAGACCATGCCATCAAAATCTGTATTCCAAAATGTCCCTTCCTCCCTTCCGAGCCTTGCTGTGAGCCCAAACAGTGGTTTTCCGCCACATATGAGGTATTGGTGTACTCAGGAGAAATTGTCCAACAAATTTTAGGATCCATTTTATCTTGTTGTCCATGTGAAAATGAAAAATTTGAGGCTAAAAAAACATTTTTGTGAAAAACAAGGAATTTTTCATTTTACGGATCAATTTGTGAAGCCCTGGGGGTTCAAAGTGCTGACTGTGCATCTAGATAAGTTCCTTGAGGGTCTAGTTTCCAAAATGTGGTCACTTGTGTGGGAGCTCCAATGTTTAGGCACACAGGGGCTCTCCATACGCGACATTGTGTCCGCTAACAATTGGAGCTAATTTTCCATTCAAAAAGTCAAATGGCGCATCTTCCCTTCCGAGGCCTGCCATGCGATCAAACAGTGGTTTATGACCACAAATGAGGTATCGGTGTACTCAGGAGAAATTGCCCAACAAATTTCAGGATCCATTATATCCTGCTGCTCATGTAAAAATGAAAAAATTGAGGCTAAAAGAACATTTTTGTTGGAAAAATTAAAATGTCAATTTTTTCCTTCCACGTTTCTTAGTTCCTGTGAATCACCTGAAGAGTTAATAATGTTCTTGAATGTAGTTTTGAGTAGTTTGAGGGGAGCAACTTTTGGAATAGTATCACTTTTGGGTCTTTTCTGTCATGTATACCCTTCAAATTGACTTCTAATGTGATGTGGTCACTAAAAAAATAGTTTTGTAAATTTTGCTGGAAAAATGAGAAATTGCTGATGAACTTTGAACCCTTATAACTTCTAAATTTTTTCCAAAATTGTGCTGATGTAAAGTAAACATGTGGGAAATGTTATTTCCTAACTATTTCATGTCACATAACTCTCTGGTTTAACAGAGTAAAAATTAAAAATGTGAAAATTGCAAATTTTCAATGTTTTTGCCAAATTTCTGATTTTTTTCACAAATAAACGCAAAATTTATCAACCTAAATTTATCACTAACATGAAGCCCAATATGTCTCAAAAAACAGTCTCAGAATCGCTAGGATCCATTCAAGCGTTCTAGAGTTATTACCTCATAAAGGGACACTGGTCAGAATTACAAAAAATGGTAAGGTCAGTAAGGCCAAAATTAAAAAAAAAAAAAAAGTGGAACGGCTTACGTACATTTTTTGCAAAGAACGTATTAACTAAGTACCCTGTTTTTGATACTGTTTTTTACTAAGCACTTGCTTTTTATTATTACCTTTTTATAGCAGTGTATTTCCACACGTTTGTTATATTGTTTTTGTCTGTGGTCCAGTAAGGCCAAAATAGGCTGGGTCATGAAGGGTTAATTAGGCAATTAGGCAATACCAGGGAGTACAGCTAGTTCTTTAATTAACTTGAAACATTAAATCATGACATGATCAAAACCAGCATAATAGAAACAAATCAAGCAAATGACCCAGCTTCACTTTTCCCTTTGGTGTCTCTGCAAGCACCAATTTACAAAGGTTCATCAGTGTCAACTGGTATGGAGATACCTGCCACTGAAACACCTTGAAATGTGCTTCTATCTCTCAGGTGTCTATCCAAATGAACAGCCAGTGTCATACCCACTTCTACGTACTGTATATGCACTACAATGCCATTCTTTGACCTTTCCCCCACCTGTGTATTACAGTACTGTGTCTGCCCTCAGCAAGGCAGAGATAAGTGCATGTGCAAAGGAGCTCGATGAAGGCCAGTGAGTGAGTGAGTGAAGAGCATGTGTCATCCACAAGAAGCAGAGAGGAGGACAGGCATTGCAAGAAGACAGGAGGAGTCAGATCAAGACCAGTGATGCCCATCGGACCAGACCGCCCCTAGGTGAGTATAATGAAAGCTGTTTTTTACATTATTCAGATTGGCCTTTTGAACTTTTTTACAGCATTCTAGAATGATGTATATAAGACCTTATTGGTGGTTGCTGCAGCTAATGACAAAAACCTGGTGACAGGTTCACTTTAGCACAAACTCATCTTTTCGAAATACAATATTGAACAAAGTGCTAAGTAAAAATGCAAAAATTAAATTTACTGTAGTCTAAAACCTTAATGTAATGAAATAGTTTTCATCATTGTTTTGATATGCACTATAGATAATAATAAATAAATATGTAATAAAAACATTTTTGTACATACCTTTCCACTGCAATGGCCACTAGGGTAAAGACGGATGCAGAAACAGACATTCCTTGGACAAGACCACTCATCTTGCACATAATGTTGTCGAAAGGCCATCCTGAAAAACAACAAAATGTTATAACATGTATTCTTCCTCTAAAAGAAACATTAACATCATTTTGGGTAGCTGCATGAAAACTGATTTGACTCTATGAGCACAATAAGATGAGCTCAAAATGCAAATATTTGCTGTTGCTACAAATACTATTTTCCCACTCTTAATGAAAGCATCAATTCTGTTGTAGAGGGTGATTTACTCCCTACTTGACCCGGAATAATTGCTGCATCTCTTAAAGAGAAGGTTGACCATGCTAAAATATATCTGTACATACGGTACTTTGGTTCATAACAAGTGAGAGTCATTGATAGCAATGAGAAACATCCTTGCACCGAGTAGTCTCGCTGACTTGTCGTCCCGCTGGACGTCCCCATTATGAGAAACAAACCTCCAATCTTTAGTGGGCATGCCATACGATTACGGTTTGCTTTCTAGCCTCTCACCTTTCTTGATTCATGAAAATGATTCTCTTGTCACAACTTTATACAGTAAACCAGACCCTCCCCACTGTGTCTCATATACTAATAAGGACCTTCTCAGCTATTCCACACACGTGTTGCCTATTGTCGAGCCCCAGGCTGTGGGGTACTTGGGTATCAGACTCCAAGGGGTTAACGGTGTCACGGGGAGTGGTGGCCTGGGGGAGTTCTTTGAAAAAGGGGTATTTACAGGGGATGCTATATACAGTTTGTCATGACGCCACCTGTAGCTTCTGGTGATGTGTCACTAGTGCCGTCACAGTCCGTTGGAGGTAGATGGTAGTGCGGCAAGTTGGCGAAGTCCTCTACAGGTAGGGCTGGACCTCCGGGGCAGTGTTGCTGTGTGGGAAGCAAGTTCATTCAAAGGAACACAGGCAGAGTCAAAGTCACTTTTCCTCCAGGTACTTTACTGGTCACTTGCATTCATACAGAGTTACAGTTCAGCACTCCTGATTTGTGAGGACAGGTAACTTATCGGGTGGCTGCAGGCGGATCCCAGGTGGTATGGTGGAACCCTTGGTGTGCCTTCCTTCTCTAACTCTGTCTGTTCCTTCTTGCTTTTCATTTTGTGGTGTGAAGCCTGGTGACTTGTAATCAGCCTGACCTCCTTTCCACACTACCTTCGCTGCCGTCAGTGACCCTCTGCTGGCTGGCCACTCGTTCCTTTGGCGGTGCCTGGTACCTCTTTTTGGTCTGCTCTGTTGCCCGGGAGAATTGAAGACTCCACGGGGTTCTGGATTCTCTGTGGTCCTAAAGTATCCCACAGGTGCAGGCTCCGGTGCCTGGTAAGCTGTCTGGGGGGAACCTGACAACGGCCCATCTTCCCAAACCGGCTGCTCTCCTGAAAAGTTTCTTAAACCCTTTCTTCCTCCTCCATCTCTTCCTCCTGTACCTCAGCCGAGTGACTAGCAGCAGCACTTAGAGGCAAAGACCAAAGCCAAAAGACCTCCTTGTTCCCCCTAGAGGTGGTTTTATTCCCTCCCGGGTAACCTCACACCATGTATGCTAATATGGGAGTGCTGGAAATGGGTCCCACCCACCATCCTAGGGTCCACCTGCAGCTGGGGTATCTGCACTATTTTACAGGTGCAGTACCCCTCTGTGACGCCTGCTTGTCGGGGCGCCACATAATGAACAATGCTTTTTCTTTTTTTTGTACAACTTGTTAAAGATAATAAAGGACAGTCAACATTTCTTACAGACATATTGGAATACTATAACAAATCATTTATGGTATATTTATGTGATACATCAGTTTATGCGCGTAGTACAGATATTTACATGAAGTCTTTGCAAAGTAATGCAAAACTATAATCATTACAAAGACAACAATCTGTACAAGTTTTGGATCACTGACAGCATAAATCAAACACCAGCTCCACTATTGCACTGCAGCATTTCAGAGAAAATATACATTAAGACACTAACTGGGGACAATGAGACTAGAATGATAGTCCATGAGACAGGCACCCGGCAGCTTCTCTCTGCCCTGCTCCCCTTTACTGGCTGGTCTCTCTCTATGTGAGTGTTATGAGAGGGAACTCTCAGTCAAGGAGAACAAAATGGAGAAGCTGGACCTGTCACAGTTTCAGAGAGAATAATAAATGGCTGCAATAGCAGAATTGGCTCTATGTCGCTCATACCAATGGTTCAACCTACATGAATCAGCTTAGTTTCCTTTAAATTGTGAGAGAGTTCTGCTAGTGTAAATGTGAATTAGCTAATACGGTGACAGGTCTTGTGTCAGCTCAAGATGGCTTAAATAGTAAAATCTGCTGAGATGTAGAGAATTTGAAATGGTTCCAAATAAAATGACTGGTCATGAGCCACTCTGTGATGATCTGTGAACATTAATGAACACCCTGATCTAAATGACTATTCATGTAGTATTACAGTACTTGACATGATAAAATGACCTATTGTCATGCTTCGAACATAAGGGAATCAGGTAACAGGTAGGTGAATTGGGCAAAAGGGGGTCAGGAGAGCCTAATCTGACCTGATGCTGGGGTCCCTGGCTCCCCTGATCTCGGAGGTACCACTGATGGTGAGGAGTTCCGAGCTGCCACCCTGTACCCTAAAACTCCTGATTAGCCCTAGGCTGAGGGCCCCTACCTCCACCCATGGGTCAGGAACCACAGCTTCTCCCAAGAAAATGCTTTAGCCCAACAGCTAAGCATCAGCACAGCACCAAGACCTAGAGCACATAGCTATCAGCAGCACCTGACAGAGGAGAGGGAAGGCTATTTAAAGTCAAAGGGAGAGGATTCCAGGTGTATCACACATTAACTCCTGAACCAGCAATTGAACATAATAGTGACTGCAGTTCTGGAGCACACCACAGGCAGGCAAAGACCTTCACAACCATCAACCATGCAGCTCTTAAAGACAAACCACATACACAGCAGCATCCAACAATGTCAGCACCATCTAAGCACGTGACACCTATACTAATTGACTGGACAAACTGCCTGTCTACAACCTGCTGTGGCGAGAATAGGATGTCCTAAACCAGCGATAGTGAATGTGACATGTAATTTCATGTGGTGAGGTGACCTAAAACATTGAAAAAAATTGATATTACGGACTTTGAGCTAATTGATTATGGATTTCTACAACGTGTTACTTGTTAATTTCATTGTACTCCAAAACTACTGGACTATGTTTGGTGCTTTTTATAAATGTCTGCTGTACATAATGAAGAACTGTTCCTGTTACTTGCTGTAGACTACCAAAGCCCTATGCCATAGTAATGTGGCACTGCTAAAGCCATCAAGCTCAGTGCCACCATGTTGTTCTGAAATAGCTAAACTCAGTGCCAAAGTACTGCACTGTAACTGGCAGACTTGGAGAATGTTCCTATTCTTACGTAACTGATTTGCACATATTCATCTTGTCTTCTCATTGAGGAATTGGAATCATTAAAGAGTAACGTCATTTTAATTTATATTTTATTACTCAGTACTGCACATGAAAATAAGCAACATTGTCATACATCTCAGCAGACAAATTTACTACTCTCTCTGCAAGAACTGATCGGTTATTATCAAAATTCTCTATTATGAGATAAAATCTGTATTCAGTGAAGACTTTCCCATTACTGAGAGAGGAGATGGCAGATGGTGCTGATGAGATTCTATGATGACAGGAGGAGGAAGAGGGAGGAGTTAGAGGAAGAGCTCTGCCCCTCCTCCATCTTCTGTCTACATACAATCTAATTAATAATGGATCCGCTATATCCAGTCAAAACCATCTACACTTGTAACAAGTAATATGCTTGCACAGTTGTGTGATCACTTGGCAATTAAATGCAGTTATTAGCACTAAGAGAGAGTGAGATCAGACACTGTGGGAAGCATAGCCTCGCCAAGTCAATGGCTGTATAGTTACCAATTAAAATCATACTTCCAAACACTCAATCTATAATACAACACCCTTTACACCCTCATAAATATTTGACTAATGTCAACCAAACCCATCAATAATGATGGGTTTGGTCAACTGTCTAATGGATATTTACTGGCAGTTTTTTGGTGAGTTTTTCTGTGCTGATTTTAATGTCCTCTTTCGGTGAATCTACTCAACTGTCTAATGCTTATGGGGCCCTGACTCTCCCCTGCAGATGATGCATGGAGACATTAGGAACTAGCATATACAATTTTGGATAAATAAAGAAAGAGGCAGCACTCACCAGTATTTTGCAGCAGTGGTCTCTTTAATCCAGCATGTTTATGGATTCATGACAGGGTGCAGGGAGTTGACCACGGAAGGCGGACGACGACGCTGTTTCGCAAAAAATTGCTTCTACAGGTCCAGTCCCTTAAAAGCAATTTTATGCGAAACGGCGTCGTCGTCCGCCCTCCGTGGTCACCTCCCTGCACCCTGTCATGAATCCTTAAACACGCTGGATTAAAGAGACCACTGCTGCAAAATACTGGTGAGTGCTGCCTCTTTCTTTATATATCTGTTACTGCTTGTGCTGTTGGTAAGCACCACCAGGGAAAGAATCTGCCTATAGGGCAATCCGCCCGGAGCAGGACGGTTGATACTGCCACTTAGTGCCCTGAAGCCTTATTATTTGATATACAATTTTGGACTGCAAATCTTTTTGTGTTCAGAGAGATGAGCCTCCGTCAGTGGAGTCAGACTGCAGCTCTGTCATAGAAAACAGGAGCATTCAGCTGAACGAGCGCTTCGGTGTATGGGAGAGTTGGGTGAGATCTCTGTTGACTGAATATTGGTTTGGCTAGCAGCTATCTAAAGCCTATTGAAAGGGCTTAAGTCTACTATAGGCTCACCGTACTGTACTTTGGTGAGACGTGTAACGCATGCTTTAGGCAATGTAGTAAGTGGAAATCACGGTGCCTCATGAAGAAGTAATGTGTCATTGTACAACTAATGGTTCAAAATAAGAAAAAAAATCTGCCTGGTTAATCTGGGTTAATTTTTCCCTTAAAATATGTATTTTCTCAATTGTACAGATAAGGGCAGAGGAGAACACAACCTTGTATGCTCCCAGCCATAGAACACAATCCATCTCAGCTCAAGATGACATTGAGGAAAATCCACTCAATAAACATATTTATGGAGAAATCGTGTAGTTTGTTACAATGAAGTGAGGGGAGATACATTGGACATTACTACAATATTATTCCAGCAAAGTGTGTAATGTTTGAGCAGCTATGATAAAATCTGTGTCAAGTAGTTGAGATAAATTATGTGGCACGAAGGGTTAAACTGTCAACGCTTGACCTAGAGAGGCAGGAATTGCTGGAAAGAGTACACAAAAGGACTAGACAGATACATGACCTATGGAGAGCCTATTGGGCCAGGAAAGGAGTGCAAGGCCCAAATATCTGCCAACATACAAGATAATATCTTATATGAGGAAAGCCAACATTCCCTATCTGAGTCATGCAGACACTGTGCCAACCGGCTCTTATTGTTTCCAATTTCCAAGATTTGGAGCTGATATTTCCAATTGATTAAAAAGGAAGAGGGGCAGAAGGAGTGTAGAAAAACATGGTTTGGGAACCAGGCTACCCACGAAGTTTGTTATTTGTAATAAAGGACACACAATGGAATACAGATGGATATACCATGATATTCAGAATCAAAGCTATTGCAAAATGTCCCTATTATTTAAATAGTATTTATAATTGTAATTCATCATTCAATAGGGCACATGGAAATGAGAAACTCTGAAAAATCTTTCATCACAGAATTTTTCTTTCTTCCCCTCCCAGATAAATCTTTTATGTTAAATTCAGAGGTAAAATCTATGTTCCCTGAAGACAGATTTATACATAACTGAAAAATGATATTACAGTTGGTGCTAATAACAATTTATGAAGAAGGAATAGTGAAGAGAATGGAGTAGCAGGAAGCAAACACATTCTCCTAAGGGTGCCGTCACACGCATCAATTCTATGAACGATATTGTTAGCGATCACATGCACGCGCGATCGCTAACAATATCGTTCAGATCACTGGTGAGCTCTCACACAGGCAGACTCACCAGCGATCAATTGACCAGAAACATCGTGGAAATGATTTAAATATCGTTTCCACGATGTCTTGACGACTGATAAGCCAGCTCCCAGCGCCTCTCACAAGCGCTGGGAGCTGGTATCCAAGGTAAACTGCGGGTATCTAGGCAGCGCGCGCTGCCTAGATACCCGACGTGTACCTTAGTTACCAGCCTCCTCAGCTCACCGGCTGGTATCTAAGGTACACAGTGGGTAACTAGGGTCCTACATGACATCCATTAGTTGCATTTTTGTTCATTGAATGGTTTTTGTAATATCTAATCTGTGTCTCCTCTCATTCAGTTTCATCCCATTGCTTCTAGTCTTTTCTTGTGGAAATGTGAATAAACATGATCCTTTTACAGTATGACAGCCCTTGAGATATTTGAAGACAGCTATTAAGTCTCCTCTCAGTTTTCATGTTTGCAAGCTGAACATTCCTAAATCCTGTAAGCATTCCTCATAGGACATGGTTTACAGGCTGGTCACCATTTTGGTCACTCTTCTCTGACCTTACTTCAATTTGTTGATGGCTTTTTTAAAATGTGGTGCTCAGAACTGGACACAGTATTCCAGATGAGTTCTGACCAAATAGGAGTAGAGGGCGATAATTACTTCAAATGATCTAGACCAGGGGTCTCAAACATGCAACCCCCAATGCTGCTTTGTGTGGCCCGCAGACCAGGCATGGTGGTTTACCTTGACAACACTGTTGTCACGGTGTAGTGAGAATGCTGATGAGGGAATGGCAGGTATGGACAGGGTGACCAGGGAAGACTAGTCTAACCCTAGTCTAGGAACCCTGAATAGCCCTGATCCCAAAGGTATCTCTGATAGTGAGAAGGTTCAGGCCTTCAGCCTCTCCCTAACCTCCTCCTACAGCCCTGCGCTATTCCCCCCTCACCTCCCTCCACAGAATTGGGATACAGCAGCTCCAAAGGAAAGGACTTCAGCAACACAAACGCACAGGTCAGCACAGCACGGCTTCCAGGCATAGAGTGAAACTCTATCAGCAGCACCACCTAGTGGATGGAGAGGCTACGTAAAGGCTAGGGGGAGGGAAGTTCAGGTGAGTCCCACATTAACCCCTCAACCAGCAGTTGAAACTCATAGTGAATGCAGTTCTGGAGCACAACACAGGAGGCCAGGACCTTCACAACCATAAACCATGCAGCTCTTAAAGACAAACACATACACAGCAGCATCAGCACTATTTAAACGTGTGACAACTGCTTCCTGCCTGCCGCTGCCAGCAGTCCACACACCGCGGTGTTGCCCATGTTGCCAAAGGCAACCACTTCTCTGATACATGAATGGCAACTGCCATCCAATCAGAGGACAGAAGCTGACGTCATACGCCGATGTCAGCTTCTGTCCGCTGATTGGACTGCAGCTGACATTCAAGTATCTGAGCATTGGTTGTGCCTGGCAGTGCGGGCAATACGCGGTACATTGACTGCTGGCAGCGACGGGCGGGAGGCAGTGTTGTCAAGGTGACCACTGTGCCTGCGCCCATGTGCTGAATAGTGGTCCCTGACCGAATGGAGGTCAGGTGAGTAGTTTCTGTGTGTGAGTGTATGTGTGTGTGAGTCTGTGCGTGGTAGTGTGTGTCTGTGCAGGTGAGTCTTTTCCATAGGCATACTTCATTTGCTCAAGCAGTGCATCTTTATTTGTCATGGTTACCATGACTCACTTTCAAGCATGCGCTCTTTACTAACGATTTATTTGTAAGTCTGGCGGCATGCATGGGACTTTAGGGCACTCTCGTGAGAATTGTTATCACTATATGACCTTTGTCTCGTGTTGCCATGTAGTTCACGTGAGACTTCGGATCAATCACGTTACTCTCGCAATATTATAGCATGGCTCCACAATGCTGAATTTGCAGGATGGAGCCGCACCTAATGACATTAAGAGAACATGGGAGGGAGGGATTTACCGGGTCTGTTTAGAACCTCCCCCGCCTGTACTGGAAGCCTGGATCACCGGTAACCACCCATACACTCATTACCAACACCTGCTTGTTTTGCTCTAAGTGCAACCCCATACTTCTATAAAGTTCACAGGAATAACAGGCCTCATTGCACTTCATTCCCTGAGGAAGCTGCACTAGTTGTGGCAATATGCATGGGGTACTCCACACAACCCCTCTCCTTGCTCCAAATGCCGGCTGTCTAGCAGATACTTACTTGGGCTCACCATACTGCCCTTGGCTAGGTAACATCAGCTCAGGATATGCCACTTGTTGCTCAGGCTTTTATTGTTTGAAACTTGATGGGTTTTGCCTTTTTGTATTTACTTGCATTTACACATTTCAGCACTTTGAGCTTTGTTTAGGCATCAGTTTGTTTAGATCTTTTGACTCCTCTCTCTCTACTCTAATATTAGGTATCCTGTCTAGCTTTGTGTCATCAGCAAATTTAATCAGTTTGCCCTCAATTCCTTCATCTAAATCATTGATAAAGATGTTGAACAACTCAGGTCCTAGGTCAGAGCCAGGGGTACCCCACTTGAGAAATTCTTCCAGCTTGGTATGCAGCCATTTATGACCATTCTTTAGGTCTGATCACTAAGCCAATTATGAATACACCTCAGTTACCTTGTCCATTTTACACTTGGCTATTTTTTCAATAAGGATGGCATGAGATACTTTGTCAAATGCTTTGCTGAATTCAAGATATACTATATTTACTGTGTTTCCCTGATCCACACAGTCAGTGATTCTATCTAAGTTAGGGCCGCTTTACACACACCAACTTCTGTGACTAACTTCTGAACAGTAGTGATGGGCGAATCTACTCGCTAGGACTCGTTACTCGGCGAGTAGTAAGGGACTCGCAGGACTCGCTACTCGGCGAGTTTCCCAGCGAGGACTCGCAAAGTAGCGAGTCCAATGCAAGTAAATGGGAATCCTAGTTTTACTAGCGAGACTCGCTATATCACATCGCTATGTAGGTTGAATCTCCCCAAATCGTTTAGAGAATGGCACCGCTTCACGGATACCCGCTGTAAGTAGCGATTCCGAGCGAGTCGTAGCGACTCCTAGCGAATCCTAGCGAGTCTACGAATCCGAGTCCTGTATTCTGTATTCGGGACTCGCGAATACAGAATCTGTTATGTTCCGACAAATCTTCCGAGACAGCCTAGCGTGTTAGGTCAGACAAACTTGTGAAGATGGACAAGGATGTTAGCCAATCTTATTCAGTAATGCCACAGCCCTCTTCTTGTGGCATTACTATGATTGGCTTCTGTCCATCGTGATGGCTATGTCATCGATGACAGGCAAGGCTGTATATAAGCCTTGCCACCGCCATTTTGAGCACATTTCTCTGAAGATCTGAGCTAGAACAGGGTGAGGTAGATTCTGGAGCAGATCATAGGGATTGTCAGTGAGTGTAGGGAACTTCAAGATTCCTTATATTAACCCCAAACAGCTCTTGTGAGAGCTAGCAGGAGGACAGAGGAGTACTGTGTACAGTGACACTGTAGGCAGGCAGGGAAGCAGGGAGCTGCAGCCTTTACAGTGTTCACAGGAGCGACCTCATAGCTTCGCTTACTCACTCAGCTGTTCTAATAGCTGAAGTGAGAGGCTTAGCTGAGGTACTATTTACAATTTTTTGCCAGCTGATAGATTTTTAGTCCTAAAAACCCCTTCAGCGTTATTTTGTCTGTGGCAGAACAGTGCGTTGCTGCTCTCCTAGCTGCAAATAGCACGTACGCCACCTACTTCTGCGACTAATTGTGCGCACTTAATAATTTTTTTCAGGGAATAGTGTGCTGCTTCACTGCCAAGTGTTAGCACACACTTAACCCGCCAGTAAGTGACGCCTACAGCAACACCAAACTCCATCTCGGTGGCTGTGCGCACTTTCTAATTTTTTCAGGGAATAGTGTAGTGCTTCACTGTCAAGTGTTAGCACACACTTAACCCGCCAGTAAGTGACGCCTGCAGCAACACCAAACTCCATCTCGGTGGCTGAGCGTTTTTCAAAAATGTCACAAAAACCACAATTTCCGCAAAAAGATGTGGCAAAGGGACGCGGACGAGGTCGTGGCCGTAGCAGTCGTGCCCAAGAAGGCACTGGTACAGGTAGACAGACGAGGATTGACAGATCTCTCTTTCTCCCGTCTAAAATTATCAGTACTCAACAAAAACGTGTCTTGAGGCCGGAAGAGCATGACCAGATAACAACTTGGATGGCTGATAACACCTCCACCACTGGTTCTTTGAGTACACAATCGTCCGTGCCAACACAGTCTAGTGTCGCTACAGACAACGCAGGGCCATCCAATCCTCAAAGGCTTCCTATTTCCTCAAGCCTTCGGCAGCCAGAGGAAAACTTGGAGTGCGACCTTGGTCACTCCGATGATTTATTTGGTTCGTATCAGCACTCGATTCCATCTGGCCTTTCTTTATCAGTGCCTGACGAGATACTTGAAGAAGACGTAATGTCTATTCATGGCCAAAGTTTGGAAGCACCTCGTGCTCAAGAAAGCCACTTTCACCAAACCCATACAGCATCGCAGGAGGCTGATTAATAGTTGACGCTCGAGCAATTGTGTACTGTGACTCGTCAGCTCCTTAAATATGCCGCCCTATGCAGCGACTACCAATCGCAACGCTGGAGCTTCCTCCAATGATCGCTGAAGGGGGCGCGGAAACCCGGAGCCTGTGTCACGCCCCAGCTACATAGCATGGTGTAGAAACAACTTTTCTGTTCCTTCTTTACACGCCGATACAGCTCACTACAATCGGCTTTGTAGCCATCTGTTTTCGAGCAGTGCTCGGATACAGATGTATCTGTTGCCGGCTGTCTCGTCCCGTCTTCACACGCCGCTACTATGGGCTATAATGACGCTACAAGCTACATTTGTAGCCTGTAGCGGGTTGTATCCATCCTCCAGTAGCGGCGTGTAAAGGTACCCTACAATTGACATCACATAACTCTTACCAAGGTTTGCCTGTCCATCTTGTCCAGCTTCATCAAAAGACGGGAAGATACTTCTGGCAATGGACCTCCAACACAGATTTCGCTGTCTGTCATCCCGATAGCCAGGGTGGGTGGGCTGCCACAGCTGAGGCCGCTCTTCAACCAGGCCAATGAGCCTCTCTGTATCTCTTTTGCTACACATCTTTGGTCGGCCTGTGTGTGCAGATCAGATCAGATCTCTGCAGATAACATCAGCCTGTGCTTAGTAGCGAGGCGACTTCCTGTTTATCTTCTTTAGTGCTGTTCAAACGACTTTCTGTGCTACCGAGCAAAACAGAGGACTTCTAAATCGCTAGTGAACACAGCAATCCGTGCTGAATGCGAGTTATTCACTGCTCTGTCTGCTCTCGTTAGGATCCAGCAGCACATTACTCGCTATTACTCGCTTCCCCATTCATTAACATTGGACTCGCTAGACTCGCAACGAGTAGCGAGTCCCGGGCTCGGACTCGCTAGAGTCAAGCGAGTCCGAGTAATTTAGGATTCGCCCATCACTACTGAACAGATCTCTGGTTGCAGTGAAATGATTGACACATTGCTCCATTTTGTGGCTGTGTACAAATGGAGCAATGTGTCCATGATTTCACTGCAACCGAAGATCTGTTCAGAAGTTGGTCACAGAAGTTGGTGTGTGTAAAGCGGCCCTTAATCTGACATGACTTATTAGTTACAAACCCTTTCTGGTGTTAGATTTTAATAGATACCCTGGAATCTGATGGTGTGAACTAAAACAGAGGTGGAGACAAGATTCAGCAATAAGGGTGCTTTCACGCTGCGATTTTTGAGTATCCGTGGCTGTCCGTTGTAAAACAGACAGCTACGGATCCGATTTGGTCCCCATGTTATCCTATGGGCATGGATCGGATCGGATTTGGCCTAATTGCCATCCGATTTTTGTGCCATCCAATTGTGCCCGATTTTTTGCTGTGCCCAAAATTGGAGACTGCTCCGGTTTTGGGTACAGTGGACCAGATAAGACCAAATCGGATCTGACCCGATCTGCAGCCTTTAACATGGGGGCCTATGGAGCATGGGTCTGAGAAAGCATAGGATCATTTCTTGGACCCTATTTTAGTGTACTGAGCATCCACAGTACACTAAAATTGCTCTGTACCATCTAATTTCACTTCTACAATGTATATCGATACATTGCGGAAGTGAAATTAAGTAAAAGTATGGGGTTAAAAATAAAAAAGACTCTATTCTCACCTTCCAGCGATCTCCCGATGCCTCCAGCAAGCTCCGGACAGGACCTGACATTACGTCACAAGCCGATCAGCTGATCGGGTCACATGACAGGTTACCGCGGTAACTGCGGTCATGTTATCCGATGACGTTGCCGGGCTGTGACGAAACAGGATGTCCTGTAGACACCCGGAGCCTGTTGGAGATGTCGGAGGATCGCTGGAAGGTGAGAATAGAGTTTTTTTTATTTTTAACCCCTTGCTTTTACTTAATTTCACTTCCGCAATGTATAGATATACATTGCGGAAGTGAAAGTGCCCTACATAGCTCTTTCTGTGTCCGGACCCATGAAAATCATGGACCCGGACACAGAAATAGCATCTGGAGGTCACCTCCGATCAGGGCCGGCGTCAGCACCCGGCGTACCCGGGCAAGTGCCGGGGCCCGACTGCTTGGAGGGGGCCCACTTGTGTTGTGACCCTAGCCTGACGCAAGTATTGTCTGCTGCAGCGCAGAGCGTTTAACGCTATGCGCTGCCAGCAACTGAGCCCATAGAAACCCGATGTTTACATTGACAACCAGTGGTTGTCAAGGTAAACGTCGGGTTTCTATGGGCTGCCTCCAGCGCATAGCATTAAACGCTATGCGCTGCAACATACAATACTTGCATAAGGCTAGGGTCACAATGCAAGTGTGACCCTCGCCTCAGGGGCCCCTGAGCACTGCCCCCACAGCCAGAGCCATATCCAGGGGGCAGCTGGGGGGTCATTTTCAAGCTCCTGCAGCACCGGAGGTCTCCCTCCTCCCCCCTCCACGGGAGCCGACAGAGCTGCACACTCTGGGCTCAGGCTGACAGGACCTGTGATGATGTCAATGGATGGGGAGGAGTCAGGGGTCTCATGATCAGCTCCTCAGTGTATCCAAGACTGTGCTGGCCACCATGAATGATGCTCAAATAAGGTGAAGTTTGTGTGTGGTCAGGAGGCATTTACAGTGTGAATGTAGCAGAGGTGAGTGTGTACTAGGTGTATGGCAATTAGGTGAAGGTTATGTGTGGGGTCAGGAGGGATTTACAGTGTGAATGTAGCAGAGGCGAGTGTGTACTAGGTGCATGGAGCAGAGCCGTGTGTGTACGAGGTGTATGGAGCGGAGCCATGTGTGTACGAGGTGTACGGAGCAGAGCCGTGTGTGTACGAGGTGTACGGAGCAGAGCCATGTGCGTACGAGGTGTATGGAGCAGAGCCGCGTGTGTATGAGGTGTACGAAGCAGAGCCGTGTGTGTATGAAGTGTACGGAGCAGAGCCGCGTGTGTACGAGGTGTACGGAGCAGAGCCGAGTGTGTACGAGGTGTACGGAGCAGAGCCGCGTGTGTACGAGGTGTACGGAGCAGAGCCGCGTGTGTACGAGGTGTACGGAGCAGAGCCGAGTGTGTACGAGGTGTACGGAGCAGAGCTGAGTGTGTACGAGGTATGTGTACCAGTGGTAGCCCCCTGCTGATTCCGCTCCTATAGTCCCAGCCGCCATTGCCAGCAGCATTCTTCTCCAGAGTCTCTTCTGCCGCTGTCTGCATTCTGCAGCTCAGCATGGAGGGGCACGATGTCATCACTGTGCTGATATGTGCAGAGCGACCGGAGGAGACCGGAGCGGCAAGAAGAAAGGTGAGGAGAAAAGAGATCCAGACGGCCAGACACTCCGCTTGGCTGCGGTGCCACCCATATGGCAGTGCGGCTCCATTGAACTGCTTGCATTATTTGTGCTCTTCAGGATGCTTGTGTATATACCAAGCATCCTCAGATGCACAAAAATGCAACATTTTGCATTTGAAGGGTATTTTTAAAAAGCGCAAGGGAACGCAAACGCATTTTAGCCCTAACAACGTGTAATATACTCACTGTCAGAAACAGCTCTTGCTGGTTTCGGCAGTCACTGTTCCTGTAAGGCTGCCTTCACATAGGCGTTTTTTTAAAAATGCGGCAGTTGCGGTAAAAAAAAACCCGCATCTGCCGCATTTTCCGTCTAGCGGCTGCACTTGCTGCACGTTTGCGGCAAGCCCCATGCATTGTCTATGGGGCTTGCGGTAAGTGTGCGGCAATATATATATATAGTCCGCGATATGTACTTAAAGGGGGCCCACTGAGACCTTTTCGCCCAGGGCCCACAGAAACCTGGAGCCGGCCCTGCCTCCGATGCTTTCCTTTCCTGTCCATTGGGTCCTGCAAAAAGTAGGATCCCACAGACAGGAAAAAAAAATACGATGTGAAACCAGCCTACGATCATGGCCAAAAGTATTGACACCCCTGCAATTCTGTTAAATAATACTCAGTTTCTTCCTGAAAATTATTGCAATTACAAATTCTTTGGTATTATTATCTTCATTTAATTTGTCTTCAATGAAAAAACACAAAAACAATTGTCCTAAAGCTAAATTGGATATAATTCCACACCAAACGTAAAAAAGGAGGTGGACAAAAGTATTGGAACCCTTAGAAAAATCATGTTCTGCTTCTCTAATTTGTGTAATTAACAGCATCTGTAACTTACCTGTGGCACCTAACAGGTGTTGCAATAACTAAATCACACTTGCAGCCAGTTGACATGGATTAAAGTTGACTCAACCTCTGTCCTGTGTCCTTGTGTGTACCACACTGAGCATGGAGAAAAGAAAGAAGATCAAAGAACTGTCTGAGGACTTGAGAAACCAAATTGTGAGGAAGCATGAGCAATCTCAAGGCTATAAGTCCATCTCCAAAGACCTGAATGTTCCTGTGTCTACCGTGCACAGTGTCATCAAGAAGTTTAAAGCCCATGGCACTGTGGCTAACCTCCCTAGATGTGGATGAAAAAGAAAAATTGACAAGGGTGAGAAAGCTGGGTCTCCCTCAGAGGTCATGGGTGTTCCAGCAGGACAATGACCCAAAACACACTTCAAAAAGCACTAGAAAATGGTTTGAGAGAAAGCACTGGAGACTTCTAAGGTGGCCAGCAATGAGTACAGACCTAAATCCCTTAGAACACCTGTGGAGAGATCTAAAAATGACAGTTTGGAGAAGGCACCCTTCAAATATCAGGGACCTGGATCAGTTTGCCAAAGAAAAATGGTCTAAAATTCCAGCAGAGCATTGTAAGAAACTCACTGATGGTTACCGGAAGCGGTTGATCGCAGTTATTTTGGCTAAAGGTTGTGCAACCAAGTATTAGGCTGAGGGTGCCAATACTTTTGTCTGGCCCATTTTTGGAGTTTTGTGTGAAATGATCAATGTTTTGCTTTTTGCTTCATTCTCTTTTTTGTTTTTTCATTGAAGACAAATTAAATGAAGATAATAATACCAAAGGATTTGTGATTGCAATCATTTTCAGGAAGAAACTGAGTATTATCTGACAGAATTGCAGGGGTGTCAATACTTTTGGCCATGACTGTAAGTCTGTATTTACACAAGGGTGCAAAACAAGGTGCAAGAAATCAAAAGTCAATGTGAAGTTTACAACAAGATATTCCTTCAGTCCACAACCAGCTCATAGCAGAGCAGCAAGCACTGCAGCATATTCTGTAGAGAGGTATTAACACTACTAAGGAAGTTCAAATCAACAGTGGACTGGTGCAGATTAATATGGTGTCAGCAATCAAAAGTCAGAGTGAAATTAACAACAAGGTATTCCTCTAGTCCTGAACCAGTTCTTTGCAGAGCGGCAAGTACTGCAGCATATTCGGTAGTGAGGTATACACACTATCCAGCAAGTTCAAGTATACGTGGTGGAAGTACAGATACAGACTAAGATGAGGCAGACTAGGCTGATTCTCACATGTTGTTCTGTCCAATGATGCAGGGTGGAAACAGACTAGACTGTATACCTACGTGAAGAGATGCAAGGAAGTAACAGAGGTCTCAACAGTTTTTACAGTGTAGGATTGCTTGAACCCGGTGAAGCAACTGCAGATCCAGATCCTAGAGGAAAGCTGTGACAAGCCAGCAAGTCTTTAACAGCAGACTGGAGGACCCAGCAACACTTGGTGTCAGAGCAAAGTCCAGAGAGTAAGCACAGGTAGGTAGCAAGGCAAAGCATGGTTGCAGCATAGGAAATTAAAAGTCAGCCAGGAAACACATGACCATCATGAGGCAGCAGATGCCATCTTGACTAAGGTAATGAACCACAAAGTTCCTGACAGCTGGCTCTAGTAAATCACTTCATTCTCATCCCACACTGCCTGTCCGCCATCTCATCCTTCTTCTCTGCTCGTTTCCTCAAACTCAACGTGGATAAAGCAGAGTTCATCGTCTTCCCCCCAAGTTGCTCTTCCCCTCTACCCGACCTAACCATCACTGTCAACGATTGCACACTCTCACACGTCCCCCACACCAAGTGCCTGGGTGTAATCCTCGACTCTGTCCTCTCCTTCAAGCCACACTTCCAGGCCTTCATCAACTCCTGCCACCTCCAGCTTAATAACATCTCACGGATCTCAAGCTCCTTCCTTGACCATGACACTGCCAAAATGCTTGTTCACGCCCTCATTATCTCCCGCCTCGAATACTGCAACCTCTTGTTCACCAGCCTCCCCGCTTCCTCCCTTGCACCCCTCCAAACCATCCTCAATTCCGCTGCCCGACTCATCCACCTGTTGCCCCGTTACTCCCCCATCTTCCCCCTCTGCCAAGCCCTCCACTGGCTCCCTACTTCCCAGAGATCTCAGTTCAAAACCCTAACCCTGACATACAAGGCCATCCACAACCTGTCCCCTCCATACATCTCAGACTTGGTCTCCCGATACCACCCTTGACGCAATCTGCGCTCCTCTCAAGAACTCCTTTTCTTCTCCCCACTTCTCTCCACCTCCCACAACCTCATACAAGACTTCTCTCGTGCATCCGCCATACTCTGGAACTCTCTTCCACACCACATCAGACACTTCCCTACCCTGGGAACCTTCAAGAAAAACCTGAAGACCCACCTCTTCCTTCAAACCTATAACCCACACTGAGACCTAATCTCACCTCTCCCCCTTCTACTGTCTTCCACCCATCCCCTATAGACTGTGAGCCCTTGTGGACAGGATCTCTGCCCTAATGTACCTGTATGATTTATTCGTCGTTATTTATGTTCTCGTCCTTGTTCTGCCCTTACACATGTAAAGCGCCATGGAACCAATGACGCTATATTAATAAATAATAATAATTTTTGAAGATATCAACAACATTTGCTCTTCTTCAGTCCTCTTGGCCTACTGTTCATCAAGAATTTTCAAAGACTATTGAGAGTGATTAAAAAAATTTCTCAGCTATCTCCTTCTGTACCCTGGGGTTTAATTCATCTGGACCTGGAGACTTGAATTCATTTATGTTAGCCAAGTATTCACTCACTTTCTCTCTGCTTATAGATGGCATGGATTTTTCTTTACAGTCAATGGTACAGTGAAGATCAGTTGATATTACATTTACTTTCTGAGAGAGAACACATACAAAATAGAAATGTAAGTTCGGCCTTTTCAACATCATTTTTTGCCACTTCACAAATTTCATCCTGTAAAAATCCTATGGCATCTTTGACTTTTATTTTACTTTTACATAACCCCCAAATCCTTTTTTATTGCCTCTTGCAAGCATTAATTTATTATTATCTTTAGCTAATCTGATGTGTACCCTGCAGGTTCTGTAGACTGCATTATAACCATCTTTAGATATGCCTCTCTCTTTCCATTTGATAAACACATGCATCATAATTTTCTTGTTATCTTCTCATTATTCTTTATTTTTTAATCTGTTTTAGGGTGCTTTCACATCTGCGTTTTTCGTAATTCGTGGCAGATGCAGTGAAAAAACCGCATCTGCCGCGTTTACCGCATAACCGTTCCACTTGCGGCGCGGTTGCGGTTTTTTCTATGCAAAGTATAGGCATACTTGCGGCAGGTGCGGCAAGTGCGGTTTTGCACTTGCGGCAGGTGCGGCCGCGAAAAAAACCGCAGCTTACTGCGGTTTTTTTCGCGGCCGCACCTGCCGCAAGTGCAAAACCGCACTTGCCGCACCTGCCGCAAGTATGCCTATACTTTGCATAGAAAAAACCGCAACCGCGCCGCAAGTGGAACGGTTATGCGGTAAACGCGGCAGATGCGGTTTTTTCACCGCATCTGCCGCGAATTACGAAAAACGCAGATGTGAAAGCACCCTTACAGTGAAGCCCATTGCTGAGATTGCAACTTTCAACTGAATAATCAACTGTATAGAAAAATGCCTGTGCCGCTCTTTATTGATGGGTTGGGCTGAACAACTTCATTTATGATTGCTCAACAGTTTACAAGCCTTCAAAACTATATTATATAATATATAAATTTCATAATCACAGTGGCGGGAAACGGATTTTTATAAAATTTGCTATCAAAATCTATATTCAATTATACTTGTGTCAAGTGCCAAGATAACTTATTTCCAGTTGATGATTGTACTATTAATATGAGGAAAGGACTCTTATTTGAATTGCTTTCATATCTTGCTTGACTCTCATGAATATGGAAAAATGACACAAAAAAGAATGAAGAGAGAGAAACTTGAAATCTGGATGAAATTCATTTTAAGTGGAACTATCTTAAGAAAAGTATTTTCTGTCTTCAGTAAGAGATATAAGTAATTGCAATAAAAAATCATTTTATTATTTTATCAGAATATTAAAAATGAGTCTAATGATAAATTAATGCCATCAACCGGAGGTTGAACATACATAATCAATACATAATCACAGTAGAAAGTAAAAGACTACATAAATTAATCCGTGATCAGGTACTGAACTGCATAAAGAATTAAAAAAATGGAAAGCAAAATGATCTCCTTATAGCAAAGTGCTAGCGCAATATGTAAAGGAAGTTGTATAGCTAATATGAACATGCAGTGGATATAAAAGGTCTATATACACCTGTTAAAATGTCAGGTTTTGCCATATAAAAAAATCATACCCAGAAGAATTATTTTGGACATTTTATTTTATTCCTCTGCAGAAACAAACAGCATAAAACCATGTTCTACCAACTTGGGTTCTGCAACTGACAATCATGTGGACTCCATATTTTGGATTTTTGCCTGTTCTTGTAGGAAGCTGGAGGCAGTCTTGTATATACTGAGAGACCAATGTAAATCATTTTGTGAGGGGAAATACAGGTACATCTCAATAAATTAGAATATCACCAAGAGTTTTTTCAGTAATTCAATACATAAAGTGAAACATATATATTATATAGAGTTATAACAAACAGAGTGATCTATTTCAAGTGTTTATTTCTGTTAATGTTGATGATTATGGCTTACAGCCAATGAAAACCCAAAGGTCATTATCTCACAAAATTAAAGTAGGGAGGATGAAGGGTTAAAAACCACGCTTCCGTATTCCACGAGACATCAGAGCAGAGGTCCCAAATCCAGGCCTCAGGGGCCGCCAACAGTGCAGGTTTTCAGGATTGCCTTAGTATTGCACAGTGGTTGGAATCATCACCAGTGCTGGTGATTCAATTATCAGCTGTGCAATACTAAGGAAATCCTGAAACCTGCACTATTGGCGGCCCCTGAGGCCTGGAGTTGGGGACCTCTGCATCAGAGGGTGAATATAATATTGATTTAATAGTCAACACATTTCAGGACTCCCTGAAACATGGCAATATGATATTGATTTGTCCTGATGCAGGATCCAGTGAGCTCTGAAACCCGTTGACTAATGAATACATTTTATATTCACCCTTTGATGTCTCGTGGAATATGGCAGAGCGATTTTAACCCTTCATCCTCCCTACGCTATATACACCACTCTGGGGACTGCAGCAGCCGTGATCTGCTTTTATAGTGGTTGTGAGTCTGAAAGATACAAAAAAAAAGAGGCAAAGGCATTAGATATAATGTGGAACACTAAATATGGTCATCCAGAAGTGAAGTTGCAAGATTTTTCTTAGAAAGAAAAACATCTAAGCCCAGATATGTTTTGTCAAAATCTACTTGTCTACTAAAAGCAAATGCGAAAACGTGTTACAGTCTGATGAAAATGAGTTCACATTTTTTAACCATAATTCCTCAAGGCATGTTTGGCTCTAAGGCTACTTTCACATAACGATTTTGTAAAATCCGATGCTGTCCGATATAAATCGGACAGCATCGGATTCCTCTGATGCCTGGAATCGGGTGCCAAATAGGCATCCGATTCCGACAGAAAATAGGATGCCCGCCCTCCTGTCAGATCGCTCCCTGAGAGCTGTCACAGTCTCTCCCACGGTCCTCTCCTTTATCCCCTGTGTCTCCCCTCTTGGCCCCCGGTCCTGTGTCTCCCCTCTTGGCCCCCGGTCCTGTGTCTCCCCTCTTGGCCCCCGGTCCTTCCCTCTTGGCCCCCGGTCCTCTCATCCCCTGTGTCTGCCCTCTTGGCCCCCGGTCCTCTCATCCCCTGTGTCTGCCCTCTTGGCCCCCGGTCCTCTCATCCCCTGTGTCTACCCTCTTGGCCCCCGGTCCTCTCATCCCCTGTGTCTGCCCTCTTGGCCCCCGGTCCTCTCATCCCCTGTGTCTGCCCTCTTGGCCCCCGGTCCTCTCATCCCCTGTGTCTGCCCTCTTGGCCCCCGGTCCTCTCATCCCCTGTCTCCCCTCTTGGCCCCCGGTCCTCCTATGTGTCCTCCGGGTGCCCCCATGTGTGCTCCGATCCCCCCATGTGTCCCCCTCCTCTCCTCCTCTACTTTCTCACCTGTACACGACTCCCGCGCGTCTCCAGGTATCTTGCTGTTCTGTGCTGCCAGGACCTCTCGTGATGTCACAATCACATGACTGCCTGCTATTGGTTCCTGGCAGTCATGTGATTGTGACATCACGGCAGGTCTTATCAGCACAGACGGCAAGATACCTGGAGACACCGGAGATGCCGGGAGACGACGTGGGCCTCGTGGACAGGTGAGCATAGTTTTTTTTTTTTTTTATTAACCCCTTAATTTACTTTTAGGAGCTATTTTAGTGTACTGAGCATGCTCAGTACACTAAAATCGGTCCGAGGAGACATCAGATGTTTCCTCGGACACTGCTCCATAGGGCCCCATGCTAAATTGATCGGGTCGGATCGGATGTGCACTAAATGCCATCCGATCTGGTCCGATCCGAATCTGTCAGATTTTATTTTCGGTGCAAAAATCGGAGCAAGCTCCGATTTTTGCGCCGATAAAAAAATCGGACAGATTCGGATCGGACCAAATCGGATGGCATTTAGTGCACATCCGATTCGGTCCGATGCCCATAGGGCTGCATGGGGTCCGAAAATCGGTCCGATGCTGTCCGATTTTGATCGGACAGCATCGGAAATGAAAAAATCGTTATGTGAAAGCACCCTAAGCCAGCATTGTGCATCACCAAAAGAATAACACAAACAGTGGAGCATGGTGGAAGCAGCATTAGGTTTTAGATCTGTTTTTTAGCAACTGAAACTCAGGCTTAAATCAAGGGGGTGGGAAATATGAACAGTTCCAAATATAAGTTACTGTATTTTTTGCTTTATAATATGCACCGGATTAGAAGACGCACTCCCAAAGTTGGTGAAAGAAAAAAAAAATGTAATGTTAAATGGTGTCCACCTTATACACCATGTTCCAAATTATTATGCAAATTGGTTTTAAAGATGACCTGTCACCCCCCCTGCTGCATGGCAAACTAAATGCAGCATGTCTGCTGCATTCAGAGAAGAGGTCCCTTATGGCTCTAGCCCCCCTGTGCGCTGAGATATACACTTGATAAATCTTACATTTACTGAGTCAGATGGGACTTTACTTATCTTGGAGCTTTGCTTGTCACACATCCTCCCCTCCTCCTGCCTCTCTGTTCAGCCAGTTTGTTCCGCCTTCTCTTGTGTGTGTGGACCACCTCCTCTTCAGAGTCTGCTGAACACAAAGGCAGAACAAGAGAGGCAGGAGGAGGGGATGATGTGTGACAAGCAGAACTCTGAGATAAGTCCACACCCTCCTGACTCCTGATCTCTAAACTTTCTAAAGTGTATATCTCGGGGTACACAGCACACAGACACATGGGGGACCTCTTCCCTGAATGCAGCAGACATGCTCCATTCAGTGCTGCATTTAGTTTTCCATGCAGCAGGGGGGTGACAGGTCTTCTCTAAGTGTCATAGGGTTTTTTTTTCAATGAAACCCATTGATGGCATTGTGTCTCAGGGTTCTTTGGATCACTGAAATCAATCTCAGATACCTGTAATAATTAGTTTGGCAGGTAAGCCAATAAAGGAAAAACTGGATATTCCACAATATTGAGCAGGCTACAGTTTTCAAGTAACATGGGAAAGAAAAAAGATCTCTGCTGCCGAAAAGCAATAGTGCAATGCCTTGGACAAGGGATGAAAATATTAGATATTGCACGAAAACTTAAGCATGATCATCGTACTGTGAAGACATTTGTGGCTGATTCTGAGCACAGAAGTGTTCATGCAGATAAAGGCAGAATGAGGAAGGTTTCTGCCAGGCAAGTTCATCAGATTAAGCGAGCAGCTGCTAAAAAGGCCTTACAAACCAGCAAACAGATATTTGAAGCTGCTGGTGCTTCTGGAGTCCCTCGAACCTCAAGGTGTAGGATCCTTCAAAGGCTTGCTGTGGTGCATAAACCTACTATTTGGCCACCTCTAAACAGTGCTCACAAGCAGAAAGGGTTGCAGTGGGCCCAGACATACATACAGACTAATTTTCAAACAGTCTTGTTTACTGATGAGTGCCGAGCAACCCTGGATGGTCCAGATGGATGGAGTAGTGGATGGTTGGTGAATGGCCACCATGTCCCAAAAAGGCTGCGACATCAGCAAGGAGGTAGAGGAGTCATGTTTTGGGCCAGAATCATTGGGAAACAACTGGTAGGCTCCTTTAAGGTTCCTGAAGGTGTGAAAATGACCTCTGCAAAGTATATAGAGTTTCTGACTAAGAACTTTCTTCCATTGTACAAAAAGCAAAAATGTGCCTTCATGAGCAAAATCATCTTCATGCAGGACAATTCACCATCTCATGCTGCAAAGAATACCTCTGTGTCATTGGCTGTTATGGGCAAAAAAGGAGATAAACTCATGGTGTGGCCACCATCTTCCCCTATAGGGAACCTTTGGAGTATAATCCAGCAAAAGATCTATGAGGTTGGGAGGCAGTTCACTTCAAAACAGCAGCTCTGAGAGGCTATTCTGACATTTTGCAAAGAAATACAAGCAGAAACTCTCCAGAAACTCACAAGTTCAATGGATGCAAGAATTGTGAAGGTGATATCAAAGAAGGGTTCTTATGTTAACATTTAACTTGGCCTGTTAGGATATTTTGGAGTTAAATAGCTTTTTTTTATTCCAGTGAATGTGACCTCCTAATGCTACTTGTCCCCCAGTGATGGCACATGTCCCCCATTGATGGCACACGTCCCCCATTGATGGCACACGTTCCCCAATGATGGCACATGTCCCCCATTGATGAAACATGTTCCCCTGTGCTGGATCCATGGCCCCCCTGTGACTGCACATAGCGTCCCTGTGTGGGATTTGGCCTCCCCATCACTCTGTATGGCCCCACCATGCTGCTGCCCATACTAAAATTACAAACTTACCCTTTGACACTGTCCTCCGTGGCTCCCTGCTTGCTGCTGCACTGCACTTCCTGATTCTCGGGGAAGCCAGTCATATCATCGGCACAGCAAAGTGACATCATCACTGAGCGCCCGATCACATTACCGACTTCCTAAGAATCAGGAAGTGCGTAGCAGTGGCAAGCAGGGAGCCACGGAGGACAGCGTCAGAAGGTAAGTAAAGAGTGGTTTGTTATTTTAGTTGGACAGCAGCAAGGGGGGCCATACAGAGTGACTGGGGGCCATATCCAGCATGGGGGGTGACTGCAGGCAATGTAATATGCCTGCTCCAGTGTCCATACTTCGGTGCGGTTTCAGTGGACAGCGGATGCAGTGCATATTACATGAGGCTAATGAGCGGGAGCACGTGACCTCTCGCTACCTCCTGCAGCCCACAGCCAGCCCGCTCCAGCCCCCGGACACACTGCAGAGCCGCCCCCACCCTTCCCTGCAGTATATAATCCGTACATTTGGATTATAAAATTTGGGGGAACAAAAGTGCGTTTTATAATCCGAAAAATACGGTAATTTTGCAACAAAACCTTAATGCCTTTGCTAAAAAACTGAAAATGAAGAGGAATATCACTTTTCAGTATGACAATGATGCTAAGCATAGCTTGAAATCAACAAAAGAATAACTTTGCCAGAAGATGATTAAAGTTTTGCAATGGCCCAGCCAGAGGCCAGTGTCCAATTGATAATCTGTGGGCAACATGAAGAAGGCACTGTACTTAGGAGATGGCTACATAATCTGAGAGAGCTGGAGTACTGTTACAACTGAATGCTGTCTTAAATTTAAAGGATACTACAAAGTATCAGTTTAATGGTGTGCAGTGTGCATATTTATTAAACCATATTATTTGAGTTCTTTATTTTTTTTCCAGATGAAAAAATTTCAGTTTTTTAATTGAATTGTAGAGATTATGATTATGGGTGACATTAAAGGAGGGAAAATTTCTGATACAATTTTTTTTTGCTATAAATTTTTACATCACAAAATCCTATAAAAAATCTATGCAATTACAATTGTTAGCGGACACCATATCATGTATGGAGAGCCCCTGTGTGCCCAAATATTGGAGCCCCCCCAGAAGTGACCCCCATTTTGGAAACTAGACACCCCAAGGAACTTATCTTATCACCCCCAGGTGGTTCACAAATTGATCCGTAAAAATGAAAAAATATTTTTTTTTCACAAAAATCTTCTTTTCTCCTTTTTATAGACTAATTTGCGAAGCACCTGGGTGTTTAAGGTGCTCACTATGCATCTAGATAAGTTCCCGGGGGGGGGTCTAGTTTCCAAAATAGGGTCACTTGTGGTGGAGCTCCAATGTTTAGGCACACAGGGGTTCTCCATACACGACATAGTGTCTGCTAACTAGTTGAATGGAAAATTAGCTCAAATTGTTAGCGGATACCATGTCTTGTATGGAGAGCCCCTGTGTGCCTAAACAATGGAGCTCCCTCACAAGTGACCCCATTTTGGAAACTAGATGCCTCAAGGATTATATCTAGGGATATAGTGAGCATTTGGAACCTACAGCTACTTCACAGAATTTGATAACAATAGGTTGTCATATTGAACATATTCTTTTTTTCACACAATTTCTCACTTTTAGAGCATGTGCACAAGATCCGGAGACACCGTGTCCTGGTCGTCTCCTCTCCTGCATTTTTTAAAATTATTTCCTTATTAAATTTTAAAAAAACGACTTGGGGCTTCGCCATATTTTTGGTCCAGCCAGGACAGCAGGCAGCTACGGGCTGCCACCAACCCCCTCTGCCTAGTTTTACCTGTCAGGGCAACCTTTTTTTTTTTCATTATTTCATGAAATAATTGAAAAAAAAAAACAGCGTGGGCTTCGCCATGTTTTTGGGCCAGCCAGGTACAACTAGGCAGCCGGGAACTGGAATCCTCAGCGTAGGGAAGCCCAAGCTTTCTAGCCCCCCCGCTGCGAATTGCAGTCCGCAGCCGCCCCTGAAAATGACGCATCCATAGAAGTACCATTTTCTGGCGCTGTATCCAGCTCTTCGAGCTGCCGTGTAGTGGTGGCAGACTGGGTAATAAGGGGTTAATGCCAGCTTTTTGGTAGCTGACACTAAGCCCGAGATTCATAATGTCTGGCTAATATTAGATCAGGCCATTAGGAATCTCTAGTAAATTGTAAAGAAGACACAACACAGAGGAAGATATTTTTATTAGAAAAAAAAACACAAACACAAATTAGACCCCATCTTTATTATTCTTTGATGTCCGACGAAGTCCAGTGGGCAGTGATCTCTGACGTAGTCCAGTGGTTGGTCCCGTGATGATTCTCAGTTTTATAGCATATGGGGCCATCCTCATATGCTATAAGAGCAGGTACACCGCCAGGGGGATGACAGGTCATGAACTTAGTGAGGTCATGATAGGTCATGATCCTTGGGTCACACAGGGTCAATTGTGATGCCATGATGGTCATGAGCTGTCATCCACCTGGCAGACAGCGCAGACAGTTTCTGCTCTTTCTGCGCATGCGCCCACAATGCAGGAAGAAGAGGCGCAGGGCACAGAGAAGATCCCGACAGTATGTATGCGGGTGTCACGTCCTACTGACGGACCCCACACGTGGACCCACTGGGCCGCGTAGAGCGGATGCTGATACCGGGTGATAGAGAGGCGGACCAGTACAGTACAGTCAACAGGTTTATTAGGACAACAACAACACAAGAACCCACGCCCCAGGGAAGAGCCACAAGGTCGCAGCACCGGAATACCACCAAAGGAGGCCCCGGAGCGCTCAACCCCTATACAGGGATACCGCCGGTACCAACCTCGGGGGGACCAATGAAGCGGACACGAGTGTTAAACTGACCCCAGGCGACGTGGTAACAAAACAGCAACCGTGTATGAAATAAGACACGGGAACCGGGAACACGGAGAATCCGGAGCAGGGCTGAGATAGCGCTTCGGCAGGGAAGAGGTCCGGGAAGCAGACCGAGACCACTGGAGTCAGCGAGGAGCCGGCACGGGAGGAATCTGCGGGAAGGAACAAGAGTAATCAGATATCAAGCCAATAAAGGAACAACCTGACCAGACCAGGATTAGCAAGTTCACTACATAGAAATTGCCCTGGCAAAGAGTAAGAGGAAATGGGAAGCTTATATCACAGCAGGATACTCCTGATTGGCAGAACACAGAGACCTGGTGATTGGCTGAGGGGAGGAGCAAGCTCCCTGCAGTTCTCCAGCAGATCCTGATTTGGAGATGGATTGTCATAGCTCAAGCAGCGGCCCCGGAAGTGAGAGGAGCAGCGTTGCTCAAGCAGAGGGTGCTGGACCCCTGCGGCTGGGGACAGGTGCGCGCACCCGGGGAGCATACGGTAAGGAAGATGCTACCCGACCGACCCGCGGGCGGCGGCTGCCAGCGCCCCGGAGCCGTCGGTGGATGGTCGACACCCGGGATCCTTGAGGCCGGACAGGGGCAGTAGGAGCCGAGGGAGTAACGGCAGCAGGCCGCGGGGCACGGGCGGCAGACCCCCGGTTGGTAACAGTGGGGATGACCTGGGGGTGACCGGGGGTCGGATCATCTCCCTCCCATCTGAGCTGTCAGATGGGAGGGAGATGATGATGATGACAGCGGCAGTGGGTGACAGTGAGGAACGGAGCTGGAGGAAACTGAGGGGACCTGGGGGCAGGGGGATGTTCCTCTCTGATGTGACATGTCACACATGTCACATCAGAGAGGAATACACAGTAGGGGACTGCAGGCGGTTGCCAGCGCTGCTATTGGCGCATTGCGGCGCCATTTTAGGAGGAGGGGAGGGGGTGGGGTCTGAGTACCGGTACCAGGGGCTGTGTATCGGTACTGGAGACCAGGGCAGACATTTCTCTGTCATGCCACAAATTTGATCCTGTGGCATGACAGAGAAATCATTTATTTACCGGCAATTTAGTGTATATTTATGTGATCACAGTTATAGACCAGTAAACGGTGTATAACCATGATCACATGGCTGGTACCGGTAAAAAACGGTCCGATCCATAATCTGCAGGGTCTCTGCTACCCCTGGTAGCTGCAACCCTGCAGTTTTTCCCAGACTGGGGGGCGCTACAGGGCCTTTTCTGTTCTGACTTATTTTCACGTTAGAACAGAATAAGGACCCTGTAATGCCGCCGTTTTTTTACAGTGGGCCGTCACTAAGGTGTTAAATAACATTTACATACTGTGGACTATTTGGGAGTGACTTTAAATAAACTGGACTAGTGCACCAGATAACTGCAGGATGTGCAGATGCTAATATCATGAAAACTACAAAGGGTACAGTAATGATTTTTACGTGTTTTTAAAGGTTTACCCAAGCACTGTTTAAAGGTACTATTAATATCATATTGAAAAAATACCTGACAGACAGAGTCCCTTTAACAGAGCTGTGTAGACTTTTTATATCTAGTGTATGTCTAATGATCACCATTTGATAGCGTCACAAAAGATAAATAATACTAAACAACCAGATCAAAAAGATACAGGAGGCACAGACACATAATACTGTAGGTCTCCCTTTCAAGATTTTGGCAGCTGTAAAGTTTTGGCTTTAGTACTATGCACGGTACTTGGTCATCTAGAAAATATAGAATAATGAGTAAAGAAATCTGGTAAAAACTTATTCATATCCTTGCAATTTTCCTTGCATAGAATGGCTAAACCTGCCTTAACTGGTGCAAAGTGCAAAGAAGAACATGCATACTTAGTCTTTGTGAATCCTACCCTTGATTAGGAGTTTGGTGAAACTCAAGCTGCAACATTTTCCTCCAAGTATGAAGTAAAACAAAACATACAATGAAAATATACCGTAAACTTGTCTAAAGCCCCCGTCACATGGGGCGACATCGCCGCCCATTACAGAGGTGACGTGGGGGCGTGGCCTCTCACTGGCGTCATCGCCCCTACGTCGCCTCATGTAAAGGGGCGATGTCGGCGGTGCCGGCCGGTTCGCCTCTGAAACCAGGCGACCATCATGGGGCGATGTGCACACATCACCCCAGGTAACTGGGCGCCGGTGACCTGTCAGGCGATGGGAGTCATAGGCTCCCATTGTCCTGCATCGCCACTGGGGTTTCCAGACACCCTGGCGGCGATGCCGCCTGACAGCTCACCGGCGCGGGGCTGGAGATGTCGCCCCGTGTATACAGAGGACGGCAACGCTGGCGGGGCGCCAAAAACGTACGCGCACCCGCCAGTCGCTGCCGACATCCCCAGCCCCGTCGCCTGGTGTGACCGGGGCTTAAGTCCTCAAGGAAAAATATTAGTGTAAGATGTAAGATTGTGTAGATATACCGTAATTTTGTACAAAAAATCCAACAGAAAGAAATAAAACATGAAATGCTCAATTATATGCTGTGTTACAGATATACAGTTGTGGCCAAAAGTATTGACACCCCTGCAATTCTGTCAGATAATACTCAGTTTCTTCCTGAAAATGATTGCAATCACAAATTCTTTGGTATTATTATCTTCATTTAATTTGTCTTCAATGAAAAAACACAAAAGAGAATAAAGCAAAAAGCAAAAAATTGATCATTTCACACAAAACTCCAAAACTGGGCCAGACAAAGGTATAGGCACCCTCAGCCTAATTCTTGGAAGCACAACCTTTAGCCAAAATAACTACGATCAACCGCTTCCGGTAACCATCAATGAGTTTCTTACAATGCTCTGCTGGAATTTTAGACTATTCTTCTTTGGCAAACTGCTCCAGGTCCCTGATATTTGAAGGGTGCCTTCTCCAAACTGCCATTTTTAGATCTCTCCACAGGTGTTCTAAGGGATTTAGGTCTGGACTCATTGCTGGCCACCTTAGAAGTCTCCAGTGCTTTCTCTCAAACCATTTTCTAGTGCTTTTTGAAGTGTGTTTTGGGTCATTGTCCTGCTGGAAGACCCATGACCTCTGAGGGAGACCCAGCTTTCTCACACTGGGCCCTACATTATGCTGCAAAATTTGTTGGTAGTCTTCAGACTTCATAATGCCATGCACACGGTCAAGCAGTCCAGTGCCAGAGGCAGCAAAGCAACCCAAAACATCAGGGAACCTCCGCCATGTTTGACTGTAGGGACCGTGTTCTTTTCTTTGAATGCCTCTTTTTTTTCTCCTGTAAACTCTATGTTGATGCCTTTGCCCAAAAAGCTCTACTTTTATCTCATCTGACCAGAGAACATTCTTCCAAAACGTCTTAGGCTTTCTCAGGTAAGTTTTGGCAAACTCCAGCCTGGCTTTTTTATGTCTCAGGGTAAGAAGTGGGGTCTTCCTGGGTATCCTACCATACAGTCCCTTTTCATTCAGACGCCGACAGATAGTACGGGTTGACACCGTTGTACCCTCGGACTGCAGGGCAGCTTGAACTTGTTTTGATGTTAGTTGAGGTTCTTTATCCACCATCCGCACAATCTTGCGTTGAAATCTCTCGTCAATTTTTCTTTTCCGTCCACATCTAGGGAGGTTAGCCACAATGCCATGGGCTTTAAACTTCTTAATGACACTGCACACGGTAGACACAGGAACATTCAGGTCTTTGGAGATGGACTTGTAGCCTTGAGATTGCTCATGCTTCCTCAAATTTGGTTTCTCAAGTCCTCAGACAGTTCTTTGGTCTTCTTTCTTTTCTCCATGCTCAATGTGGTACACAAAAAGACACAGGACAGAAGTTGAGTCAACTTTAATCCATGTCAACTGGCTGCAAGTGTGATTTAGTTATTGCCAAATCCTGTTAGGTGCCACAGGTAAGTTACAGGTGCTGTTAATTACACAAATTAGAGAAGCATCACATGATTTTTCTAACAGTGTCAATACTTTTGTCCACCCCCTTTTTTATGTTTGGTGTGGAATTAGATCCAATTTGGCTTTAGGACAATTCTTTTTGTGTTTTTTCATTGAAGACAAATTAAATGAAGTTACTAATGCCAAATAATTTGTGATTGCAATCATTTTCAGGAAGAAACTGAATATTATCTGACAGAATTGCAGAGGTGTCAATACTTTTGGCCACAACTGTAATTACTTATTGGACAATATTGTGACTTTGTTTAGTGTATGAGGCCCTAAAATACTTTTTTCTCAGACTAAATTCCTTTCTGATTTCAAATATGGCAATGTGAATAACTCCCTAAATCATTGACCCATCTCTATACATTTCTGGATTCACTTTTCATACATTAATAATTTTTTAGTGGCAGCCATAATCCATTATTTTAACAAGCTAAAAAGAAATACTTTAAATTTATTCTAAATCATGTGCATATTTGCAGTTGTAGGAGATTATATATTCTTATTATTTGGCTTGGCAGCAGCTGCCTGGCGTTGATTGCAACAGTTCAGTTGATTTTAAACTAATGTCCCTGGGGCCTTTCACATGTTATTATTGAGTGTTTCACTAGAATGTTATGGTGCCATTGTGGCGCCGCTGAGGGTCCAGTCACCACAGAGGTAGTGCACCTCAGCCAGAGGCGTGGTACCCCACTCTCGGGTAAAGAGGGGACACTACACGGTGCTCACACACCAACATCACACCACTCCAGGCCCGGGAATTTGGGCGGATCCTGTTTAGGGAGAGCCCCATCCTGGCTGGAGGAGGAGAACTAGGTAGAGGGTGTGGGTGGAGGAAATAGAAAAGGGGAACACACTGGGAAGTAAGGAGATCCACAGAGAAAGAGAACATGGGAGGAACGTGAGGAGTAGAGGAGTCACAGGAGAGATGTGAGGAAAGGCATCCTGGGAATTGGAGCAGAGAGGCTCATTCCAGGACAAGGAAGATGCAGGAGCCAGTGAGGGGCTCTAGAGAGACAGATGGGGTCCCTGGGGTACGGGAGGTGAGGAATCCATCCATGGCGCCTGTTTCCAGGCTGACAGTGACCACAGTCAGGTGGAGGGACCAGGTTGCAGTAGGGGACTGGCCCTAGACTAGTGGAGTGACAAAAGAACTCAACTAGCTAACCGGTGACTGTGGTGACTTCAAGTGCAGCAGCTGAAGCCACACTTATTTGCCGAAAAGGCAGCCACATAGGGTCAAGGGGACTAGGAATACGTCACCCAACAGGACCCGAGGCTACTGGCTTGCTACACTGAGTGTAAGGCGCAGGGCAGGAGGGCGAGGGCCAGCGCAGGGAGATGACCTGGGAATGAACACCAGAAGGGGGTCCCAGTAAAGTGCTTCCATGGTATCTGAGAGTTGGGTGGAACCCTGACCCAGGAGGCACAGCAACTCGCTAATTGCTGGAGGCTTGCTAGAACTGTGAGTAAAATCTAAAGACTGCAATCTGCTGTGTCCTCCAAGTTATTTACTGCGCCGTTGCCCCTACAAAGACTTTGTAACTGCCTGGGGTCCCCGCTGTACCCATGGAGAGCAGAACCATCTATGCTGCATTACCAACAGCCCCAGAGGATCTGATTGCAGTGCCGGCTATCCATCCCAATTGACGGAAAGCACAGGTGGTGTCACAAATGAATTCCCTATATAAACGTTGTACTCATTTATTCACACTGCCGGGGTCACGAAGCCGAGTGAGCCACTGTGACATCCCCAAGAGAATCTGAAGTCCCGGTTCCGAGTAGTCCACGGCCCTGGTGGGGTGTGTCGCCATGTATTTTTCTTTCCTGAATACATATCTTTTTTTAGTGTTAAACCTTATATTAGCCCAATTTTCTGAAGCCTCCAACTTAAACTGAAAATGCCAGCTGATACATGATGCTGCCCAAACCACCAAACCAAGTATGAATCAGCCATCATGACTAAGGCCAGGTATGTGCCACTCTGAAATGCTGCAGCGCTTCAGAGAAGAATATACTTTTAATAACCTCTGTGGGCCAAGCCGTGCTGAAGGCTAGTCATACAGCCAAGCCCTTAGCTCTCTGCCCACTGACAGTGACTGACAGGTCTCTCCCTACATACCAGTGTAGACAAAGACCTGTCAGTACAGTGCAGCTGAAGGGGAGACTTCTGCTGGGGAGTCACCTTTACAACTAGTCACCCATGCAGCTCCGTCCCTGGTGGCTATTAAGAGTGTTTTTCTCTAAAACGCCACAGTGTTTTACAATGAAACATACCTGGCTGTGATCATATAGACAATGATTGATACATGGTGCCCACGATTTGGGCACCATGTATCCACTGATAGGTTGTCTTTAATACATTCATGTATTATTTTTAATCAATTGTTAATCTTTTCAAGATGCCAACAGTATGTATTATATTACATATCTCTTCTAAAAAATGATAAAAAGGCCAAAAAACAGTGGTCACTTTGAATCAATATGATCAATAAATCAATAATTCAGTAAAATGTAACATGCAAATTACTTATTGTGAAATAAATGACTCAACTATGAGTGCCAGAGGCTTGGATTTACATCCCCAATCTGTACCTTTGTGGCACCCCGCAACGAGTACGTCACAGAAGGGTACTGCATCCCTGACCGAAGGTGCAGTATTCTCCGTCTCAGTGATAAACAGGTTAATCCCAAGGCTCCATGTACCACATGCAACATCTAGAGACAGAGGACCAATTAGAGACCTGTTTCCTGGGCAACCGGTCCTGGAGGGAGGAGAGTTAGATGCATAGCAGTGGGGAAAGAGAGAACAGAGTTAGAAAGTTGGAGAGACAGGAACAAGAACCAAGTCGTGACAGAACAGCTAACAGGAAGGGCACCTAGAGTCGGTGACCCAGAAGTGAAGGGGGCCAAGAGAACCAGTAACGGGCGAAAGACAACCCGAGCCCAGTCCAAACCCGGAGTACCGGCTCCGAGGTAGTGCAGATGCTCTACCGTTGTACTACAGAACCGGAGTGATTGAAGGCTTCATAGGAGCGCAATACACAAACCACCATCACCGCAGCTGTACCAGGAGGGGTACCCACCATTGAGGTTCAGGGACCTATCGGGAGTTGCTAGGCCAACGGCTCAGGTGCCCAACAGAAGTTCCTCTGTATCCTGACCTGGTATGTTAGAAGTAGCAAAGAGAAAGGGACAGCTAGTATAAACGAAGACACTGTGGAGCTTTGGAGGGACACTGTTCATCACAAGGACCACCCGGTCCGTTACCTGAAATTGAAACCGTTATTCCGGTGTACCGTGTGAGAACTAAGTAAAGACCCGAGCAGAGGAACATTGTGTCCGAGCCTTATTTCAGAACTGTTACTAACCGATTCACCTACAGAATCAACTGAGCTGCCATATTCCATCACTACAGCTCCTGACCCCAGGGACTCCCGCTCATCCTGTAGGGAGCGGATCCATCTTGCTGCAGCCCATCCCCCGAAGGTCCAAAGCAGCGCCGGTGCCATCACCGGACCCCTACAGGTGGCGTCACGAAACAGTAACTTTATTCCTATAAAATCCTTATTTAACTCTTCATTGACCACCGGGCCTCCATAGCCTCAGGCACAGAACCGTGACCACAGCCAGCGCCTGAGACCTGAGAACCCGGCTTACAGTGAGTCACCTTCACATGACATTTAATGTATCTAATGTTACCCCGCTTATTTCATATTCCATACATAGAACAAATCCACTTTAATCACCTCTATTCACACAGTACTTCAAAAAGGTAAGCTTTATGCTATTCTGTCAAGAGAACTCTCAGGTCTCTGGGAGCCTGGATGTCAAGTATATATAATAATGATGTATATGGAACACCTACGATTCAACTTTATTCACAAAATTGTCAAAATAAATAAAAAGACATGCTTTTATTTTATTTATTTTATGACATTCATACGGAGTACTGATAAATTACACCAATTTTCAGTAACATATATTTCCCTGCAGGCAGCAATTGTCATAATTGCAGGAGGTTGCACTCATGCTATTTGCTTAGCGGGCACAATGAAATGGATTCTTTGCCACCTTACACATAGTTCTCACATTATTTCTTATAAGCTGTGATGATGTTGCAAATATATAGCAATGTTTTTCTTCTATTTTAACTGGCAGAACATCCTTTGTTCTGAGTATGTGCTGAATGACTATTGTCAACAGCGCTAGTATAAGAAAAAATTTGCTAGCCTTATCCATATTCTAGCCTTCTTTTATAAAGTTGGAAATAAAGACAAAATGTTTAATATCATCAGATATAAAGTTGCTATTAATGTTGGGGTATGAGCTTGTCTTTTTTGCATTAAAGTTTGAAATGAAATCCAACAGGCAGTGACTATCAGGTGCAGAACATCTCTCAGCTCGCAATGTCTTGGTTAGCCAGCTGAGTATCATTTCAGTTGCATGGAAAGTGACCCTGCAACGTGATTTATTGGCCTCCTTCACTGATTATAATACATAAGACATGGTTTAATATACAGCCTACATTAAAGGGGTTGTTCGGGCTTTTCCTAAAATCTGTGTGTATATCTAGGCTGCAAAATGCTAACAGTTTGTAATTTGTACATTGTTAGCATTTTGCATGGTTACATAGATATCACGATTCAGTGTGCGTGAGGATCAGCTCAGCCCCCGAAAAGGGGAGTGTTTGTTTTAGAGCCTCGCTATAATGTCACAACAGGTTGTTTACACCCAGGCTCCAACAAGCCCTCCCCAGACTCCAACAAGCCCTTCCCAGATTCCAACAAGCTCTCCACATTCCCCAACAGGCCCGCCCCCAGTCTCCAATAGGACCACCTCCATTCCCTATGTACTTTAGACGTTGATTGAACTGCATTGCACTGATGGCTTGTTGGAGTCTGGGTGTAAACAACCAGTTGTGACATTACAACCAGGCTCCAAATCAAACACGCCTCTAGACCAGGGGCTTAGCTGCTCCTAAACACACTGATCGTGATATCTAAGTAACCATGTAAAATGTTAACAGGGTATAAATTACAAACCGTTACCATTTTGCAGGCTAGATACACACGCAAAGATTTTAGTGTAAGCCTGGACAACCCCTTTAAATTAATTTTGTTTTAATGTATATTAAGTCACATCCATAGATGTCTATGAAGTCCATTCACTTCAATCAATGTTAATAGGAAAACTACTATAGTTGTATACAACAGTCTTTTCTGCACATAGTGGCGGCTGCCGGAGTTAAAGCCATCCTTCTTTTGGGATCTTTTTAGCCAAACTGTTGTTCTTGTTTCAGATGGATTGGGTTGAGTTATTTCTACGCATTTCTATTCATTGGAACGGGAGCCCGATCCGAAGTCCCCTTTCTCGTCTATATATACTACTGGATTTACAACACATGGGAGACTCCTGCATACCGTGGAACCTAGATATCAGTGACATCTTGTGGTGTCCTGATGAAGGGGTTTTTAATCTTGAAACACATAAAAACTCATTTGGTGGTATATTTCTAATAACTTTATTGTACTCATTCATTGGAATTGGAGCGTGGTCTGAAGTCCCCTTTCTCTTCTATATAGTATATACTACTGGATTTACAACATGTGGGAGACTGCTGCATACCGTGGAACCTAGATATTGGTGATATCCTATGCAATATCAGTGGTTGTGACAGATCACAACCGACTAAGGTGAGCCTGTATTGGTACTTTGCACTTTTTGAATCCACATACAAAAACACTATTGTGTGCCTTTTTCCTTCCTTTCCAGCATTTTTCACTTGAGTTCTGAGTTGATAGCATTCCTACACATTTTTAAATTTGGAAAGAAAGTCAGCACGATGTCTCTTTCCTCTGCTGCGCCAAGTTTCCTTACCTGACCATACCGTCTACTGTAATCAACTTGGCTCATTTCTTAGTGCTTATTCAAAACTAGATGGTGGCCCGATTCTAACGCATCGGGTATTCTAGAATATGTATGTAGTTTATTTATGAAGATTTAAGAATAATGCAATGAATACACTGGATTTTCTGGGTAAAATATATACATTATCATTAAATGTTATTGCTCATAGAACTTAATACAACTGAACAAAATTATTAAACAGATCATTAAAATATTTAAACTATTACATCAATATCTAACTGTATTGAAATAAATCACCGGACGAAAAAAGTACATCGACACTATAATATATTTGTTAACAAACATCAACCCAAAATATTTTTTTACACCATATTTCTTGTGAATATATACATTATCATTAAATGTTATTGCTCATAGAGCTTAATACAACTGAACGAAATTATTAAACAGATTTCAAAATATATACACCATTACATGAATATTTAACTGTATTTAAATAAATCATCAGACAAAAGAAGTACATCGACACTAATATATTTCTTACCAATATCAACTTAAAATATTTTTGTACACCACATTTCTTGTGAATACCTTTTGACTATCTATAAGCAACTTTCCTTGTAAAGGGCTATCAAGAACTTGCACCTTGATTTTGGATCTCATTTTAACTCTTGTAAATGCAACGTAGAGTTGTCCATGACCAAAAATGGGCTCTGGTAGATATATGCCAACATGGTGTAGAGCAGGGGTCTCAAACTCCAGGCCTCGAGGGCCGCACACAGTCCAGGTTTTCAGGATTTTAATAGAATTTGACAGTTGGTAATCAAATTATCAACTGTCAAATTCTAAGGAAATCCTGAAAACCTGGACTGTGTGGGGCCCTCGAGGCCTGGAGTTTGAGACCCTGGTGTAGAGTATGACCTTGGACTTGTTATTGTCATGGCAAAAGCTGGTTGTACTGGAAACTGTTGACGCTGAAGCCTAAATTGAAGACTGGTGTCCAAAGGACATAAATCAATGTGTGGAATGAACACTTCGTCTCATTTTGCTGATCCAGTGATCACTCTTGCTTGAATTACTTGGGAATGGAGTCCAGTAACAATAAGGCGAGTTACATTACATAGACCATTTTTTCTATTTAGGTTCCGCAGTAACATTATGATTGTTCCAACTTTAAGCTGTAGTCTGTTGGATGGCATTCCTGATGGTGTAACACTATTTAAAAATTCAACTGGATAATGCTCTCGTTCATTTTCATTGTCTACATCCACAGAATCATCACTTTTGAACAACTTATACTCTCCAGGCATTCTATCCATCACACGGGAATTTAGCAGAGTCACGTCATCATTCTTGGGACAGTGAATTGTATGGGAAGAGGCCCTCTCAACACTGCTTTGGTCGTTCACATCAATTTCAATTTGTTGTCCAAAGACATCACTTACAATGCAGTCAGTGCACAACATGTCTTCTGGTATTTCAATAATGTCTTCTGCAAGGTTGCATTTGTTGTTAAGTTCACTGTTACCAAGTTTAAGAAGCCAATTGCTGTACTCTGGGTCAGAAGATCGCATGTTGTTAATTAGTTGGAGTTTATTTTCCAAAGGTCAGCCATTTTTAAGCTGGACTCAATAACATCTGTTCTTGTTCCATTTGGTATGACTGAAAGGCATTGCCTAAAATCTTCGCCAATGACAAAAACGTTACCTCCAAATGGAATATCATTTGTTTCAGCAATATTTTTAGTCATTACTTCACGCAGAAGTCTGTCATTTAAGCTCAAAGCGTATTTGTGTACCATGGTGCACTTGTCAAGTATCAAAAGATTTGCGTTGTTTAACTGTCTTCCTCCAAATGTGTCTTGTTTTATTCTGGAAATAGAGATTTCGTTGACTGGAACTGGTAAATGTATAGTGCGAACTCCTCATAAAAGGTTTGCTGCAATACCTGTTGTAGCCGATGGCAATACGACTTTTCCCAAACCTCTAACATGATGCATTAAAACTTCATAGAGGTATGTTTTACGGCTCCCTCCTGGACTGTCAATAAAGAAACACTTTGGCCTTGCATCTGCTTGGTTTTTTATAGCGCTCACAATAAATTCATATGCAATCTGTTGTTGTTCATTTAAGGAGTTTCACTTCTCTGTTGCCAACAATAATTTGTAAGCTTCAACATACTCTGGAACTTGTGGAAGTTGAATTGCAGGCTGTGGCAAATTAAAGTCTGAAAACATTTTTCCATGCAGTAGTAAGACATTTTGGACATCTTGCATGGCATAAGATTCGCAATTTTGACAATTTCCACTTTTGTTGTGAAGACGTAAGCAGTAATCCTCGATTATATGCTCTATGAAATTTGTCCAAAGTTGAGCCGGATTTGTAGGCAGTGCAAATACGCAGATGTAGGTAAACAATTCGCAAAGTTGCTTAGGCATATGTAGGGTAACTGAGTCTTCTAAATTAAGTCTCCACACAGTATCATCCAATAGAAGTCCTAAAGCCAAAGCTGCAGCTTTAAATGTATCGTGCAATACTCCGTTAACAGTTTTCAAATCGTCATAACTTGTAGCTCCTTTGACATGCAGTTAGTAACAGCCAAAGGCAATATCTTTCTTGATCCTTGACACCAACAGTATACATGCATCTAAATATTCTGCTAAGTCCTCGTTGTCTTGGATTCCAAGTTTTATTCCAAACGTAATGCTCTGGAATCTCTCGATACAAATACTGCCTTGCGTTTTTGTCACATTGGTTAAGCTAAAACCATTCCATTAATGTTGACGTCGTGCTTAAAGTTTTTGAGACATCTTCAACTTCAGCATCTTCAAAGAAATAAAGCTGCTGATGGTTCGGTAAATGAATAGCTAAATGTATAATGGCATGGGACTGTGAATGCATTGGAAATGCAAATATCCTCCAAGCAGCTTCTGGAGCACTTACAAATCTTGAGTCAACAAAAGTTGATGATTCATCATGATTGACTGTTTTCTGTTGTATTTTGCCATTCGCTTTTTCATGCCCCATTGTAGATGTACTTGAAAAGATATTTTACATTTTTTATTGAAGCATATATTTCTACTTTGATGTGACAGTTGTAGCGTTTTGATAAGTACGGGTTGTATGGGAATATCCATGAGTTATTTATAATTTTTTTTTTGTGAACAATGTTATCAATGTGTTGTCACCAGTAGGATGGGTAGCCATCCAAGTCTTTAACTGTGTGCTGTTTTAACTCCTTTGGAAACCCTTTTGTATACTTTCCATTTTCCATGCATGGACTTTTTGGATTTGCTACACCGCATGAGCCATGAACCATATGAGAGATTATAATATTATACAGTTCAGGATACTTTTCTTGGTTAGGAATTTCACTCCACACTATGTTGTCGATTTCTTCTTCCGTGCGGAACTTAGAATCCGCGTCTAAGATAATTAGTATATGCGCATGTGGGAGACCTCATTTCTGAAACTCTATGACGTGTACCATTCGTACAACTGCTCCAAAAAGCCCATTTTTGATGTCTTTCAAAAGGCTGCTGAGTTTCAGTTGAAATATGCGTGCGACTAAGTCCAGCCTGTGTGCAACTTCTTGCCAGGGTTCTAGATTTCTGGTAATTTCCAGCCATTTAGGATTACAGGTCATTGTCACAAAAATGTCAGGTCTTCCATACTTTGTTACTATTGCCATTGCATCTTGATAACGCTGTTGCATGTTGCGGAGGCTACCTTCAAACGACGATGGGAGAATTACTGTTTTTCCAATTGGATTTCCCTTTTGAATTGATTGTTTTTGCAAATGTTCTTGAAGAATGCAGTAGTTTTCAACTTTAAGTTGTTTTTGGTTTATTCATATGAAGTTTAGGCGATTAACTTCAATTTTAAAGCGAACCTGTCACCCCCTCCAGACATCTAAAAATACCATAGCCACCTTCTGCAGCACTAAGGCTGCATTCTGACAAGGTGTCTATAGCATTTATGCTCCCTTGATTCACTGAAATAAAGACTTTTGTAAGATCTGTTTCAAACCTGATCCAAGACCGGGAGGCGGGTTTTCAAGTGCCTGTCTCCCTCCTCTGTGGTGTCAGTCATCCCTCTCTGCTCTGTGTGCACCTCCTCCAGGGCCATCTCCCTGCATTACAGAGCTTTGTCAGCTCTGCTACAACACAGAGCTGCTGTTATAGGAGACCTCACAGTAGTAAATCTAGCAGGAGGACCCTGAGCAGACAAAGCACTGCTGCTACATAGCCCTTGAGCTGAGCAGTTTTCACTTTCAGTTTCTTGTAAACAGCAGCATTGCTCCTCAGCCTATGATCTAAAGCACAAACTCAACTCTGCTGCACTGCTGACAGCTCAAGGCTGCTATGTAGCAGGCAAGGCTTTCTCTGCTCAGGATCCTCCTGCTAGATTTACTACTGTGGGGTCTCTTATAACAGCAGCTCTATGTTGTAGCAGAGCTGACAAAGCTCTGTAATGCAGGGAGGTGGCCCTGGAGGTGGTGCACAGAGAGCAGAGAGGGATGACTGACACCACAGAGGAAGGAGATAGACACTTGAAAACCCGCCTCCCGGTCTTGGATCTGGTTTGAAACAGATTTTATATAAGTCTTTATTTCAGTGAATCAAGGGAGCATAAATGCTATAGACACCTTGTCAGACTGCAGCCTTAGTGCTACAGAAGGTGGCTATGGTATTTTTAGATGTCTGGAGGGGGTGACAGGTTCGCTTTAATGTATGCGTCAACTAAGTACTGTTGTGTCAGTTTCCCACCGTTTACGTTTAAAATAGGATTGAAGTAATTTCAGACAGACTGTAGTACTGCAGTTGTGTAATTCTTCTTGAAGTTCCTTGCTGGTGTAGGTTTTCATGCCACCCTTGATCACCTCTGGGAAAGAATAGCGGATACAGAAGAGCATCAAGGTTGCTGTGCAAAATTCTAATTCGTTGTGTCTTAGGAACCAAAGGGTTGTTTTGGTCTGGCTTAAGATGGACTAATATATCCCTTTGAAAAGGAGACTCTCCATCATCGTTTTAAGAAAACAACTGCAACCTCACTTACACGTGATTTGTTGTAAAGTCACGGATCCTGTTTACGTTCTTGTTTAATTGCCATGACAATAAAAGGCATTTCAGTCCCATTTTGTATAGTTCCTCCTCAGCTTCGACGTCTTTTAGCATGCGACATGCGGCAGCAAATAGGCTGATTTTTTGTAAATGTATGGCAATTTGGTTCATCAGTTCAGCATCACACTTTTCGTTTTCTTTCAGGTTCATCATTTGTTCTGTAGCCTCATTTGTATCAAGGATATATAGTTGTGCAAATTTTGGTGGTTGTCCTATTTCTGGGTAAAGTGTTCCAGTGCGGTGGTAGATCTGGCTGTGAATTTTAAAACAATACCGTCCGAATCCAGGGGGCGGTGCAATGTTGGCACCAAATGAAGCAAACGCATGAGAACTGTTGATGCTTCTGATATTTTACATAAAATTTTGACTGTGTTGATGCGTTCCTTTCATCAATTGCTCAAACAGATCTGAGTAGTGAGGTCTCGGTAGCATAACCTTTCCTTTTTGGCAGCATTGAGTAAACTGATTGTCAGATGGTTTTTCATCCATGAAATTCAGAGAGATGCATTTAGAGCAAACTGCATTCATATTCCCACAGTAGTGTTCAATAATTGTAGTTTTGTTGTCTGTTACGTAACGTACAAGTTGTGGAATATTCTGCTGGGCTTGTCTTAGTTGGTAGGGCATTTGTTTTTTATGAATTTGGCGATCATGTTGTTGTCTGTTTGCCCTGGATTGTGGAGATTCATTAACCCCACATTGTCTGTGAGATTCTGAATCCTGGGCTTGTCTGGCGGTAGTTTGTTGTGGTGTCTCCTGTTCCCGACGTTGTCTGTGATATTCCGCATCCTGGGCTTGTCTGGCGGCAATATATTGTGGTGTCTCCTGTTCGCGATGTTGTCTGTGAGATTCCGCATGCCTGGGCTTTTCTGGCGGCAATATATTGTGGTGTCTCCTGTTCCCAATGTTGTCTGTGAGATTCCGTATCCTGGGCTTGTCTGATCGCCACGATCAGCGATCTCAACAGCAGGGGCCTGGTTGCTGCTGCGTGTCACACTGAGCGACATCGCTAGCGCTGGTCAGGGTACTTCCGTTGCAATTGGCCAGGAGATGACCGGCTAGCACCGGTCATCTCCCGGTTGCGTCACTGCTGACCTCCGTGCGGCAAGAGCTGTCCCGCGGCTTCCATCGGGAGATCAGCGGCTAGCACCGTTTATCTCCTGCCAGTAGCGGTGGCGTGCGTGATTCAAATCCCGTGCCAATTCACGGCTGGACTGCGCCTGTCGCTGATTGGTCACGGCCGGCCGGACGCGACCAATCAGCAATGTGGTATTTCCATTACTGAGAGACAGACTGAATTAGACGATTATATAGTAGACAGATAATAATTAAAAAAAGTTCCACCATGTTTGGTGTAAGTGCAGCATTTAGGCTACATGCGAGAATGACTGTCTAAGCAACGGTGATGTGATTGTATAAAAACTTCATTTAGTGCCTCTAGGAAAAAAGGCATAAAAAATTGTACAGATTCAATAATCAGAGATTAATATTGTGTTGTTTGGTTAAGAGACCTGCAAAAAATTTGTAAAATAAAAAAAAACAAAAAAAAGCAAAGTGCACTGTTCACATTATGTGTGAATACGGCCTCAGCTTCACCTGTTTCTTTAAAGTTTTATGGCATTAATAGAGAAACAAAAATCGAATCTTCATTTTTTACATTTAAAAATCATCATGAATAACCTGTTCACTGTATATATGACTTTTTGATCACATTTAATTTAACTTTTTTGTCAGCTGTATGACATAATTTGTGCTGTGGTTTGCTATAGTTTTTATTATTTTTATGGTGTTCACTAAAGGGTTTAACTAGTGTGACAGTTTCATAGTTGTTTCAGATGCAATTATACCAAATGTGTGTAGTTTTTTGTTTTAATATAAATATACCGTATATACTCGTGTATAAGCCGAGTTTTTCAGCCCAAAATTTGGGCTGAAAAGTCCCCCCCTCGGCTTATACACGGGTCTATACGGTAGGCTGCTGTGGTGGGGGCTATGGAGGCTGGAGGAGGCGGGGGGAGGCTGCTGTATGAGCGGCCCGTCACGTGGGCCGCTCATTATATATGCACTGCTTCCCCCTGTCAATCAGCGGCAGGGGGAAGCAGTGCATATGGCCCCCCAAAAGCTGGCGCTGTCCCCCCTTGTAAGGGCCCCCCCCCCCCGCTGCTTATACATTACCATCCCGGTGTTCTGATCGGCGCCGCTCCTCGGTGCATCTTCTTTATCCTCCCGTCCTCGCTGGCTGCATCCGGGATCTCCGGCCGTCGCAGGCATATGACGTCATCGCGCGACGGCCGGAGATCCCGGATGCAGCCAGCGAGGACGGGAGGATGAAGAAGAAGCACCGAGGAGCGGCGCCGATCAGAACACCGGGATGGTAATGTATAAGCAGCGGGGGGGGCCCTTACAAGGGGGGACAGTGCCAGCTTTTGGGGGCTGTTGGTACCCCCAGGGGGCTGTTGGTACCCCCAGGGGGCTGCTGGGTACCCCCTGGGGGCTGCTGGGTACCCCTTGGGGGCTGCTGGGTACCCCCAGGGGGCTGTTGGGTACCCCCAGGGGGCTGCTGGGTACCCCCAGGGGGCTGTTGGGTACCCCCTGGGGGCCGCTGTATAACCCCTGGGGGGGTCCTGTATAACCCCTGGGGGTGCTGTATAACCCCTGGGGCTGCTGCTAGTATAACCCCTGGGGGCTGCTGTATATACTGCTGGGCCTGTATACCACTGGGGCTGCTGTATATACCACTGGGGCTGCTGTATATACCACTGGGGCTGCTGTATATACTGGTGGGGTCTGTATATACCACTGGGGAGGCTGCTGTATACCACTGGGGTTGCTGTATATACCACTGGGGCCTGTATATGCCACTGGGGAGGCTGCTGTATACTACCATTGGGGGGCCTGTATACCACACTGCTGGGGGCTGTACACCTGTGCTGGGGTCCACCCTCGGCTTATACACGAGTCAATAGGTTTTCCCAGGTTTTAGGGGCAAAAGTAGGGGGGTCGGCTTATACACGGGTCGGCTTATACACGAGTATATACGGTACATAATTATTGCTAAAATACTTTTTTCATTTTTTTCATGTTTTTAAAAATATTTTTACTTTTTTTAAAACAGTTTTTAAAATAACTTTTTTGCTTATTCCATTTTTATTAGTTTAATTGCTTGTATAGTATATTGCAATGCACAAGCATCACTACTATACATTTTACCTGTCAGTGCTGCACTGATACAAACCTCTTAGATCATGCTCCTGGCATGGTCTATCAGGATTGTTATAGTTGGCTAACCTGGATGTCGTCATGATGACCTCAGATTGTTATGGAAAAAATCATGCCCCTGTTATCGTGTCGCGGGGGTCCTGATTGAATGGGAGAGGGAGCGCACTCCCTCTTCCAGCCTACTATATGCTATAATTTGCCATTGTTCATGTAATTTAGGGGGCTAAGCAGCCAGGGGCAGCGCGGGGAGCGTCCATGATTGTGATAGCTGTAGCTTGGCTATAACTATAACTTTTCCGAACTCCCGTCTGTCATCGCATGTGCATCCCCACCGTGCCTGCACGATCACTATGATTTACATTTACGTCATTTTGCAGGAATCCTTTCCCAACCATGACGTAAACTTATTTCAAATATGGGGAAGGAGTTAAAGGCAAAGCATATGTGGATCACAGAATAGGATACATTCAGTATATTGAGTAGGAGATTTCATCTCCTTTGTGAAGCAGCAACTTCAGGGCCTCTCAGGGTGGTTAGAGCACAGTTCAATTCACTTGCTATTGGAGGAAATGTTGACCTTCATGGGTGGGCTCCCTGTAGCAACACACTGCGGGTATGCAGTTACCGGTTTGTGTGCTACCATTCTGCAACTCAGGGTTTAGGGCAGATAATGTTTATAGTGTATAAGACTGGTTCCTGCTGGAAGATTATAAGGAGACCAATATGCAGGAGAGTACTTTTTCAGCCTTATCTCTACTGACTATACAAAGTTTTACTCATTTGTGGAGGTAGCCATGTGAAGCAAGATGTCCCCTAAGCATAGACTGAAATAGATATTCTGGACCTGGATTAGACTGAGCTGAACTGGCTTGTACCAGCTTACAGGAAGAGCTGGCTCCAGCCATTTCTATGGTGTAGAGAGGAGAATGAATTTTCACATTTTTTACTCAGACATTGACCAATGGGTGGCAGCGAAGTACAAAGGACAATGCACATTTATCAATTCTTAGTGCACTGCACATATTTTACACAGTAAATTATCTAACTCAGTACCCAAAGTAAATCTGGCACCCTGGAAGAGATCTTCTGCCACACAACAACTGTTTCTATAGGCCTTTTCACGTCTGTGTTTTGGCTGCGTTTGGCTTAATTTGCATTTGGATATGTTTTTACCGCTAAAAACGCATCCAAATGCATCCAAAAATGCACCAATAGGGTTTAATGCAAAACGCATTGCAAACGCAGTGCAAAACACATGTCATTTTGCAAAAATGCAAAACGCATGCATTTATGCAAATGCAGCCCAAAACATGGGCTGCAACATTTTGGGCTGCATTTGCAAAAACGTATGTGTTCTATGTTTTTGCAAAATGACATACGTTTTGCATTGCATTTTTAGCAGTAACAATGCAAACAATGCAAATGAAGCCAAACGCAGCTCAGTATTAGATGTGAATTGGGCCTATCAGTAGCACAATGGGTTCCGGGATACCACAAGAGACTACACAGAGAAGGAGATCCTGCTTTAATTTCATTCTTTCATAATGTTGAAATCAGAAATTTACATTTACTATATAAAAAGACACATGTGCATGATTTTCACAATCTGACATGATATCAGAATAAACCTTTCCCGTTTTAGTTCACCTTTGAAAGGTAGCAATCCTAAAGGTCATAATTGGCTCTTTAACAAGCCTTTCGATATGACTTAGGATTTTCAGATCAGAGCCCCAATCTGCAGATGCTGTGTTTCGGGGTGACTGCCCCTCATCAGTGCAGTGTACGGGATCTGATCTGGCATGCAGGATTAGCTATTCCCCAAATTGTATAAAGGCATAGTAATTGTAGTGTATGTAAACTTTTGACTTTGCAGAAAATAATAAAAATGCCTGAAAACATTCTCTCTCTCATTATTCTGGCGTTTGGCAAATAATAATAATTATGGTAATCCTAATTGACCTAAAATAAGAAAGGATGATTCTGATTTTTAGTCAGAGAGTGAGAAAAACATGCATATGTGTCTTTTTTTATAGTGTATGTAAACTTCTGGATTCAACTGTAGATGCAACATCAGCATTCATATAGCATCTCCCAATGGTGGTAGATGAGGTTCACACTGGTACAGTGCTCTCTCCATTGGGTACTACACTGGAGTTTGTTTCAGGATGCTTGCAAAACTGGATATCATCAATGACTGAGCCATAACAGAGGTGTTCACTTCAATTATGCTGACGGGTCACTGTGGATACTGTCTGACCTCCGTCCTGGCAGTGTTCATCTCTTCCTGCCATGCACAAAAACATGGTTGCCTTCTTTCATGAGCAAACCATTCCTCTGGTTATTGTAGATATGGATTTTTCATTTCACCTTTAAATATTTTTTTATTAGGCGCTTAGGGCTCAAAATCTGATCATCAAATATTTCCCTTCTTTCTTTATGCTGGGAGTTCATATTCATCTGGGCTGAATAACTGATGCCTAAATATATTTTATTTTCATCTTAGAATGATGTGCTTGGTAGTGGCAAGTGAACAATCCCTTGGTGGAATAGCTGGAAGATTGCTTCTAACATGAAAAGAACTTGTCAAAATAAGAAAACGTGTGTTTGGATGACCAGCTGCGTTAGTCATTTGTAAAGCTGCTACAATTAAAGATCCAAAGAGGAAGTTGATATGAATGTCAAAATCCCTTAAGACGTGTTAGTCTGTCAGACTTGGTTTTGTACACTTTTATGTTTTTTAGTAATATTTAGTAATATTTCGGAGCTTTAGGCTGGAAACAAGTACAGGTTTTTATGTAGTTTGAACAGCAATTTTTATGAAGTTCCTTGAACCTAAGATTAAAGGAAGACTAGAATCATGGTTAAGTATATGTATTTTCTTCAGATTTCTCATTCCTTTTAAATCCTCTCCTGACTTTGCCTTAAAACCATGTCATTCATTCAATAGACTATTTTTCTTATTGCAGCTTAGTCCAGTCCAAGCTGCAGTACTTGATTAGATTAAACAATTTCTAGAACAGTGGTCCGTAACCTTTCTCACCTTGAGTGCCGCAATTAGCTTTTAGAGATGGTCGCGAGCCACATCCAACAACACACAACCACACAGTAGTAATACTTGTTCTTCGCCCTATGGCTAGAGTCACATTTGGGAGGATTCATCCTTTGCAAGGATGCATTAAAGGTAGCAGCTTTTTCCCTTGCCATTTTTATGGCATTTTTTCCCTTTTTAGCGCTAGTGTTAACACATGCGTTAACGCATGGTACATACAGTGTTGGCCAAAAGTATTGACACCCCTGCAATACTGTCAGTTAATACTCAGTTTCTTCTTGAAAATGATTGCAATCACAAATTCTTTGGTATTATTATCTTCATTTAATTTGTCTTCAATGAAAAAAACACAAAAAGAATTGTCCTAAAGCCAAATTGGAAATAATTTCACACCAAACATATAAAAGGGGGTGGACAAAAGTATTGGTACTGTTAGAAAAATCATGTGATGCTTCTCTAATTTGTGTAATTAACAGCACCTGTAACTTACCTGTGGCACCTAACAGGTGTTTGGCAAGAACTAAATCACTCTTGCAGCCAGTTGACAAGGATTAAAGTTGACTCAACCTCTGTCCTGTGTCCTTGTGTGTACCACATTGAGCATGGAGAAAAGAAAGAAGATCAAAGAACTGTCTGAGGACTTGAGAAACCAAATTGTGAGGAAGCATGAGCAATCTCAAGGCTACAAATCCATCTCCAAAGACCTGAATATTCCTGTGTCTACTGTGCGCAGTGTCATCAAGAAGTTTAAAGCCCATGGCACTGTGGCTAACCTCCCTAGATGTGGATGAAAAAGAAAAATTGACAAGAGATTTCAACGCAAGATTGTGCGGATGGTGGATAAAGAACCTTGACTAACATCCAAACAAGTTCAAGCTTCCCTGCAGTCCGAGGGTACAACAGTGTCAACCCGTACTATCCGTCGGCGTCTGAATGAAAAGGGACTGTATGGTAGGATATCCAGGAAGACCCCACTTCTTACCCTGAGACATAAAAAAGCCAGGCTGGAGATCCAAGATGGCCGCCGCATAGGGAGGACGTGTCTCGCTGCGCTCCCGCTCTCTGGATGCAATCTGGCACCATCCTGCCCCGGAGAACACCCACAGCCCTCACCCTTGGGCCCATCTCTCACCTAAAGCCCTGCAGCCTTTGAGAATCGGCTTTGGACCAGGTGATCACCAGAGGGGTACCTCGTGGAGCGCTAGACGTGGCCTCCCCCCCTCACTGCCACTCACCCTGCGGCCGGAGGGCTCTGAAGCCGAGGTGAGCCTGTCAGACGACCCCTGTACGGCGTGCAGCTGGGGACCGGAGAGAGGAAGCAGACCCTGTCAGCGCGCCGCTGCTGGGGACCGGAACAAAGACGCTGAAGGCCCCTGAACTGTGAGTAGGAGGAAGAGGCAGCACGTGTGCGCCGGGCCTCCTAGGACGCATCGCTCCCATCGGCTCCCTGTTGTGCAGAGGCTGTAACTGAGCGGTGAGTGCAGTATAACGATCCCGGCGGGGCACCCGGAGGCGGCGCATTTGGTCCCGTCCTAGCAGTCAGGGGAGACCACCCGTGGAGCCCACTGTGAAGGGGAGGAGAGGCAAACCAGAGCGAGACACAGAGGGAGCGGGAGCCTGCATTCACCTCCGGTGTCAGGGCAGAGAAACACAAACAGTGTGTGCAGGGACTGTGGCCCACACGGGACTAACTACAGGCTTCTATATACTGGAGTCCGAGTCACACAGGCCAGCAACTTCAGGGATAAGATCACAGAAAGCCACAGACACTCTGAAATAGCCGGAGCTAAATCCAAAGCCACAAAATAAACAACAGTCTGTCCACAGACGGCTATCTTATATAGAATCAATACATAGACACTCTGATCTCTGCGCTGACCGAGGTGTCTCTCTCTGAGGAGCTACACACCAGCTTCTTTTGGATCCTAACACAAAACATACTACAGAGAGATCTCCCTGTATTATCATGCCCCTGGAGCAGTATTAACCCCTGCTGTGCTGCGGTCAAGCTGTTCCGTATTTCACCACCGGAGGGGGCAAGAGCTCCATTGAATGCTGCCTATTTACTGCAAAGTGCTTACATTCCTTAAATTCCCACAAGCAATGTGCACCATGTCTACCTAGTCAATGGCATACGACCTAGGGGAGGCCTAACTAAGACAGAATAAAAGAACTTTCCACAGAACTATAGCTAAACATGGGGAAAACAAGCATTAAAACCCCCAAAGTATCTTCTAAACCCTCTAATTCAGTTACCCAGGCCGATGTGGATAAATTCCTCTCTAAACAAACCGACCTCACAACTCATCCTAAATCTACCAAACGTACGTTCCAACTGATGGCTGAAGCATCCGACTCCGACGTGGAGAGCGATTCGGACACTGAGATGGACCCTAAAGATAATAAAGTCACCCGCTCTTTTATAAAGCGCATATTGACGAAAGCCATAGAACCGATAAGCAAAGAACTTGCTGAAATAAAATTAGATCTGGCTCAACAAGGTCATAGGCTGGGGACAGTAGAAAATGACCAGGCGACCACAATGACACAAACCAATAAATTACTAGACTGCCTCAATGCTCACGAAACTCAACTACATGCCATCCACTCAACGCTTGAAGATCATGAAAACCGTGAGCGTAGGAACAATATCCGCATAAAATACCTTCCAGAATCAATTGCGTTTGAAGCCCTGCCCTCAGCTGTGAATGAAATCTTCCATAAACTGCTCCGAGAGGACGACCCCAAAGACATGGAAATTATCAGAGTTCACAGGACACTACGCCCCAAGCCAAACCAAAGTGACCCGCCCCGTGATGTACTGTGTCGCTTTCTAGACTATAGAACAAAAGAACTCATCCTGCGAAGAGCCAGGGAGACAGAGGCTATCGAATATGAGAACTCTCAACTGAAATTGTTCCAGGACATCTCTGCCATAACCTTAAAGAAGAGACGCTTGCTTAAACCTTTCACAGATATTCTGACACAAAAGGGATATCGCTTCCGCTGGCTGTTCCCTTTCGGAATTTTTATTACAGCTGGCGAAAAGAAACTAACGGCCAGGACGTCAGGAGACATTAGAGACATTTGCCAATTACTAAGCATTGAATTACAGTCTTATCCTGACCTAGAGACCTTCCACGCAGCGTCTTTACAAAAACCTCTACAAGCCACCCCTCCATGGCAAGTCGCTGGAACTCCGAAATCACAGCGCCTTCGAAAAAAGCTATCCAAAACACCACCGCCAAAGGATGGTGTGGAGACGACCTGATGTCTTAGCTCGGAGATACAAAGAACTCTCTTCCGTCTGCTTGATAGCGAACTATTCTTAACACTGTGTTCACTGATCATCCATATATGTCATTGATTGAAATGCTGCCAATCCGATATCGGGTTTCCTTACCCTTAAAACCGACCTACCCACTTTAGTAACTCTACATTTACCTACCACCCATCCACCCAATTCCCTCCTTTGTCCCCCCCCCCTTCCCCATCCCTCCCATCCCCCACCCCACCCCATACCACCATGACACTCGAACCCCTAAATAATGCACAACTACCATGTGCCTTATTGACTAGAGTACTAACCACAATACACGAGGCCTTCCTTTGGAGAAGATGGCCTAGACATTCCTATAAGAGAGACCTTTATGTTATACAAGTTATACTACTTTTTGTAGTAATGTTGGGTTATACCTTTGTTCTGTACTATGTTTGACTTCTAGTTCAACAGAAGTTCTGAGCCCATAGACACCGTATAGGTGTCAATACAGACCTGCAACCATTAGACCTCTCCCTCTTCCCTTACCCGCTACCCCCCCACCCACACAACGAAACCCAACCTCCCTTCCCCTTACCCCATCTCCCCAATACTACAGCAGGTATTATTTACTTATGGTGGAACCACTAATAATCCTCCCCATGTGGTCCATATTGCTGTGTTGCTGATTGTTAGACATGTTGTATATGATTGCAATGGAAATGTTATTAATGCATATCTTTTTTCTTTTGTTTTATCTCCCTACTTCTCTATCTACTTTTCTTTCTTCTCACCCACCCACCCCCCCCGGTCAGGAGGATGGAGTCGAGGACCATTCGAACCAAATACACATCTATCCGACATTAATCCCCCATTGATGGCGTCTCAACATAAGGTATTTACCTTTGCTACGCTCAATGCTAAAGGGCTAAATTCCCCCATACCAAGGAGACACACTCTGGACCTACTTAAGAAACATGCAGCAGACGTGCTATTGATTCAGGAAACTCACTTTATCCCTGAAAAACTACCTAACCTTGACCGGTCACACTATGATACCTGGTTCCATGCCACATCACCACAGCCCCGATCACGAGGAGTCTCGATTGCTATAAAAAAGGGAATCCCTTTCCAAATTCGAGAACACCTAATTGACGCCAACGGTCGTTATATTTTCCTCAAAGGTCTGCTAGCTGGTAATTTAGTTACGATTTGTTGCTTATATGCCCCCAACAAAAAACTTCTAAAATGGCTCCACTCGACTTTGAGGAAGATAGGAGATTTCCGTGAAGGCACACTGATAGTAGGAGGAGATCTTAACATTGCACTAAACCCGCTAATAGACACCACAACGAAGAAAAGTACATATTCACAAGGTGATCTTAATAAAATCAAAACCCACCTTCGCGAGCTCCAGCTGCTGGACGTTTGGAGATACCTACACCCAGATGACCGCGACTATACCTTCTATTCTCACCCACACGCCTCTTACCATAGATTAGATTATTTCTTTGTTTCCAAAAACACCCTTGCTAAAATACGATCGACGAATATTAACCCTAACATATTCTCAGACCACTCCTTCGTAACGATGGCGCTGACATTACATAAGACCTTTCCAGTTCACAGATCGTGGCGACTCACGGAGTCGGTGCTCGACAACCCCTCCACTCACTCTCGCATAACCAAAACATTGGAGCAGTATTTTGCTCTAAACGATAATGGTGAGGTTGCGGCGCCGATGCTCTGGGAAGCTCACAAATCTGTGGTCAGAGGAGAATTTATCTCAATCACAGCATACATTCATAAACAGCAACAGAAACAGCTTGATCTACTATATGAGGATATCTCTGACCTAGAAACCAAACACAAAAAACTAATTACCCCCTTAATAATGGAACAACTAACCCTTAAAAGGCGTCAACTTAAAGATATCCTATTCCTACAATCGGCAAAATGGTTCGCTTCATGGCGCACTAAAATGTACGTTCACGGTGACAAGGCCTCGAAACTGATGATCTCTAGAATCAAACAACGACAAACTCGCACTTCCATATATTCCATTAAAACCGCGGAAGGACGATCCACAACCAATTATAACCAAATAGAAACAGCGTTTCTGAACTATTATACACAACTATATAACCTACGCCCTGAAGAAACTAAAACAGAAGAAGCCACAAGAAAGCAAAAAATTAAACGTTACTTATCCCGCCTAAATCTTCCGAGCTTTACTCCACAACAGCAATTGCTGCTAAATAAACCTTTTAGTTTAGAAGAACTACGGTCCACCCTGTCAAAGTGCCCACCCAACAAAGCGCCGGGACCAGATGGATTACCCAGTGCCTACTACAGGTCCTTCCCCTCGATTCTACAACCACACATGTTGAATATGTACAATTCCATATTGCAGGGTAGTCGATTCCCGGCTCAATCCTTAGAAGCAAAAATATCCCTAATATACAAAGAAGGGAAAGACCGGGAAATGTGTAGCAGCTACCGACCGATCTCCTTACTAAATGTTGATTTAAAAATTTTCGCCAGTATGATCGCTCGTCGAGTAGCTGCCTACCTTCCGGACAAAATCTCACTGAACCAAACTGGATTTGTGGGGGGAAGAGAGGGGAGAGACAACGTGCTGAAGGTACTGCACCTTACTCATTATGCCAACCGACAAAAAATTCCACTGGTCCTCCTGGGAACGGACGCTGAAAAAGCCTTTGACAGGGTGGACTGGCTATACCTAGAAGAGGTGTTACTTGGCTTCGGCATCCCGACCCAACTAGTTGCGGCGATTTTAAAAATGTACACCAACCCAACCGCTCGCATCAGCATCAATGGCTCCCTAACGGATACCTTCTCCATACACAATGGCACGAGACAGGGGTGCCCACTATCCCCTCTATTATTTATCCTAGCCATGGAACCCCTGCTGACTGATATTCAGCTTGATGAAAGGATTCGAGGCATTACACTAGGAGGGACACATCATAAAACGGCTGCCTTCGCAGACGATTTACTCGTATTCATGACCAATCCTTCTAAAAGCTTCCCCCCCTTATTAAAAATATTTGACAATTACAGTGCCCTCACCAATTTCAAAATAAATACATCGAAATCGGAGGCCTTGGACCTGAACGTCCCACTTCCAATCCTATCCAGATTAAAAACCACATACCCGTTCTCATGGCCCAAATCGCACATCACTTATCTAGGCATAAAAATTAGCAGAACTCATAAAGCTCTCTTCTCCCTCAACTACCCCCCTTTGTTAGACAGAGTAACTGCCACTATGAAAACTTGGCGTGACCCTTTCTTATCCTGGATGGGTCGTAAGAACATCCTCAAAAGCCTCATCCTGCCTAAATTTACTTACCTCTTCTCTATGTTACCAATACATGTCCCTAATGCGTATTTAAACAAGGTCAACTCTCTTCTTTACGCCTACATTTGGAAAAATAAGAGACACCGCTTAAATCTCCGCACTCTTTCTCTTCCAAAAGTAAAAGGTGGAATGGGCGCACCAGATATTAAAATCTATTATCACGCAGCAGTACTCTCTCGCTCTGTTGATATCATACGACAATCACACAACAAATTATGGATTGATATAGAAAACAAATTATCCCCACAGCTCCTTCGCCCCCTCCTACTGACGCACTGCAGTGACAAATCACCTGGCCGCCAACATAATCCTCTCACAAGCACACTCCTACGAATATGGACCACCATACATACCCACCTGACGCCCCCATCGACTCCTCTCCTTACCCTGTTGGATATCCTAACGGGAGCGAATCTAATACACAACCCCAGCAAATACCGCATCGGACTACTTGCCAGCCTAACAGCGGATCAATTATATGCAGACGGAGCACTTCTCCCGTTATCTAATCTGCACAAAATTCCTGGCCTCGAATCTATTAATTTCCTCCAATATAAGACTCTACAATCCTCCTGCACAATATCCGATTCGATACGGCACTTACCCGCAATCCCACGGCATTTGAAACGCTTTGCGCAAGACAGATTAGACCTACTAAGATCCTCTCTACCATTTACCAAAGCATTTTGGAAAGAGATGTGGCCATGAAAAGAGCCTATATACATAGTTGGGAAAAAGATTTAGGTTATAAGTTTACGCCTCAACAGATTTCATATATTTACACCCACTCACATGGCCCGACTAAATGCATCAAGGTACAGGAGAACTCCTACAAAATTCTCTCCCGCTGGTATACTGATCCGCTGAGAACACACAAATGGAAGACACAATTCCCTACGAATTGCTGGCGCTGTGGTGATGTGAACGGGAACTACATCCACCTTTGGTGGCATTGTCCATCCCTGATCCCCTACTGGAACCAGACAACACGCCTGATCAGAGATGTGACTAAACAAAATATCAAATTATCCCCGGAAGTCGTCCTGTTAAATCTACCCCTAGACGCTTGCCATGGTGAGTTCTCTGTGTTAATCTGTACAATACTGGCTGCAGCGAAACTTCTTTTACCAACGGTATGGAGATCTCCTCAAATCCCAACTCTTCAGTCGTTAATTGATAAAACTGACCAGCTGTATCTAGTAGCGAAACTAGCTGCCTCTGTGAACCACACACAAGCGTCTATTAATAACCAATGGCGAGCTTGGGTACTCTTCAAAAAGTCGCTCATAGTACCGTAATCTTGACCCCTCGCCTTATTTACTCCGTGGTGATCCTCTAGGCTCCACCTCCTGACCCACCCTCCCCGCCTCTTACTTCCCCTCCAATCTATTATTCCCTCTCCTATTCTCCTACCTATCCTCTTTCTTCTTTCACTTACTATGCCTTCTTCTTCTTGTGCTTAAACTTTCTCTAGATAATTTGACAATAACCGTACCTAAACATATGTTTGGAATTAATTGATCATTTTCCACTGATGTTATGAGCTGAATTCTTCTTTTCTGTAATTATCTGATTAACATCTTAATATCTTGTAAAACAATAAAAAGAATTTTTGAAATGAAAAAAGCCAGGCTGGAGTTTACCAAAACTTACCTGAGAAAGCCTAAAACATTTTGGAAGAATGTTCTCTGGTCAGATGAGACAAAAGTAGAGCTTTCTGGGTAAAGGCATCAACATAGAGTTTACAGGAGAAAAAAAGAGGCATTCAAAGAAAAGAACACGGTCCCTACAGTCAAACATAGCGGAGGTTCCCTGATGTTTTGGGGCTGCTTTGCTGCCTCCGGCACTGGACTGCTTGACCGTGTGCATGGCATTATGAAGTCCGAAGACTACCAACAAATTTTGCAGCATAATGTAGGGCCCAGTGTGAGAAAGCTGGGTCTCCCTCAGAGGTCATGGGTCTTCCAGCAGGACAATGACCCAAAAAGTACTAGAAGATGGTTTGAGAGAAAGCACTGGAGACTTCTAAGGTGGCCAGCAACGAGTCCAGATCTGAATCCCATAGACCACCTGTGGAGAGATCTAAAAATGGCAGTTTGGAGAAGGCACCCTTCAAATATCAGGGACCTGGAACAGTTTGCCAAAGTAGAATGGTCTAAAATTCCAGCTGAGCATTGTAGGAAACTCATTGATGGTTACCAGAAGCGGTTGATCGCAGTTATTTTGGCTAAAGGTTGTGTTATTAGGCTGAGGGTGCCAATACTTTGGTCTGGCCCATTTTGGAGTTTTGTGTGAAATGATCAATGTTTTGCTTTTTGCTTCATTCTCTTTTGTGTTTTTTCATTGAAGACAAATTAAATGAAGATAATAATACCAAAGAATTTGTGATTGCAATCATTTTCCGGAATAAACTGAGTATTATCTGACAGGGGTGTCAATACTTTTGGCCAACACTGTATTTGTACCATGCGTTAACACATGTGTTTCCCATAGACTCCCATGTGCAAAAAAACGCATGCGTTTTTGCAAGCGCCCCAAAAAATGCTTACTGAGTATTTTGGTGGTTTTGCAAAAACGCCTAGTGTCAAAAGTGTTCCACTTTGACCATGCGTTTTTTGCATGGGATCCTACGGAAGCATTAACGCTAGTGTTTTTCACAATTTGGAATTGGGAAAACCCTCACTCTTAGCGCTTCCTTAGCGCAAATGTGACCCTTGACTATTAGCAGTAAAATGACAGCCAAAATAAACAAAACCCCCACATATTTGGTATTGCGGTCCCGGTCTATAAATCTGTCACACTGGTTAACCTCTTTAGTGAAAAATGTAAAATAAATCAATAAAAAAACAAGGAAAAATTAGGCTTTTTCATCAAACTGCCAGACGAAAAGTGGAATAAAACATGATCAATAAGTCAAATATAGATAAATATGGTATCCCTGAAAAAGGCATCTTGTCCTTCAAAATAAAAACTACCATACTGCTCTGTCAGTGTAAAAATTAAAAATCTATAGCTGTCAGAACACTGAGATTAAAAATCAATTTTTCTTTCTATACATACTGTTTTTATTGTGTGTAAGAGGAAAAATATAAACAAACATATAAATGAAGATTAAAGCCGTCTAATCACTTATACTGCAACGAATCCCAGTTAGTGGGAAACATCCCAGTTAGTGGATCACCTTGCTTTTTTTTTTCACTTTTTTGGGTAATCGATGACTTTGCAAGTTTAACTCCATGGTATTCCTCAGTCAGTGTACATTCATGGTCTTCAGGTAGTGCTGAAAAAATCTCATGCTTTTTATTCACACTTATCCTGCTTTCTACACTGAATGCTTATACCAAGGTTTACATGTAAATTTCTGAAATACTATATATGTAATGGCACTTCTTATTGTCCAGTGCACAAGTTGGCTCCCAAACGTTTAGTCCGATAGAATGAATATTTGGAACTCAAAACAGTTATAATTTGCTGTAGTATTTTATTTGGTGAAAAAGTTAGAACAAAACAAACATTTTGTCCCTCTACTTATGGGCCTTCTTCAGTGTGTTCAACACTTGTTGCAGAGAGAATCCAGTGTGGATATATAGTAGAGATGATGAGCCCAGGGCTAGGGGTACTCGGATACCGGGCCTAGGTTTGATGGTGTTAACTGGGGAAGTCAAGGGTGGTCGGGTTCCCGGTTCTGTGCCCTGGCTGCCATTTGTTAGATGGTAGGGAGGGAATATATACAGGGGTACTTGACGCCACCTGTGGTTCCCGGTAATTTGGAGTACTTGTGCTGCAGGCCAGCTGCTGAGGTGATGAAGGGTGCAGCTAAGTGTAGTCCAGCTCCCCACAGGTGGAGCTTTTACCTCAGGGCAGCGGTGATGGAAGATGGTGAGGGGATGAGGGGAGTAGTAGTTGTTCTTACCCCTCCGGTGAGATGATCGTGGTGGTGCTGAAGCCCTCTGGGCACCGGCGAGAAGAATGACAGAGACCGGTCCAACTCTAACTCCACTATACTGGGTACCGGCAGATGATAAGGTGAAACACGGTACAGTCTGGTTTAACAGGTGTCTGTTGCCGGTTCAGGGTCCCCCTATGGAGTCTCCAGATGTTCCTTCTCAAGTCTTTTGGGGTCTAATCTGCTCTTCTCTGTCTTTCACCACCCTTGCAGAGCTCTTCTGCCAGTCTCCTGATCTCCCATGGTGGAGCACGGGTTTCCTTTACTGGTATGGACAGGAGAGGTAAACGTCAGGACCTCCCGCCACCGGAATCCGGACCGATGCTCCTGTGATCTTGGACCTATTTTGGGCTGAGGGGTGAAGAACCTTTGTGGCGCTAACGGATACCCAGTGATTATGGGCCCGCAGCTCGTCGGTTTTCGGCCAGAGGTGAACTACTGACCACCTCTGCTTCTCGTGTTGCCGGTGTTTCCCTGGCCGCTATCGCCGGCTCCAACCGGTTCTGGTCCATCCCCTTCTGTCCTGGGCCCCCTCTTAAAGTTGGGGATACCTCCTGTCAGTGGTGCTGTCAGGCGCATTCTTTCTGACTGCCTTTCCAGCACTGTCTGAGGTAACTGTCACTCAACTACTTCTTCACTAGCCTAGGCTCCACCCCCTCTTGGACCTACTAAATAACCAGTCCCACTATACTAAGGTGGCCTAGTCCTGTGTGTGTGTGTGTGTGTGTGTGTAACTTGAGACTCCATAGGTTAAACCCTAAACCCACAACTTACAGAGATACCACATATATTTATTAGGTGTAATACCTCTCTGTGAAGCCTAGGAAGAGGGGCGCCACAGAGACAGCATGAAGATACATGGCCCAGATAAAGAATTGGCATATAGAAGGCCCGCCCTTACTGGTTTTAAGGAAGCAGCTTACTGAATATGGGGACCCTTAGTAATAACCCAGATAGTGCTGGGAGTAGCTGCAAAGAAGCTCAGATGTAGGTTGTGGTAGGAGAACTGCAGTGTCCACCACTTACTATATCATGTGCACACATCTCTATCTATTCCCTGAATATACTACAAGCTTCCCTGTAACCTGACCCTGAATAACCAATGTGAAAATGTGAAATCTGGATCTAAAACAAATTTTTGGTAGTAAAAATGTAATTATTTTTTTTTCACTGCCCAATAGTATAGAATTCTGTGACACACCTGTGGTGTAATAAAATATAGATGATCTTGAAGTAAAGTTTATTTTTTAATGTTCAATTCATACAAAAAAGGGCAAAAATAGTTATTAAGTTCATAAATAGTTCAAAAGTACAAAAAAACAATATTTTGACCTGACATGCCTTTCTCAAGGTTATCTGGAAGGTATGAACAGGGCAAAAACATGCCACAAAGGAGTAAACCATGGACTTCTGGTAATACAACAATTTAGGGTGGGATACCCTGATAGAAGATATAATGAAAGAGGAATGTTGATGTATGAAGTAAGACCCTCTGTGTGATCCACACTGCTTATGCTCATAATGATATGTGAAATTTGGTTGTAGTGTATAAAGGCCAACTTTAGGTTGAAGTTGCCTAATATATGTGTGGACTAGGGTATTTTACAGCTTATACCCAGACATTGGTGTGTCAAATAGCTGAAGGACTGGAGTAGGGTGGCAGATTCTGCTATGCCAGAGTTATATTAGTTGCCAGAATATTTTACAACTGATTAAACAAATTTCAGTGGATTAAGCGGTTTACTTTAAACCAGTGGATGGGCTTATATATGCACACAAAGATTCATAGAGTGTCAAGAGGATCTTGGAAATGCCCAGGGGACTGAGGAAACGAGGGGACTCGTCATACTCGTGTGGTGTCAGTATGATCACTGCACCCTTAGAGGAATTCACTGAGAGTCGTATTTTGTAAAATGATATCACAAGTGGGGGTTTTGCTGTTCTGATATCTCAGGGGCTCTGCCAATGTTACACAAGCCATAACAGCAAAATCTGCATTACAACATGGCATACCTTCCCTTCTGTGCTTTCCACTGTAATTAAAAAGTAGCTCCCAATTACCTGTGGGATATTGGCACAGTCTGGATAAAATGCACAACAAAATGTGTAGTCTATAATTTTTCTGTTAGCCATTATACCAATGAAACATTTGGGCTAAAACATTTTAGTGATAAAAATGGAAGTATTCTTTTTCACCACCCAATGGTGTCTATGGGCTTGCGGTAAGTGCGCGGCAGGTGCGGTTTCGGCACTTGTGGCAGGTGTGGCCGCAAAAAAAACGTGGTATGCCACAGTTTTTCGCGGCCGCACCTGCCGCAAGTGCCGAAACCGCACTTGCCGCACCTGCCGCACACTTACCGCAAGCCCCATAGACATTGTATGGGGCTTGCCGCAAGTGTGCCGCGATCGCAGCCGTTATGCGGTAATCGCGTCAGTTGCGTTCTTTTCACCGCAACTGCCGCGATCAGCGATTAGCGCTTGTGTAAATGCTTTGAAATCCAATGGCATAACACATCTCAGCAAAAGCAATGGCTTTTACTAAAATATGTTCACACAATCTGTAATTTTGCAGCCGCACGTTAATTATAAAGTCGTCCACAAAACGTATGACCATGTCAATTCTTGGTGCTTTTTTTGGCGCGCATTTTCCATAGCCCACATGCGTCTTATACTGCCAGTGTTCATTTTGCAATCATTATATATGTCCCTCATCCTTGTATATGACCCCCCATACTGGTATGTATGGCCCCCATACTAGTACATGCCCCCCCCATCCCTTTATACATTCCCATCCTGATACATGGCTCCCCATCCTGAACCCACCATGGCTTACCAAGGGGGGGTGCGGAGGTGGAGCAAGGGTGCAGGTGGCAGGTTTCCAGGGTCCACAATGGGTGGGAGAAAAGCCGAGGGCCCGGAGCTGCAGGGGTGTCACAACGATGTGTGCAGGCGGCCACCATTTTCCATGTCTCTCCATGCATTGCCAAGCTGCAATTCAGCCTACACCATCCAGACTTCCAGTAAATAGACACAGAGGCTGCGCACATGTAAATCGAAATTCACAGCTTTTTTGTGGAAGTCTGGATGGTAGAGGCTGAAGTGCAGCTTGGTAGTGCATGCAGTCACATGGAAAATGGTGGCTGCCATACCCTTGTAGCTCCTGGCCTCTAGCTTTGCCCCCACCCTCCATGAACCCTGCAAACCTGCTTCCTGCAACCTGCTCCACTGCCACAACCCCCCCTGCCCGGTAAGTTTTTTCTGAAAAAGAAACAAGATTCCGATTATAAGATGCACCTCTGTTTTTCCCTCAGTTTGAGGGTAAAAAGGTGTGCCTTATAATAAAAAAAAAAAAACACAGGATATATATATATACACATGCACACAATTACATTTAAGATTGTGGGTGTAATGTGATAGGTTAAAGAAAGTAGAAAAACAAATACCGTATATACTCGTGTATAAGCCGACTTTTTCAGCCCAAAAATTGGGCTGAAAAGTCCGCCCCTCGGCTTATACGCGAGTCATATACACTATAGTGTGGTGGGGGCTGTGTCCGGGCACTGCAGGAGGCAGGAGGAGGCGGGGGGAGGCTGCAGAATGAGCAGCACGTCACGTGGCGCTGCTCATTAATTATGCATGGGGAGCAGCGCATAGTACATTGCTGCTCCCCTGCACAGTATAGCCTCCCCCGCTGTCTCACCACCCCCCATGTATACAGAGGCCCCCAGCAGTGATCTAACTCACCCTGCAGACGCCCCGCGGCTTCTAATACCAGCGTCCTCCCCGCTCTTCCTGCTTGAATGTAATCATGTGACCCGCGTCACATGATCGCAATCAAACAGGAAGTGTGGGAGGACGCCGGTATTAGAAGCCGCGGGGCATGCAGACGGAGCAGCTGAAGGACCCGGGTGCCTGCAGACCCAGGGTGAGTTAGATCACTGCTGGGGGTCCTCTGTATACATGGGGGGGCCTCTGTATACATGGGGGTGGTGAGACAGCAAGGGAGCTGTATACCAGTGCTGGGCCTGTATACCAGTCCTGAGGGCTGTATAGCACTGCTGAGGGGCCTGTATTCGACTGCTGGGCCTGTATACCAGTCCTGGGGGCTGTATAGCACTGCTAAGGGGCCTGTATACCACTGCTGAGGCTGTATACCACTGCTGGGGCTGTATACCACTGCTGGGGGCTGTATACCACTGCTGGGGCTGTATAGCACTGCTGAGGGGCCTGTATTCCACTGCTTGGCCTGTATACCCGTCCTGGGGGCTGTATAGCACTGCCAAGGGGCCTGTATACCACTGCTGGGGCTGTATACCACTCCTGGGGCTGTATACCCCTGCTGGGGGCTGTATAGCACTGCTGAGGGGCCTGCATTCCACTGCTGGGCCTGTATACCCATCCTGGGGGCTGTATAGCACTGCCGAGGGGCCTGTATACCACTTCTGGGCCTGTATACCAGTCCTGGGGGCTGTATAGCACTGCCGAGGGGCCTGTATACCACTGCTGGGGCTGTATACCACTTCTGGGACTGTATACCACTGCTGGGGCTGTATACCACTGCTTGGGGCTGTATAGCACTACTGAGGGGCCTGTATTCCACTGCTGGGCCTGTATACCTGTCCTGGGGGCTGTATAGCACTGCTGCTGGGCCTTTATACCACTGATGAGGGGCCTGTATACCACTGACGAGGGGCCTGTATACCACTGCTGGGGACTGTATATCAGTGATTGCGGCAACTGTATACTAGTTATGGCTACTATATACCAGTGATGGCTGCTATATACAGGGATGGTGGGCTATATACCAGTGATAGGGGGCTTTATAACAGGACGGTGGTCTGCTGCATTGGTAGTTTACTGTTTCTTTTTAAAATAAAAGTTCAACATTTTATTCATATCTATTTTCATTTTTAAAATTTTTCAGTACCGGTAGCTGCTGCATTGTCCACCCTAGGCCTATACGCGAGTCAATAGGTTTTCCCAGTTTTTGGGGGCAAAAGTAGGGGGGTCGGCTTATACATGGGTCGGCTTATACACGAATATATACGGTATACAGTTGAAACCAGAAGTTTGCATACACAAAATAAAAAGACACATATGAGAGAGTGAATGTTTTAAGGCATTTTTATTATTTTCTGCAAAGTCACAAGTTTACATACACTAAGATTAACATACAGTGCCTACAAGTAGTATTCAACCCCCTGCAGATGTAGCTGGTTGACACATGCGGAATTAACTTGGCATTGGGACATTTGGACTGTAGATCAGCCTGGAAGTGGGAAATGCACTGCAGCCAAAAAGATTTTTTAAATTTTTTTTTTTTTTTAAAGCGTTAAAAGTTAATTCAGAGGGTCATTTATTATTCAACCCCTCAAACCACCAGCATTCTGTTTGGTCCCCCTAAAGTATTAAGAAGTAGTTCAGGCACAAAGAACAATGAGCTTCACATGTGTGGATTAATTATCTCTTTTGCCAGCCTTTTCTGACTATTTAAGACCCTCCCCAAACTTGTGAACAGCACTCAACATGGGAAAGACAAAGGAGCATTCCAAGGCCATCAGAGACAAGATCGTGGAGGGTCACAAGGCTGGCAAGGGGTACAAAACCCTTTCCAAGGAGTTGGGCCTACCTGTCTCCACTGTTGGGAGCATCATCCGGAAGTGGAAGGCTTATGGAACTACTGTTAGCCTTCCACGGCCTGGACAGCCTTTGAAAGTTTCCTCCCGTGCCGAGGCCAGGCTTGTCCGAAGAGTCAAGGCTAACCCAAGGACAACAAGGAAGGAGCTCCGGGAAGATCTCATGGCAGTGGGGACATTGGTTTCAGTCAATACCATAAGTAACGTACTCCACCGCAATGGTCTCCGTTCCAGACGAGCCCGTAAGGTACCTTTACTTTCAAAGCGTCATGCCAAGGCTCATCTACAGTTTGCTCATGATCACTTGGAGGACTCTGAGACAGACTGGTTCAAGGTTCTATGGTCTGATGAGACCAAGATCGAGATCTTTGGTGCCAACCACACACATGACGTTTGGAGACTGGATGGCACTGCATACAACCCCAAGAATACCATCCCTACAGTCAAGCATGGTGGTGGCAGCATCATGCTGTGGGGCTGTTTCTCAGCCAAGGGGCCTGGCCATCTGGTCCGCATCCATGGGAAGATGGATAGCACGGCCTACCTGGAGATTTTGGCCAAGAACCTCCGCTCCTCCATCAAGGATCTTAAGATGGGTCGTAATTTCATCTTCCAACAAGACAACGACCCAAAGCACACAGCCAAGAAAACCAAGCCTGGTTCAAGAGGGAAAAAAATCAAGGTGATGGAGTAGTCTAGTCAGTCTCCTGACCTTAACCCAATTGAAAACTTGTGGAAGGAGCTCAAGATTAAAGTCCACATGAGACACCCAAAGAACCTAGATAACTTGGAGAAGATCTGTATGGAGGAGTGGGCCAAGATAACTCCAGAGACCTGTGCCGGCCTGATCAGGTCTTATAAAAGACGATTATTAGCTGTAATTGCAAACAAGGGTTATTCCACAAAATATTAAACCTAGGGGTTGAATAATAATACTTTTATGTTTAAAATTTATTAAAATTCAACTGAGCAACATAACTTTTTGGTGTGTAAGATTTATGCTTCTGTTAATAAATCCTACTCTCGTTTGCAGTTTGAAGGCTCTAACTTATTTGCATCTTATCAAACCTCCTAAATCTGCAGGGGGTTGAATACTACTTGTAGGCACTGTACCTCTAAACAATTTGGGACAGCCCATATGATGCTGTCATGGGTTTGGAAGTATCTGAGTTAGAGACACTATTTTACTGTATTTTAATGCACACCTGAAACACACTGCTTCTTGTATAGCATGACGGGAAAGTCTAAAGAAATTAGCCAAGATATCAGGAAGAGAATTGTGGATTTGCACAAGTCAGGTTCATCCTTGGGTGCAATTTCCACATACCTGAAGGTGCTTCGTTCATCTGTAAAGACAATTATACACAAGAACAAACAATATGGAAATGTCCAGCCATCATATCGCTCAGGATGGAGATGGGATCTGAGTTTCAGAGATGAATATGCTTTGGCCTGACATGTGCAAATCAACCCAAGAACAAAAGCAAAAGACCTTGGGAAGCTGGTAAGGTTTTATCATTGGTCCAAAGAGGAATGGTGTCAACGGTCCGCGCTGCTGCTTCAAACAGAGTACTCCACAAGCATTGCTTTCTCCATCTCCTTCTTTATTCCTCCATACAAACCAACATGTTTTGGTGCTACCCTGGCACTTTCCTCAGGGTACACCCTGAGGAAGGTGCGAGGGTGGCACCGAAACGCGTTGGTTTGTATAGAGGAATAAAAAAGGAGATGGAGAAAGCAATGCTTGTGGAGTACTCTGTTTGAAGCAGCAGCGCGGACCGTTGACCCCATTCCTGTTTGAACTTCTGTTTTTTTGGTTGCGAGGCAGTGGAGGTTCTGCAGCAGCTGCCATCAAAAGCGCTCAAACTGGTTGTGGATTTCACAACCTGAAAAGGTGAGTGGAACTCATTGCAACCACCATGAATTGTGTGTCTCTTGTGATAAGGCACAATCTGCGCCTCTTGTGTCTCCTTTGTTTATCGAAGGTTTTATCATTATCCACAGTGAAACAAGTCCAGTATAAACATGGGCTGAAGGGCCATTCTGCTAGAAATAAGCCATTACTCCAAATGAAACATAAAAAAGACAGATTAATTTTTGTCAATGCACACAGGAACGATGGCTTAAATTTTGGGAGACAAGTTCTTTCGTCTGATGAAACCAAAATTTAACTGTTTGGCCATAATGACCATTGTTACATTTGGAGGAAAAAGGGAGAACCTTGGAGGCCAAGAACACCATCCCAACTGTGCAACATGGGAGTGGCAGCATCATGTTGTGGGTTGTTTTGCTGCAGGAGGAACTGGTGCACTTCACAAAACAGATCATAAGGAAAGAACATTATGTAGTAATACTGAAGCAACATCTCAAGACATAAGCCGGATAGTTAAAGCTTGAGCAGAAATGATCTTCCTAATAGACAAAGTGGCTTAAGGATAATAAAGTCAGTTTTTGGAGTGGTCATCACAAAGCCCTGATCTCAATCCTATTGAAAATGTATGGACAAAGCTGGAAAGGCAGGTGCAAGCAAGGTGACCTACAAACATGGCTCAGTTGCATCAGTTCTGTTAGGAGGAATGGGCCCAGTTTTTTCCAATGGGAAGAGCGTCATGTGACACATCAAACTTATTAAGAATGTCATAAGAAAAACAATGGTGTACTTGGTTTTAACGTAACTATAATCTTTCATGAGTTTTTACAAGTTTATGACCACTTATAAAATATGTTCAAAGTGCTGCCCATTGTGTTGGATTGTCAATACAACCCTCTTCTCCCACTCTTGACACACTGATAGCAACACCACAGAAGAAATGCTAGCACAGGCTTCCAGCATCCATTGTTTCAGATGCTGCACATCTCATATCTTCACAGCATAGACAATTGCCTTCAGATGATCCCAAAGATAAAAGTCTAAGGGGGTCGCCCACGATGACCGATACACTTTTCATGAAACTGTTCAGGTAGGAATGCTGGGACCTGACACCCATAATCTGGTGGTGCACCAACTTGTTGGAATAACTCAGGGAACGTGCCAGCTTTAGTGCATGAAGAGGGCAACACATCATCATGTAGCAAATTCAGATATCAAGTGGCATTGAGGTTTCCATTGATGAAGAATGGCCCCACTATCTTTGTACCCCATATACCACACCATATCATCAATTTTTGTGTTCCAACAGTCTTGGTTGGATCTATCCACTGTGGGTTAGTGTCAGACCAATATCGGTAGTTTTGTTTGTTAACTTCACCATTCACAAAACAGTTTGCCTCATCACTGAACATTTTGTTCTGTGTAAACTGAGGATCCTGTTCCAATTTTTGTTTTGTTCATTCTGCACATTCAGTGCGCCAATCTGGGTCATTCTCACTAAGATGCTGCAGCAGCTGGATTTTGTAAGGGTGCCATTTGTGAGTAGCTAATATTCGCCAAAGGGATGTTTGACTAATGCCACTCTCCAGTATGTAGTGAGTGCTACGCTGTGGGCTCTTGCTGAATGAAGCTAGGACAGCTACTGATGTTTCTTCATTAGTGACAGTTTTCTTGCATCCACATTTTGACAAATCCAACACTGAACCTGTTTCACGAAAGTTGACAAGCAGTTTGCTAACTGTAGCATGGGAGATGGGTGGTCTCGTAGGGTATCTTGGATTGAAATCAGCTGCAATGACCCAGGTACTGTGTTCACAAGACATCAACACAATTTCTATCTGCTCCTCACATGTTAATCTCTGTGACATGTCAATGGCTGCAAACAAAGAGAAACTTGAAAAAAACTCATGAAAGAATGAAGTTACATTAAAATCAAGCACACAATTGTTTTTCTTATGAAATTCTCAATAAGTTTTATGTGTCACATGACCCTCTTCCCATTGAAAAAAAATTAAAAAAGTTGGATCCAAAATGGCCACCATGGTCACCAACCATCTGGAAAAGTTTTCCTCCTCCCATACTACCCGTATACTAATCTGCCACAAACAGGAAGTTGCTATCACCAACCATTACCATTTTATTTAGTTGCATCCATAAAAATGGCCCACCCTGTATGTCTGTATTCAGAAGTTGTGTCATTACGTATTAAGCCTGATGAAGAGGCCATAGAGTCTGGAAAGCTTGCTTTGCTTTTTCTTACTATCTTTTCAGTTCACCATTAAAAGGTATCAACCACTGAGGACTCTCAGATTGTAATATATATTTTTCTATCTTCTGGCTAACACGGTACAGACATTTTTTACCTGACCCAAACCAAACAGTTTAAGGGCAGTGGTACAAAATACTAATGAAATGTATGTAAACTTGTGACTTTACAGAAAGTAAAAAAATGCCTTACAACTCTCTCTCTCATTATTCTGGTATTTGACATGTATTAATAATTATGGTAACCCTAATTGTCCTAAAATGGGAAAAGTTTATTCTGATTTCATGTGAGATAGTGAGAAAACATGGATATGTTTTTTATGTTCTTTTTATATAGTGTATGGAAACTTCTGGTTTCAACTGTACAGGTTACAGCAACAAGTGAAAGAGACACGTAAACATGAAATAACAATTTCCCACAAAATGTTGTTTATGGGTAAGGAAAGAGTCATAATCCAATTCTTTAAGTCACTAAAGCACTTAAGATCACTGGTGCAAAAATCCATGATGTATGCAACATTTCTCATAGATTAATGAATTATTTCAAGTAAGCAACTGATATTTGTTGGGATGTGGTTACTGGAGCTTGTACTTCATAGTCTTCAGAATGCTTTCATTACCTGTCAAGTTTAGCATTCATTAGAGGCTGAGGATTGATGTGCAACCTTAGAAAGTGACAGGTTTCTTCCTAAGTTGGTATTTTACCTGCAATATGCTACTTGTTGTAGATTTGTCTGCGCGAAGCAGCTTTTGTTACTTATGTACCAAGCTGTAAATTGTTAAGTAAACAATTAATCACTAAGAAAAATAAAAATAATAATGTAAGATCAAGCTTGTGTAAGCCGTCGATCGGGGGACTTCTTCAGAATACATCGAAATCACAAAGGAGAAAAACGACTCCACACCATTTCTCTCACCAAATATACTTTACTTAAGTTATGTGAATGCACATTCCCCGACATTGAAGAAAACGCTCAATTTATTTTACAAACCCTCAGTCAGAAGGGTGAGACCCCTGTGCTGCACAGCCGAGCACCTTAGCAATATGTATCAACTATAAATTTACCTACTGGGGCGTCTGTCTAATCCAGCTGCCGATTATGTATTAACTAACAACCCTTGTTTCTGGGTCAATTATATGCATGCAAAGTCTGAGCTCTGGTCTACAGACCATAATAACCATAACAAAAAACTAACATTCACCTCACCTCTCACCTGTCCTGGAACACCAACTACTTCCAATGCCCTCTGTCCCCTCATCCGAACTTCACAGCCTGTTCTTTCTGCAAATGTGAACCAATGTCCTACTCAAAAACAGGGCTTATGGCCGCGACAAAGATCTCAGAGGTCATGGAGTGTCATGGCGTCACGTTGTGATTTTTAATGCCTGCTCAGCACTGGTGTGATGTCATGGTATGAAGACGCCAGTGAGAAACTGCAGAAATAAGAGGACATGAGACAGCTTCCCCCATTGGTAATTGGACATGTGAGCAATGAGGTGGATATTATGTTCTCTGTATAACTGTATAACATTTGCTGGCCTACTATGATTCAGGAAAATGGTAGCCTTAAATACATTTTATTTCTCTGAATTCGTGTGGAGTGAATCTGAATTCTGGAAAAATAGATTTTTTAAAAATTAGAGTAGAATTCAAGTCCACTTAAATTCATTTGCTCAACTTAGTAAGTGTTTGTTTCCTTGGCTGCAACAGTGATATCATGACACCTGTTTGGGTGGTCACTATTTGTCTAAGTTATCGAGGAATATACACAAATTGAAACATGCATCAACATTTTGGCTAAAAATGTTGGGTTTGTTAAAGTAACGAAGGAGTTAAAATGTCTTTAGACCTTCCAAGATCTTATAGGGGATGGGAGATCCACTTTTTATGCAAAGAAGCCAGTTAATGGGCTTGATCAAACTGGGCAGATGCTGGGAGTGGTCCTAATAATTACATAAATATGTATGCTGCTGTTTGTTACTAGGTCAGACATACCTAAATTTATGGATGATATACCCATGGCTCTGAAAGCATTTATGGTAAGTTTCGATCAAGTAATAAAGACTCAGAGAGCTTTGGAAATCACAAGCCTGTTCATTTCTTTAATTCTCACGGGTGCCGAAGAAAGAATCTCAGAAATTTTTACGGCAGGGACACACTTGTCCGACAGACATGCGAGTCTGTCGGAGGAGACTCGCAAAGGGCAGGAGCAGTAACCCGGAACGGTCTCTTTCTGTCAGGACGGGGAGTGTAGAGCTGCACAAACACACAATCTGCTGACAGCCCCGTCCTGACAGAAAGAGGCCGTTCCGGGTCACTGCTCCTGCCCTTTGCGAGTCTCCTCCGACAGACTCGCATGTCCTTCGGACAAGTGTGTCCCTGCCGTTAAATGAAGTAAGAAACTGCTTCAACAGTTTAAAGTAAGTGAAGCAAGAAGGGCAGTAAAGAAGAAAAGTGACTAGTAAGTCGATCTGAAACCCCGTGAAAGCCCAAGAAAGCATGAAACGGCCGTCGCCTAACAGTTCACTCAGGGTGGAATATACCTGAGTGCTTCCTCTGTGCACTAGCATGCTTTAACTGCAATTTTTGCTTTTAATACTTTGAAATAAAGTTTGAAAGTTTTACTAAAGCGAGTGCAACAGGATTTCTTCTGTCTGCAGCGATCTCAAAACTACCCTATTATAGTGATATTTTAGTGTATTTATTTAAGTTTGATAAACCAGAATTTACATAATTAGCCCAGACAATACTGGATTAATTATTTCAGAAATAAATCATTGTAAATATTTACCGTATATACTCGTGTATAAGCCGACCCGTGTACAAGCCGACCCCCCTACTTTTGCCCCCAAAATCTGGGAAAACCTATTGACTCGTGTCTCGTGTATAAGCTGAGGGTGGACCCCAGCACAGGTATACAGCCCCCAGCAGTGTGGTATACAGGCCCCCCAGTGGTATACAGGCCTCCCCAGTGGTAGTATACAGCAGCCCCCGCAGCCCCAGTGGTAGTATACAGCAGCCCCAGCAGCCCCAGTGGTAGTATACAGCAGCCCCAGTGGTAGTCTACAGCAGCCCCAGCAGCCCCAGTGGTAGTATACAGCAGCCCCAGCGGTAGTTTACAGCAGACCCAGCGGTAGTATACAGCAGCCCCAGTGGTAGTATACAGCAGCCCCAGTGGTAGCATACAGCAGCCCCAGCAGCCCCAGTGGTAGTATACAGCAGCCCCAGTGGTAGTATACAGCAGCCCCAGTGGTAGTATACAGCAGCCCCAGCATCCCCAGTGGTAGTATACAGCAGCCCCAGTGATAGTATACAGCAGCCCCAGCAGCCCCAGTGGTAGTATACAGCAGCCCCAGCGGTAGTATACAGCAGCCCCAGCGGTAGTATACAGCAGCCCCAGTGGTAGTATACCCAGCCCCAGTGGTAGTATACAGCAGCCCCAGCAGCCCCAGTGGTAGTATACAGCAGCCCCAGTGGTAGTATACAGCAGCCCCAGCAGCCCCAGTGGTAGTCTACAGCAGCCCCAGCAGCCCCAGTGGTAGTATACAGCAGCCCCAGCGGTAGTATACAGCAGCCCCAGTGGTAGTATACAGCAGCCCCAGCAGCCCCAGTGGTAGTATACAGCAGCCCCAGTGGTAGTATACAGCAGCCCCAGCAGCCCCAGTGGTAGTATACAGCATCCCCAGCAGCCCGAGTGGTAGTATACAGCAGCCAAAGTGGTAGTATACAGCAGCCCCAGCGGTAGTATACAGCAGCCCCAGCGGTAGTATACAGCAGCCCCAGTGGTAGTATACAGCAGCCCCAGCGGTAGTATACAGCAGCCCTAGCGGTAGTATACAGCAGCCCCAGCAGCCCGAGTGGTAGTATACAGCAGCCCCAGTGGTAGTATACAGCAGCCCCAGCAGCCCCAGTGGTAGTATACAGCAGCCCCAGCAGCCCCAGTGGTAGTATACAGCAGCCCCAGCAGCCTCAGTAATCCAGGGCTCCCCCCCTCCTCGCGCTCCGGAAACCTGTAAAGTAAAATCTTTATACTTATCACTGTCCTGTCGCCGCCGTCCCCGCAGCTGCCGACATCGCGCTCACCAGACTTCATCCGTCTTCTTTCGGCTTCCTGTTCGGCGCAGGCAATGACGTCATTGCCTGCGCCGAACAGGAAGCCGGAAGAAGACGGACGGATGAAGCCGGGTGAGCGCGATGTCGGCAGCGGCGGGGACGGCGGCGACAGGACACTTCTACTTCTAGGGCCGCTCATTAACTTTCTGGTTATTCACTGCATGGTAGATGCCAGTATATACAGTATGGGCTGTTTTCAGGTTAATGCACTTACTCCAACAGCCAATCACAGACATCCACTGTTTGTGACAGCGTCTGTGATTGGCTGTTGCACCCCTCACCCATTGTGTTGGCATCTGTCATTGATTGCCATAAGCAACAAACCTGATGTCATAGTAGTGTAAAAATAAATCATTAAAAAAAATGACGTAGAGCTTTGCTGAATTTTTGATTCTCAGTGCAGATAAAGTGGACAGCCACAAGGAAAATAGAGAAAAAAAACTTGAAGCAAAAAATATGGTTATGACACACTGTTATGGGTGGGATCTGCTGTTATGGGGTAATGTCCCCAAACACTGTACAAATGTCCTCATCCTGGTCCCTTTCCAGGTATATATGTTCCCCCATCCTGGTGTATGTGCCCATATCCTGGTATGTGCCCCATATACTGGTATATGATTCCCCATTCTGGTATATGTGCCCATATCCTGGTATATGATCCTCATTCCTGGTATATGTGCCTATATCCTCGTGTATGATCCCCCATCCTGGTATATGACTTGACCATTCTGGTATATGTGCCCATATCCTAGTATATGATCCTCCATCCTGGAATGTGCCCCATGTCCTAGTATATGATCTCCCTTCTTGATATACAGTTGTTGGCAAAATTATTGACACCCCTGCAATTCTGTCAGATAATACTCAGTTTCTTCCTGAAAATGATTGCAATCACAAATTCTTTGGTATTATTATCTCCATTTAATTTGTCTTCAATGAAAAAACACAAAAAGAATTGTCCTAAAGCCAAATGGGATATAATTCCACACCAAACATAAAAAAGGGGGTGGACAAAAGTATTGACACTGTTAGAAAAATCATGTGATGCTTCTCTAATTTGTGTAATTAACAGCACCTGTAACTTACCTGTGGCACCTAACAGGTGTTGGCAATAACTAAATCACACTTGCAGCCAGTTGACATGGATTAAAGTTGACTCAACCTCTGTCCTGTGACTTGTGTGTATCACATAGAGCATGGAGAAAAGAAAGAAGACCAAAGAAATGTCTGAGGACTTGAGAAACCAAATTGTGAAGAAGCATGAGCAATCTCAAGGCTACAAGTCCATCTCCAAAGACCTGAATGTTCCTGTGTCTACCGTGCGCAGTGTCATCAAGAAGTTTAAAGCCCATGGCACTGTGGCTAACCTCCCTAGATGTGGACGGAAAAGAAAAATTGACGAGAGATTTCAATGCAAGATTGTGCGGCTGGTGGATAGAGAAACCTTGACTAACATCCAAACAAGTTTAAGCTGCCCTGCAGTCCGAAGGTACAACAGTGTCAACCAGTACCATCCGTCGGCGTCTGAATGAAAAGGGACTGTATGGTAGGATACCCAGGAAGACCCCACTTCTTACACCGAGACATAAAAAAGCCAGGCTGGAGTTTGCCAAAACTTACCTGAGAAAGCCTACAACGTTTTGGAAGAATGTTCTCTGGTCAGATGAGACAAAAGTAGAGCTTTTTGGGCAAAGGCATCAACATAGAGTTTACAGGAGAAAAAAAGAGGCATTCAAAGAAAAGAACACGGTCCCTACAGTCAAACATGGCGGAGGTTCCCTGATGTTTTGGGGTCACTTTGCTGCCTCTGGCACTGGACTTCTTGACTGTGTGCATGGCATTATGAAGTCTGAAGACTACCAACAAATTTTGCAGCTTAATGTAGGGCCCAGTGTGAGAAAGCTGGGTCTCCCTCAAGGTCATGGGCCTTCCAGCAGGACAATGACCCAAAACACACTTCAAAAAGCACTAGAAAATGGTTTGAGAGAAAGCACTGGAGACTTCTAAGGTGGCCAGCAATGAGTCCAGACCTGAATCCCATAGAACACCTGTGGAGAGATCTAAAAATGGCAGTTTGGAGAAGGCACCCTTCAAATATCAGGGACCTGCAGCAGTTTGCCAAAGAAGAATGGTCTAAAATTCCAGCAGAGCATTGTAAGAAACTCATTGATGGTTACCAGAAGCGGTTGATCGCAGTTATTTTGGCTAAAGGTTGTGTTATTAGGCTGAGGGTGCCAATACTTTTGTCTGGCCCATTTTTGGAGTTTTGTGTGAAATGATCAATGTTTTGCTTTTTGCTTCATTCTCTTTTGTGTTTTTTCATTGAAGACAAATTAAATGAAGATAGTAATACCAAAGAATTTGTGATTGCAATCATTTTCAGGAAGAAACTGAGTATTACCTGACAGTATTGCAGGGGTGTCAATACTTTTGGCCACAACTGTATGTGCCCATATTCTAGTATTTGTCCCTCAACTTGGCATATGGGCCCCTTCATGGTGCACACTTTAAAAAAAATAAACAATTATATTCACCTCCCATTGCTTTCCTGCAGCACCACAATGTCATCATATATGTTCTAATGCCGGCAACTGATGACTAGTGTGTGAACGCACAGCGACGACGTTAGTCATGAACCGCGCTCCACACACTGCATCAGTTGACAGCACAAAAAGAAAGTAGGATGTGCGGTGCTGCAGGGGATTGATGGGAGGCGAGTACAATCTTTTATCTGGGATATTCACTGCTTTGTATGCCAAAAAGGATGTGTGGGCAGTGAATATCCACACATGCAATTGCCACTGCTGCTGCAGCGGCTGATCACGTTGGCCCATTGAATAATTAATTTTAATATTCACCTCTCGCCCTGCTCTCCCCACCCATTATCCCACCCACCTCTCAGTGCCAATTTCAGTGCTAAGAGATGATGGGTGGGGGGAGAGGAGAGTAGTACATTAAAATGATCCTAAACCCAGAAACTGACCCCCCCTTATCTTTAGACCTGTCCCTGCACCCCCTCTTATCATTTCTAGCCATCCTTTTTGCAGAAAAAATCGCTTTTGTAAAGTAAGAGAAAAAGTTATATTACTTTGACCTGTGTGAGTTTTCTCTTTCTGTGGAAGCCGAGATGGGACGGGCCTGTCTGCTGCTGCCTGGTAAATATGCACGCCCCCCTCTGTGCTTGTAAGAGCCTGGCCGCGTCATGAAAGGGGCGGAGCCCCGCCCCCTTTCATGTTTAACAAATTTCAATTCAGGTCTAGTATCAAGTCCAATAGGACGATTGTAAACAGGAATACGATCAGAAGTACTGTAGGCATACTAACTATGTACAGTATAACTAAAACTGAAAGATAAAGGGGATGAGGGGGTTGGAGGAGTCAGCGTATGACAGGATTGGTTAGAGAAGGGAGATAAGGCGGTAGGGAGGAGGGGGTGGGGGAGCTGAACGGAAGTGTCATCGGTCTCTTATGGGAAGTAGTTTGGGGAACGTTATGAACAAATATTGGATATTTTAGAGTGTCTAGAGGGGAAGAAGAAGTTCCAAGGAAACCATTTCTTTTTGTATTTCTTAACTAGTTTATTTCTGACAGCAAAGGATAGTTCATAGGCATTGTGGGTAGCGATTTTTTCAAGAAGAGTGCAAAATGTGGGCGGTTGAGAGTCTCGCCACATTGAAGCAATGAGGTTTTTCGCAGCTAGGAGGATATGGGTAACCAGGGGTCTATATCGAATGGGAATCGAATCTAACCCTAGGGTTAAAATGATTCTAATAGCCATATAATAAAAACAGGAGTGCCCTGCAGACTTTATTCTCTGGGTTTACTAACAAACTAAAAATAAAATCATCCTTATAAAATGTAATTAGGGTTAGGGAATCCCCTTAATTTCTAAATTTGTAGACCGGTATAAGCCAGGCAGACTTTACAAGGCATTAAGGTCAACATTTCCCCCAGTGTATAAAGATAAGAAAAAAGCTCACCACACTGCAGATTCCAATCCGAAGCTTCAGCTCTGATACTGTGGCTGATAAGTGCTTGTTTAGTGTAAATCCATGATTAGGAGATGGAAGACAGTCACATTGTACGGCTATAACTGACGTGTTTCTGGTGCTACTGCGTCCTCAATCATAGTATAAAAGTTTCCACCAGGGACTGCCCTAGTCAGGGCCGGCTCCAGGTTTCTGTGGGCCCTGGGCGAAAAAGTCTCAGTGGGCCCCCTTTAGTACATATCATGGACTATAATATATATATTGCCGCACACTTCCGCAAGCCCCATAGACAATGCATGGGGCTTGCCGCAAAGTTGCAGCAAGTGCAGCCGCTAGGCGGCAGATGCGGATTTCCTTACCGCAACTGCCACATTTTAAAAAAACGCCTATGTGAAGGCAGCCTTACAGGAACAGTGACTGCTGAAACCAGCAAGAGCTGTTTCTGACAGTGAGTATATTACACGTTGTTAGGAGCAGGCTAAGGTGCGTTTGCATTCTCTTGCGCTTTTTAGAAATGCCCTTCAAATGCAAAATGTTGCATTTTTGTGCATCTGAGGATGTTTGGTATATACACAAGCATCCTCAAGCACACAAATAATGCAAGCAGCTCAATGGAGCCACACTGCATTATGGGTGGCACCTCAGCCAAGCGGAGTGTCTGGCCGTTCGGATCTCTCTTTCTCCTCACCTTTCTTCTCACTGCTCCGGTCTCCTCCGGTCACTCTGCACATATCAGCACAGTCATGACAACATCGTGCCCCTCCATGCTGAGCTGCAGAATGCAGACAGTGGCAGAAGAGACTCTGGAGAAGAATGCTGCTGGCAAAGGTGGCTGAGACTATAGGAGCGGAATCCGCAGGGGGCTACCACTGGTACACATACCTCGTACGCACGCGGCTCTGCTCCATACACCTCCTACGCACGCGGCTCTGCTCCGTACCACCTCGTTACCCACGCGGCTCTGCTCCGTACACCTCGTACCCACGCGGCTCTGCTCCGTACACCTCGTACCCACGCGGCTCTGCTCCGTACACCTCGTACACACGCGGCTCTGCTCTGTACACCTCGTACACACGCGGCTCTGCTCTGTACACCTCGTACACACGCGGCTCTGCTCAGTACACCTCGTACACACGCGGCTCTGCTCCGTACACCTTGTACACACACGCGGCTCTGCTCCGTACACCTTGTACACACACGCGGCTCTGCTCCGTACACCTAGTACACACGCGGCTCTCTCCGTACACCTCGTACACACGCGGCTCTACTCCGTACACCTCGTACACACGCGGCTCTGCTCCGTACACCTCGTACACACGCGGCTCTGCTCCGTACACCTCGTACACACGCGGCTCTGCTCCGTACACCTCGTACACACGCGGCTCTGCTCCGTACACCTCGTACACACGCGGCTCCGCTCCGTACACCTACTACCCACACGGCTCCGCTCCGTACCCCTCGTACACACACGGCTCCGCTCTGTACACTTAGTACCCACATGGCTCTGCTCCATACCCCTCGTACACACACGGCTCTGCTCCGTACACCTCGTACACACTGGGCTCTGCTCCATACACCTCGTACACACACGGCTCCGCTCCGTACACCTAGTACCCACATGGCTCGGCTCCGTACAACTCGTACACACACGGCTCCGCTCCGTACACCTAGTACCCACTCGGCTCCGCTCCGTACACCTCGTACACACACAACTCCGCTCCGTACACCTAGTACCCACTCGGCTCCGCTCCGTACACCTAGTACACACTCGGCTCCGCTCCGTACACCTAGTACACACTCGGCTCCGCTCCGTACACTTAGTACACACTCGCCTCTGCTACATTCACACTGTAAATGCCTCCTGACCCCACACATAAACTTCATCCAAATTGCCATACACCTAGTACACACTCTCCTCTGCCACATTCACACTGTAAATCCCTCCTGACCCCACACATAAACTTCACCAAATTGCCATACACCTAGTACACACTCGCCTCTGCTACATTCACACTGTAAATCCCTCCTGACCCCACACATAAACTTCATCAAATTGCCATACACCTAGTACACACTCACCTCTGCTACATTCACACTGTAAATCCCTCCTGACCCCACACATAAACTTCACCTAATTGCTATGCTGGCCATCATGATGCTCAGAGTCCTGCATACACTGAGGAGCTGGTCATGTGACCCTGGACTCCACCCTCCATTGACATCATCACAGGTCCTGTCAGCCCAGAGTGTGCAGATCTGTCGGCTCCCACGGAGGGAGATCTCCGGAGCTGCAGGAGGCTGAGTGCGCCCTCCCTGCAAATGACCCCCCCAGCTGCCCCCTGGATATGGCCCTGGCTGTGGCGGCAGTGTGCTCAGGGGCCCCTGAGGCTAGGGTCACACTTGCATTGTGACCCTAGCCTGATGCAAGTATTTTCGGCTGCAGCACATAGCTTTTAATGCTATGCGCTGGAGCCCATAGAAACCCGATGTTTACCTTGCCAACCATTGGTTGTCAATGTAAACATCGGGTTTCTATGGGCTCCGTTGCTGGCAGCGCATAGCATTAAACGCTCTGCGCTGCAGCAGACAATACTTGTGTCAGGCTAGGGTCACAATGCAAGTGTGACCCTAGCCCTCAGGGGCCCGGTGGGCCCCGCCAAGCAGTCGGCCCCGGCACTTGCCCGGGTGCGCCGGGTGCTGACGCCGGGCCTGGCCCTAGTGACCCCATAATATCGTAAGACAAAGACCTAGCTCACATCTAAGCCAGGTTTGCGTTTGCCTGCGTTTGTGTTTTTACTTTCAATTCTCTACTCCGTCTTCCAGCACCTCCTCCCTCTCCTCTTATCTCTGCTGAAGACTTTGCCTCTTTTTTAAGCAGAAGATTGATAATATCAGAGAAAGCTTTGATTCACTGTCCCTACAGCCCCTCCTCATAACTGCACAGCCCTCCTCTTCCAAAGTCAGCTTTTACACCATGACAGATGATTAGCTCTCCTCCCTTCTGTCAAGGTCGCAACTCATCACCGGTGCCCTTGAACCGCTCCCATCTCACCTCATTCCCAACCTCACCACAGTCCTCATCCCAGCCCTAAAGGGGCCGTCACACACGTCAATATTGCTGTCAATGTCTCTGCTGCACGTGACGTTGCAGCGATATTGACGCGTGTGACATGGTGAATCAACCAGCTAAATCGCTGGTTGATGGTCGCCAGGTTTTCAGACAGGTCCGAAAACCTGGCGATGGTCGCCCGGTGGACACGCAGCATCACTGCATGTGACACCGGGAGACGCGCGATCAGCCAGCTCCCAGCGCCTCTCAGCAAGCGCTGGGAGCTGGTATCCATGGTAAACAGCAGGTAACTAAGCGCCGCTAACCAAGTTACCCGCTTGTTTACATGGATACCAGCATTCTCGCTGGTAGTGATCGCTGGTGAGTCTGCCTGTGTGACAGCTCACCAACAATCAGCCGTCAATGTCGCCAGCGATCAGATCGCTGGCAACATTGACATGTGTGATGGGGCCTTTACTCATCTCTTCAATTTATCACTAACTACTGGTGTCTTGTCCTATTCCTTCAAACATACTTTGATCACACCCATCCTCAAAAATCCCTCCCTTGACCCATCCTCTGTTTCTAGCTGTCGCCCCATATCACTTCTCCCCTTTGCCTCTAAACTACTGGAATAGCATTGACCGCCCACCTCTCCTACTGCTCCCTCTTTGACCGCTTACAGTCTGGCTTCCGACTGCATCACTCTACTGAAACTAAATAGAAATATGTCTGCTCTACCACCCTTTAGGTGCTCAGAAAAAATGTATTGATATATAATGAATATTCTGGCACACTATATGAATTTAGATGTAAAAAATCTGTAGAATCTCAAATAAGTTCACAAAAAGTTGTTTATTGCCTTTGTATACAGAACTGAGAATCTTTTATATTCGACGTTTCGGCTATGTTAGCCTTGATCACGATATTCTTTCATATTTACATAAAATAGAACAAACAAGAAAAACATCAGAGGCAATTCATAAAAGTATAAAGTAAGATGCTCAAACAGTAATGTGACTTATTATGAGACAATGTGACATATGGCTGGATTATACCACATCTCATTAATCAATAGTACAGATAAGTACAACTACAGTGATCTATGTCTCAATCATTTATCAAAGAGTGTGTAGTCAAATAAAATAAAATAAAATGAAAAAATACCTCAATGGGTTGTATGCATAAATCATTGGCAAAAAAGGAAAGTAATAATCCAGGTCCCTTATGGTGAGCTCAATGGCTTGGAAGAAATCAATGAGAGATAAAGATAATACAAACAATATCAATGTCCAGCTTAATTGGTGTAATGAAGTATATTGGCATATACAAATGACAGGATGTCATATATACATTAAAACATCATCAGTCATATAGGTCACTAGTGTAACATAAGCCTTGGCACTATTGTTAGCTCCTATATGAAGGACAACCCAGGTAATGAAAACAATGTGACACTTACTCCATTAACCAATGAGGCTGTGTAGTGGTCCAATTATGGACCTTAGAGATGTAGCCAATAGCCACCCGAACCTGTATTAAATATAGAATATAAATGACCATGCGGCGCTGGGGTAGACTAGGTGGAGTGAAATCAATGACGTTACCTGTAGTGTAGAAATCAAAAAGCGTATACGAGCGCGGTGCAGTGTGCAGCGATGTGCGCCGCCATCTTAAGTCATGTGGCGTGGTAGCGTGTGACGCAATGATGTACGCGCGCATGCGCGGAGCAATAGGAGGCGGGCTCCCGGACAGAGCCGGAGATTCCCGATCTTTGGCGTTGCTGTGGCTGACGTCAAGGACCTGGACAGAACCAGGAAGCCTCCGTGATCAGTGTGCATCAGATACAAGGAGATAGATAAAGTCATGATTCAAGGATCTAAAAAAGAAAATTGTGTAAATTATCAGTATTAGTCAAGTATACCGAAAATATCATAAGCTACCAATAAAGTGTAATGATGAACTCTTATACTTCCCGATACCTACCCTCACGCAACCATCGATCCTCTCAAGATCTCCTCCTCAACTCCCCTCTTATCTCTTCTTCCCACAATCACATACAGGATTTCTCCGGTGCATCCGCTATACTCTGGAACTTCAGGCTCTCACCCACCGTGGAAACCTTCAAAAGGAACCTGAAGACCCACCTTTTCCGACAAACACACAGTGAGCCTCAGTCCACCAAACCACTGCACGTCCAGCTCTTGCCTCTCCTATTGTATCCTCATCCATCCTTTTTAGACTGTGAGCCCTTGTGGGCATGGCCCTCTCTCCTACTATACCTTGGGTGCCCTATATTGTTCATGTATTTGTACTTGTCTATGTATGCCCTTTCCACATGTAAAGTGCCATGGAATAAATGGCGCAATAATAATGAATAATAAGAAAAATAACAATAATAGATGTAAACAATGCAATTGCCCAATGAATGAGTAAAATGCTGCTCATTTATTGGGTGATTAGGCAGATTGTTTATGGTAGAACAAAAATTATTGTTCTCAGCAGCATATTGCCCACTGCTAACTTCAGAAGTGTTGATAGCTTGACACTGTAGGGGACAGATTGATCAATTAGTGATTTTTCTGTGCCCACCAGTTTTGCTTATTATGTGCAAAGAGGCTGGAAACAAGAGATAATATTGTCAATCAGATGTATTTACCAGTCTGAACTCATTTAAATGTAACCTAAATGTTTTGAGTGTGATGGTGAATATGTATGGATTTAAAGCCCCACCTTAAACCTTTGCCCAGCTCCACACTTTGTCTAAAATCAGCCCTGCAGATCTCCGTCCTTGATGAAAGTTCAGAAATAAAGCTTGCATCATTGCTGGCAGGTAATGGTTATGATACCCTGCCAAGATCTGCCTCTAACAGCAGCCGGTGGAACACCATTTAACATGCTCAGATTGAGGGGTTTAAGGTTCTACGCATCCATTAACACCCCCCAACCTGCAATTTGCTGAACTTTTAAATTGCAACTCTAGACTCCATTATTTTCTTCAACTTAAGGCCACTTTACACAGCACGATATCGTAACCCAACTACGATAAAAAGTCACGTGGCTTGGGCGTTGCAGTCGATATCGTTTGTGCGATGTGTCGTGTAAATGGGCAACGCAACTCAAAAACGATGCAACTACGATATCGTTTTTGGATTGTGCATGCTCTCCAACCGTGCAATATTGGCTAGGAGATCTGGCATGATCGTGCTGTGTGACAGTGCAACTACGATTTGGAGCACAGTTTCCCCTATTCACTCCCATGTTAAATGGTCGTTCCCTGGGTCGCTCGTACACAGCGCGAAGGAGGGGGAGTAGACATCGTAGTTGCGTTGCCTGCCGATATCTCCCTGTGTAACATCTCCCATGCGATCTTGGACTATTGCCAAAAATGTGCCCGCTCCCGTGCCGTTGTATAAAATATCGTAACGATATTGCGATGTGTAAAGTGGCCTTTACTGTGTAGATTTTACAGGCTGACAGACAATCACGGCGCATAAACCATCCACAAATTGCAGACACAAGGGCTTGTGTCATTGGCAATGCTCCTCTGGGAAATTGCATATGCAAACTTTCACTTTAGTGATGAAGTAGACAAACTCTAATGCCACCTAATAAAGGTAGCAATCCTAAAAGTCATAATTGACTCTTTAACAAGCCTTTTAATATGACTTAGTATTTGTGCCAGATCAGAACCCCAAACTACAGGCACTGCATTTTGGGGTTATCGCCCCATATCAGTGCAGTGTGTGGGAATTCTGATCATGCTTTAGTAAAGCCAGATCTGATCTGGCTTTACTAAAGGCCACTTTACACACACAGATATCTGTGACCAACTTCTGAACAGATCTCTGGTTGCAGAGAAATCATGGACACATTGTTCTATTTTGTGGCTGTGTACAAATGGAGCAATGTGTCCATGATTTCACTGCAACCAGAGATCTGTTCAGAAGTTGGACACAGATATCTGTGTGTGTAAAGTGGCCTTAAGATGAGGTCTGGGGGAACAGCTATTCTCCTTGTGGAGATTCTGCCAGCCGGCAGTGAGGAGACTTAAAGCCGCAATGCTCCTCTCGGAAATTGCATATGCAAATTATCACTTCAATGAGGAAGTAGACAAATTCTAATGCCACCTAATAAAGGTACTGGGCTGTTGGACCCCTGCCCACACCACCACCACAGGCCCAGCAGGAAAATTCACACTAGTCAAGCCTACCAGTCCAGGCTTGTCCATAGACTTAAGTAAGTGGAATCCACTATGGAGTTTAAGTTACATAAACATTTCACCTTTATTAATTATATATAAAAGCAGACACATAAACGTTATGAGCGAAGTACAAAAAGGGAGACACCTCCAGAGGCTGCAAGTAGGTCACTCCATGGGTTTTACAATACACATATAAGGTACAACATCACAGCAAGTTTCAGAGTGCACATATATAGTGGGTACTTCAGCCCAGGGGCTAGCACAGATCACTCACCCATTGCACACACTCGTGAATCATCCTGGTAATTCCCCTCATAGCCCTGGCTTGCAGCACGCCCCTATTAGCCCTCCAGTCCTGTGTGCTTATCCAGTCCGCAGCTGTCTGGGTCATCCCGGACAGCCCCGGACCGGATCACGCCGCAGTGTGAAGCCGCTCTTAAGGTACCTTCACACACAGCAATATTGCCAGGCAATTTCACTGGCAATTTGCTGGTTGCAGTGAAATCATGGACACATTGTTACATTTGTACACAGCAACAAAATAGAACAATATGTCCATGATTTCATTGCAACCAGCTAATTGCCAGTGAAATTGCCTAGCAATATTGCTGTGTGTGAAGGTACCTTTAGAATAAAGAGGTGATAGATGCAGATTTTCATACTCATTTGGGGTCAGGAAATCATGTATTAGATATAGTAAAATCCCCTGCTTACACAGCTAAAATTTATTTGTGATTTTTTTAATTAATACCCTCCATATTTTCAATTTTGAGTACCATCTGCAATGAGTAGGGTGCAATATATGCCAAAAACACATTAAACATATTAAAATATATGATTATCAAACATGTGCCAGTTGGCCATGGATTTGCTGCAAAACTTGAAAAACTATTTTATTTTACATTTGAAAGTGTGACAATGTTGCACTATTGAAAAATTATACTTTTGTTCATTCTTTATCCATATTTGTTGCAGTTTCAATAAAAGTTGTGTTTTATCAACAGGAGCTTATCACTATAGAACTAGTTGTCTTATGTAGTCCTCCTGCTCTTTGTAACACCACCCCCACCACTGATTACCAGCTTTCTGCCAAAGTAGTGTACACAGAAATCCAACAATCATTGGTGTGGTTGGGGTTATACTAAGCTCAACATTCGAAGATCTTATAGATCTGCTGATAGATAAACCAGTGATTTCTTCAAAAAGACAGCAAGCAGCGTAGTAAGTGACACATCAATAGAGTGGGTCTCTGCACCTACATCTTACTGCTCTCAGGTTACTAAGGGCGGCTTCACACTGCGGTCAGGTCCGGGCCGGAGCTGTCAGGGATGATCCTGACAGCCCCGGACCGAATCTGAACACAAAACCGGAGGGCAATCTGGCAATCTGGCCCCATAGACTCCCACGTTAGGGAGCGCCGGATTGCCCCGGATCCTCCCGGACAGATGGAAACCGGATGGCAGATAGCTGTCATGCGGCTCCATCAGGCCCCATAGGATACTATGGGGCCAAAATCCGGTGTAAACCGGACTACCCCGGACCGGACCTGACCACAGTGTGAAGCCGCCCTTAGAGAAAAGCTTTTGACAGATTGCCTTTAATAAATTTGATATATTTGGACAGCTAACAATAGTTAATAGATAATTACATTTTGCATGATTTATTGGCCTCTATGGTCATGTAGTAACACCATAAGGCTGGACACACACTGTCCGAGTGACATGCGAGTTACTAGCATGAGTCTCAGATCATTCACCTGGGATGGCCTCCCCCTCTCTGGACGAGATCAGTGGAGCTAAATAGAAAAACATACCATTGACAGCATCCCGGAGACAGAGGCAGGGGTCGTTCCGGATGAATGATCCGAGACTCATGCAAGTAACTCGCATGTCACTCGGACAGTGTGCGTCCAGCCTAAAAGTCTCATCATGACATAGGATGATGGATTCTAAACACAGAGTGAGTGCCGGAGGCGGTGCCTCGAAAACTGCAAAATTGGAGGGGTAAATATAATGAAAATACACTTGTATATCACACATCAGAAGGTTGTATAATCACAGGCAATCAGCACATCCCATGGATGACAAAGAAAGACAGATGGATGGCTGTACATTTCATACATGGACCACTCTTACATGTGTTCTCAGTTAAAGCTCATGGAGAGATCCAAGCAAATGAATCTACATTCTCTAAGGTTAAATTCCCATGAAGAGTTTTTAGTGAGTTTTTGGCGCTGCATATTTTTGCTATGCAAAGAATGCTGCATCTTACAATTCCATCAAAGTGAAAGGGATTTACAGAAATAGCATGTCCATAGTGCTTTTTTAAGTTGTGTAAACTGACCTGTACAGTGCATGTACTGAGGAGGCTGCCATGCAAAGTACAAATAAGACTTTAGCGAAAGAAGAATGACGTTGCCTCGAGCAGAGCAGATCCTCCAATCACCACTCAGTGCACCAGTACCCATGAGTAGAGATGAGTAAATGTTCCCCAACGTACTGTCTTGCAATTTGAACATCCGCTGACAAAACTAAGTAAATTGGGTTGAAGCTCAGCACTGTGTGAGACTGTTAGTTCTGCGCCTGAGGAGAGGTAGACTGAATTGCCTATCTGGCAGCTGAAGCCTGCCTGAGAGTGACTCGGATCTTTGCCGCACAGCCAGCCCGAACCCGTTGGCATCCCTTCACCCCCCAACGAATCCATCACTTCCATAGACTTTACGGTTGCCCTTGGGACCCTCTCCCGTGGAGTGCAAAACCATCAGAGCTGCTACTCCCATCATCCCCATAGGTCCCGACTGCAGCAGCGGCTATATTCGCCACATTCCACGGGTGGTGTCATGACAAAAATCCTTTTATTTTATTTTTACATTTTTCTTTTATCCCTTTTTCAGTTAACTGATCGCCCGACGAGGGGATCACGGACTGCGTCACGTCACCCTGACATCCCACAGCCCAGACAACGACGAGAGGGCCCGGTTCCGAGTACCCTACGGTCCCCGCCCGTGGCGAGTCATTAGTACCTATGTGTGCATATTACGGGCCTTACATTTGCTTATTTTCTATGAGGGTGTCTTTTTATTCTACCCTAATGTGCATTATATGTTTTTTACATCAACCTTTCATGTTTAGTTATTATGCTTCTGTTTAATATTTGGCCCTTGTGTCTTACTTTACAGCATATCATCTGTCATTTTTTTATAATTATTCATTGATACTACACATAAGGGTGGTGTTTATGTATTTTCTGTAGTGCATTATCACTCCCTATCTCCTTTGTTATATTGCTTTGACAGGTTTTTTTTTGTGAAATAAAGATTTTAACTTTTTACTGAGTATTGAGTGCGATTGGTTTATATCTCAACCTGTTTTGTGACCATTTCAATGTTTGGTTATATTTATATTCATTGGCCCAGTGGTTAGCCACTATCTAAGGTTTATGAAAGACAAATCCTAAGGCTGGTTTCACACTGCAGTTTTTTTCCTGATCAGGTTCCATCAGGTTTGTGTGCCAAAATCAGGAGTGTCTCCAAAACTCAGAACAGGTATCAATCTTTAGGGCTTGGACACACGTTCCTAGTTACATCTGAGTTTGACTGAGGAGACTCTGAAAGGGCTGGAGCAGTGACCCTGAATGGCCTCCCCCTCTCTGGACGGGGAGTCTGGAGCTGCACAAAAATACAATGAGCTGACAGCCCCATCCAGAGAGGGAGAAGCCGTTCAGGGTCACTGCTCCAGCCCTTTCAGAGTCTCCTCAGTCAAACTCGGATGAGTGTGTCCGAGCCCTTATACTTTTTCTATGCAAGTTCCTCTCCTGGTTTTTGCACACAAACCTGATCGAGCCTGATCAGGGAAAAAACTGTGGTGTGAAACCAGCCTTAGAAGTATCAAAAAGGAAGCAGCTTTATTTAAAACAACATATAAAGAAAATACAAAAATTGTATGCCGTGTACAAAATGGAACAATGTGTCCATGATTTCACTGCAACCATCAAATTGCCAGTGAAATTGCATGCAATATTGCGTCGAGTAACGGTACCCGAAAAGGCAGTGAAAAAAATGCAAATAAGGCTGGTTTCACACCACGGTTTTTCCCTGATCAGGTTCGATCAGGTTTGTGTGTCAAAACCAGGAGAGGATCCAGGAGAGGAACTTGCAGAGAAAAACTATAATTGAAAGATTGACATCTGATCTACGGTTTTGAGACACTCCTGGTTTTGACACACAAACCTGATCGAACCTGATCAGGGAAAAAACTGTGGTGTGAAACTAGCCTTACTTAATCAGTTATAGGAACAGAAATATTGCAAGACTCCCCAAGTACTAATCGTAGCCTAGTGAACGTAGACAGGGATTCTCTTTGTGAGACATCCTTGCCATCCAAATGTACTGAATACGTTTTTTTATTTAGTTTTTAAATCTACAATCATGTCACAATAATTCATAATAATGAACAGTGTACAGGAACTGTCGACACTGCATGTGAATATTTAAAGGGAACCTGTCACCAGTTTTGGGGCTTCTAAGTTCTGCCCACCACTTAACATGATGTAACTGGGGTCCCTTTAACCCCTTTATATTCCCAGGCGTCCCCCTGCATACCTCAGAAAACAACTTTTAATTTGTTGCACCCCATGTGCAAATTTCTTTTGTGTCATATTGGGGTCTGCACATTGCGGTCAGCACCGCCCTGCTCCATGCAAACACCACTCCTCCTGAGTTTGTGCAAGTGAATGACATAGCGATGTCATCCACACAGTTAACAAGTCTCGCGTCTACACAGTAGCATGCCTCACTGTGCCCTATTGAAGAGGCAGTGATTGCATTGTGCAGGTGCAAGACTTCGGGGACTGTGCTGCTGATGCGAGGCCAAAGTATCATGCCTGTGCAGCAGAATCACTGGCTCTTCAATAGGGTACAGTAAGGCAAGCCACATCGCTATGTCATTCACACAATCAGGAGGGGCGGCATTTCCATGGAGTGGGGTGTCGCTGACCACAAAGACCACAATGTGTAGACCCCCTTATGAGCAATAAAAGAAATTAGCATATAGCACAGGACAAATTAAAAGTCATTTTCTGAGATATGCAGGGGGACCTCTGGGGATACAAGGGGGTTACAGGAACCCCAATTACATCATCTTAAAGGTGGTGGCAGGGTTTAATACCCCGAAAACTGGTGACAGATTCCCTTTTAAAAAGTGTCCAAATAGCAGAAATGTAGCAGACAATTAAATGCAGTCTGGTATCTTCCAGCAGGGTAATGGCCTCTACGGAAGGTTAGAAACCACTGGGTGTCGGAGACAATTGTAACTTGTACCTTCAAAACACCGCGAGGTAGCAGCGTGTAATTCAGGTTGTTGGCACCGGTCTCTGTCGACACCTGCCTTTCAGCCGTGCTCAAAAACAAGTAGGTATAAACCCTATGGTAGCGGCGTGTAATCGAGGAACAGGAAGGTATTTTCGTCACCTAGTGAACTCCCTGGGGCGTGACACAGCCTCCGGGATACCGCGCCCCATCAGCGATCATTGGTGGAAGCTCCTGCGTTACGATTGGTTGTCCCTGCATAGGGCGGCATATTTAAGGAGCTTACCTGTCACACTACACAATTGCAATAGCATTATGTATTAGCCAGCCTTCATGCGCTGGCTGACCAATCATGATGCTATTGCATTGTCCAATCACCGTACCAGCGTCTCGTAATCCACAACTCTGGCACGCCTATGTGTTGTCCCTGCTGCCCCAGGTCCTCCCATATTACCTTCTGTAGCGGCGTGTAAATGAGGGAAGGTGCTCTACAGAAGGTAACCTACGGCACCCATCGGTGCATCCAGGGTTAGAAAAAACCTTCTGTAGCGCACTTTGTAACGGCGTGTAAAGGCGGTATCGGATACCGTTTGCAACCGTTGGTACGTGCTCGTGCACGTGAGACACCCGGTTGTTTCTAACCTTCTGTAGCGGCGTGTAAAGGTACCATAATAGTTAAAAGCTGCAATACAACAGAATAAAACACATATTGGAGACACAAGTGAAGAGATGTGTTATAGGCCAGGTGGGAACACGACTGAGATTAGTTGGAAGCATACCATATTTTATTTTTTAACCCCTTTCCAGCCCTATAAAGTCCATCAAAATTCCAGCTGGCTGATAATTCAGTATCTTTCAGCAGAACAATGGTTAATAGCCGTGATGTAACAGAAAAGTAAATGCAGGCTGTTATCTTTCCAGCAGGTCAATGGTCAATAACAGAAATGTAATAGATGATTAAATTCAGACTGGAGAAACATTGGAAAAAATGTGTTACATTGATTGAAGAAACCAAATGGGAACAGGACTGTGAACACTTGTGAGCAGTTAGTAATTTGCATGCTGGTTCGTATAGATAACGTTACGTTATATAAGATTACGGTACCTGAGCTTGAAAATAATGCAGTTAGTACCATGAAGGTCAGGAGAAATAGAAAGGACAACATACACCAGCTTGAGATTAGGCAAGTGAAGTGGACAAAAATCTCCTGACAAATATTTGGCAATTTTGAAGAACGTTACTTAACACTGGAGCACCCGGTCTATTAAACAGCTGGTCTTAAAATGCTTAAAGTGATGATTTCATAGGACTTTGCTGGGCTACCTGACCAACCAACAGTGGACTACAGAAAAGGTAGTCAGACATAAGAGACGGGAGCTTGTGCTGAGACAGATAAATAGCAATACGTTTCTGTGTTCAGGAAGAAAAGAAGATAGTAGGAAAACTATTAAAAAAAGCAGCTAAAAATAAAATAAATGCAATATAAACCTTCATGTTTTCATCTTTTCCTACCTTTTGTAAATGTGAATTCACAAGGTAAAGAAACCGCATTGCACGACACCTCATATTGAAGATGGGTGAATGGCAGACCAAGGAGAGGTAAGAGATAAAAGGATTAGTGAGAAGCTTGGAGATAAGAAAAATTGGGCATAGGTGAATGAAATCAAGAAGAAGATTGAACAGGTTAAAGAGAATTACTTGGTCGGGGGCATTGTGTGCAATAAGAGAATATGAGATGTCAAAGGTGAGCAGAGAAAGTCAAAGAATAGAAGTTACGGTTCTACAAAATGAAAGGGGAAAGCTGACTGGGCCTTGTATCTTTCTAGATATGAGAGGCTAAGTCTCATAAGTCTATTTTCAATAGGTGTTGACCAGTACATGTATTGCAAATGTGGAATTGATTTTTCTCATTCTACTTTGAGGAATTGCATGTTTTCCAGAACATGTTGTTTTGTATAAAAGTGGCAATTTGACCTGTATTTGTTTGCAGGGTGAGTTATCTGTCTTGTATCTTTAATTGAATATTGAAGTAGACAATCTCTTTGTTGGTATAGTGTTAGCTGCAGTATTAGATAAGATGATGCTCTTTTTTCAGATCAATTTGCTGACATGTAGTGTGAGAAGCTACATTGGTTTCATGAGGTAGTAGTCTGACAGTTCAGCAACGTATGAATTACAGATCATATTGGAAAGTGTTATGTTTAGCAGAACATTGTACTATATATTGGGACATTATACACTGCTCTAAAAAATAAAGGGAACACTTAAAGAAGACTTTTCACCCCCCTGGTGGTATGCTAACTAAATGCAGTGTGCCTGCTGCATTCAGGGAAGTGGTCTCCCATGTATCTAGCCCCCCTGTAAGATGTTAAAAAGACTCTATAAAGTGTACAGATAAGGAGTCCGGAGCGACTTACTCAGTAATGAGTTATCGCTGTTGTATGGTGTCCTCCCCGCCTCAGCCCTCTCTGGTCCACCTCTTGCCCTCTCTTGTTCAGCTTCCTGTATGTGTCATCGCTGTTGCTGGTGTCCTACCTGCCTCCAGCCCTCAGGAGGCTGCACAAGAGAGGGCTGGAGGTGGCACAGAGAGGGCTGAGGCGGGGAGGACACCAGCAACAGCGAGGACTCATTACTGAGTACGTTCCTCCAGACTCCTTAACTGTACACTTTATAAAGTCTTTTTAACAGCTTACAGGGGGGCTAGAGACATGGAGGACTCCTTCCCTGAATGCAGCAGACACACTGCATCCAGTGCTGCATTCAGTTAGCATAGCACCCAGGGGGTGACAGGTCCTCTTTAAACAACACAATATTACTCAAAGTCAATCACACACTTCTGTAAAATCTTCCTGTCCAGTTATGAAGCAACACTGATTGTGAATCAATTTCTATTGTGGTTGTGCAAATGTATCAGAAAACAGGTAGAAATTATAGGCAATTAGCCATTGTAGATGAGCTGCACTACCTGAGCAACCTCTGTGAGTTGTAGACACCACCTCATGCTACCTCTGGAGGTGATAGCAATAACAAAATTCAAAAGTGACCAAAACAACAGCCAAAAAGAATAGAACAGAGAAATGGTTTGTGGTCACCACCTGCAGAATTGCTCCTTTATGGGGGTTTTCTTGCTAATTACATATCAATTCTACCTGTTATCTGTTCCATTTGCAGAACAGCAGGAGGAGTTTCTTTATGACTGAATGGGATGATTCAGAGACCAGAGCTTTTTTTATTTAAATCAATGAGTACTTTATGGGAGGCCATCATGCTGTTTGGGGGACTATGTGATCGGGGCAACATATTGTTTGGAGAGCTAAGTGGGGGCCATTATAGTGTTTGGAGAGTTCTATTAGGGTTAACTATACTATGTAAAGGCCATTGTAACATTGGGATGCTATGTAAAGGCAATCAACCTTTTGGGGGCCAACATGATATTTGGGGCGCAATCATAGTATTTGAGGGCTATCATACTATTTGGATGGCTGATAGGGGCATTATACTGTTAGGAGGGCAGTGGGGGACAATTATAGTCTTTTAAGGATGAGGGAGGTGCATTGCACTATTTGGAGAGCCCTGTATGGGGACATTATACTGTGTGGAGGCCATTATGCTGTTTGGAGGGCCATTATATTGTTAGGAATGTTGTGTTGGGCTCATCGTATTGTGGGGAGCCTTTATGCTGTATGGGAGGCCACGAAGGACTGTGTGTGAGTTCTATATTGTGTTGGGGTCATACCCCATTATACTTTGCATGGGAGGTATACTGTTAGGTCATCATACTGTGTACGGAGGGTAGTGTGGAGCAATTACTTGTTGGGGTATCTTACTGAGTTTGGGGGCACTTTTGTTGGCACTATAATTTATGGGGGTCATGAAAAAGGTACCATATCTTAGTGTGTGAGAAGAAGGGGTTCTTCTGCGTCCCCACTGAATTTTTTTTAGGGGGTGGGAAATTAGGACTTCTGCCACGGGGCCCCATGATTTCTAAGTATGCCCCAAGACACTAGAAATATATTTTTGTTTTCTTACAGAAGAGACATATTTTGTTTACTTTTCATATTAAGCATTGCCAATACTGGTCTTTTTAAGGAGACAAGTCCGCCTATATAGCACTAACAAGGTCATCTAATTTAGTCAGCCAAAACATACTTTACACTAATGGGGGATAAGTACCTCAAAACAACTGTCTAGAGACTAATATCCATAAACATGTTGTAAAGCACATTAATGAGGCAGCCATTGACTTTTCGGGCACCTATCTCAACTTGGTAGGACCAATTAGATTTATTTTTACTCAGGAGAGAGCTACTTCTCATATGTTTAGAAAGAAAGGTCAAATTATTCAATAGGAAGGTGGGAATCCGTGGCAGGACACAACAAAGGATCAATTCAAGGCAAGCAGCAGACCCGGATAAATATCCAAAGCGTGAGGAGGCTTCAAGCCATAGGCTTGAAGTTTTATGGCAAGAGGTGAGTGCATAAAACTTCATTAAAAGGGCACCAGAGAGTTACATTGGTAATGCGCTGAGATTGGCGCCGCATGTTTGTTTTTTATATACCGTATATACTCGTGTATAAGCTGACCCGTGTATAAGCCGACCCCCCTACTTTTGCCCCCAAAACCTCGGAAAACCTATTGACTCGTGTATAAGCCGAGGGTGGACCCCAGCACAGGTATACAGACCCCAGCAGTGTGGTATACAGCAGCCCCAGAGGTATATACAGCAGCCCCAGTGGTAGTATACAGCAGCAGCCCCAGTGGTATATACAGCAGCAGCCCCAGTAGTTAGTATACAGCAGCCCCAGAGGTATATACAGCAGACCCAGTGGTAGTATACAGCAGCCCCGAGGTGTATACAGCAGCCCCAGTGGTAGTATACAGCAGCCCCAGTGGTATATACAGCCCCAGTGGTAGTATACAGCAGCCCCAGAGGTATATACAGCCCCAGTGGTAGTATACAGCAGCCCCAGAGGTATATACAGCCCCAGTGGTAGTATACAGCAGCCCCAGTGGTATATACAGCCCCAGTGGTAGTATACAGCAGCCCCAGTGGTATATACAGCCCCAGTGGTAGTATACAGCAGCCCCAGTGGTATATACAGCCCCAGTGGTAGTATACAGCAGCCCCAGAGGTATATACAGCCCCAGTGGTATATACAGCCCCAGTGGTAGTATACAGCAGCCCCCAGGGGGTATATAGCAGCCCCCAAATGCTGGCACTCGCCCCCCTTGTAAGGGCCCCCCCCCCCCCCGCTGCTTATCTTACCATCCCGGTCTTTTGCTCAGCGCCGCTCCTAGGTGCTCCGTCCTCGCTGCATCCGGGATCCCCGGCCGTCGCGCGATGACGTCATATGCCTGAGACGGCCGGAGATCCCGGATGTAGCAGGACGGGAGCAGCGAGGACGGAGCACCAAGGAGCGGCGCTGTGCAGAAGACCGGGGTGGTAAGATACGCAGCGGGGGAAGGGGTCCTTACAAGAGGGGAGAGTGCCAGCATTTGGGGGCACATATGCACTGCTTCCCCCTGCCGCTGATTGACAGGGGGAAGCAGTGCATATATAATGAGCGCCGGGCCCCGACTACCGTATTGACCCGTGTATAAGCCGAGGGGGAGACTTTTCAGCCCAAATTTTGGGCTGAAAAACTCGGCTTATACACGAGTATATACGGTATACCCTACAGGGAATCACCTTACTTCAAAGCTCAAATTATGTTTCTTTTTAAAGTACCGTATAATATAAAAATGTTAAGTTCCCAAGAAGCATGCCTAAGCTGCTTAGTTCATGCATTGTCAAACTCTTTGAAATTACAGAGATTTGTTCCTGAACATTTGTCAATTGTTCATAGTTAATGTTGTAATTAGTAAAGCTACATCTCAGTCTATTATAATGCCTAATTTATTCTAAATAATATTGAACTACAGAGGAATGAAGCTATAAAAATATAAAAAAATGTAAATGTTTGTGAGGCTTTGTGCAGGTCATTAGCATTTATTCTTTACTTCATCCAGTAAATTAACATGATGACTGAAAAAATGTGAAAGTCAAATATTTGAGCAGCATTCAAGCAATTGACTTGTTTGCAGAATTGCGAAGTAGAGATTCACTGGTACTTGCCCCCTTTGCCTTGTCTGTGTATACTGTAGCATAAAATAAGGAATAAGTAGTTTAATGTTATTCATCGGCTCCCAAATAGAAATGATTCAAATTTGCCAGTTTGTATTAATTTTCCTGGGAAATTTGATTTGTGAAGAAGTTACTTCTCCATGAATTTAATGTCCCTCTACAGCCCCATAACAAACGTAATGTGTAAAAATTGAAAACAATACTTTTTTGACCATCCACTCACCTCTCCAACCCCATGACTGGTCATCACCACTCATGATGTCATGACGCCATTGACCTCCTATGCTCTTTCATAGAATCTTCCTGGGCAATGTAAGCCTGACATAGTTTCAGAGGCATGATGAATCCATCGTGAGCATCAGGGGATCAGAAAATGCGGCAACATCTGGATGGGTGGTTGCGAGAGCCTGGTGAACTGGGGAGGTAAGTGGTGAGGTGAATAAAAGGATTTCACTTAACATTTTGATGGTTCAATATCACTCAGGCCGGCTTCACGCTGCGGCGTGATCCGGTCCGGGGCTGTCCGGGATGACCATGACAGCCGCAGACCGGATCAGCACACAGGACTGGGGGGCTAATATGCCCTCCCCTCCGGTCTAGTGTGCAGCGCACGCAGCTGCAGCCGCTGATAGGTCAGGACCGCGGAGCCCGCTGTCCTGGCTTATCAGCAGCGGGAACTGCGTGCGCTGCACACCAGACCGGAGGGCATATTAGCCCCCCAGTCAGGGGCGTAACTACCGGCATAGCAGACGTAGCAGTCGCTTTGGGGCCCGGCCCTTGTGGGGGGCCCGGACCCAGCGCCGCTACGCTGCTATCCGGTCAGCTACAGGCCCCCAGTGTGTATATACAGGTCCCCCACTCCTCCTCTGCTGCACACGTCACCTGTAAAGGAATACATCATACTTACTTATCTCTGCCGGCTGCCGCTGCTCTGCACCGCGCTCCGTCTTCATCCAGCTTCTTCCTGGTTGTGACGTCATTTCCTGTGCCCGGCGGTCACAACCAGGAAGAAGCCAGATGAAGACGGAGCGCGGTGCAGAGCGGCGGCAGCCGGCAGAGATAAGTAAGTATGATGTATTCCTTTACAGGTGACGTGTGCAGCAGAGGAGGAGTGGGGGGCCTGTATATACCCACCAGGGGCCTGTATACTACCACCAGGGGTTCTGTATACTACCACCACCAGGGGCCTGTATACTACCACCACCAGGGGCTCTGTATACTACCACCACCAGGGGCTCTGTATACTACCACCACCAGGGGCCTGTATACTACCACCAGGGGCCTGTATACTACCACCAGGGGCCTGTATACTACCAACACCAGGGGCTCTGTATATACCACCAGGGGCCTGTATACTACCACCAGGGGCTCTGTATACTACCACCACCAGGGGCTCTGTATACTACCACCACCAGGGGCTCTGTATACTACCACCACCAGGGGCCTGTATACTACCACCAGGGCCCTGTATACTACCACCAGGGGCTCTGTATACTACCAACACCAGGGGCTCTGTATATACCACCAGGGGCCTGTATACTACCACCAGGGGCTCTGTATACTACCACCACCAGGGGCCTGTATACTACCACCAGGGGCCTGTATACTACCACCAGGGGCCTGTATACTACCACCAGGGGCTCGTATACTACCACCAGGGGCTCTGTATACTACCACCACCAGGGGCTCTGTATACTACCACCAGGGGCCTGTATACTACCACCAGGGGCCTGTATACTACCACCAGGGGCCTGTATACTACCACCAGGGGCCTGTATACTACCACCAGGGGCTCTGTATACTACCACCACCAGGGGCTCTGTATATACCACCAGGGGCCTGTATACTACCACCAGGGGCTCTGTATACTACCACCACCAGGGGCTCTGTATACTACCACCACCAGGGGCCTGTATACTACCACCAGGAGCCTGTATACTACCACCAGGGGCCTGTATACTACCACCACCAGGGGCTCTGTATACTACCACCACTAGGGGCTCTGTATATACCACCAGGGGCCTGTATACTACCACCAGGGGCTCTATATACTATCACCACCAGGGGCTCTGTATACTACCACCACCAGGGGCCTGTATACTACCACCAGGGGCCTGTATACTACCACCAGGGGCTCTGTATACTACCAACACCAGGGGCCTGTATACTACCACCAGGGGCTCTGTATACTACCACCAGGGGCTCTGTATATACCACCAGGGGCCTGTATACTACCACCAGGGACCTGTATACTACCACCAGGGGCTCTGTATACTACCACCACCAGGGGCTCTGTATACTACCACCACCAGGGGCTCTGTATACTACCACCACCAGGGGCTCTGTATACTACCACCACCAGGGGCCTGTATACTACCACCAGGGGCTCTGTATACTACCACCAGGGGCCTGTATATACCACCACCAGGGGCTCTGTATACTACCACCAGGGGCTCTGTATATACCACCACCAGGAGCCCTGTATACTACCACCAGGGGCCTGTATAAACCACCACCAGGGGCTCTGTATACTACCACCAGGGGCCTGTATATACCACCACCAGGGGCTCTGTATAATACCACCAGGGGCCTGTATATACCACCACCAGGGGCTCTGTATACTACCACCAGGGGCTCTGTATATACCACCACCAGGGGCCTGTATATACCACCACCAGGGGCCTGTATATACCACCACCAGGGGCCCTGTATATACCACCACCAGGGGCCCTGTATACCACCACTGGGGCCTGTATATACCACCACTGCGGAGGCTGCTGTAATACTGCTGGGGCCTGTATATACCACTGGAGAGGCTGCGGTATACCACTGGGGCTGCTGTATTATACTGCTGGGGCCTGTAAGGGGGTGTGTCTTGAAGGGGCATGTCATTTGGGGGGGGGCGTGTCTTGGAGGGGCGTGTCATTGGGGGGCGTGTCTTGGAGGGGGCCCTGTTCAAAAGTTTGCTATGGGGCCCTGCCAGTTCTAGTTACGCCCCTGCCCCCAGTCCTGTGTGCTGATCCGGTCCACGGCTGACAGGGTCATCCCGGACAGCCCCGGACCGGATCGTGCTGCAGTGTGAAGCCGGCCTTAGAAAAATATTGACCAGCGGCCATCATCTTGCTGACTCTGTCTAGAGATGAATTACAAAAAAAAATCTGCATTTTTCAAATGCAGATTTTTGTGACAGTCAAGTAGAATTCAATTCCACTCAAATTTATTCACTCACCTCTATTTCATAGAATCATAGAATGACAGAGTTGGAAGGGACCTCCTCGGTCATCTGGCCCGACCCCTGCTCAATGCAGGATTCACAAAACCATCTCTGCATTTTCACGGTCAGGATACGCAACGTTTTGAACGCAGCATATTGCTGCTGCGTCCAAAATGCTGTAATGTACAGTAGAAGTATAGTGGATGGGATTTAAAAAAATCCCATTCTCAATATGCTTCTCCCCACCGAAGCGTCTTTTCAGCTGCTGTACGGGTTGCCGTGGAGCAGTTTGCAGAAGAAGAGTTGTCCAAAATTTCAGTTTAGAGGTGTATAAAGCTTGTTGATGGTTAAAGGAAATGATTGCTTGCAGTTATTTATTCCAAAGGGTGTGCAACCATATATTAAAGGGGTTGTTCACTACTTGGACATTCCCTATTCATTACCCATGTATTCCCACATAAAAATAAATAAGCTTATACTCACCTCCGATTGCAGTGAGCCCCGAGGTCATCACACTACTGATCTTTTTACATTGCTGCTTTTGCCACAGCGTCACAGAAGCAGCAGAGATGGTGGGCAATAATAAGCACCCCATGGAGGCGCCAAAGATTACATGTCCTGGTATCTTAGTTAATGGAGTCGTTGTTGTTATTGTGAGTGTACATTATGGGGAAATAAAATGGGTTGTGAAATGCGGCACAGTGGGGTTGGTTGGATTTTATGCAGAAAGGCAGTGTGAGGTAAATATAGATTTTGGAATGGGGCAGTGTGTGGAGATATTCTGCAGAGGGGCAGTGTGGAGGGGAATATTATGAGTTCGGGAAAGTTAGGATTTTTTGGAGAGGAAAACAGTGGGAGGAATATGCACAGGGAAAGTGGTGTAGAATATTATGGAGAAGAGCAGTGTGGGAGGATATTTTGTAGAGAGTCAGTGGGAGATATTATCAAGAGGGGCAGTGTGGAGGGCATTATGGAGGTGTGAAGTGTGGAGGAATATCATGGAGAGGGACAGTATGGGGGAAATATTATGGGGATGGGCAGTGCGGGGTAATATTATAGGGAGGGACAATGGGGGATGTTTTGAAAAGGGGTAGTGGGGGAATATTATGAAGAAAGACAGTATTGGGGGGTTATTTTGTACAGGAAGCCCAATAAGGGGTAATTATTTATTCAGTGGCACAGCATGGGAGATATTTTTATTTATAGGGTGGTATAATGATAATTTTATATTTAAAGCACCACTACAGCATTTTTTATTTCACTACTGAATTGATGCTTTAATTGTAAGTCCCCTGAGCCCTGTCTTATACACACCTTCCACCACTTAAAGGGAACCTGTCACCTGGATCTAAGCCCCTACACTATCACTACCTGTCCCTGCACCTTCCTAGCTGCTCCCTATCTATCCCTCTCTGAGCTAAATCCGCCCTATAAAACTGCAGAAAAATAACTTATAACTTACAGCAGTCCCTGAGGCTGGGGACTGAGAAGGCGGCGCCAGGCTCCATTCAGCCCCTCCTCCATGTAGCAGCACACGCCCCACTGGGCGGCGTTATTCTTTCTTCATCGCCGCCTCCTCCATTTGGAATCTCCCACCTGCTTTACACCTATCATGTTGTGGTGATGCGACCTCGATGTGTCCCCTGACTGAGACACAGCATATGGGAGATTGTATCTTCTGCTCGGTAGCAGCACACACAGGGTTAGCTGCTACTGGAGCTAAGTGCTGAATGAAAGCACTGACACCCAGGTGTGCGGGTGAATAGGAGATGATATGTGCTGCCCTGGGCTGTGGGGAGGGGGTGGAGTGTGTCAGGACAGCAGCAGGAGCTGCTGGGATTGTATGAGGTTCTACTCGGCTGTGCCCCGGTGTAACAGGCCAGACTAACCCCCCGACCAGAATATACTCGGGGTTAAAGTGGCCTAGGCCAGATTATACCCCTCCGTATACCACAGCAGCTGTAGATCAGGGCTCCAAGCAACACATGGGGGCCCGAGGCAGCACAAAGTGGCCCCAGGCAGCAGAAAGTGGCCCTACGCAACATACAGGGGCCCCAGGCAGTGCTAGGGGCCCCAGGCAGTGCACAGGGCCCCAGGCAGCACAAAGTGGCCCCAAGCAGCACACAGGGGCCCCAGGCAGTACTAGGGGCCACAAGCTACACACAGGATCCCAGGCTACACACAGGGGCCCCATGCAGCATACAAGGACCCCAGGCAGTGCACGGGGCCCCAGGGAGTGCACGGGGCCCCAGGCAGCACAAAGTGGCCCCAGGCAGCACAAAGTGGCCCCAGGCAGTACTAGGGGCCACAAGCTACACACAGGATCCCAGGCTACACACAGGGGCCCCATGCAGCATACAAGGACCCCAGGCAGTGCACGGGGCCCCAGGCAGTGCACGGGGACCCAGGCAGCACAAAGTGGCCCCAGGCAGCACAAAGTGGCCCCAGGCAACATACAGGGGCCCCAGGCTACACACAGTGTCCCAGGCTACAGAGTGCACGGGGCCCCAGGCAGCACAAAGTGGCCCCAGGCAGCACAAAGTGGCCCCAGGCAGTACTAGGGGCCACAAGCTACACACAGGATCCCAGGCTACACACAGGGGCCCCATGCAGCATACAAGGACCCCAGGCAGTGCACGGGGCCCCAGGCAGTGCACGGGGACCCAGGCAGCACAAAGTGGCCCCAGGCAGCACAAAGTGGCCCCATGCAGCATACAAGGGCCCCAGGCAGTATAAAGGGGTCCCAGGCAGCGCATGGGGGCCAGAGGCAGCACACAGGGGCCCCAGGCAGCACAAAGTGGCCCCAGGTGGCCCACTGCCTGGGGCCCCTGTATATTGCCTGTGGTCACTTTGTGCTGCCTGGGGCCCCTGGTACTGCCTGGGGCCCCTGTATGTTGCCTGGGGCCACTTTGTGCTGCCTGGGGCCACTTTGTGCTGCCTGGGGCCTGTGCACTGCCTGGGGCCCCGTGCACTGCCTGGGGCCCCGTGCACTCCCTGGGGCCCCATGCACTGCCTGGGGTCCTTGTATGCTGCATGGGGCCCCTGTGTGTAGCCTGGGATCCTGTGTGTAGCTTGTGGCCCCTAGTACTGCCTGGGGCCACTTTGTGCTGCCTGGGGCCACTTTGTGCTGCCTGGGGCCTGTGCACTGCCTGGGGCCCCGTGCACTCCCTGGGGCCCCGTGCACTGCCTGGGGTCCTTGTATGCTGCATGGGGCCCCTGTGTGTAGCCTGGGATCCTGTGTGTAGCTTGTGGCCCCTAGTACTGCCTGGGGCCCCTGTGTGCTGCTTGGGGCCACTTTGTGCTGCCTGGGGCCCTGTGCACTGCCTGGGGCCCCTAGCACTGCCTGGGGCCCTAGCACTGCCTGGGGCCCCTGTATGTTGCGTAGGGCCACTTTCTGCTGCCTGGGGCCACTTTGTGCTGCCTCGGGCCCCCATGTGTTGCTTGGAGCCCTGATCTACAGCTGCTGTGGTATACGGAGGGGTATAATCTGGCCTAGGCCACTTTAACCCCGAGTATATTCTGGTCGGGGGGGTTAGTCTGGCCTGTTACACCGGGGCACAGCCGAGTAGAACCTCATACAATCCCAGCAGCTCCTGCTGCTGTCCTGACACACTCCACCCCCTCCCCACAGCCCAGGGCAGCACATATCATCTCCTATTCACCCGCACACCTGGGGTTCAGTGATTTCAATCAGCACTTAGCTCCAGTAGCAGCTCACCCTGTGTGTGCTGCTACCGAGCGGAAGATACAATCTCCCATATGCTGTGTCTCAGTCAGGGGACACATCGAGGTCGCATCACCACAACATGATAGGTGTAAAGCAGGTGGGAGATTCCAAATGGAGGAGGTGGCGATGAAGAAAGAATAACGCCGCCCAGTGGGGCGTGTGCTGCTACATGGAGGAGGGGCTGAATGGAGCCTGGCGCCGCCTTCTCAGTCCCCAGCCTCAGGGACTTCTGTAAGTTATAAGTTATTTTTCTGCAGTTTTATACGGCGGATTTAGCTCAGAGAGGGATAGATAGGGAGCAGCTAGGAAGGTGCAGGGACAGGTAGTGATAGTGTAGGGGCTTAGATCCAGGTGACAGGTTCCCTTTAATTATTTTTCATCAGTGCTCCAGTCGATCTGGAGTGAAAAGTAACTAGCTGACAGCTCCAGTGTTTCATGGAGCTTACGGTAGGTTATTTTTCAATACATCTCAATGAGAGCCTTGTTCTGACTTTCATAGGCTGGGATCACACATGGCAGTCCATTTTTCTGCCTTTCCAAAATCTGATTCCGTTTTTGGAAAATGCTATGTTTGCTTCCGAAAAGTGCTATGTACCATGCGTTAACGGATGCGCTTCACATAGGGCCCCATGTTAAAAAAATGCTAGGTGTTCTTTTACTACACCCAAAAACGCTGCTAGCAGTGTTTTTTGATACAGTTTCAAAAATGCATAACGTTTTTTTAGTGCACTTTTGACATTGCGTTTTTTGCATTGGAGCTTATGGAGCTGTTAACGCATCCGTTTTTCACAAAATTCTAAGTTGAAAAACTGATGCTTTTAATGGATCCAGGGCTCATGTGTGACCCTAGCCATAGAGATGCATTGAGCGCCTGTGATGTTGCTTCTTACTTCCAGCCAATCATAAGCTATGGGCACAAGATGGCGCTGTGGGACTGGAGTTCGGTTTGTAAAGTATGGAAACAACAAATGGTAAGTATAAGAACAGGGGCCGATGGAGCAAAGGAAAACTCTGGTGACAAGCCCTTGACTTGAAATCTCATCATAACATCTGTACAACATGGAGACAAATAGAATGGGAACAACTTCAGTCAGAAAAAATATCACCGATAAGGTCATCAGTGCTGTGGTTCCTGTATGTTCTGCAGTCTGATGATGTCTGGTAATAACAAGTCCTGGTATCTTTTTTACCATTGTTAAGGACATACTGTCGGTTTTAGGTTCATGTGATACAAATATATATGGGGCTGATATTACATTACAATTCATCATGGTAATGAGGTCAGTAGTGTGATGACCTCATTGCTGTTGCACGTCTGGGCCCAGACTAATGAGCACCTCTTTGTTCTGGCTATCAAATATTCTGTATTTATGAACTGACATTGGTCTAAGTGCTGTATTCATGTACTGATGGTAAAACTCCATGGATCACTTATTGTCTCCATCTCCACTGCTTCTGTGGTGCTGTGGTGAAAGCAGCAATGTAATGATGTCAGTAGTGTGATGATCTTATCATGCTGTTACACATAGGGACCAGGACTGATGAGCGTCTGTGGCGCCCCTGCGGCTACGCGTCACAGGGAAGTATTACACTGAGACTATAATGTGTTCTTTTTTTCCCTGTAAGTTGCTAGTTCAGAGTTAAACCTGTGGAGTCTGTACTTACAGCTACTTTGGACCACACCACTTAGAATAGCGGGGCCGGTAATTTAGTAGGTCTCAGGAGGGTGGGGGTGGAGCCTAGGATAGGGTAGTTGGAGGGAAAGCTTAGTTAGTCAGACAGTGCTGGGAAGGCAGTCAGGAAGGAAAGGCCTGACAGCCCAGTTGACAGGAGGGAGCCCCATCTTCAAGTGGGGGCCCGGGACAGCAGGCAATGAACCAGGACTGGTTGGAGCCGGCTGGTCGTGTTGGGGGAACACCGGCAATGCAGGAAGCCGAGGCAGATAGAAGTTCAGCTCTATCTGCAGACTGACGAGCTGCAGGCTCATAGAAACCGGGTTGCTGACAGCACCACAAGATACCTCGCCCCTCAGGACCGAGAACCAGTTCAAGACACTACAGGAGAAGGGCCATAAATTACGGTGCCGGAAGGAGGCTTTACTAGCTCGGGCTTCCTATCTGGACCAGTGGGGCACAAACCTTGCCTGATAGATACAGACCGTGGGACTGGCGGGAGAGCTCTGCGAGGGTTGTAGAAGTGAGGAAGAAAGGAAACCCTGAAAGACACAGAATGCGAACATCTAGAGACTCCATAAGGGGGATCCTGAGGTGGCAACATCCACCCTGTAAACCAAACTGTACCGTGTCTCGTTTTGCCATCTACCGGTACCCAGTAAAGTGGAGTTAAACTTGAACTGGTTTCCGTTATTCTTTCCGCCAGTGCCCGGAAGGCTCAGCACCGCCAGCAGCTCAGCAGAGGGGTAAGAACTGCATCACCTACAACCTCCATCATCCCCCCTCATTATCCACCTTTATCACCGCTGCCTAAGGTAATAGCTCCACCTGTAGGGAGCTGTCCCACACTCTGCTGCACCCACCATCACCTCAGCGGCCAGCTTTCAGCGCCGGTACTTATATTACCAGGAACTACAGGTGGCGTCACGATCCCCTGTAAATGCTCCCTTCTCCCCCACCATCTACTTCAAATGATATTCAGGGCATGTAACCGGGATACCATCCACCTGTGACTCCCTTTTCAACAGCCCCGGTGTCCGAGTACCCCTAGCCCTGGCCGCATCACGTCTCCTTGTCCCTTGTCTCAAGTATGCTTTTTTCATGTACTGACGTTGGTCTTATTGTTGTACTCATGTACTGATGGTAAAACTGGAGCTGCATTTATGTAGATATGTCATGCATTCATGTACTGACGGTGGTTCTAAAGCTGTACTCATATGTTGATTATGGTTGTGGTGCTGCATTCTTGTACTGATTGTGGTTATAAGGCTGCCTTCATCTACTGATAGTGATTCTAGGACTGCATTTATGCACTAAAGTTGGTCCTTGAGCTGCGTTGATGTAATGAAGGTGGCTATGACACTGCATTCATGTGCTGACGATGTTTCTGGCACTGCATTTATGTTCTGACAGTGGTTGTAGTGCTGCATTCATCTACTGACAATGGTTCTGGTACTGTATTCAGGTATTGACTGTGTTTCTGCCACTGAATTTACATACTGACAGCGCTGCATTCATGTACTGATGGTAGTTCTGGCACTTCATTCCATATACTGATTGTTCTGACATTACATTCATATGCTGGTAGTGGTTATGATTTTGTACACATGAAGCAATGCATAATGGGCTTAAATATCCTCAAAGCTTCGAGTTACAAAATTATGAGAAGGATTTGATGAGTTTCTGCTTGTAAAACTCAGGGTACTGTTACATGTTGCAACATTGTATGCAATTTCACTTGCAATTTGCTGGTTGCAGTGAAATCATGGACACATTGTTCCATTTGTACAAGGCAACAAAATAGAACAATTGGTCCATGATTTCACTGCAACCAGCAAATTGCAAGTGAAATTGCATGCAATGTTGCGACGTGTAACGGTACCCTCAGGGCCACTTTACACACACCAACTTATCTGTCCAACTTCTGACCAACTTACTGGTTGCAGTGAAATCATGGACACATTGTTCCATTTGTACACAGCCACAAAATGGAGCAATGTGTCCATGATTTCACTGCAACCAGTAAGTTGGTCAGAAGTTGGACAGATAAGTTGGTGTGTGTAAAGTGGCCCTCAGTGTAAGCTAGCTAAAGTCCTACTAATTTTGTGGAACAGAAACTCTCCAAATACTCGAAACTTGATGTTGGTGATGTATTAATGTACTGATAGTGGCTGCGGTGATGTATTAATGTAAATTTCTATTTTAATTACTTGCAGACTTTTGGATTTGTACAGTACGGCAATGTGGCCCTAGGACCAAAAAATTTGAATGATCCCTGAGTTAAACTATAACTATGGGTTCATCTTGTTAAGCTGTAGCAGGTAATGGATAAAAAAATCAGTATAAAGGAAGAAAAGTAGATTCAGTGCACAAAGAACAGTGCTATTAGTGATGGGCGAATCCTAAATTACTCGGAATCGCTTGACTCTAGCGAGTCCGAGCCCAGGACTCGCTACTCGTTGCGAGTCTAGCGAGTCCAATGTTAATGAATTGGGAAGCGAGTAATAGCGAGTAGTGTGAGATTTACAAATCGCAGATGTGTCTCGGAAGCTTCAGCCTGAAGCAATCCTAGTTTTGTCATTTATTTGCATTGGACTCGTTTACTTTGTAAGTAATCGCTGGGAAACTCGCACAGATAAGAGTCCTGTCTGTTCAGTGTGCTGGCTGCCAGCTCCAGGGTCCTAGAGCCCGCCTGCTGCCTGATGTAGCAGAGCTGAGATTGTTCTCAGTCTGCTTATTCCCTGTGTACAGACATGAATGTCTGTGCACAGAGATGATGTAGCAGAGCTGAGATTGTTCTCAGTCTGCTCATTCCCTGTGCATAGACATCTATATCTATGCACAGGGATGAGCAGAGAGGACATCGCGTTTTGGACTGCGTCGGACGGAAGAGGATTTTTTTAATTAAAGATGGAGTCTCTAATGGCTTTTTTTTTTATTTCTAATAAAAAATTTCCTCTGTGTTGTGTTTTTTTTTAAAACAATTCACTAGAAATTCATGGTGGTCATGTCTAATATTGGCGTGACCGCCATAAATTTCGGGCTTAAGGCCAGCTGATAATACAAAGCTGGCCCTAACCTCTTTATTACCCAACGTGCCACCGCTACCAGGGCCGCTGGAAGAGCGGGGTTCAGCGCCAGAGGATGGCGCTTCAATGAACGCGCCATCTTCTGGGGCGGCTGCGGGCTGCAATTTGCAGCGGGGGGTGCCCAGAAAGCTTGGGCATCCCTGCGCTGCGGATTCCAGCCCCCAGCTGCTTAGCTGTACCTGGCTAGACATAGAAATTGCGCGGAGCCCCACGCATTTTTTTTAAATTATTTCATGAAATTCTGAGATTCTGACTCTGACTCTGAGACTCTGAAATTCATGAAATAATTAAAAAAAAATGCGTGGGGATCCGCGCAATTTCTATGTCTAGCCAGGTACAGCTAAGCAGCTGGGGGCTGGAATCCGCAGCGCAGGGATGCCCAAGCTTTCTGGGCACCCCCCGCTGCAAATTGCAGCCCGCAGCCGCCCCAGAAGATGGCGCGTTCATTGAAGCGCCATCCTCTGGCGCTGAACCCCGCTCTTCCAGCGGCCCTGGTGGCGGTAGCACGCTGGGTAATAAAGGGGTTAATACCAGCTTTGTTATACAAGCTGGTATTAAGCCCGAGATTCTTAATGTCAGGCCACGTTTGACCCAGCCACTAAGAATCTCCAATAAAGGGTTAAAAAAACACAGAGAAAAATTTTTATTTGAAATAAAAAAAAAGCCATTAGGGACTCCATCTTTAATTAAAAAAATCCTCTTCCGTCCGACGTAGTCCAAAACGCGATGTCCTCTCTGCTACATCCCCTGTGCATAGATAGATGTCTATGCACAGGGAATGAGCAGACTGAGAACAATCTCAGCTCTGCTACATCATGTCTGTGAGCAGGCGGGCTCTAGGACCCTGGAGCTGCACAGAGAAGACAGCTGGACTCGGCTCGCAATGTAACAGCAGTTATTTGCGAGTTTCCCTGCTATCACTGGCACAGTAGCCGAGTCTAATGCAAACAATGGCAATCCTAGTTTTGTCAGCGTTTGCCAATGATTTGCATTGGACTCGTGCGAGTAAACGCTGGGAAACTCGCAGAGTACCGAGTCCTGCGAGTCCCTTACTACTCGCCGAGTAACGAGTCCTAGCGAGTAGATTCACCCATCCCTAAGTGCTATAGATTGGCAATGTTGTAGGCAACGTTTTTCTCTGCGGTCAGGATTACCGCAGTCCAGGCAGCTTTGTGTGTGGCCAGTAACTATGGTACACATCGGGAAACTAAGGGCTGCATTCGCCCGAAGTTCCCGACGTTACCGCTGGCGGTTACAGCAGGCTGAGCTCTACTGTAACACAATCCGGCTGCCGCAGGGGCAGCACTGAGTGTGCCCTAGCCTTAGTCTGGCACCTAGTGCTAATTTCCTTATTTTTCTGACAAACCCTATTTAACTGGTAGCCTAACTTTCCAGTTTGTACTCACCTTGCAAAAATGGTATGCTGTACCAAAGTGACTGAATCCCTTCAGCAGCAAGCTGTCCAGATGAAAGCCAAAGGGGTCACCCTATCAGCCATAGCAACAGAAGTTGGTCGTTCCAAGTTTGTGATTTCTAGAATATTGCATCTTTACAACATCACAAACTCCTTCTTCAAGAAGGCTGGTCGCCCTTGAAAAACACATACAAGAGAGGACATGATAATGTGGAGAATCTTCATCGGTAATCGTTTCAACACTGCAGCTGGAATAGCTTGCTATTTCAGCACTGAACAGAGTAAGGATCTGTCTTGTCATACAGAGTCACAATGTTTAAGAGCATTTGGACTTAAAGCCCACTCTATAGTGACCAAACCTTTCATTAGACAAAAGAATCAAAAGGCTAGACCCAACTTTGGTGAAGAGCATGTTGTGTGGACAGAGTAAAAGTGGTCCACAGTTCATTTTATTGCTGAAAGCAAGTTACTTTATTTGGGTCTGATGGGAAACATTATGTTCACCAATAAACTGGAGAAAGACTGAACCCAAAGTGCTTAAAGAAGTCAGTGAAAGGTGGAGGAAGTGTCATGGTTTGGGCAATGTTTTCTGTGCAGGGGTTGGACCTCTCATACAGCTACATGGCAGAGTGAATGCAAGTGTGTATCAGAACCTTCTTCAACAACACATAGCTCCTTACTTGTGTTCAGCACTCTATCAGCCAGCAATTTTCATGCAGGACAATGCTCCCTGTCACAGAGCAAAATGGGTAAGGCTGTGGTCACAGTTGCCATGCGTTTTTTTTTAGTGATTTAACAAAACTCATGCTTTTTTTCATGTCAGCATGAGTTTTGTAATGTCTCTGATGGCTCCCTGCGTTTTTGGCTGCGTTTTTGAATCTGCACATAAAAATAGTGTTTGTAGTATTTTTTTGTGCATTTTGAAAAACGCATGCGTTTTTGTAGAAAACGCATGTGTTTTTATAACATGGGCTCCTATGGGAAACGCATGCAAAAACGCATGTACAATTAGTACCTTTTAGTGCCATTCAAAAACGCATGCGTTTCCCATAGGAGCCCATGTTAAAAAAACGCATGCGTTTCCGGAAACGCATGCGTTTTTTTTAACATGGGCTCCTGTGGGAAACGCATGCGTTTTTGAATGGTACTAATTGTACATGCGTTTTTGCATGCGTTTTCCATAAGGCCCCTTATTAAAAAACGCATGGGACTGTCACACATGCTTTTTGGCTATTAGGGCATGCGTTTTTTAACATGGGGGCCTATGGGTGCGTTTTTTACATGCGTTTTTGAAAACGCAGGTCTCCAAAAACGCATGTGAAAAATGGTACTGTGACCACAGCCTAAAGCAGTTCTTTGAAACAGAAAACATTGAAACAATGAAATGGCCGCCCAAAGTCCTGATCTAAACGCAATAGAAAACCTCTGGAAAATCCTTGGTGACAAAGTTATGGCCAAGAAACCTACAAAAGTCACAGAACTGTGGAAGAGACTGGAAGAAGAGTGGACCAATATCACACTGGAGCAATGTGAGAGACTAGTGATGTCCTGTGGCTACAGATATGCTGAACTCATTCAAAGCAAAGGCCTGTACAAAGCTATGGCCTGCACACTTCTTATTGATCGGCGACTGTTGTAATCTTCAAAAAATGTAGTTTCAATCTTTCTCTGCGTTACAATCATTGCTGTTCTCTAATTATGACCATCCTGTTTTGTGTAAAATAAAGGTTTTAAATTGATAACTTTGGTTATTTTAGAAAGCACTGTTCTAGTGCCATGGTGCACCCCTTACACGAAAACCTGGCAATATTGATAAATGTAGATTGCATCCTGTCTGAAAAAACTTAAGCGATCATACATTATTCTCTAATTTTGATCACCAGTGTATATGAAAACAGAAAAAGATAATAGCTAAACTGATCATGGATTACGTGCAAATGAAAATTCATTTCATATTTAATACTGATTTATAAATGTGTGACTCTAAACTTATCCTAAAGTGTAAGTCCTGTCGATAAAGGATTTATGGGATACATTTTCTCAACAATGATATTTTAGAGTTCCATAAGTTTGAATGAGGCTCTTTCTGTAGGATGTGCATTGATTATGGCAAATCCCTATTGAGATGAATAGGTCAGTTGCATAAATGATTTACTGTGGATACACATTTTCATATACAGTATGTAATGAAGAGCAAGCACTAAGGCACTCGGGTGCACATTACTTCAATTGAGCTGCTTGCACGCTCTCACGGGGTCAACTTGACTAACGAGTATAATGCATATCAACTAGTGTTGTGCAGTGCGGCGAATAACAGCATTTCTGGGGAAGGGAGAGCATCTGGACATCTTGATCTTACTCCCAGTGAGAGCCATTCAGAGAGTGGAAGCGGCTCTTACTGGGGTGCTATCTGTAATGTACAATAATTAGATCTGCCTCTTTAAGTAAACTAGGTCTGTTGGATGATGGGTAAGGAGAAGGAGGTGGAGAGTTAAGTTTTGGTTTCACTTTGGATGCATGCTGCAGGAAAGACTGTTCTGCTATATGATGGAGAAAGATAGAAGACAAGAATAAAGTACAGTTAAAGTTTACTCTTGTGAATGCCTCATATCGTGAGAATATTACAACTGGCGACGAGGATGGGATGATATAACCACCGGCTGCTGTGAGTACTGATGATCCCTGTTTACTGCTTCACACACCAGCATCACTGAGAGACTCTATCATGGCTGAATACTTACACAGTTTCCCACAGTTTGATATGACTGATGCTACTAATCTCTCCCATAACTGGAGAAAATGGCTAAACAGATTTGAGAACTTTCTAGAAGCCGTGGACATAAAAGAGGAGAAACGAAGGAAGGCTGTACTCTTACATTGTGCAGGCTCAGGAGTCTATGATGTATACAGCACATTACCTGCAGCCGAGACAGACACATACAGGAATTGCACCAAAGCTCTCACTGACTACTTCAATCCCAAACAAAATATCAGATATGAAAGATACAAATTCAGAATTGCTAAGCAGCTCCCAGAAGAATCCATAGACACCTATGTCACCCGGCTGAGAGAACTGGCACATGGATGTGCATTCACTGATGTAGATGATGAAATTCTAACTCAAGTAATTGTCACCTGCTCATCCACTAACATAAGGCGCAAGGCTCTGCAGCAGGATCTCTCTCTACATGATTTACTCAAAATGGCACGTGCTATAGAAACAGCAGATCATCAGGCTACTGCAATGGAGAGTGGGGATCATTTACATGTGCATAATCTCAAGCATAAGAATGCCCAAGACAAGCAAACCCCAAAACAGAGGAAATGCTATAGATGTGGACAGGATTTCCCTCACCACCTGAACAAATGTCCAGCCATAGGACAGACATGCAGTAAATGTGGAAAAGGGAATCATTTTGCAGCTGTCTGCAGGTCAGCACAATACAAGTCTTCTCTGCCTCTGACAAAGCCCGCAAATATAAAAATGATAAATCAGGACACAGAAGAAATGTCTGGGACGGAAAACTATGTGTTCACCACTTCTGCCACTGGCTCCGTACAGTCTCCCTGCATCACACTCCCAATCTGCAACACTAATATCACCTTTACAATAGATACGGGTGCTTCAGTGGATATTATAGACAGCACTGCATATGAACAATTGGAAAATAAGCCAGTTTTACAGCAAGTGAACACAAAAATCTTCCCATATGGATCTACAACACCTCTAGCCACAAGAGGACAATTTGACACGGAAATCAGCTATAAAGAAAACAGACATAAAACCACTTTTCACACATTACAAGGATTGGGAGGCTGTCTTCTCAGCTATCACACTGCATTGAAGCTAGGTCTCATCCAGATTATTCATACCATAACTGACCCAGCAGACATGGATGTACAGGCCATAATAAACAGTTTTCCCTCCTTATTTAGTGGTTTGGGGAAATTAAAGGACTCTCAAATACATCTTCATGTGGACGACAGCGTTCGTCCGGTAGCCCAACCACATAGACGCATTCCTTTTCACCTGAGAAAGAAGGTGGAAAAAGAACTTCAATTCCTCATGGATGAGGACGTCATTGAAACTGTTACTGGTCCCACTCCGTGGGTCTCTCCACTTGTGGTAGTTCCAAAACCAAAGACTCCAGAGCAGGTGAGACTGTGTGTTGACATGCGCCTACCCAACACCGCTATCCAGAGAGAAAGACATATCTCACCCACGATTGATGACATCATTCATTTATTAAATGGAGCGACCGTCTTTTCAAAGCTCGACCTCAATAAAGGCTATCACCAATTAGAACTGAGTCCAGAATCCAGATACTTAACAACATTTTCCACACATGTGGGCCTCAGAAGATATAAAAGATTGACTTTTGGAGTCTGCTCAGCAGCAGAAATTTTTCAGGATTCGATAAGGAGCGTCATTCAACACGTTCCAAATGCCTTTAATTACAGTGATGACATACTGGTGTTTGGTAAAACTCAAGCTGAACATAATCGTGCTCTATACAACATCTTTGAATGCCTGCTCTCTGCTGGACTCACTTTAAACAAAGAAAAGTGCGAATTTGATAGAAGTTCATTAGAGTTCTATGGTCACATCTTCTCGGCAAAAGGAGTACAACCTGACCCTAAGAAAGTAGAATCCATCCAGACAGCCTCAATTCCACAAACTGCCAGTGAAGTGCGCTCTTTTCTTGGAATGGCAAGCTACTGTGCTAGATGTGTTCCAAATTTTTCAACTATCAGCAGTCCATTAAGAGAACTTACAAAGCAAAATTGTGTTTTTCAATGGTCTCAAGACTGTCAGACCTCTTTTGAAGCAATTAAAAATGAACTTTGCTCAACCACTATCATGGCTTATTTTGATCCGGCACTTCAAACCGAATTAATTGTGGACGCCAGTCCCGTGGGGCTGGGTGCTATCTTAGCACAATATAAGGATAATAATCAAGATCCTCACATCATTTCTTATGCAAGTAAAAGTTTAACAAGCACTGAAAAGAAATATTCACAACCTGAAAAAGAAAGCTTGGCAGTTGTCTGGGGATGTGAACACTTTCACTTATTTCTCTATGGAGCTCCCTTCACCATTGTCACTGACCATCAAGCACTCCTTACGATCTTTGGAAATCCCAGAGCTAAAATGCCTGCACGCATTGAAAGATGGGGTCTACGTCTACAGGACTATAACTACAAAATTGTTCACAAACCTGGAAAATACAGCAATCCAGCTGACTATCTTTCAAGACATCCTATGAATGATGCCTCACCTGAGCAATCCTCCATTGAAGAATACATACGCTTCATTACAGCTCATGCAGTGCCTAAAGCACTCTCCATTGATCACTTTGTGAATGCAACAACGAGTGACAAGACGCTATGTGCCTTAATACAAATCATACAAAATCGAAGGTGGCATGAAATTCAAAAAGAAAAATTTCCAGATTCTGAGATTGATCTGAAGGAATTAAAACTATTCTCAAGTGTACGGGATGAATTATCAGTCACTGAAGAACACCTCATTATTCGAGGTACCAAACTAGTTGTACCTAAGACTTTGCGCAACTTAGTCATACAGATCGCACATGAAGGTCATCTGGGAATTGTTGGTACTAAAAAATTACTTAGAGAAAAAGTGTGGTTCCCAAACATGGATCAATTGGTGGAAGAGAAGATTAGACATTGCTCCACCTGTCAATTCATTACTCCATCATCAAACTTAGAACCACTGCAAATGTCTCCGCTACCCACTGCTGTCTGGGAGGAAGTGGCAGTCGACATATATGGACCATTACCCAATGGCCAGTACATTCTAGTAACAATGGATGAATATTCTAGATACCCTGTCATTTCTTTCATATCTTCAACATCTGCCACTAGTGTCATTCCAGAACTGGATGACATATTCTCTGCATATGGCATTCCAAGAGTGGTTAAAACAGACAATGGACCTCCGTTCAATGGACATGTGTTTACACAATTTTCTGAATACTTGGGGTTCAGTCACAGGAAAATCACACCTTGCTGGCCACAAGCCAATGGTATAGTAGAACGTTTCATGCGCACTATGGGGAAAAGAGTCAAGGCAGCGAGTCTGGAGCACACCCCGCTGAAACAGTCATTATACAAATTCATGCGCAATTATCGTAATACGCCACATTCTACTACTAATGCTGCTCCAGCTCATCTAATGTTCAACAGAACTCCACGGATACGTATCCCTGATGTGACCAGTCATCCCTTACCAAGTGACTCTTCTGTGCGATCAGCAGACTCTGCTAACAAACAAGCTATGAAACGTTATGCAGACAGAAGGCGAAGGGCACAGCCAAGTGCCATCAAAAAAGGGGATGTTGTCGTCGTGCGTCAAAAACCAACCAACAAGACCTCAGCTACTTATAAGCCTGCACAATACAATGTCACTGATAAGAAAGGCAGCATGGTCACGGCTGAGCGAAATGGACACTTCATAACTCGAAATTCTTCACATTTTAAAATCATACCGCAAAATGATGGTAATGATCTTCCTCTGGTGGAAGACTTGGTACTCGATGGTGGAGAGGACCACCCGGAAGTGAACAATTCTTCAATAATGGACACACTCACGGAGCCCAGACGCTATCCAACACGAGAAAGGAGGGCTCCATCGCGGCTTATTGAAGAAGTATAAAAGAGGAAAGAACAGAAAACATGCAGAGTTCTTTTTGGTTGTTTTCTTTTTTGTTGTCTTTTGTGTTTTTTTTTTGTTTGTTTCTCTTTGGTGCCTGATTTGAATAGACTAAATAGGCCAAAACCGACATATATATTTATTGGACATTTTCACATGGTTATATTGTCAGTGTATTTCTTCTAAGTTGTAAAAAAAAAAAAAAGGGGATGATGTAATGTACAATAATTAGATCTGCCTCTTTAAGAAAACTAGGTCTGTTGGATGATGGGTAAGGAGAAGGAGGTGGAGAGTTAAGTTTTGGTTTCACTTTGGATGCATGCTGCAGGAAAGACTGTTCTGCTATATGATGGAGAAAGATAGAAGACAAGAATAAAGTACAGTTAAAGTTTACTCTTGTGAATGCCTCATATCGTGTGGACATTACACTATCTCCTATTATTCACTGAGGGAGTCAGCTCTTTGTATCTGATGGTTCACAAAAGACACATCCAAAGCATATGTGATATGTGGCTGAGTGCCGAGTGTACCCGATTACCCCAATGCTCGATCCAGTATCAAGCAGTGGTGAGCACTCACTCATCATTATATGTCATCATAGGCATTATTATGGTCTTTTTCTACCAAAATAAAATATGTATATATTGGTTCACAGTTGCACACAGGCCAACTATACAAGTGATTTTGTTGCTGCAACTACTTCCAACTATGTTGCTGCTACAAATTCACCTGTGAAGCTTAGCCCAGGTTTGGGGACTTCTGGCAATGGCTTTTACAGTTTCATACATCTTTATTACTTTAATTTCCTGTAGTATATTTAAAAAACATGCACAAAACTGGCTTGCCATGTGTGCCTTCTACTCTTCAGCATACAGTATTTATATTCATTAAGTCATAAGCTATGAATTAAATTGTTGTCATGCTCCAGTTGCATATGTATAATACATCTAAAGTGTAAAGTATGAGCGATCTTTTGAAATTCAAATTTGCCAACTTTGTGACTTTCTTTATAAACTTTGTTTTAGCTAGGAAATACAGATTCTGAAAAGCTCCCAATCAGCCTGAAAAACAGGTGTAGCATACTGAGAGCCCTAGGACTTTGTCCAGTCCATTTTAAGGTCTTTTATGTCAACACAGCCTAATGGCCACTTTACACGTCCCGATATCGTCGTCCAACTTCGATAAAAAGTCACGTGGTTCGTGCGTTGGCCCCGATATCGTTCGTGCGGTGTGTGGTGTAAATGTGCAATTCGATGCAAGAACGATGCCAAAACGATATCGGGGAAGAATTGTACAGGCTCTCCAACTGCCCGATATTGGATGGACGATCTGGCAGGATCATGCTGTGTGACAGCCCAACACCGACTTGGAGCACAACTTCCCCTATTCACTCCCATGTTAAATAGTCATTCCCAGGTTCGCTCGTCCAAGGGGGCGTAGACATCGCAGTTGTGTTGCCTGCCGATATCTCCCTGTGTGACATCTCCTATGTGATCTCGGATTTCATCCAAAAAAGTGTGCGCTCCGTGCCGTTGTATACAATATCGAAACGATGTTGGGACGTGTAAAGTGGCCATTAGTGATGTCTAAGAGCACCTATACACGTTGCAACATTGCATGCAATTTCACTTGCAACGAAATCATGGACACATTGTTCCATTTGTACACAGCAACAAAATAGAACAATGTGACCATGATTTCACTGCAATCAGCAAATTGCAAGTGAAATTGCATGCAATGTTGTGACGTGTAACAGTACCCTTAGGGTACCTTTACACACGGCTACATTTCTAGGGTGGCTTCAGGTAACTTACTGGTTGCAGTGAAATCATGGAGACAAGGTTCTATCTTGTTGCTGTGTACAAATGGAATAATCTCTCCATGATTTCACTGCAACCAGTAAGTTACCTGTAGCCACCCAAGAAATGTAGCCGCTTGTAAAGGGGCCCTTAGTGATCTCAACATATATGGCTATAGGTAAATGGAGGGCAACCAGTGGCAAACAGCTTGTTTAATAACCCATTGCACTGACTGACTTTTCTTTTTCATAACTTTGATAAAAAATTATAGTAATAATCTCAAAGTATAGCTTTATATTTGTCAGCATAAGAGCAAGAGAGCATACAGCTTGCCTTGCTTAACAGTTAGATCATGGGCATTGTTGATTTGCTTTTATGATGTGTAGCATCATCATCATACTCTATATTAACACTGTCAGTCTCATTTTCTTCCTGGATCTGGGTTAACTCAAAATTTGCTTGCACATCCATTTGTTGGTGCTTCTATTCCTTCTCCTCTTCCTTTTCCTCCTCCTTCTAATATATGTGACGACCATCCACCGTGAGGCCGAGCTGCTGGTAGGCAGCACCCCGAGAAACCCCGAGACCCTTAACCCCTATACAGGGATCTGGAATTACAGCGGAGCCCAGGGGGTAGCTGCCTATATGAGCAACAGAGCCGGGGAGGTCGCCAGGGTAAAATCAAGACCCGAAAAACGAAGTCAGAAGTCTGAGTCAAAACCGAGAGGGCAGCGAAGGTACAAAATCGTCAGGCAGTAGCAGAGTCAAAAATCCAGGCAAAGGTCAAGGGCAAAAACCAAGAGGGCAGCTGAGGTACAAAATCAATAGGCAGAGGCAGAGTCAGAAATCCAGGCAAGGTCAGACACGAAACTAAACACACACTATCACTGGGGAACCAAAACTATATCTGGCGGCCTGCAAGCCAGGCTCCAATGTACTTGAAGGGCACGGCTACCTCCCATAGGCTGGAGCTCACAACCTGATGACCTCATCCGGACCGCCCCTAGATCCAGGCCAGATGGAGATGCATGACTGGCTCCACCCACGCCACCTCTGACAGAAGAACGCAGGCTGCGCCTAATGGACACCTCTGCAGGGCCCTTTCCTCTGCGACCAACACCACCCAGAGGGGAAACACAGCGGCGCTCAGCGACAGAGGCAGACGTCGCGGGAGCAGTTCCATATGAGGACAAGGCCCTCCTATCACCGGCGCCACCAGCCGAAGGAATCCGGCTCCTCCCAGCGGCCGAGGCAGGAACACCGGCCACCGAGTCCAATGGCGATGTGACAATATATTGCTGAATGCACCATTGACACGGAGGGTCACCAACAGCCCCATGGTGACAATATATTTGTAGAAGTTGTTGTATTTTCTACAGTCCCTTTTGTATTCTTATGAGTATTTTTTTCCACTATGAATATTGTGGATATTGATGTTACATTTAATAGCCTCTTAAAGGGACTGCAGTATGCTACAAGTATCCTTCACCAGCTGGCAATAGCCGATTTCAAATTAATCCAAGGTGCAGTTCACCTGCTGCATGATACAGTCATCATCACTAGAGATGAGCGAGTACTAAAATGCTCGGGTGCTCAATGCTCGGGCCGATCATCCCAAGATACTCGTGTACTCGGCCCGAGCACCGAGCCCAATGTAAGTCAATTAGTGACTGGCTCCGCCCACAGACTTCCAGCTATAAAACGAGTGTTTCTGGGAAAGGGCAGGAGGGTGGGCTTTTTCAAATCGTCGCAAAATACAACACCTTGCTGTGCCCCCCAGAGGGACCCTAACAATCAATCTGCTCTCTGTGAGGTGCCAGCTCACTGTGTTCACTGAAGGGAACAGTGTATTTGTGTCAGATCGATAATTATTAGCGAAGAGTCCGAGCATCTCAGCGGTACTCGGTGCTCGCCGAGTACCGAGATATTCGTGCGAGTAACGAGTAGCGCCGAGCATGCTCGCTCATCATTAATCATCACTTTATACTGCTTAGGCTACATTCACACTGTGCATTTTTGGTCTGTTTTTGCTCAGCATAGGAAAAGTATAATAGAAACACTTCATCACTTCTGTATGGCCAGGGTCACACATAAAATACATTTTTGCCTTAAATCCATTTTTGGGAACATTTTGAACATAATTTTTTCAAAGTCCAAAAACACATGTGCGTTAACGCATGTAGATGAGCGTTTTTCAAAAAACACATGTGTTTTTATGTGGCAGCCCAAAAACGCTGCTAGCAGCATTTTTGGGGTCCTTTAAAAAATGCAAAAAATTTTTTAACATGGGGCCCTATGGGAGCTACCATGCGTTAACGCATTAGTTTTTAGAGAAAAAATTACTAAGTCCCAAAAATTCCAAAAAACGTCCTGGACCCCAGGGGATACTAGGCACCCTTAGAAAAACAGATCCGTTTTTCTAAGGGCTTAAAAAAACGCATGGGCATGTGTGACCCTGGCCCTTCCTGGTTTTGGCTTCAAAAACTGTTAAGCAAAAACAGACCATAAATGAACAGTGTGAATGTAGCCTTATACTGACACTTACATATCAAGCATTGAATTCCAATCACAAATTAAAAGGCACTTAGGCAGGCCATTCTATTTTTGCGCCATGCAGGGAGTATGAGTTATGAAAATGCTAAGCTGCATTTGATCGGGAGCCATCCAACATGAAAATTGCTGTTTGATGCAAAAAGACAACTTATCAATTGTACGGCTTCTTTCCCCCATGTTGAGAAGCTGTAAAACAGCTTGTCAGTGCTTAATTTTACAAGAAAGAAAAAAGTGAGGACAATGTGAAAATGCAATGTTGTACTCTGTTTCTATTGGGAATTGGGTCGAGTTTATTGAGGAGGATGGAGATGAGGTGTAGGAGGGATGGATTACTGCCTCCTGGCAACTGTGGAGGCTTCCTACCCAATCTTGAATATGGAGGTGTAAAACATGTACCCATGTGTACAAAGTAGTTGTAAAATATTAAAGAAAAATTATTGTATTTCTGTCAACTTTTTCTTTAAAGGCTACCTGTCAGCAGGTTTTTGCAGCAAAATTTAGGAAAAGAGACCCTGATTCCAATTATGTGTCACGTAGCATGCAGCAGAGCTGAGAAAACTAACCACATCCACAACAGGCTTCTTATGTACATTGTCTATAGACAGTATAGACAGGGAGTGCCTTATCACAGAAGGGGGAGTATCGGACTAGGGCTCATGTGCTGTTGTAGCTGACGTAGTCTGAGCAATGATAATCTCCTGTCACTAAAACAATCACTGCAAGTGAACAACAGCATGTTCCTTGATAAGAGACACATCTCTGAATTCTGTATTTTAACTTATACAATATGCTATCCTCAGATAACATAGTAAAAACCTGCTGCCAGCTTCCCTTCAACAAAAGTTTCAATTAATGTTGAGATTGTGAATATACAATTACAACAAATAACCAAGACAATATACATATAGCATGATGCACTAGTTGATTTTTTATCTGCTGCTGAGACACATTAGTAAACAGAGTTGCACCATCTGAACAGACAGTTTCAGTCATATCTGTGCTGTGTCCTTTCTCCGGCAGATACCATGAGCCCCAAAGCCATGGACTTTTTTAGTTCAGCAGATTAGAAGTGACATGAAGTGGCCTAGTGGCCCATACTATAATGTCCAGCCTCCTCTGCATTGCCTGAAAGGATAATCAGCATGTCTGATGGCTTTAGTACACCTAAGCAAACAGGTTATCTGTCAAAAGCAAGCAAGGAAAACCTTGCATTTATCAAAAGTAATAAGGCAGATATTATTTACCTATTGCTTATGTCAATGATTAATATGGTCATAAAATTTGCCTACTTATCTATTGTCCATCTACTCCACAGTCCTGCTGCTACCAGTGCCAATGGCCCATGCTCAACCAGGCATCTAATATGTGTCCATCGTGTCTTCTACAGATTGTTTTGTGTCATGCTGCTATCACCGCCATTGCACAACCATTCCAGCTATCTTCATGCTGCCCACTATGTTTTATCAGGGAAAATATAGAAAAGTGGTGTTCAAGTTGCGGGAAGACGCATTGGGCGTTGAAACATGTTGTGGCAGGAGGAATCCTAACTATTTTTGTCTAATAAATCAGGAGGTAATCTTTCAGAAGCTTTTACCTGCACAGTGTCCTTCCTTAGCGCCGCAACTTGAACACCACTTTTCTATATTTTCCCTGGTTTTCGCCTCCCTATGGGGAGTGTGGTGGTTGCGAGCTGCTCTAGTTGAAAGGACCTTGCTAACGTGGAAAGCACACGACCGGTCATGGGATCCGGATAGAAGCAAGTTGTTCCATCACGTTGTCAGCCTAGAATCAGGAGCCGACGGGAGAGGATCTACAGCTGCTCTCTCACCATTGAGCCTACAGTCTTGTTGTGCAGATTTGGCACAACAAGAAAAGGTGAGTGAGCATAAGAGTAATAGTAATCTCGATAGGCTCTTTTAAAACAGTGTGGCGCAATGATTATTTTTTATATTCACTATGTTTTATAGCTATAATGTACTGCTGTAGGGAAGCATACTCTGTTTAGGATACACAATCATAAATCAGCTTCCAAAATTGTGCTAATTTTTCACAGCTTTATATTGGGAGAGAAGCGTGGGGCCCTGCGGTACCGCTACAGTCTATTGCCATATACGGATCCTGATATGAACCGGGTGTATGCACTCTGGACTGGTGGTGCACGCTAAAAAAGTACATTAAAGATGGTAATTTTTTACCCTTTACATGCCTGGCTCACCTTTTTTGAATAAAAATAAGGGTTAGAATAATACGTTGAGATAGTAACTTAGAGGTACTCTACTTATAATTATTTAAGGATAGGAATAAAAAATATTGCTCTGGCTACGGTTTTCCTCTGAGCCATTTACTTGGTTAAACAGGATAGTATAACAACTTGGTCTATTTAACCTCTTTTCCTTACACATGCATATGTTTGCATGTGCTACTCTTTAATGTTACTAAGGGCCACAACACGCACACAGATATTTGTGCAGATATTGTTCACAGATCTCTGGTTGCAGTGAAATCATGGGCACATTGTTACATTTGTACATGGCCACAAAATGGAACAATATGTCCATGATTTCACTGCAACCAGAGATCTGTGAACAATATCTGCACAAATATCTGTGTGTGTGACGTGGCCCTTAGTAATGGCCCTTAACAAAGGTAAAAACAAACTGATTTTGAATGATTCATTTGTTACAAGAGGTAGATAGCGTTATAAAAAAGTGCGTTTTTTACAGTATAACTATTCTTACCTGATACATAAGTTAAAATCTTAGTCACATCTTCTTGTTTTTGTTTTTAATTATTTGCTTATTCCTAGTTTGTAATTTGAGCACTTGTCACAAAAACAGGCGTGGACATAGAAGTTCCCCCCCTATTTAGGGTGTGGAGCTGACGTCAGACACCGAGACTTGACCGGAAGAAGCGGCTTATTGCTGCGAAACGGTGCCCGTCGTCACCTGTACTCCACACTCCCTCCCCCCACCATGCTGCCTGTAACCTAGCTTAAATAAAAGTGAAGACTTATACCGGTGAGTGCCACTCATTTTTCTACTGATTGAACTCTAAAATGATAATTTTATTTATAAAGAAAGCTCTTGATGTTCCATACACAGGAATAATATTTGGAGAATCCTGTTTGTAAAAGCCTCTGCGTCTTTGGTTTGCGCCCCCAATGTATAGATCAGCTCCCAAAAAGGGATAATTTTTAGATAATTTTTACAATTTAGGTAACATAAAAGTTTGATACTGCAGTGTTGTTAAATGGGCTGTTGGCTAACACCAATTACCATACATTTATCCTTAGCCAGATAAGTTGAAATCTAAATTTAAATTCCAATTTCATCCATTCAGTCATATCCGACTCTTGGATACCATGTGAACCATTTTCCTCCAAGCTTTTCCATTCACAGTACACAGTCACAGTATTCATCAGCTATTTGATGTTCATTCCTGTGTCTGCCATGATGGTGTCCAGTCAACGTTTCTTAGGTCTTCCACGATCTCTACTGCCACTGACTATACCAAGCATCATGTCCTTAAAGTTGAAATCACTTGGACATTACTGTATTAAGTTTGTGTTTGCATTTAAGAGCTTAAAATGGTTTCTATACAATACAGAGAGACCGTTGAGTGTTATACATGTGTCTTCCAGGCAATTAAAGCCTTAGCAGTATTCATATTCTGATTTGTGATGAACTTGCCGGGAATTGAGTTCTTTGGGAAACTTCAACTAAGGCTGCTTTCACATTACGATTTTCGGTCATCCGATTGTATCCGTTCAGACCTGCGCAAGATCATGCGTTCCCATTATAAACGTAGGGGCTGGCGGTGGCTGCAGTCAGCTTGCGGATCCCCTCCGCAGGACGCTGCGGAGGGGTCCACAAGTGTGAAGGCAGTCTAAATGATTTAACTTATGCTAGGTCCAAGTACGTATTATCAGACACATTTCACTGAGGTTGTGCATTTCTAATGCGTGTACGAGTTTCCCAATCATAAGCCAATGAACACAGCAGTAAAAAAAATCTGCACCATAGTTTTCTGATGGTACCTTTACACGCTGCTACTGGATGGTGGCAACAACCGGGTACTTCACGTGCACGAGCACGCACAAACGGTTGCAAACGGTAACCGCACCACCTTTACATGCCGCAACAAGGTGCGCTACAGTAGGTTACATCTATCTCTGGATACACCGCCGGGTGTCTCAAGTTACCTTCTGTAGCTCACCTTACCTCATTTACACACCGCTACAACAAGCTATTATGGGCGGACCTGGTGCAGCAGGGACAACACATAGGCGTGCCACAATTGTGGATTACGAGAATTCCATACGCTGATAGGACAAAGCAATAACATCATGATTGGGCAGCCAGCGCAGGAGGCTGACTAATACATGACGCTCGAGCAATTGTGTAGTGTGACTGGTCAGCTCCTTAAATATGCCTCCCTATGCAGCGACTACCAATCATAACGCAGGAGCTTCCACCAATGATCGCTGATGGGGCGCGGTAACCCGGAGGCTGTGTCACGCCCCAGCTACATACCAGGTACATAGCATGGTGTAGAAACAACCCTTCTGTTCCTTCTTTACACGCCGATACAGGTCACTACCATCGGCTGGGTAACCACCTGTTTTAGGGCAGTGCTCGGAAACAGGTGCCGCTACTGGCGGGTGGCTACAACCGTCTTCACACGCCGCTACCACGGGTTGAATTGGCGGTGCAAGATACATTTCCCTCATGTACCCGTTTGTTGCCACCATCCAGTAGCAGCGTGTAAAGGTACCATAAGTGTGTGATTTGTAAGGATGCAGTTCTGACCTCCTTACCTAAAAGGTACTTCACACACTGCAACATCGCTAGCAATATCGCTGAAACGTCACAAGTTTTGTGATGTAACAGTGACCTCTCCAGCAATGTTGCAGTGTGTGACACGCATCAGCGACCTGGCCCTTGCTGTGAGGTTGCTGATCGCTACAAATCGTTCAGGACCATTTTTGGTCCTCGGTCTCCCGGTGGTCAGCACGCATCGCTGCGTGTGACAGCGAGAGACCAACGATCAGCGACCTCACAGCCAGTGCCCAGTGCCGCACATTAAACACTGGGCACTGGTAACTGTGGCTCCCCACATGATCAGGCGTCACAGTGGGGTATTGCACCCGTAAAAGAGGTGTAATCTTCCCCAGCTGCAAGTGGACCCTAGGTTGGTGGGTGGGACCCATTTCTGCACTCCCATATTAGCAGAATGGTGGGAGGTTACCCGGGAGGGAGATATATTCACCTCTAGGGGGAACAAAGAGCGGCTAGTCTGTGGAGGAGAAGAGTCGGGACAGTTGGAAAACAGTGTGGAGCGAGGCAAAAGGTTTACTTGGACAGCTCTATGCTGATCCGGAGGGAAGAAGAGAGAGGATCCTGAGGGGGTCCTGAGACAGGGCGCCCGACGTGCGGAGTCTAGGCCCTAGAGAGAAAGGGGGAACCCCAGCGTGGAGTGACCATACTCCAGGGAATTCCCCAGTTCACCACGGGAATGCTGGGCCCGAGGAAACGGCCAGAGTCTACCTCTGCAGTCGTCAATCGGCTGCTGCGGTCTGTTTACCGGCTGCAGCACCTTGCCAGACAGAGCGATCTGCCTGCTGCCTCACCACTAAGGTCTACCTACAAGGAGCCATTGGGTATAGACTCATCCTAGGCGGGGAAGAAAGGACATGGGTTCGTCAACTAAGATTTACTACGGGTTCCACCATACCACATGTGATCCACTTGCAGCCACCTGTAGTGCTACCTGTTTGCATACCATCTTGCTGAACTGTGGACTCTGTATTTTGATGCGGAACGTTTACAGTAAAGTACCTGGGAGAAAGTGACTTTGCCTTTGTGTTGTTATCTTCATCAATCTGCTTGTTTACATGAACGCTGCCCCGGAGGACCAGCTCCACCTGTAGGGAGCTTTGCCATCTCAGCCGCCTTACCACCGACCTCCGGAGGACTGTGGTGGTGCTTGTGACCCATCACCAGGTACTACAGGTGGCGTCACAAGACAAACTCTAATCCCCTGTACATACACCCCTTATTGAAGTATCACCCAGGCCACGGGCTCAGGTGCTGCCACCCGTGACATCCCCGCGAAAGCACCCACAGAGCCTGATACCTGAGTGCCCCAGGGCCTGGGGCTCGACATTTCTTTCTGGCACTCACGAACAGGATCTCGTGCCCGGTATTACCAGGTACTGTGTGCCTTGGACTATTGAAAAAAACTTTGTCCGCCATTGCTTGGCGCCAAAAATGGGTTCTCGTTATCACTGCAGGAGGGCGCCGTAGCCATGTACTAAACACCATGTGTAGGACCGGGGGTGTGCCTCAGCCCCTAGAAGAAGGAGGGCCAAGACGGAGGAGTGAAAAAGTTTGGCCGCCCCGATTGCCATCAATCAATCAGGGGGGAGCCCACAGGAAGTTTTCCAGGAGTGGCTGCCAATAAAGAGACAAACCGGAAGAGAAGGACAGAACGAGCTGCCACCCGTGACATCCCCGCGAAAGCACCCACCAGCCTGTTACCCGAGTGCCCCAGGGCATGGGGCTCGACATAAACAGGGTAAACACTGAGTATCTAAGCAGCGCGCTCTGCTTAGTTACCCGTTGTTTACCCTGGTTACCAGCGATGTCGCTGCTGACTGGTCGCTGGAGAGTCTGCTGGTTTGACAGCTCACCAGCAACTGCATGGAGACTTTCCAGCGATCCTGGCCAAGTCGGATCGCTGGTGGGATCGCTGGAAAGTCCCAGCTTGTAAAGGGGCCCTAACTTTCTTCATAACTAGAAAGTGCTGAGAGATTGAAGCACAGATGATGATTTATTTTTCAGCTAAGGTCTCTATGGGAGGAGGGGCAGCACAGATGAATTTAGCTGTGTCACAATATAAACCTGTCTGGGGAAATAGCTATTCTCCTTGTGGAGAACATTCTGCCTGCCAACTGAGGAGACTTATAGCAGCAATACTGCTCTGAGAAATATGCAAATTGTGACTTCAGTGAAGAAGTAAATGAACTCTAGTGCCACCTAATAAAGGTAGCAATCCTAAAAGTCATTAATTGACTCTTTACTCATACAACCAGATCAGAATCCCACACACTGCATTGATGAGGGGCAATAACCCCGAAACGTAAGCATCTGCAGTTTGGGATTCTGATCTGGCACAAATCCTAAGTCATATAAAAATGCTTGTAAAAGAGTCAATTATGACTTTAAGGATTGCTACCTTTATTAGGTGGCATTAGAGTTTGTCTACTTCCTCACTGAAATGACAATTTGCATATGGAATTTCCCAGAGGAGCATTGCAGCTTTAAAGGCCGGGTTACACACTGCGAAGTCCCAGTGATCCGACCAAAAATCGGGATAGCTGGGACATCGCTATCTGATCGCTGGTGAGCTGTCACACAGGCAGACTCACCAGCGACCAGCAAGAACTCTGGTAACCAAGGTACACATCGGGTAACTAAGAATAGCACTGTGCTTAGTTACCCGATGTTTACCCTGGTTATCATGTCCCAGCGTGTACTGTGCGGCGCTGGGCAACGGCCGAGAGGTCGTTGATCATTGGTCCCCCGCTGTCACACACACTGATGCTGGCCACCCAGCGGGAGACCAACGATCAAAAAATGGTCCTGGCCATTTACCAATGATCAGCGAGCTGATCGCTGGTTGTTGGTACATGTCACACGCAGTGGCTTTGCTGCGAGGTCGCTGCAACTTCACAAAACCGGTGACGTTGCAACGATATTGTTAGCAATATCATTGTGTATAACGGGCCCTTTAGTCTCCTCACTGCCAGCTGGCAGAATACTCTCCACAAGGAGAATAGCTGTTCCACCAGTCCTTTTCTTAGCCTCTCATACAGCCAGATTAGAATGATGAGGGGCAATCACCCCGAAACACAGCGTCTGCAGTTTGTGGTTCTGATCTTGCACAGATCCTAAGTCATATTAAAAGGCTTGTTAAAGAGTCAATTATGACTTTTAGGATTGCTACCTTTATTAGATGGCATTAGAGTTTGTCTACTTCCTCACTGAAGTGACAATTTGAATATAAACCCATGTATTAGGTCTTCTCTCATAGCAATGTCTGCTCTTCCATACTGCGGCCCTCCCCCTCACTCAACATTGCTTCTCCAGAGATGGGTCACACATAAATGACTGTTTAAAAGATGCATACAAGTATCAAAGTAATGAAACACAATTAATATAATGGATAACCCTTTAATGATTAAGCACCACTTTGTATTCACAGTCATTTTATTTTTAGTAGAACATATCACTTTTGTGCTAATAAATTATAATTCTTTTCCTATGAAACAATTTATGTTTAAAAACAAGGTAGCTTAAAAGAATTATCTAGAAGGATTTATTCACATAATTGTACTCTCCAGAGTTAGTTTAAAGAGATTGTACATTACTTTTACATTGATGGCCTATCCTTATGATAGGCCATCAATGCCTGACTTGTCAGGGGCCAACACCTGGCACCCCCACCGATCAACTGTTCTAGGTGCCAATGGGAGCAGCTAGTGTCTTGAAATGCTCATTTTTGGAGCTGTCACCCCTTTGATATTGGTTAGTTGTGTATTGCATATCCGACTCTAAGTGATTTGAATAGGAGGCAGATGTGCAGTACCTGACCACGGCCACTATGAGAAGAAGGAGCAGTTCCGGAACTGAACATTTCAGGCCACCTGCTGCCACCACCAGCCCTGTGAACAGCTGATCAGCGGGGATACAGGGTGTCGTACCCTGTCTGGTTAGACATTGATGACTTATCCTAACCATAGGCCATCAATGTTAAAGTAGTGGGACACATCCACTAGCCACATGTATTGTCAGAAATTCAAACAATTTGAAAATTTAGCAGTGTATACCTTTGTTAAATGCAAATTCTGTCATACATTTCAACCTATCAAGGCAAAATAAATGAATTACCTGTATGTTTCCAAAGTGGCTAGTTTTTATTATTACTGCTCCCTGAGCAATCTGTTTTTCTGACCCTTATATATAATCAGCTATACATTTTCAGAGATATGAGTTTTTGTATTAAATGTTAAATTGTATAGCCTTTTCAAGTAGGCAGTGCTTACGAGGTATTTCCTTAGGCTGCTCTGCACATTTACTCTGTGAGCACCCCTCTCTTTCATAAAAATCTGAAAAATTAACATTCATTAAAATGACTCATGTATCTGGATCAATATCGTGGAATTAAAAAATATACACAGAATGCGCAGGAGAAGAGAAGGAATAAAATAAGAGGAAGACTTGGAAACGTATAAACTTGTTGACAGATCCTTTCTTACTCTATGGACAGTATCTTTTTCTTCAAGGTTCATACCGTGCATCTAAAGGTTTAAATAAAGCCAGCCCCAGTGCAAGGACGCCGGTGGACTTACCATACCGGCTGCTCAGCAAAGTCTCTGGCACTTGCACCTGCTCCTGGCTTCTTGGGCTTGCGCATGCAGCAAATGTCTCCAGGGAATGCACTTAGAGCTTTTAAAGAGGCAATGTGCACACTTTGTAAGTGTACCCAGCCAACAGCTAGAGGACACTAGCTACTTAAGGTTCTTTCCCCTTTACGGTGCTGCCTAAGTAATGTGTCTCGTCGATAGTCTGACAACTATTCGATTGGCGACTGAGAATTGTTGGCAATTAGAAGGGCTTTGGAGGAGTGGTTAAGTGGAGAAGGGGCAGTTCATTTTGTTGTTTTCTACACTGATCACAAGAACTTGGCCTACCTGCATTCACCACAGAGGTTGAATCCTTGCCAAGCCTTTGGGAAAAAGTTTTTCTTTACCCACTTTGACTTTGTTCTCAATTTCTGGCCAGCTGACAAGAACTTCAAGGTAGATGCACTCTTCAGGTAATTTCAATCTGCCAAGCAAGATAAGGAGCTAATCATTGAGCACATCATTGAGCCTTTTAAGTTGCTCACTGTGGCTGCCATAACCTTGTCTCAGATACTACCCGGAAAGTTTATTGTCTCAGAGAATGAAAGAAGGTTAGTTCTGCAGTGGGATCAGTAATCTAAGCTGGCAGGTTATGACGGGTGGAAAAAAATTACTCTTCTCAATTTGGGGTATTACTGCTGGCCAACCCTGTGCAAATACGTTTACACATGTTTTTCCTCTGTTCGTAATAAGATCCCTAAGTAGCTTTCGTCTGGGTGACTATTACCTCTACCTGTGCCATCTGCTCCCTGGCAGCATGTCACAATGAACTTCATCACAGACCTTCCGGTGTCCTCCTATTGCTCCAACACATGGGTAGTTGTATACCGTTTTTCTAAATTGGCTAACTTCACTCTCTTGTTTGGTCTTCTGTTTGCTCCATTGCCTGAAGAGAAATTCATTCAGCGTATTTTCCACCTACACAGTCACTGCTCCACATCGTGTGTGATAGAGGTGTCCAATTTATATCCTGGTTCTGGAAGGCTACCTTCAACTTTCTAAATGTGTCCTTGGACTTCTCTTCTGAAACCATCCACAATCCAACGATCAAATTGAGCATTTCACCCAGGTCCTGACCAACCCACTAAGGCACTTTGTTAATTCTCACCACAGTGACTAGGTTAAGCTCTTTCCTTGGGCAGAGCTATTTTACAACAACCATGTGAGCAACGCATTGACGAGTTTTCCATTTTTCATAAGTATAGTCATCAGCTCAGCATCCTTTTTCCTGCTGGCATTCCATCAGACAACATCGCTAAGAGTGTTTCCAAAATCTGGTAGGACACCTGAGCTGCACTGGTGAAATCCTTTGAACAGATGAAGAGGCATGCAGATAAGAAGCGTCTGGACCCACCTAGTTTTCAGAATGGAGACAAGGTATGTCTCTCATCAAGATATGTTCATCTCAAAATGGTTTCCTACAAGTTGAGTCCCTGCTGTAACGCCGGTGGTCTGGTGTCTTGGTTCCCTCGGCGTTACTGCGCTTTCACCCAATGCTCCTTCCCCCCCTGTCCAGCTGGGAGACTGTAGTATGTTACCTGGATAGGATTCTGCTCAGTTCCCAGCTCCGCTGCGTAGCTGCACGTGTTGTATTGTCAGTGCTCCGCTGTTTACCTCTCGTGTGGACCCTGGCTCCCGCTGTGGAAGCTATCCGCGGGTTGTGAGGTCCTCTGCAGCTGGTGCATGACTTTCCACGTGTGTCTAGGCTTGCAGCCGCTGCCAGGTGCTCTGGGCATCGGTTCCTGTGCTGGCTATGCTGTATGGGTTCTGACTGTGCCTAGGGTGCGCGCCGCCACACCTTCCCCAGTTTAGTAAGATGGAGGGTGTGCGCTTGAATTGCTGTCCCCAGCCTATAGCTGAGGGTCAGCTCCTATTTAAAGTTCCTCTTCCCTGTTGGGCGTCGCCAGAGCCTCGCATTAGGTTTCTTAACCTAGCCCAGTGTGTTTGGTCCAACATGCTGCTCCTGGTCTGCCTTGTCTACAGCTCCTGTTCTGCCTGCAATCAGTTCTGGGAAAGCTGATGTCTGTGTCCCTGGACCTGTTTTGTCTGTGCTGGTGCCAACGTCCTTGTCTTGTTCCTCCTTGTGTCTTGCTGTTCCCGGTCTGGAGCCGTGTCCGTTGCATGGAGTCCAGACGTCCTGACTGTCGGTGTCCAAGATGGACCTGAGGTTCTGCCTGGTGTCCGTGCCTGGTGTCCGAGATGATCCCGAGGTTCCGCCTGGTGTCCGAGATGGTCCTGAGGTCCTGCCTGATGATGTCTTGCCTTGTGTCCGAGATGACCCCGATGTCTTGCCTTGTGTCCGAGATGACCCCGATGTCTTGCCTTGTGTCCGAGATGACCCCGATGTCTTGCCTTGTGTCCGAGATGACCCCGATGTCTTGCCTTGTGTCCGAGATGACCCCGATGTCTTGCCTGGTGTCCGAGATGACCCCGAGGTTCCCGCCTGGTGTCCGAGATGACCCCGAGGTTCCCGCCTGGTGTCCGAGATGACCCCGGGTTCCCGCCTGGTGTCCGAGATGACCCTGAGGTTCCCGCCTGGTGTCCGAAATGACCCTGAGGTTCCCGCCTGGTGTCCGAGATGACCCTGAGGTTCCCGCCTGGTGTCCGAGATGACCCTGAGGTTCCCGCCTGGTGTCCGAGATGACCCTGAGGTTCCCGCCTGGTGTCCGAGATGACCCTGAGGTTCCCGCCTGGTGTCCGAGATGACCCTGAGGTTCCCGCCTGGTGTCCGAGATGACCCTGAGGTTCCCGCCTGGTGTCCGAGATGACCCTGAGGTTCCCGCCTGGTGTTCGTGATGTTCCGTGTCCATGATGTTCCGTGTCCTTGATGTGTGTTCTTGTTCAGTAAACGTTACTTTTGCTATACCTGAAGTGTGCGGTGTCGTCTTGTCCTGCAGGTTACCATCTAGCCCACATGCTCAGCTGCCACAGAACCCGGTTGCTGTTCTTCCCTAGTCTGGGCAGGCCCGGGTCCCCCCTGTGGTCCAGTGGGTCCACATTCCCCTTACCTCATGGGTCGCGAGCGCGACCGTGACAGTAGGCTCTGGCCATGGACTCCGCTGAGCATGTGTGGACTGCAGGACATTCCCCGGATCCCACTTGGTATGTGGACTAGATTGCTCGAGCCCCGTGTGGTCAGCGGCTCTGATCACTCGAGTGATGGACTCTGCTGCTTTTTGTGACCTGTGGGACGTACCGCCTAACCCAATTGAACTTTTTGTGGGACTTTTTTCTTTTGGGTTTTCAGAAGAGGGGGCCTGAGGAGGGGGATACTGTAACGCCGGTGGTCTGGTGTCTTGGTTCCCTCGGCGTTACTGCGCTTTCACCCAATGCTCCTTCCCCCCCTGTCCAGCTGGGAGACTGTAGTATGTTACCTGGATAGGATTCTGCTCAGTTCCCAGCTCCGCTGCGTAGCTGCACATGTTGTATTGTCAGTGCTCCGCTGTTTACCTCTCATGTGTGGACCCTGGCTCCCGCTGTGGAAGCTATCCGCGGGTTGTGAGGTCCTCTGCAGCTGGTGCATGACTTTCCACGTGTGTCTAGGCTTGCAGCCGCTGCCAGGTGCTCTGGGCATCGGTTCCTGTGCTGGCTATGCTGTATGGGTTCTGACTGTGCCTAGGGTGCGCGCCGCCACACCTTCCCCAGTTTAGTAAGATGGAGGGTGTGCGCTTGAATTGCTGTCCCCAGCCTATAGCTGAGGGTCAGCTCCTATTTAAAGTTCCTCTTCCCTGTTGGGCGTCGCCAGAGCCTCGCATTAGGTTTCTTAACCTAGCCCAGTGTGTTTGGTCCAACATGCTGCTCCTGGTCTGCCTTGTCTACAGCTCCTGTTCTGCCTGCAATCAGTTCTGGGAAAGCTGATGTCTGTGTCCCTGGACCTGTTTTGTCTGTGCTGGTGCCAACGTCCTTGTCTTGTTCCTCCTTGTGTCTTGCTGTTCCCGGTCTGGAGCCGTGTCCGTTGCATGGAGTCCAGACGTCCTGACTGTCGGTGTCCAAGATGGACCTGAGGTTCTGCCTGGTGTCCGTGCCTGGTGTCCGAGATGATCCCGAGGTTCCGCCTGGTGTCCGAGATGGTCCTGAGGTCCTGCCTGATGATGTCTTGCCTTGTGTCCGAGATGACCCCGATGTCTTGCCTTGTGTCCGAGATGACCCCGATGTCTTGCCTTGTGTCCGAGATGACCCCGATGTCTTGCCTTGTGTCCGAGATGACCCCGATGTCTTGCCTTGTGTCCGAGATGACCCCGATGTCTTGCCTTGTGTCCGAGATGACCCCGATGTCTTGCCTTGTGTCCGAGATGACCCCGATGTCTTGCCTGGTGTCCGAGATGACCCCGAGGTTCCCGCCTGGTGTCCGAGATGACCCCGAGGTTCCCGCCTGGTGTCCGAGATGACCCCGAGGTTCCCGCCTGGTGTCCGAGATGACCCTGAGGTTCCCGCCTGGTGTCCGAAATGACCCTGAGGTTCCCGCCTGGTGTCCGAGATGACCCTGAGGTTCCCGCCTGGTGTCCGAGATGACCCTGAGGTTCCCGCCTGGTGTCCGAGATGACCCTGAGGTTCCCGCCTGGTGTCCGAGATGACCCTGAGGTTCCCGCCTGGTGTCCGAGATGACCCTGAGTTCCGCCTGGTGTCCGAGATGACCCTGAGGTTCCCGCCTGGTGTTCGTGATGTTCCGTGTCCATGATGTTCCGTGTCCTTGATGTGTGTTCTTGTTCAGTAAACGTTACTTTTGCTATACCTGAAGTGTGCGGTGTCGTCTTGTCCTGCAGGTTACCATCTAGCCCACATGCTCAGCTGCCACAGAACCCGGTTGCTGTTCTTCCCTAGTCTGGGCAGGCCCGGGTCCCCCCTGTGGTCCAGTGGGTCCACATTCCCCTTACCTCATGGGTCGCGAGCGCGACCGTGACACCTGCTACATTGAACTTTTTAATAAGAGTTGCTTCTTCAAGAATCAGTGTACCTTTGCCTCTGCTTGTCAGATTGGAGGATGTCTTCAAGGTAAAGAACATTCTGGACATGAAGAAAGTGAAAGATAAAATCCTTTTCTTAATAGATTTAAGGGTTTTGATCCAGAGGAGAGGTCATGGGAGCCTCAGGAGAACATTAATGCCCAACTTCTCTAGAAGAGATTCCTCTCAGGCCTGTGAAAGAGAGGGCGTAAAGAAGGGCCTTCTGTACCGCCACCGCCAGCATCAATGTGGCAGGAATGCCAGTGCATTCACCATCCTGTCCACTCAGTGGTCTCTCTGACCCTTGTTCCTGCTTCCTGCTCCCAGGGCATGCGCACGCTGCATAGATCTCCAGGGAGAGTGTTTAGGGCAAATGCACGCTCACTCGTAGCTTCTTAGAGGGGTGGTGTGCGCATTCTATAACTGTCAGTAGACAATGGCTGGAGGACACTAAATTCTTAAGGCACCCTCCCCCTTAGGGAGATGCCTGAGCAACATGTTCTTTCAGTAATCTGCACGCTTGAATTTGTCAATACATAATATCCATATGGTAACTTTTTTATTACAGGGGGCAGAATTCAGCCCAATCCCGGCTACTGCAGCTCAACACCCAATCCAATATATAACAGAAAGGAAAACTTCATTGCTTTCAAAAATTATACGTTTTTATTACACAAATGCACAGACTGGATGTTAACACAAAATAGTGCAGGATTAAAAAGTGGTGTCGCACAGTCTGCAGGTGTTATACATGGGAAACTGTATTTACATGGAAATGTTATCTAACTACTGGCATATTACAGGTTAGGTTACACAACCACCAACACAATAGCATATAGAAATCACTATTTACACATAAGTACGGCATAATAGCCTTAACAGAGTGAATCATAATATGCCCTACGTTGTTGGAAAGGGAAGTTCATATGCAGATACAAAATACAAAAATCACATGTCAGACAATATTAATGGTGCATCAGTAACCAATGTCCAAGTGAAATAACAACGCCAACTGGTGTGTAAAGTGTATAGAGAAGGAACCATAGAGCAAAGTCTGGTGCACCGCCCGCAGGCAATTATTACCAGTTACTGCTAGGCAAAGAATTAGGGGGTAATTCTTTCCGGGGGAACATCCCAGCTGATATGTCTGCCTAGGAGTAACTGGTAATGATTGCCAGACTTTGCCCTACGGTTCCTTCTCTATGCACTTTACACACCAGTTGGTGTTGTTATTTCACTTAAGGACCTGGGACATCGGTTACTGATGCACCATTAATATTGGCTAGGGTCACACTTGCGGCAGGGCAATGCAGATCCTGATCCGGTTTTGAGCAGTAAAAGTGCCCATTATAGTAACCGGATTGCACTATATGCAATCCGGTTACTGCTTGAGGATTTGCAGCCTGCGTTAAAAATCATGCAGGCTGCAGTTTTCGCAGCGGTTTCTCCTGCCGCAGCAGGTTTTCTATAATGGGCACCTATGGGAGCCCATGCGGCTACCGCAAGGCATATGTGAATGTCGCAGGGATGAACAAAGGGTTAAATGTTAACTGTGTATGACATACAGTACATAATGAATTAATATTAGGTCTATGATGGTGCGCTGCCCATAGACCTAATGTTAATGTTTTCAGGACCAAGGCTAGCAGCTCATACACTACGTACATTACGTACTGTATGTCATACACAGTTAGGAGCCGCCTGGTTCATTCATAAAAATGAAAATGCCGACAATAGCCGGCAATACTATAAATGGCCACATTAACCCCTCATATGGCCAGCTAAGTGGACAGCATGTCTCTAGGGAGGGTGGGCACCCCCTAGAGACATGTTGCCCACATCTATTATTAAGATTAACCCTTTGTTCATCCCTGCCGCAGCAGAGATGAACAAAGCATACGGTAACCGGATTGCTCCAGATTACACATCCTAAGCAATCCGGTTAACTTAGCGCATACCGGTTTGCAGGACATATTTTGTCAAAAAAATGTGTCTGAAGGCAATTGCGATTACCACATCCGGATCTGGATGCGGTATCCGCGATTACCTGTCCAAATGTGACCCTAGCCATTGTCTGACGTGTGATTTTTGTATTTTGTACCTGCATATGAACTTGCCTTTCCAACAATGTAGGGCATATTATGATTCACTCTGTTAAGGCTATTATGCCGTACTTATGTGTAAATGGTGATTTCTATATGCTATTGTGTTGGTGGCTGTGTAACCCACGTGTAATACGTCAGTAGTTGGATAACTTTTCCATGTAAATCCAGTTTTCCTTGTATAACACCTGCAGACTGTATATCACCACTTTTTAATCCTGCACTATTTTGTGTTAACATCCAGTCTGTGTATTTGTGTAATAAAAAACTGTTATAATCTTTGCAAGCAATATAGCTCCACAGTTTTCCTTTCTGTTATACGCTTGAATTTGTACCTACCTTGTATACACTAACCTGTATTCCTGCCTCAGTACCAGTCCAGTTTTATTCACCATCCTGTTCCTGCCAGTACTTGCTGTCCTGTCTGTACCTGTTAGTGCCTTTCTATACCTGCTGTCCTGCCTTCCTGATAGTACCTACCAATACCTGCTGTTCTTCCTGTTCCAGCCTGCCTAGTAGTGCCAGTCATCCTGCCTGTACAAGCCTTCCTGTCTTTACCCGTCATCCTACCAGTACCAACCTACCAGTCTGTTCCTGTCACTCTGCTTATAGCTGAGTCCGTAACTGCATTCGTGACCACTGAGGTAAGCTGCCACAGTATCGGGAACTACCCTGGAGTGGCACCTGGTGGCTATCTTCCAGCACAAGCCAAGCCAGTAACATCCGGTAGTATCCGTTTTACGGGCAAAAAACGGATCCTTTCTGGAACTGGTTTTTGCTGAAAAACTGGATCTTTGCCGAATTTGAAAAAAAAACTGCTGTTGTGAAAGTAACCTGTCACACAATCTGCAGCAACATTTTGTGATTCTGGTTTGGCTAATTGGCCCCTTTCTCATGCTCGACATTCTTGTACGTGTCCTACCTGGGATTATCACACATATTTCATGTCCCCATTATAGTCTATGGGGCTATTCTCATGTCCTTTTAGGAGACTGAATATCCACAAAAAAAGTAAATAAATATTTGCAGGAAAAAAATGTCCATTGCAGTCAATAAGCCTGGAGCTCAGTGGTTACCACTGCAGTGTTGTAGCTCTATAGTCATAAAATCATATAAAAATAGCCAAAAATACTGTAATGTGTGAGCCAATAAAGAGATTCTGTGACCAAGGGCTACTGTTTGTTATTCAATAGCAGTCACAATATTTAGTAAAAAATGTAGGTCTACAATCGCAGTATGCAACATAATACCTCAGAGAGGAATAATGAGAATGTTAAGCAGATAGGTTAAGGTATGACTCAGCCGGTGAAATATGCCATTCGAATAAGAGCTCCTCCGGAAAAACACACTCAATGCTTGCTTCACAAACTCAAATTATTTGTTTGTCAATAGAAAGTGAACACCACACTGATGTCATTCATGCGGAATCTATGATTTATCCGATTTTTCTTTTTGAAAGGGTAAAAAGAAGCTTTACATATATTGTTATATTTTTCAAAACGCACAAGAAAAACTTACAATTCTCTGATGATAAAATACGATACATTGAGCAAAATTTGTTTGAAAATACGATCTAGCACACTGCTGGAAAATAATTTTTTTTCCCCTTCTTAACCCCTTCATAACCTTGGACATACCTATATGCCTTGGAAAGGAGTTTGTTCCCGACTTGGACGTATAGGTATCTCCTAGCGAAGATGTGGTACCATAGCTGTGGTAACGGCGATCAAACTTTGGTAACTGATGATTCAGGAAGCAGGGCACCAGAGCTTGACCTAGGGGTAATGGCATTGCCACCCCACAACTATGATTGCTGTGATTGGCTGTTCAATTCTGAACAGCCAATCACAGTGATTGTAATGATTCAGGCAATAAAATTAGCAATATCATTATGGACCAGCTATGGTAGGAGCTGCAACAGCCACTACTATATGCTGGAGCTCATAAGAGGCAGTCTCACCCTCCCACAGTCCTGATTGGAGTGATCGTGCAGTGACGGGCGATCCTCCAGTCAGTATGCAGAGGGGGTGGTGTGATATGACTCTGACTGCTCTCTCTGCTGTTTGGATCTCTGCAATGCAATCTAGAGGGCCTGATCATCGCCATGGTGACCTGATTGTCACCACGGTGACCTTATGTCACCATGGCGACATCTGGATCACCTGACCTCATCAAGCCTCAGGCTTGTGATCACTGAAGTTTGTGACTTCAGCACTTACAGCTGCACTGTATGGCAATGATTCATCATTGCCATACAGTACAGCTGCATTCAGAGCTGTTAAAGGTGATGTCCCATAAAGGGATTAAGTAAAAAAGTTTAAAAAAATGTAAAAACATGAAAAAAGAACAAAAAAATAAAAAAGACAATAAATGGATATATTTATGCAAAAAAACATACAAAAATAACAACACATATTTGGCATTGCTGTGTCCATAACAGACCACTCTAGAAAACTGTCATACTTGTTAATCCCTTCAATAAACACTGTAAAAATAACAGATAAAAACGTGCCAAAAACTATGTAATTTCCTCGTACCACTGACAAAAAAATGTAAATAAAGCGCAATCAAAAAGCCACATATAAATAAAAATGGTACCACTGAAAATGTCATCTTGTCCCACAAAAAACACATTGCCATACAGCTTCATCAGAGACAAAAATATAAAAAAGCTAAAGCTCTCAGAATACAGCAATGCAAAATTTTTATTATATAAAATAGTATTTATGGTGTAAAAGCAGAAAAACATATAAAAAAATATAAATGTGGAATTGCTGTAATAACATTGACCCAGAGAATAAAACAGCCTTATTGTTATGACACTGTGAAAGGCGTAAAAAAAAAAAGAAAACAATATTGGAATGTTTCTTCTTGATTCTGCCTCAGAAAAAGCGCAACAGAAAGTGATTAAAAATATTATGTTGCCCTATTGCCCCTTTACTCCATCTACACCTGAAACCGCCGTTTGTCCCTTGTATCAAAACGAAAATGGTTAAAGACACTTATAACCCAACTGAAATTCTAGAGGTGTTCAGACTTTACTACGCCGATTTATATAATATATACTCCCTGACAGAAGGTATGTCGCTTATTCATGTTATGTAAATAAAAACTTATGACCTGACATTAAATTCATCCATTGGTTGTATAAATTACTCTTTTGAAAGCTGAAATTTGGTTTAGGTTAAGAAAATAAATTGCCATCAATGCTGAAATATTGATCATTTAATGAACACAGAATTGTCAGATTTTAGCAAGACAAGTGTTTTGTCGCCTGGGGCACCCAATCCTAGTTTACATCCTCACTTGTGCTCAGTAGATGATCGGTTAATTAGTGGGTGTGTCTAAAAAGAAACCCAGCACCCCAGACCTTCACTTGAACTGCAACTTGAGCTCTGACAACATGCCAAAAATCCACCCTGTGACCAAAGCTTGATTATCAAGAGGCTGAAGACCAGATCCACTACAGAGGTGGCTGGCACCTTTGTGTCTCAGTACAAAGAATTAAAAAAAGATTTGAAGAGACTGGAGATGTGTTTGACAAACCCAGGTCGGCAGACCCTGCAAGACAACTGCTCAGGATGAACGTTTGTTGATTAGAAAATCCTAAGCATGCCCCTCTTCCACTGCAGCCGAGCTCCAACAGGTCTGGTCACCTCAAGTCCCTGTGTCAACTAGAACAGTTTATAGGATTCTGTCTCAAAATGGCCTCCATGGTCGAATCAGTGCCCAGAAGCCAGCACTAAACAAAAGGCAAATTAAAAACCGTGTGGCATTTGCAAAGTCCCACAGCCTACTAAACAGAAGGTGGCAGAAGGTGGATTTCTCTGATGAATCTTCAGTAGAATTACACCACAGCCGCTGCAAATACTGCAGGAGACCTACTGGAGCCTGTATGGATCTAAAATACACCCAGAAAACAGTTACATTTGGTGGTGGAAAGATCATGGTCTAGGGTTACATTCAGTATGGGGGTATGCAAAACATTTGCAAGGTGGAAGGCAATATCAATAGCCTAAAATATCAAGAAGTATTAACTACCTCTTATATTCCAAATCATATATGGGGTCAAATTCTGCATCAGGATGGTGCTCCAACTCATAGATCCATCTCTACAACAAAGTTCCTCCAGGCAAAAAAGATCAAGGTGCTCAAGGACTGGCTAGCCCAGTCACCAGCCATGAACATCATTGAGCATGTTTGGGGTAGGATGAAAGAGGAAGCTTGGAAGACAAAACCTAAAAATCTAGATGAACTCTTGGAGGCATGTAAGACTGCATTCTTTGCTATTCCTGATGACTTCATTAATAAATTGTATGAATCATTGTTGAACACATGGATGCAGTCTTTCAAGCTCATAGAAGTCACACAAAATATTAAATATGACTCTAATAGCACCACAACTTCATTCACCAATATTATGCAACATATATTTGTATTTTAAGTTAATTATTTGTTTGAATATCACATTACTTTCTGTGGGCGACAAAACTTTTGTCTTGCCAAAATCTGACCATTCTGTGTTCATTAAGTGATTAATATTTCAGCATTAATTTTATTTTCTTAACCTAAACCACATTTCGGAGGGTTTCAGCTTTCAAAAGAGTAATTTATACAATCAATGGACGAATTTAACGTCAAGTTATAAGCTTTTATTTACATAACATGGATAAGCGACAAAACTTCTATCAGGCAGTGTAAGGGGACAATTCTCAGATTTCTCTGTTAGAGATGTCTGACAAGATTAAACAATATATCGGGTAGACTGCAGTTCCGACATTGGATAGCCAAATTATTGCAGCTTTGGAGGATGACATCTCTGAAACAGAATTATTGAACGCTATTCTCTCCGTCTAATAAATGTCCTGGCCCAGACGGGTTTACACCCAGTTTTTATAAAATTCTTAAATCTTAGCTGACCCCTCAGATGCTGTCCACCTTTAATGCGATTAATAATGGACTGCACTTCATGCCTCAATCTTTGCAAGTGCATATTAGCGTCATTCCCAAGATGGGGAAGGATCCATCTTCAGTTTTGAATTATAGACCAATTTCTTTACTGAATGCTTGACACCTCTCCTCCCTGCTGTGATTAATATGGACCAGGTGGGCTTTGTCAGAGGCTGAAAGGTGAGAGATAATACTATTAGAACTTTGCTCTTAGTAGCAAAAACCAAAGCTAATTCGATCTCGCTTGGTCCTTTATCTGTAGATGCGGAGAATGCCTTTGACAGGGTCCACTGGGGGTTCATGAGGGAAGCATTGATCCAGCTCAGTATAGGCCCCAAGTTGCTGCACGAATTACAATCCCTATACTCTTGCCCCACGGGAAGAGTAAGGGTCGGCGGGGTTTTATCCCCCCCCCCCCCGTTTGCAATCAAGAATGGAACTAGACAGGGATGTCTTCTGTCCCCTCTCCTTTTCATATTGTAATGAAACATTTGGCTAATGCCATAAGGAAAAACGAAGACATTCATGGGAGTAAGATAGGACAGGTTCAACATAAAACAGCTTTATTTGTAGACGATTTTTTACTATATGTCTCACAACCCCAGATATAGGTTCCATCTATCTTACAGAAATGCGATAAATTCGGTTACTTGAGCAATTTTAAGGTAAATTGCTCCAAGTCCAAGACCCTTAACATATCCTTATCTCAGCAAGATGTTTCTTGCATGACCACAAATTTTCCTTTTAAGTGGAAATAGGGAGCTATAAAATACTTAGGAGTGTTCGTATCCTCAGATTTATCAAAATGTTGCAACTAAACCACCAGACCTTATTAGCCAGTGTAGAGACTTTGCTACCATCTTACAGGTGCCTTAAACTGTCTTGGTTTGGCAAAATGAATGTCATCAAGATGGATATCCTGCCCCGCCTCTTATATGTTTTTCAGAATGTCCCTATTTCACCTGGCAAGGAATTCTTTACTAGGTTACAGTCTTCTGTAACCAAATTTGTTTGGGGAACAGTGAGGCCTAGGTTACGTATGGACATCCTCACATTACCAAGGTCTATAGGTGGGGCAGGGCTTCCTAATCTGAGGGCATACTTATTGACCTCCTCTGTAGCTAGAGTAATAGACTGGCATTTTGGAAATGCATCCAGATGGTGGGTGACTGTGGAACAAAACGGCTTAGCAATGCCTTTGAAACATTTTCTCTGGGTTTCCCCCTCCGATGTAAGTAAGGTAGGCCCGCTACCAGATATGACCAGGGAGACATTGAAAATCTGGCATTCCCTCATAAAAGATTGATCCACTGATGACCAACTTAGTCCACTTACCCCCCTCTTCTTTAATCTGGATTTTCGCCGGGGCCTAAATAGGCGGTATTTCTTGTGTTGGCTGAGTGTGGAGGATTCCCGAGTAGGATAGATGCTCCTGAATGGAAAGATACCTCTATTTGAGGATCTTCAGCCGACAAAACATTTACGATGGTTTGAATTTGGACAAAATTGGTCCTTCTTGTGTTCGGTGGAATATGGCTGCTGGGTGAAGGTGGAACCCACTCCGCTAGAGAGAGTTTTTCTGTAGGACTCCCCCCCCTTCACCAAGCCATAGGAGCTCTGCTCTATATCATCTTATCATAGAAGCGAAAGATAAGGGAAAATGACATTTTCAAAAAATGTGGGAAAGAGAGCTGGACAGTGAGATCTCGGAAGCCAAGAGGGAGAAATGCTTTCTATCTACTCATAAACTGGCAAACACCTGTGCAGCGGAAGAAAAAATTCTAAAACCCTAACCAGATGGTATCTCTGCCCAACTAATCTGCATGCTATCTTCCCCAGAGTTTCTGAGATTTGCTGGCGCAATGCTCCACATATGGTGGAGTTGCCTCGAGATCCAAAAATTCTGGACACAAGTGTTTGCTAATTATATTCTAATTATGGGTAGACGTTTGGTAAGTACTCCAGAGGTTGCTTTGCTATCTATTTTCCCCAAGTCAATTAAATATCACAAAAAAGACGTTCTCTGTCTTTGCATGTCAGCAGCTCGCTCTGTAATCCCGAGATATTGGAAGTCCATTCAATTGCCTCCTATCATTGATTGGTACAAAGAATTGACAGAAATCTAGAGACTGGAGGAGCAAGCTGCTGAAGCCTCGGATTCACTCGACACGTTTTCAACTGTCTAGATTGAATGGATTCTTTTCATGAATTCTCCAGACTATTGAGACATCTTCCTATAAAAGGGAGAGATTCTCTGTATGCCCAGGGTTGAGATACTGAGCTGGAAATGGAGGCTGATCCTTCCTCCTCCCCTTCTCTTCCCCCACCACTCCCACTCTCTTCTGACCCTCCTCTCCCTGAACCACTTTCTTTCTTTTACTTATTCTCTTCTTTTATAGTCTTACTCTTTGTCCAGTTTGCTTCTCTCCTTTCTTTTTTCCCCTCTGTTCTTTTTTATCTCTTATCTTTTCTTTTTTACTCTTTAAATAGCTTATGTCAATGCTAAGGTGCTCCCGTCGACCCCCAATCCTAGGGGGACGAGGCGAGGAATACTTCACTAACAGCAGGAAAAGAAGTAGTGGATCAGGGCAGATGGCACAGGATCTAAATAGAGCTTCCTGTTCACACCTCCTGGCCAGTTTTCAGCTTTTAATCTTATCATTGCAATACTATTGGAACTAATAACAATTTCTACACTCCTGATGATGTTATGTATATAATTTCAATTTGTTGAACGTTTCTTCTTTACTATCGTATATGCTATCTACTGCAACTTGTTATTAATAAGCAGAGATTAACTTAAAAAATATTATATTGCCCAAAATGGCACCAATGAAAACTCCAACTCATCCTGCAAAAAAACAAGCCCTTACATGACTCTGCCAGCAGGAAAATCTACCGCATCTTCCGCCTAATGGCCACACTTGCAGCGCGTTTGTGGCAAGCCCCATGCATTGTCTAGGGGCTTGCTTTAAGTGTGCGGCAGGTGTGGCAAGTGCGGTTCCGGCAGTTGCGGCTGCGAAAAAAAACGCTGCTGACCGCATCTGCCGCAACCGCACTTGCCACACCTGCCGCACCTTACCACAAGCCCCATACACAATGCATGGGGCTTGCTGCAAGTGTGCCGCAAGTGCAGCCTTTAGGCAGGACCCTCGGGAGATGCATTTTTTTGCCCGGATCCGCCGGATCTGGACAAAAAGCTAGTGTGAAAGGGGCCTTAGAGTGATAGTAGCCAAATGTAAAAAGAACTATAGAAATCTGGTATCGCTGTGATCATACCAACCTGAAAAGAGAAAATGAAAAAATTGCTACTAAAAAAACATTTTTGTGGAAAAAAATTTACTTTTCCATTTTCATGGCTCAATGTTATACAATTCTGTGAAACACCTGGGAGTTTAAGGTGCTCAACACATAAGTTCCTTGAGGGGTCTAGTTTCCAAATTGGGGTCACTTTGGGGGGGGGGTTCCACTGCTTTGGCACATCAGGGGCTCTCCAAACATGACATAGTGTTAGTTAAGGATTCCAGCCAAACTTATATTTTAAAAATAAAATGGCACTCCTTCCCTCCAGAACCCTGCACGAAAAGTGATTTTCTGCCATATACGGGGTATCAGCATACTCAGGACAAACAACAAATTTTGCAGTCCATTATATCCTGTTGCCCCTGTGAAAATTAAAAAATGGAGCCTAAAAAAAAACATTTTTGTTTAAAAAAAAAGTACTTTTTTATTTTCATGGATCAATGTATGAAGCACATGAGGGTTCAAACCTTAAATTTATCACTATCGTGAAGTTCAATGTGTCATGAAAAGACATTCTCAGAATTGCTGGAATCTGTTGAAGCGTTCCAGAATTTTAACCTCACAAAGTGACACTAGTCAGAGTTGCAAAAACTGGCCCGGTCACTAGAGTGAAAACATGTTGGGAGGTAAAGGGGTTTAAGCAAAACAAAAAAATAATGTATAAGGGTATGGACACACATCAGAGTGTAAAAACTGTCCGATTCTCGGATCCGAGAGTCGGATTAGTGTGATCCTAGTTTTGGTCAGTGTGGCTTGCGAGTGCTTTCCGAGTGCAATCAGTTTTTTTCCTCAGCAGCTAGTTACTGTATAATCATTTACAGGTGCATTTCCTACAGTTGTCTGAGCTACAGAATGGTAATGTAGCAATTAAAACTAGCATCAGACTCGGATGGTGCCAGTGCTTTCCGAGTGCAATCCGTGTTTTTTGTCGGACCCATAGACTTGCATTGGCGAGTCTCGTTCGTGACTCGCATAGAATCGCAATTTGTTGCAATTGACTCGCAATCCGAGAATCGGATGCGGAAAAAGCATATGAGACTCGGAAATGTGCTCTCGGACATTAGTTAACATTGGTCCGAGAGCAATGCTATTTTTCTGCACAGTAAACTCGGACGAGTTTCACTGATGTGTGTCCGAGCCCTAAAGCAGTTTATGATATTGAAAAGTTCTAAAAATCACCTGGCTATGCACATTCCAGCTAGACCAAGTCTTGTGTAAACCTGTGGTTCTTCATATCAGTGCTCCAAAGGTACTGTCACACGTAAAGATATTGCCTGGAGATTTGCTAAGCAATCTCCGAATTCGAAAGGGGCGTGCTAAAGTGTGTTTCACCACGCCCCTATCACTGCGATTGGTGGACGGAACTGCGTTCCCATTGGTCAGCCTTGCGTGAACGCACGTGTCAGCAAATAAAGTGCCTCGGACACGGCCAGCCAATCGAAACGCAGTATCACCCACCAATCGCCGCAGATGCAGCGCACAAAAAACTACATCCAAGCACGCCTACAGGATTGATTTCAGGATCACTGTGTACATTACTATCGCCCTGTGACACCACGATGCACTGAAATTGCCTGGTGGATATCAACTGATTTCACTGCAGTGCAGGGCAGTCACGCGACGCTCCACCAGCGATTTCACGCTGTAGAATCACCCTGTCACATGCCACTATGCACATGCGATGTGGTTTCCACATCGCCGAATTCGGGAATTGCCAGCCATCTCGCCGGCGATATGGCGGCGTGTCCCTTTAGACTTGTGGGAGATAAGGCAGGCTACCCCTTCAACAGGTGGTTTAGTACTATGGTATAATTGCATTTATGTGTATGAAGGTAATTCCATTGCTTGAAACCTGTGCAATATACAGGGATTAAAGTCCATATTATGCCAATCACATATCTCTGCAGATGGTTCCTAAAATACAGATGTGATCCCTTATTTTGAATGGACTTGATGACCCCTGAGGTCCCTTTTAACTCTTCAATTCTATGATTCTATGAATACTATAAATTAGCATATCAGGCAGAATTTGAATTTGTCTATTCGTAGAGATTTGGCACCTCACATTTTGCTAAAGTAGAAAATAGAGATGAGCAAGTACTAAAATGCTCAGGTGCTCGAAGCTCGGGCCGAGCATCCCAAGATACTTGTGTACTCGGCCCGAGCACCGAGCCCAATGTTATCCTATGGGAGACCCGAGTATTTTTTTAGCATGACCCCCGGCAGCATGGAAAAAACCCTAAAAATGTCACAAAAGTATTAGAACAGTGCTCAAATGACATGGGAACAGCATGGGGAAGACCCCTGTAAGCATTTCAGACCCCAAGGTCACTGGTGTCAACAATGTTGTCAGACTATTATGGGGCCGTCACACGCATCAATGTCGTCAGTGAGATGATCACTGACGACATTGATGGATGATCGCTGGTGAGCTGTCACACAGGCAGACTCACCAGCAATCATTTTACCTGCAACATCGTGGAAATGATTTCTATATTGTTTCCACGATGTCTGCAGGCTGGTATCCAGGGTAAACTACAGGTAACTAGGCAGAGTGCGCTGCCTAGACACCCGATGTGTACCTTAGATACCTGCCAGTGAGTGGAGGAGGCTGGTAACTAAGGTACACATTGGGTATCTAGGCAGCGCGCGCTGCCTAGTTACCCGCAGTTTACCCTGGATACCAGCTCCCAGCGCTTCCTGAGAGGCGCTGGGAGCTGGCTGATTGCATCTCCCGGTGTCACACGCAGCGATGCGTGTCCACCGGGCGACTGACGTCAGGTTTTAGAACAAATTCTAAAACCTGGCGACCATCAACCAGCGATTTATGAAGTTTCTTATACCATTCATAATGCTAATCACATACATATCTCTATGTAAATTGATCATGAATGGAATTTGTCAAGAGGATTTTGCTGACCTATCTGATACAGAGACAGAGACCCTGATTCCAGTTCTGTGTCACTTACTGGGCTTCTTGCTGTAATTTTGATCATTTTTCTGTTGTATTTGCTGTAATTCTGTCAGTTCTCTCAGTGATGAGCTCTGTGTTTTGACATGTCAACACCATTGATTTATAGTCAATTAGTAGTGAGGGAGGGAATAGACAAAACTCATGAATTTAGAGGAGTAGAGAGCTTCAAGTCAGCTCAGTAAGCGACACTGCTGAAAACTGGGTCTTTGTCTTTCCTGCATACTCAGACACAGTAGCAAAAACCGGGTGGTGGGGTCTTTTTAAGATATTAAACAATTTGTCCAGTTTAATAACCCCAGAAATACATTAACACATTATGTGGCCCCAATCTTTGTATATTCATGTAATACAATAGCATTTATGCTCAAGACTAAATCCAATTAAATCCATTTGTATTCACTTGTAAATTTGAGACAATCACATTGTATACCACTTCAAAAATATTTTGATTAATTGAAAATAATTGTATAAATGGCTCCCTGGGATACATTCAGCACATGGGAGAAGATAAGATTGCCTTTGTTTTATGCAGTAAATAATAAGCATACATGATGTCTATGGGGAGGATAATGAGATATATTTAATTTCAGACTAAAAAACTCTTTAATATACCGTACATCTTTTTATGGATTTTTGACTGATACTGTTTAGCTCCAGCTTCCATATGTTTATGGACTCATTCTTTTCATTCCTGGTTTTCATATTGTTATAGGTTCATATTTTTTAACTATGTTTCCATATGGTTATAATTTAATACATTCAAGCTATGGTTTCCATATGGATATGGATTCATACTTTCTGACTATAGTTCCATATGGTTATGGATTCATACTTTCCAACTATAGTCCCATATGGTTATGGATTCATACTTTCCAACTATGGTACCATATGGTTATGGATTCATACTTTCCGACTATAGTTCCATATGGTTATGGATTCATACTTTCCGACTATGGTACCATATGGTTATGGATTCATACTTTCCGACTATAGTTCCATATGGTTATGGATTCATACTTTCCGACTATAGTTCCATATGGTTATGGATTCATACTTTCCAACTATGGTACCATATGGTTATGGATTCATACTTTCCGACTATAGTTCCATATGGTTATGGATTCATACTTTCCAACTATGGTACCATATGGTTATGGATTCATACTTTCCGACTATGGTACCATATGGTTATGGATTCACATACTTTCCAACTATGGTACCATATGGTTATGGATTCATATTTTCCAACTATGGTACCATATGGTTATGGATTCATACTTTCCGACTATAGTTCCATATGGTTATGGATTCATACTTTCCGACTATGGTACCATATGGTTATGGATTCATACTTTCCGACTATAGTTCCATATGGTTATGGATTCATACTTTCCGACTATGGTTCCACATGTTTATGGATTCATACTTTCCAACTATAGTTCCATATGGTTATGGATTCATACTTTCCAACTATGGTACCATATGGTTATGGATTCATACTTTTCAGCTATGGTTTTCAGCAAAGTCTTGAACTGCAGTTCTGGAATACACCGTAAGCATCTAAGCAAAAATTTTGTAGGGCTAATTATAGAAATTAAGCTATGTGCACATGGTCAGGGAATGCAGCATTTTGGATGAAGCTTATTGCCACTGCATCCAAAATGCTGCGTTGTACAGTACCAACATAGTGGATGAGATTTCTAAGAAACCCATCCTCACTGTGCTTCTCCCAACCACAGCGTTATTTCAGCTGCAGTGCAGGTTTCCAGACATCCGCATCTCTGTAGCATGTTAATTTCATGCTACAGTGCCAGAAGGTATCACCATCAGGCGCACGCAGGGAGAAACCGCCCTACACCAAAAGCAGATTGTGGGCACAGGGCAGCCTTGGTCTCCCTGCGTTCACCCGCTTCTTTTTTAAGGTCCGGAGGCACTGCGTCCAACATGCAGCACCTCTAGATTGTGGGCACATACCCTTAGAATTTGAAATGCACCCAAAAACATTTAAAGTGGGCAAGTCCCAAATTCTTCTCTCCCATTATGCCATTAGTTTCTTTCTCTTGGGAAAATATGCAGTAACTGAGAGCAGGGTTATACCTAGCTTGATAACCCTTGATCATTACATGTTGCTTAGCTAAATATGTTCATATGAAAAGTAAACACTCTCTAAAACTTTTGACTGTTAATATGACGTGCTATTGTGCTGACTCACCGGTGATAAGATTGTCCACCAATGTAGTTGGCATGCAGAAGATCCCCACCAGTAAGTCACTTATGGCTAAGTTCAGAATGAACATGTTGGTCACAGTACGCATCTGCCGGTTCTTTAGTACAATGAAGCACACCAACATGTTGCCAATCATACACATAAGAAAGATGAAAGTATAAGCCAAGATAAACATTGCTGCAATTGTTGAGGAGTGCTGGTAGTAGAAGGAGAATGTTAGATTTTCTCTGGATATGTGCGTCGTGTTGTCAAATCCTAAAGAGCTGATGTTGAAAGGTGGAATAATGGGACCTAAGGAAAAAAAAAAACAAAGTCAATGAATTGATTGATACAGAATGATTACATTGATGAAAGAGCTTTTATAGATCCATAATTTTCAATCGATGCTTTTATCCTCAGCCAGTACATCTTCTTTTGATTTTGTAGTTTTAATTTAATATTTTATTATCCTCAAGAAACATTCGTATCACAAACAGACTCTACATGAAAGCATTAAATGAATGTTCTTTGTGTGGAATTCAATCCCACTTACATAACAGGTATTTTCTCTTGTATATTGGCAGCCATATCATTGAATGTCTAATTTATCAAAGCTTTTACACTAGAATTCTGGCATTAAACATTGAAAAGCCACAAAACACCGTTTTCATGCCAGTTTCTCTCCAACTAAATGGGCAGAGCTGGGGCAGGAATGGACTACTACAGCTCTTCTAATTCATGACAAGCTGTAGCGCTCCCACTGCCAGAAATCTCACTTCAGTACCTGATTGGAGTGAGATTTATGGTGTGGCACAGAGTCGCACGCCCCTCGTCAGAAGCTTCAGTGACCATACCAAACATGCACTTTTATTTATAGTGAACTATTGAAAAAAATAACATTTTTGTAAGGATAAGAAGTTTTTCTGTATTAAATTTAATTACGCTTTTTTTTTATCACACCAGGGGACTTGAAGCAGTTTACGTTTAATCATTTTTACAACACTTTGCCTCTGCAAACTATCAGGTGATGACTATGGTAGACAGGCATTTCTTTCATCAAGTTCATAGGTTTCATAGGAATGCATCAACCACCACCCATAATCATGAAACATGGATGGTATTCCACATGTTCTCCCCATTTTGGCCAGTAAAAGCACTGCAATTTTGCCAAACTGGTCAGAAGCTTTGCTTCAATTCTGGTTCTTCCTGGTATTTTCCTTAATTTACACCACCCTACATTATGATCACCCCAAGTGCATTGTGGGTTGATGCAAAGACTGTATTTAGAAGCCAAGAACACTCACATCTCACTCCCTGCTCCCCCCACATACGAGAAGAGACAGCAAAATGCAGGATGGACTAGACTGCCTCCATTTGGGTTATTTGTTTTGCCACCTGACATTCTTTAAGGTTTCACAATCTAGACACCAAACAGCATTCTAATACTGTATTAGATTATTAGGTATTATCTTCTAATATTGTGTGACAGTTTCTAAAGTCCTAAGTTGCAAATCAATCAAAGGAGCAGACATCAAATTCTCTAGCCTATCAGAAAAGCTCTCAGGAAACAAGTAAAAATGTTGAGTGGAATTGGTGGGTAGGATTTATTGGGCAGTTTAAATTCAAAGGAGTGTCTGTGGAAGAGAGAAATGGGGAGAAATGTTTCTGTGCCATCATTTTTGCTGGCCTGTCTAGCATTTGTTTGTTTCCCGGGGAAAACTTTGTATAGAATGTATAGTATAGTGAGAGGGATTTCTTAAGGCTAGGGTCCCAAGTAGAGATGAGTGAACCTTGGTTGGCCAAACAGACATATGTTCTCCGAAGAGATCGATGAACAGTTCGGCGAACTTTCAAACCCCATTCAAATCAAGCGGAGGAAAAATCAAGGGCCTAGAAAACACTTTCAAAGGGGCCCAAAAGCTTCTAAACACTGCTCAAATCGTTTTACAGTGAAGCCCGCTCTTTTGGCACAGACATTGTCTTTCTACACTATTACTTAGCAAGCTTCAGCCTGCCGCTGTCACCATGATTTTATGCCCACTCATGAACCTCAGACATATTCACTGCTTTCCCCTCCCCTGATTGGATTGAAGTTAGCCCCACCCACCCTCTCTGCCAGCATCTGTGATTGGTTGTCAGTATGGCAACCAAACTGATGTCTTATTTTTCTTTAAAAATAAATAAATAATTTTAATAACTGTAGTGGGATCCACCCTATTTTGATAGGGGTGGGACATTGTATATCTGTTTGGCACTTATCTATCTGTAAATGTATCTATTTTGTCTATCTATCTATAAATCTAAAAGAGAAAAAAACTGCACAGCACTCACAGACAATGTGAACTGGTGCCAGCAGGGATGCTGGGTCAATATACTAGAAAAAAACCTTGCAGCACTCAGCTACTACCAATGATGTACATATGCTGACAAGCTATATATACATGAGAAAAAGTTTAAAAACTTTTTTTCTCATATATATATAGCTTGTCAGCATATGTACATCATTGGTAGTAGCTGAGTGCTGCAAGGTTTTTTTCTAGTATATTGACCCAGCATCCCTGCTGGCACCAGTTCACATTGTCTGTGAGTGCTGTGCAGTTTTTTTTCTCTTTTGTATCGTGTGGAGTGGCTGGCTCCATTACTGCAATGTGCACCCTCATTGCCTACAGGTGATCTAGGGTCTAGATGGTGTCCGCCCACTTAGTAGTGGGGTAGGGTGGACAAGGAGGACTTGGGTGTCAGCGATAGGACTCGTCGGACCTGAAGTCACTTTGTCGCAGTCGACGAGCAAGCAGATATTGGCCAATGTGTGTACTAAGAACTTCAGATTAAAAAAAATAATAAAAATTTTGAGTTTTTTGAAAAAAACGTAAGTTTTAAAATTTTTTCTCATATATATATATATATATATATAGCTTGTCAGCATATGTACATCATTGGTAGTAGCTGAGTGCTGCAAGGTTTTTTTCTAGTATATCTATAAATCTAGCTATACTTTGCATCCATCTATCTATACATCCATCCACCCACTTGAACAGCTCAAAAATTGAGTAATCTTAAAAACTTTAAAAGCTTTTAAAATCTTAAATAAAATTAGCAAGCCGTAGGTGGCCCCATTAGATGTGCCAATCCTGGTGCTTCGCCCCAGCTCTGTCGCTGCCCTGGTGCGTTAGAAAACAGGATAATTAAATTTAGAGCTGATGCCAGCTGGGTAATGTCAGCTGACAGCAAGGCCAGAGGTTAGTAATTTCAAAACGTCAATCACACACCCATCATTACTAACCAAGCCAGTAAGGACACAAATAACCACAACAATAAATATATATTTTTTAAATAACCCTAATACATTCCTCTTTCACCTTTTTTTTTATTAAGATATATTCATTTAAAGTCTCCCACTCCACCCAAACATTCCACCAAAATAATTAGAACCCCCGACATCAAAATAATGAAATCCAAATGCTGAAGTAGTCCTACCATATGAAGGGAAAGATCAGTGACTGCATCCCCCACATTGTGGGACACCAGGCACTGCATGGCTGAGGTTTTCTCAGGTTACACAGCAGATATTACACAGCAAGGAATCCTGATGTATGGCCTGATATAATCTGCAAGACTTTAGCACTCATGACATACACTGTCTCGCAAGAGCTGCAATGTCGTTCGAGATGTAGCGGATTTATGTCACCACTGTCATACAACTGGGCGTGTGAGGAGCGGTGACGTGAGGGAGTGCAACGCAATTCAAAATTGCGGAATATCCCCTGTGTGACCCCTCAAGTCTGAACTGCAGTAATGTTTGTGATGGCACTGCTTGTCACAGTCTCATCAGTGCCCACATGCCTGCTCGCACAGCATGTGGGGTTTCTTTCTGTGAATGTGACCCCACCATTTTGTTGTAAGGTCCACGTTATTTTGTTTAATGCTTTTTCTGAAGCAGATTTTGAGAATCTGCATCAAACTCTGAATGTATATCCTGAAGGCAGCAAAGTCTACGAGAATCAAGAAGTGCTGTACAAACATGTTTTTTTGTCCTTTCATACCCGAGACCGTCTGGTCAGAGTCCTGCGACTTGTTTGACATTCTCTGTCAGGCAATATCAAAGCTCCTCTTAGCAGATATAGTCCAGCACACAGGTTGTGAAGTAAAAAAATATTAATGATGCACAGACTATAATATGTCTCATAGACACATATATCAATATACACAATATACTGTATACAATGAAAGTCCCACAAGGATCAGCAGACTCCATTCCAATGGTGCAAAGTCATTAAGGGCTTTGAAGAGCAGCCCAAAGGCTGCAGTCCCGCTACTCCAGCAGGGGGAAAGAAAGTTAACATTAAACTTAGGAAGGGTAAAAATGAAATGAGGAAAAAAAACAGGCCTCATTCTTTGAAGAACTCAAAAACAACTAAAAAAGTCCTTGTCCGGACAAAATGCCAACTAAGGTATGGGTCAGCAATCCAACATAACACAAAGTGATTGCACATTATTAAGAAGCAATATCCATAGTATAGTGTTTCATGAGTGTGAACAGACCTATCAGACCATCTATATGAAGCATATAATGGTCATATGCTATTTGTATATGAATTGCTATCAAATAAATGTAGAACAGATGGTCTTGCTCGCTGCTGACCCACTGCAATAATAACGTTTTGCTCTCTTCTCCCCCAAAAAAATAATTAAAATAAATAAAAAATAAAAATAATAAAAAATATTTTTAAAAAATTAAGCTCTCTTAAACGGATGTTTTAAGGACATTGGAAGGCTCCTGGATGTCACAGTTGCTGCCACATCTGACACTGTTAACAAAATTCACACCCTGCAGGTGTCAAAAGCACCTGCAAATGCCAGAAAGATTAAAAAAATAATTTTAAAGCTCAAAAAAATTCTACAGGTTGCAAAGAAATGGTAGACCAGGTGGCTGGGAACACTCCTAACCATATGGTTAGATGTTGTTTCCAGCCAGCGGGTTTTAAGACAACCGTCTTGGCCCCAAACAATCAGGTAAAGTTTCAGGGCCATTTTAAATTTCATACTTTTTTCCCAAACAAAGCCACGTTCAGCGATTTTTTGGTTTTGTTTTGGTAAATTTTAGTTTGATCAATGTTCATGCTATTTGTATATAATAATGGTCTTATGCTATTTGTATATGAATTGCTATCACATAAGTGTAGAAGAGATGGTCTTGCTCGCTGCTGAGCCACTGCAATAATAAAGTTTTGCATTTTTCCCCCAAAAAATAATAAATAAATAGATAAAAATAATAAAAAAATTAAAAAACCATATGGTTAGGTGTTGTTTCCAGCCGGCGGTGTCTTATGACGACCGTTTTGGCCCCAAACAATCAGCTAAAGTTTCAGGGCCATTTTAAATTTCATACTTTATTCCCAAGCAAAACCACGTTCAGTGATTTGTTTGGTGAATTGTTCGGGTTTCCGATCTCGAACCAAAATTGGTGAACATGTTCAGGGACAATTTGCTGATCTCTAGTCCCAAGTAACATTATTTTGTACATTGGGGTCTGTTGAGGATACTAAGAGGTCAGTATGAGGAGGGGGTATAGTTTGGAGATGGCAACATTATGGTCATAGTGTGAAAAGGGGGCACAGAATGGATATGGAGAGAGGGCAGCGTGTAATGTTGGCATAATAATGAGAGAGGTTAGCATGGGGTAGTACAGTGTGGAAATATCGAAACTGTAAGGGAAAATGGGGAATAGCCGTGGTAAAGGCCATGGTTCATAAGGCCAGATGACTAACAATTTGCCTGATATAGCTCATTTATGCAGACATTGTCGTGGGTTCATGGGTATAGCTCATAAGGGCAGAAACCATGTGGGCAATATACCATAATAGCAGGGGTGAGCCTAGCCTCTTTGCTGAATGAAGCAAACTGCAAAACGACGCTCCCCCTTAATAAATTTTTTAAATCGGTTGAAATAAATCTTGTTCACACAGATTTATATCTATCCTGTAAAAATGAGAACAATAGTGAACATTTTAAGTTAGAGAAATACAAAGAAAAATGTCCAGGCACAAGGATTTCAAAGTAATCACACGCATATACAAGAACCATACAGAAGAATCTAGAACAAGGATCATTAATGGCAATGGCAGGCTTGGTACAGGCATATAGACACACAATTATGGCTGGCAGAGCTGCGGACCTGTAAGCAAAGTCCTGCATCCCTATATCATACATGTCTTATGAGCTACCACAGGAGGCCAGTACTGATTGCTAACCTAATATCTCCGACATATGCCTACAAAACACTGGGCAGAACCAATGTGGCTGCTGCCTGGCACTAACTAGTCAGACATTTCCACCATGCAGCACCGTCCACCCACCACATGCAATGACCTGCAGTCTGAGCATCTCACTCACCGAGTTCAAAAATGCTATAACAAGTAGCCACTGCACTTATCTGTTAAAATGGTGCATCTGTGGCACCCTTTGGTACAGACAGCCACAGAAACACCTAGTGCATGGAGGGATTACCACGTCAGATGCCCATACACACACAACACCTTCGACTCCAGGCCTGTACGGGGAGCTCCACTTGCTGCCTTAAGCAAAATCCCCTATAAATACTGATGCTGGGGGTGGAGTTAGTCAGTCCGTGCAGTACGGAGCAGTACTGTAAAGATAACCTGGTAGCGGAGCAGTGCTAGGCCCGAATGAGAGGACAGCCTAGCCAGTGTAGGAACCCGAGAGTGAGGGTCGGAGGCAAAGGCGAGAGACAGATTGGGGCAGAGGAGCCATACCGGTTTACCCCAGGAAGCAACCCAGACACTAGAGTTTGAGTCTGCTAAGAGACACTTAGCCAGCAGAAAACACGGGTTCACTGAGGACACTCCAGTCTTCTGGACCACCTGTATCAGCAACCAACACAAGAGCTAGGCACCGCAAGGGAGAGATAAAGGCAGCGGCAGTCCACAGAAGGTTCTTACTAACCACTATTCTGCTGTGAAAGACACAGAGGAGGCCAGGCCAGGTTTTATACAGGTCAGGGCTTCAACACAAGTAAGTCAGGAACAAGGAGGCCATACAAATCACTCGCTGTGGAAATCCTGAAGTGCTTCCCGACCACCTGGAGAGTACCCTGGACAGTGCTGGTTTACCATCAAGTAAAGGTAAGGAAACCTACTCCCAGTGTGTGTGTCAGTTCTTACAGCCCTAATCCTGTCCAACCCAGAGACTTTAGTGACATCCCACATGCAGAGCTACCTCCCTGTGCCAAAACCTATTCTGTTATTACTGCCCTGGGGACCCCACTCCACCTACGCGGAGCAACACCATCAGGCTGCTCATCCATCATTCCTGGAGGTCTGCAGCAGTGCTGGTGCCATCACCAGACACCATAGGTGGCATCACAAACTATTCAACAAATTCCCTTTATTTTCCAAAATCCCCCTTTTTAAGTGACCACCAGGGCACGGACCAGGTATCGACCATCCATGACAATCCCTCATAGTCAACGCCCGGGATCCGAGTTCCCACAGCCTTGGGGAGTCCGCTTTCTGGCATCATTAACAGGATGCCGTGCCTGTAACACCGTGTAATGTGTGCCGTGTATTGACAGTGTTTAATGAACTGTTAATATCGGGCCGCCATTACTGCGCCACAGAGCGGGAAAGAAGGGGATGTAACGACCGAAAGGGCGCGAAGACAGGTCCCGCCCCATGCTCTGCCGAGAACTGCCGAAGCGCAAGGACCCGATACGGAAATACCCGAGGGCTCCACTTCCCGCCTGTGGAGTCCCCAATTGATTTTCTTTTTCAAAGACTGGCCATAATTCACTAGGGGGGAGAGAGGATGGATGCACTGGAGGCTGACGATGCAGCGGTCCCTAACCAAAACCTTGCAAACAATGCGCTTCCAGTCGTACCCCCAGTCGGAATTGCCACACCCGTGGAGGTCGCACCGATCATGCCAATCTCTTTACCATATGTCCTGGGAGTAAAGTGGTTGCCGCAGTATGATGGCCAGCCAGACACCTTGGCTGGGTTCAAAAGAAAAATATGCAGCGTATTAGATATGCATGCAATGACTGGTAAACAACGAGCGTCTGTTGTATTAGGACAATTGACAGGTGCAGCAGAGTTGGAGATAGAAACCTGGTCAGAGGAAGATCAGGAATCAGTCACGACAATATTTGATAAACTGAAAGCTGTTTTTGAAAACCGCACCGAGGCTAACCTGAGGATGAGGTTCTATCACTATAAACAGAGACCGCAGGACAACATCAGAGAATATGCCTTGTGCTTACAGGAGGCGTTGCGAGCCTTATAGCAGGTTAACCCAACCGGTGTGCAGGATGAGAGCAGAATGCTAATTGAACAATATATCAGGGGATTATGGTCACCAGATGATAGCTGGCAAGTGCGTTAGTGGGCCCTAGAACACCCTGATGCAGATTTCGCTACCCTAAAAGACTTAGCCATTAGGGGGCTGCAACCCCTTGCAAACCAAGATCCTGCAACCCAACAGTGGCAGGGTAGTCCCTCTCCTGTACAAGTGACCCCTTCTTCCTCACCTGTTGCAGAAACAAGTGTGCAAACTATGACACCAGGTGGATTTCACAGCCTGTGCTCTGACGAAGGAGAGCCGATATGCGCATTGGTGCGCACGGCAAGCAGGAGACAGGACGTGAGCACTGATTCAACATTATATAAAGAAAAAAAACATGGATTCGTATTGAATTGTGTAGAGATTGGTGAGCAATGACACTGACATTGGCTGAATAGATATATAGTTGAGCATTGATGTATATTACATCCTGGGTAACTTATTAGTCACTTGCAGTAAAAAGGTTCTGGGTCTGTCATAGATTATACTGTGTACAGCCAGACTGCAATTGCAAAACTATAGTAATGAGCATGCTTTAGTTATGTGACATCTACCAAAAAGGACATTGATAGTAACTACCTGATGTAATATACACATGCAAAAAACATATTGTTATAACAACTGAACTATATGGCGGCCAATTATTATTTTAGTTAAGAATCCACCTGATATCAGTGCTACTAATATTAACATTAGTCCACTATTGCAGAACCTATACGGGGTAGCTAGTGAATATCAATTGCGCTGGAAATAAAAAGATATGATATATGTGAACAATTGTGTCACTTAGCAACTGCAATATATTGTTGGAGAAAAGATTCTGGTCTGATGCTAAACTTGAACCACCAGATCCTTACCTCACTGTGCATGCTTCAAATGAGTTACCACTTAATCTTGTAGGGGTTAGAAAGGTAGCAATAAAAGTGGGGAGGGTGGAGTTACAAGACCAAGGATTTAAAGTGGTTGAAACACACCCTAGCGTAAAGGATCCATATATTATTCTTGGTACAAATGTCAATGGTAATTGTTTGGGTGAAGTGTTGTTCTTGCTCCAACAGATTATAGATACTGCCAATCCACGGCAGCAGAGAGCGCTTCAGAAGGAAATCAGAGCCCTCCAGCACCAGCAACATGTAAACCTGACCGGTGGAGAAATTGGCAGTGTACAGGTAACAGACCTGATTCTCATTGTGGTACCACCATTGAGTGAAATGATAATCTGGTGTCGGGCAGTAATAGGCTTCAGAGGGCAGGACTACCAGGCGGTAGTAGAACCCATAAGCTCAGAAAGAAGGCCTAAACTCTTGACAGCCAGAGGGTGGTTGATATATGCGGGGGAAGGGTACCCATGCGCATATTAAACTGTGGAGAAGACGAGGTCAAATTACCCAGATATTCCACTGTTGCTAAACTGTGCACTGTCGATAACAATGCAATACATGCAATGGAACCCTTGACCCCACCAGATTCGATGGAGGATAACAGTTGCAAGGGGCAGTTGAAGGATTGGTGTCAAGAACTCCATATAGGAACTGACCACACTCCTTTCCACCAAAAGCATGGTGTCTATCGGGTAGTTCAAGAATATGAGCGGGTATTCAGTAAGCATCCACTTGATTTTGGGAGGATAAAGGAGATACATCACCACCTACCCACAGGAGACCATCCACCCATCAAAGAACGATATAGACCTATCCCACCAGCTCACTACCAGCATGCCAAAGAGATGTTACAGGACATGAAGGACGCAGGGGTGATAGAGATAGTTGTAGTCCCTGGGCAGCTCCATTAGCCTAGTCAAGAAGAAAGATGGCAGCATGAGGATGTTCTGTGTTGATTATAGACAGGTAAATCGCATAACACATAAAGATGCTTACCCGTTACCCCGCATAGAAGAGTCACTTGCTGCATTAAAGTCTGCAAATTACTTTTCAATCCTAGATCTTAGTAGTGGGTACTGGCAGGAATCCGTTGCAAAAGAAGACTGTGAGAAGACCGCATTCACAACACCAATGGGCCTGTGTGAGTTTAACAGCATGCCATTCGGACTCTGTAATGCCCCGGAATGTTCCAAAGGTTGATGGAGTGTTGCCTGGGGCACTGAAACTTTGAGACTGTGCTACTCTACCTGGATGATGTTATAGTGTATTCCAAGACCTATGAACAGCACTTGACACACCTGGCAGAGGTATTCAAAGCATTGTCTAAGTTTAGGATGAAGCTGAAGCCATCAAAATCCCATTTGCTGAAGCCGAAAGTTCAGTATCTCAGGCATGTGGTTAGCTCAGAAGGAGTGGCACCAGACCCTGACAAGATCACCGTCATTATTATTATTATTATTATTATTATTTATTTAGCGCCATTAGGCTCCATGGCGCTTTACATGAGGATAAGGGAAACAAGAACAAGTACACTAAATCTAGGCGATCAGGACGTACAGGTACAAGAGGGGCAGGGACCCTGTCCACAAGGGCTCACAGTCTACGAGGGGCGGGTTGGGACACAGTAGGATGGGGTCATTAAGGAATGGCAAGAACCAACCAACATCAAAGAGGTACGTCAATTCTTGAGACTGGTAGGGTACTAAAGGAGGTTCATCAAAGGCTACACAAAAATAGCAGCACCCTTGCAAGATCTCCTGGTAGGCCAGACAAAGAAGGGCAAGTCCAGAGGTCTTCCGTTTGAATGGGGTAAGGAGAAGAATCCTTCAAACAGATAAAAAAGGCCCTGACTGGAGAAGAGATTTTGGCCTATTCTGATTACAACCAACCATTCTTGCTGCATACTGATGCCAGCAACGTGGGATTGGGATCTGTCTTGTCCCAGAAACAGAATGACAGGTAGAAGGTGATTGCCTATACCAGAAGGAAGCTCCATCCTACAGAAAGGAACCCAGAGAACTATAGCTCATTCAAGCTGGAATTCCTGGCCTTGGTCTGGGCTACCACGAATGGTTCAAACACTACCTGGCGTCTGCAAAGTTCACTGCCTTCACAAACAATAATCCTCTTACACACCTAGAAACTGTGAAGTTAGGTGTAATGGAGCAACGCCGGATGGCCCGATTGTCAAATTACAACTTCACCATCAAGTACTGGGCAGGCCATAAGAACCCAAATGCTGATGCCTTATCATGGATGCCTCACCTACCAGATGTGGGAGAAGATGTGGATGAGTTAGAAGAGGTAGAGTTACCCGCGTTCCACTGTAATAGTGCGTCACAGTATCAACAGGCTTGTCGAAAACGTGGGGAGATAGCAATCAACCCATTGTCTCATCATGGATGGAAGGAGACTCAAACAGTGACCCAGCTGTCAGCCTAGTAAAAGAGCTGATAACCCAAGAGTACTCATGTCTTAGTCCAGATGCTCTACCAGAAGCACGACACCTGTGGAATAAAAGAAGTAAATTGCTCATCTAACAGGGCAAGTTGTGTCGGCATTACATAAACCATAGAACACATGAGATGGTCTGGCAAATAGTGGTACCGAAGAAAGATGTCAAGATGGTGTTGGAGGCCTACCATGACCAAGCAGGACACTTCGAATGGAAGAAGCTTGAGATGTTGTTATGTGATTGATTCTATTGGGTTGGCATGAGAGGCGCCATAGAGAAATGGTGTAAACATTGTGGACCATGCAACTTAAGAAAGAAAGATCGTGAAAGTCAAAGAGCACCACTGCAGCCAATTGTAACCACATAACCACTTGAGATAGTAGCCTTAGATCACGTGAAGCTAACACCCAGCATATCAAGCTACACTTATGCCTTAACCATGGTTGACCACTATTCAAGATTCCTAGTGGTAGCTCCAGTAAAAGACTTAACTGCAGAAAGAGCAACAAAAACCTTTCAAACCTACCTTTGTAGACCACACGGTTATCCAGAACAAGTATTGACTGATCAAGGTTCTGCATTTGAAGCTGAGATATTTCAAGAGTTTTGTCATTTATATGGATGTAAGAAGATTCAAACCACACCCTTCCACCCGCAAACAAATGGTATGTGCGAGAAAATGAACAACATTGTCAAAGATATGCTGAAGACTTTGCCTTTGGAAGAAAGAAATCAATGGCCAGAGATGTTACCAGACTTAGTGGACATGTATAACAATATACCAGTAAGTTCCACCAATTGTACATCAGCATACCTCATGAGAGCAAGACCTGGAAGACTACCTGTTGATCTCGAAATGGGAATCGTAGTACCAGAAGTGGATTCACCTGAAACTGATTGGGACTCTAACCACCAAGAGCAATACAAAATGGTACAAGCATGCGTGGAGAAAAATCTAGATAAAATTAGAGAAAGACAAGAAAGAAAGTACAACAGGAATGCACAAGCTGAACCCTTGACACCTGGAGAGATGGTACTCAAGAGAAAGAGAAAAAAACATAAGCTTGATGATCAGTGGGAACAAGAACCCTACACTGTGTTAAATTCCAATTTTGACAACAGTAAAACTTGTGTCATCAGTAGAGATGAGGGAAGAACTACTGCGACAGTGTCAAGAGATCATCTCAAATTATGTCCTGAACAATTAAAATCTCAAGAGGAAGAAACACCCTGTATACCACCGGAAGAGGAGAAGAAAGAAAAAGTGATACATGTGACGGGGTGTGCGACAGAGCAGGAAGGGACACCAGACCAATCATCAATCCAATGAGATTTATTGAACAGGGAAAATGGAACCGCACAAATGAAGATAATTCTACCGAGTCCACAATGAATCCACACAAAGGGAACAGATCCGGGGGCACCACCCGGCAATCCTGATGCCAGGTTAACGGACGAAATAGTCCAGCTAGAGCCCAATGGATCCAACCAATGAAGGATGCCGCATAATCCCATGGGCACCAAGATCTTGCCTCAGCTAAGATCTCGGCATCTTCCACCTCAGCACTCAACCAACTGACTGATCCAAAACATGAGTCTATTGTCCGGACTCCTGGGATCAGCCCATGTATATGGGGGTTCACACCTACTATTGAATGGTTTGCTCCTGTCAGAAGATTCTAGAAACTTCTGGCTCCATTCTGTCCAGCAATTTGTATCTTGGCTGAGTCCCCTGCTGCCACCAGAAGTAGTACATGGAGAATGGATAAGTTTGTTACACCATGAGCACAGGTCGGTGGAGGGACACAGGTTACATTACAATACATTAAATTGCATAGGATGCATGAATACAGGACAGGAAAAGGTATACACCATTATAATAAATATAGTACTAGGAGACTTTCCTGAGGACTGGTCTCAATGTGAAGGAGCTGTGATAGTACCTGTAATGCATTTTTTTCAACCATCAGAAGAGCAAAGAAGACTGGAAGAACCTGTTCAAGTTCCAGAAGAAGTGCCCGTTGTAGCAGAGCTAGAGGATCCTACAATCAGTGAACTTGCCAGTCCCATAGAAAGATTATGACAATACTATAATCTGCCAGCATCACCTAGGTCTACCCGTAGAATAGTGGATAGACACTGAAAGTAGACACTAGTACCACACCAGTACTACGCAGATCAACCCGTAGTAATTTTGGACAACCACCACTTAGATGTAGAGAGTAAGGTGAAGTAAAATGTAAATATGAAACAATATGTACATTGAATGTGAATATTAGTGTACAGAAGGGTGGAGGAACTGGGCCCAGCCCCATGAATATTGAGTTAGGAAAAGAAAGTTCCTGGGGTTGGGAGGTAGAAACCAGGGCTCTTAAGCCGAGACGCCCATAGGGAAAATGTTTAGTGTGTATTTATATATTTATTGAACTTTGAAAGACTTGAACCTGTCACCGTTAAGCGTTGAACCTACAGAGACTATACTGTGTGAAATCTAACATTTTCCCTGGACTTCTGCACTCTAATTATAAAGGGACCAAAGTCATAGGACTGGTTATGGTAACAAACTCTTTACAGCCTGCAGTGGATGGACTAGCACTGTATGGACTGCACCTTACCTGTTTTTCACCATTTTTCAGTGGTTTTTGTAATTTATCATTCTTAGACTCTGTTATTATACCTGTTATTGTTATTGTTGAATGTAAAAATTGTTTTCTCAGTCCAGGAGTACTTAAGTTAACTAGGAGGAATGTGGCAACCCTGCGGTACAGGTAGCCACAGGAACACCTAGTGAATGGAGGAATTTCCACATCACATCAGGTACCCATACACACACAACACCTTCCACTCCAGGCCTGTAGGGGGAGCTCCACTTGCTGCCTTAATCAAGATCCCCTATAAATACCAGTGCTGGGGTGGAGTTAGTCAGTCTGTGCTGTACGGATCAGTACTGTGAAGACAGCCTGGTAGCGGAGCCGTGCTAGGCCCAAACCAGAGGACAGTCTAGCCAGTGCAGGAACCTGAGACCGCAGGGAGCAACCCAGACACTGGAGTCTGAGTCTGCTGAGAAGCACTTAGCCAGCAGAAAACACTGGTTCACCAAGGAGACTCCAGTCTCCTGGACCACCTGTATCAGCAACCAACACAAGAGCCAGGCACCGCAAGGGAGAGATAAAGCCAGTGGCAGTCCACAGAGGGTTGTTACTAACCAATATATGGGTGTGATAGACACAAATGAGGCCAGGCCAGGATTTATGGAGGTCAGATCTTCAACACAAGTAAGTTAGGAACAAGGAGGCCTTACAAATCACTCGCTGTGGAAATCCTGACGTGCTTCCCGACCAACTGGAGTGTACCCTGGACAGTGCCGGTTTAGCATCAAGTAAAAATACGGAAAACTACTCCCAGTGTGTGTGTCAGTTCTTACAGCCCTAATCCTGTCCAACCCAGAGACCGTAGAGACATCCCACCTGCAGAGCCACCTCCCTGTGCCAAAACCTATTTCCTCAATGCTGCCCCGGGGACCCCGCTCTACCTACGGGGAGCAACACCATCAGGCTGCCCATCCATCATCCCCAGAGGTCTGCAGCAGTGCTGGTGCCATCACCAGACACCGTAGGTAGCATCACAAACTATTCAACAAATATCCTTTATTTTCCAAAATCTCTTTTTTAAGCGACCACAAGGGCAAGGACCTGGGTATCGACCATCCGTGACAATCCCCTGTAATCAACGCCCGGGATCTGAGTTCCCACAGCCTTGGGGTGGTTCACATCTTTCCCAACAGATCACACCTCCTTCTCCCAACATACTTAGCCTGTAACATGCGTTTCCCTTGGGGCTGTCCGGAGCTAATAGTAGGTGCCTTCAAATAGGGTTAAGCAAGGGATGTGGTAGCGGGAAGGGAGATGAGCACCACAGACTAACCACCACTTAGGAGAAACATGGCTGGAATGCCTGTATGTTCTGAGGGGCAGCAATGGATGTGGTGTGTAAGTTATGGCCAATCAGTCCTATAGCAGAGGAATATGCGAAAGGGACAATGTATCCTGCACAGGGCCGTACCTCTAAATCATGGGGCCCCATAGCAGAAGTTCTAATTGTACCCCACCCAAAAAAGTAATAACATTTAGCTGGGTCACATAGGTACATATCTCACAACTTGGCAGCCCTTTCAAAGTAATTTTCCTCCAATTGAAGCCCCTTGAGTCCCCTTTCATTGCCCCCATAAAGTATGATGCTATCAAAAGTGTCCCACAAACACTATATGATGTCTCCACAGTGAATTCCACCAAACACAGTATGATGACCCTACTGTAACCCCCTCAACTACCTTGGCACAGTATGATCCCAACTATGACTCCCACACACCGTCCATGTTGTATAATGGACCCACATACAGTACAATGTCCCCTACACCTCTTAACACTGTATAATATCCCCCAACCCAGCCCTCCATAATGTATAAAGGCTCCCTCATAGCCCTCCCAAGTATTATTATGCACCCCACAGAGCCCTGCAAATATTATAATTGCTTCCATGAAGTATAATTGGCTTCATATAGTCCTCCATATACTATAAAGTAGACCCATAGTTTTCCATATAGTATAATGCTCCCCCATAGTCCTTCATATAGTATATTGCACCCCCAAAGTTCTCCATATATAGTATAATGCATGCCCCATAGTCCTTGATATATAATAATGCACCTCCATAGTTCTCCATATAGTATATTGCACCGCCATAGTCCTCCATATAGTATATTGCACCCCATAGTCCTCTATATAGTATATTGCACCCCCATAGTCCTCCATATTGTTTAATGTTTCCCCATAGTCCTCCTATATTATAATGCACCTCACATACTTCTTATAGTATAATGTGCCGCTCATAGCAAGACTGTGGAGTCGGAGTCGGAACCCATTTTGGTGGAGTTGTAGTCAGTAAAAATGTACCAACTCAAACTCGTAAAATATATAATAGATTGGGTACAGTAGTTCAAAACAGTATGTGCTGAATATCATTATTATCATTATTATTATTATGTTCTAAATTTCTTGATATTGTATCATAATAAAAATTAAAAGCCTGATGTCCACATTGTAATACAATAAATGTATCACTTAAACATGAGCCTTGTATGAAGGAGTCGGAGTCTGAAAAATTGAGGAGTCGGAGTTGGTGGTTTGGCTTTCCAACTCCACAGCTCTGGCCCATAGTCTCCTATCAGTGTACTCAAAGATTTTTTTTTAAAAGTAAATACTCACCTCTCTCCTTGCTGCTCCGGTTTCCTCATTGTCTATTCTGTTGCTCTGCACATTTCAACACAGGGGGCGCTCAGTCATGACATTATCATGCCCCTCTGTGCTAAGGTGCAGAGGGCAGGCAGTGACGACACTTATTGGAGTAATACTCTCTACAGGTCTATTCAGGTTGCAACCGTACATGTATTGGAGCACGGTAAAGAGCTGGCCTAGAAACATGGTTGCACTTCGTAGCTGCAGAGTCTGGAAATTGCCTCTTCGGCAACATGCCTGATGAAGAACACACATAAGCAAAGCCTTTGTTGATTTCACTGAAGGTTGCTGATGACTAGAAATCATTCCTGGGTTGTCCCACATTGTTACTGATATAGGGGATACATATTTGATAGCAATTTACGCTCAGTCACCATACCTGGCAAAAAAAAACAGCCCTGGGTTGTCTCACATTATTACTAATATACTGTAAGTGATACATGTTTGATACCAATTTACCTGTGCAGGGTAGATGCTAGAATGTGTGGGCTGTTTCCAGGTTACTGCCCCAGCACCAACAGCCAATCACAGATGCTCACTCTCTGTAACAGTGTCTATGATTGGCTGTTGCACCCCTCACCAGTGAATAATCAGGAAGTTAATGAGCGGCCCCAGAAGTACAAGTGCTTGAACCTGGTAAGTATGAGCTGATGTTTAATCAACGTTTTGTTTCTTTTTACTACCCTTCCAGCCCCCGAAGCAGAATAGTTACATGGACTTCTCAGGGAAGTTCGTGTTCAGCGTCTGTGCCCGAACACCAAGTGTTAGATCCAGACTCCGAACTTTATAGCTTGGGTCTCCTCATCCCTAATGGCAATATTTTACCCCTAACTTTAAAACTATGTTCACTCACAGCGTTTTTGATCTGTTGTTTTATGCATTTTTGCAGTGAAAATGTAGTGAACGGATCACTCAAATGGAATCCCAGCAAAGTCAATAGGCTTTTCAGGATTTGCTGTTCAGACAGGGAACTTAAGCTCTGTTGTGTTTTTTCCCTTGAAAAGTGATCCATCCAAAGAAAGTGCATGTAAAGCTGCGTTCACACGCGGCGTATTTGTCCGCGTATTTTGCAGTGGCGCTTTTTTGCGTGCATTTCTGCAAAAAAAAGCGCCACTGCATGCAGTAATGCTGTGCTTTTCCCGGCGCGCTTTTCCTGAGGCCATGTTAACATGTAACCTATGGGAAAAGCGTGACGAAAAAAGCACAAAGAATTGCCACGGCAATTCTTATTGCGCAGTGAAAGCGTGCACGCAAAAATACGCAGAAAGATGCTGCGTGTGCACACCTTTCAGCAAAAGCCATAGCTTTTCCGGTTTTTTAAATCACTGCATTTACGCGAGTGCTCAAAAGTGCCACGTAAACGTGGGAATACGCCCGCATTCCGCTACATGTGAACGTAGTCTTAGTTTCTGTGGCATTTATCTCATCCACTTTTCTCATTCAAACCATTGTAGATAAGAAAAAAAACACACCACCAAAAGCAGATCTAAACGGATCACAAATGGATGATGCGCTTTTTTGAAAAGCAGAAAAAGAGAGAAAAACACTCCCCAAAAAATGGATCAAAAACCCTGTGTGTGAACATAGCCTAACAGGCAAGGAAGGTTTTTTTCAGACAAAATTCTGAAAATGGCAAATAGAATCTTTGCGCTTCTATACTTTTATTTGCATTTTGTCATGTATTTCATTAAGAGCAGGGTATGTAATTAGGATGACAGATTGTTTTTGTGCAATGCTTAATCTAGTCATCTTAATTTATTGTTCTTCAAGGAGATGAAGCTTTAGATTTGCCACAGATGACAGAGATCTAAGCTCTTGAACAAATAAGTATATATGAACATGCTCAAAGGTAAAATCAAATCTTTAGTTAACATCAAGTAACTTTACCTTTGGTACTCTGTTTAGTCCTGGTGCTCCTCTATTGTCCTGATGTATCTTACATTTTACAGCAAAGGCCTAATAGAGCTTCATTTAATCAAGGTTATTAGTAGAGATGAGAGACTGCGAGTACAGATCTGCTCTTCTCTAATAATTAATGGAGAAATATCACAGTTATAATTACCGTAATGCAAAACTGAACAAATACTGTATGATAAAATAAGATAAAATACACCACAAATTAATTACTTCCGGTCTTTCAAAAGTGGTAGTCTACATGGCTTTTGTGCTCTACTAGCATTTTATTGTAATGGGTTTTAGAATTAGAGAATCATTAACTGATGCATTTTTCTAATCTCATTTAAGGTTTTGTGCCGCTTTTTATGACCTTTCATTTTCCAAGAAAAGTCACCATTGGCATGCCAATTGGATGTGGTATAGATGTGTGAAGATGTTCTTGCCACTTCCTCTTCACTACAAAGGAGAGTACCAATATACAACTTCTGGCAATAATTATGGAATCCCCTGGCCCGGAGGATGTCATTCAGTTGTTTAATTTTGTAGAAAAAAAGCAGATCACACACATGGCACAAAACTAAAGTCATTTCAAATGGCAACTCTCTGCCTTGAATAAACACTAAAAGAAATCTGGAAAAAAATATGCTAGCCAGTAATGGTTACTTTTGTAGACCAAGCAGGGGGAAAAATTATGGAATCACTCAATTCTAAGATAAAAATTATGAAATCATGACAAACAAACAAAACAACACTCAAATACATTACTAGTATTTTGTTGCACAACCTCTGGCTTTTATAACAGCTTGCAGTCTCTGAGGCATGGACTTAATGAGTGACAAACAGTACTCATCATCAATCTGGCTCCAACTTTCTCTTGATTGCTGTTGCCAGGTCAGCTTTGCAGGTTGGAGCCTTGTCATGGACCATTTTCTTCAACTTCCACCAAAGATTTGCAATTGAATTGAGATCCGGACTATTTGCAGGCCATGACATTGATCTTATGTGTCTTCTTTCTAGGAATATTTTCACAGTTTTTGCTCTATGGCAGGATGCATTATCATCTTGCTAACTTATTTCATCATCCCCAAACATCCTTTCAATTGATGGGATAAGAAAAGTGTCCAAAATATCAATGTAAACTTGGGCATTTATTGCAGATGTAATGACAGCCATCTCCTCAGTGCCTTTACCTGACATGCAGCCCCATATCATCAATCACTGTGGAAATTTGTATGTTCTCTTCCAGCAGTCATCTTTATAAATTTCATTGGAATGACACCAAACAAATGTTCCTGCATCATCACCTTGCCCAATGCAGATTCACCATTCATCACTGAATGTGACTTTCATCCAGTCATCCACAGTCCTTGATTGCTTTTCCTTAGCCCATTGTAATCTTGTTTTTTCTGTTTAGGTGTTAATAATGGCTTTTGTTTAGCTTTTCTGTATGTAAATCCCATTTCCTTTAGGCGGTTTCTTACAGTTCGGTCACAGACATTGAGTTTTGTTGTGCATTTCCCGTTCTTGACGCTTTGATGTCTTTACTGGTCTACCAGTATGTTTCCCTTTAACAACCATCCCAGATTTTATACACAGCTAACTGTGAACAACCAACATCTTTTGCAACATTGTGTGTTGATTTACCCTCTTTTAAGAGTTTGATAATCCTCTCCTTTGTTAAATTGACATCTCTCGTGTTGGAGCCATGATTCATGTCAGTCCACTTGGTGCAACAGGTCTCCAAGGTGTGATCACTCATTTTTAGATGCAGACTAACGAGCAGATCTGATGCAGGTGTAAGGGCCGCTTTACACACACAAATGCTGTAATGGGACAAAATGCCGGAATGCCCGCGCTGCCACCAAGAATCACCAGGAAACAAAGAGTTAACTGGGCAGATATTTCTTTTATTCTATCCTACGCGTTTCAGGGATGTTCCCTGAGGAAGGAGCTCGGATAGAGGCTCTGAAACGCGTAGGATAGAAAAAAAGAAAATCTGCCCAGTTAACTCTTTGTTTCCTGGTGATTCTTGGTGGCAGCGCAGGCATTCCGGCATTTTGTCCCATTACAGCATTCCTGTTTCCACGTTTATCGTGAAGGTGCCGCCCTGCAGCAGCCATTCTACAAGCCATCTTACAGGCGATTATACCGGTTGTGGGTAACACAACCGAACCAGGTGAGCAGTTCCTGATATACACCGCTATAACCCTTTGTAAAAAGGATAAGACCCTATGCGCATTTATCTCACGTTTACAGGTTGCTTTACACACACAGATATCTGTGACCAACTTCTAAACAGATCTCTGGTTGCAGTGAAATCATGGACACATTGTTCCATTTTGTGGCCGTGTACAAAATGGAGCAATGTGTCCATGATTTCACTGTAACCAGAGATCTGTTCTGTTCAGAAGTTGGTCACAGATATCTGTGTGTGTAAAGCGGCCCTTAGTTTTGGGAATGAAAATGTACAGGGTGTTGCCATAATTTTTACCTCAGAATTGAGTTATTTCATAATTTTTCCCCCTGCTTGGTCAACAAAAGTAACCATTACTGGCTAGCACATTTTTTTTCAAGATTTAGTGTTTCAAGGCAGGGAGTTGCTATTTGAAATGACTTTAGTTTTGTGCCATGCCTGTGATCTGCTTTTTTTCTACACAATTAAACTGAATGAACATCCTCCGAGCCTGGGGATTCCATAATTTTTGCCAGGGGTTGTATACGTAACATGACCATTATTTTGCTTTAGACTGGGTTCACATGATCAAGTTTTCTCCATCCAAGAAAAAATGTCTGATTATTAATCAAACTCGGATCAGACTGCAAGAAGAGTTTAATCAGCAATTAATCAGAGTTGGATCATTTTCTCAGAGACGTAGAATAAAAAGAACAGTTTCTGAATCTTCACTTAGGCTAGGGTCACATTTAGAAGGTAAATTGTGATTACCGCATTTAGATCCGGATGTGGTAATCTCATGTGCCTTCAGACACATTTTGCTTCAAAATGTGTCCCTAAACCTGGATCCGGTAACCGGATTGCTCATAATGTGCAATCCGGTTGCCGGGTGCTTTGTTCATCCCTGCAGCTGCGGGGATGAACAAAGGGTTAATGTTAATATAATATGTGGGCACCATGTCTCCAGGAAGTGTGCACCCTCCCTAGAGACATGTTGTCCATATAGAGCAGCATATGAAGGGTTAAATGGCTTTATTACAGTATCACCGCTATTGTTGGATATTGTTGCATGTAGTGCAATCTGGTTTCCATTATGGGCTCCTATGGGGAGCGCTTCCTGATCCGGTTTCAAAAATCAGGTTCAAAATACAAACGCAGATATGACCCTAGCCTGTGTCCATGATTTCACTGCAACCAGAGATCTGCGAACAATTAGTGACGGGCGAATCCTAAATTACTCGGAATCGCTTGACTCTAGCGAGTCCGAGCCCGGGACTCGCTACTCGTTGTGAGTCTAGCGAGTCCAATGTTAATGAATGGGGAAGCGAGTAATAGCGAGTAATGTGTGATTTAAAAATCGCAGATGTGTCTCGGAAAGCGCTCGCATTGCCGTGTCGGAAGCCCCACTCGCAACTGTATTTTGCTGCTGTCTCCGAGGCCAAACTCGCATGTGTTTGAGGTGAGGCAAGTGATTTTCTGCAGCAAACCCCATGCTTTGTGCAAACAGGAAATAAGCCGACTCGAGCTGCCTGGCTGGACGCGCAGAAACACACCGAGTAAGCATGGCCCCTGTCAACAACCTGCAATTAATTGCTCTGGTGGAGGCTCGGCCCCTGCTTTGGCGGCCCACTGACCCTGCGTATGGGGATAACGTCCAGCGGACTACAGCCTGGAGGGAGATCGCACAGGGCGTTTTCCCAACGTTTCATCGTTGTGGCCATGATGTGCAGAGCAATATGGGTGAGTTAAATGTGTTCACACGTTATATTGCATTTACCGTATATAGTCGTGTATAAGCCGACCCGTGTATAAGCCGACCCCCCTACTTTAGCCCCAAAAAAGTGGGAAACCATATTGACCGCCATCCTTGTATACAGCGGCTATCACTGTTAGACAGCCCCCCAGCAGAGTATACAGCTCCACCTGCAGAGTATACAGGCCCCCCAGTGTGTATATATGCCACCGATATTAGGGTATACAGACCCCCCGTGGGTACACAGGCCCCCCAGCAGTGGGTATACAGGGCCCCCAGTGGTTATACAGTGCCCTCATAGTAGGGTCTACAGCCCCCCCGTGGGTATACAAGACCCCAGCAGTGGGTATACAGGGCCCCCGTGGGTATACAGGGCCCCCATAGTAGGGTATACAGGGCCCTTAATGTGTTATAATGCGCCGTCGCATGGTTGCCTATATTTGGATGGGGTCACAATAGTACACTTAGTTTAAGGGCTGGTCCTCCTGGCTCTGAAGGCCAGGGGGTTGGGTGTATATAAATACCACTAATGAGCGGAGTCTGGTGCCCGCACGATTACATTCTCTATGCGTTGACATGTGCCCTGCCCCATTTGTGATTGTGGCCAGGTGAGCTCAATGTCCGTAATGCTGTTGATGATGTTCCACACTGTCGTGTCCATGTGCCTTGTATACACATTACACACACAACATGCATAAAATGTTATTGTTGATTTGTACACATACTTTTAGTGTTTCAAATGTTACAGAGGTCTAAACCCGGTTTGAAATCATTTCACAGTTGACCACATTATGAAGCGGTGGAGGAGCTGCCGCGACCAATTCAAGCGGCAACACCGGAGGATCATGGAGGGGGGACCGGAAGCTGGTCACGGGACAATATATTGCCACTATGAATGGCTGTCCTTTCTAGAACCGGTGGCCCGTATGCCAAGGTATGTGTCTGCCGCACTGTTGTTTACTATTATTGTTATTATTATTTATTTATATAGCGCCATTAGGTTCCATGGCACTTTACATGAGGATAAGGGTTAACGACAAAAAACAGTACATGAAGACAATCAGGTCATACAGGTACAAGAGGAGAGGACCCTGTCCACGAGGGCACACAGTGTACGTATGAAGCTCTATAATGAGTGTGCTGGTTTACATACCCACACTGGGGTTTGTTTCTGCCATGGTGCAACACAATTGTATTACCTTTGGCAATGATCCAGGACATACACATTTATAGTCACATTGTGACGTTGGGACAAATAAGCAATGTTCTGCAGGGTGGTCAGACACAATGTTCCGTGACCTCACAATTAGCTATTATTGTTGGCATGTTTGTGGAACAAAGCCATGTTCTTCCCTGCAATGGCCTCTAAGGTGTGTGGCCCTGTCTGGTTTGCCTGTCATAAGCCTCATTTGTATCAGTTCCTAATGGCCTCGACTTGCATAAGGGCCACATACATCCCTACACGTTTAGTTGTGGGTGTTTTTTTCGGCTAAATAACGTTGCAAGGATATACCCCTTTTGCACTAAACTGTTTGTACACCATCCCAGATTGTTGACACAGTCACACACATTTCAGAACATACCCTGTATCACTACAAATATGTGTGGCTCAGTTTTCCCATGGGTATATTTGGGGCTGCAAGGTAATGGTGTAGATATTAGGGCCCACATGTGAATTTAAATTTTTTTTGTCGTTAACTCATGGCCACATTACGAATCCTCCGGAAAACATAGTGTATTAATGCTGTATAAAATCAAACTAAAGAGGGCCATATTTTAAGTGCAACAGGCTTTTATGTCCAAGGTCCTTTAGGAAACCCGAGGTTTGCCCTTGCTGCTCCCGGTTTTTTGTTCGGCCCCGTTGGAATAACTGTAAAACTCTCCATCTGTGCATACCACCTTGTTTGGCACCAACGATGTGTGACCCGCTGCTCAAAAACAACCCCATACTCTATGTCCATTACAGTCGTTTCAAAACCCAAGCCATCTGTTTGGTGTGTTTATATTTACCAAGACATTCCTGATTAGCATACATGGCAGCAAAAAGGAGTGTAGGACACTAACGCCGAATGCTCATGTGTCACCTATGCTGCATGACTACATTTACTGTCTTGCTCACCTGCCCTATAGATCTGGGTTATGTGCATTGAGACCAAGGCCGTCCACACTGTGTCTTTTTGTGTCCATCTGATGGCAAACAACCCTGAAGAATGTGTTTGCCTCACAGTGTCAGGCTATAGCTTTGTCCACATAAAGTTTCCACAAAAAGTCTAAGCAATAGTTGTGGCCACTAATATGTCTTCAAGTGACTACATAGCTGTCCTGCCTAAGGCAGGGCACAGTGTAATAGTGCGGACAAATTTTAAAATGTGTAATGTAATGGCAAAAAATCGTGGAGCAACACTACCCACACATACAATATTGTTTCAGGCATGAGCCAAAAATGTCATTAATTTATTTGCTGCAATTCCATCTTAAGGGCAACAATGAAAAGACACAGAATATACAGATACACTGAGTCAAAAAAGCGTGCACATGTTATGTTTGGCCTATGGTTTTGTTTCCAAACGCAACCCATTCACCAAATGTTTTTTATATTTACCCACAGAGCTGCTCACTTTCGGAGGCGGCCTCGTCACCCGCCAGCAGAGCTGCCTGAGGAGGCGAGGGAGGCCCCTCAACCCCCACCAGATGAGGAGGAGGGAGTACCACCACCACCACCACCTCCGCCACCACCTTTGGGGCCACAGATAGAAGAAGAGGAGGATGAAGGGCCACACCAGCGCCCTCCACTGCCGACTGCCAGCAGTGTGGGGAGTCACTGGAACCCCAGCAGCCCTGCTCTGATCCCGGGGGCACCACAAGACCGCAGAGGACAGTGTAATGCTGACTTTGCCCGCAGTCTCATACCGTTCTTGGATGACATTCCATTCGAGAGACGACTGCGGGCATGGTCAGCAATACATATTGTAATAGATGCGTGTCGCCCTCCAAACCACCCTGGCCAGGTCTTTTCCTATTTGGAGGGGTGGCAGCAATCTGGCGCAAACCGGCTAGACAGGCACACACCACGACAGGACAGCTATGTGGCGACCCAGAGGCCGTACCAACATTTCGGGCCAACCCACATGGACCTCCCAACCCAAGGACATTTTGAGACACCGGCCCAGGTGACCCACCCTACAGGGTTACAAGCAGTGGGGAGGCTATCCATGGGGCCCTGGACCTCCTCCAGGACCAGGGTGATGGTGGCCCGGTAGAGGCTACCCCACACAATCTTCCCACCTACCACCAGCTGTAGGGTCAACTTTTTTTTTCTTTTGGGTTATCTAAATAGTGCATGTTTGCACTTTTGACATGTTTATTTCTGTTTATTTTCGTTGCTTTTCGAAAGCTTAAAAAAAAAAAAAATCTGACATCTTTGCCATTAAGGCATAATAATACAGATTTTTAAAAAAAAAATGCTTTGTGTCTGTCTTTTTTCAGGGAATGGATGTGTAGGTTGTTTTGTGGGTGGCCTTAAAGTCATCATCATTAGCAAGTACTTTACGGCCTGCATGGCGCATGAGGGCACCTTGGTTAGTACGTGTAAAATCATTACTGCACATACCAATGTTGCTAACAAAGAAATAGTGCCTGTGTTTGGGGTGGGGGTTACTTAATGACTCGGTATGGCAACAACACTAGGAACACAGATGCGAGAGGCTGGGACGTCTACTTGCAACACAGAACGTCTATGCGTTATCTCAGTAGCGTACAGTGGCACCCTTCGCCAGGCTCCAGCAGGATCATAGTACAAGCAACGTCTTCGATGCAGGCATAGGCTTGTTGCCTCAAAAAATTAGCCCAAGGGGCGGGATCAACTCTATTTAGAAGTAGAGGATGGTGCGTGGCCCAAACTATATTCTTGCTTGTCCTGAGAGCATAGGAGAAGCAACGTCTTCGATGCAGGTATAGGCTTGTTGCCTCAAAAAATTAGCCCAAGGGGCTTGATCAACTCTTTTTAGATATAGAGGAGGGCGCGTGGCCCATACTATATTCTTGCTTGTCCTGAGAGCATAGGAGAAGCAACGTCTTCGATGCAGGTATAGGCTTGTTGCCTCAAAAAATTAGCCCAAGGGGCTTGATCAACTCTTTTTATATATAGAGGAGGGAGCGTGGCCCATACTATATTCTTGCTTGTCCTGAGAGCATAGTACAAGCAAGTAATTCGATGCAGGTATAGGCTAGTTGCCTCAAAAAATTAGCCCAAGGGGCGGGATCAGCTCTATTTAGAAGTAGAGGATGGTGCGTGGCCCAAACTATATTCTTGCTTGTCCTGAGAGCATAGGAGAAGCAACGTCTTCGATGCAGGTATAGGCTTGTTGCCTCAAAAAATTAGCCCAAGGGGCTTGATCAACTCTTTTTAGATATAGAGGAGGGCGCGTGGCCCATACTATATTCTTGCTTGTCCTGAGAGCATAGGAGAAGCAACATCTTCGATGCAGGTATAGGCTTGTTGCCTCAAAAAATTAGCCCAAGGGGCGGGATCAACTCTATTTAGATATAGAGGAGGGAGCGTGGCCCATACTATATTCTTGCTTGTCCTGAGAGCATAGTACAAGCAAGTAATTCGATGCAGGTATAGGCTTGTTGCCTCAAAAAATTAGCCCAAGGGGCGGGATCAACTCTATTTAGAAGTAGAGGATGGTGCGTGGCCCAAACTATATTCTTGCTTGTCCTAAGAGCATAGGAGAAGCAACGTCTTCGATGCAGATATAGGCTTGTTGCCTCAAAAAATTAGCCCAAGGGGCTTGATCAACTCTTTTTAGATATAGAGGAGGGCGCGTGGCCCATACTATATTCTTGCTTGTCCTGAGAGCATAGGAGAAGCAACGTCTTCGATGCAGGTATAGGCCTGTTGCCTCAAAAAATTAGCCCAAGGGGCTTGATCAACTCTTTTTAGATATAGAGGAGGGAGCGTGGCCCATACTATATTCTTGCTTGTCCTCAGAGCATAGTACAAGCAAGTAATTCGATGCAGGTATAGGCTTGTTGCCTCAAAAAATTAGCCCAAGGGGCGGGATCAACTCTATTTAGAAGTAGAGGATGGTGCGTGGCCCAAACTATATTCTTGCTTGTCCTGAGGGCATAGGAGAAGCAACGTCTTCGATGCAGGTATAGGCTTGTTGCCTCAAAAAATTAGCCCAAGGGGCTTGATCAACTCGTTTTAGATATAGAGGAGGGAGCGTGGCCCATACTATATTCTTGCTTGTCCTGAGAGCATAGTACAAGCAAGTAATTCGATGCAGGTATAGGCTTGTTGCCTCAAAAAATTAGCCCAAGGGGCGGGATCAACTCTATTTAGAAGTAGAGGATGGTGCGTGGCCCAAACTATATTCTTGCTTGTCCTGAGAGCATAGGAGAAGCAACGTTTTCGATGCAGGTATAGGCTTGTTGCCTCAAAAAATTAGCCCAAGGGGCTGCATTGTATTTTTTAAAAAAAATTAAAATTAGAAATGCTCACAAGCGGATGCACTTGTAAAGTAAAAAGATGTTTACTGATTGCGTATTTTTTTTATCATGCCGCAAATGTTTCAGGAACATGACTTATCACATCGTCTCAGCTGAGGGAGATGCCGATGCTTCCTGTCTTAAAAGGGCATGAAGTTACAAGCGCAATATTCCAATCCTATTAATTAAGATTAGGTTACACTACAATTGGGTACTGTCGTCTGGGGGGCTTACGAACTCCGATGATATCCAGTCCTTGTTGAACTTTATGAGAGTCAGCCTGTCGGCATTTTCAGTAGTAAGCCGTGACCTTCTATCAGTGACTATACCCCCAGCGGCACTGAAAACACGCTCTGATGTCACACTAGCAGCTGGGCAGGCCAGCACCTCCAAGGCATACAGAGCGAGCTCTGTCCAAGTGTTAAGCTTGGAAACCCAGTAATTAAAGGGTACTGAAGGGTCGGTTAGGAAGCTGGTACTGTCACTGACATACTCATTCACCATGTTGGAAAATTGTTGTCTCCTAGTCAAGGTGACCGCAGGCATTATCCGTTGTTGATTGGAAGGTCTGTTGAACATCGCCCAGTTGGTGGACATCTTACCCCCTCCTCTTCTTGACATTGTTGACGTTTGTGTCCCAACCAAAGGCTGCTGTTGGAAAGAGCTGATTCTTCGGGGTACAGCGGAGTCAGACGGTGATATGGACATCAAATTGTCAACAACAACAGTCTTGAAAAATTCCGTCGTTAAGCCCCTGGTTGACTGCAACAGCAGCGACGGAAATTTATCTTTGTATCTGGGGTCCAAAAAGGTTGACAACCAATAGAGGTTGCTGGCATATATGTGAATGACGTGTGGATCTTGGGAGAGACATTGACACATTACGTCAGCCATATGTGCTAAGCTGCAAAGACTCATCTCCTCGGTTGCAACAGAATGAGGATCACTACGCATCATGGCCTCTACATCGGTCTCCGCCTCCTCCTCTTCAGCCCACCCATGCTGTACCGACATAAACTTAGGGTTTGGAGTATCATCTAGGTTCACATCAGTACCACAGAAAAATGAATCTTCTTCATCATCACCCTCATCACCTTCTTCTTCCAGAGGCAATGTAGCCTGCTGGTGTTGGCTTGGCTGGCTAGGATCAGCGATGTTAAATTCTGGCTCCATAGCCATCCACTGGGCCCTCAAAGCTTCTGTTTTCAGATTCAGGAGCGACTCCTTAAGCAAACAGAGCAGGGGGATGGTGAGACTGATAATGGACTGATCATCGCTGACAAGTTTGGTGCAGTATTCAAAGTTGTCCAGCAACTCGCAAAGATCAGCGATCCAGACCCACTCTAAAGTAGTAATGTGTCTGGTCTGACTTCCGTGGTGACGGGCATGTTGCAGCTGATATTCAGCTATTGCCCTCTGCTGCTCATTAAACCTTGCCAACATATGGAATGTTGAGTTCCATCTCGTGGGCATGTCGCAAATTAGCCGGTGTTTAGGCAAATTAAATTTGTTTTGAAGGGCTGAAAGACTGCCAACTGCTGTGGACGAATGTCTAAAATGGGCGCAAATTCGCCTCACCTTCTCGAGTAGGTCAGATAACTCGGGGTATATTTTAAGGAATTTCTGAACTATTAAGTTCAGCACGTGAGCCAGGCAAGGGACGTGAACAAGGTTACCGTGCTTCAGTGCCGCCACAAGGTTTCGTCCATTATCGCTCACAACAAGACCTGATTGTAGTTGCAGTGGGGCCAGCCACTCATCAGTCTGTTGCTTAAGGCCCTTCCACAGCTCAGTTGCAGTGTGAGGTGTGTCACCTAGACAGATAAGCTTCAGAAGAGCCTGTTGTCGCCTTGCTGAAGCACTACTGCAAAGCTCCCAACTTGGACGTGATGGTGCGGGCAGCTGAGCAGTGGACAAGGAAGTTGCAGAAGCAGATTGCGCACTGGACATATATGATGAGGCAGCCACCCTGAATGATGTTGTGCCTGCTATTTGTGGAGTTGGCAGTATTTCAGATGCTCGACTTTGTGAAGTTGGGACACTGTCCACCAGGTTGATCCAGTGAGCCGTTACTGAGATGTATCTGCCCTGTCCATAAGTACTTGTCCACGTGCCCGTTGTTAGGTGGACTTTGGCGGTTACCGCATTAGTTAGTGCACGCTTTAAGTTGTTGACAACGTGCTGGTGTAACGCGGGGACGGCACTACGTGAGAAAAAGTGGCGGCTGGGTACAGTGTATCGTGGTGCCGCCACAGCCAACAACTCCCGAAAAGACTCTGTACCTACAAGCCTAAACGGCAGCATTTCCACAGCTAACAACTTTGCAATTTTAGCAGTCATTTTTTGGGAAAATGGGTGTGTGGATAGGTACTTCTTTTGCCTTTCATACAGCTGTGGCACAGACAACTGGACGTTTGCCGCACACACACCAGTGGCTTCACTACTCTGAAGTCTCTGGCTGGGGTTCCACATAGAAATCCGTTTTTGGAAGTGATTTTCATCACCAATCCGTTTTTTTCTGGGTGCTTTTTGAGCCTCCTGCACTCCTGAACGTTTTTGGACTTTTCATTAAAAAAACGCATGCGCGAACGCATGCGCAAACGCAAGTGCGCATATGCCATGCGTTCGCGCATGCGTTTCCCATAGGGCCCCATGTTAAAAAAAAGCATGAAAACGCATGCGTTTTTTAACTGATGCCAAAAACGTTGCATGCAACGTTTTTGACTCAAAAACGGACAGGGCAATGTTTGGAGCTCCAGAGAAAAACGGACAGGGTGTTTATTACATCCAATCCGTTTTTCTGTCAGTTTTTGGACTTAGAAAAAAAAAATGAGAAAACTGAAGCCAAAAACGGACTGAGGGCTCATGTGGAACCCCAGCCTCTCTTGTAGCGCAGCTTCGGAGGAGTACGTTTCAGCAGGAGCTGATGCCTGAACACTAGCTGGTGAAGGATGGATCTGAGGTGTCCTGGAAGTGTTGGGATCAGAAGGCACTGATTCTGAACCCTGATGGGCCGACCACTGAATTGGGTGCTTAACAGACATATGCTTACGCATACTGCTGGTGCTCAGGTTTTTTTTTCCCAGGCCTCTGCTTAGCCTTGCATGGCAGATGTTGCAGATCACCACATTTGGTACAGATGGGGCATCCTTAAAAAATTGCCACACAATGGCTTTTCGACCTTTATGTTGAATTGGAGGCAAAGGAGGATGACTCTGTACCACACCAACTGTTGACACAGTTTGGGCAACTGTGTTTACAGTTTGTGCAACAGTTGGTACACTTTGTGCAACAGTTGACACAATTTGGCCAACTGTTCTCACTGTTTGTGCTCTGGAGAAAGGAGTAAGCCTGGGTGCTTTTGGCGGTGGTACATAGCAACTTTCCTCCTCCTGGCTGCTCTGTTGGCTATGCATGCCAAGAGTCCAGGTAGGATCTGTGGTCTCATCATCCACGCCTTCCTCCTCAAAGTCTTCGAGATAATGTGACTGAGCAGGCTGGCCAGATGAGATGTGTGTCTCATCATCGTCATCATCATCCACCTCCTGAGATGCTGTATGGCTTTGGTGAAAGTGGCTTTCTTGAGTACGAGGTGCTTCCAAACTTTGGCCATGAATAGACATTACGTCTTCTTCAAGTATCTCGTCAGGCACTGCTAAAGAAAGGCCAGATGGAATCGAGTGCTGATACGAACCAAATAAATCATCGGAGTGACCAAGGTCGCACTCCAAGTTTTCCTCTGGCTGCCAATGGCTTGAGGAAATAGGAAGCCTTTGAGGATTGGATGGCCCTGCGTTGTCTGTAGCGACACTAGACTGTGTTGGCACGGACGATTGTGTACTCAAAGAACCAGTGGTGGAGGTGTTATCAGCCATCCAAGTTGTTATCTGGTCATGCTCTTCCGGCCTCAAGACACGTTTTTGTTGAGTACTGGTAATTTTAGACGGGAGAAAGAGAGATCTATCAATCCTCGTCTGTCTACCTGTACCAGTGCCTTCTTGGGCACGACTGCTACGGCCACGACCTTGTCCCCGTCCCTTTGCCACATCTTTTTGCGGAAATTGTGGTTTTTGTGACATTTTTGAAAAAAGCACAGCCACCGAGATGGAGTTTGGTGTTGCTGCAGGCGTCACTTACTGGCGGGTTAAGTGTGTGCTAACACTTGACAGTGAAGCAGCACACTGGTCCCTCAAAAAATTAGAAAGTGTGCACAGCCACCGAGATGGAGTTTGGTGTTGCTGCAGGTGTCACTTACTGGCGGGTTAAGTGTGTGCTAACACTTGACAGTGAAGCAGCACACTAGTCCCTGAAAAAATTAGAAAGTGCGCTCAGCCACCGAGATGGAGTTTGGTGTTGCTGTAGGCGTCACTTACTGGCGGGTTAAGTGTGTGCTAACACTTGACAGTGAAGCAGCACACTAGTCCCAGCAAAAATTAGAAAGTGCGCACAGCCACCGAGATGGAGTTTGGTGTTGCTGCAGGCGTCACTTACTGGCGGGTTAAGTGTGTGCTAACACTTGACAGTGAAGCAGCACACTAGTCCCTGAAAAAATTAGAAAGTGCGCACAGCCACCGAGATGGAGTTTGGTGTTGCTGCAGGCGTCACTTACTGGCGGGTTAAGTGTGTGCTAACACTTGACAGTGAAGCAGCACACTAGTCCCTGAAAAAATTAGAAAGTGCGCACAGCCACCGAGATGGAGTTTGGTGTTGCTGCAGGCGTCACTTACTGGCGGGTTAAGTGTGTGCTAACACTTGACAGTGAAGCAGCACACTGGTCCCTCAAAAAATTAGAAAGTGTGCACAGCCACCGAGATGGAGTTTGGTGTTGCTGCAGGTGTCACTTACTGGCGGGTTAAGTGTGTGCTAACACTTGACAGTGAAGCAGCACACTAGTCCCTGAAAAAATTAGAAAGTGCGCACAGCCACCGAGATGGAGTTTGGTGTTGCTGTAGGCGTCACTTACTGGCGGGTTAAGTGTGTGCTAACACTTGACAGTGAAGCAGCACACTAGTCCCAGCAAAAATTAGAAAGTGCGCACAGCCACCGAGATGGAGTTTGGTGTTGCTGCAGGCGTCACTTACTGGCGGGTTAAGTGTGTGCTAACACTTGACAGTGAAGCAGCACACTAGTCCCTGAAAAAATTAGAAAGTGCGCACAGCCACCGAGATGGAGTTTGGTGTTGCTGCAGGCGTCACTTACTGGCGGGTTAAGTGTGTGCTAACACTTGGCAGTGAAGCAGCACACTGGTCCCTGAAAAAATTATTAAGTGCGCACAAGTAGTCGCACAAGTAGGTGGCGTACGTGCTATTTGCAGCTAGGAGAGCAGCAACGCACTGTTCTGCCACAGACAAAATAACGCTGAAGGGGTTTTTTAGGACCCAAAGTCTATCAGCTGCCAAAAAATTGTTAATACTACCTCAGCTAAGCCTCTGACTTCAGCTATTAGAACAGCTGAGTGAGTAAGCGAAGCTATGAGGTCGCTCCTGTGAACACTGTAGGGCTGCAGCTCCCTGCTTCCCTGCCTGCCTACAGTCTCAAAGTACACTGTACTCCTCTGTCCTCCTGCTAGCTCTCACAAGAGCTGTTTGGGGTTAATATAAGGAATCTTGAAGTTTCCCTACACTCACTGACAATCCCTATGATCTGCTCCAGAATCTACCTCACCCTGCTCTAGCTCAGATCTTCAGAGAAATGTGCTCAAAATGGCGGTGGCAAGGCTTATATACAGCCTTGCCTGTCATCCATGACATAGGCATCACGATGGACAGCAGCCAATCATAGTAATGCCACAACCAACATGGCTGTGGCATTACTGAATATGATTGGCTAACATGCTTGTCCATCTTCACAAGTTTGTCTGACCTAACACGCTAGGCTGTCTCGGAAGCTTTGTCGGAACATAACAGATTCTGTATTCGCGAGTCCCGAATACAGAATACAGGACTCGGATTCGTAGACTCGCTCGGAATCGCTAAGACTCGCTCAGACTCGCTCGGAATCGCTGCTTACAGCGGGTATCCGTGAAGCGGTGCGATTCTGTAAACGATTTTGGGGAGATTCAAGCTACATAGCGATGTGATATAGCGAGTCTCGCTAGTAAAACCAGGATTGCCATTTACTTGCATTGGACTCGCTACTTTGCGAGTCCTCGCTGGAAAACTCGCCGAGTAGCGAGTCCTGCGAGTCCCTTACTACTCCCCGAGTAACGAGTCCTAGCGAGTAGATTCGCCCATCACTACGAACAATCTCTGCACGATTATCTGTACATGTAAATGGGCCTTAAAATGTGTATACATATGTCCATGTCTCTGGCATGTGGCTGAACAGATGGCACACATGCCGGAGACATGTACATGTGAAAGAGGCCTAATGCACACTTTCCCCTGCTTTTTCTAGGAACATGAACACCGTTAACTTTAAGGGTACGTTTACATGCCGCAATTTTTTGTGGCGATCGGAGACAATCTAACGTGCGCGTGCACATTTGTCATGGTTGCCTGAGATCGCCGATGGCGCTTTTACACGCCGCAATTTCGCCCTCAACTTAAGGCAATGTGTCAACCCAGAAATCGCCACACCAACAGCGGGAAACATCCGTTAGACTCCCCTCGCAGGTTCACACGCCGCAATCCCCAAAGGAATGTGGGCGTACATGTTCAGCATGGCGAGATCATAGGCATTGCAGACTGGTGTACACCGCGCCCCAAACACGCTGATAAGACAACGTAATAGCGTTATTATTGGGCAGCCTGCGTGTGGTGGTGAATGGACAGCTCTTCAAATATGGCGCGGTGTCAAGTGACAGCCAATGTGAACACAGTAGCCACCACCAATCAACGCTGATGGGGCGCGGACTCCAGCACACTGTGGCACGCCTACGGGAAATCAATAGGCGAAGCAGATTCCATCACTATTGCCCGTTCACACGCCAAAAGCCGGGAATCTCGCCTTCATGATTGCCCCTGATTTTGGAGCAGTGCTCTGTTATCGAAACCAGGCGACAGGATTTTATCGCCGCCAAATTCCCAAATTACATGCCGCAACTGGGAGGCAATTTGACGGCGATGGTGCCGGGGCGACATATCGGACAGATTTCTTGTCGCCATTGCGGCGTGTAATGGTACCCTTAGAGCTTACAATGAAGAGAAGTGGAAAGTTGCACGTTTGAGAAGATCAGGTGGTTCCAACTAATTGGAAGCAGAGTGCTCTGACTATGTCTGCCCTGAAGACATCAGTAATAGGGTATACAGAAAAGGAGTCGGTACATCTATGGTTCAAGTGAATAAAATCTTTTCTTTATTAGTGCATAGTTTAAAAACAGGCAGTATGCATGTACAGACTTCCTAGGAAAGAACCTCAAAAATTTTAGAATTTTCAAGGAAACCTAAAAGCGGATTGTCTATACATGGATTCACTCATCTCTAACTGCAGTGTAAATTTCAGTGTATTGCCCTGTATGATTTCTCCTAGTAACAGTAAAAAATATATGTATCTGGAAGGGTAGGAAAACAAAATAACAGAGAATTAAACAAAAAATGCCTGCAGCATCAGAGAGTTAAGTAAGGATGTCAAAATTTGATGTAACATTGTCTGCCATAAAACCCTCCATCCGCCCGTTTTATTGAGCATCACAGTGGAAAAGAAATGAATCTTCATAGACTGTAATTTCAAACAGCACTTATTCATTTCAGCTGAACGCCACATCACCTGCAGACTGTCTAGCTGAAAATAAAACGTAAGGTTAGATTGAATAAAATGATTTGGGGGATTCTTGAGGAACTGTGAAACTTCATTTGCTTATTGGCCCTTTATTGAATTCAGTGGGGTTTAGTGGGGTTTTACAATTTACTGAACTTTTAATCTACTATACAACACTAAAGGGCTCACTTAACGCATACGACATTCAGCTTTACTTCTGATGATGTTCCCCATCTATCACAGAAGCTTTGTGGCAGACGATACAGAATGTCATCTTTGACATTAATTATATGGGTGTAGACTTCTACTAAGTTGCTATAGGGTTGGCTGAAATGGCAGCAAGCACTGGAAACCAAATATATGGCTTGTAAATAAAACATCCTGTTGAGGGAGAATCAGGATCATCACCAAATCAGATAATGAAAAAAAGATATTTGGAGTTTTATTAATAGCTATTAGAAATTGTGCATGGCAAACTAAATGCTGCACAGAATGCAGCATGTCTACTGCATTCAGGGAAGGGGTCCCCCATGGCTCTAGCCCCCCTGTAACCTTTAAAAAAGACATTTGAAAACTTACAGATAAGAGGTCTAATGGGTGGAGTCTTATTAAGAGTTCTTCACTGCTGGCACCATCCTCCAGCCTCCTCCTTGTGTATCCCGTTCCCATGTATACCAGGATTTGCAACATATGTGCCAGAATGAGCCCAGGATGAGGGACATATATACCTGGATGAGGGACATACATACCAGGATGGAGGGACATACCGTATATACTCAAGTGTAAGCCGACCCGTGTATAAGCCGACCCCCCTACTTTTGCCCCCAAAACCTGGGAAAACCTATTGACTCGTGTATAAGCCGAGGGTGGACCCCAGCACAGGTATACAGCCCCCAGCAGTGTGGTATACAGGCCCCCCAGTGGTAGTATACAGCAGCCTCCCCAGTGGCATATACAGGCCCCAGCAGTATATACAGCAGCCCCAGTGGTATACAGCAGCCTCCCCAGTGGTATATACAGACCCCACCAGTATATACAGCAGCCCCTGTGGTATATACAGACCCCACCAGTATATACAGCAGCCCCAATGGTATACAGGCCCCACCAGTATATACAGCAGCCCCAGTGGTATACAGGCCCCAGCAGTATATACAGCAGCCCCGGGGGTATACAGCAGCCTCCGGGGGTATACAGCAGCCCCAGCATTATACAGCAGCCCCAGGGACATACAGCAGCCTCCCCAGTGGTATATACAGACCCCACCAGTATATACAGCAGCCCCAGTGGTATACAGGCCCCACCAGTATATACAGCAGCCCCAGTGGTATACAGCAGCCCCCAGGGGTACACAGCAGCCCCTAGGGTATACAGCAGCCCCCAGGGGTACACAGCAGCCCCCAGGGGTACACAGCAGCCCCCAGGGGTATACAGCAGCCCCCAGGGGTACACAGCAGCCCCCAGGGGTATACAGCAGCCCCCAGGGGTACACAGCAGCCCCCAAATGCTGGCACTCGTCCCCCCCGCTGCTTAACTTACCATCCCTGGTCTTCTGCACACACAGCGCCGGTCTTCTGTGCTCCGTCCTCCATGCTCCCGTCCTCGCTGCATCCGGGATCCCCGGCCGTCGCACGATGACGTCATATGCCTGCGACGGCCGGGGATCCCGGATGCAGCCGACGGGAGCATGGAGGAGAGAGCACCGAGGACCGGCGCTGTGTGTGCAGAAGACCGGGGATGGTAAGATAAGCAACGGGGGAGCCCTTACACAGCGGGGGGCCCTTACACAGCGGGGGGCGAGTGCCTGCCTGCATTTGGGGGCCAGATATGCACTGCTTCCCCCTGCCGCTGATTGACAGGGGGAAGCAGTGCATATATAATGAGCGGCCCCACGTGACGGGGCCGCTCATACAGCAGCCTCCCCCCACCTCCTCCAGCCTCCCCAGCCCCGGACACAGCCCCCACGACAGCAGCCTACCGTATTGACCCATGTATAAGCCGAGGGGGAGACTTTTCAGCCCAATTTTTGGGCTGAAAAACTCGGCTTATACACTAGTATATACGGTATATACAAGGACGGGCCCAGGGTGGGGCATATATTGCAGGATGGGCCCAGGATGGGTACATATATATCAGGAAGGGAGACATTTATGCCAGGATGAGGGACATATATACCAGGATGGGGGAGATATATACCAAAAGGGGAGACATATATTCCAGGATATGACACATATATACCAGGATTTGGGACATATGGTACACTGACGAGCAAAAGGCTAACAATATTTTGAACTTGTGACTTTCAGGCTCCATATCTCACTATCCACTACAATTTTTAGCATGAGACTACTTTCATCTTATAGACAATCATCTGTGTTTCCTTATACATAAATTGACTTGCAACTATTTAGCATTCGGGATGAGCGAGCATGCTCGCTGGTACTCGGTGCTCGCCCGAGCATCTCAGTACTCGGCATACTCCACGAGCACCGCGTACCTGCGAGATGCTTAGGCAGATGCACGGCTCCCCCTCCCTGCATGTTGGCGCTCTTTATAGAGCTAGCCCTCATGCAGTGATTGGCTGCCACACACTGTAATGCCACAGCCATCTTGGTTGTGGTATTTCGATGATTGGCTGGCCACAGATCGTCATCCGGTCTATTTCAGACCTGATGACGGTGTGCTCATTCCTTTCCCCTGTTTGACTTGTTATTTTCACTTTAGCAGCGTGTGCGGTAGCTTCTGGCTTCTGTACATTTGCTGCTAAAGTGAAATCCAAGTGAAAAAAAAAATAAAAAATACCATACTCAACTGTCCTCAGACTATCCTGGACTCATCCGATCACTGCAAGGACCTGCCGGTAATCAGCTGATGCTGTCACTTGACAGCATTAGCTGATCAGGAAGTCCCACAGTAGAAAGTCAGCTTTTTCCCGCCCGGCCGGTTAAATCATCAGCTGATGCTGTCAGGTGATCATTTAAACCAGCTGAATGCAAAAAAGCTGGCTTTTTACTGGGACTTAGATGATCAGATGATGCTGTCAGATGACAGCATCAGATGATGACCGACAGATCCTGGAGCCGAGAGGACGTGCCTGCAGAGAGGTGAGTTTTTTTTTTTCTACTCATGCATCAGCTGATTGTTTTAACCGGCTTTTAAACAGTCAGCTGATGTGTCATCTCATTCCGGTCCTTGAACCTGTTATTGATCATCTGAACAGTTTGCAAACCAAAGAGATGATGTTGGATCCGGATTGGACGTTGCGGGACCCTCGACCCATGACTATGTCAGAGTGGGGGGGTTTCTTTTGTTCACTAAAGATGGAGTCACTAATTGTGTGGCGTTTTATTTCTAATAAAAAATATTTTTCTTTGTGTTGACTTGTTGCACCTGGCTGGACACAAAAATAGGGCGATGACCACGTCATTTTTTTAAATTATTTCATGAAATTCATGACATAATTAAAAAAAAGGGCTTCCCTATATTTTTGGTTCACAGTTGGGTACAAATAGGCAGCTGGGGTAGGTGGCAGCCTGTACCTGCCTGCTGTTCCTGGCTGGCATACAAAAATATGGTGAAGCCCATGTCGATTTTTTTTTTTAAATTCATTAAAAAATAAAAAAAATAAAATCCAAACACATAACCCTTAGGGTTAGGGGGTTAAAAAAATGCATCGGCTCCCACTGCATTTTCTATTGCCAGCTAAGGGTTACCCAAGCAACTACTGGCTGCTAACTCCTACTGCTTGGTGTTACCTTATCTGGCAATGTAAATCCAGGGAAGCCCTTTTTTTAAATTTTTTTTTTTTTTTGCAAAAAATGAAAAAAAAAAATAACGTGGGGTTCACCATATTTTTGTATGCTAGCCAGGTACAGCAGGCAGGCACGGGCTGCACCCAACCCCCAGCTGCCTATTTGTACTTGGCTTGGAACAAAAAAATATAGGAAAGCCCTATCTTTTAACTATTTCATGAATTTCATGAAATAATGAAAAAAAATAATGTGGGCGTCGCCCTATTTTTGTGTCCAGCCACGTACAACTAGGCAGATGGAGGCTGGAATCCTCAGCGCAGGGTGGCCCAAACTTTCTGTGAATTGCAGTCCGCAGTCACCTCAGAAAATGGCGCGTTTATAAAAGCGCCATCTTCTGGCACTGCACCGTCTCTTCCAGGTCAGGGTGACAGGTGGCTCACTGGGTAATAATGGGTTAGGGCTAGCCTGAAATTCACGGTTTCACGCCAACATTAGACACAGCCACCATGAATTAATAATAATGAGATGAAAAAAATGCAACACAGAAAAAAATGTTTTTATTTGAAATAAAACACAACACAATTAGTGCCTCCATCTTTATTGAAGAAAAGAACCCCTCGCCCTCCTGCAACGTAGTCCAGGGTCGAGGGTCTCGCGAGGTCCAATCCGGATCCAATATCATCTGATTGGTTTGCCGGTAGGTTCAAGGACCTGAATAAGATAACACATCAGCCGATTGTTTAAAAGCAGGTTAAAACAATCGGCTGATGCATCAGTAGAAAAAAAAACAAAACATACTCACCTCTCTCCAGACACGACCTCTCAGCTCCAGGATTTGCCGGTAATCAGCTGGTGCTGTCACCTGACAGCATCAGCTGAGCATCTAAAGCCCGGTAAAAAGCTGGTTTTTTTATCGCTCAGCCGGTTTAAATGATCACCTGACAGCATCAGCTGATCATTTTAACTGGCTTTCTACCACAGGACTTCCCGATCAGCTGAAGCTGTCAGATGACAGCATCAGCTGATTACCGGCAGGTCTTGGAGCCGATTAGATGTGTCCCAGGAGACTGCTATTTTTATTATTTTGTTCACTTAGATTTCAATTTAGCAGCGAATGTACAGGAGCCAGAAGCTGACGCACACGCTGCGAGTGTGAAAGTAACATGTCACACGGGGGGAAGAACACAGAACTCTGCTTCCCCTTGTGTGACAATTACAGGGGTCTTCCTCAAGCTGTTCTCATGTCATTTGAGCACTGTTATTATACATTTGTGACATTTTTAGGCTTTCTGCAGAGTGCTGGGGGTTCCACCGGAAAAAATGCTCGAGTTTCCCATGGGTTAACATTGGGCTCGGTGCTCGGGTCAAGCACCTGAGCATTGCAATATGCTCGACCCGAGTATTTTACTGCTCGCCCATCACTATTTAGCATATGATTAGTTATACAGATTCTTTATATGTCACAGCAATGGTACTGTTTTGCTACTGGTTTTATAAAATTATTTTTCATTTTGTATATTACAATATGCAACCTGTTCTCACATTCCCTAATAGCTCAGTGTGTTATTAGGTTGATTTCCAAGTGAAAGGTCACTGATTTGAGTTAAGGAGCAGCCATGAAGATTTCAAAAGAATAGATAAACAGCATCATCCAGCTTATCGATAGCAATCTCTCGGCCAAGAAAATTGACAAACTGCATCATTTGAGTGTCATGACAGTTGAAAGATAACAAAATTAAATCCATCCGTCTATCAAAACTAGTGAACGTCCAGGCAAATTATTGGAGTCAACAAGTCAGTTCATCACAAGATCTATTAGCTTTAGTGCAACTAACACAGCAGTGTAGATGGCTCATTTGCTTCATAATAGTGAGATCACAAAAATCCATGCAAGCGCCATGCCATGCATGTTACACAAGTCTGGAATGGTGGCTTAAAAAAAAGGTGAAGCCTCAACTTCAAGAAGCATCAGCTTTAGATAGCAAAAATGTATGAAAAGTGGACTGTAGAAGATTGGAAATGGCTGATTTGGAGCAATAAGACGAAACTCAATATACTAGGCTTTGATGGCTGCAAATGAGTCCTGGAAGAAACAAGGGAAAAGGGGCTAATGGATTAAGAAATTATAGGAACTGTCAAGTTCAGTGGAGGAAGTCTGATGATATGGGTTGTTTCACAACTAAAGGTGTTGAACACTTGAGCAGAATCGATGGTGGCCTCAATCCTGAGCTATATGTAAGGCTGGGGTCACAGTTGACATGAGTTTTTTTTTAGTCATTTAACAAAACTCATGCGTTTTTTCATGTCAGCATGAGTTTTTTAAGGTGTGTGATGGCTCCCTGCGTTTTTGGCTGCGTTTTTAAATCTGCACCAAAAAATAGTGCATGTACTATTTTTTGGTGCGTTTTGAAAAACGCATGCGTTATGGAAAACGCATGCAAAAACGCATGTACAATTAGTACCTTTTAGTGCCATTCAAAAACGCATGCGTTTTCCATAGGAGCCCATGTTAAAAAAACGCATGCGTTTTCTAAAACGCTTGCGTTTTTTTAATATGGTCTCCTATGGAAAACGCATGCGTTTTTGAATGGCACTAATTGTACATGCGTTTTTGCATGCGTTTCCCATAAGGCCCCATATTAAAAAACGCATGCGTTTTTGGAAATGCACCAAAAACGCATTGTACAGTCACACATGCTTTTTTGCTATTAGGGCATGCGTTTTTTAACATGTGGGCCTATGGGTGCGTTTTTTACATGCGTTTTTGAAAACGCAGGTCTCCAAAAACGCTTGTGAAAAATGCAACTGTGACCCCAGCCTAAGTATCCTACAAGACAAGTTATTTTGTACACTTGAGTACTATGGGTTAGAAAAGGATGGCATAGTGTTTCAGCAGCATAACGAACTGAAGAATATGTTGAGATTGGCAAAGAAATGGTTCAAAAGCAAAGAATTAGAGGTGCAGGATTGGCCCCCACAGTCCACATACCTCTACCCAAATGACACTTGTGTGTAGAGTTGAAGTAAAAGCTGTATACATACCCAAGTGACTTCTCCAGTGTGCACCAACATTGAGAACGTGTAGAAAAGACCTGGGATCACATTTTGGATGAGATATGCTTAACTCTGATCAGGAGCATGCCTAGAATGATTCAGGCCACGTTAAAAAGCAAAGGTAGATTTACAAAATACCAACAAAATAATGAACATTTTAATTTAGATTTTTAGGAGCAAAACAGTAACAATGCAGTAACATAACAAGAATCTGCATAACTAATCATATACTAAATAGTTGCAAGTCAAATTTATAAAATGAAGGTAGTCTCACACTCAAAGCTGTAGTGGATGGTGAGATTTGCAGGCTAAATGTCATAAGTTCAACACATTGTTACCTTTTTGCTGGTCAGTTTATAACAGGATGGTGGACATACATACACAGATGGGCAAGGATGGGAGAAAAATATACCAGAATGGGGACATAAAATGTGTTCCCAGGATGAGAAATAGAATATGCCAGGATGGTGCCAAGATGGGGAACAGTATATAACAAGATGGGGGACATATATACCAGGACAGTGCCAGGATGATGAACATATATATAAGGATGGGCCCAGAATGGGGACATATATACCAGGATTACCAGAATGGGAGACATCCCAGAATGGGGACCAGGATAAGGAATATTGGTACGGGATAGGGGACATTGCTACATAATGAAAGAGGAGAAACCAATGTCTTTAAATTATTTAGAAAACTACAAGGGTCCACTCATCTGAACAACATGCAGTAGGGTGGGAAAGTTGGGAAAGGGTTATCCAAATCTTGCGCCAGGGCTTATTGGACCCTAGTTATGTTACTGCTGAGTAGCAAAATACACATAAATTATTGGAGGAAGCACAGGCTTAGAAAGTGTTTGCATAGTACCATAAAGAAGATGGAAGAAAATTAGAAGAGCCACTTAGCAAATAAAATACATGAAAAACCTGCGTGACCCCAAATATAACAGAAAGGAAATGATACGGGGAGAAAGAAAAACAAACACACTGCAGGAAAAGTAAAGAATGCCAGTGCAGAGTGAGCATGAATAGCCTCTCCCAAGATGTGATAGGACAGACCCAAATAGGGAATTGAGAGTAGAGGTGAGCAAACCTTTTAAAGTTCAGGCTTGGTTTGCTGAACAGACATATGTTTGCCGAATAGATCGGTGATTAGTTCGCCAAACTTCCGAACCCTATTCAAATAAATATGAGGCAAAATCAAGGGCCTAGAAAACAGCTTCACAGGGGCCCAAAAGCTACCAAACACAGCTCAAGCGGTTTTACAATGGAGCCCCACTGTTCTGGCACAGAAATTATCTTGTAAAACTAATACTTAGTAAGCTTCAATGCTGCGGTCACCATACTTCTGGGCCCGATCATGAACTTAAGACGTTCTCATGACCTCCCTGAGGTTGTCTCAGATTACACAGCGGGTATCATGCAGCAGGGAATCCCACTGTAAGACTTGAGATAACCCCAGTGGTGTCAGCTCCCATAACACTAGCTGTCTTGTCAGAGTCATGATATTGCAAGAGATGTAGCAGACATGTCTTGCCAGTATCATGAGGCATTGCATTTGAGGAGCGATGATGTCAGGGAGTGCAGTTTAGTTCAAACTTGCGTGATAACCCTTTTGGGACCTCTTGAGTTTGAACTGCAGTAATGTTTGTAATGGCACTGCTTGTCACACTCTCAAACGCGCCTGCCCTCACAACATACAGGGATTAGAGATGAGCGAGCACTAAAATGCTCGGGTGCTCGGTGCTCTGGCCGAGCATCTCAAGATACTCGTGTACTCAGCCAGAGCACCGAGCCCAATGTAAGTCAATGAGTGACAGGCTCTGCCCACAGACTTCCGGTTATAAAACGAGTAATTCCGGAAACGGGCGGGAGGGTGGGCTTTTTCAAATCGCTGCAGCATAGAACACCTTGCTGTGGCCCCCAGAGGGATCCTATCAATTAATCTGCTCCCTGTATGGTGCCAGCTCACTGTGTGCACTGAAGGGAGCAGTGTATGTGTCTCAGATCGCTATTTATTACCGAGCGGTCCGAGCATCTCGGCAGTACTCGGTGCTCGCCGAGCACCCCGAGTACCGAGATACTCGTGCGAGTACCGAGTAGCGCCGAGCATACCCGCTCATCACTAACAGGGATGCATTCTGTGAATGTGACTCCACCATGTTGTTGTAAGGCCCCATGTCAATGATACATTGTTTGATGTTTCTTTTGAAGCAGATTTTGAGAATCTGCATGTCTATCCTGAAGCCAGCAAAATCTATCAGGGTTTAGAAGTGCTGGGCCCATGTATTTTTTTCGTTGCAGACTGGGTGCCGATTTTGGGGCAGAAAAAGGATTCTGAACCATATGTCTAAGGGAAAAAAGCTACGAAGGCACAACCCTTCTGAGCTGTCATAAACTTTGCTGGCCTTAGGATAGACATGCATATTTTGATGCAAATTCTCAAAATCTGTGTAAAAAAAGCATCAAACAATGCACCGTGGGCTCAGGGCCTAAGAGGGTCCAAGGAGAGCCACAGTTCTGAGTGACAACCACCTTCCCTCTGCCAGGACATTAAAAATGGGTTGTGGCTTGATCTTCCAGCATGACAGTGACCCAAAACATATAGCCAAGGCAACAAAGAAGTGGCTCAAAAAGAAGAATATGAAGGTCATGGAGTGACCTAGCCATGCTCCAGACCTTAATTCTATAGAAAACGTGTGGAGGGAGCTGAAGGTCAGAGTTGCAAAGCAACAGCCTCAAAATCTTAATGATTTAGAGATGAACTGCAAAGAGGAGTGGACCAAAATTCCTCCTGACATGTGCGTAAACCTCATCGTCAACTATAAACAACATCTGACTGCTGTGCTTGCCAACAAGGGTTTTGTCACTAAGAATTAATTCTTGTGTGCCAGAGGGATCAAATACTTATTTCTCTTCAAAATGCAAATAACTTTATATAATTTAGACAATGTGTTTTTCTGGATTTTATTTTTATATTCTCTCACTGTTAAAATTAACCTACTCTTATAATTATGGACTGTTCATGTCTTTGTCAGTGGACAAACTTACAAAATCAGCAAGGGATCAAATAATTATTTCCTTCACTGTAATTAAATCCTGAAGACATGCTCTTTTTGTGGCCCTTGAGGACTGCACTTGGCCAGCCCTGTTCCACAGGAGTGTGTGTAGTGTCCTGCATTTCCATACCTCAGACCATCAGGCCAAAGGCCTGCGGCTTGTTTGCCAGTCTCTGTAGTGCAGTATCAAAGCACTTCTTTGCAGAAACAGTCCAGCACACAAGGAGTGAAGTAAAAAAATTTCACTGTAGCACAGACTATAATAGGTCTAAAAGACACATATATCAATATGCATAGTATTTATAAGGAAAGTCCCACCAGGATAAGCAGACTTCATTACAATTATGCAAAGTACATTAAAGGCAAAGTCTATTAAAGGCTTTGAGGTGTAGCCCAAAGGCTATAGTCCCACTAATCCATCATAGGGAAGCACAACCGGCACTAAACTTGGGAAAGCAAAAAATAAAATTAACAAAAAACAGGTCTCGCTCTTCAAACAAATGAAATACAACTGAAAAATTCCTTCTTTGGACAAATTGGCAATTGAGGGATGCATCAGCAACTCAACAACATGCCTTTTTTAGGGAAGTTCACTTTCATTTGAATCAAAACTGTCGAGCAGCTTTTTCATCAATGTCCGGATGGAGATCAACATTGCTCATAATACTCCGCTGCCAGATAATCTGGGGGGGTTGCAGGGGCTACTCCTCCAGAGGCATTCTTCTCCACCACCTGCTCCTCAGCACACCCCATTATGACCACAGCTGGAAGAGAGAATGGAGGAGTTACGGGATGACCACCCTTTCTAGGAGAGATGGGACCAACTTGGTCAACACAGACATGCCCTTCAGGATTGATGGACCCTGTGGGTTTGATTGCAGCTGACTGACTAACCAAGAGAGGCCTCTCCTCCATCCGATGCATCATTCTCTCCTGGTCAGCCTCCTGCTGCCACTTTTCAAAGTCGTCAGCGGTGGCAACCCGAATATTGCCAAATGCGAACTACCTCTTCTGCCCATCACCTTCATTAAAGTGACATAGATTGTGTCGAGTCTTTTGGGAAGATAGTCATGTAGTAGGCTGGACCAGTTGAAGGATCACTGATGTCCAGTACCTTCTTCAGCTGTAAAGCCCAACCCCTTCTTGCCTAAGGTACATTGGTCATCAAAGTCATTGGCTTATGCCCATGACACAGGTATCACCTGACTTTGCAGCTGGAGTGATTATTGAAGCCTGAGATATTTGGAGAAGAAATAAGGTAAATAAGTTACCGTAATTATAAATTTATTCAGCTCACCACCAATTCATCTGGAATGTTGAATAAGGCTAGTAGGCGGCAATGCATGGACAAGTTGAATATTAATGATACATAAAACATACTTGTGCTTATGCCAAAACTCTGTATTCTAAATGTATGGAATGAAATTAAATTAAATGATTGCACATTTTCAAGAAGCAGTATGCATAGTATGATAATTTATGAGTGTAAGCAGACCTATAAGACCATGTATATAATGGCCATATGATATTTTTATTTAAATTGCTATTACCGTATATACTCGTGTATAAGCCGAGTTTTTCAGCCCAAAAATTGGGCTGAAAAGTTTCCCCCTCGGCTTATACACGGGTCTATACGGTATGTGCTGTGTGGGGGCTGTGTCCGGGTGCTGGGGAGGCTGGAGGAGGCGTGGGGAGGCTCCTGACAGAGCGGCCCGTCACATGGGGCCGCTCATTAGATATGCACGGCTCCCCCCGCCCATCACAGCGGCAGGGGGAGCCGTGCAATACAGCCCCCATATGTATACAGGCCCCCAGTGGGTTATACAGCAGGCCCCCATATACAGCAGGCCCCCAATGGCACTCGCCCCCCCCCCACACTGTGCAGAGCCCCCCCCATCCCGATGCATTATATTACCATCCAGCCGCATCACCGCCGGTGCTCCCGTCCATCCTCTCGCGCTGTGTTCGGCTCTCACGTGACCCGGCGCGATGACGTCATCCGACTGCGACCGCCGGGTCACATGAGACCGGGAACGCAGCGCGCGAGGAAGGACGGCAGGACCGGCGGTGATACGGCTGGATGGTAAGATAATGCATCGGGAGGGGGGAGCTCTGCACAGTGTGGGGGGGGCAAGTGCCACTGGGGGCCTGCTGTATAACCCACTGGGGGCCTGTTTACTACCACTGGGGGCTGCGTGTATATACCCTGGGGCCTGCTGTATACCCCACTGGGCGGCTGCCTGTATATAGCTCCTGGGGCCTGCCTGTATATAGCTCCTGGGGCCTGCCTGTATATAGCTCCTGGTGCCTGCCTGTATATAGCTCCTGGGGCCTGCCTGTATATAGCTCCTGGGGCCTGCCTATATATAGCTCCTGGGGCCTGCCTGTATATAGCTCCTGGGGCCTGCCTGTATATACCTCTGGGGCCTGCCTGTATATAGCTCCTGCGGCCTGCCTGCTGTATACCTCACTGGGGGCCTGCCTGTATATACCTCCTGGGGCCTGCCTGTATATACCTCTGGGGCCTGCCTGTATATAGCTACTGGGGCCTGCCTGTATATACCTCCTGGGGCCTGCTGTATACCCCACTGGGGGCCTGCCTGTATATACCTCCTGGGGCCTGCCTGTATATACCTCCTGGGCCTGCCTGTATATAGCTCCTGGGGCCTGCCTGTATATAGCTCCTGGGGCCTGCCTGTATATAGCTCTGGGGGCCTGCTGTATATACCTCTGGGAGCCTGCTGTATATACCTCTGGGGGCCTGCTGTATATACCGTACCTCTGGGGGCCTGCTGTATATACCTCTGGGGGCCTGCTGTATATACCTCTGGGGGCCTGCTGTATATACCGTACCTCTGGGGGCCTGCTGTATATACCGTACCTCTGGGGGCCTGCTGTATATACCTCTGGGGCTGCTGTATACCACACTGCTGGGGGCTGTATACCTGTGCTGGGGTCCACCCTCGGCTTATACACGAGTCAATAGGTTTTCCCAGGTTTTGGGGGCAAAAGTAGGGGGGTCGGCTTATACACGGGTCGGCTTATACACGAGTATATACGGTACATAAGTGTACAACAAATGGCTTTGCACGCTGCCAACCCTCTGCAATAATAAAGGTTTGCACTCAAATAAGTAATACTTAAAAATAAATAATAATGAATAATAAAATAAAAAAAAAATATTAAGCTCTTTTAAACAGATGTTTTAAGGACATTGTAAGGTCTCTGGGCTTCTCAGCTGCAGCCAAATCTGGCACTGATTCCAAAATTCACACCCTGCAGGTGTCAAAAACAAATGCAAACTCCAGGAAGCTTACAAAAAATATTTAAAGCTCAAAAAAATTCTACAGGTTGAAACAAAATGGTAGACCCGATGGCTGTGAACGCTCCTAACCATGGTTAGGCCTTGTTCACACATACCACCCGTTTTTGCCTTAAATCCATTTTTGGGAACATTTTGGACTGTTTTTTTTCAAAGTCCAAAAAACGCATACAGTTAGGGCCAGAAATATTTGGACAGTGACACAATTTTCGCGAGTTGGGCTCTGCATGCCACCACATTGGATTTGAAATGAAACCTCTACAACAGAATTCAAGTGCAGATTGTAACGTTTAATTTGAAGGGTTGAACAAAAATATCTGAAAATATAGAAAATGTAGGAATTGTACACATTTCTTTACAAACACTCCACATTTTAGGAGGTCAAAAGTAATTGGACAAATAAACATAACCCAAACAAAATATTTTTATTTTCAATATTTTGTTGCGAATCCTTTGGAGGCAATCACTGCCTTAAGTCTGGAACCCATGGACATCACCAAACGCTGGGTTTCCTCCTTCTTAATGCTTTGCCAGGCCTTTACAGCCGCAGCCTTCAGGTCTTGCTTGTTTGTGGGTCTTTCCATCTTAAGTCTGGATTTGAGCAAGTGAAATGCATGCTCAATTGGGTTAAAATCTGGTGATTGACTTGGCCATTGCAGAATGTTCCACTTTTTTGCACTCATGAACTCCTGGGTAGCTTTGGCTGTATGCTTGGGGTCATTGTCCATCTGTACTATGAAGCGTCGTCCAATCAACTTTGCAGCATTTGGCTGAATCTGGGCTGAAAGTATATCCCGGTACACTTCAGAATTCATCCGGCTACTCTTGTCTGCTGTTATGTCATCAATAAACACAAGTGACCCAGTGCCATTGAAAGCCATGCATGCCCATGCCATCACGTTGCCTCCACCATGTTTTACAGAGGATGTGGTGTGCCTTGGATCATGTGCCGTTCCCTTTCTTCTCCAAACTTTTTTCTTCCCATCATTCTGGTACAGGTTGATCTTTGGCTCATCTGTCCATAGAATACTTTTCCAGAACTGAGCTGGCTTCTTGAGGTGTTTTTCAGCAAATTTAACTCTGGCCTGTCTATTTTTGGAATTTATGAATGGTTTGCATCTAGATGTGAACCCTTTGTATTTACTGTCATGGAGTCTTCTCTTTACTGTTGACTTAGAGACAGATACACCTACTTCACTGAGAGTGTTCTGGACTTCAGTTGATGTTGTGAACGGGTTCTTCTTCACCAAATAAAGTATGCGGCGATCTTCCACCACTGTTGTCATCCGTGGACGCCCAGGCCTTTTACAGTTCCCAAGCTCACCAGTCAATTCCTTTTTTCTCAGAATGTACCCAACTGTTGATTTTGCTACTCCAAGCATGTCTGCTATCTCTCTGATGGATTTTTTCTTTTTTTTCAGCCTCAGGATGTTCTGCTTCACCTCAATTGAGAGTTCCTTTGACCGCATGTTGTCTGGTCACAGCAACAGCTTCAAAATGCAAAACCACACACCTGGAATGCACCCCTGACCTTTTAACTACTTCATTGATTACAGGTTAACGAGGGAGACGCCTTCAGAGTTAATTGCAGCCCTTAGAGTCCATTTTCCAATTACCGTATACACTCGTGTATAAGCCGACCCGTGTATAAGCCGACCCCCCTACTTTTGCCCCGAAAATCTGGAAAAACCTATTGACTCGTGTATAAGCCGAGGGTGGACCCCAGCACAGGTATACAGCCCCCAGCAGTGTGGTATACAGGCCTCCCCAGTGGTAGTATACAGCAGCCCCAGTGGTAGTATACAGATTCCCCAGCAGCCCCAGTGGTAGTATACAGATTCCCCAGCAGCCCCAGTGGTAGTATACAGATTCCCCAGCAGCCCCAGTGGTAGTATACAGGAGCCCCAGCAGCCCCAGTGGTAGTATACAGGAGCCCCAGCAGCCCCAGTGGTAGTATACAGGAGCCCCAGCAGCCACAGTGGTAGTATACAGATTCCCCAGCAGCCCCAGTGGTAGTATACAGATTCCCCAGCAGCCCCAGTGGTAGTATACAGGAGCCCCAGCAGCCCCAGTGGTAGTATACAGGAGCCCCAGCAGCCCCAGTGGTAGTATACAGGAGCCCTAGCAGCCCCAGTGGTAGTATACAGGAGCCCCAGCAGCCCCAGTGGTAGTATACAGCAGCCCCAGTGGTATACAGCAGGCCCCCAGGGGCACATATAGCAGCCCCCAGGGGGTACCCAGCAGCCCCCTGGGGGTACCAACAGCCCCCTGGGGGTACCAACAGCCCCCAGGGGGTACCCAGCAGCCCCCAGGGGGTACCCAGCAGCCCCCTGGGGGTACCAACAGCCCCCAGGGGGTACCCAGCAGCCCCCAAAAGCTGGCACTGTCCCCCCTTGTAAGGGCCCCCCCCCCCCCCCGCTGCTTATGCATTACCATCCCGGTGTTCTGATCGGCGCCGCTCCTCGGTGCTGCGTCTTCATCCTCCCGTCCTCGCTGGCTGCATCCGGGATCTCCGGCCGTCGCGCGATGACGTCATATCGCTGCGACAGCCGGAGATCCCGGATGCAGCCAGCGAGGACGGGAGGATGAAGACGCAGCACCGAGGAGTGGCGCCGATCAGAACACCGGGATGGTAATGTATAAGCAGCGGGCGGGGGGGCCCTTACAAGGGGGGACAGAGCCAGCTTTTGGGGGGCATATATGAACTGCTTTCCCCTGCCGCTGATTGACAGGGGGAAGCAGTGCATATATAATGAGCGGCCCCACGTGACGGGGCCGCTCATACAGCAGCCTCCCCCCGCCTCCTCCAGCCTCCACAGCCCCCACCACAGCAGCCTATATACCGTATAGACCCGTGTATAAGCCAAGGGGGGGACTTTTCAGCCCAAATTTTGGGCTGAAAAACTCGGCTTATACACGAGTATATACGGTACTTTTGGTCCCTTGAAAAAGAGGAGGCTATGCATTACAGAGCTATGATTCCTAAACCCTTTCTCCGATTTGGATGTGGAAACTCTCATATTGCAGCTGGGAGTGTGCACTTTCAGCCCATATTATATATATAATTGTATTTCTGAACATGTTTTTGTAAACAGCTAAAATAACAAAACTTGTGTCACTGTCCAAATATTTCTGGCCCTAACTGTATGTGTTAACGCATGGTGCACTTAAGTGTCAATGCATTTTTTAACAACACATGCGTTTTTGTTCAGCATCCCAAAAAACACTATGCAGCGTTTTTGGGTGCTGTAAAAAAACACATGCGTTTTTTTAAAAACCCGCATGCGTTTTTTTAAAAATGGGGCCCTATGGGAAACTCATGCGTTTTTGCATGGCACATATAGTTAACGCATGCGTTTTTGCATGCGTTTTTGGTGAAAAAATTGCTAAGTCCCAAAAGTTCCAAAAAACGTTCAGAACCTCAGGGGACACTATTGGCACCCTTAGAAAAACCAGATCTGTTTTTCTAAGGGCTTAAAAAACATATTGGTATGTGTGAACAAGGCCTTAAGTGTTGTTCTCAGCCAGCGGCACTTCCAGTGAGTGTTTTGGCCCCACACAATCAGAGACAGTTTTAAGGCTATTTTAAATTTTGAACTTTTTCCCGAACAAAGCCGTGTTTGGCAATTTTTTTGGTAAATTGCTCGGGTTTCCAACCTCAAATATAATCTGTAATGTTTGCGTCTAATTTAAAACTGGTGAACATGTTTGAAGAAAGTTTGCTTATCTCTAATTCAGACACTACCTGAATAGAAGCATACCAAAGAAGGGAAAGAGAGACCAAAACAGACTGGGGCTCAGCAAAAAGGGAAACCGACCACGCAGCAAGAATTGATTCCCCAATCCAAGGTATGACTCAATGAGACAAGCAAAGAATCAGGAGAGGCCATTATAGGTATCAAAAGAACTTCTTTTCCTGAGGAAAATGAGCTTGTACAGACATAACAGACAACTGACCTCAGCTTGGATGATACTCTAGGTTGCCGACCGTCTAGAAATTCCAGGACATTCCGTAAAATAGGGCACTTTTTTGCCCAGTCTGTAAAAAAATTGAAGGTGTCCATGATTTTTTTGAAGCTGAAGAAACTTCTATAGAATATTTTTAGTGTAATAAGTGTATTTTTACAGTTTACAGTGAGTACAGCTAACATTTTCATATGAAAATTATGTACTGTAGACATGTAACACTTATAATAATGATTTATTTTGGTTTTCCAATGTGTCTGTAAAAAATATTGTTTGATCATGATTTTTTCATAGGCTGTCCAGAAAAAATAAAATGTCAAGTTGGGAATCCTGATGATACTCCGATTAGCTTTTTATAGAAGTTTCACATAGATGATTGTACATGTCAGCATTTTACATTTCTTCTTCACGACGATTTCAGTCATATAACTCTACTTTAACAAAATCCATCATTACTATTTTCTTCACACCATCTGTAAAAACTACCTTTCCAATTGCTCCCTTGAGGCTACTAGAATTCTTTCAAAGCTTCCACTGTAGGCTGACACTTATAGTCAACACTTCTTTGTATGTAGGCGACCTTGTGAAACCCTCAGCAGTCTCAGAACTGTAAATAGCGCTCTGCATCACCATGGTTCCCAACTACTGCGGGAAAAATAAGTATTTGATACACTGCCGATTTAGCAAGTTTTCCCATCTAAAAATGGCGAGGTTTGCCATTTTTATCGTAGGTACACTTTAAGGGTACCGTTACATGTCGCAATATCATTCCGATATCACATACAATTTCACGGGAGCGCGCATGTTTTTGGCACTTGTCCAAGATCGCACAGTAGATGTCACACAGGGAGATATTAGCAGGTAACGCAACTAGGCTGTTGTCCTCAACTTTTGTGCGCTGGGAATGAGCAACCCAGGGACCGAGCATTAACACTGTAGTGAATAGGAGAAGTTGCAAACAAGATCGTAGTTGCACCATCACACAGCACGATCATGCCACATTGCATATGCAATATCGTACGGTTGAAGGGCTTGCACAATCTTCTTGCAATATCGTACCTATGATTTTTTCGAGTCGCATTGCCCATTTACACGACACAACGCACGGATGATATCAACTGCAACTACCACACCACGTGACTTTTTGTCCGAGGACCGAGACGAGTTTGAGGAGGCAGAAGCAATGGAGGAACTGCTACGTACCGAGGATTGACGCACAACTTGTGGGGATGGCAAAAGACTGGTACAGCAGGCTCTTCTCCAGCTCTCACCATAGTTACCCAGTGCCCAGTCAGCGATATGTAATGCTCCTGTCCATGCTTACTGATCCAAGTGTCAGTGGTGAAATGCACCCTGTCACACACAGAACTTCTCAAGGAAGCGGTTATGTTGTCTGCAACATGCTGGTGTAGCGCAGGCACAGCTTTCTTGGAGAAGTAGTGGCAACTGGGCATCTTGTACTGGGGCACTGTGACGGACATAAGGTCTCTAAAATCCTCTGTGTCCACCAGGTGAAAAGGCAGCATTTCTGTAGCCAACACCTTGCAGATGGTGAAATTCAACTGCTTAGCATTGTCATGGCTAGGAGGAAATGGTCTTTTACTAGTCCACATCTGAGGGACTTAGGGCTGGCTGCTGTGCTGAGACAGGGTTTAGTAGGGTGTCCCCAGTAAACTGCTGGTCTGTGAGGGAGGTGCAGGCGGAGATATAATGTTGGCATCATCCAAAGGTGGTGCTCTCGATGTGTGAGAGAGCTCAACACCAGCAGCATTTTCCACTTCAAAAAGAAGTGACAACCTGGCAATCACACTGCCTGTTGCGGGTAAAGAGGTGGAAGGTCTGTGTCCAAAAGCATGTGTGACAGCTGTCCCAACAATTATAGAGGATGAAGAGCACGCGGATGTACTTGATGGGGCAGACGGTGGTTGGCCCGCCCCACTAGTCCGCATTGTAGCACTGTGAGCTTCCCACTGCGACTTGTGCTTCATATCCATGTGACAGTTCATGCATGAAGTACTCAAACTATTGAGTTTTTGGCCTATACTCAGAGATTGGTGACAAATCTTACAGATCACATGAGTTGGGTGATCCTTGGCGATGTCAAAAAAGGCCCAGGCTAGGTAAGGCTTAGAGCCCATGCGACCTGCAGAGGCAGAATTGTGGCTGCAGATGCTGTTGTTGACCTACTTCCAGTACTCCGTCTCTGTCCAGATGGTGCAACCTAATCTCGTCGTCATTATCATCCTCCTCCACCTCCTCTGCTGACCTCATCGACTGGCTGACTGTAGGTTGACAGTAAATGGGATCTCCAATCTCATCATCACCCTGTGTGCTAACACACCCCTCATCCTCAGAGACAACCTCTTGCTGCCCTGACCAAAAAGTTAAGCTGTCGGTCCAATCAGGTATCTGAGACTCATCAGCATCTTCCTCATTGTCTCCACTAAGAGGAGTTACAATTTAGGAATGTGGGTCTACATTATGCTCAGAACCTTCTTCATCTGGGCCTGGATCCGACTCACAAAGCTTCTGGGCATCAGTGCAGATCATTTCCTCGTCTGGACTCACTGCAACTTTGGAGCAGACCTCTGATTCCCAGGCTATAGTGTGACTGAACAGCTCTGCAGACTCAATCATCTCTATTACCCCATAATCAGTAGGGTGGCTGGAGACTTGGGAGCTGGGAAGAAGCAAGTGCGATTGGGGTGACACCTCAGAGGACTGGAGCGTTTGGGATGTTGAAGTTGAGGTGGAGGAGAGGCCACTTGATGGAGCACTTGAGATCCATTCAAGCACCTGCTGTTTTTTGTGCCTCATCTACAATAGGTATCAATGGTCACGTCCATAAGAAAGGGATCATATCAGATTGTCCACGGAAAGAAGTAGACATCTTACTTTGGCTGGAAGATGGTCTTTCTTCAGTAGATGTTACTGTTGCTTTACCACCTACCCAAAACCTTTTTGCCCTTTCCATCATGCCAATTCCCTTTTCACCAGCAGCAGGCCTTTTGCCACTCATTTTGTATGTGACCAAATTGGCAACTCTGCAGTTGTTGGGAAAAAAAAATTAGGATGGAAATCGAGCAGTGTTGAGTGGCCAAACAGTGGTACTAGGCCCAAACTATTACCTTGGCTAGGTGCAGTTATGTATGTGTCTAGTTAGTCTGAACTAGACAAGCGGTGTAGCTTGTTTCACAAGTGGGCTACACCACTATCTAAATGACACTGCTACTAGACCCAAACTATTACCTGGGCTAGGTGCAGTTAAACATTAGTCTGAACTAGACAGGCGGTGTAGCGTGTTTCACAAGTGGGCTACACCACTGTCTAACTGACACTGCTACTAGGCCCAAACTATTACCTGGGCTAGGTGCAGTAAAAAAATTGGCTACTGGATAGACAGGTGGTGTAGCTTACTTTACAGCTGGGCTACACCGCTGACTACTAGGCACTGCTACTAGCCAAAAAAGATTGCCTGGAATAGCTGCAGTAAAAAATTGGCTACTGGAACAGGTGGTGTAGTTTGCTTCACAGCAGTGCTACACTACCTGCCCTAAAGGATTGACTGAGCTAGATTTGGCCAAATGCTGTGAAAAACACTTGCATAGCACTTCCACAGACCTACCTGGCAAAAACTGCTAGGAACTGCTCTAACCTAGCCCTCAAAAGGGCTGATATTATAACTAGTCCCTACATCTATGAAGTAGCCTAAAAAGGGCTGATATTACAACTAATCCTTACTCCCTACTTGTCTGAAGTAGCCCTCAAAAGGGCTGAGATTCTAACTAGTCCCTACTCCCTAAACCTAACTGTCTATCTAACTTGAGATTCGTTCACTATCTATCTAACACTTTATAGCGCCCACAGCAGCAGTAGCGGTGTATTACTGACACACAACTGCAGCACTGAGTATATGGTGGCGATGGGGAAAATGGCCGGGTGTTATAGGGCAAGGACATATAACATACACAGCCAATGGCACATGCCCTTGCTTTTGTGCAAAAAATGCACTTTGCTGTGTGTGTGTCATTGGCAGACAGCATGCTCCGCCCCACTGTATATGCAATTAGGAGAAAAAAAATGGAGATAGGCGTTATTTCTGCAGCACTGATCTAAACCACTTCCCCCCCTCCCCCGCACACTATACACTGAAACTGGATATTAATATTCATTAAAAATATTACTGCGAAAAGCCAGTTACGCTTTTGGTGATCAAAGCGTTATCGAACATAACCTCGAACTGTCGAATTTGAAGCTAATTGTTCGCATTCGTCGAATGACTCGAACATCGCCCAAAACAGCTCAAATTTGAGATTGGCGAACATTTTAAATCGAACACCGCTCATCTGTACTCCTTATACGTATAACTGAAGCTCCTCCTTGAATTTACCACTAATTGCTAACCTATCACTCTCAAAATAATCTATAGGTAGCAATAATTTACACAGTACACTTGAAGGCATTTTCCCATAAACAAAGGTAATTTGGAAGTTAATTTTAATCAATAGATCTTGGAATAAGATACAGTTCCACTATCGAATGTGTTTAAACAAAATGTCCCTGTCCAGAGATAATCTTATAAGTATCACTGCTATGTACTGTGTAATGTCCATGTCTGACCGTACAGGGACATGGTTTGATCATACCACACCTCCTGTGCTGAGATAGGCTAGGGTCACATTTAGAAGGCACATTGCGATTACTGCATCCAGATCCGGATGCGGTAATCTCATGTGCCTTCAGACACATTTTGCCTTCAACATGTGTCCCTAAAGCCACATCCGGTAATCGGATTGCTCATAATGTGCAATCCGGCTGCCGGATGCTTTGTTCATCCCTGCGGCTGCGGGGATGAACAAAGGGTTAATATAATATGTGGGCACCATGTCTCCAGGGAGTGTCCACCCTCCCTAGAGATGTTTTCTATAGGGTGGCATATGAAGGGTTAAATTGGTTTATTACAGTATCATCGGTTTTTACTACTTTATCAATGAAAGCCGGCGGCTCCTCGCTGTAAGGAGAAGATACAGTACGTAATGTGTGTAAGCACATTACAGGGCAGCATCCTCAATAAGGAGCTGACCCTGCTGTTTACGTAAATTGCGTACTGTACATGCTTGCTATCCATCGTGCTGAAAGCTTTAACATTAGTTCTATGGGCAGCGCACCGCCACAGACCTAATATTAATGGTCACAGGACCCTGGACAGTGGCAGATACTATACGTACACTACTTACAGCATTTGCTCTACTGTCAGGGTAGCCTCGGCTTCATTCATACATTTCTACAAAGCCGGCTTACTTTAAATGCCTTATTAACCCCTAACATGCTGAGTGGAGTGGACAGCATGTCTCTACGGGGGGGTGGGCACCCCCCTAGAGACATGTTGCCCACAGCTAATAATCATATTTAATGTGTTAATACACATTAACACTTTGCTTATCCCTGCGGCAGCAGGGATGAGCAAAGAATACGGTAACCGCATTGCTCAGGATTACACATCCTGAGCAATACGGTTACCGCATTGCGGGTCACAGAACCACTCCGAAAACTGCAGCCTGCATGATTTTTAGCGCAGGCTGCAGATACGGAGACGGTAAGCGGATTGCATGTAGTGCAATCCGGTTACCATAATGGGCTCCTATGGGGAGCAGTTCCTGCTGCGGTTTTGAGCTTTTTGAAAGCTCAAAATCGGATCAGGTTTCAAAAATAGAACTGCATATGAGACCCTAGCCTTATTCAGGTTCTTATGACCTACATGCCCATATAGATGGTTTAGGAGGATTAATCCTACTGACAGATTCCCTTATATCCATTAGCCTCCTATATTCTTAAAGTGTAACCACCGTTTAAATTTTTATTTACCGTAATAAAATTAATGTAGAGTAAGTGATTTTAATAAACTTTCAAATACTTCTGGTTGAAAACCATTCATAAACCTTCCACAAAGTGTGGTGTGTGTGAAGCAGACATATGTCTATTATCAGTCAGATCCATCCTCACAATGAATAGGTGTTCATGTAACCATATAAGGGAAAGGGGGCATGATCTACACTGCTGACTGCAGCCGGTGAGAAAACAATGTATCAGATTAGCTCAGCATACAGCGCAGTTACTTAGCAATGTCAGGATCACTGCAAACTCCTCAGAGGCTTGTGCCAAGATCTATCATCTGGCTCCACACAGCTCAGTCACAATCTCTGTTAACCCCTTGTCTGCTGGCTCCTTACACAGCTCACCATCAGTCTGCTCTCAGAAGCTGTGTAAATACACACACAGAGCTGGCAGACGCTGACCATGCCTGCACAGACATAAAATGCAGTTTTTAAAAGAGCACAGAAAAATGTAAGAAAATAAGTCATATGACACAAAAAAGCATTATCTTAGTTGCTATGTGACCCATCACTACAACCAGTGCAGTATTGTGTTTTTTTTTCAATGAAATGACATTTTCACTTTAAATTCAAAAACCTGTCAAACATATCCAAATGGATGTCAAATTACAAACTGATTTGTGTGATTACTGATCTTGAACCAGGCTGAACAACAGGTGATTAATGAGGAGCCTGAAATCAATCTGTTTGCTTACATTCTGGCTCTTAATATTATGTTATTTTTTATAATTGTGCTTCCTTTCTAGTAATATTGTGCCTCCACATGCTACCAATTCAGTACTTGAAAACTACTTGAAATGATTGCAATATGGCATCAACTTCATATGGTCTTCAACTTCAATTTTATGTAACCTATTTTCCAATGTTCACAGTTTGATGTTAATGTGTGAAAGTTGATTAATGTTAATTATTAATTATTTTATGTTACAAGAACAGGCACCATAAATTAAATGTTTAAAAATTAGATATAAATTTGCTATTCTTTTTGAATATCCGTGCCCCTTTAAAGTCCTGTATATTGCTGTGACAAGATGCTGACTAACCCCTCCCCCTCCCCCCCAAAAAAATGTAAAACCTACTGGGCAGAAGCATCAATGCAACAAGCAGGAGAACTCAACTCCAGCAGAGCGCATGCTGAGTGACATTGCCTGGTCATTTGATTGATTCTGCCCAGAGAGTTGACATATCTTTTGTGGTCTGGGGGATATTCAACCCCTTCCGAAATTGACATACACTAAGCGCAGGTCTATTGTGCAGGCTTTGGAGGTGAGCCCTTTCCATACAAGTCATGTGCCAGCTGTGTTATAAAGTCAGAACCAGCATAGATTTGCTCTAACTATGATAGCTGCTGATTGAGTCAGACTAACCATATAAAGAGTGATTATTGTTTGAAGTTTTATTTTATAATTCAATCCATAGCACAGGTGAAAGTAACTGTAACATATCTAATTGGAGAAATTAGCTTTTTTATCCTACAGGCTCTATCAATTGACAGGGTAAAATCTGTTAAATCTGTGGTCAGGAAATCACATTACAGATTGTCAAAATGCAGTCTAATTGAACAGCCAATCACAGACACTCTCATAGATAATGAGTGTCTATGATTAGCTGTTGTGGAGTCAGTGAATTGAAAATGCAGAAAGGTTAATGGGAACGACCGGAAGTGAGTAAGAGGGAGCGTGGAACAGCGGACCTGAAAGCAACAAGCAGCGAAAGATAGGTAGGATGATATGTGTGTCTGTGTGTGTTTGTCCGCTTTTGAACACCTTTGAAGATCTTTTCTATGCATTTAATATTTCCTGCTATTAATTTTAATGGTGTTTGGGGTGTTCGGCGAATTGTTTAATTATTTTGGTTTCAAGGGAAACATAATTGTTGTTTCGGGGGAAAAACTGAACCCAAAGTGGGAAAAGAAGTCAATGAAAGGTGGTGGAAGAAGTGTCATGGTTTGGGGGATGTTTTCTGCTACAGGGGTTGGTCCTCTCATACAGCTATATGTGGCACCCTGCGGGGGATTGCCACAGGATCCACCGGTGCAAGGAGGGAATTACACCTTGGTTCGCACACCACACCACACCTTCCACCCCAGACCTGAAGGGAGAGCTCTACTGGCTGCCTTAAGTAAGTTCCCCTTTAAAAGATCCAGGCCTGAGGGGAGGAGTTAGTTAGTCTCAGTTAGTCGGAGGAGAGAGTCGGAGGAGAGAGCTGGAGTGAGGAGCTGGTCGCTGGGAAGGATCCAGGCCCAGGACCAGGGACCACTGACCGCTGTGTTGCACCCTAGGGAATGGGTCGGAGGCCAGTGGAGGAAGCAGGGAATCAAGAAAGGGAACCAGTTAATATCTTGCTATAGTACACCCGGACACCGGAGTCCAACGCTGCCAGCATTTATTGTTACAGCAAAAGCCCAGAAGAATCAGGAGGAGTTCATCCCTGAAGAAAGCACAGTAAGAGACGCTAAAACTGACCAAGTACAGGACCAGGGGCCATAGGAGAAACAGGGACCCCGCAGAAGGACCTCATAGTAAGCGTAGAGCAACGCCCTGAGAGGGAGAAGGAGCGGTGACTTCAAGCACAGGCAGGACTCATCCCATACCACAGAGCACAGAGACAGAGGAGGCCTCACAACTTTCTGAGGTGGAAGTGTCAAGGTAGAAAATACGCTCTTCCACTATACATATATTTTCCATATATACTTTTATATTATATATTTTTACTAATGCTCTAGATGAGAAACAAAACGTTTTTCCCTTAATCTAGTACCCAATAGATATATCTGTCTGCTGAGAAGAAGGTACTGTTGTGTTGAGATGGATGAGAACTGAGAAGATAAGCTGTCCTTGGATGCCTGTGTCATGGAGTATCTGGAGAAACCTGAGATGTCCCACATGCCAGGAGCCCAGAGATGGCACCGTGTCAAGAAGGATGGACTCAACAGAGAAGACAAAGGACTAATTATTACTAACAGAGATAGATATATTAGCCTAACTCCACCTAACTCCCATCTAATCCCACCTTGTCCTGGCCAATTCACGCCTAGTCTCTAGAGTATAAAATGCTGTGTACCCGGAAATAAAGTTGTAGTTGCTGAGACCATTGCCATTGCTTAATAAAGCAACGAACATATTATAAGTTTGAACCAGATTCTCCGTCTGATTTTCTCTTATCTGGTACCATATGTTCATAGTTTAATTTGGAATGACTGGTGAAGGAGTGTATTGTCGCAACGACCCCGACAATTTGGCGCCGCAACGTGGGGCGTGGCCAGCGATTCGTGACCCCCACGGACCCGTGCTCGGATGCCCCTGGATGATACCCGTATCGGCTGACCTCAAGGACTGATCACCCTTCAAACACGGTAAGTGGAGATCACATTTTATGTGTGTCGCCCTTACTGTGTCTCAGCCGTTATTGGTTAATCTGAAGGTGTCTTTTGGGTCAGGGGGGGTGACCGGTCGAGTGGTGAGACCTAGCGCGATCCAGCGCCATGCTCCGAACCAGCAACAACGAGACGTCGCCTCCTGCGCGTCCTCGTGTGAACACCACGCCTCCTCCACCGGTCATTATTCCTCACTTGCAAATTAACCCTATCTGTGCCTGCTGTTAACTTGTGAACTGAAGTGCAATCTTATTCCTCACTCATTGACCCTGCCCGTGTCTGTTGCTAACTTGTGGAAGTAAAGTGTAATCTGAGAAGGTTGTAAAGTAGATCAGAGCTGTGGGGACGGCTTAGAGAAAGGGATAGGAGAGCATGTGGTTTTAGTACGTGGAGCAGGAGGCTCCGTGCTATAGGTTGTATTTCTGTGGAGGGCTTTCATTAGGAGACTGCCTCCCAGCGAGTTGGAATATCGTGACAGGACAGTCTGTAATCACTGGTGTCCAGGTTAAGAACAGAATACGTTGAGCACGAGGCTCCGTATTCCGAATACGTTGAGCACGAGGCTCCGTGTTCCGAGTATATTGAGCATGAGGCTCTATATTCATAGTACGTGGAGCAAGAGGCTCCGTGCTATAGGGGCACAGTGTTGATTGTCGTTGTCAGCGGCCTGAGCTGCAGCAGGGTGTAGTATTCTGTGAGTCTCTTAAAGCAAAAGAAATCCGTGCCCCACACAGGCTAGACGAGGATGTTGTAGAAGTTAAGATATTGGTGGCGTTACGGGAGGGTAAGAGGCAGTTAAGAATGTGGACAAGTTGTACAAGCACACAGGATTGTCTTTGTCAGGGAGATTACAGCCCTCCATGTGGAATGATTCTATCCAGAGAGAAAAAGGCAAGTTGAAAGACAGAGGGTTGCTAGATCAAGTGCAGGCTCATCTACAAGTAGCTCAAAGCTTGAAGAGTGAGGAATGGAGAGAAGTTGATGGAGAAGGGGGAACAGATGATGCAGAGCCTGTGTTTGGTTTTAAGCTGCTTCCTAACAATAATTTCATACAGTGTAAAATGGCCGCCACGCCATTGTTGGTAAATACGCTATCTCGGCCACCACCCTATCATGGCGGCGATATAAGGTCCCCGGATATGTGGGTGTGTTTCTAGCTCCAGAGTGGTTAGAGTAAATTAGGGTGAGGTGAATATAATCTTATGGAGATTATGCTGTTTTATGAAGTTATGCCGACTGTCACTACACTCTATTCACGGTCTGTCTATCAATATATTTTACTATTCTTCCTGTCATGGAAAGTTCTTGAAGTTATAAAGAATAAATGAAAAGCCACAGAATCTCAGATAATGGTTAGAATTGTTAGTTGTATATAGCTACAAGTGTGAAATAGTTAATCAAATTTGTGAGCCTGTTTGGGAGAGAAAGATTTCTTTCTTCTATTGAATTCCTTATCTAAACAGCTGTGCGCGTGACCTTGTAGAAGCTGTCTGTGTTGCAAGGAGGGAGAGAGCCAAAGAGATGGGGGGTGAAGGTGGAATCTGCAGATGGCTGACATGCACACTGCAATCTTATCCATCTTTTCAAGGATTCTGAATGGTAAAGACGGATTTTTCACATTTATGGTAGTTGGGTACTAATAATAATGTCTAATATTGAATACAATAATAGTAATCAGATTTTTATTGATTTATATGAGTGAATGTTGTCAATAGCCACCTGCAGCACAGGGATAATTTAGCTAGAGATGTAGTTATGGCAGGGAGAAACTTTCCCTCATTTATCATTGTTGTGTGTTTCAGTTTGTATGCATGTGTACTAAAAGTAGTGTCTAGCTCGTGTGTATAGAGATATGAGGTTAGAAGACAGAGGGTCTTGCAGCCTCTCCAGTGGGGAAGACAGGTTAAACCTGAAGTTACTTGCGATGGTGTGTTCTGATGCAGTCGCTGTTATGGAGGTCTGGACCTGTGATGGCAGACCTGGGAGCGGCTGGTGATCTGTAGAATACGTGCTGAGGAGTCCTATCTGGGGATGCCTGGCTTGCCCTGGGATTCAAGTAGCTAAACCTGTGTCTGAGAATTCTTGACCCTCTCCCTGTAATTTTATTCCCCCTACTCCTGAAGTATTATAGTTAGATCCTTTGTCAGGATTGTGGACATCTTGTGGGTACATCAAGGCCAAAGGGTTTGAAAATATGGAAGGGAGTGAACCACTCCTCCACACCTCCTTAAATTCTTTCTATCAGAGCAGTCTTTGTTCCTTACTGTGTGAGAATATTTTTTGTAGTCCGTTATCTCTTTTTATATGGGAGGGGTGAGGAGCTTTCTGGAGAAAATGCTGATAGCAGGAATTTTGAATTAAAGGTGATGTTACACATGTCTGCTCTGATGTACAGCGTCTATATATATATATTCAGTAGTGTTCTACCATTTATTGTCCGGTAATAAAAAATATATTCAAAATAACTAGCAGAAAATTACAATTATAATGTTGAATAAGAATTTTCTGATCTTTGACATTAATAGATTTTTGAGTTGTTTTTCAGGTATAGGAGATATGATTTTTTTTACATTGGACGCAAGTAGAATCCTCACATGAGGTAATCAGAATATTTGGTTCTGACTTGCACTTTCTGAGCGAATGGAGCAATTTCCGGTTGAAGAATTCCTTAACAATACGGTAAGCCTACTAAATGCAGTATTGGTAAATCACGGTGAAGTAGACACCATGTTATCAGTCTGGGATGGTATAATCATACTGACAATCACCACAGGTGTCCTGTCCTCTCGGAGGTAGAAGGCAAGCTACAACAAAAGGTAGGAAAGGTAGTGGCGGGTGGTTGCCCCATCCCAGCCGGATTGCGCCTGGCGGCCTGAGCCCTCTCTATAGTCGACTGCCTTATAGGGACTGACCGAACCACTAACAGTGTTAAACTAGGAGTCGTGAGAGGGGTCAGGGCAGGCTATGATGTCTCTCATCAGCAAAGGTTAGACTGGTCTCTGCTTGGCCTCACTTTGAGATCAGGTGAGTACCTCCTAGTTCGCTCCTGGTACAGGTAAGCTGTGTATACTATCCTGCATCATTCTTGCGCACAACACAACTCAGAAAGGTATGAGTTTCAGACGGCAGTCGCTCCATGGGTTTTGGAAATTGCAAGTAGTGAGCGGACAAGGAAATCAAGAAAACTGTATAAAATTGTCCCAATATGTGTAAATCTCTTTCTCCTATCCAAGGTATTATAGAATGTCAAGTATACCCTGGTTAAAATGTCTTTAGAATAAGTAAGTACAGGAGTACATAATATGGTTCTTGTATGATTTTGTTGTGTATCTTTTTTCTTTTGTGGATAACTGTGCTTATTTGCAGACATTTAAGAAGTTCATATCCTTTTGTATACCCTCCATAATGATAGTGGTATATGATAAAATGTTCAAGGGAGGATGAGTCTTGTACTTTTAATGTTATATGTTACTAATAGTGTAAAACTGATACACAATTCCCCAGGCCGTTTCTAATATGTTTTGAGGTTTCTTTCCCCTTCAACAGATTGGACTCTGAAAACAGCCAATGAATAGCGAAATTAATTTCTTCTATACTAACTGTAGAATCTAAATGAATCTTTCCTTTTTAGAATAAGATGGGTAAATATGGCACAACCTTCTTCCTTGTAGCAATGTCTGAATATGTTATGTTGACTGTTCTACAATTTTCCCTTTTATTTTCATATGAAGTCAATGAGATTAAGAGAGCCGATTTAGGGATAATGGGAGAACTCCATGTGAGGCTAGTGTAGGGTTCAGGTGCCTGGGGGCCCTTTACAAGTAAGGAGTCTCTAAGGTGTCTGGATGAAGAAATCCACTTCCCCCTTCCCCATCACATGGACAGTCTCGAAGGACCTTTAGTGAAAAACTTTTTGTTTAGGGAGGATTTGTCAAGGTAGAAAATACTCTCTTCCACTATACATATATTTTCCATATATACTTTTATATTATATATTTTTACTAATGCTCTAGATGAGAAACAAAACGTTTTTCCCTTAATCTAGTACCCAATAGATATATCTGTCTGCTGAGAAGAAGGTACTGTTGTGTTGAGATGGATGAGAACTGAGAAGATAAGCTGTCCTTGGATGCCTGTGTCATGGAGTATCAGGAGAAACCTGAGATGTCCCACATGCCAGGAGCCCAGAGATGGCACCGTGTCAAGAAGGATGGACTCAGCAGAGAGGACAAAGGACTAATTATTACTAACAGAGATAGATATATTAGCCTAACTCCACCTAACTCCACCTAACTCCCATCTAATCCCACCTTGTCCTGGCCAATTCACGCCTAGTCTCTAGAGTATAAAATGCTGTGTACCCGGAAATAAAGTTGTAGTTGCTGAGACCATTGCCATTGCTTAATAAAGCAACGAACATATTATAAGTTTGAACGAGATTCTCCGTCTGATTTACTCTTATCTGGTACCATATGTTCATAGTTTAATTTGGAATGACTGGTGAAGGAGGGTATTGTCGCAACGACCCCGACAGAAGTAGTCCCAAGTTGCATCGGGAACCTGGTTGTTTCTCTGGACTGTACCTGTTACCCTGTCACCAGTAAAAGGTACTGAAACAACCATTACTGTGTGTGTGTGCCTGCTTAACCGCCGCAATTCACCGCCTGGTTTGCAAAGACGCAACTACTACTCCCGTCATCCATCCCCGCTGCCCTGAGGTAAAGCTCCACCTGTGGGGAGCTGTACCACACTCTGCTGCACCCACCATCACCTCAGCGGCCGGCTGCAGCGCTGGTATACCCGTTACCAGGTACCATAGGTGGCGTCACTTAACCAATCCCATTATCCCCCACCATTCCCCGCCAATGAGGGTCCAGGGCACGGGAACGGGGACTGACCAGCCGTGATTCCCCATCAAAGCCGCCATCAGCCTCGGTACCCGAGTACCCCCTACCCTGTCGATCGCCTCACAAGTGTGTATCAGAACCTTCTTCAACAACACAGGGGTCCTTATTGGCATTCAGCATTCAATCAGCCAGCAATTTTCATGCAGGATAATATTCCCTGTCACAGAGCAAAACGGGTAAAGCAGGTCCTTGAAACAGAGAACATTGAAGCAATGAAATGGCTGCCCGGAGTCCTGATCTAAACCCAACAGAAAACCTCTGGAAAGTACTTGCTGACAAAGTTGATGACAGTCACAGAACTGTGGAAGAGACTGAAAGAAGAGTGGACCAAAATCCCACCAGAGCAGTGTGAGAGACTAATGATGTCCTGTGGCTGCAAATGTGCTGAAGTCATTCAAAGCAAAGGCCTGTACAAAGCGAAGGCCTGTACACTTCCTACTGATTGGTGACTGTTGTAACCTTCACAAAATGTAGTTTTAACCCTTCTCTGTGCAACAGTCATTGCTGTCTCTAATTATGATAACCACGTTTTGAGTAAAATAAAGGTTTTAAGTTGATAAACTTTGGTTATTTTGGAAACCACTGTCCCAGTGGCATGGTGTACCCCTTAGACAAAAAACATCAAATGTTGATCAATGTAGATCACATTCTGTCTGAAAAAAATCAAGTGATTACATATTGTTCTTCAATTTTGATCACCATTGTGTGTATATAGCACAAAAATCCCAAGAGGACTACGCTCTAATGTGCATCCTATCCTAGTTTTGTGCTAAGTTTGTCATGTTATCCAACAAATACCCCATGAACCCCATGTTATTAAACATGGAGTATATACAGCAGCAAATAGTGAAGGTGCAAGAAACTAGTAAGGAAACAGAAGGGGAGTTGGTGAGTATACTTAAAGAGGATGAATATCCTAAGTTCAAAGAAAGTGTTAAGACCAAGTTGGAGAAACAAAAGAAGGAGTTAGAAGAAACTAAACGGCAAAAATGGGCCAGGGACTCAGAAGATCATAAACTTGGCTTAGTATATAATTGGCAAAGAGATGGACAAACAAAATGGTGGAGAAGAGGTTGTTACAGAACACCCAATTGCTGTAGGAAAAGGTTGTGTGTTGATAATAAATATTCTGACTTTGTCCCATATAGACTTGGAAGGACCAATCCTAGAAGAAGACGAGGAGGGTGGTGGCAACACCACAACCAAAAGAAAGAAAGACAAACCCAAGGGTCAACAACAGAAGCCACATTGTAGGAAGGAACAGAACTAGTAATCAACGTATCTGGTAAACAACTGACTATTGATCAAACTAATGCTTTGGTCAAAGGGTTACATTTTTGTATGTCTTCCCATGTGGACTGGTTTATTACTGAAATTGAGTTGTATTGATTTTTTAGAAACATAAGATTTACTTTCATGATAAAGATAGCATAATAAAAATAAGGGAAAGTCAGATTAACATGTATGACTTGGAATTTAGGGGCCTTTCACGCTTGTGTTTTTTTCCTGATCTGGAAGGTTCTTTAGTGCCCTGGATTTGTGAGGTAAATCAGATGATGTATTAGGTGTCCTGTTGCTGTGATGAAATCTGGTGTGTTATATTAAGATTTTGTTGTTTTTTATCATACTATCCTTACAGTGGGATTATGTGTAATCCCTCCTCCTTCGAACCATCCTGTCTGAGGTGTTTCTGTCCCCCGCAGTTGCAATCACCTATGGAGTCAGATTGAATGAAAGCCCTCTAGAAGTAACATATAATATTGTATTTAATTTTAAATTGTGTCTTCCTTTCCTACCTCTATATGTATATTTATATATATATATTTTTATAGAAAGAGGGTTTACGACTCTTAACAGACGCTCATTGGTTAACCCAAGGTAGTGGTTTACCTTTGGGGAGACTTGAAATGAACTCCGATCAGATTAATTGGTCTAGTGGTAGAGCCATTGACTTGAACCCAGACTTTGTGAATTTAAGACCCGTTTTTTTAATTAGTTATTTAAAAAAAAACAACTCTTTATGGAGTTCAGGTCCTGGTTTAAATGCGGGTGAAAGAATATTGCACTGAAGTGGATACAATTGATAGGACATGCAATCTTTTAGATCTATCTTAGATCATGGGTTCTCATACACTTGTGTTTTGTTAAATGTATATTGATTTATTTGATTTTATATTATTCAAAATTTATATGATTTTATCCTTGGTTTTAGTGTTTACATTTCCATTGTATATAAGACTTTTACTAGATAATTGATATGTTTAAAAACTTTTTATTTTGAGTGGGCATTCCTACATGAACTGATGTCATCAAAAAGGTGTATTTAATGGCTCCTAGTGAGCTGGACTGTAAGTTCTTGCCCTGAAGAAGGGACCAGGAGGCCACGAAACGCGTCGGCAATTTGTGTGCCGTATGTGAATAAAGTGTCTTTCCTATCCTGGATCTCCTTATGGTCCAGCACGGATAAATCCTGATCTTTTTCTCCTTTGCAATGCTGTTTCTTCTACGAGATCTGCAGCGGCCAGGCTCTTTATGTTGGTTGTGACACATCACAACCTCATCAGGTGAGTGAACCATCATAGTTATTGTGATGGTGTCCCTCGGTTTACCGCCTTAGTGCGCTCACCTTTCTCTTCTTTTTTAGTTGTTCCTGAGAGCAAATTAAGCCCTTTTTTCCCATTGGAGTTGCAGCAGTACTATCATAATGGATTATTTCCAGTACAGATTGTCTTCGAGGGAAAGACTTATTTTACAGACAATTGGTCATGGAAGCTTGTATGAAGATGTTGGTACTGAGTCCACCACTAAGTATTCTGAGGAAGGGACTCTAGAAAACAGAAAGAAATTTAACGAATTTGAAGACCTCTTGAAAGAGGAACTTCTTTCACAGTTGGATTCCAGATTCTTGTCCATTTACATGGATGAAAAATTCTGCCTCAAGGGATTGAGAATCAATCGGGTTTCCCCATTTTTAAATGACAAAGATTATACTGTGGATTGGGACAATATGTTAAATGATTGTATGTATAATATGTTGAGTATGCTTTTTAAAAAACGGGTAATGACCTCAGAGAGATTGGCTGAGAGGATAATCACAATATCAGATGAGCTTCTGGAGTTTGGAACACATCCAGACTTTAGTAAGTTCAATTCTGATATAGTGACTAGAACACTCAGAATGGAACAGGAAATCATCTCAAGAAAATCCAAAAAACTCCAGCATGACAGGGAAGATTATTAACAAGTCAAGGAATGGTTGAGGGGTTAATAAAGATGCAGTCCCTTTCATTCATATTTTTTTTTTATTTTTAAGAAAAAAAATTGACGTGGGCTTCAATGTATTTTTTTGTATCCAGCCGGATAGCTGACGGGCTGCCACCAACCCCTAGGTGCCTATTTGTACCTGGCCGGACACAATAATATAGGGGAGCCCCTTTTTTTATTATTTCATGAATTTCATGAAATAATAATAAAAAAAAATGCGTGGGGCTCCACGCTATTTCTATGTCCAGCCAGGTACAGCTAGGCAGCTGGGGGCTGGAATCCGCAGCGCAGGGTGGCCCAAGCCTTCTGGGCACCCCCCACTGCAAATGGAAGCCCGCAGTCGCCCCAGAAGATGGCGCTTTCATTGAAGTGCCATGTTCTGGCGCTGAACCCAACTTTTCTAGGGCTCTGGTGCCGTGGCTGACTGGGTAATAGAGGGGTTAGGGCCAGCTTTTTGTTATCAGCTGGCCCTAAGCGCGAAATTCAAGGGGTCACGCTAAAATTAGACATGACCGCCATGAATTTCTATTAAATTGTTTAAATAAAAACACAACACCAAAAAAAATTATTTTTATTTGAAAAAAAAAAACACAATTAGGGACTCCATCTTTATTGAAAAAAACTCCTCTTCTGTCTGACGTAGTCCCATCCAGGGTTCTTCTTTAGTTTTTCTACATCTCTGGTAGAGAACCTCCACCAGAGATGTAGCAGAGCTGTGCACCCTGGCGTGGGAAAGTTCATGTGAGTTCATGCAGGCAAGCATGAACTGACATAAACCTCACAGCACTGCTACTTCAAATGAACAGCTGACTTGAGCCATAGACCTAATGTTGTAACGTTCAGGACCAAGGACAGGGGCTCATACTGTACGTACATTACATACAGTATCTCCTCTACAGTGAGGAGCCGCCGCACTCATTGATAAAATTCACAAAGCTGACAATAGCCGGCAAAACTATACAGACTACATTAACCCCTCTCATGCCCACTTAAGTGGACAGCATGTTTCTAGAGAGGGTGGGCATCCCCTAGAGACATGTTGCCCACAGTTATTATTAAGATTAACCATTTGTTCATCCCTGCGGCAGCAGGGATGAACAAAGCATACGGTAACCGGATTGCTCCGGATTACACATCCGGAGCAATCCGTTTACAGCATTCTGGTTTTAAGAACAGATTTGGACACAAAAATGTGTCTGAAGGTAATTGCGGTTACTGCACCCAGATCTGAATGCTGTGACCGCAATTACCTTTCAAACTGTGACCCCAGCTATAAAGAAGATTCTGCTGTAAGGCTGGCTTCACATTAGCGTTTGTGTCTGCATGCTGATGGCATGCAGATACAAACGCTGTCAGAAGCAGTGTCCTTATGATGTGTCCGCAGCGGATAATGTCCGCCTGCGGACACATCACTATGGAGCCCGGCAGCCAATCGGCGCTGTCCAGGGGCGGGCCGGGGGCGGAGATCAGCGCCGGAGATCTCCGCCCCCCGGCCGCCGGTAAGCTCCGGGACTGTCGGCGGGGAGAACAGCTGATCTGAGAGCTGTTTGAATCTTCCCGCGCCGACACTGTGAGGAGATGTCGGCGCGGGAAGATTCAAACAGCTCTCAGATCAGCTGTTCTCCCCGCCGACATCGCTATGAGATTACAGGCGGCGGGGAGAAGGAGGACAGCAGAGGGTCAGCTGATCTCCCGGTGGCCGTCGGTGAGCTCCTGTGACATCACCGGCGGCCACCGGGAGATTTTTCAATGGGTCCGCAGCGTTCTCCTGCTGTGTCATGCAGAGGACACTGCGGACCCATTGAAGACAATGCTTTTTTTGTACGCTTGGGGACGCTTGCTGATTGTCCAAGGTCCCCAAACGCACAAAAAAACCCAACAAGCTGCGTCCCGGGTGCGGATGCTGGACACCGGAAGGAGCAGATATCGTCCGCATCCGCACCCGAACGCAGCAAACGCAGGCACCATGCGTTCCTATGTTAAACATAGGAACGCAGTGCGCATGCGTTTGACTGCGTATGGGAACGCAGCAAAACGCTGCCTTCCCATACGCAAATGTGAAGCCAGCCTAAGATTGGTTTAACTGTAGTGCAGCATTTACTCAGAAAAGACAATGAACATGTGTTAGTACATTTGCATGCACAGTGAGACAATGGCTTTTGGACATTGGCCTGATGTCAAAAAGGGCTCCAAAGAAGCCACTTTTCTCCAAGAAAAGCATCAAGGACAGACTGAAATTCTGCGAGAAGTACAGGGATTGGGCTGTAGATAACTATAGCAGCATTATTTTCTCAGATAAAACCCCTTTCAGACTATTTGTGTCATTTGGAAGAGTGATTGGTTGGAGAAAAAAAAGGGAGAGCTACCATGAGCCCTGGGGTCCTGCCAACAGTAAAGCATTCATATGTGGGACTGGATTTCTTTCAAATGATTGGAGTCACAATTTTGGCTAATAATATTGCCATGAAAAAAGAATGGTACCTATGCTTCAAATTAGAGCAACTTCTCCCAGTGATCCAGGAGCAATTTACTGATGAACAATGCTTTTTCCAGCATGAGGGAAACCATGTTAGAATGCAAAAGTGATAATTAAATGGTTCAGTGAATAAAATATTGAATATTGAAATTAATGTCCAGGAAACTCCCCAGATCTCAATCACATTGAGAACCAATGGTCGATCCTCAATAACCGAGAGGATGAATAAAAATACAAAAGCAATGATAAACTCCAAGCACTGAATAGGCTAGAATGGGTTGCCAATAGGATTTGGCCCAGAAGCTGATATCAAGCATGTCAGGACAATTTGCAGGTGTCTTGAAAAATAGTACCGTATATACTCGTGTATAAGCCGACCCGTGTATAAGCCGACCCCCCTACTTTTGCACCCAAAACCTGGGAAAACCTATTGACTCGTGTATAAGCCAAGGGTGGACCCCAGCACAGGTATACAGTCCCCAGAAGTGTGGTATACAGCAGCCTCCCCAGTGGTAGTATACAGCAGCAGCCCCAGTGGTATATACAGCAGCAGCCCCAGTGGTAGTATACAGCGGCAGCCCCAGTGGTAGTATACAGCAGCCTCAGAGGTATATACAGCAGCCCCAGTGGTAGTATACAGCAGCAGCCCCAGTGGTATATACAGCAGCAGCCCCAGTGGTAGTATACAGCAGCCCCAGAGGTATATACAGCAGCCCCAGTGGTAGTATACAGCAGCAGCCCCAGTGGTATATACAGCAGCAGCCCCATTGGTAGTATACAGCAGCTACCATCAGCCCTGGGGTCCTGCCAACAGTAAAGCATTCATATGTGGGACTGGATTTCTTTCAAAAGATTGGAGTCACAATTTTGGCTAATAATATTGCCATGAAAAAAGAATGGTATCTATGCTTCAAATTAGAGCAACTTCTCCCAGTGATCCAGGAGCAATTTACTGATGAACAATGCTTTTTCCAGCATGAGGGAAACCATGTTAGAATGCAACAGTGATAATTAAATGGTTCAGTGAATAAAATATTGAATATTGAAATTAATGTCCAGGAAACTCCCCAGATCTCAATCACATTGAGAATTAATGGTCGATCCTCAATAACCGAGAGGATAATAAAAAGCAATGATAAACTCCAAGCACTGAATAGGCTAGAATGGGTTGCCAATAGGATTTGGCCCAGAAGCTGACATCCAGCATGTCAGGACAATTTGCAGGTGTCTTGAAAAATAGTACCGTAGTTAACATTTTAAACAATGAGATTTTGCATAAATGTCATACATTTCTCAATAAAAGGTAAAAAAAACTATATGAAATCTAATAATTATGTTTCAGTTACCATAGAAACATCTGACTTTACGATATAAGATACTTTTGTTTTTAAACTTGATTCTTTTTGCCTTCCTTTCGGAAAGACAAGGGATGCAACCTTTAGCCCAACATTTTCCTCAGATCTCAGTTTATCCTTCTGAGTTTCTCCTGTTTTTCTAAAAATGTCTTAATTTATGCAGAATAAAACTTGTTTACCATTTCATACAGAATTATACCCACAAAATAGTTACACTATAGTTCTATATGTAGGTATTTCTGCTCCATCTTTTGCTTTATAACATTTTAATGACTTGAAGCTGGTGCTTTTTATTTTAACCTTATGTATGTTGTTGTAAACCAGTGCAATGTGGACATTAAATAAACCGTACGTACAAGTGGTTCTTGTATGTTGTGGTGCAGTGAAGGGTCTAGTGCTGGATGGTAGGTATATTGCTCCCAGCATGGTAAAACGTGGCCTGGATTTTCCCTAAATCTCCAGGTTTTCAGGTCAGTGTGGGTCAGGATCAGCTGGAGCAATCAGACCTGCATAAGGGAGTGAGTGGAAAACATCAGAGAGAGGAGCTAGACTGAAGGAAAAAGCCCGAGTGTTGGAGATCTTATGTGTTGTTTTTTCCATTTTTGCCACAGCCAGTGGTAAGTCTGAATAAAACACTGAAGTTTTGTTGGACTCAAAGCCTGTGTGTTGCCTCATTACTGCGCCTTGCCGCTCCCTACCAGAGAAAATCCCTACATTTAGTGGAGAAAGCAGGTAATGCAGTGAGGGCGGTGCAGTTTTTATTTTAATCTGGACTTCAGTTTATGTCCTGGGTTAAAGGCGCGGTGCAGATCCAGTCGGAGAACTCAGCCAAAATGGAGGCCCCGTTAAAAGGGCTTATGGAGGCCATGCGACAACAGCAGCTGGCTACACAGCAGCAACAGGAGGTCCTGCATCAGCAGCAGCAGGAGGCTATGCAGCAGCAGCTGGTAGTCAATCAACAGCAGCAGGAAACCAATCGACTGTTGATACAGCAGATCACGACCTCGCAGACAACCGGGCCTCCGTGGGGAATTTATGATGTCCGGAAAGCGATTCGTACGGCGATCCCCAAAATGGAGAAATCGGACGACATTGAAACATACCTGGAGTTGTACGAAAGAGTGGCTGAGAGGTAGAAACTACCATGGGACCAAAGGGCAGACGTTATCGCTTCGTTTCTGGCCCCAGAACCTACGACAGCTTATCAAGACCTCTCCCCGGAGCAGATGGCGGACTACACCATCGTCAAGGGTGAGATACTGGCATGTCTGTAGGTGAATATATTAGTCCGGGTCCAGCGGGTACACCAGTGGGTGTTTAACCCCTCCAAGCTGGCTCGGTCCCAGTATTATGACTTGCTGCACTTACTGCAAAAATGGTTGCAGCCTGAGGTACTGTCTCCCACAGCCATGTTATACCGCATAGTGTCCGATAAGTTTTGGAGGGCTTTGCCTCACTCCCTCCAATCATGGGTTGGTCAGGCGTCCCCTACTGATGCGCTCCAGATGGTGGACCTTATAGTACGAGATGAGGCTACCAAAGAGCTAAAGGGAGGGGCTAAGTGGAAGGCGTCAGGAAAGGACCCTAAATCCCCACCCTGGACCCGGCGATCAGAGCCCAGAAAGCCTGCTCATGACATGTCTGGGGAAAAAAGAACCCCCTTTATTATGTTGGCACTGCCATATGAGAGCTGACTGTCCCCACCTGCCTGAGGCCATGGACACAAACTTTGGGTACCGCGTATCCCATCTGATTTGTGCCACTGGCACCCCGGAGAGTCCCAGTACTGGACATCTGTGTAAGGTTACTGAGGAGGGCACTCCGGCCGTGGCCCTACTAGACTCGGGGAGTCTCGTGACTGTAGTACAAGCCAATCTGGTACAACCCAGCAAGTATACAGGACAAAGTATTGGGGTGTTGTGTATACATGGGGACTCAAAAGACTACCCTACAGCACTAGTAGTAATAAATACACTAGCGGGGAGGCAGTGTCACGAAGTGTGGGTTGTACGTAATCTACATTATGAACTTATATTGGGAAGAGACTTTCCTTTATTTTCTGTACTATGGCCAACAGTGGTCCCACCCAGTGGACAACTGCCGACACCGCTGGCAACCAGGTTACATTCTCCTGCAGTGGGGCTTGAACCTGGTGACCCTGAGGAAGAGGTGCTGGCGGTTGGAGTAACCTCCCCTTCAGTAGCGGAGAGGAAAAACTGTCCCATAGAAGTGTTGGTCGGAGGTGGGGATGACTTGCCGCCAGGGCCTGAATTGTCAGACTTAGATGTCTCTGGCGACAATTTTGGTACGGCGCAACTCCGAGACCCTACTTTGGCTCGAGCCAGGGAAAATGTGCTGTTCATTAATGGAGAACCCCAACAACAGCCACAGTGTTACCATGCTTTGAGATGTCTCACAACCTCTTGTATTGAGTTGAGAAAATATGTGGGGAAATGGTAGAGTAGTTGCTGGTTCCTCAGGCATATCGTAGGCTGGTAATGGGCCTAGTGCATGCGCATTTGTTGGGTGGGCATTCAGGCCAAAAGAAAACCCTAGACTGAATACTGCAGCGGTTTTATTGGTTAGGCACCCATGAAGAGGTCAGACGGTTTTGTAGTTCCTGTCCAGTGTGCCAGGTAACCAGTCCCCAGCCACAATTTTGGAATCTCTTGGTACCTCTACCAATTATAGAGGTGCTTTTCGAAAGGGGGCAATGGATCTGGTAGGTCCCGTCAATAAGTCAATGAGGGGTCACCAACACATCCTGGTGGTTCTAGATTATGCCACCCGGTATCCTGAGGTCATTCCTCTGTGCCACACGTCAGCTAAACTCATAGCAAAATAACTCATGGGTATGTTCTCTCGGGTGGGGATTCCTAAAGAGATTCTAACAGACCAGGGAAACCCCTTTATGTCAAAGATCATGAAGGAACTTTGCCGCCTGTTAAATGTTAAGCAGTTACACACATCGGTCTATCATCCCCAAACAGATGGTCTAGTAGAAAGATTTAATAAGACGTTAAAGAGCATGCTAAAAAAAGCGGTTTCCAAAGATGGGAAGGACTGGGATCTCTTACTGCCATACTTATTCTTTGCAGTGCATGAGGTGTCCCAGGCATCTACAGGGTTCTCACCCTTCGAACTTTTGTATGGCAGACACCCCCGGGGTTTACTCGATATCGCCAAAGAGGTTTGGGAGAATCAACCGACCCCACACAAAAGCGTGTTAGAGCATGTTGCAAAAATGCAGGAAAGAATGGAGACGATACTAACACTGGTCCGGGAACATATGGAGGCAGCCCAACAATCTCAGAGTCGGGTCTACAACTGGGGGGCGCAGGTAAGAACCTTTAGGCTGGGCGATTGGGTGTTGGTTCTGGTACCTACCATAGATAGCAAGTTCCTTGCCAGGTGGCAGGGGCCCTACGAAATAATGGAGAAGATAGGGCCAGTGACCTACAAAGTACTCCAACCAGGACAGAAGAAGCCAGAGTAGGTCTACCATGTTAATTTACTTAAACCTTGGAAAGATAGAGACCACCTGGGGGGGGGGGGGCAGTTCGCTTCCTGCTTTCCCTGCGGAGAGGGCTCCTTCTTCTCCAGGGATGACGAGTGTAGCCTCCGCCACTGTGAGGTTGGCAGATACTCTGCCCCCTAAACAGGTTCAGGAGGCTTGGGAGTTCGTTAGCCAAAACACATGTGTTCTCGGAGCTCCCTGGATGAACCACCTTGATCCACCATGACATTGTCACGGAGCCTCAGGCTAAAATCCGACTAATGCTGAATTGGATGCCTGAAGCCCGGCGACAAGCCATCTCAGAAGACGTAAACAATATGCTACAGTTAGGTGTCATTGAAGAGTCCCAAAGTGAGTGGGCTAGCCCAATAGTCATATTTCCAAAGCCAGAAGGGACACTATGGTTCTGCAATGACTTCCGAAAACTTAATGAAGTTTCAAAATTTGACGCCTATCCCAAGCCCTGGGTAGATGAGTTGATAGAGAGGTTTGGGCAGGCACGGTACTTTTCGACCCTCGATCTCACAAAAGGGTACTGGCAGGTGCCCCTAATGGAGGCAGCGAAGGAAAAAACGGCCTTTGTAACACCCAAAGGCTTATTTCAGTATAAAGTCTTAATTTTTGGTTTGCATTGTGCACCGGCGACGTTCCAGCGGCTAATGGATATTGTTCTCCGTCCCCATCGCCGTTATGCTGCAGCCTATTTAGACGATTTTGTTGTGTACAATTCAGACTGGGAAAGTCACATACCAAAAGTACAAGGGGTGATAGATTCCCTCCGAAAAGCAGGGCTAACTGCCAACCCAAAAAAATGTTCCATAGGGTTGGAGGAAGCCCGATACTTGGGTTATGTCATTGGGAGAGGAGTCCTCAAACCCCAAGTAAATAAAGTGGAAGTGATTCAGAACTGGCCACGCCCCCTCACAATAAAGCAGGTGAGAGCCTTGTTGTGTTTAGTAGGATATTATAGGCGATTTGTTCCCAACTTCACTACCTTGTCCGCTCCTTTAACAGACTGCTTGAAAGGGAGGAAGTCTGTGATGGTCCGCTGGAATGATCAGACGGAGGAGGCATTTGTCAAATTGAAGTCGGTACTGTGTGATACACAGGTTCTGGTCACATCTGATTTCAAAAGGGAGTTCATAGTGCAGACCGATGCCTTGGAGGTTGGGCTTGGTGTCATGCTGTCTCAAGAGGTTAACGGGGAAGAGCATCCCGTTTGTTGCCTGAGTCGGAAACTCACCCCAGCCGAAACCAGGTTCAGCATAGTGGAGAGGGAGTGCCTGGCCATTAAGTGGGCACTTGAGTCTCTCCGCTACTATTTGTTGGGGAGAACCTTTCGTTTGGTGGCCGACCACTCCCCTCTTACTTTGATGAGTCAGGCTAAGGAAAGGAATGCGCGAGTCACCCGGTGGTTTCTCTCCCTACAGAACTCCAACTTTTCGGTGTAGCATTGGGTTGGCAAACTTCAGGGGAACGCGGATGCCCTGTCCCAAGTCCATTTTATGTCCTGTGTCCACCCCCATAGGGTTGTACAAAGGGGGGAGGTATGTGGTGCAGTGAAGGGTTTAGTGCTGGATGGTAGGTATATTGCTCCCAGCATGGTAAAATGTGGCCTGAATTTTCCCTAAAGCTGCATGTTTTCCAGGTCAGTGTGGGTCAGGATCAGCTGGAGCAATCAGACCTGCATAAGGGAGTGAGTGGAAAACATCAGAGAAAGAGGAGCTAGCCTGAAGGAAAAAGCCTGATGGTGGGTTTACACACACCAATTTATCTGTTCAATCTCTGAACCAATCTCTGGTTGCAGTGAAATCATGGATACATTGCTCCATTTTGTGGCTGTGTACAACATGGAGCAATGTATCCATGATTTCACTGCAACCAGAGATTGGTTCAGAGATTGAACAGATAAATTGGTGTGTGTAAACCCACCATGAGTGTTGGAGATCTTATGTGTTGTTTTTTTCCCTTTTTGCCATAGCCAGTGGTAAGTGTGAATAAAACACTGAAGTTTTGTGGGACTCAAAGCCCCTGTGTTGCCTCATTACTGCGTCTTGCCGCTCCCTACCAGAGAAAATCCCTACAATGGTTACAAGTAATAACAGTAGGTAAGTGTACAACTTTTCTATATGCTAAAGGAAATTGCTGCCCAAAGCAAGTCTTTCAAAATAAAGGGCACCATCCATTCCCATCAACAGCATTTTACAGTCCATATGATTTTTCAACCATATCATTAATGCAGAGGCTATTTATTTTTTATCATTTATGTTTGTCCAATAGTGTTGGGCCACAGCATATTTTGACCAAAAGCTTTATGGCAATCAGTAAAATTCAAGATACTGCGGTGGCATTCAGGCTTTGATTTATGTTTCCTGTTATAAACTCCTGTAACTTGTGAGAAGCTTGGAATAAATTGAAGTGGGTAATCTCTGTACCTAGAAAGAAAAATTGACCTGTGGTTAGCCATTTTCTGTGTTTGAAAATACAGTCATGAATGAAAGCGTTGGCACCCTTGAAATTGTTCTAGAAAAAGAAGTATTTCTCCCAGAAAATTATTGCAAATTACACATTTTTTATACACATGTTTATTTCTTCTGTGTGTATTGTAACAACACAAAAAAACTGAAAATAATAGGCAAATCGGACATAATTTGATACAAAACTCAAATTGTTGGCACCGTGAACTTAATATTTCATTGTACACCCTTTGAGCTAAATAACTGCACTAAATCGCTTCATACTTCAACAAGCTTCTTACACCTCTCAACTGGAGTTTTAAACCACTCTTCTTTTGCAAACTCCTCTAGGTCTCTCATATTTGAAGCAATTTCTCTCCAAGGTGTTCAATAAGATTTAGATCTAGACTCATTGTTAGCCACTTCAAAACCCTCCAGCACTTTGTTTCCACCCATTTCTGGGTGCTTCTCGAAGTATGTTTGGGGTCTTTGACCTGCTGGAATACCGATGACTTGGGACAGAAGCACAGCTTTCTGACACTAAATGTGACCCAAAATCCTTTGGTGATCTTCAACTTTCATGATGCCTTGCACATAGTCAAGGCACCAAGTGCCAGAGGAAGCAAAACGACCCCAAAGCATAATTAACCTCCACTATATTTGAATGTAGACACTGTGTACTATTCTTTGTAGACCTCTTTCCGTGTTTGGTAAACATTACGTAGATGTGCGTAAAGGTATCGTTACACGCTTCAATGTAGTTAAGATATCACCAATGATCTTATGGGCGCGTGGTCGTTAGGACATCTTTTTGACATCATTGGTGAGATGTCACATGTCTAGATATTGTGAACGACGCACCAACGATGTGGCGAACAGCTATCATTCGCACAACCCAGCGAACGATACTTGTTCACTGTTGTGAATAGGGGAAGTCGTTAATGACATCATTATCGTGGTGTCACACACAACGATGCAGAAGGTTGGCTGATCGAGGATCGTCTGATTTGAGAACATGTTCTCAAATCTGCGATCAACGATCCCACGATTTATCGTAGTCGCATCTCGATGTCACATGCAATGAAGTAGTAACGATGTTGTTTGAGCAACTCCAAACCCGTGACGTTTCAGCGATATCATTCACGATCTCGTTCCGTGTAACGGGGCCTCGGGGCCTTTATGAAAAAGCTCTATCTTGATCCCATTTGTCCCCAAAATCGTTTCTTAAATGGTTTTGACTAAGGTCCCTTTCACATCAGCGGTTTTTTGAAATCGCGGCAGATGCGGTGAAAAAAACGCATAACCGCATAACCGCGACACTTGCGGCACAGTTGCGGCAAGCCCCATGCAATGTCTATGGGGCTTGCGGTAAGTGTGCGGCAGGTGCGGCAAGTGCGGTTTCGGCACTTCCGGCAGGTGCGGCCGGGAAAAAAACCGCGGTCAGCCGCAGTATTTTTGCGGCCGCACCTGCCGCAAGTGCCAATACCGCACTTGCCGCACCTGCCGCAAGCCCGCATAGACATTCTATGGGGCTTGCCGCCACTGTGCCGCAAGTGTCGCGGTTATGCGGTAATCGCGGCAGATGCGTTTTTTTCACCGCTTCTGCCGCGATTTAAAAAAAACCGCTGATGTGAAAGGGGCCTTAGGCTACTTTCACACTACGATTTTTGTAAAATCCGATGCTGTCCGATATAAATCGGACAGCATCGGATTTTTCTGATGCCTGGAATCGGGTGCCAAATAGGCATCCGATTCCGACAGAAAATAGGATGCCTGCCCTCCTGTCAGATCGCTCCCTGAGAGCTGTCAGTCTCTCCCCCGGTCCTCTTCTTTATCCCCTGTGTCTCCCCTCTTGGCCCCCTGTCCTCTCCTCTTATCGCCCGGTCCTCCCCTCTTGGCCCCCGGTCCTTTCCTCTTATCCCCTGTGTCTCCCCTCTTGGCCCCCGGTCCTGTGTCTCCCCTCTTGGCCCCCGGTCCTGTGTCTCCCCTCTTGGCCCCCGGTGCTGTGTCTCACCTCTTGGCCCCCGGTCCTGTGTCTCCCCTCTTGGCCCCCGGTCCTGTGTCTCCCCTCTTGGCCCCGGTGCTGTGTCTCACCTCTTGGCCCCCGGTCCTGTGTCTCACCTCTTGGCCCCCGGTCCTCTCATCCCCTGTGTCTCCCCTCTTGGCCCCCGGTCCTCTCATCCCCTGTGTCTCCCCTCTTGGCCCCCGGTCCTCCTATGCGTCCTCCTCCTCTTGTCCTCCTCCTCTTGTCCTCCTCCTCCTCTCCTTTCTCACCTGTCCACGACTCCTGCACGGTCCCGCGCGTCTCCGGTGCCTTGCTGTTCTGTCTCAGTGCTGCCAGGACCTCTCGTGATGTCACAATCACATGACTGCCGGCTATTGGTTCCTGGCAGTCATGTGATTGTGACATCACGGCAGGTCTTATCAGCACAGACGGCAAGATACCTGGAGACACCGGAGACGCCGGGAGACGACGTGGGCCTCGTGGACAGGTGAGCATAGTTTTTTTTTTTTTTTATTAACCCCTTAATTTACTTTTAGGAGCTATTTTAGTGTACTGAGCATGCTCAGTACACTAAAATCGGTCCGAGGAGACATCACATGTTTTCTCGGACCCTGCTCCATAGGGCCCCATGCTAAGTTGATCGGGTCGGATCGGATGTGCACTAAATGCCATCCGATCTGGTCCGATCCGAATCTGTCAGATTTTATTTTCGGTGCAAAAATCGGAGCAAGCTCCGATTTTTGCACCGATAAAAAAATCGGACAGATTCGGATCGGACCAAATCGGATGGCATTTAGTGCACATCCGATTCGGTCCGATGCCCATAGGCATACATGGGGTCCGAAAATCGGTCCGATGCTGTCCGATTTTTATCGGACAGCATCGGAACTGAAAAAATCGTTATGTGAAAGCAGCCTAACTCACATAGATTTTTGGCAAACTGCCATCTAGTTTTTTTTATGTTTCTGTGTCAGCAGTGGGGTCCTCCTGGGTCTCCTACTGTAGTGTTTCACTTTATTCAAATGTCGACAGATAGTTTGCGCTGTCACTGATGCACCCTAAGCCTGCAGGACTGCTTGAATTTCTATGGAACTTGATTGGGGCTGCTTATCCATCATCTTGACTATCCTGTATTGCAACCTTTCATCAATTGTCTCTGCCATCCATGTTCATGGAACTTAGTTGCCATGCCATTGGCTGTAAACTTCTTGATTATGTTGCGATCCGTGGTGAAAAGAACATGAATATCTCTGGAGATGGACTTGTAACTTTGAGATTGTTTGTTTATATTTTTCAACAATTTTGGTTCTCAAGTCTTCAGACAGTTCTTTCCTCTTCGGGGTCTCAATGCTTAGTGTGGCACACATAGACACAATGCAAAGACTGAGTCCACTTCTCCTGCTCACCTGCTACTTTCCACAGATGAGTTTGGTTGGATGAGCATGACATGGCTGAAAAAGTGTTGTTTATCCCCAATTTTGGAAAAGTACCAACAATTTGGTCTGGCCCATGTTGAGGGATTTGTGTGAAATTATGTCATTTTGCCTTTTTTTCTCTGGTTTGCTGTTGTGTTATTCCAATACACGCTAAGGTAATACATATGTGTATGACAAAACATGTGTAATTGCATTAATATTCTTGGAGAAATACAATTTCAAGAGTGTCAACACTTTTGGCAATGGCTGTATATATGTGTATATACAGTAGTATGCTATGTGTATGTTGGTCTATGTGTGTGTATAATATATAAACACACACTTACATTATATGTATATGTACTGTGAGGTAGCGCCGGGGGTTATCAATACAAAAGGCAGTGACCCGGGTAATTGTTTCCACAGCACACGGAGTTTCTTGATACAATCCAGGTTATGCACAAATCTCCGGGTTCAGGGACGCAGCCGGTATGCTTCATACAACCATAAGATTGGCACACGGTCCCTTATCACGGGTTCTCTCCGGTCCAGGCCTCATCGAGATCAAGCCCTCCGGGCTAGGCCGTGTTGTATCAGCACACAGCCTCTGCACTCTCTTGACCTGGCCGCTCACTAGGCTCATCTGACTTCCCTCAGACCGAAGCTCCACACCGAGAACCACACCCTGTATTCCAGCATAGCTTTTAACCCCACGCCTACCTCTGAGGGTTTCTCCAAGAACCCGGAGTGGAGTGCTTCCTATACGTGGAGGGAGCACAACCTGGGAGACACATACCGGCCGTCACAGATCACCCCGGTCACTGTCTCACAGTACGTATATAAAATAATAAAATGGCCAGCACATCCAATTGGTGAAACAAAGTAAAAATCCACAATCTCTTTTTCTCACCAATATTGTCGTACTGGAGAACTCAGGGCCACCAGAGAGCATCATTCTTGGGGCCCTCCATCTAGTGATACAGAAATAAAACAGAAAAAAATCTGCAACATAAAAGAGGACAGCTCTATGTACATTAAAATACAGTATGTGAAACTAAATTTACTATGCTACAGCCAAAATGGTTCAGAGATAAAAACAGCTGAACTCAAAAAAAATTGTAGTGCTGAAAATCATTATGATGCTTGCTGATTGGCTCTAAGTTTCAAGATTGTAATTATTTATGATACCTTTTATGCAGGCTTATAGAAAAATTGTAATTTTATTTTTCATCATCATTATTGCATTGCTAGTCTATTACATCTCTATTTAGTCTATTGAGCCTTCAGTATTCAATCATTTTAGGATGACCAATTAAAAACACCAACTCAGGCTCCAAAGACATAATCCTAATTACAGTTGCATCACCTACGTTTATAAATGTGCTCTGTGTAGGGTATACAGTTTTAGGATTTCATAGGTTAACATATTGATATATTTCTATGCGTTTTTTACAGCTATGCCTCATTCTTGCATCACCAAGAGGGTAGTATTTGTTACATAAAGTCAATTTTGCATCACAATGGTAAAACGTGACTTCCAAAATAAAGGAAAGCCTACAACCAGTATTTTGGCTGGAAGATAGGAGATCAAGCCAAGAGCTGGACTCCTATGCCGCATTAAATTTGAATCATATCTTACCTAGTGGTTGCAAGGGAAGACGTAATATATGCCATATGCAGTCCCAATGACCTGGAGAGAGCCAACTGATCATACTACCATTTGCTATTTCTTCATGGTGCCCCATTAGGAAAGAAGTTAAAGGAATACGTGTGCTTTACAGTGCGCAAACATAGCATCTGCAATATGCCCAAGCTACATACAAAGAAACTATTGGTTCCAAAAGCACCAAAAACATTTCCAGTCAACTCAAGTGAGGAAGATGACAGCTCTTGAAGTCATATAGCATCTTTTTCTCATGGCCCAGAATTTCCATGAGCAACCTCAACTAATCCACACCTTATATCAAACTCAATGATCTTGCAATAGATTTGGATCCACGAAAAAATAAGGCACAGATCTTAAGCTCCCTTTACATGCTGAGACTTTCCAGCGATCCCACCAGTGATCCGACCTGGCCGTGACCGCTAGAAAGTCTCTATGCAGTCGCTGGTGAGCTGTCAAACAGGCAGACTCACCAGTGACCAGTCAGGAGTGACATGGCTGGTAACCAGGGTGAACACCGGGTAACTAAGCAGAGCGTGCTGCTTAGTTACCCGGTGTTTACCCTGGTTACCAGCATCCTCCCGCTTACAGGCTGGGCTAAGCGGGAGGATGCTGGTAACCAGGGTAAACACCAGGTTACTAAGCAGAGTGCGCTGCTTAGTTACCTGGTATTTACCCTGGTTACTAATGCCCAGCATCTAATGTGCGGTACTGGGCAGGGAGGATCGTTGGTCTCTCGCTGTCACATGCAGCGAGGCGGGAGACCAAGGACCACAATATGGTCCTGAACAATTTTTAGGGTTCAGCGACCTCACAGAAGGGGCCAGGTAGCTGATGCGTGTCACACACTGCAACATCGCTGGAGAGGTCGCTGCTACGTCACAAAACTTGTGACGTTTCAGCAATATCGCTAGCGATGTTGCAGTGTGCGAAGTACCCTTTACATTCAAGCCTACAGCAGTGGATTCTCCTAGTGGGCGATATTCAGATTTCTTTGTTCACAACTGTGATAACGATCTTGTCCAATACTTCTTAGTAGAGGGCAAGCTTGTGGCATACAAGAACATCAACAGTTCAATGAAAGCTCTGAAGATAAGTCACGATTAGAGGAATGGAGACTTTTCATCAATTTGTACTAAACAAGCTAAAATGCTGTGTGCGGCTGCAGCCGCTGACAGGTCAGGACCGCGGTGCCGCGGTCCTGACTTATCAGCAGCGGGAACTGCGTGCACTGCACACCGGACCGGAGGGCATATTAGCCCTCCAGTCCTGTGTGCTGATCCAGACCGCGGCTGTCAAGGTCATCCCGGACAGGCCCGGATCGGATCACGCCGCAGTGTGAAGACACCCTTATATGGTCTCCAGGGTGAATACACAAAGTACTGCTACTTTCTGTGTGAGTGGGATAGATGTGCAAGAGAATATCACTGCAATAAAGAAAGTGGCCTCTTTTGCGTTCACTTCTCAAAGGGAGTAGAAATATCCAGCATTTTTTGACCCACATGACATTTTGTTACCTTCATTGCATACCAATTTGGACCTAATGAATAACTTTTGTAAAGGCAATGGATAAAAATGCAAAAGCATTCAAGTATCTCGCTGTTAAATTTCCAAGGTTGAGTGAATCAAAGAGAAGGAAGAAGCCTTTATTATTGGACCTCAGATTTGTAAGCTTCCTCAAGATGAGGAGTTTCCTATTGTTGTAGGGCAAGGAAAAGTTTGCATGTGTTGCATTTGCATTAGTGGTAACTAATTTTTTGGGAAACTCAAGCAAATAATTATGAAAAATTAATGGAAAATCTCCTCAAAACATATAAGGATTTTGGCTGTAACATGTCGTTAAAGACTCCCTTTTTATATTCAGCTCCTGACAATCTTTTGCCAAACTGCAGAGCAGTGAGCGATGAGCACGGTGAGATATTTCACTAAGGTATTACAGCTAGAGAGAAAAGATATCAAGGAAAATGCAATCCTTCAATGCTTGTAGATTTCTGTTGGACAGTTGTAAGAGATGATCTGATGCAGGAATACAAGGGACAAGCAAGAAAGCTGTCACTTAATGAGGACTAAATTTTCTAGTGCATTTTCTGTAACTGTTTATAATTTGCAATAATACTTAGACATTTTAGTCATTTCAATTATTGCTAAATTTTCCTCTAAATAAATATTAGAAAATTGTCATAACAAAATATTCTGCATCTTTATATTTGCAAAAATAATGTTTCAAAGTCTGAAATGTGTATGAATTAATTACATGTAGCAGTAAAAGGAAAACTCTTTGATATAATATAAACAAGTGGCAGCAAAACATTTTTATTGTTAAATTTGAATTCAGGAGATCAAAATCAATAAGAAAAGGCTCAGCTAATAACAAGACCTGACAACTTTTAACATTATGTAGAAAACTCATTAACAACATGCTATGGATAATGCTTCTTGAAAATGTGCAATCACTTTACTTCATTTCATACCATACGTATAGAATACAGATTTTTGGCTTTTGCACATGTGTATTGTATGTATTACTAGAAATAGGGCCGATGCTATTGCATCGTAGGGCAGTCTCTGAGCCTGTCTCCCCTTCTGCGCTCTCTCCACTCTGTGCTGTCTCTTCCCCTGTGCAATCTTTCTCTTACTTGTGCCTTTCTCTCCACTCTGTGTGCTCTCAGCCCCTGTGTGCGCTGTCTCCCCCCATGACTCTGCCTCCCCCTGTGCCTCTGCCTCACCTGTGTCCCTGCCTCTCCTGTGCATTCTGCCTCCCTTGTGCCTTCTACCTCCCATGTGCCTTCTCCCTCCCCTGTGCGCCTGACTCATCTGTGCCTTCTGCCTCCCGTGTGCCTGCCTACTATCACTGAGCCACCATACAATGCTCACTACTGAGCCACCATACAGTGCTCCCCACTGAGCCACCATACAGTGCTCCCCACTGAGCCACCATACAGTGCTAACCACTGAGTCACCGTACAGTGTTAATCACTGAGTCACCATACAGTGCTCACCAATGAGGCAACATACAATGCTCACCACTGAGCCACCGCACATTTCTAACCACTGAGCCACCACACAGTTCTAACTGTGGCGACCCGCAACGAGTGCGTCACAGGGAGGTATTGCATCACTGACTGAAGATGTAATATCTTCCGTCTCACTGATGAAATAGTTAAATCCAGAGCTCCATGTACCACATGCACCACTCAGAGGTAGAGGGCCAATCAGATCCTGGTGGGAGGAGTGTTAGGTGTAGTATGGGGGAAGAGAAGAAAGTAAGTTAGTTAGAGTGAAAAGAAGGAAGAAAAGGAGCAGGAATCTGCACAGTTCCGTGCAGCCCTGAAAAAGTAACCTAACTGGGAGGGCACCAACAAGCGGTGACCCAGACAAGAACGTGGGCAAACAGCAAAAAGCAACGGGTCCAAGACACCTATGCCCAGTCCTACCGAACACCGGTTCTGAGGCAGTCAGTTGTCTACCGCTGTTCTTCAAAACCGGAGTGATGGAGTAGCTGTCCAGGAGTGCCTCACTACAGCCACTAACCCAGCAGTCTTACCAGCAGAGTACCCACGATTGGGACACAGGACCCGCTACAGCCCCGGTTGAATTCCCGGTTAAGGCAAGCCGAAGGGGTTCTCCCAGTACCTTGAACTGGTACACTAAGGCAGCTACGGCAATAGGAATAGGACAGTTAGTAACAGAGGGACACAGTGGAGTTCTGGACAGAGACTGTTCATCATTGGGACCTCCCGGTCCGTTACCTAAGGAACTGTATACTGTGTACCGCACCGAAACTACAGTAAAGACCCATTACAGAGAAGCATTGTGTCTGCGCATTGCTTCCAGAACTGCTATTAACTCTTGCATCATACTAAAATCAACTGAGCTGCCGTATCCCACCCAGAGCAGCACCTGGCTCGGAGATTACTGCTCATCCTGTGGGGAGCATCCATCTGCCGCACATCCCCCGGAGGCCCCAGCAGCGCCGAACCAACCGAGGTCTACCTGGTTACCGGAGGGGACGCACCACTGCTAACGGGTGCGGAGGAGGCAGAAGAAGAGGCGGGCAGCTCAGAAGCCCCGCAGGACGACACCGTGGAAGGAGAGGAGAGCCTAGCGGTTACAACACCCGTCCAGACGGATGACCCCGACCTACTGGAACAGCGCCAACCTGCCGAGGAGCTGGATGTCGTCGTAGAAGCCGTAGAGGAAGGAGACGACTTGAGTCCCAGTGCTCAGAATTCACCATTCACCCAGCAGTCTTACCAGCAGGGTACCCACGATTGGGACACAGGACCCGCTACAGCCCTGGTTGAATTCCTGGTTAAGGCAAGCCGAAGAGGTTCTCCCAGTACCTTGAACTGGTACACTAAGGCAGCTACGGCAATAGGAATACGACAGTTAGTAACAGAGGAACACAGTGAAGTTCTGGACAGACTGTTCATCACTGGGACTACCCGGTCCGTTACCTAAGGAACTGTATACCGTGTACCGCACCGAAACTACAGTAAAGACCCGTTACAGAGAAGCATTGTGTGGCGCCCCACAACGAGTGCGTCACAGGAGTGTATTGCCGCCGAGACAGCAGCAGCAATATTCTCTGACTAAGCAATGACATGGTTAAAACTCAGAGCTCCATACCCTACATGCATCACCAGCATAGAGGGCCAATAAGGTCCTGGTGGGCGGAGTATAGAGGTAGTGTGTAGTGGAGAAGTCAGCAGAGTAAGAACAAGAGAGTCTGCGAAAGAGGAAGGAATGTAGGAGCGTGGGCTCTGCACAGTTCCGTGCAGCCCCCGGACAACCTCCGGTCGGCGCCAATGCCTGGCACCCTGAAACCGGACCCTGGGCAACCATATGCAGGTAACAATACACCCGTGCCCATCTACAACCGGATTACTGGTTCCGAAGCTAGGAGTCGTTTTTCACTTCTATGCAAACCAGGAGTGGAGGGACCGCTCTCCAGGAGCACCCCACCACCGCCGCACACAGAGTTGTCTTGCCAGTGGAGTACCCACCAAAAGGACCCAAGGCTCCCCACAAATCCGGCTGATCCACCGGTAGGGAAATTGAAGCAGCCTCCTTGTACCCGACCTTGGCACTCAAAGGCGACAACGGCAACCAAACTAAGTTAGAATGGAGAAACACCGCGGAGCTCTGAGAAACACTGGTCATTGCTGAGTCCACCCGTTCCAGTACCCGTTAACTGTATACCATGTATGACCTGCTGGTTACAGTAAAGTACCCATTACAGAGACTATCAGTGTCCGTGCCTTTCTTAGAACTGTCCATCTCCGCATGCTAGAAGGTAACTGCAGCTGCCTCACAACATCTTGCGCAGCTCCTGGCTCCGGGGACTCCCACTCGCCCTGTGGGGAGTGTTCCATCTTGCTGCATCCCATCCCCTGGAGGCCCAAGCAGCGCCGGTGGACATCACCGGAACGCTCACAGGTGGCGTCACGAAACAATTAACCCCCTAACTGTTCAGCCAATCTATTGATCTGGACCACCGGGCCCCCACAGCCGCAGGCGCGGTTCCTGTGACAAGGAGGAGAAGAAACGCCTGCAACGTGTAGACCCGGCCACGGTGAGTCAATTGTGTCTGCACATTCCTTCCAGAACTGCTATTAACTCTTGCATCATACTAAAATCAACCGTATCCCACCCAGAGCAGCTCCTGGCCCGGAGGTTTACTGCTCATCCTGTGGGGAGCATCCCATCTAGCTGCTGCACACGTTACGAGACAATTAAGACTTTTATCCCAATCCCTTATCCCTTCCAGTTGACCACCGGGCCCCACAGCCTCAGGCGTGGAACCGTGACAAGTGAAGCATCGCCTGAGACCTGAGAACCCGGCAACGGTGAGTCATAACCACTGAGCCACCATATACAGTGCTAACCACTGAGCCACCATATACAATGCTAACCACTGAGCCACCATACAGTGCTGACTACTGAGCCATTGTACAGTACTAACCACTGAGCCACCATATACAGTGCTAACCACTGAGACACCGCACAATGCTAACAACTGAACCACCACACAGTTTTAACCACTGAACCACTGTACAGTGATAACCACAGAGCCACCATACATTGCTAACCACTGAGCCACCATGTACAGTGCTAACCACTGAGCCACCATACAGTGTTAGCCACTGAGCTACTGTAGAGTGCAGACCACTGAGCCACTGTACAGTCCTAACCACTGAGCCACCATATACAGTGCTAACCACTGAGCCACCGCACAGTTCTAACCACTGAGCCACCGCACAGTTCTAACCACTGAACCACCGTACAGTGCTAACCACTGAACCATCATACAGTGCTAACCATAGAGGCATCGTACATTGCTAACCACTGAGCCACCATATACAGTGCTAACCACTGAGCCACCATACAGTGCTAATCACTGAGCTATTTTAGAGTGCAGACCACTAAGCCACCATACAGTGCTGACTACTGAGCCACCATATACAGTGCAGACCACTGAGACACCATATACAGTGCTAGCCACTGAGCCACCGCACAGTGCTAACCTCTGAGCCACCGCACAGTTCTTACCACAGAACCACTGTACAGTTTGAACCACTAAGCCACCGCACAGTTCTACCCACTGAACCACCATACAGTGCTAATCACTGAGCCGCCATACAGTGCTAACCACTGAGCCACCATATACAGTGCTATCCACTGAGCTACCATACAGTGCTAACCACAGAGCTACTGTAGAGTGCAGACTACTGAGCCACCATACGGTGCTGACTACTGAGCCACTGTACAATGCTAGCCACTGAGCCACCATATACAGTGCTAACCACTGAGCCACCATATACAGTGCTAACCACTGAGCCACCGCACAATGCTAACCACTGAGCCACCACACAGTTCTAACCACTGAGCCACCGCACAGTTCTAACCACTGAACCACCATACAGTGATAACCACAGAGCCACCATACATTGCTAACCACTGAACCACCATGTACAGTGATAACCACTGAGCCACCATACAGTGCTAACCACTGAGCTACTGTAGAGTGCAGACCACTGAGTCTCTGTACAGTTCTAACCACTGAGCCACCATATACAATGCTAACCACTGAGCCACCGCACAGTGCTAGCCACTGAGCCACCGCACAGTTCTAACAACTGAACCACTGTACAGTGCTAACCATGGAGGCACTGTAAATTGCTAACCACTGAGCCACCATATACAGTGCTAACCACTGAGCTACTGTAGAGTGCAGACCACTGAGCCACTACACAGTGCTAACCACTGAGTTACTGTAGAGTGCAAACTACTGAGCCACCATACGGTGCTGACTACTGAGCCACTGCCTAATGCTAACCACTGAGCCACCATATACAGTGCTAACCACTGAGCCACCATATACAGTGCTAACCAAAGAGCCACCGCACAATGATAACCACTGAGGCACCGAACAGTGCTAACCACTGAGCCACCACACAGTTCTAACCACTGAGCCACTGCACAGTTCTAACCACTGAACCACCGTACAGTGATAACCACAGAGCCACCATACATTGCTAACCACTGAGCCACCATGTACAGTGCTAACTACTGAGCCACCATACAGTGCTAACCACTGAGCTACTGTAGAGTGCAGACCACTGAGTCACTGTACAGTTCTAACAACTGAGCCACCACATACAGTGCTAACCACTGAGCCACCATATACAGTGCTAACCACTGAGCCACCGCACAGTTCTAACCACTGAACCACCGTACAGTGATAACCACAGAGCCACCATACATTGCTAACCACTGAGCCACCATGTACAGTGCTAACTACTGAGCCACCATACAGTGCTAACCACTGAGCTACTGTAGAGTGCAGACCACTGAGCCACTGTACAGTTCTAACCACTGAGCCACCATATATAGTGCTAACCACTGAGCCACCGCACAGTTCTAACCACTGAACCACCGTACAGTGCTGACCATGGAGGCACCACACATTGCTAACCACTGAGCCATTATATACAGTGATAACCACTGAGCCACCATACAGTGCTAACCACTGAGCCACTGTAGAGTGCAGACCACTGAGCCACTGTACAGTTCTAACCACTCAGCCACTATATACAGTGCTAGCCATTGAGCCACCATATACAGTGCTAACCCCTGATCTACGGCACAGTTCTAACCACTGAGCAACTGCACAGTTCTAACCACTGAACCACCGTACAGTGCTAACCATGGAGGCACTGTACATTGCTAACCACTGAGCCACCATATATAGTGCTAACCACTGAGCCACCATACAGTGCTTATCACTGAGCTACTGTAGATTGCAGACCACTGAGCCCCCATACAGTGCTGACTAATGAGCCACTTTACAGTGCTGACCACTGAGCCACCATATACAGTGCTGACCACTGAGCCACCATATATAGTGCTAACCACTGAGCCACCGCACAGTACTAACCACTGAGCCACCGCACAGTGCTAACCACTGAGCCACCGCACAGTTCGAACCACTAAGCCACCTCACAGTTCGAACCACTGAATCACCATACAGTGTTAACCACGGAGCCGCCGTACAGTGCTTACCACTGAGCCACCATATACAGTGGTAACCACTGAGCCACTATACAGTGCTAACCACTGAGCTACTGTAGAGTGCAGACTACTGAGCCACCATGCTGACTACTGAGCCACTGTACAATGCTAACCACTGAGCCACCATATACAGTGCTAACCACTGAGCCACCATATACATTGCTAACCACTGAGCCCCCGCACAGTGCTAACCACTGAGCCACGGCACAGTTCTAACCACTGAGCCATTGCACAGTTCTAACCACTGAACCACCGTACAATGCTAACCATGGGGCCACTGTACATTGCTAACCACTGAGCCACCATATACAGTGCTAACCACTGAGTTACTGTAGAGTGCAAACCACTGAGCCACCATACAGTGCTGACTACTAAGCCACTGTACAGTGTTAACCACTGAGCCACCATATACAGTGCTAACCACTGAGCCACCGCACAGTGCTAACCACTGAGCCACCGCACAGTTCTAACCACTGAGCCACCGCACAGTTCTAACCACTGAACCACCATACAGTGCTAAGCATGGAGCCACCGTACATTACTAACCACTGAGCCACCATATACAGTGCTAACCACTGAGCCAGCATACAGTGCTAACCACTGAGCTGAGCCAGCTTTAAATCTCCCGCCAATACCACACCACTCAGCTGACTGGTTGCGAGCTGCCAGGTGCTCGCCCAATCAGCTAAGCAGCGCAGTATTGGCGGGAGATGTAAACCTGCCCATTTGGCGCTCGACCAATCAGCTGAGCAGCGGCAGGCAGGTTTAAATCTCCCTCCAATACCGCGCTGCTTAGCTGATTGGTCGCCTGCCGGTCAGCACGTGACCATTCAGCTGAGAAGTGCAGTTTTGGCGGGATTAAATCTCCCACTGGCTGGCTCAGCTCAGTGGTTAGCAATGTATGGTGGCTCCGTGGTTAGCACTGTATATGGTGGCTTAGTGGTTAACACTGTACGGTGGTTCAGTGGTTAGAACTGTACAGTGGCTCAGTGGTTAGCACTGTGCGGTGGCTCAATGGTTAGCACTGTGCGGTGGCTCAGTGGTTAGCACTGTATATGGTGGCTCCGTGGTTAGCACTGTGCAGTGGCTCAGTGATTAGCACTGTATGGTGGCTCAGTGGTTTCCACAGAATATGGTGGCTCAGTGGTTAGCCCTGTATACTGTGTCTCAGTGGTTAGCACTGTATACTGTAGAGCTGGATATTGACTCTAAGGGCCACTTAATATGGTGGTTATGGTGGTCTCCTCAAAAAGCCACCCCATGGCTAGGTCCTTCCCTGGAGGGATATCTGGCTAGTCCTGTGTTAAGACTCCTAAACGAGGCTCCACAGACTCTATTTGCATTTTAGCACTGTATACTGTGGCTCAGTGGTTAACACTGTATACGGCGGCTCAGTAGTTAGAACTGTATACGGTGGCTCAATGGTTAGCACTGTATATGGTGGCTCAATGGTTAGTACTGTATATGGTGGCTCAGTGGTTAGCACTATATGGTGGCTCAGTGGTTAGCACTGTATGGTGGCTCAGTGGTTAGCACTGAATATGGTGACTCAGTGATTAGCATTATATGGTGGCTCAGTGGTTAGCACTGTATGGTGGCTCAGTGGTTAGCAGTATATGGTGGCTCAGTGGTAAGCACTGTATACTGTGGCTTAGTGGTTAGCACTCTTTATGGTGGCTCAGTGGTTAGCACTGAATATGGTGATTCAGTGATTAGCATTGCATGGTGGCTCAGTTGTTAGCACTGTATAGTGGCTCAGTGGTTTGCACAGTATATGGTGGTTCAGTGGTTAGTACTGTATATGGTGGGTCAGTGGTTAGCACTGTATACTGTGGCTTAGTGGTTAGCACTGTATGGTGGCAGAGATTTGAAACCCGCACCGCTCATTGGCCGCCGTTTGAGCACTCGGCCAATGTGCGGCGCGGGATTCAAATCCCCCACCAAAGCAGCGTTGCACCGCTCATTGCCTGAGCTGCCGCCAAATCAGGAAATGAGCGGTGCAGCGCTACTTTGGTGGGGGATTTGAACCCTGCGCCGTACATTCGCACATTGGCTGAGCTGAGGCCAGTCAGCCAATGAGCGGTGCGGAGCTCAAAATGGCCACCAACGATGACTTGGCGCATGACTTAAATCCCGCCTCGCTGATTGGTCGCCGCGGTTGGGGCGCTCAGCCAATGAGCTTGGCTACGAGGCTTTGGTGGGGGATTTGAATTCCACACCGCTGAAATCGCCCACCAAAGCTGCAACACACCGCTCATTGACTGAGCTGCCGCCGGGTAAGCCAATGAGCGGTGCCGGCCGTGCAGGATTTTAATCCCGAGCCGCTCATTGCCTCAGATGGCAGCCGCTCAGTCAATGAGCGGTGGTGCACGTCTTTGGTGGAGGATTTGAATCCCGCGCCACTCAAATTCCCCGCCAAAGCTGAGTGCCCCTGACGCTCAGCCAATGAGCAGCACAAGATTCAAATACCCTGCCAAAGGCCGCGCGGCACCGCTCATTGGCTTGGCCGGTGGCAGCTTAACCAAGGAGTGGTGCTGCGCGGCTTTGGGGGATTTTAATCCCTCGCTGCTCATTGGCTGAGCGCCAGGGGCGCTCAGCCAATGAGTGTTGCCACGCACCTTTGGCGAGGGATTTGAATCCTGGCCGCCATATCAGAATACCCATAACTTGGGCATTCCAATATGGCGGTCGGCGTACTTCTGATGCAAGTAGCCGTCACTGCTGACCTGCCTGTGGCAGGAGATGAGCCGCGGCTACCAGCGGCGGTGACGGGTTTGTCACTTGTCACTATCCCACAATCCAGTAACAGTGCCATGGTGGATTGTGGGATAGTGACATAAGCGTATGTGACAGAGGCGAGTGGCAATTATATATTAGATTTATCTAGCTGTCCACTAGCCTTAATCAGCATTCTAGATGAATTGGTGGTGAGCTGAATCTACTATTTTCTAATTTGTCTTCCAAATATGTCTGGCTTCAATAATCACTTGACTCAACCGCAATTCCAGGTGTTACATGTGGCATGGGGAGTGGGATTTGTAAGTCAGGTGGCTTCTGCAGTCCTCCACATAGGGACTGTCGGGCCCACTGGGACGGGGGTACTCGGTACCGAACAGGTCTGCTGCTGGGGAAGTCACAGGTGGTCCTGGTCCGGACCGTGTCCCGGGCTCGGCAATAGAAGGGAATATTTACAGGGGTTGTCAGTCGTGACGCCACCCACCATATGCGGCCAGTGAGGGGGCCGCCGCTGCTGCAGAACCTCCGGGGATGATGGAATAGCAGCTTAGATGTAATAGTTCCAGTGCGTAGAACTGTGTTCCCCGGGGCAGTAATGGTACCTTTACACGCCGCCACAACAGGATGCATACAACCCGCTACAGGCTACAAATGTAGCTTGTCGCGCCAATATCGCCCGTAGTAGCGGCGTCTGAAGACGGGACGACACAGCCGGCTACAGATACCTCTGTATCCGTGCACTGCCCATAAACATATGGCAACATCGCCGATTGTAGCGAGCTGTATCGGCGTGTAAAGAAGGAACAGAAGGGAACTCTGGACACCTGGCGATGTAGCTGGAATGTAGCTAAGGCGTGACCCAGGCTCCGGGATACCACGCCCCTTCAGCGATCATTGGAGGAAGCTCCTTCGTTGCGATTGGTTGTCGCTGCATAGGGCGGCATATTTAAGAAGCTGACCAGTCACACTACTCAATTGCTCGAGCGTCATGTATTAATCAGCCTCCTGCGCTGGCTGGCCAATCATGGTATTATTGCTTTGTCCTATCAGCGTACGGACGTCTCGTAATCCACAATTGTGGCACGCCTATGTGCTGTCCCTCCTGGCCCAGGTCCGCCCATATTAGCTTGTTATTGCGGTGTGTAAATGAGGTACGCTGAGCTACAGACGGCTACTTGCGACATCCGGCGATGTAGCTAGCTGTAGATGTAGCGTAGCGTAGCGCACCTTGTGGCGGCGTGTAAAGGAGATGCGATTACCGTTTGTAACCGTTTGGCCGTGCTCGTGCACGTGAAGTTGCCGTTGGTATCCATCCTGTTGTGGCGGCGTGTAAAGGTACCATAAGGGTTAAGTCTATTGTGGAGTGTGTAGCATACTTACTTTGCAGACGCTGCAGGATCTCTCCTCTTTGCTGGTGCTGACAGGCTGTATCCTGTATGGAGAGAATCACTTTCATGCAGAAACACAAGGGAAGGAGTTCCAGGGTTTTCCGTGTTTACTCGCAGTTCTTCAAGTCACTTTACAGCTAAGTTACAGTTCTTACAAAGTTCAAGTACAGTTCTTAATACACGGGCACATTCTCCCTCTCCGGGTTCCCTTTGCTCTGCAGCCAGGCCTCTCTCTCTGTGACCCCTCACACAGTCTTTAGTGTCCTTTCCGGGCTATTACAGTCTCCGTCTCCACGGGTGTGTGTGTGAAACGCTGGACAGTATGGTGGTGACTCGGGCCCTGTGGATCCTTCAGTTTGTCACTGAGCTGCCTGTGCTTTGGGTAGGGATCTCAATCTGGAACTAAGACCCCCCGTCGTGTTGTTTGGGGATGCCGGGTAAACTACGGTCCCCTCTAGAGCCGACACTCTACTTCAGCCCAGCCTCCAGCAGTCCTCAAGCCTGAGGCTCTACCAGGCTCCTTTCTCTCTGTTCCTCTCGGTATCATAGGAGGGCTACTCCGCCTGCAGTCAGTAGCTTCAGCTCCGTTCCTAGGGCCCGAGTATCACCGTCCCTCTCAGTCCTCTCACACTCCTGGTGGTATCAGCTTCGGACGGGCTTTCTCTCTCCTCCGGCTCACACTGGCTCGGTACAGATTCTGCACTCCTAGGCCTTACACTCACAGGACGTGTGATTTCCAGTCTTTGCTTCTCAGCCTACCTCGGCCTACTAACTTCCTTCCTCCTCCCCCTTCCTATATACTGTCAAGTCACCTGACTACCGGTGTGCCCAACCCACCTCCTCCAAATCCACCACCCCTCAATCTCATAGAGTATCTAATCTCAGGGCTGGATGCTACCTTCTCCTACACGTGGGTTATGTGGGCTGTGAGGGTGTTGTTGTGCAACAAGTGTCCTACCTGCCTGGCTGCAGTTCCCTTTGTGGCCTCCTGGACACAGGGGCGCCCCTTTACAAATGAGGAACTAGGAAACAACATTGTGTAAACAATAATATCCTGTAAGCAATTGTGTCATTGCACTTGAAGAGGAGGTCCCCTAGGAAAATACAGAAGTGTCACCGCGGATCCCAATGCCATCTTGGTAATGCCGTACAACACAGCTACACTGTGCTACTGTGTGCCTGCAGTACTCCGTTTGAATACGTTTTGGATCCACTGCCAGCTCTGGAGTATGGGATCAACATCACTACCCTTGGGGCAGAGGGTTCTTCACCACCAGAACCAGAGCAGCCCACACAGGTCATGTACACATACGTGACCTTGAGCTCCACCACGCTGCCTGCATTGGATCTGATATCCAGCAAGGTCAAGATCCAGTGCTGGTCTCGTATGCCTGAAGAGGTCCTACTGCAACAGAGATAACAGTCAGGAGTTGAGCCATTCCTCATGTCAGCTGGAACAATAAGGAGGATCTAGCAGCATGTCTGACGTTAATAAAGGTGCAGCTGCTATCAAAGTCTGTGGATTGATAAATCTAGGAGGAGGATATGGAGGACGATGAGGAGGTAATAGAGGCAGAAGGCCCTGTGTCCCAGCCTTGTGTAGCACACCCACCAGAGGCCTTTGACTGTGAGAATGCCATGTAGGGACCTCTACCCCCTCCAAGCACCTATCCTATTAGGCATGAATCACCCGGCCTATCTCATTTCTTGAAAAGATTAAGCTCGTGGATGCCATCGTCCTAGAGTGGTTGCATGGGCCTATGGCCAATGACTTTGATGCCACCGCAGACAAATTTGAAACTAGCAGCAGGAGGCCGACATGGAAACAATGTTGCATCAGCTGGAGACCAGGTCTCCTTTGGTTAGCCAGCCAGCTGCAGACAAATGCACAGTGAAATAGATCCTGAAGGGCCTGTCGATGTTGCCCAAGTTACTACCATCTCTCCTAGAGGGGGTGGGCGTCCCCTAATACGTGTGTCCTCTTCTCCAGCAGTGGCCTTGATAGGTTTTGCTAGGAAGCAGGTGGTGGTAGAGAATGCCCCTGGAGGAGTAGCCCCTTCAACCCCCTAAGACTGTAGAGCAGCAGCAGGGTACCATGTGGAACAGAGACCTTCATCCCGACCAGCATTCAAAAAGCCGCGCAAGTATTTTACTCTAGATAAAGAGCACTGCCCTAAAAAGGACTGCTGTTGGGTTGCTGACCCATCCTTTTATTGGCAAATTGTCCAGAGAAGGACATTTTCAGTTGTTGTTAAGTTCTCATAAGAGCAAGATAAGACGTAATTGGATCCAGCTCACACACCAGGGTGTTAATATAAATTCTTTAAGCTTTATTCAGAAAAATGTCTTTAAAATAGAAAACAGTGATTAGGATGCCTCAGACAACAATGCAGACGTGGAGTAGGGGTTGGTGCATAAAAGTCATACACGTTTTGAACACTGAGGTTCTTGAACACTGGACTGTTGGGCAGGGCTCCCTCACACCTCATGCCACCTCTCCAATAAATGTTATGCTCTGCAACACTCAAGTGCCACAAGTCTAAGCTTCACTGACTACTACAGGAAGAAGGATTCAGGTGGGTCAGTGACATGTTTAGGCATGGTGTTCAGAGAGCCCTCCTAAATTCACAAAACACACAACAAAGACACCCCAAGAGTCTTCACATTTCAAAAATACAGACTAAATATTGTATAATGATGCCACCGGCATGCATGGCACAGTGTCAGGAACAGTGCCTGGCCTAGCATTTGAAGGGTAAACATTCATTAGTAACAGTGAGATAAGTGACATTAGGCATTGGGCTCAGAAAGTCCTGCTAAATTCATGAAACAGACAAGATGGAGACTAGGGATGGGCGAATCTACTCGCTAGGACTCGTTAGGGCCTGGTCTAGCATTTAAAGAGTAAACATTAATTAGTAACTGGTGGATGAGTGACATATGTAGTCATCATACTTAGAAAGCCCTGCTAAATTCAGGAAACAGACAAGAAGAAGACCCTAAGAAGAGTCTCAACAGTTCCAAAAATTAGAGCCAGATGCCATCAGAGTGGCATCAATTGACCTAAAAAAAATTGGATAATGGGGAGATCAATGCAGCACACTGAAAAGTACAATATTGCCTAGTATGTCCAGTTTGCCACTGGGGTGAAAAGTCCTCAGAGGTGCATGACTTGTTTATCTCGATAAAAGTTAGGTGGTCTACACTCCAGGGAACAGCCATATTTGCTTATCTGTTAGGACACTTCCAGCAGCACTGAAGACACGTTCTGCCGGGTATGACACAGCCTCCAACACGTTACTGGTGAGCTCAGGTCACTCCTCCTATTTTGAAACCCAAAATGCAAAAGGATCATAATTCCCCTTGATGGCATGGATATTGAGCTCTAAATACTCCGGTACCATCCTCCTCAGTTATTCACTATATGTCAGAGTTGTACTTAGTTCTGTCAGTAGACAGGCTTGTTTAAAGAATTGATCAAACGACTCCCAGGACTTGCTTCTGACAGTTAAGTACTGCTGATAATGTTTCTACACTAACAACTCAGCATTCCCCAGGTCGAAAGTGTAGATCTGAGATGCGTTCCGTGTCCCTCACTGCTAGGTTGAGGAAATACTAATATTGTCAAAAAACTTTTTTTTGATATGCATACATGTGTCCCTGTCCAGGACGGAAAGCATCTGGCTAAATTTGCTTTTGTACCATGGATCCAACAGTGTGGCAACCCAGTAGTCATTGATAACAATATGGGCATCATTTTGCTGATATTGTAGCAAGAAGGAGCCCAACGGTATAATGCATTCATGGGGCTCAAGTCATTGTTGTGTTAGTGGTGGGGTATAAATCAAGCTTCCTTCCTCCGTCCTTTCCCACCAACCTCAGACAGCAGAAAGCGGAATCATTTCTTCCTCATTTTTTGACTGTTCTGTGCCCATCACCTTTTCATCTCTCAGTACCAGTTTGTCTGGTACCAGGAGATCTCCTCTGTTGCTCTACAGTACTCCTTCATGGCATCTGCCAGTGCAACGAGAATCTGAACCTTTGAGATATTAGTATCCTTTCCGCATCCTCCTCTTCTCTCACCTCCTCTTCCTCTGGAACCACCATCTAATGCCGCAGACTTTTCAAAGTTTGCTCCATCATTTAGATGACTGGAATAGGTATAATGATGATGGTATCATCAGCGCTAACCATCTTAGTAGCCATTTCAAAACTGTGCAGTACGGTGCACAGGTCCTTGATCTGTGCCAAATCTGCAAGCATCATTTGCATCAAAATTGGCTCTCTTTGACTCATTGTACATGTCATTACATACTGTGCCAGGGCTTGTTGCAGCTGCCACAGTCACTGCAATATGTGCAGAGTGGAATTCCACCTTGTCAGCATATTGCATATCAAACTGTTAACCCGTTGTCCAGGAGACCTCTGTAACAATTCTAGTCGATGAGTGACAGGGTGAGAATGGCAGAAGTGAGCTCACGGTGACTGTGCAGGGATAGTGGCATAAGATTTTCTGGACAACCAGGTTGGGGACGTGAGCCATGCAAGGAACATGTGTAATTCTGCCCCGGCATAGGGCAGCCACAAGGTCTGCACCATTATCGCACATGGTCTTCCCTGGCTCCAGGTTTACTGAAGACAGCCTTTGTGGAAACGTGGCCTGCACAGCTGTCCACAACCCTTCAGCTGTGACTGTGACTCACATCTCTGGACTGTTGGAACAGTAAGGAAGAGGGCGCAACAGGAGGAGGCAGAAGCAGTGCATGAAGCGGTACATGTAGAAGTTTGTCCCAAAGGTTTTGGGGATTTCAAGACTCGGGGAGCAACCTTTTCTCCACATGACCACGCAGACATCAGTCACCCAGTGCCCAGTCAGCGAGATGTAATGCCGCTGGCCATGTTTGCTCTTCCAGGTCTCAGTTGTAATATGCACCCTGTCACAAACAGTTTCTTAAAGAATGGGTGATGTTATCTGTGACATGTTGGAGTAGCATAGGCACAGCTAGCATTGAAAAGTAGTGATGACTGGGCAACTAATACCAGTAAACTGCGACAGCTATCAGCTTTCGGAAACCGTCTGTATCCACAAGTTAGAATGGTAGCATTTCCATGGGCAACAAGAGGGAGATGATGAAGTATAAGCTCTTTGCTTTGGCATGTATAGGAGGAAATAATCTTTTCTATTACCATAACTGTGTTACCGAGGGCTGGCTGCTGTGCTGAGAGAGGATGAAGTAGGGTGTACCCAACAAACTGCTGCACTGTTAAGAAGGTGCAGGTCCAGATATTATGGCGGGTTGACAAACAAGTAGTGTGCTCGGTGTCTGGGATTGGTCCAAACCAGCTTGATGATCTTTCAGTTGCCCCAACTGTAGCAGGTAATCAAGTGGAAGTTCTGTAGCCAGACACAAGTTGGACATCACTTGCCATGCTGATGCGGGAGAAAGAAGCAGCAGATGCATTTGATGAGATGGACGGTGTTTGGTGAGGTCCACTAGGCACAGTTTTACTGCAGTAATTAGCCCAGACTAACGCATGGTGCTGGGCCATGAGGTGGTTCATGCATGTAGTAGTCAAATTGATGGGCGTTTAGCCTCTACTTTATTTTTGACTACAAAGTTGGCAGACGACATTTGTTGGGTCATCTTTTGCAGTGTGGAAAAAGGTCCAAGCTAGGCCTTGCTGTCTTGGACAAATGCAGACCCACGACTGCTACTGTCCACAGCCAGAGTTGTGGTTGAGGATGCAGTGCCTGGCATGCTTGTAACCCTCAGTCTCTCTCTGAGGGAGCATACAATCTAATCTCCTTGTCTTCCTCCTCGTCTGCTGAGTTACTCAGTTGCATTACTCTGGGTTAATTTCAAGTTGGATCTAGAACTGTGGTACCCCACATGGTCAGGCATCACAGTGGGGTATTACAGCCGTAAAAGAGGTGTAATCTTCCCCAACTGCAAGTGGATGCTGGGCTCTTGGGAGGGACCCATTCCTGCACTCAGACACAGAGTAGTGGTGGGAGGTTACACCGAGGGAGGGATATATAGTCACCTCTAGGGGGAATTAGAGACAGTCAGACAGTGAGTCTAAATCAGATAAGGAGCGTCTGAGAGTACAGGGTTGGAGTCGAGGAGGAGTGTGGAGCAAGGCGGAAGGTTAACCCGGGCAGCTCTACGCTGATCCGGAGGGAAGATGAGAGAGGATCCTGAGGGAATCCTGAGAGAGGGTGCCTGACGTGGGAGTCTGGGCCCTAGAGAGAATAGGGGAACCCCAGCGTAATGCAACCATACTCCAGGGAATTCCCCAGTCCACCACGGGAACGCCGGGCCCGAGGATACGGCCAGAGTATACCTCTGAAGTTGTCAACTGGCTGCGGCACCCTGCCAGATGGAGCGGTCTGCCTGCTTCTTCACCACGAGGGAGGGGAGCCCCAAGACTACCTACAAGGAGCCATTGGGTATAGACTCATCCTAGGCGGGGAAGAAAGGACACAGGTTCGTCAACTAAGGCATACCATGGGTACCACCATACCACCTGGCATCCACTTGCAGCCACCCGTAGAGCTACCTGTTTCTTTAACAACTGTGCTGAACTGTGGACTTGTATGCTGATGACTGTTTACAGTAAAGTACCCGTGAGAGTGACTTTGCCTCCATGTCTTTGTGCTGCTGAATTCAACCTGTTTGCTTACAGGAACGCTGCACCGGAGGCCCAGCTCCACCTGTAGAGAGCTTTGCCATCTCAGCCGCATTACAATCGACCACCGGAGGACTGTGGCGGCACTGGTAACCCATCACCAGGTACTACAGGTGGTGTCACATGACAAACTCTAACCCCCTGTACATACACCCCTTATTGAAGTGTCACCCAGGTCACAGGCTCAGGTGCTGCCACTCGTGACATCCCCATTAGGGATGGGCGAATCTACTCGCTAGGACTCGTTACTCGGCGAGTAGTAAGGGACTCGCAGGACTCGGTACTCTGCGAGTTTCCCAGTGATTACTCGCACGAGTCCAATGCAAATCAATATCAATCCTAGTTTTGTCGGAAACGCTGACAAAACTAGGATTGCCATTGTTTGCATTAGACTCGGCTACTGTGCCAGTGATAGCAGGGAAACTCGCAAAGTAACTGCTGTTTCTTTGCGAGCCGAGTCCAGCTGTCTTCTCTGTGCAGCTCCAGGGTCCTAGAGCCCGCCTGCTCACAGAGATGATGTAGCAGAGCTGAGATTGTTCTCAGTCTGCTCATTCCCTGTGCATAGACATCTATATCTATGCACAGGGGATGTAGCAGAGAGGACATCGCGTTTTGGACTACGTCGGACGGAAGAGGATTTTTTTAATTAAAGATGGAGTCCCTAATGGCTTTTTTTTTTATTTCAAATAAAAAATTTTCTCTGTGTTGTGTTTTTTTAACCCTTTATTGGAGATTCTTAGTGGCTGGGTCAAACGTGGCCTGACATTAAGAATCTCGGGCTTAATACCAGCTTGTATAACAAAGCTGGTATTAACCCCTTTATTACCCAGCGTGCTGCCGCCACCAGGGCCGCTGGAAGAGCGGGGTTCAGCGCCAGAGGATGGCGCTTCAATGAACGTGCCATCTTCTGGGGCGGCTGCGGGCTGCAATTTGCAGCGGGGGGTGCCCAGAAAGCTTGGGCATCCCTGCGCTGCGGATTCCAGCCCCCAGCTGCTTAGCTGTACCTGGCTAGACATAGAAATTGCGCGGAGCCTCACGCATTTTTTTTTTATTATTTCATGAATTTCAGAGTCTCAGAGTCAGAGTCAGAATCTCAGAATTTCATGAAATAATTTTAAAAAAATGCGTGGGGCTCCGCGCAATTTCTATGTCTAGCCAGGTACAGCTAAGCAGCTGGGGGCTGGAATCCGCAGCGCAGGGATGCCCAAGCTTTCTGGGCACCCCCCGCTGCAAATTGCAGCCCGCAGCCGCCCCAGAAGATGGCGCGTTCATTGAAGCGCCATCCTCTGGCGCTGAACCCCGCTCTTCCAGCGGCCCTGGTAGTGGTGGCATGCTGGGTAATAAAGAGGTTAGGGCCAGCTTTGTATTATCAGCTGGCCCTAAGCCCGAAATTTATGGCGGTCACACCAATATTAGACATGACCGCCATGAATTTCTATTAAATTGTTTTAAAAAAAAACACAACACAAAGAAAATGTTTTATTAGAAATAATAAAAAAAGCCATTAGGGACTCCATCTTTAATTAAAAAAATCCTCTTCCGTCCGACGCAGTCCAAAACGCGATGTCCTCTCTGCTACATCCCCTGTGCATAGATATAGATGTCTATGCACAGGGAATGCAAAAGGAGAAGTGATAATGAGCCGGCGCTCAGGCAAGACCCGGACAATGCTATATCATAAATTACCTTTAGGTTTTATTAGATCAATATGGGAATCCAGTCTCCACAACGCGTTTCAACGCACCAGGCGTCTTTATCAAGTGATAACCACCTAAAGGTAATTTATGATATAGCATTGTCCGGGTCTTGCCTGAGCGCCGGCTCATTATCACTTCTCCTTTTGCATACCATACACTTCCTCCCTGTGGGAAGCGTGATAACCTGCAGCTCGGGACCCAGGACCTCGCAGACTTGCTACTGACACCCTCTCACAGCGGTCACGTGCACCGGACACCGGCGGCTCACGTGAACCACAGCGAGCTCCAAGCCAGCGAGAGCACAAGCGGACCTGTCCTCAGCTCTTCAACCTGTTGTGCGGTCGGCACAACAGGACCAGGTGAGCAAGGGACAGTGTCACCTAACCTGCTACTGATTCACACAGTGTGGCGCAACTTTGTCCTTTTTATGCACAGGGAATGAGCAGACTGAGAACAATCTCAGCACTGCTACATCATCTCTGTGCACAGACATTCATGTCTGTACACAGGGAATGAGCAGACTGAGAACAATCTCAGCACTGCTACATCAGGCAGCAGGCGGGCTCTAGGACCCTGGAGCTGGCAGCCAGCACACTGAGCAGACAGGACTCTTATCTGTGCGAGTTTCCCAGCGATTACTTACAAAGTAAACGAGTCCAATGCAAATAAATGACAAAACTAGGATTGCTTCAGGCTGAAGCTTCCGAGACACATCTGCAATTTGTAAATCTCACACTACTCGCTATTACTCGCTTCCCCATTCATTAACATTGGACTCGCTAGACTCGCAACGAGTAGCGAGTCCTGTGCTCGGACTCGCTAGAGTCAAGCGATTCCGAGTAATTTAGGATTCGCCCATCACTAATCCCCATGAAAGCACCCACCGAGCCTGATACCCGAGTACCCCAGGGCCTGGGGCTCGACAGAACCTCATAATGATCATCATCCTGTCTATTGTCCCACTCCTTGACATGAGAGTCACCCTCCTCCATTTCCTGCCCTAATCGCACAGTACAGTGCAAGTGTTCATCATGTATCTAAGTCTCATCAGCATCATCACCTCCACCCCCAGGGATTAACATCTAGTGAAGAGGGTCTGAATTCTGCTGGGACCATACTTCATCCATCCCTAGATCCAACTCTTAACTCCTTGCCGACACAGGACGTTGTTGTACAACGTCCTGGGTCGGTAAGGGGGCTTTGATGTGAGCTTCCAGAGCGGCGCTCACATCAAAGCTCTGACATCTCAGCTGATCTCATCAACTGAGATGTCTGGGTAACAGCACCGATCGGATCCGGGATCCAATCGGCGCTGGTAATCCCTTGGATCCCGCCGTCAATCGCTGATAGCGGGATCCAAGGCGGCCGCGGCGGGGAACGCGATGTTCCCCGCCTGCTCTGGAGATCCCGTGATAGTATCGAGGGATCTCCGGCGCTCACGTGACAGCCCGGGGTCCTGGCTAGACCCTTGATGCTGACAGAGCGCAGTTACGTGTAGTGGTTGGCAGGTGCTGCTAACCACAACATGGCCGCGATTCTGGGAGATACAGATGAGCTGCAGCTCATCTGTATCTCCCAGAAGCGATCGGATTGTGCAGCAAGGTGCCTCTTAAAGAGGCAGTGTAAAAATAAGAATGAATTGATTAGTAAAGTTTTTAAAAACCTGTAAAAAAAAAAATAACATAAAAGTTCAAATCACCCCCCTTTTCCCCAATCACAATAAAAGTATTAAAAAAATACACGTTTGGTATCGCCGCGTTCAGAATCGCCCAATCTATCATCATTTTAAATCCGTTAATGAGGGCTGTGAACTCCCTAACGGAAAAAATGGTCAAAACGCCAAAATTCCGTTTTTTGGTTGCTGCAATATTGCTATAAAATGCAATAACGGGCTATCAAAACTGCGGAACCCCCCAAAAATGGAATCATTAGAAACGTTAGCTCAAGATGCAAAAAATAAGCCATCACAGAGCCCCAGATCCTGAAAAATGAGGACGCTACGGGTCGCAGAACATGACGCAAAAAGTCAATTTTTGTTTTTTTTGCAAATTCTGAATTTATTTTCACCACCTAGATACCAATAAAGGTATAAATGTTGGGTGTCTACGAACTCGTACCGATCCGAGGCATCACCCCATCATGTCGGTTTTACCATATAGTGAATATGGCAACTAAAAAACCCAAAAAACAAACGTGTTATTGCACTTTTTTTGCAATTTCACTGCATTTAGATTTTTTTTTGTAATTTCCCTGTACACTATATGGTAAAAAAATTATTGCATATGAAAGTAAATCTCGTCCCGCAAAAAATAAGCCATCATATGTCTATATTGACGGAAAAGTAAAAAAGTTATGGCTCTTGGAAGCAGGGGAGCAAAAAACGAAAATGAAAAATTTCCCGGTCATGAAGGGGTTAAAGAGTTTGGGCATCACTGCAGATGCTTTACTCCTCTGGAATATGTGAATCTTTGGAACAGACCTTTGATGCCAATGGAATAGTATGTGTGAACATTTCTGCAGAATTGCCCATTTGTGTTTTAACATAGTAACATAGTTTTTAAGGTTGAAGGAAGACTTTAAGTCCATCTAGTTCAACCCATAGCCTAACATGTTGATCCAGAGGAAGGCAAAAAAAAACCCATGTGGCAACACTAAGCTCCACATTGGGGAAAAAAAATTCCTTCCTGACTCCAGATATGGCAATCAGACTAGTTCCCTGGATCAACGCCCTATCAATGAATCTAGTATATATAACTGGTAATATTATAGTTTTCAAGAAAGGCATCCAGGCTCTTCTTAAATGTTAGTAGTGAGTCACTCATTACAACATCATGTGGCAGAGAGTTCCATAGTCTCACTGCTCTTACAGTAAAGAATCCACGTCTGTGATTATGATTAAACCTTCTTTCCTCCAGATGTAGAGGATGCCCCCTTGTCCCCGTCTCAGGCTAAGAGTAAAGAGATCATTAAAAAGGTCTCTGTACCGTCCCCTCATATATTTATACATTATTATAAGATCACCCCTAAGCCTTCGTTTTTCCAAGCTAAATAACCCCAAGTTTAATAACCTGTCTTGGTATTGCAGACCCCTTAGTCCTCTAATGACTTTTGCCGCTCTTCTCTGGACCCGCTCTAGTTCAGCTATGTCTTTCTTATACACCGGAGACCAGAATTGTACACAGTATTCTAAGTGTGGTTGCACTAGTGACTTGTTGTGCTGTTGGAGAGTTGTTGTGACACGGGGTGACACATGGGTATTTGAGGCACAGGTAACAATAAAAAAAAATTTCTTTTTAGGGTAAACTGAAGAATTTATCAATCCCTTCATTCTGCATGCCAACACACGCAGGTTTAGGAATAACACTTCTTTTCAGTACAAAATGCCTATCTCCAGATGGACAGTCTCACCCCACCATACTATCTAAAAAGCGATGGAGTAGCTAGCTATCTAATTGTATAACACAGATGGAGCAGCACAGAGTGGCAGAAGCACTGTCCCTAGCAGTAACACTCTCAAAATGGCAAAGACGGCAAATGGCCGCTTCTGATATCCCTAGGGACATGTGACTTTGGCAGCCAATGAAACAAGTTGGCCAATGACACAAGCCCTTGGGTCTTCAACTTGTGGATGTTTTGTGTGCCCTGATTGTCTGCAGACTAGGACATCCACAGAGAAAATGCCGGGAAAAAATATGAAATCTGATGCTACACTGACCTCTCTACACCCCCTTCCTTCATCAAAGACGTCCCATACACTATCCTACACTGTGAGAAGGTAAGAGAAAAGCATCACTTGAACGCAGTAATGTTTTTTTTAATCCGATCACTCACCGAACAAATCCATGTTCGCCGACTTTTTGGGAAATTGCTTGGGTTGCCATACCCAAACCGAAACTACCATCTTCAGGCTGAATTTGAAATTGGCAAACATCTTCAGGGAACATGTTCATGTCTAATGGAGACATCTTTTTTTTATCAGTATCATGACTCAGAAGTGCCAATACAACTCTATGGGTCTGCAAAAAAACATATAAAACACAGTGCTGTTCATATTTTACAAGCAAAGGATAGCTCTCCATCCTCTTCCTTCTTGACCTGTCCTCTGCATTTGACACAGTCGACCACTGCCTCCTATTACAGATCCTCTCTTCCATTGGTATCACTGACCTTGCACTCTCCTGGATCTCCTCCTACCTTTCCAACTGCACATTTAGTGTCTCCCACTCCCACACAACCTCCTCGCCCCATACCCCTCTGTCGGGGTCCCTCAAGGCTCTGTCCTGGGGCCCCTCCTTTTTTCAGTCTATACCCTTGTTCTGGGACAACTCATAAAGTACCATGGCTTCCACTATCACCTGTAGGCTGATGACACTCAGATCTATCTCTCTGGCCCAGTTGTCACCTCTCTCCTGTCCAGAATCCCAGAGTGTCTATCAGCCATATCCTCCATCTTCTCTTCTTGCTTCCTAAAACTCAATGTAGATAAAACCGAACCCATCATCTTTCCTCCATCTCACACACCTTCCTTACCAGATCTTTCTATCACAATAAATGACATCACACTTTGCCCTGTACCTGAAGTCCATTGCCTCAGAGTAACCCTTGACTTTGCCCTGTCCTTCAAACTGCACATCAAAAGCTCTTGCCGCCTCCAACTCATAAATATGTCCATAATCTGCCCCTTATTCAACCCTCAATCTACTAAACTTCTAATGCCTGCCTTGACTACTGCAACTTCCTCCTCTGTGGCCTCCCTGCTAACACTCTTGCACCCCTCCAATCTGTCTTTAACTCTGCTGTCTGACTAATTGACCTCTCTCCTCGCTATTCCTCCACTTCTCCCCTCTGCAAATCCCTCCACTGGCTTACAATTCACCAACGCATCCAATTCAAACTACTAACACTGATTTACAAAGCCGTCCACAATCTGTCCCCCTCATATATCTCTGAACTAATCTCCTGATATCATCCAACTCGTAATTTTTGATCCTCCCAAGACCTCCTTTTTACCTTCACACTTGTATGTTCCCCATCTAACCGCCTGCAAGACTTTGCCCGAACATCTGCCATTCTCTGGAATTCTGCACCCCCATATGCCCAACTGTCCCCCACACTCTTAACCTTCAAGCAGAACCTGAAAACCCACATCTTCAGAACAGCCTACAGCCTGCAATGACCATGGTGCCAGCTCACCACCACTGGACCTGGTGCTCCTCCACCACTGGACCTGGCACTCCACCACCATCGGACCCGGCACTCCACCACCACTAGAGCAGACCCAACCTACTGTCTCTCTCCCCATTGCCCTGTAGAATGTAAGCCCGCAAGGGAAGGGTCCTCTCCCTTCTGTACCAGTCTGTCACTGTTAGTTTATTCATTGTATTTTTAACGTGTTTGTATGTAACACTTTCTCATGTACAGCACCATGGAATCAATAGTGCTCTATAACTAAATAATAATAATAATAATAATTTAAAATTAAAGGCTAACCCAAGAAAAGCAAGAAAACCTATAATAGGTTTACTTACATTATATTTTAATATAAATTAAGGTGATGTCTAGGAGCACAAAAAGATAAATGCTTCATTATTGACAATGCAAATGTAGTAACTCTTATTGTGTATTTTATGTTATCCCTAATTTAGTCTCATTTTTTTTAACCAAGTTGTAACTTTTCAGCACTAAGGATACCAGCTGAATGGATGGAAATTATGGTTCATCAGAACATTTATTTAGCAGAAAACTATTTGACGAAATATATTAGAAAATGTATAACTATACAAGCTTTCATAAAGATTGGTAAACTATGGTAAACCTGTGTGTATTCTCTATATCATGTTTAGGGCCCTTTCACATCAGCGTTTTTTAAATTTGCGGCAGATGCGGTGAAAAAACCGCATCTGCCGCAACTGCCGCATAACGGTTCCACTTGCGGCACGGTTGCGGTTTTTTCCATAGGAAGTATAGGGGACTTGCGGCAGATGCGGCAAGTGCGGTATTGCACTTGCGGCAGGTGCGGCAGAGAAAAAAACCGCAGTAAGCCGCGGTTTTTTTCTCTGCCGCACCTGCCGCAAGTGCAATACCGCACTTGCCGCATCTGCCGCAAGTCCCCCTATACTTCCTATGGAAAAAACCGCAACCGTGCCGCAAGTGGAACCGTTATGCGGCAGTTGCGGCAGATGCGGTTTTTTCACCGCATCTGCCGCAAATTTAAAAAAACGCTGATGTGAAAGGGCCCTTAGGGCCCTTTCACATCAGCGTTTTTTTAAATTTGCGGCAGATGCGGTGAAAAAACCGCATCTGCCGCAACTGCCGCATAACGGTTCCACTTGCGGCAACGGTTGCGGTTTTTCCATAGGAAGTATAGGGGGACTTTGCGGCAGATGCGGCAAGTGCGGTATTGCACTTGCGGCAGGTGCGGCAGAGAAAAAAAACCGCGGCTTACTGCGGTTTTTTTCTCTGCCGCACCTGCCGCAAGTGCAATACCGCACTTGCCGCATCTGCCGCAAGTCCCCTATACTTCCTATGGAAAAAACCGCAACCGTGCCGCAAGTGAACCGTTATGCGGCAGTTGCGGCAGATGCGGTTTTTTCACCGCATCTGCCGCAAATTTAAAAAAACGCTGATGTGAAAGGGCCTTAGTCAACTTTATTCATCTACAGCAGAGGTCCCCAACTCCAGGCCTCAAGGCCCACCAACAGTGCATGTTTTCAGGATTTCCTTGGCATTTGACAGTTGGAATCACCACCTGTGCAGGAGATTGAATTACCAACTGTCAAATTTCTAAGGAAATAATGAAAACCTAGACCGTTGGTGGGCCTTGAGGACTGGAGTTGGGGACCTCTGATCTGCAGCATCAAGCAAGAGTCTGACAAGATGGCATCAGCCAAGCCGACTTTCACCACTCAGCACAAATGCAGGAAACTGATGGGTTGCTATGGCAACTGGATGCCTAGCAATGTCCATGTCTGACATGTTCAAAAGCCTCTTAGATCCTGCCAGCGGTGGGGTCCATTAGGCTACTTGTGAGAATAACATTGAGATAAAGCACCTTCACTAAATATGTAGTGCAGTGTATTAGGCTGCTTTCACATTAGCAGTCAGGCTAGATCAGGCTGACAACGTCTCCACCCACATCTGAAGAAGCTTCTGCAAACGCGTGCCACCGCAGCTCATGCATGCCTGATGCGGAGCTCGGAAAGAAAAGAGAGAGAGACCAGAACACTGTAGATTTGTTCAGAGGAGTAGAGAAGAAAGTCTGGGCATGCTCGGTGTCAAACAACAGATCAGCCTGGATGGGTCTGCCCCTTTCTGGATCCAGACACCATTGAAACACATTCTATTTGTGGCCGCATTGGGATGCATCCAGAAGCATAAGGTTTTTAAACAACCCACAAAAATGCTACTTCATCATCCAGAGAAGAGGTAAAAAAACCTCATATGGTAGGACCAGGCGTAAACCTGATGCCACCACATGTGCCTGCGTCCCCATGCTAAGTCAATGTAGACAGGCCTAATTAGGTGGCTTTAGGTTTTGAATGGATCACAATGCAGGACAAAAAACTGCAAGCGTGATTAACTATATAATTAACACCTTCCCAACATTTAAAATAAAAATATGTCAATTTGAAAGTAATTCCTGCATTATAACCAACAGTCATCAGCTATGTCGTGATAATGATCAAAGCGCAAAACCTTAACTGGCAGCCAAAGCATAATCAATATCTTACTGAATATAAGAAATATTTCCAAAATTTTGGCAAGACTGAGTGACACAGAATGTTTTTTAACCTCTATAAATAAGTTAATAATTAATAGCAAGCATCCTATCAGCACGATTTTCGAGGACACAATGATGACGCTGAGATTTTCAGCCCTGTCTTCAGTCACCTGGTGTGATTACAATGGTGACACGGTCAGCTGACCGTGTTACCATGGTAATCGTGTCAGCTAACGGTGTCACCATGGTAATCGTGTCAGCTGACCGTGCTGTCAGCATGGTAATCATGTCAGCTGACCGCCATTGGAAATTGCGCTTATAGGATGCTTCCTCCATCAGCGCAACTTCTGATGCGGCATAGTGTTCTTCATGGGATCTCGTGGATTATCGTTGGAGAATTTGTTGTTGGGACTTTTAATAAATGGGTAAATAAAGGTTGTCAGTATGTTTTATTTCTTCTGTGCGTGTTTTATTTTTTCTGTGCGTGTTTATTAACTATTCACTTACCGGATTGGTAATTAGAGAGTAGCTTAATGACAAGTTGTCAATACTCAGCTATCATTACCCCTTTCTATCATCCTGATGCCACTGCACCAGGGCAACGGGAATAGCCAGGTAAAACGCCAGGGATTGTTGCTTCTAATGAATGTGCCAATATATGGGGCCGCTGCAGGCTGCTAATCTATAGAGTTGAGGGACCCAATAACTATGACCCCCACAATGCTGAGAATATCAGCCCCCATCTGCCTAGTTTTACCTTGGCTGGCAATTAAGACTACACCCTTTAATTTTCAAATCTACCTTAGCGCACTAGTAGTACGGTAGCACTTTTTGTTGCACACCATTACATTGCATTCAGAACAACTGAAACTGTACATTTTTCATTTTATAATGAAGTATGTAAAGAATGGAGAGGAACATGAACAGCATAAAAATACAGTTTGCATGGCACGTTTCTTGTCCTGCATGTAAAAATCTTAAGAGGAATGAGAGGCAAATCAGAGCATATAGTTTATTCCAATCATTTCAAAGTTTGAATGTAAAGCAAGAAATGTCATATGAAACAAAGGGTGTTTACAAGCTCAGCATGCATTTATAATATAAAAAACTGATTTAGAAACTTACAGTTTACGTTGACATTTTAAAAAGAGTCATAATTGTCATTTCAATTCTTAAAATTTCAAGTTGGAGAGAGGGGAATTTTAAATTAATATAAATTGTAATACTATAATAAAAACATATTCCACAGGGGGAATGTGTATAAATAATATCAGACATTAAAGAAATGCACAGTTCAACAATTCAAACAAGCTCCCTACTGAATTTCTTCAAAAAGTATGTTCAAGTAATTAGAGATGATCAAATCCACTGCCAATCAAATTTGAACATTTGCATCTTGATTCATGCAGATCACAAAAAAAAGTAATTGCTGAATGTAATGGTTCCTTTACACGCGGCCACAGGAAGGTAGGAACAGGCAGGCATCGGACAGAATTGTGCCTGTTGCCTTGAAAAGACCACGATGTGGCGGCGTGTAATTCAGGACTTTCCTTCCTGTGTCTTCCCTGAAGGAAGGAAAGTCCTGAATTACACGCAGCCACATCGTGGTCTTTTCAAGGCAACAGGCACAATTGTGTCCGATGCCTGCCGGTTTTTACCTTCCTGTGGCCGCGTGTAAAGGGACCATTACATACACACTTCTCATCAAGTTATGTAACGTGTGCCTGTAAGGGTTAAATAATCTCTGCTCACTCAATCTTATACTCACCCTCTATTAAAGGCTGCAAAGTGAGCACAAGTCACACCCCATTACAGTCCACACACTTCACACAGATACACAACACGCTGCCACCACTCGTTCAATACACAGAGTGATGAGTCCCCGAAATTTAAACAATGTTCAACAGTAGTGATGAGTGGACCCATGGAAGTTAGGGATTAGGTGTTGTTGCCAGACTGCTTTTTTGTGCACTGTTCAGGACCCGACTGTGATCCGAATCTCATTGGAAGTCACTGATTAGCAGTTCAGTGCTCCGCCCACAAACATCCAGCCATAAGCAAAACAATTCCATGGGTGGAAGGGTAGAGACATTGTTTTTCTTATTTTAGAAAAGACACCTACACTCAAAAACTCTGCTTTTACCCCCAGTGTGAGGAGACCAAAAACTGCACGTTGCTTGCACTGGGCCAAACACCTAGCACACATGAGCTCAGCGATACTCGCTCTGGAACTTGGGAACTGGAGCTCCAACCCTGAACAGGTTCACTAGTCTCTATTCAACAGTAAAAATACCACACATTGTCTGAAAGGCTATGGATTTTTTAGAGCATACATGTACCAATCTTATTAAAGTTTTAAGCTTTATAGTTTAAAGCTTTAATTTTAAATAAGATTCTTACAAGAAAAGCTATAAAAAGATAACAATGTAAGAGATGCACAAAAAAGCAAAACGCTTATAAAATAAAAATCAGAAAACAATAGTAATACTTAAACATGCCATTAGTCTTCCTAGAGGGAAGGAGAAATGATTTATGGATCACATTCAGTTCAGGTCGACATTCACATGCAAACAATTTTTCATTGTGTAACCTGTTTTATATGCCTGGTTCTTGGCTCAAGTTTTCAGGATGGCTTAGATTGTAATATTGAAATCGCAGGTCTCTAACTGGACTGTGGAGCTAAATACGGTAAATATCTTGCATATTAAATACCTTGTTTCTTCTACTAACCTCCTCCCTACAGTATGTAGGAAATGTCAAGTCTGTCCACAAAAGACCATCTGCCCAAGCTTCAAAGCTCAGGCTCACCAGCATGAGCTTCTGAAATACGAGAATATACACGTTACGTCCTTTGTAGCCTCAGAAATGTGAATGGCAGACTTACACTAATGATTACTGCCATACCTGTTCTCAATAAATAATCACTTAAAAAAGTCCTATAAGACAAAGTGAAGTAGACCAAAAGATCCTCAAAAGCTAGGCATCATGCCGTGATCCAAAGAAATTCAAGAACAAATGAGAAAGAAAGTAATTGAGATTTATCAGTCTGGAAAAGGTTATAAAGCCATTGCCAAAGCTTTGGGACTCCAGTAAACCAAACTGAGAGACATTATCCACAAACAATAAAAACATGGAACAGTGGTAAATCTTCCCAGGAGTGCCTGGCCAACCAAAATTACCCTAAGAGCGCCGAAGCAACTCATCCAACATGTCACAAAAGACCCCACAACAATATTCAAGAAATGCAGGCCTCACTTGCCTTAGTTAAGGACACTGTTCATGACTACATTGTAAGAAAGAGACTGGGCAAATATAGCCTGCATGGCAGAGTTCCAATATGAAAACCACTGCTGAGAAAAAAGAACATAAAGGCTTGTCTCAGCTTTGCAAGAAAACATTATGATGATCCGCATGACTTTTGGGAGAATTCTCTGTGAACTGATGAGACAAAAGTTGCATTTTTGGAAGATGTATGTCCTATTACATCTGGTGCAGACGTAACACAGCATTTCAGAAAAGGAACATCATACCAACAGTAAAATATGGCGGTGGTAGTGTGATGGTCTGGAGCTGCTTTGTTGCTTCAAGACCTGAAGTACTTCCTGTGGTAAATGGAACTATGAATCCTGCTGTCTTCCAAAAAATCCTGAAAGAGAATCCATGGCCATCTGTTTGTGACCTCATGCTGAAACACACTTGATTCAAAACACACTAGCAAACATTTAAGTGTGACAAACGTGCAAAACAATAAGAAATCAGGAAGGGGCAAACACTTTTTCACACCACTGTATGCTCCCTCCACAGCTAAGCTTGCATTCTGCACAGCTAAACAGTAGACCTGTCCACTTTAAAGTGTGCAAACACTTTTTCACACCACTGTAACTTATTCTGGTAATGCAACAATTTGGAAAAGTTTCAGAAGTCAGAAAAAATACCCCATATTATGCTTTTATAGCGTTGGTCTTAAAGCATGGCTATCCAATAGTCTTACCTTTGCTTGATGGTAATGATGATATACTTTTCATCTCAGAAGCACTGCATCACTATGTGCATGCTCACCAGCAAACTGAGGACCACTAGTTCACTTTCCACAAACCACTTTATTTGGTCTTCATGGCCAATATATTTGTCACATTATTTTCACTCTTACTATCAGTAACATCCCTGCCTGTGCCAATTATTTCCTCTCAATGTTAGCCTTCTGTTGCTTCACCTCCTTTTCCCTTCCTCCCTCTCCTTCACACACTGCACCATGTAACAAGAATTTGATGGGTTCCAAACAGCCACAGGGCAGTAAAAACATGTTCAAGTTGCTCTTGTTGCATTCTGGTGTTTTTGAGTCGGTCGACAGGGTAGGGGGTACTCGGATACCGGGACAGGTGGTTACTTCGGTGGGGGGGATCACGGCTGGTCGGTTCCCAGTTCCATGCCCGGACCTCAATGGCGGGGTTAGAGTGATGATGATGATGGGGAATGGTAACTGATGCCACCTGTGGTATGGTAATAGGGTTACCAGCACATGCGGCGGGCCGCTGAGGTGATGTAAATGCAGCTTTTGTATTACAGCTCCCCACAGGTGGAGCTTTACCTCAGGGCAGCGGGGTGGATGAGGGGAGTAGTATTCTCACCTCGATGATATTGTAGAAGTCCTCCGGGCGGCAAATAGAAGGAGACCAGACACCAGATCAGCTCAAACAGTTCTTTACTTGCACCAAGTGGAAAATGGTACATGGTACAGTCTGGTTGAAAGGGTTGGTAGCCGCAGATCTTGGGGGAAGTTTCCAGAGTCTGGCAGTGGTGCCTTTTAATATACTTTCCTGGTCCTGTCCTCTGTCTCTGCCTTCCCCTCTCGAGCCAAGTCTCTAGTCTCGGGGTCTGTTACTAAAGTCTCTTACTTGTCGATGTCGTGGACCAGCTGCAGGACGATGTTGGGCTTCTTTAGGGTGCTGTGGCTCCCTTGTGTCGGGACCTCAGCTTGCTGGTCTGCAGTTGGGTTAGACCTTTTACTAGCTGCCTTAGCTACTGGTATGCCGGTGGTGACCTGGGTCCCCAGCTGGCTCCAACCAGTCCTGCAATAACCCCTTCAGAGTCTGGGTCACCCCTCTCCTAAGAGGTGCCCTCCTGTTACAAGTTGCAGGGTCCCCTGCGCTGCCTCTTGCTACTCTCCTCACACCATCTGCTTGACATATTGTCACTCCCTGTCTTCCGCTCTCTAGTTATAAGTCGTTGTTAAAGTGGCCTACTGTTTGGATGCAGGGTGCTGACTCTGTAGGGTCCTCCATATCCACAGCTACGGAGGCACTAACACTTCTGTTTGGGGTGCAGTACCTCCCTGTAGCGCCTTGCATAGGCACCACGTTTTCAAGATAAATATGAAGAGGTGAAATTATGAATGCTACAGTTTTACCTATTGACAAATTTGGTAGTGTCTTTGAAGTGCTTCAATTAGCAACACATATCCCTCATAAGCTGCCAGAGTGAACCATGTTTTATTTTTGCGGCTGCAAGATTGACTCCATTTCCATTTTACGCTATGTGTAAAGATGCTCAAGTATATGCGTCTTCTAATTCCAGAAGGTTGTAATGTCACAAAACTGGCAGGTAATTCTATATTTGCAGGAAGGGCATGCTTTCTCATGTAAATATGGTTTAAAAGAGCAGACACTTTACTGACCATTGTCACCACCTTCCACAATATTCCCTAAAAGAAATCTGAAGCGTCAAAAATCCATATGTATCTGATATCATTTTTGATTCCTTTCTCCAAGCTCTCTCTACTCATGTATTTCTATTATGTATACTTCCCTTCCAATCTCTGTAATTTTCAAAATCAAAAATTCATTCCATCTGTCAATCAGAATGAGCTCTCTGCTGCCCACTACCCAAGGAATTAATATTTATGCATCATTACACTGCCCTGCCCTCTGAGTCTTATGCTTTGTGACTGCAGACAGTTCAGAAAGGAGGGGGAGGAGGTGTGATTCTTGCTCTTAGTTGCAGGTCTGACCTCCTGTCATTGTGTGTATCTGAGGAATGTGTGCAGTGTGGTGCAGTGGGAGATATTTTTATGTGATTATAAGAACATTTGATCATTTGCCCAACAGATACACACATTATATGATGTAGGAAAAACAATGGTTCTTATAATAGAAATCTCTTGCACAGTGCACACAGTGCAGGATAAAACACCTTCCCCTCCTTCCCAGCACAGAGGGGAGGGACAGAACACCAGCTTGGTTGGGTGTGGATATTTAAATAACACTTATACAGTAGCGGAACTAATCCTCTGTAAAAGTAATGGAGAGGACTAATGAACCAGCTCCCTGCAGGGTGTAAAATGCTTACAACAAGGAAACTACTAATGGTAAATAATCATTTTACATGTTTTTAAAAGGTCTGCTCAGGCACTATTACAAGGGTATTTTAATATCATACTGAAAAATGAGCTGACAGAGTTCCTTTAAATGTTTTACAATTCTAATTCAATATGTGTGCTATGTAGGGAGCATTGGTTACTTTGCCCATATGACAATTATCAGCTGGCGTTGACAAGGGACCATGCATCAGTATGAGATTTGATTCTTGATGCAGAGAAGCCAATCATCCGTTGTATGACTTTTTTTTTTTTTTACTATAAATACTTGACAGTGATATTCTGTATTATCTTTTCTGTATGCATTCCAGCTAATGTGAGAGGATATGCAAAAAAGGGACACACAATTATTTGCTTTGTCTTTCTGCTATTTTACCAGGAAAATTGATAAATTCTGTTGTATGTGTGTACTGTAAGTTCTTGTGTTTGTTTGGCTTGGCAATAACGTGCCATTTATTTTACTGTCTACTCCAGAACTAACCATTGTGCTGCCTGATGCATAGGGACATTTCAGATCTAGCCTTCAATAACATCCGGGATTTATGGTTTGTTTTGTTTTTTGTACAAAATACATATTCTTCTCTTCAGCAAAACATGAAATCCATAAACAGCAGCTTATTTCATATAGTGTATTACAAAATGTGCCACTAGACAATTTAGTTCAATAGCTAAACGAAGTATTGTAGTTCAATGAGATAAGGCTTTATTTTGTTTGGGCGTTTAGTAGGTAAAGCCTTTAAGCTTTACTCTACAGTGTAGGAAGAGTGCTAGATGTAAAGCATGAAGGCAAGCAGTATAATGCACATGTGTGGTCATAATACAAGCTTCAGCCCTTTTAGCAAGACATCCTTGAATATACTCTTTAATGTAAGAAAAAAGGAGAAGGGGCGCATGTGTAGAATCCCTATAGCTGAGTTAATATGGCGTTATTACAGGTGGCCACTCACCTGTTTGGGTTGTGCACGACCTGCACAACCCGGTGTAATAGCCTCTGATACACGGGGGACCCCCGGAATGTACACGCTCCGCTCCTTCGTCCACGCTGGTCCTCAGCTGTCCGTATAGGACCTTTCCGGTCACGTGGCGCTGGTCCGGATGTGCATCACTGCTTGTTATCTAGGGAACGCCAGGTCTTTACCGATGTGCTCGCTGCTTAGCCGCTGATCCCTCAGGGGTAATGGATGCTTGCAGGATAACGAAATGGCGGTCTACAAGACCTGCCATTTCATTATCCTGCACTGAATATACTCTTTAGTCACAGGCATTAAAATTACAGACTCACCACAAGTGGGGCATCAGTACTTATTTTTCAACTCCATCTCTTTGATTTAGAAATACTTTATAAGGCTCTTTCTGACTATTGCACACACAGTGGTCCTCAGGCTTTGGAAAGCCAATGAATTGCCCTCACTTTAGGAAAGGATCAATGAAAATGGACCACCTTTGTGGAGGTAGATGGCAGAAACATAAGATCATGATGGAGCTTATCAAGTATGACTTGTATAGTTTCCTTAGACTTCTTTGGTTGATTCTTCTCAATGGTATTCGTCATTATCTATATATTTAAATTTTTATATGCAGTATGATGATTAATCACATACAGGGTGCATTGTATTATGACTTTTCATTGCATTACTTATATTGGTATTTTCCAGTTGATGCTAATGTGGATATCTATTCAATATGTTACTTGTTAATATACTTAGCAAAGTATAAATTGTTGACATTATGTCCTTTGTTTTACAGGTCTTTCAGATTGTATTTTTAACTAAAATTGAGGTTATAAAAACAACTGTTCCTAAAAGAAGTGAAGCCGTTTTTAACATAAATTATGGTAAAACTAAATTGCTTTGATTTAGATTTTTAATTCATCTTGCAGTACAATGGAGAAGAACCAGGGCCCTAATATTATGGTTATTGAGGTAGCAGTGGCTTTTTATTTTTACATAAATGTGAAGGAAAAGGGGAATGGAGCGCTCACCTATGCCTTAGAAAGATCCACAGGTGATCGACAATGGCCGGCGTTCATGAGTGATGATAGAAGTGAGCCAGCCCGGATATCCTTTTAAAATCGTTTTTCTTTATTTTACATACATTAAAATGCATCAAGGGCACATGGCCCCGCCTGACACATTTTGGATACATTCCATAGTCGTAGGCTAACAAAACACACTACCAGACACATATATACAATTAAAAGGACCTTATGCATGTGAACTTTGATTACCCATCAGGTTTAATCAATTTGCAATTGACTGAAGGAAACTCGTACTGCAAGGAGACTTGCAAAGACAGCCTATATCTATACAGATGAGAAGTAATCTAATCCACATTATTTTAATACATTCACCATGCCTGTTGTTACAGAAAAATAATTTCATTAATTGCATATCATGTTTTATTCTATTCATATGTGTTTATTAAAAGCAATAAAAGAAATGAAATTCTATGTTTTCTCTACATGTTGGTTCCCTCGTGCTGCTCATTTCGTATATATGCAGCTGTTCGCACTTACACCCAAAATGGCTAAGATCCTGACAACAGTCATTTAGTGATGGAATGAAGTCATAACCACTATGTTTGTCATTGGTAAGTATGCGTAAAATCAAAATGCAATGCGACGTTTATTTACATTGAGACACCCACACACATATTGGAACAGAAAAATTGTACTATATTGATCTGGTGCTAGAAGTAGTGGTGTCCACAGCAGTGATGTGCTCTGATATCCTCTTCTTCAAAGGTATTGTTGTGCAACCTATGTAGTAGAGCTAGTACTCCCCCACACTGCCATAAACACAGTGTAGTTGTATTAATATATGCACCAATGTTGTATTTTTTGCCCACTGTCCTATCCGCACGGAATCTGCTCTCTCCCTATATTTATACAACCCACACCTCTTTTCTCCACATTTATATTTACCTGTATATTTGAGCCAGGTAGGTTTGTTTCCTTTCGGATTGCTATTAAACATACTCGGAGACACTACACTGGCATAGCGATATTTGGAACACAATCATTGTATATTTAGACATAATCATGGGTCTACATCTCTGAATGAAGCTTTGCATCCTTATGACTTCGATATTCCATTATTATACGACTACTAGATGGAGGCCCGATGCTATCGCATCAGGAGGGCAGTGATGTTACGATGGTGGAGAGCTTTGTGGAGCTGGGAGCTACAGCTGTCTCTATCCCCCTGTGCTGCCTTCTTTTCTCTTGTGTGCTCTCCTTTGAGTGGTCTTCCCCTTGTGCGCTGTTTTCTCCCTCATTGCTCTCTATTTTGTGCTGTCTCCCAGTGTGCTCTGCTCCCTGTATGTAGACTCTGTCCCTGTCTCTCCCTGTGCTGTCTTCTCCCCACTGTGCTGTCTCCTTTGAGGTTCCCCCTTGTGTTTTCTTATCCCCATGTGTGTGGGGCACTCTCTGCCCCCAGTGCTCTCTTTCTGCCCCTTGTCTCTGCCCACATGCTCTCTTTCTGCTCCCTGTCTCTGCCCCTATGCTCTCTATTCTGCCCCCAGTGGTCTCTTTCTGACCTTTGTCTCTGCCCCCGTGCTGTCTTTTGCTCCCTGTCTCTGCCCCATTGCTCTTTTCTGCACCACAGAGCTCTCTTTTGCCCCTTGTCTCTGTCCCATGTCTCTTTTCTGCCCCAGTGGTGTCTTTCTATCCCTTGTCTCTGCCTCCAGTGCTCTCTTTCTGTTCCTGTCTCTGCCCCCAGTGATCTCTTACTGTCCCTTGTCTCTGCCCTCATGTCTCTTTTCTGCCTCTCAGTGGTCCCTTTCTGTCCCTTGTCTCTGCCTTGTGTTCCTTTTTTTTGCCCCAGTGCTTTCTTTCTGCCCCAGTGCTCTTTCTTCTCCTGTCTCTGCCCCCGTGCTCTCTTTTCTGCCCCCCAGTGGTCTCTTTCTGCCCCTTGTGTCTTCCCCAGGTGCTGTCTTTTTGCTCCCTGTTTCTGCCCCCCAGTGCTCTCTTTCTGACCCTTGTCTCTGCCCCCAAGCTCTCTTTTCTGCCCCCCAGAGCTCTTTTTCTCCTTGTCTCTGCCCTGTGCTCTCTTTTCTGCCCCAGTGCTATTTCTGCTCCTTGTCTCTGCCCCCATGCTCTCTATTCTGCCCCCCAGTGGTCTGTTTCTGTCCCTTTTCTGCCTCATGCTCTTTTCTGCCCTGTGATCTCTTTTCTGCCTCCCAGTGCTTTCTTTCTGCCCCCATGCTCTCTTTTCTGCCTCCAGTGGTCACTTTCTGCCCCTTGTCTCTGCCCTCATGCTCTCTTTTCTGCCCCTCAGTGGTCTCTCTCTGTCCCTTGTCTGTGCACCCGTGCTCTCTTTTCTGCCCCAGTGCTTTCTTTCTGCCACCTGTGCTCTCTTTTCTGCTCCCAGCGCTCTCTTTCTTCTCCCTGTCTCTGCCCCTTGTGCTCTCTTTTCCGCCCCACAAAGGTCTCTTTCTGCCTCTTGTCTCTTCCCCCCTGTGACGTGCTTCTGCTCCCTATCTCTGCCCCCCAGTGGTCTCTTTCTGTTCCTTGTCTCTTCCCCATGCTCTGTTTTCTACCCCCCAGGGCTCTCTTTCTGCCCTTTGTCTCTGCGCCCCAGTGCTCTCTTTCTGCCCTTATTGGTCTCTTTCTGCCCCCTGTATCTACCCCATACTCTATTTTCTGCCTTTCCCCTGTGCTTTCTCTGTCCCCCCTCTCTCTGACCCCTGTGTTCTCTTTCTGCTCCCCCTTCTGGCTACAGTGGATTACCTTCATAGTAAATACGGGAGCTGTGGGGATGTGACGGTCATGTGACTAATCACATGACTGTGACATCACTGCAGATCCTGCAGCCTTCGGTGTATCACAGTGAAGAAGCGAAGAGTGAAGAGGCAAAGAAGCGGGCAACGATGGGGAGGGGGGGCGGCTCAGGGGTAACAGGCCGGGATCCGCGTCCAGGGGAGGTGCTCAGAGCTGCACCCGGGCAGCAGTGGCACCGCTAACTTCTGCCTACTATATAATCGTCTAATTGTGAAATCCTGCGTCACTGATTGTTCTCGCCCGGCTGGCCACAACCAATCAGCGACGAGGGATTTCCATTACAGAGAGACAGACAGGCAGACACGATAAGATGATTATATAGTAGGATGTATCAGGCTTTTCAGATCTATAGCCATGTTTGGGTGTAAGTGCGAACAGTTGCATATGTATGAAATCAGCAGCACAAGGGAACCAATATGTATTGAAAACACATATACAATTTCCTTTCATTCTTTATTGCTTTTAATAAACATATATGACAATAAATGATATGATTGTTTTTGTAACAAAATGCATGGTACTGAAAGTATTAAAATAATGTGGATTAGATTACTCCTTGTATGTATAGATATAGGCTGTCTTTGCAAGTCTCCTTGCAGAAGGAGCTTCCTTCAGTTGATTTCAAATTGATTAAACCTGGTAGGTAATCAAGTAATCAAAGTTCACATGGATAAGATATTTTTAACTTTGTACACGTTTTGGATACATTTCTTAGTCTCAGGCTAACAAAATATGACTAACAGACATATATATATACTATATATGTCTGTTAGTATGTCTATGTATATATATATATATCTATATATGTCTACAGTTGTGGCCAAAAGTATTGACACCCCTGCAATTCTGTCAGATAATACTCAGTTTCTTCCTGAAAATGATTGCAATCACAAATTCTTTGGCATTATTATCTTCATTTAATTTGTCTTCAATGAAAAAAACACAAAAAGAATTGTCCTAAAGCCAAATTGGATATAGTTCCACACCAAACATAAAAAGGAGGTGGACAAAAGTATTGACACTGTTAGAAAAATCATGTGATGCTTCTCTAATTTGTGTAATTAACAGCACCTGTAATTTACCTGTGGCACCTAACAGGTGCTGGCAATAACTAAATCACACTTGCAGCCAGTTGACATAGTTTAAAGTTGACTCAACCTCTGTCCTGTGTCCTTGTGTGTACCACATTGAGCATGGAGAAAAGAAAGAAGACCAAACAACTGTCTGAGGACTTGAGAAACCAAATTGTGAGGAAGCATGAGCAATCTCAAGGCTACAAGTCCATCTCCAAAGACCTGAATGTTCCTGATGTTCCTGTGTCTACCGTGCGCAGTGTCATTAAGAAGCTTAAAGCCCATGGCACTGTAGCTAACCTCCCTAGATGTGGACAGAAAAGAAAAATTGACGAGAGATTTCAACGCAAGATTGTGCGAATGGTGGATAAGGAACATCGACTAACATCTAAACAAGATCAAGCTGCACTGCAGTCCAAGGGTACAACAATGTCAACCCGTACTATCCGTCGGCATCTGAATGAAAAGGGACTGTATGGTAGGATACCCAAGAAGACCCCACTTCTTACCCCCGAGACATAAAAAAGCTAGGCTGGAGTTTGCCAAAACTTACCTGAGAAAGCCTAAAACATTTTGGAAGAATGTTTTCTGGTCAGATGAGGCAAAAATAGAGCTTTTGGGGCAAAGGCATCAACATAGAGTTTACAGGAGAAAAAAAAGAGGCATTCAAAGAAAAGAACACGGTCCCTACAGTCAAACATGGCGGAGGTTCCCTGATGTTTTGGGGTTGCATTGCTGCCTCTGGCACTGGACTGCTTGACCGTGTGCATGGCATTATGAAGTCTGAAGACTACCAACAAATTTTGCAGCACAATGTAGGGCCCAGTGTGAGAAAGCTGGGTCTCCCTCAGAGGTCATGGGTCTTCCAGCAGGACAATAACCCAAAACACACTTCAAAAAGCACTAGAAAATGGTTTGAGAGAAAGCACTGGAGACTTCTAAGGTGGCCAGCAATGAGTCCAGACCTGAATCCCATAGAACACCTGTGGAGAGATCTAAAAATGGCAGTTTGGAGAAGGCACCCTTCAAATATCAGGGATCTGGAGCAGTTTGCCAAAGAAGAATGGTCTAAAATTCCAGCAGAGCATTGTAAGAAACTCACTGATGGTTACTGGAAGCGGTTGATTGCAGTTATTTTGGCTAAAGGTTGTGCAACCAAGTATTAGGCTGAGGGTGCCAATATTTTTGTCTGGCCCATTTTTGGAGTTTTGTGTGAAATGATCAATGTTTTGCTTTTTGCTTCATTCTCTTTTGTGTTTTTTCATTGAAGACAAATTAAATGAAGATAATAATACCAAAGAATTTGTGATTGCTGTCTTCACTGCTCAGAGCAGACTAACTGCCTAACTGCATAACTGACTACTCCCCTCAGGCCTGGATCTTTTATAGGGGATCTGGCTTAGGGCAGCCAGTAGAACTCCCCCTCTAGGTCTGGGGTGGTAGATGTTGTGTGCTGTGGGTAGCAAAGTGTAAATCCCTTTTTGCACTGGATGGGTCCTGTGGCAATCCCCAGCAGGGTTGCCATATATCAAACAGGAAAGGGATATAAAAAGATACATTTACTGTGCTCCAATTCTCTCTCATGTGACAATTGGAACACAGTTAAGAAAAAGGAGATATTAATGTCTCCATCTTTTCCATTGCCAGTCTCTTCGTACCTGACTGCACTCAGATGACATCCTAGTGCAGACTGATGTTTCACCAGCACCCATAGACTTGTAAGGGTTCAAGTGAGCATGGATACACTGCCAATTGCAGTATGCTAACTCAGAAGAAGACAAGCACAAAATAGGGTCTTATCCGATACTACTGAGATACAGAATGGTGTCTGAACCACTCACCTTATAGGGTTGTGTGAGACACAACCACTATCCAAGTGTAGACGGCTGCAGCAAACCACCCAAGTAGTATAGAAGACTTGTGCAAAGAAGTGAAGTGGGTGGATAAAAGATCACGCTGCCGTCAAGGAAACAATGTCTGAGGAGATTCCAAGTGTCTTAGTTTCAAGTATTTTATTTTTCTCAACGCGTTTTGTGGCCACAATGCCCACTTCTTCAGGAGATAACGACATTACAGACATTACAGACATCTGCCTTTATATAGGAGGCCGGATGTAGGACGTACCATAACGTGAGAACATAAAAAAAAAAGAGACTGTTGCATCTGCCCGCAACATGAGACGTCACTGCAGACTGCATTTAAAACATTTAGAACATTCACAGTGGATATGTTACAATACTGCAAATAATAGTGTTCATAAAACATACCATGATTCCATAAAACATTATCAATCGCAAGTAAATAATAATAAAACATCTTATTTGAGTTTAAATATCAACATCATATATTGATCAATCTAGTGGGAGACTCGTACTCATCAGTTTGAGTACACCATCTTATTACTGGCCAATTTTTGGTTGGTGGAAGCCTACAGCACCACTAGACCTTTAGTTCGATTTCAGCCGGTTAATAGCATTACTCCCTTGGCGCAAGGAAAAACAATGATTTTGTCTCCTACCAAATTGGAGAAAGTCACAAAAATTCAAAGAATTTCGTGGCTGGTTAAATAAAAAGTAATTATGGTAAACGAAAAAAATATAAAACCTGTTAAAGATACCAAGAACCATATTGTTCAAAAATCATTTAGATTGTATAGGGAAGGGGTCAACATTGTTGGTCCGAGTGAGTTGTTTCAGGCACGTGACTCAATGGGGAGGATGGCAGCAGGCAAGCGGAAGTGGCCGCAAATACAGAAGAGACACAGTGGTCAGGTTCAAAATCTTACAAGACCAGACCCTCTTACAGGAGATTAGAGGAAAAAGAAGATTGTCAAAGGATCGCACAGAAGAAAAAGAAACAAGGAAAAGTTACTGACCAGACCCTTTTACAGGGAGTAGAAGATTATCACAGAATTGGAAAGAAGAGAAGAAGCATGGAAAGGATACTGAGGAAATACAAGATTAACGCAGGATTGGAAAAGAAGAGGAGACATGTAGAGGTGAGATACTTCCACACCGCAGATAGCCTTGGTCACTGACCCAGACAAATTATTCAATGGAGTGAGAGATATCTGACCAATCACAGTCTGATGGTATGTGATCCAGCCGCGGGATCCATACTCTCATGGTCACATAGTTGATCTCATAATACTGATGTCTATTGGAGAATTACAAGCACGACAAGAGGGAAAAGAAAAAGAAGCATTACAAAAAGAAGAGTGACTGGGGTAAGATATATTATTTGAATAAATCTGACATCTCATTAAGGCTGAGGTTGCAACATATTTACCCTGTGTATCCGATAGATTCCCTACTGGTGAGTATCAGACCATGGTTCGACACAGAGGTAGGGACTTTGTCAAAAGGGATGACCATAAATGCTGTCTTTTTGTCATGTCTTATAGTGCAATGCCTTGATAACCCCAGAGTCATTAGACCCTCCATGACATTAAACCTATGTGAATTCATTCTACAGGGCAGTTCTTGTGTCGTTGTTTTCCACACATGCAATTAATCAAATAGATTACATAGGACGAATGACAGTTCAAAAAATACCAGATATGAAAAATCTCATCAGAGTACCCTGACCCAAACAAACTTACTTCAATGAGTGGCTTCAGAACAACTCTGTGACCATTCCTGACTGGCCCAGCCAGAGCCCTGACCTAAACCCAATTGTGCATCTCTGGAGACCTGAAAATGGCTGTCCACCAACGTTCACCATCCAACCTGATGGAATCGGAGAGGATCTGCAATGAAGAACGGCAGACGATCTCCTAATCCAGGTGTGAAAAACTTGTTGCATCATTCACAAGACGACTCATGGCTGTACTAGCTCAAAAGGTGCTTTTACTCAATACTGAGCAAAGGGTCTGAATATTTATGACCATGTGATATTTCAGTTTTTCTTTTTTAATAACATTGCAAAAATAGTGCAGAGTGTACATAATTAAGAAAAAAAATATATATGTGTGTGTGTAATTTCATACAATGATCCGTATTAACATCAAAATGAGTAATTTTGTAATATTCACATCATCCACTTAAACCACTTTAGACACATTCTTCCTGTTCTTTCAGGAAAAAAGTTTTCAGCAGGTTCGTAATCATCAGAGACAGGATTTCAATGACAGATAACAAATCTATAAACAGCTGATAGCAAAGGATCCACCTAGGTGACGTCACATCCCCCCCTTTTCCCCTCATTATGACCTTTGCACACACTCATTAAAGATTTAACACAAATGCCAGGGTCTGAACCCATCTAATCCATCTATTGCTGCTAATGTACATGTTTATTTATCAAAACAACAAACAAGTATTTTCAAGTTATTGAATTATTTTATTTAGACAGTGTGAAAATTAATATAAAACATTGGATAAATAAATAAGCCAATTTGCAATTTCATTCTCTTTCCATAAGAGCTTTTATCTTACATAATGTACAGCTTGTGAATAAAAGCTGAACCTGGCCAAGTGCATGCAGTAATTACATTCAAGGCTGAGGAGTTAACTCATGAAATCCCTGTCAGCTCTATCTAGCCCATTGATATCTAAGTTGCAGTGAGCTGTTGCCTATCCTCCCCTACATCTCCTTTTCACCGCTCTTACTTTCATAAGCTGGTGTTGGTTCAAAGCCCTATACAGTGATACCTTGCTTTTTGTCGTTGAAAATCTGTCCGAAAACAATCAGCCGAAATGGAAACCGACTAAATCCGGGCAATTATTGTCATAAGAATCAATATAAATCCAATTAATTTGTTTTAGACACTCCAAAATACATACCAAAAACAGATTTTACTGAGAATACAGACTGTGTTTAATGCCAAAAACATTAAGAAATGAATATTAAAAGACTAATGTAAAGGATATATAAACATTTAACGTGGCATTTATTTTTCTAAAGACTCTTTTTGGCATATTAGCATATGCTTAGCATTATGAAACAAAACATACTACAGAAACTAAACTGTCTGTCAAGGAGGAACACTTTCCCCCCAGCAACCGGGAAGTAAGGAGACTGCAGAGCTATGAACTGCTGATCACACAACTTTTGAACTACCTTATTAAGTAGAAGTGGCCAAAATGAAAACTATTTTTGAATATATATTGTAATATGGGGAGAAAAACATTACCAACATAAAGTTTAACATCAAAACCTGATATAAACAGCAAGTCGATTTCTCATGTGACATAATGGCTGCAGACTTTTCTTCTCAGCCTTGGAATATAGCTTAGCAAAACAACGTGTGCAACCAGTAGTGCTGTATATAAACCTTAAGGCCCCGTTACACAGGGAAACATCACCGGCAACATCGCTGGCAACTCACAGGAGCGCGCACGCTATTGGCCGCTAGCCAAGATCGCTGTGCTGCTGTTACACCGGGAGACATCGCCGGCAATGCAGCACCGATGTTGAAAGCAACTATCGCTGCCAGGGTTAAATACAACCCTGACAGCAATCGTTAACATTGGACTCAATGGGGCAAGTTTCTTTGAACATCGCAGTTGCGGTGTCACACTGGGCGATTCTGCCAGATCGCCTGAGCAACATTGCCTGGTTTTAGGACATTGTCCTGAAATCAGGTGCTGTTGCTCAAGCAACTATCGCTGTTGATATCACCCTGTTATAAAGAGCAATGCACTGGCGATGTTGCTGCAACTTGGCCACGCCCTGAGTTGTCGGGGATGTTGCCGGAGATGTTTCCCCGTGTAATGGGGCCTTTATATTCACGTGCAATCTCAATACTAAGGAATCATCCCCTCCATGAACTGGCTAGTTATGAGTGATTTTCTCATTAGTATTTGCACCTGTGTTCCTTTCACCTTTATTCTGCATGACTGCTGCATCCTGCTAGTCCATTAGTTTCTGTCACCTGGACAGGTAACTACTGTTGCCCTTTTTTGCTGTTAAGACCACTTTACACACACCAACTTATCTATCCAACTTCTGACCAACTTGCTGGTTGCAGTGAAATCATGGACACATTGTTCCATTGTACCAGTCACAAAATGGAGCAATGTGTCCATGATTTCACTGCAACCAGCAAGTTGGTCAGACGTTGGACAGATAAGTTGGTGTGGGTAAAGTGGCCCTTATAGTTTTAATCTTTATGGGGTGTTTTTAATTTTAGCCTTTTATTCCCCTTTCAAGCAATGAAAACAGTACTTTCTTAAACCAATGCTGCAGTTGGTATGTGATACATCTGATATTAAACCCAAGATTGTCTTGTACAGTTTTTAAAAGCTGTGGCTGTATTAAATTATTAACTATTAAGTATGCATTTTCCTTTACCTCAATTTACAATATCTGACACCAGATTTGGAAGAGAGATTTTTGTATTAAAGGGAACCTGTCACCCCCCAGGGCATTTTACACATGTAAATAGGGTTCTTGTGACCCCTTATTTATGCCCAGACATGTCCCACATGCCTGAAATATGAAGTTATATTCTCTCTGGAGCTGGACTCAAATTGAGTCATGGAGGCAACTATTATGTCATGGTGGGGTAAAAGTTTTTCCGCCTCCCATGCTGCATATCCCACCCTGAATTTTTCATATTTGCTGCCCCTCCTCTGGCCAGCGCGGTGAATGACAGGAGCTCTCACGCCGGTGTAGTGGAGCGGGCGTCTGCAGGCATAGAAGTGCTGAAGTCTCGCGACACTTTACTAATCTTGCGAGACTTACGCACTATTCACGGACACATGCTCCAGTGCGCAGGTGCCGCTATTAGTGCCGAAGACTTGCAAGACTTCAGCACTTCTATGCACGTAGACACCCGCTCCACTGCGCCGCCACGAGTACTCCTGTCGTCACTCACCGCGCCGGCCAGAGGAGGGGCCACAAATTTGAAAGATTCAGGATGTGCAGCATGGAGGGGTGGCAAAACTTTGCCCCACTATGACATAATAGTTGCCTTCATAACTCAATCTGAGTCCAGCTCCAGAGAGTATATAACTTCATATTTCAGGTATGTGGGACACGTCTGGGCATACACAGGGGTTACTAGAACCCCATTTACATGATGTATAACCAGCTGGGCACAGTATAAAATGCCCTAGGGGGGTGACAGGTTCCCTTTAATTTAGTTGAAAAATTCATATCCTGGTATTAATTTAACCATAGAGTTTCTAGATGCAACCTGTCGGATTGACATCATTTTTTCTATTACACATGCGTAGACCAACACACACAGTTGCGCAAAGAAAACGTGAAATAATTTATCTTCCGAACTCATTCTATCCTTTCATTAATCCGTTAGAGCTGCAACTGTCTAATTTAAATAAAATATAATCATGTTGTACCACCTTCTCCATACAGATGCAGCTGAGCTATGTTTGTCGTATGGCACTGCTCTTTCTCACACTTTATCCTTGATTTTCTTCTGTTATCCACCAAGTTAGAGGTAAGGCTGCTTCATTTTATCTTTACACATACACTGAAATCATTCATTTCCATTATATCTGTAGCCTTTTTTTATCAGCCCTTGCCTTGGTATTATTGATAAGACATAGAAATACCAATATTATATTGATGTTTATAGCTAAGTTAAACCTGATGTATTAGCAGTAAGAATATTGGTCATGGTCCACAGACGTGCCTATCTACCTCTCCTGTCTTTTTACCTCTGCAATGAGATATGTGAAAGTGCTGGTATAGTGTTAAAAGAGAGAGTATGCCTTACGCTTTAGTATTCTAAATTTGGTCAAAAGATTGTATTATTAGCACTAAGATTAACCCTTAAATCATTATGGGGATCAAAATCTGAAGTTTTGTAGGTGAAATAGCTACAGCAGGGGTATATGACAGTGTCTAATGCCACCTCCCTGCCCCCCTTGGCATAGGTAAGGGTAACTGGATGAGCCTTCTGTGCTCTCCAAGTCTATTGGGGATAAATGCTATTGCTCTTTCTGACTCAGAAATTACAGCCCCATAGTGTTTTATCTATGTAATCTCTGCAAGAAATAGCAAATATAATAGAAATCACAAAGATCAATATATTGTTGATTGGGCATGAAAGCCTCACTGCACAACAATAGTCTTCTCCTCTCACCTTCCATTGTGCAGGGTCCACTGGTTGCTCTGGATAGGAGCTGTCCACTGTCTCAGTGCTGACCTGCTGCCTCCCTGCAGTCACCAATATAAGGGGTTTGTGCTGCTGGTGTCTTTACATATCCTCACATCTCCTTGTCTGCAGTGATCCTCTTAGATCCAGGATCCTGACCATAGATGAAGCTCTTAGGTAGGGGTCCCTGTCAGATCACCTCCTTTACAAGTGTTGCAAAGTTTCTTGTTACTTTATTGTAGATACTACTAAAATCTCCACTTGTTAATGTATCCATAAACTTTACGATGCGTTCCCCAGTTCCTTTTATTCCATTGGATGCATATCCATTTGGGATTTTGCCTTCTCAACCCTTGGCATAGAAAAGGAGCAGCTGATGTTAAGAAGCCACACTGGTCCTCTCTTTACCTTGTAGAGATACTGAGGAGGGAGCTGATGGTGTGAGCTCAGGGATCTCCTCCCCATCTTATTCACAGCACCGAATTTCCTCCCTTCATTAAGCTGTCTGACTCACCAACGTCAATGCGGAGCATGCTGCTACCTCCCTAAAGAGACAGGGGTCTGCAGGCGAGCTGCAGCTGATGCAAGCTTCCCATTGCTATGGATACATATCATGTAGAAGCCCCTTATTATTCAGTGAACCTCTCATTGTTGGTATTAGGGTCCTTTTCAATAAATCCTGCAATTAATTTTTCCCTGTTGTATCTTGAATCATCAATCATCTCATTATTAAGCTGCAAAGAATACCTAAACCTGCCCCCTCCTCTCCGAACCTCAGCTTCTTATTTCAAACCTTTTGTGAAATCAGCACAATACTGATTCATGAGATTTTAATGGGGCAGAAAATGTGCAGAAAAAGAGATTTTAATATGAGCATATCATTTATTGCTCCTTTGTGTGTCTGCCAGTCTCCTATAAGTTATCAATGACGTTTTATGATATACGACAGACAATCCTTTATTCTTCCTCAGAACAATAGTGAAGGTTTTGCATTGCCAGAACTCAAGTATTTTTTACAGGAATATATAATAAATATGATTCTTATATAGTAATGACATTTCCAATTATTATAGCAGACAACAATGCGGCTGGGTTTGCAGCAATGCATGGTTTCCTAATACTTGTGATGGTGCATTATTGTTTTGAGACCATTGAACATTGCAATAGTAAAACTAGACGTGTAGTTCTGATCTAAGCCCATTGAGGGTTTTCTTCTTAGAAATCTCATCTTGAGAATGTTTTGGTCTCCAGATTATTTTCTACACTTTTCCAACAATTTATGCATAAGGCTAGATTGATGGTAACAGAGAAGTGAAGATATGTGTCCATGAGCTAAAATACCTTTCAAGTAGTTTGTTTTAAAGTATTTTACTACACAACTCGGATGAAATTGAACATCCCTTGATCAAGACACTGCAAAAACAATTGTGCATGCCCTCATCAACTCCCACCTCAACTATTGCAACCTCTTACTCTCTGGCCTCTCCTCTTGCACCCCTCCAATCTATCCTAAACTCTGCTGCCTGACTAATGCACCTGTCTCCTCACTATTCCCCAGCCTCTTCCGTCTGCCAAACCCTTCCTTGGCTTTCCATTGTCCAGAGGCTCTAGCTCAAAGCTTTCCACAACATGACTCCTACATCCATCTGTGACATGGTCTCCTGGTAGTTACCTTCATGTAACCTGTGATCCTCTCAAAATCTCTTTCTCTATTTCCCTCTTCTCTCTTCTTCCCACAACTACATACAAGATTTCTCCGTACATCCCCTATACTCTGGAACTCTCTACCCCAACACATCAGACTCTTGTCTACCCTGGAAGCCTTCAAAAAGAATCTGAAAACCCACCTCTTCCAACAAGCCTACAACCTGCAGTAAACCCCCAATCCTCTAAACCACAGCATGGTCACTCTACCCTCACCTACTGTATCCTCACCCATTTCTTGTAGACTGTGAGCTGTCAAGGGCAGGGTCCTATTTCCTCACCTACTGTATTCTTATGCATCCCTTGTAGACTGTGAGCACTCATGAACAGGGTCTCTCTCCTCACCTACTGTATCCTCACACATCCCTTGTAGAACTGTGAGCCCTTGTGGCAGGGTCCTCTCTCTCTCCTACTGTATCATCACCCATTCCCTTGTAAATTGTGAACCTTCATAGGCAGGGTCCTCTTTCCTCACCTACTATAACCTCATGAAAACCTTGTAGGTTGTGAGCCCTCATGGCAGGGTCGTCTCTCTCACCTACTGTATCCTCACCATCCCTTGTAAATTGTGACCCTCACAGGCAGGGTCCTCTCTCCTCACCTACTATAACCTCATGCAACCCTTGTAGACTGTGAGCCCTCACAGGCAGGGTCCTCTCCCCTCACCTACTGTATGCTCACCCATCCATTATAGTCTGTGGGCCTTCATGGCAGGGTCCTCTTTCCTCACCTACTGTATTCTCATGCATCCCTTGTAGACTGTGAGTCCTCATGAACAGGGTCCTCTCTCCTCACCTACTGTATTCTCACCCATTCCTTGTAGACTGTGAGCCCTTGTGGGCAGGGTCCTCTCTTCTCACCTACTGTTTCATAACCTTTCCTTTGTACATTATGAACCTTCACAAGGCAGGGTCCTCTCTCCTCACCTACTATAGCCTCATGCAACCCTTGTAGATTGTGAGCCCTCATGGGCAGGGTCATCTCTTTACAACTACTGTATTCTCATGCATCCCTTGTAGAATATGAGCCTTGTGGACAGGGTCCTCTCTTCTCACCTACTGATATCCTCACCCATCCACATGTAGACTGTGAGCACTTATGGGCAGGGTCCTCTCCTCTCACCTACTGTATCCTTACCCATCTCTATGTAGACTGTGAGCCCTTGTGGGCAGTGTCCTCCTGTACCTGTGTGCGCCTTGTATTGTTTATGATTACTGTACTTTTCTATGTACGCCACTTTTCATATTTTTTAATAATAAATAATAAAGATAATAACTTGGGACAGCTCCTTTTTAAATAAAGTAGTTCCCCTTATATAAAAAAAAAACCTATACTCACCTCCCACACGGCACTATTCCGATGTTGGTGTTGGGTCTCTCAGGGTTCGCTTGACTGTTAGCTGATTGGTTTCCAGGCTCATATAACCTATTACGCAGCTGCGTTCTCACTACTTCTAATTGTCCTAGGACATGAGTGTGCAGCAGTCCAAAAGTGGCCACTGATTTGCTGAAGGGCTCAGATGAAATAACAATGTCACGTGAACCCCAGGAGAAGCGACTCTGACATCATTGGAATGGCGCCAGTGATAAAAGGACTCTGTGTTATTTTTAGTTTGTAAAAGTTACTACTTTATTCCGTTAGGAATTGTCCAGGTAGAGTACAAGATCCTTAATACTATGGGATTGGGCAAGGTAATAGAGAAATGAGAAAAAGTCCAGCTCTCCGTTGAATGATTGTAGGAGCGGCTTTCTAGGACGATGCAAGGACCAACAGTTCAGAAGTCCAAATTCAGGCAAAGTTGAAGAACAACATCCTTAGGAATAATTAGTAGTAAAGTCCATGTTGTAGAAATTCTTTAAAGGCATAGTATGAAGAAGAAAGTAGGGGATCGCAGTCCAGTATTGGCAATTTCAAACATGGTTCTTAGTCAAGATGACCTTAATGGGTTTTACTGAGTTATTACTAAGGACATTTTTGCTGGATTGTTCTTCTATTCTATAAGATATTGGATAAGTATTGTAACAAAAATGTCATCATGTAACCATCCCTTCATATATACTAAAATCCTATACATTGCTTACATCATAAATAGCACATGGCTGAGAGCTTTTTGCTATAAGTGCACAAATCGCTGCACATAAAAGCAATATCACTTATCTTCAATCTTAAGATTATAGAGCTATTAGTATCTTTTGAAGAGGTTGGGGCTCCCTTATGTTACATGGCCTCTTAAGGCGGTACAAGGACATGAAGTTGAGATTCAATATCTCTATAACCTTTGCAAATAATAAAAAGACTAATATACACATGTACTATGCTGTACAGGGATTCATAGAGTAAAGATGTTAGCAAAATCAGCTGCAAGGTTCTCATTAGAGTCAGCACCTCGGTCCTATAAAAGAGTGTGTCACATAGTCTCCATTACAATGATGGACACAGGGCTTTTATAACATAGCTAGACTGCAACAGGTACACCAAATATATAGTATGTATCGGAAGAAGACCATAAACATTTGAATAATTGTCTTCTCATTTTTCTGTAGTGACAATTAACTAACACTAGAGGGCAGCAGAATGCACTGACCATGATTTCTGACTATTGCAGGTCTTCACTACTATACATTGTACAGTTCATACAGAACACTACACTACAGATTATTTTACATAAAATATTCAGCAACATTTTACAAGTGGTAATTTACAAGCACAATTAGTTAAGAAAGTGAAGCTGATTATTTATGTAGTATAGCTGTTTTTCTTTGACCCTTTAGAAAATGTATTTTGTCTCCATTTGAGATAATGTAACCAGTTTTCGCAGCCAGACCTGTATATAGAGGAACAAAAGCAAAAGAAGACCTTTCCACCTCTCCCAAAAATGTTAGCGAAAGGAGGTTCCAAAGTGCAGAGGTCGTGACCAAGGATTCCACAGCCAGGGACAAGGTAGAAAATAGCCCAGCAAGGAGTAAAGTTAAAATATATACATATCATATGATCAGGGCCGGTTTTAGGCAAAGTGGGGCCGTAGGCAAAAGGTTAAAGTGGGCCCTAAATGCTCAGGCCACTTTCACATCTAACGCTTTGCTGCATTTTGCTCAATTTGCATTTCCATGCGTTTTTACGCAAAAACGCATCAAAACGCACGCGTTTTTGTTCCCATTGATTTTAATGGAAACACATGCAAAACGCATGTAAAAACGCATGTGCGTTTTCAAAAACAGAAAACGCATGCGTTTTTGCCAACGCTGCCCAAAACATCGGGAAGACGTTTTGTGCTGCGTTCGCAAAAATGCATGCGTTTTGCGTTTTTGAAAACACACATGCGTTTTGCATGCGTTTTTACATGCGTTCCCATTGAAATCAATGGGGGAAAAAACGCTAGCGTTTTAATGCGTTTTTAGCGGTAAAAACGGCTACAAAGGCAAATTTAGCAAAACGCACACCAACCTTAGATGTGGAACAGGCCGTAGTTATATGGTAAGAGTGACTTCATAAGTTGATTATCTAGGTCAGAATAAGAACATACTGAACATCATTTTTATTTCAATCATAAAAAAAACAAAACAGAAATTTGTAAAAAAAAAAAATATTTTTTTTTTTATTTTCCGAGACCCATGATGTTTAATTTTTGAAGATACAGGGCTATGTGAGGGTTACTTTATGTGCCCTGAGCTGACATTTTTACTGATACCATTTTGAGTCAGATACAACATTTGATCGCCTTTTATTGCATTTTATTGTAACAACGTGGTGGCCTAAAAAACATAATTCTCGCGTTTTTATTTTTTTCCCATTACGCCATTTACCAATTGGTTAATTTACTTCATATATTGATAGCTTAGCGATACCAAATATGTGTATTTTTACATTTTTTTCACTGTTTTATTGCTATTTTCAGTTCAGCTCCTTTGGGGCCCCTAAGAGAGTGGGGGCCCTAGGCAACTGCCCAGTCTGCCCCCCATAACGCGGCCCTGCATATGATATCAGAGACTAAAGATATGGTTCAGATCAGTCTCTGATCAAAACACATAAGGACGTCCCAATATTTTAACCTCCTTTTTTGCCGCTATCATGCTCGGTGTATGATGGATCAATACATTTTTTGAATTTTACTCCTTGCTGCATTATTGCTGGACTCTATAGCCCACATAGCCCTGGCTACTCAATATAGCTCCACTTCCTTCACGTAGCCCTACCTATTCCACATAGCCTTGCCCGGGACTATGTGGAGAAATGGAGCTATGAAGGGGCAGGGCTATATGTATGGGTGGAGCTATGAAGGGGTGAAGCTACCAGGAGGGGTGGAGCTCCGACACATACACACACACAAACATTGCCATGTATGGGAAATATTACCATATATAGGCATCACAACCATATATAGGCGGGCTCTACAGCTAGTAGAGTATATAGGGGAGCTGTGTGTAGGCTCATACTGTATATAGGAAGTGTTGTGTATAGGCTCAAACTGTATATAGAGGGTGCTGTATGTGGAATCATATATTATATAGTAGGCTGTGTGTGGGATCATAATGTTTATAGGGGGTGCTGTGTATGGACTCATAATATATATATAGGGGTACTGTGAGTGAGATCATACTGTATATAGGGGAGAGTGGGGGGGAACATACTGTTTATTATTATTAATATTTATTTATTTACAGAGCACCATTGATTCCATGATACTGTACATAAAGGCTGGTTTCACACTACGGATTTTTAAAATCAGATGCTGTCCAATAAAAATCGGACAGCATCGGACAGATTTTGGGCCCCATGCAGCCCTATGGGCATCGGACCAAATCGGATGTGCACTAAATGCCATCCGATTTGGTCCGATGCGATTCTGTCCGATTTTTTTATCGGTGCAAAAATCGGAGCATGCTCCGATTTTTCCACCGAAAATAAGATCTGACAGAATCGGATTGGACCGAGTCGTATGGCATTTAGTGCACATCCGATCCGATCCGATCAATTTAACATGGGGCCCTATGGAGAAGGGTCCAAGGAAACATCTGATGTCTCCTCGGACCCGATTTTACTGTACTGAGCATGCTCAGTACAGTAAAAATGCTCCAAACTGGGAGCGCAAGGGTTAAAAAAAAAGTTTATGCTCACCTCCCCCCGAGCCCCCGCCATCTCCCGCTGTCTTCCTGCAGGCTCCCGGTGGGTCCCGCAGGCTCCCGGTGTCTGCAGAGGTCTTCTTCTGCTGTATAGGACCTGCGGTGATGTCACAGTCATGTGACCGTGGGTTACCATGGTGGAACCTGCTGTCACGTGACTGTGACATCACCGCAGGTCCTATACAGCAGAAGAAGACCTCTGCAGACACCGGGAGCCTGCGGGACCCACCGGGAGCCTGCAGGAAGACGGCGGGAGACGGCGGGGGCTCGGGGGGAGGTGAGCATGAACTTTTTTTTTTTTGCCTGGAGGCTACAATTTAATGCCGGAATCCGATTCCAGCATTCCCTTCAAAATCGTGATGTGAAAGTAGCCAAAGCTGGTTTCACATCACGTTTTCCCGTAATCTGACGCTGTCCATTGAAAATTGGATCGGATGCTCAAAATCGGATGCCACCGGTCCGATTTTTTATCGGATCCATTTATCGGATCCGATAAAAAATCGGACCGATGGCATCCAATCCAATCCGATTTTTTAACGGATCCGATTTAAATGGGGGAGGGCTGTGGGAGCTCTTGGAGTTTGAGCATGCGCAATACAGAAATCAGATCCGATATCAGTTCCGATTTTTCATCCAATCTGATCCCCATAGACTCCCTTATTATTATAATCGGATCGCATCTACAATTTTGGCTGCTGCAGAAAATCGGACAGGATCGGATCAGAGGCAAATCGGATGCCATTAAGGGCAAATCGTATCCGATCCCCATTGGAGAACATGGGGCCAAAATCTGATCCGATGCTGTCCGATTTACAACGGACAGCGTCGGATTGCGGGAAGACGTGATGTGAAAACAGCCTAAGAAGGAATTACCGTATATACTCGTGTATAAGCCGACCCGTGTATAAGCCGACCCCCCTACTTTTGCCCCCAAAACCTGGGAAAATCTATTGACTCGTGTATAAGCCGAGGGTGGACCCTAGCACAAGTATACAGCCCCCAGCAGTGTGGTATACACCAGTCCCAGAGGTAGATACAGCAGCCCCAGTGGTAGTATACACGCAGCCCCAGTAGTATATACAGCCCCAGTGGTAGTATATACAGCCCCAGTGGTAGTATACAGGGCCCCAGAGGTATATAGCAGCCCCAGTGGTAGTATACAGTGCCCCAGAGGTATATAGCAGCCCCAGTGGTAGTATACAGGGCCCCAGAGGTATATAGCAGCCCCAGTGGTAGTATACAGTGCCCCAGAGGTATATAGCAGCCCCAGTGGTAGTATACAGGGCCCCAGAGGTATATAGCAGCCCCAGTGGTAGTATACAGTGCCCCAGAGGTATATAGCAGCCCCAGTGGTAGTATACAGGGCCCCAGAGGTATATAGCAGCCCCAGTGGTAGTATACAGTGCCCCAGAGGTATATAGCAGCCCCAGTGGTAGTATACAGTGCCCCAGAGGTATATAGCAGCCCCAGTGGTAGTATACAGGGCCCCAGAGGTATATAGCAGCCCCAGTGGTAGTATACAGTGCCCCAGAGGTATATAGCAGCCCCAGTGGTAGTATACAGGGCCCCAGAGGTATATAGCAGCCCCAGTGGTAGTATACAGTGCCCCAGAGGTATATAGCAGCCCCAGCGGTAGTATACAGGCAGCCCCAGTAATGCAGGCCCCCCCCAGCGTCTCTCCGGTCACCTGTAAAGCAAGCTATACTTATCAGTGTCCCGCTCGCACCCGCCGCTGCCGACATCCACGATCCTCCATCTTCATGCGACTCCTCTTCCTGTTTCCTGTGCGCGTCGCCGGGAATGACGTCATTGCCGGCGACGCGCACAGAAACAGGAAGAGGAGTCGCATGAAGATGGAGGATCGTGGATGTCGGCAGCGGCGGGTGCGAGCGGGACACTGATAAGTATAGCTTGCTTTACAGGTGACCGGAGAGACCCTGGGGGGGCCCTGCATTACTGGGGATGCGGGGGCTGCTGTATACCGATGTATACATCGGTATGTACCGATGTATACATCGGTATACAGCACTGACTCGCGTATAAGCCGAGGGGGGTACTTTTCAGCCCAATTTTTGGGCTGAAAAACTCGGCTTATACGCGAGTATATACGGTACATGAAAAATACAAATATAAATTACACTAAACAAACAAACAAACAGGGTACAGGGTAGAGAGGGCCCTGCCCTTATGGGCTTACGTTGTATAGGATGACGGTGAACGAGACAGTAAGTTGAACGGTCAGCAGCAGCTTCAATGGTGAAGAGGTGGCAAGGGGTTATTGCACACTTTAAACTTTCTTGAAGAGATGAGTTTTTAAGTTCCATCTGAGCTATCCTAATGTGGCACATAATCAGACGATTTGGGACACTAAATTCTAGAGGATGAGGGATGCTCAGGAGATTGGATGGAGGCAAGTGGGTGAGAAACTAATAATTGTGGAGGAGAGAAAAAGGTCTTGGGAGGATCAAAGATTAAATGGGTTGCCGGGGCTTTTGCTATAATTCACATGTGTATCTAGGCTGCAAAATATTGACAGTTTGTAATATACATCCTATCAACATTTTGCAGGATTACCTAGATATCACATATTTGCGGCAGTCAGAGAACGTCCAGGGGGCGTGTTTGTATTGGAGCCTGCATGGAAATGGGAAACTAGTCGTTTCCTCCCAGTCTCCTACAAACATGCCCCCTCCCCCACTCTACACTATGGTCAGCCACCCCCAGGATCCTACAGGCTCTCCCCAGCCCCTAATGTCACCATCCACCACCATTGTACACAGCGGTTCCCCCACTGTTCTGACACACTGTGCTGAATCCGATACTGTGAAGGTGATTCGGCATACTGTCAATGCAGTGGGGACCGTTGCATGTGTGTGCGCTCACCCTGTGGGCACTGTGCAGGGGAGCCAAGGTCCGCACTCCGCAGCCTGGGACTCTGTGCTGTGGAACCCGATGCATCTCTCTCCATACCTCCAGTACAATAGAGCACAGAGCTGGTAGAGCAGTCCTCTCTATACCGCAGCCACCGGCTCTATGGTATGGGAGGTATGAAGAGAAGCATCGGACTGCACATATCCGTACCATAGAGTGGAGTACAGAGCTGGTGGAGCTGTCCTCTCTATACCGCTCCACCGGCTCTGTGCTCTATGGTACTGGAGGTAAGGAGAAAGAAGCATCAGGCTCTACAGCAGAGTCCCACTGCACTGACAGTGTGATGAATCACCTTCACAGCAGTGGATTTGGCACAGTGTGTCAGTGTAGTGGGGACCGCTGTGTACAATGGGGGTGGGTGGTGACATTAGGAACTGGGGAGGACCTTTAGGAGCCCTGGGGAAGCTGGCCATAGTGTAGAGTGGGGTCAATCCTGGGTTCTGGACAGTAGCGGGCTGACATCTAGGCCAGAGAAGTAGACCAAGTGTCATCAGTGTATAGATGGTACTGGAAACCAAGGCACTTTGAGTAGACATGAGTGAACTTTCCACAAACATGTTGCCAATTTCGGAATGAACATTACAGATTCAGTGAACGTGGCTTTGTTCATTAACTGATCGGATAAAAAAAAGTAGTTGTCTACGTATATGTTATGACAGCGTAGGATAGTGGGCAGGACATATTTAATGAGGGGCGGTTGTGGGGAGATGTCAAAGCAGAGTCGAACTCAATTTTTTTTCCCTGCATTTTCTGTGTACATGTTCCAGCAAACCAAACAGGGCGCATAACACATTCACAAGTTTAAAACACAAGGGTTTGTGTCAATTGCTGCCAAAGTCACATGTCCCTTAGGATATAAGAAGTAGCCATTTGCCATCGTTGCCATTTTCAGAGTGTTACTAGTTACTGAAAGTGCTGTTGCCGCTCTGTGCTGTTCCATCGCTGTAACACAAATAGATAGCTACTAGATCGCTTTTTAGATGGAATAGGAGGATGAGAGGATCCATCTGGACATAGGCAGTTTTTGCTGAGAACAGGTGTGATTACTAAATTGGCGTGTGTTGCCAAAGCTGCATTTTTTGCATACAGCAAGTGATCGGCAAATCTTAGTGTTTCCCCTAAAAAGGCAGTGTTTGGCCTCAAACCAGTGATTGACAAATCCATAAGTTTGTACTAAAAAGTCATTTTTTACCTCAAAGCAGTAATTGCAAAATCCTTCAGTTTGTACTAAAAATACAATGCTTGGCCTCTAACCATTGATTGTCAAATCCTTTAATTTGTACTAAAAATGCATTTTTTGCCTCAAACCAGTGATTGCTGAATAATTCAGTGTCTCTTAAAAAGGCATTTTTTACCTCAAACCACTGATTGCCAAATCCTTCGGTTTGTGCTAAAAAGGCTGTTTGGCCTCTAACCTGTGATTGTCAAATACTTTAGTTTCCCCTAAAAAGGTTGTGTTTGCCTCAAACAAGAGCTATCCAAATCTGTATACATAAAACATGAGCGGGAAATTCCAAGGTCATGGTGGAAAGGGTAAGGGCAAAGGTTGTCAATAAGGGGAGTAGGCTTGGTGTTCGAGGCGTACGTGGGGATGTTGCTACTGCTAATATTGCTGAAAGCTGTGCTGACGAAACATTGGCTCCTCATATCCCAAGCAAAGTGACAATGTCTGTTACTGGATAGCCTGGATGGCTCTAGCCCCCCTTTACCTTGAGATATATACCTTAGCTTATAAAAAACTAGTCTAATATGTGGGATCATTTTACCAGCTCTTCGGCACTGGCACAGTCATCCAGCCTGCTGGGTGGTTGTTCCTCCCCCACCAGGTCTCTGCCGCCGCCTCCTGCTCTGCCCTCAGCTTCTGCTGTCTGTCAATCACGCTGGCCGCATAGAGCGGCCATGCGTGAAGTCACCGGCTGAGCCCGCCTACAGGGCGGGAATCTGGTGCCAGATGCTCTATAAATAAAGCCTACAGCAGCAAACGCAGCCAAAAATGGGGGCTGTTGCATCTAGGGCTGCATTTGCAAAAATATATGCGTTTTTTCAAACGCACATGTGTTTTCTATGAGTTTTCCATTGAAATCAATGGGGCCAAAAACACATGCGTTTGGATGTGTTTTTATTGGTAAAAAAACGCATAGAAATGCAAATGCAGCAAAACGCAGACCTGCATTAGGCTAGGGTCACACTTGTGGTGTGGATGCGGGATTTGCATGCATTTTTCACACTTGTGTTTTGTGAAAAATGCATGCAAAAACACATCCATAGGCCCAAATGCAAAAAATGCATGCCCCAATGGCAAAAACGCATGGCTAAAGTGCCATGCGTTTTTTGGATGTGTTTTTGGCTCAGCACCAAAAAATGCATCATGTGTTTTTGTAACATGGGGCCCTATGGGAAACGCATGCGAAAATGCATGGCACTAAATGGTACCATGCGTTTCGCATGCGTTTTTTAAGACTGCTTCAGAGCTAAAAGCAAAAACATCGCCCAAGAACGCAAGCTGCCAAAAGCAACCTTAAAAAACGCATGCAAGTGTGACCCTAGTCTTAGATGTGAAAAGGGCCAAATAAGATACCAGGGTTAAAAATAGACCTGTTTAGCAAAGGTGAGGGCTGATTTGAATGTGAACATTTATTTATTTTTGTTTTAATATGTTGAAGTCGTCTTGCGAGTGTGTTTCTTCCAGCACTGCTTCACAATCCTGGACACTTGCCAAAGTTTTTTAGTGAGGTTATTGTGCCATGATTGGGCCATTGATTTGTGACACTCTGCCATGCATGAGATAGTGACTGAGGCTAGGGTCACATTTAGAAGGCTCATTGCGATTAGCGCATACAGATCCGGATGAAAAAAAAATGCTCATCTGGCCCTAGCCTCAGTCAATAGCTAATGACAGAGTGTTATTGTAGAAAGCAGTGATAATGTCTGTGTTGTAAATTGAAGATAGGGAGGACAATAGTGCGATAGAGTTATAGGGTGTGTGAATGTCCTAGATGTGCGAGGTTTCTCCAGGGGTATGCCAGCTGCTGGACATAGTTGGCAGATGAGGAGGACAGGGATGAGAAAGTGAGCAGATAGTGGTTAGATAGGGGAAGCGGAAAAGTTGTAAGGTTAAATAGGGAGCAGGGGTGGGTGAAGATAAGGTCTAAGATATGTCCATCTTTTTGGATGGCTGTGAGGTTCTACTGAGTAAGACCAAAAGATAAAGCAAGTGAAAGGAGTTTGGAAACTGCCTCTAGCAGGTGTCAGTAGGAATGCTGAAGTCACCCATGATGATGGTGGAAATGTAAGCAGAGAGAAAGTGATGAAGCCAGGTGGAGAATTGATCAACAAAGACAGTGGCCATGCTCGGGGGTAGGTATATGACAACCACTAGGAGGTAGGAGGGAGAGTAGTTACGGACAGAATATGCTTCAAAAAAAGGGATTAAAAGGGAGGGTAGGGGTAAAGATGGATAAATCGCTGAAAATGGATAAAGCACTGCTCACACAGATTCTCCTTCCTTACATTCCTCTCAATCTATCTAGTATGCAGGGCCAAATCCAAGGGGGGAGTAGAGCATCTGCCCTGGTCACAGCTAGCAGAGGTGTGCATCGGTCCATCTACTGTTGTCTCCCCAGCGGATGCATTTTGCTGCCCACCAGTCTGAGATTTGACTATTCTCTGAGCTGGCTGTAAAGCGGACAGTCAGGTCAGAGAAAGTACAGTACATGAACTCCCAGCAATGAATTATAAAAATACTATCATCTTTCAGACATGATGGATGTGGACACAGTAAGGGAAGGTAGAGGGGCATGTATGAGGAAACAATATGAGGGTGAGATGTATGTGTACACAGTATGGGGATCGTGGGGAATGGGATGGGTATGAACACAGAATATAGAGTGTGAGGATGTGTAAGAAGACAGTATGGAGGGTGAGAGGATAAATATGTGAGGAGACAATATGGTTAGTGAGGGAAATGTGAGCGGAGACAGTTTGAAAGAGGGGGAAATGTGTGAGGAGCTTCTTGAGGGAATATCGTAAGACGATAGTGTTGGTAGAGAAGAATGTGAGGGGGACAGAATGAAAACTAGGTAGCATGCAGGGGAAGTTGACGATATAGAGAAGTAGCATGGGTGGACAGTGTAAGGGCACAGCCCAGAGGGTACTATATGCCAAAGAGGGAGTATGTGATGAGGGGGCAGTGTATTGAGACTGGGCAGTATGGCGGGAAGCACTATGTGAGAAAACACTGTGAAGAGTAGGTTCAATATGGAAAGGACAGGGCACTGTGGTGGCGATATACAACAAGAGGGATAGTGTGTGGGTCATTTTTCTGAAGGGAACACAGCGAGTGGCAATTACTTATTCAGGGGCACAGTATAATGTAGATATTTTTGCACAGCAGCTTTATAACCACTCTGCTGTTTTACCAGCATTATGTTGGGATCTGTTGCAGAACACCAGAGAATTTTATATGAAAGTCAACAAACACTAACTGTTGATGTGAAAATAATCATGGCATCTGGACAAAATGAGGAAAAGAAGGAGAATGATACGGTATGAGAAGGGGCATGGAGTTGGGCGCCACACTAAATTCTTGCCCTGGGCTCCAGAAAATGTAGATGCACCTCTGTAGTATGTGCTTGTACTGCTAGAGTAGTGGAGGAATGACCAGACTGCAAGCCAGTAAATGCAGAATGCTGGTCACATTTTGTGCTAGCTATCATGCTACTGCACATCCTTAAGGACCGGAGTACTTTTCACCCACCTCCCAGTCCAGGAAAAGGGGGACTTCAGCAAAGCCCTTGCCAGGTGGAAAGCAACACTGCGGCTGGTCACTGGTCACACAAGCTACAGTCGGAACAAACATACCAGTAAAGCAAAAAAAGCAGTGCAATACCAAACCGAGAAAGGAAAACCAGGGACAAAGCCAAGACCAGAAGTCAGAACAAAGAACCCACCTGACAAACACACTAACCTCTACCAACCAACCAAAACTAAAGTAATCAGCACTACACAGAGGATATTGTGGGTATAATTCTGCCTCCAAGGGATCACCTGACGTTGCTGAGGCAATGCCCAATCTCCATCCTCAGCCCAGAGAGCCAATTATGGAGGGGAAGAAGGGGGAGAGTAGGGAACCTCCCACCACCTAATTGAACCAACAGACACGGCATCCCGTATCTACTGGCAACAGCTGAAACTAGGGAACCCAGTGCCTTGGGGCCCTGAACAGAATAATGAAATAACCCCTATTGTATAAATTGGGGTTATCTTGAGGAGATGGCCACTGTGAACTAGCTAAGGGTTAATTCTGTATCTGGGCAGAAAGTCCTAGATTAGCTGAGGCGGCTGAAACCAGCTGGAACTGGTTTCTGCGCGCCTAAATTTAAAGTTAGGTGATTGGCTGGCAGTGTGCCAGCTGAGCTATAAATAGAACAGCTGTGAGGGACTTCTGTCAGTCAGAAGAAGCTCACCTGGAAGAAGCCTCTCCTGTCAGGATGGAAGCATTGATGGAGCGCTTCCTGGAGAGAGCGGCTTGCGGCGGCGGCGAAGAATGGATGAGGCGCTGCCTGGAGGAGCCCTTCATGGAGGCTAGCGGTTCTGACTCGGCGGCTGCGATGGATGGAGAAGGCGGCGGTGGAGATCCGGAGCTGAGCGGCGAACACCGGAGGAGCATGAGGAAGAGTCGCAGGGAAGCTTATTCGCCCTCCTCGTCAAGACGAAGTGCGGCCGTGCAGAAGAAGCAGCCGGCGCGCTATGATGATGTCAGGGCCGGGCCGCAGCGAAGTATCGCGAGACCGGCGGAAGTCACGCGACCGGATGCGGATGGGCGGGTCCAAGCCGGAAGATCGGCGGCGAGGAGCGCCGGAGCAGAGGGCGCCTCTTCCGGGTACGGGCGCTCTCAGCCTGGGTGTGCTGCCGGGCCGCCGCTGCAAAAGAGCTCCAATGCGGCGGCCGCGGCACTTCAGGCCTGGGGGTGCGCGCCTGGGCGCAACAGAAGAATCGATGACGTGCGGTCCTGGACAGGAGTCACAGAAGAGGAGGTCGGGACTCAGCAGGCTACAGCCGCCCCGGATGGCGGGTTGCAAGGACAGGAAGCTTCAGCAGCGGATGGTGAGACACACTCTATGTCTGTTTGTGAAGTAATCCCTCCTGGGGTCCCTGATAATTTTTCGGACATTGTAGCAAAAGCAGTTGCCTTTGCATTACAGTCTTTGGGTGACACCAGGGTGGGACGAGATGTTCAGAAACAGGGTTTAGTCCCTGATATATGTTTTAAGGAAGCACTTTCTTGTGAAGTGTCTCCTTTAGGATTTCATCTTCCCCATACAGTCAAAGAGAAAATTTGGGCTGGGGAGTATATAGATATCTTTACATTACTACCATCTAGGGAGTTTTTGAAAATGGATAAGAGGGAAGATAAGGAGGAAGATAAAAAGAAATTGTTTAAGTCTTTTCACTTATGGCTGCAGTGTTTTTTAATATATGCTGCAGTTCTGGGCGAGAAACATCCTACTTTTTGTTCTTCCCTGTTCCAACATGTTGACATAGTTTTTGAGGCATACCGCCATTTTGGAGGTTCTGCGTGGATTGCTTATGACGAAGCATTCAGGCAGAAACTCTCGGTACACCCTTCTTTACGTTGGGGTACGAAGGATGTTGGTCTGTGGCTCCAGATGATGGTGCCACAGAGGCAACCGGTAGCCAAGCAAACGACTATCCAGAATGTACGCAAAGGGTACTGTTTTGCATTTAATGAGGGTTTGTGCAAGTGGTTGCATAATTGCCGCTACAGGCACGAATGCTCTTTTTGTAGCGGGGCGCATTCAGCAGTGAAATGCTATAAGAAAATGAGTCAGGCCCCTCCAGCATCAAAGGAGTCGTTTCTTAAAAGCGGCGACTCCAGTGAGGCTGGACGCCCTGCTGCCATGGCTAAGGCGGTACCCAAACAGGGAGAAGGCGGAGGTTATTGAACAGGGTTTTACGTACGGCTTATCCGTCCCTCCGTTTTTGGGGGTCGGATGCCAGATTGTTCCTAACCTTCCGTCGGCTCGCCGGTTTCCGGTCATTGTTAGGGAAAAAGTTTTTAAAGAGGTGGCGGCAGGTAGATGTGTAGGCCCTTTTGTTTCGCCACCATTTGTGAATTTTAGAATATCTCCTCTTGGGGTGGTTCCGAAGAGGGAGGTGGGTTCTTATAGGTTGATTCACCATTTGTCCTTAGTTCAAAGTTATCTTCTGTGAGCTACGCTCCATTTGACTTGGCTATTGATCTTATGAGAATGGCAGGTCAAAATTGTTTGCTGGCAAAAACAGATATCCAGTCAGCATTCCGGTTACTGCCTGTTGACCCGGCTGGATTTAGCTCGTTGGGTTTTTGTTTAGATGGGTATTTTTATTTTGATAGGTGTTTGCCCATGGGGTTTTCTATGTCCTGTTCGTATTTTGAATCTTTTTCTACATTTTTACAATGGTGTGTACAGTCGATTTGTCCTGTGGGTTATGCTACCCATTATTTGGACGATTTTTTGTTTCTTGGCAATACGGGGTCTGGGGATTGTTTAAATTTATTATCGGAATTTTTATCGTTAATGTCGCGTTTTGGTGTCCCGATCGCTGAAGAGAAAACTGTTTTTCCTTGTACAGAATTGGAATACTTAGGTATTCAGATTGATTCTGCTCGCATGGAATGCCGGTTACCAGAGGGTAAATTAGCTTCCCAACGCGGCTTAGTTTCTCAATTTTTGTCTCGGGAGGCTGCAACCATGAAGGAGTTTCAATCCTTAGCGGGTAACTTGAATTTTTCACTGCGCATTATTCCGGCAGGCCGGCCTTTTTTGCGTCGTCTATATGATTCGATGCGTGGTTTTTCTTCCTCGTCTCAGGTTATTCCTATTTCAGAGGAGGTTAAAGAGGATCTCCGGATTTGGTCGGAATTTTTTGACAGCTTTAATGGGGTCTCGTGTTGCAGCATGAATTTTGTGCTGCTGATACTTTGGGGTTATTTTTTGAAACCAGTGGGGTAGGTTTTGGGGTTTATGTCTCCCCTGAATGGATGTCTTTCTCTTGGCCAGCTCTGGTCAAGGATAAATTCTCTGGCCAGCTTTCCCTAAAGGTACCGTCACACGCGGCAATTTTGCAAGCAATTTCACTGGCAATTTGCTGGTTGCAGTGAAATCATGGACACATTGTTCCATTTCTACACGGCAACAAAACAGAACCATGTATCCATGATTTCACTGCAACCAGCAAATTGCCAGTGAAATTGCTTGCAAAATTGCCGCGTGTGACGGTACCTTCAGAGAGATTTTCACGTTACTGGCAATTTTTTCAGTTTGGGGTGAAAGGTTTCGGAACCGGCGGATTCTTATCCCTGTGCGTTCGGGGAAATCTTGTATAGCTATTAACATTTTGTCCTCCAAAGATGATCTGCTCAATAGATTGTTGAGAAAATTGACTCTGGTGTTGTTGCAGTATAACATTTGGTTGAGAGCAAATGTAGTTTCATATGACAGCAACATTAAATGCGTTTTTCTTTCCCATCAGCTCCTGAGTCAATTTCGTCAGCTTTGCCCAGAATCAGTTACGGAAGGATTTCCTTGCCCGCAGCATCTTTTGGAGTTAATTTAGACTTTGTTCCACGATATATCATTAATTCATTGGCTCCAAAGACATGGGCTGATTATTCGGCGAGCTGGGCGATGTGGGTGTCTTTTTGTACTCGGTTGGGTTTTCCATTTCAAATTACGTCGGCTACTACGGCGGTCCCGTTTTTAGAATATCTTGCTACAGAAGGTGTTGCTTATTCCGGTATTACTAAAAAAATGGCAGGTATTTCATTTTTTCTGAAATTATATGGTGAGCAATCGTTGCTGTCACTTTTCCCAGTCAAGCAATTTTTAAAAGGATATAGGAAATCATTTTTTGTTAAGGACACGCGGAGTCCTATCACTTTGCCGATGTTGTCAGATTTATGGTGCGTACTTCCGAATATATTTTTCTCCGATTAGGAGACGGTAATGTTTCGGACTATTTTTGTCTTAAGGTTTTTTGGAGCCCTAAGGATTGGAGAAGTTCTGGCGGAAAGTAAAACGAAGAAATCAGGCTTGAATTTGGAGGATGTGGTGGTGTCCAATTCAATGTTGACAGTTTACTTAAGAAGGTCCAAGACCGATCAACTCCGGATTGGGACCTCAATATATTTGAATTCTACAGCAAATACCAAATTGTGTCCTGTAACTAATATGGCTTAATGGTTGAGTTTGCGTGGTAATTCCCCGGGTGCTTTATTTATGCATAAAGATATGACGTGTGCGACTCAGTTCCAGTTCAGAGCAGTTTTAGATAAATGTTTAAAGGCAATTAATGTACCAGGTTCCAGGATTACGTCACATTCTTTCCGTATTGGAGCTGCCACAGTGGCAGCTAGTCAAGGATTGAAGCCTGAGTACATTAAGAGTATTGGGCGTTGGAAATCGGACGCCTATAAATCTTATGTTCGCTCTCTTGATTCTTAATGATGTATTTTTGTTTTTCCCGTAGGGCCCAGAATTGTATGGGTGATAGGACACTCTTTCGTGTTCTGGGCTCACCAGCGAGCAAAGAACAGACGGTATTCGGAGAACTTATCATTTTCCCCATCCGAAGTGCAGGTATACTGGCACGGGTTAGGGGACTTAAATGGGGAGAGGTTTCCGATGCCGTAGTAGGGCAATTAGGTTCTTTTCCATGCCCAGATTTAATTATTATACATGCGGTAGGGAACGATTTAGGACGAGTTGCTACACAGGACTTAATGTGGCAGATGAAAAACGATTTCTGCAGGTTGTCACAATTTTTCCAGGGTACCACACTTGTCTTTTCTGAAATAGTATCTAGACTGTGCTGGAAGGAAAGTGGCCTTTCCTTTCTGGATAAAATTAAGAAAAACATAAATAGGGAAATGGCGAAGTTTATGCCATCCATCGGCGGTTCTTCGTACCGCCATAAAGATTTGGAAGGGTTCGTAGCAGGCTTGTATCGTCCTGATAAGATACATCTATCGGAGATAGGTTTAGACATTTTCAACTTAGGGATTCAGAGTGTTGTGGAGGAATGGGTACTGCGTTAGGTGGGGGGGGTGGGGCTTTCGCTTTTCAAGCTCCAGCCCTGGTGGGAGGGTTGCCCATAGGTTATGGGTGAACCAGGTTTATGAGATTAGTGGAAGAAGATGAAGTATATTTATTATATTTATGTTATTTATGAAATTAATATTTATGGAAAATGTTTTTATTAAAGAGAGTATTTAATATGGAAAATTTGGTAAACCTTAATAAAGTACCACAATTTTTCCCACAACACTCTGTAGTCGTCAAATTATTTTAGTGTAAGGATATCTAAGTGTATTTAGGAAACTTAATGTGGCCTATCTCCTCATTGCTGGGAGCAATGGCATCCTGCCTCCAGGGCCGTATTTGCAGTTCCTGCCGCCCTAGGCACTGTTAGCGATGGCGCCCCCCCCCCCGTCATGGACCTCCCTGTCGCGGCCCCGCCCCCACATCCCCCCTGTCTCCCCAAATTTCATGTAGCTTCTCCCCACATACTTGCAGCTTCTCCCCCCACATTCAATGTAGCACATATACAAGGTTTGTCCAACCATACTACAGAGACATACTGATAGAATGTTTACATTGTTAGCCCCAATGGGGACAGTGTTGATGATGTATGTAAAGTGCTGTGGAGTGCATAGTGTAATATAAGTGCAAAGATACGGTATTATTCTTAATATTATGTCACAATACCGAGATCTGAGGATCTTCTATTTCGAGGTCAGGGGCTCTCTGATGCCATGACGCTTCCTGTCTCGCTTTCTTCCCTTGATCCTGTAGTGCGGTGGACAAGAGGGCATTAACTGGTTAACAACATGAAGTATGGTGTGTGTACTAAATGAGCCATAAACCCTCCTCATACCATGTCCAGCAGACATTGTAGGACTAAATGCGTGATCTTATATTGCACTCTGACCAATGTTATTCGATGTCTGAGAGCAGATTATCAAGTGTCAGACGATTTTTTTCTCAGCCAGATTCTGGATGAGAAAAAGGTTGCAACATGCTGCGACAGTCTGCGATTCATGCGTGAGACTCGCCAATGCAAGCCTACAGGTCCGACAAAATCACATACCGCACACTGACAGCACACGGACCATCCGAGAGGTATCAGTTTTTTTTCACGGATACATTATCATTTTGGAGCTCAGTTCCTGTAAATGATTCTACACTAATAGCTGCTGAGAAAAAAAACAGATTGCACACGGATGTGATCTGAGAATCTGAGAAAAATGTCAGACACTCGCACAGCAGTTGCATACCAAACGGAGCAAAAAACAGATGACTGTACCCAATTTATTACATATTTTAGGAGTCGGAGTTGGTCCATTTTCTACTGACTCCATCTCCAACTCCACCAAAACAGCACAGAGGGATACACCGAGGCCCAGAGTAACCCCTCCACTGCCAGGTACCACACAGAGGGGTACACTGAGCCCCAGAGTAACCCCACCACTGCCAGGTACATGACACAGAGGGGTACACCAACTTAGCACATCCCAGCCCCCCCCATCTCCCATGCCCATCCCAGCACCCCTGTCTCCCATGCACATCCCAGCACCACACCCTGTCTCCCATGCACATAACAGCACCACACCCTGCCTGCCATGCACATCCCAGCACCACCCGCAATCTCCCATGCACATCCCAGCACTACCCGCAATCTCCCATGCACATCCCAGCACCACCTGCCATCTCCCATGCACATCCCAGCACCACCCGCCATCTCCCATGCTCATCCCAGCACTCCCCCTGCCATGCACACATCCTAGCACCGCCGTCTCCCATGCACATCCATCCCAGCACCCTTTGTCTCCCATGCACATCCTAACACCCCCTATCTCCCATGCACATTCCAACACCCCTGTCTCCCATGCACATCCCAGCACCACACCCTGCCTGCCATGCACATCCCAGCACCACCCGCAATCTCCCATGCACATCCCAGCACTACCCGCAATCTCCCATGCACATCCCAGCACCACCTGCCATCTCCCATGCACATCCCAGCACCACCTGCCATCTCCCATGCACATCCCAGCACCACCTGCCATCTCCGATGCACATCCCAGCACCCCTGTCTCCCATGCACATCCCAGCACCACACCCTGTCTCCCATGCACATCCCAGCACCACACCCTGCCTGCCATGCACATCCCAGCACCACCCGCAATCTCCCATGCACATCCCAGCACTACCCGCAATCTCCCATGCACATCCCAGCACCACCTGCCATCTCCCATGCACATCCCAGCACCACCCGCCATCTCCCATGCTCATCCCAGCACTCCCCCTGCCATGCACACATCCTAGCACCGCCGTCTCCCATGCACATCCATCCCAGCACCCTTTGTCTCCCATGCACATTCCAACACCCCCTATCTCCCATGCACATTCCAACACCCCCGTCTCCCATGCACATCCATCCCAGCACCCCCCGTCTCCCATGCAGATCCATCCCAGCACCCCCTGTGTCCCATGCACATCCCAGCACTCCCCCTGCCATGCACAGATATCCCAGCATTCCCCTGTCTCCCATGCACATCCAACCATCCCAGCACCCTTCATTTCCCATGCACACCCCAGCACTCCCCCTGCCATGCACATCCAAGCACTCTCCACATCCCCCATGCACATCCGATCCCAGCACCTTATCTCCCATCCACAACCTTCCCTGCAACATCCATCCCAGCACCCCCTGTGTCCCATGCACAACCCAGCACTCCCCCTGCCATGCACAGATATCCCAGCATTCCCTGTCTCCCATGCACATCCAACCATCCCAGCACCCTTCATCTCCCATGCACACCCCAGCACTCCCCCTGCCATGCACATCCAAGCACTCTCCACATCCCCCATGCACATCCGATCCCAGCACCTTATTTCCCATCCACAACCTTCCCTGCAACATCCATCCCAGCACCTCCTGTGTCCCATGCACATCCCAGCCAGCACTCCCCCTGCCATGCATATCCCATGACCCCCCCCCCCCCTGCCAGGCATATCCCATCACCCCCCCCCGCCTGCCATGCATATCCCATCACCCCCCCCACCTGCCATGCATATCCCATCACTCCCCCCTGCCTGCCGTGCACATTCTATCACCCCCCCCCCATTAACTGTGATGCACTGTGATGCACATCCCAGCACTCCCCTGGGCCCTGCCATGTGCATCTCACAGTGCACACAGGGATCAGGGATTGCATCCCTGCAGGGCCGCACTGTGCACATCATCCCTGGACCCTACCTCACTTGCCTGTGCTGCACTGTGCACAGCACAGCAGCACAGACATCCACATACCCCGCCGATGCGATGAGCTGCCTTGGTCCACGGCGGTCCTCCTCTCAGCAGTGCTTCCCTTGCTCCAGCGCTGACAGAGAGCCCCCTGGAGACGCTGCATAAGAGCCCCCTGGAGACGCTGCCCAAGAGCCCCCTGGAGACAGGCCGCCCCACCACCTCCTCCTAGGGTCACACGTCAGTCCCCTCCTGACTGGGAGCGCTGTTTCCATGGAGACTGTAGTAATGGCGCCTCCGCCGGTGTCTCCACTATAATCGGATGAGGCCGCGCTGACAGTGCAGGACCTTCCAGAGCTGAGAGCCCCGCAGGCCGCAGCAGCCGGAAGACTGAGGTGGGTGGGCGGCAGACGGAGGTGGGCGGAGCCTATCCCTCCCATCCCGGACCAAAAGAAAAAAAATAAAATAAAAAAAAAATTAAAAAACCTTGCTCAGATGCCGCCCTAGCCACATTCTGGCGCCCTAGGCACGTGCCTACGGGTGCCTAGTGGTAAATACGGCCCTGCCTGCCTCCCAGCCACGCCAGAAGTAAATCTCTCAGAGTGCAATAAACTGCTCCTGCACTAGCTCTGCCCTCTGGAGGTGACATCCCACTGCTCATGGCCAGTGAGAGACAATGGGTGAGCTGATGGACAACCGATGTATGCCCAGAAGTGCGTGGGACTTGCTCAGATATAGAACTGCCAGACCTGACAGTACTATCCTGAGACTCTTTTGCAGTCAATAATAATCTTACATGCGCTGACACAGGCTCCCAACAAGCTCAATATACACTGCTGCTGCCTTTATGTTCTTCCTGCCTCCTACTCTGCGGGCTCTTGGTTAAGTCATGCATCCAACAGAGTCATGCTCGACTGATAGGCTATGTTTCATTCAAAGCATAGGCTGAAAATCTCTTCCTCCTGAACTTTATAAAGACTATGCAAGGAAATAATGCTCCATTATTATATTCATGATTATATGGCTTCATATGTTTTACTTTTAGAAGTTCTTCCATTAGGTTTTGTTTTTCACTAAATCCAGTGTATATGCACTCTACTGTAGTGTTTGAGGGTTAACAAACTCACCTACTGCTGCCTTCTCCGATAACCAGAACCTTTCCACTCCTCTTGTCAGTAACTTCACAACCCTTTAAACTTTACGTCTCAATCAATACTTTATGTATGAGCCAGAAGTCTCTTTTGCAATTTAATCCTTTGGAGCATCATTCTTACACTCCATAGGTTTAAATTGTAAAAGTCACTTCTGAGCCGCATCGATCACAGCATGACTTGTAGCGGCTGAAGTACGGTGATGTCACTCAGAGGATGAACATACAGGAAGACATGGTGGGAGCTGAGTATATTAACACACTATACTACAAACACATATGCAAAGATTTAGTGGAAAAAATATGGTAGGGCTTCTTTATATATACTGAACAAAAATATAGATACAAGACTCTGGTTTTTGCTTCCATTTTTCATGAGCTGAGCTCAAAGATTGATTGAAATCTTTTTGTATGTACAAAAAAGCCATTTTCTCTCAAATATTGTTCCTTATTGTTCCTAAATTTGTCTAATTCTATGTTAGTGGGCCTTTCTCTTTTGCTGAGATAATAAATTCACCTCACAGGTATGTCATATTAAGATGCTGATTACGCAGATTGATTATAACACAGATGTGTGTAAAGGCCCCGTTACACGGTACGATATCGTGAACGATATCGCTCAAACGTCACGGGTTTGGAGTCGTCCAAATGACATCGTTAGGACGCTGAGAAATTCAGGGAAGGAAGGTGTGCTGCGGTCCGCGCTACCAGAATCATCAAGGAAGACCCAAGGCAAAGTTATAATCCAAACCTTCTTTATTCTCCTCCTACGCGTTTCAGTGCCCACCTGGCACCTTCATCAGGGATACCGTTAGGACGCTGTCGCGTGTAACACCACAATACGACAAATATGAATCGTTGGATCGTTGATTGCAGATTTGAGAACATGTTCTCAAATCAAACGATCCACGATCAGCCAACCTGCTGCATCGTTGTGTGTGCACCGCGATAATGATGTCGTTAACGACTTCTCCTATTCACAACAGTGAATAAGTATCGTTCGCTGGGTTGTGCGAACGATAGCTGCTCGCCACATCGTTGGTGCGTCGTCCTCAATATCTAGGCGTGTGACATCTCACCAACGATGTCAAAACGATGTCCTAACGATGTCCTAACGACTGCTTGCCCATGAGATCGTTAGTGATATTGTTATAACATTGAAGCGTGTAACAGTACCTTTAGGCTGGCCACAATAATAGGCCACTCTTTGGCTATACCCATACTGTATGTTTTTGATGCGTTTTTAAGGATCCGTTTTGTGCAATGCAATGCAGTGATCCTGAGCATCCAGGCAAAGTCAACGGGTTTTACAGATTTGTCATTCAGAAACAATGTTTTGTGAGGATTTGTTTTTTTGGCTAAGGCTGGAGGCACACTGTCATGCATCAAAAACGGAGCATTTTTGATGCACGACAGAGATGCTAGTGTAATGCGTGTTTGTGGGTGTGCATGTGGTGAGTGTGCCTGCGTGTATTGATGTGAGTATGCTGCGAGTGTGAGGTCTGAGTGCGTGTGTGGTGCGTGTGGATAGAGATGCTGTCTATGGTCCTGAAGGACCGTGGACAGCATTTGTCGGGGAATAGAAACTTAGGCTAGGGTCACACATGAATATTTTACTTGCTTTTTTTGATACCTGTGTTTTCTAAAAACGCATGTAAAAACGCACCCATATGCCCCCATGCAAAAAACGCCTGGCCCAATAGCAAAAACGCATGTATAAATGGCACATGTGTTTTTGGCTCCATTTTTGGCTCAGCACCAAAAAATACTGGATGATGCACCATTTTTTGAAAAACGCACTCAAAAACGCAGCAGTGTTTTTTGGTGCTTTTTCAAGTGTCAAAATGGACATGCGTTTTTTAACAAAAGGCATGCGTTTTTAAGGGCTTTTTAAGGGGGGCCCCCGCACCTAACAGCAAAAACGCAGGCAAAAGCGCAGGTGGCCAAAAAATACCTAAAAAAACGCATGGCACGTGTGACCCTAGCCTTTGTTTGTATTTCCCGCTATACCTAACAGTGAGCTATCATCTTGTATTGCTGTGACAGCAGCAGTACAAGATGTTTAGCTAATACAATGATGATTGGTGTAAAATAATGTATTCCGGGGTTATTTTAGTGATTAATCCCATCAGCATCCTCTGTGCCGCATGTGTGAGCAGAGGTTGCACCACACAGAGGGGACAGCTCCCATAGACAGTAACAGAGCAGCAGCTTTTTCAGTGAAATTATAAAGCCGACAGTTCTTTTAACTAATTTTACAGAACAATTAATCCCTGCACACACATGGTGCAATGACACCATGTTTGCAGAGAGTGAGGACACTCTCTATATACATGATGCCGCCACACCAGCATCATATTAACCCCTTCATCACCGGGATTTGAGGGCCTGTGCTACGGGAGGTGCTCAGAGAAGTGTCCCAGATCTTTGAGAGTGTTCCCCTACCTCTGCTGGACTGGACATGTACCTCTCTTGGCCGGACGCCTTGGTTGTCCACAGAATCGTGACCTCTGCCGCTACCGTTTTCAGAAGGGAATTTATGGACTAATTCCGCGACTATGGCCTTCTGATACTGCAGCATTTTTGTGGACCTCTCCTCCTCGGGAATAATAGAAATAAAGTTCTCCTTGTAGCGTGGGTCTAAAAGTGCCACCAACCAGTAATGAGTGTCCGCCAAGATGTTGATAACGTGAGGGTCACGAGACAGGCAGCGTAACATAAAGTCAGCCATTTGCGCCACACTGTTAACAGGCAAGACTTCAGGGTCCCCACCAATAGCATGACTGTCCATGCTGGCCTCATCATCCTCCTCCTCCTCTCCCCTGTTCTCTGGCCATCCACGCTGAACCGACGGTCTGACGGTTGTGCATGTGTTACCATCAATTCCACATGAAAGTAGCTCTATTTCTTCATCCTCCTCCTCCTCGTCATAGTCCTCCAATGCACGTTGGGATGAGATGAGGCTGGGCTGTGTGTAATCACCCAGTATGGTTTCTTGCTCCAACTCATCGTGCAATGCATCATCTTTTGAGCAGAGAGCGTTTTAGAAGACAGACAAGCGGGATGGTGACGCTAATGATGGCATCATCGCCGCTCACCATCTTGGTGGAGTCCTCAAAGTTTTGGAGGGCGGTACATATGTTGGATATCCATGTCCACTCCTGAGGTCTTATGTGTGGAGTTTAAAACCATATACTGACGGCCTAGTTGATGCAAGTACTCAACAACTGCCCTCTTCTGCTCACAAATCCTGACCAACATGTGCAGTGTGGAGTTCCAACGCGTGGGGACATCACACACCAGTCTGTGAGCCGGAAGCTGCAAGTGCTGCTGAAAGCCGGCAAGGACAGCAGAAGCAGTAGGTGACTTTCTAAAATGGACACACAGGCGGCGTACTTTGACGAGCAGATCCGACAGCTCCGGGTAGGATTTAATAAACCGCTGAACCACGAGGTTGAGCACATGGGCTACGCATGGAACTTGTGTCAGCTCACCTCGCCTCAGAGCCGCCACCAGGTTCCGACCATTGTCACACACGACCATGCCTGGCTGTAGGTTCAGCAGTGTGAGCCAGTGATCTGCCTGCTGTTTCAGAGCTGTCCACAACTCTTCAGCATTGTGGGGTTTGTCACCTACGCATATTAGCTTCAGCACAGCCTGTTGCCGCTTAGCCGAGGCAGTGCTGCAGTGCTTTCAGCTTGGGACTGGTGTGGAGGGTGAAGTGGAGGAGGAGGGTGAGGAGCATGACGTTCCGGAGCTGTGCACTGTGGGTGAAACACTGACTGAGTTAGGGCCTGCAATCCTTGGTGTCAGAAGGACGTGTTCCGTCCCAAGCTCAGACTGGGTCCCGGCTTCCAGAATATTAACCCAGTGTGCCGTTAGCGAAATCTACCAGCCCTGCCCACAAGTGCTTGTCCACGTATCCGTGGTTAGGTGGACTTTGCCTGAAACTGCGTTGTTAAGGGCACGTATGATGTTTTGTGACACGTGCTTATGTAATGTGGGGACGGCACACCGGGAAAAATAGTGGCGGTTGGGGACCAAGTAACGTGGGACAGCCGCTGCCATCATGTTGCGGAATGCTTCCGTCTCCACTAGCCTAAAATGCAACATTTCCAGCGCAAGCAGTCGCGAAATGTGTGCATTTAGAACTGTGGCATGTGGGACGTTGGTAGCGTATTTGTGCCTGCATTCCAAAGATTGCTGTATGGATAACTGAACGCTGCGCTGGGACAAGGACGTGGTTGATGATGGTGCTATTTCTGCTTGTGCAACTACAGGTGCAGGACAGGAAGCATCTTCGCATGCAGTATGGACAGGGGATTGGCTTGCATGCACAACAGTGGAAGACGCAGCGGTGTCACCCGCAGACAATGCTTGTGGACTCTGGTGTACATCTCAGAAAGTCGGATGCTTTGCTGACATGTGCCTGATCATGCTGGTGGTGGCCAGGCTTGCTACGTTTGCTACCCCTGCTGATGCTGGCATGGCAGGTGTTGCAAATGGCCTTTTTGAAATTATCTGCAGACACCTTAAAAAACTGCCAGACTCAGGAAGACCTAACAGTTGTACTGGCAATTTCTGTCATGCTGCAGTTCCGGGCAACGGTTGCCTGCCTTCTGCCTGCGGCCACCACCCTGCTTCTTCCGGCCTGTTGTGATGCTACGCCTAACTCTCCCTGTGGACTGCTGTCCTTGCTCTGCATATCCTCCTGCCAGGTTGGGTCAGTTACTGGATCATCCACCACGTTGTCTTCCACTTCCGCACCCTGCTCTCCTCCTGACTTTCTGGCAATTGTGTCTCATCATTGTCCACCTCTTGTTGAGACACGTTCTCACCGTTGCCTTCATGAGACCATGGCTGCTCAAATATTTGTGCATCAGTACATACGATCTCCTCATGACCCACTTCAAGTGGAGCTGGCGAGAGGCCAGAATCTAGGAATGGATAAGTGAACAGCTCTTCAGTGTGTCCAAGTGTGGGATCAGTTATGTCCGAGGCCGGGCACTCGGCATGGTGGGAGGAAGGAGGATCAGGGTGTGGAATGTGCGGTCCAGTCTCACGGCTACTGACACTCGACCGTGTGGAAGACAGGGTATTTGTGGTGGTGCCAAACTGACTGGAAGCATTATCCGCTATCCAACTAACAACCTGTTGACACTGGTCTTGGTTTAATAGTGGTGTACTGCTGTGGTCACCTAAAAATTGGGACAGGAAGGTCAAGCGAGATGATGCGGGCATTTGTTGTGGCGCAATTCGAGCTTGCACATGGCCTCGGCCTCTGCCTGCACCACCATCACGTCCAGTTCCTTGTCCCTTGCCACCTGCCTTGCGCATTTTCAATGTTGTGCTGCCTGTAGAAAGCTAAATGAAGGCGTCCAAAAGATGTTTTTTAGCTGCACACTGAGATTACAGATTACAGCGGTTTAATCCCAGCAGCTGGAATGGTCAGACACAAACGCTGACGAGAATAGAGTGTTTTGGCGTATCATAATTTACACTACAACCCACTCCTGGCGCACACAAATGGTAAATGAATGCAGACAAGAGTTGGTTTTTCGCTGGACACTGAGATTAGAGGTTAAAGCCCAGCAGGTAGACTGGTCAGACACAAACGCTGATGAGAATACAGAGTGTTTTGGCGTATCCTAATTTAAGCAACAACCTACTCCTGCCGCACTAAGATGCTAAATGAATGCAGACAAGAGTTGGTTTTCAGCTGGACACTGAGATTAGAGGTTAAAGCCCAGCAGGTGTACTGGTCAGACACAAATGCTGACGAGAATACAGAGTGTTTTGGCGTATCCTAATTTATGCTACAACCCACTCCTGGCCCACACAAATGATAAATGAATGCAGACAAGAGTTGGTTTTTAGCTGGACACTGAGATTAAAGTTTAAAGCACAGCAGGTGGACTAGTCAGACACAAACGCTGACAAGCATACCGAGTGTTTTGGTGTATCCTAATTTACACTACAACCTACTCCTGCTGCACTAAGATGCTAAATGAATGCAGACAAGAGTTGGTTTTTAGCTGGACACTGAGATTAGAGATTAAAGCCCAGCAGGTGGACTGGTCAGACACAAACGCTGACGAGAATACCGAGTGTTTTGGCGTATCCTAATTTATGCTACAACCTACTCCTGCCTGTAGAGAGCTAAATTAATCCCTAAAAGCACTGTTTTGGGATGGATGAGATTTCCAGCCTGTACACCAGCCCCAGATGTGATCGAGGCTGGTATACTGGCACAACAAAATTTGCTATATACCCTGCCTTCCTGTATACAGCTCTATTAGTTCTCAGAAGGACTGTTGTGGTAATTAGATTGTCAGCACTGCACCTACACTAGCTGAAAGGCCACAAATCTGTCCCTCAATCAGCAGCAGCTCTCCCTACACTGACTGTCTGTGGAGCAGAGTGACAAGCACAGCACGGTCACGTCTTATAAAGACCTGATGACGCTGTGCGGGTCGGCCAATCACTGTAATGCCACAACCAACATGGCTGTGGCATTACAGTGTCTGTCAGCCAATCCCTGCATGTGGGCTGGCTCGGTAAATAGCGCCAACATGCAGGGAGGTGGACCCCGAGCACAGCAAGAGTATCGCGAGATTACTCGGTACTCGCCGAGTACCAAGATATTCGTGTGAGTACCGAGTAGTGACAAGCATACTCACTCATCCCTAGAGAACATCTCTCATACATGCCAGACACCATCAAATATGAACATTTTCCCTTTCAAGTTGGTTGTGATGATACACTGCAGTCAGGTGGGGACCCCAGTGATGATGATGAGCATGCAGATGAGCTTCTATGAAATGGTTCTGCCAGTTTGTGCAGAAATTCTTTGGTTTTGCAAAGCGATTGTCACATCAGCTGTCCAGGTGACAGGTCTCAGACAATCATAGAGGTGAACACGCTTAATGTGGAGATCCAGGGTTGGTGTCTGTTCTGTCTTCTTCCACATGTTGTGCTGTGGATATCTAGCATACAGCTTAACCCTCGTTCACTTCCATAAGGAACAGACTGTAGGATTTCTGGAGTCTATATTTATTAAGGTGATGAGGTGAACTTGCGGTAAAAACTATAATAAAAGGAATAAACAGTCTGAATCAGTACTAGCATATCACAAAAACAGCAGTATGATACAGAAATACAATTACTACCAGTACTGGGGCATTACAGAAACTGCACAGCAACAGTATAAGGCTGGGTTCACACTTGCGTATGCAAGCGCAGCGCACCGAACACAGCCAAGCATTTGCGCACTGCGTTCCTATGTTTAACATGGGAAGGCACGTGCCTGCGTTTGGCTATGTTCGGTTGCGTTTGCGTTCGGATGCACACAATTTATGCGCCCTCCGAGCGCACACCGAACACAGCATGTTGCATTTTTTGTGCGTTCTCGGGGGCTTGTTTTATCAACAATTGCCTGCAAGTGCACAAACAATGCATGGATCTCAACGGATCCGCAGTGTCCTCCGCATGACAGCGCAGGAGAACGCTGCGGATCTCATTGAAATCTCTCCCAGTGGCCGCCGGGAGATCAGCTAGAGCCACCGCTGCTCTCCCGCCGGTGTCGGTGTGGGAGATTTAAAGTAACAGCTGATCTGACAGCTGTTTAAATCTCCTGCGCCAATATCGAATATGGTGTATCGTGATATCAGTGCAGAAGATATGATACAGCTGATCGCTGTTTCTTATCTCCTGCACCGATATCACCCTATCCGGTGTCGGTGCGGGAGATCAGCTGTTACTTCAAATCTCCTGCGCCGACACCGGCGGGAGATCAGCTGTGTCGGGAGGAGATCTCTGCCACTGATCTCCTCCTCCCGGCCGCCCCCAGAGACAGCTGATTGGCTGGCCGGAGTGCATACTAATGTGAACGCATGCGGAGATTCTCTGCTGCGCTCACATCAGTATGGGCTGCGTTTGCACTGAGTTTGCGTCTGCATGCCCTGTGCATGCAGACACATACGCAAATGTGAACCCAGCCTAACGCATAATATAGTGAACATAGCTATCTAGGGCAAAGTTTATGCTGCTAGCACTGTTGTACAATCTGTCTGCATGTACTACTGGAGCATTAACTTAGGTTGAGAATCACAGTACAACTATACAATGGCTGCATCCTACACCTGCTTACACATTCTAACACAAGTATACTGTGTTTGTACCGGAATCATCTGATAGAAGAAGAGGAAAGTTGTAGGAAGAGGGACAAGAGCCAGGGACATGCCTCTTATCTTTTCAGGAGAGTGCAGTCTTCTTCCACCAAAGAAGCAGGGGAAGTCCCTTCTAAATGACTCATCTTAAAGGGGACAGACTCTTGTAACTATAAGAGCTCTGCTAGATCATGTGTAACACATATAAACAACATAAATGGGTAACTAATGACCACTATGGCTGTAACTAGTATTATACTGTGAATGTTTATTTGCTGCTCATAAATGGGCAGAACAGTGTCGCTAATTTAGTCTGCAGTTATGAGGCTGGTTGAATGTACGTCCAAATTTGCTGAAACATCTTTAGAGATGGCTTATGGCAGAGAAATGAACATTCAATTCATGGACAACAGCTCTGGTGGACATTCCTGCAATCAGCATGACAATTGTATGTTCTCTCAAAACTTGCACCATTGGTGACATTGTGCTGTGTGATAAAACAGCACATTTTGAAGCGGCCTTTTTTTGTGGCCAACCAAGGGCACAACTGTGCAATAGTCATGCTATCAAATCAGCAACTTGACATGCCAGTTTGTGAGGTGGATTATCTTGGTAATGGGACCGTCACACGCATTAATCCGATGAACGATTTTGTTAGCGACCACATGCACGCGTGATCACTTACAAAATCGTTCAGATCGCTGGTGAGCTGTCACACAGGCAGACTCACCAGCGATCAGTGGACCAGCGACATTGTGGAAATTATTTAAATATCATTTCCACAATGTCTTGCTCCCGCTGACAGGCTGCGGTAAGCGTGAGCAGGCTGGTCTCCAAGGTAGACAGCGGGTATCTAGGGTCTAAGGTCCCTAGTTACTCGCTGTGTACCTTGGATACCAGCTCGTGAGCGGAGAAGGCTGGTAACCATGGTATACTTTGGGTATCTAGGCAGAGCGCACTGCCTAGATACCCGCTGTTAACCTTGGAGATCAGCTCCCAGCGCTTGCAGAGAGGCGCTGGTAGCTGGCTTATTCGGTCGTCTCCCAGTGTCACACGCAGCGATGCTGTCCTCAAATAAAACGATGAACGATCAACTGACTGATCGTTCATCGTTTGTAGTGTCACACAATGATGTCGTTTCGACATCGTTCAAGCGTCACAAAACACGTGACTTTTGAACGATATTGGAAACGATATCGCTACGTGTGACGTGACCTTAAAGGTGAAGTGATCTCCACCACTGATTTAGACAAATTTGTGAACAATTTTGAGAGAAAAAGGCGTTTTGTTTGCAGTTAAAACCAGAGGTTTACATACATTATATAAAAAGACACATGCTTGTTTTTCTCACTATCTGCCATGAAATCAGAATAACCCTTTTAAATTTTAAATCAATTAGGATTACCATAATTGTTTCTTTTTACCAAATGCCAGAATAATGAGAGAATGTTTTAAGGCATTTGTATTACTTTCTGCAAAGTCACAAGTTTACGTACACTTAAGGCCACTTTACACACACCAACTTATCTGTCCAACTTCTGAACAACATACTGGTTGCAGTGAAATCATGGACACATTGCTCCATTTTGTGGCTGTGTACAAATGGAACAATGTGTCCATGATTTCACTGCAACCAGAGATCTGTTCAGAAGTTGGACAGATAAGTTGGTGTGTGTAAAGTGGCCATAAGATTACAATGCCTTTAAACAATTTGTCCCAGCCCATATGATGATGTCATGTATTGGAAGCTTCTGATAGGTTTATTGGCAACATCTGAGTTAATTAGAGACACACTTGTAGATGTATTTTAATGACACCTGAAACACACTGCTTCTTTGTGTAGCATCATGGAAAAGTGTAAAGAAATCAGCCAAGATATCAAGAAGAGAATTGTGGAATTGTACAAGTCTGGTTAATCCTTAGGTGCAATTTCCAGATACCTGAAGGTGCCTTGTTAATAAGCACAAACAATTATACACAAGTACAAAGGAGATGGGAATGTCCAGCCATTATACTGCTCAGGAAAGAGGTGGATTATGTGTCCCAGAGATTAAAGTGCTTTGTCTCGACATGTGCATATCAACCCAGGAACAAAAGCAAAAGACCTTGTAAAAATGATGGTGGAAGCTGGTAAGATTGTGCCATTATCCACAGTGAAATGATTACTGTATCAACATGGGCTGAAAGTCCTTTCTACCAGAAAGAAGCCATTACTCCAAAAGAAACATAAAGCCAGATTAATTTTTGCAAATGTGCACAGGAACAAAGACCTACATTTTTGAAGACATGTCCTATGGTCTAGCTAAACTAAAATTTAACTGTTTGGCAATATTGTTACATTTGGAGGAAAAAGGGAGAACCTTGGAAGCCTAAGAACACCATCCCAACTGTGAAACATGGTGATGGCAGCATCATGTTGTGGGGTTGCTTTGCTGCAGGAGGGACTGGTACACTTCACAAAATAGATGACATCATAGGAAAAGAAGATTATGTGGCACTAGTGGAGCAATATCTCAAGACATCAGCCAGGAAGTTAAAGCTTAGATGAAAATGGGTCTTCCAAATGGCCAATGACCCGAAGCATACTGCCAAACTGGTTAAAAAGTAGCTTAAGGATAACAAAGTCAATGTTTTGGGGTGGCCATCACAAAGCCCAGAATTCTATCTTATTGAAAATTTATAGGCAAAGCTGAAAAGGCAGGTGTGAGCAAGGCAACCTACAAACATGGCTCAGCTACACCAGTTCTGTCAGGAGGAGTGGGCCCAAATTCCTACCAACTATTGTGAGAAGTTTGTGAAAGGATGTCCAAAATATTTGACCCAAGTCATACAGTTTTAGGACAATGGTACCAAATGCTAATTAAATGTATGTAAACTTGTGACTTTCTACCGTGGCACCCCCATGGATCCAGTCACCACAGAGGTACTGCGCCTCAGCCAGAGGTGTAGTACCCCACTCTCGGATAAGGAGGGGACACTGACTGGTATCCACAAACCCAGACCACCACACACCACTCCAGGTCAGGGTTAGGGAGAGAATACTCCTAAGGGAAAGCACAGTCCCTGATCTGTCCTGAGAGGAAGAACTAGGGTAGTGTGGATGGATGGACAGTGGAGCTTAGGGGAGCACCCAGGAGGGAATGAAGTCAGGGAAGACACATGTTAGCGACAAAGGACACATGACAGACATTATAAATGGATGAGAGAAACATCTAGAAGACAATTGGTGGGTGGCTGGCATGAGCTGAAGGAGTCTGTAAGGGCCAGAAAGTCTGTCAGAGATGTCTGGAAATAGACGACCAGAGGACTGAAGCCAGTGGGAGCTTGTCCTAGGACCTGAGAGAAGCAGGACCAGACAGAGGAGCTGAGAAAAGGAGAAAGAGGGTGCTCCAGAAGACAGAAGGGGTCCCAGGGGACCAGGGAATGAGCAATCCACTCGGGGACGCCCGCACCACAGAGACTGAATCCGCATGGAGGGAACAGGCCGCAGTGTAGAGGGACCAGGCCCTTGACTAGTGGAGAAGACCAGGCTCAGCAAGCAACCCAGAGGCTGTGGTATTTCCAAGTGCCACAGCCGAAACCGCACACATCCGCTGAAAAGGTGGCCACAAAGGGTCAAGAGACAGACAACGTAGTAACCCAATGAGGACCCGCAGTCACTGGCTTTGGGCACTGTGTGTGAGGCGCAGGGCAGGAGGTCAAAGCAAGCACAGAAGAAAAGACGACCATGAAAAGACAGTAGAAAGGGGTACCGGTTTAGTGCCACCACGTTACCTGGAAGTTAGATGGATCCCCATCTCCACCTCCAAGAACTCAGTGCTCCGCGGACTGTTGCAATGGTGATGACTGCTGTAACTGGGAACAAAAAAGCTGTGATTAAACAACTTGAGACTGCACCCCGCTGTATCTGTGACTTTCTTGCCGCACCCCTGCGCGTTAACATCAGCACCAACTCCCCAAGTAACGTCTGCTGCCCTGGGGGTCTGCCCTACCTGTGGAGGGCATTCCTATCAAGCTGCCTTGTCATCAAACAACAGTGGAACTGTGTAGCAGCGGGGGCAACTATTAGCCGCAACCCGTGGGTGGCGTCACGTGAACAATACATGTGGGGAAGGGTAATTGGTGAAAGCTCCGCTACCTTGTACTCACTGATCTCCCCTTAAGGTGACAAGAACTTTAAATTCCCTTTTCATTGGCTGCTTCGGGGTCATGGACCGGGTCACTCCACCGTGACATCCCCAGCAACGTTCTTCCCTTTTGGCTCGGCTCTGAGTACCCCACGGCCCCCGTCAGTACAAAGTAATAAAAAATCTTTAAAACATTCTCTCTCATTATTCTGGCATTTGTCAAAAATGCATAATTATGGTAATCCTAATTTACCTAAATTGGGAAAGATTTATTCTGATTTCATGTCACATAATGAGAAAAACATGTATGTGCTTTTTATACAGTGTATGTAAGTTTCTAATACATAGAAAAAGTTTACATCTTTGAGTTGTGTGGCATTACAGTTTTTCACTTCCTCACTGAAGTGACAACTTGCTTATTTCCCAGAGGAGCATTGCAGCTATAAGTCTCCTTACCAGCTTATCTCTCTCCTTATGACGGTAGGCAGATTCCTCTCCATAAGGTAGAAAGCTAGAGAGAAAAGGCTGCGCAGTAAAGGCCCACTGAGCTCAAAGCTTGCAGTTTCACAAACGTGTGATAAAGGAGTTTCTGGAAATAAAAGAAGAAATATTGAAATTTGCCACATTGAGTAGAGCATGAAGCACATAGTTTAAAAGATAATCAACATGTTTTATATTCTGTAGTTTTCTAAAAGCATTGCCTAATAAGCTCTACTGTGGAAGGTGAAGCCGTACCATTAACATTCACGTTTTACACAAAAAAGCCACATTCTACGACCTTGTAAGATCAAACTCAGTATAAAATCTAGCTATATTTCATTCATTTCACAAGATGCCTTTTGCTCTTGACATCAAAGTCATGCATGGCTCTTTTAGAGGAAACTAGCTATGGCTTGAGAAAACTGTGTATTGCAATAATTCTGGAAAAATCAATCTACATGCCAATTTTCTTAGCATCTGTTCAATGGACATAGTAATTGAGAGTGATGCTCCGACAGACCATAACCAGCTGTCTTGTCAATATTTCTGCTTAAAAATATCTTCTTTTTCATACAGGGCAACACGGCTATAAAATAGATTTGTAAAATGAGGATCTTTGGAAAAAGGCACTCTTGCACCAGCAGAAAATATTTGATTTAATTAAGTCTGAAATGGATATTGAAAGGGTTGTCTATAGAGATGAGCCACCACCCTAGTGTTCGAATTCGATTCGGTTCTCCGAATTGGGCGTTTGTTCGTCAAATGTTCGTCGAACACCATTGAATCCTATTGAAAACAGTGGCAGGCCAACACAAACACATACAAACACATACAGACACGTAGAAAACACATAGAAAACACCTTATAAAGTGTCCAAAAGGTGACAAACTACTCAGAAGATGCAACAAACACATGGAAAAGTGAAAACTACATATAAGACTAGGGTCACACTTGCATGCGTTTTTTAAGGTGCTTTTTTCCAGCCTGCATTTTTGGACTGCATTTTTGCTGTTAGGTGTCGAGCAGCCTTAAAAAACGCATGCAAAAACGCATGGTACCATTTAGTGCCATGCAAAAACGCATGCATTTCCCATAGGGCCCCATGTTAAAAAAACTCATGAGTTTTTGAAAAAGCACCAAAAAATGCATCATGCTGCATTTTTTGGTGCTGAGGCAAAAACGCATCCCAAAAACGCATGGCTCTTTAGATATGCGTTTTTGGCATTGGGGCATGCGTTTTTTACATGGGAGCCTATGGATGCATTTTCAGAAAAGACAAGTGTGAAAAATGCATGGAAAAAATGCAAGTGTGACCCTAGTCTAAAAATGCGAAAAGAAAAGAGATAGATGAGTAAAAGGGGGAGGAGACACAGATATAGGCATGTCATGCCCTTCCAAAATCAGTTTTTACTACAGTAGTTGTAAGGCATCATGCACACGATGAGTAGTTGTTGAGTTTTACTTCAGTATCTGTAAGGCCATGTGCAGATGATGATTATTTGGCAGTGGCGTAACTTCAGGCCTTGGGGCCCTGATGCGAAAGCTCCAACGGGGCCCCCAATTATTGCAAATCTTTAGTAGTATTAGTCTTTTTCTATGAGCCAAAGGGACGTTTGGGGTCCCCTAGGCTGCAGGGCCTGGGTGCGATCGCAACCCCTGCACCTATTGTAGTTACGCCCCTGTTATTTGGTGCGTTTTACTTCAGTATCTGTAAGGCCATGTGCAGATGATGATTATTTGGTGCGTTTTACTTCAGTATCTGTAAGGCCATGTGCAGATGATGATTATTTGGTGCGTTTTACTTCAGTATCTGTAAGGCCATGTGCAGATGATGATTATTTGGTGCGTTTCACTTCAGTATCTGTAAGGCCATGTGCAGATGATGATTATTTGGTGCGTTTTACTTCAGTATCTGTAAGGCCATGTGCAGATGATGATTATTTGGTGCGTTTCACTTCAGTATCTGTAAGGCCATGTGCAGATGATGATTATTTGGTGCGTTTTACTTCAGTATCTGTAAGACCATGTGGAGATGATGATTATTTGGTGTGTTTAACTTCAGTATCTGTAAGGCCATGTGGAGATGATGATTATTTGGTGTGTTTAACTTCAGTATCTGTAAGGCCATGTGCAGATGATGATTATTTGATGTTTCACTTCAGTATCTGTAAGGCCATGTGCAGATGATGATTGGTGTGTTTTACTTCAGTATCTGTAAGGTCATGTGCAGATGATGATTATTTGGTATGTTTCACTTCAGTATCTATAAGGCCATGTGCAGATGATGATTATTTGATGTCTCACTTCAGTATCTGTAAGGCCATGTGCAGATGATGATTGGTGAGTTTTACTTCAGTATCTGTAAGGTCATGTGCAGATGATGATTATTTGGTATGTTTCACTTCAGTATCTGTAAGGCCATGTGCAGATGATGATTATTTGGTGCGTTTTACTTCAGTATCTGTAAGGCCATGTGCAGATGATGAGTACTTGTTGTGTTTTACTTCAGTATCTGTAAGGTCATGTGCAGATGATGATTATTTGGTATGTTTCACTTCAGTATCTGTAAGGCCATGTGCAGATGATGATTATTTGGTGCGTTTCACTTCAGTATCTGTAAGGCCATGTGCAGATGATGATTATTTGGTGCGTTTCACTTCAGTATCTGTAAGGCCATGTGCAGATGATGATTATTTGATGTGTTTCACTTCAGTATCTGTAAGGCCATGTACAGATGATGATTGGTGTGTTTAACTTCAGTATCTGTAAGGTCATGTGCAGATGATGATTATTTGGTATGTTTCACTTCAGTATCTGTAAGGCCATGTGCAGATGATGATTATTTGGTGCGTTTCACTTCAGTATCTGTAAGGCCATGTGCAGATGATGATTATTTGATGTGTTTCACTTCAGTATCTGTAAGCCCATGTGCAGATGATGATTATTTGGTGTGTTTCACTTCAGTATCTGTAAGGCCATGTGCAGATGATGATTATTTGGTGTGTTTAACTTCAGTATCTTTAGTCTCCCCATGTTATCTATAAGATTTGTCACCAAAATGTAAGTAGTGGCCAAAAAATCTGGGTAACTACTCAGATGGGTGGCTCGAGACTTGGGAGCTGTGCGGAAGCAAGTGGGATTGTAGTTACACCTCTGAGCACTGGTGTATTTGTGAAGTAGAAGTTGAGGTGGAGGAGAGCCAACTTGCTGAAGCACTTGCTATCCATTCAAGCGCCTGCTCTTTTTGTGCCTCATCTAATATTGGTATTGATCGTGGTCTGAGTCGCGTCCGTACGAAAGGGATCATTTCAGAATCTCCAAGGAAAGAAGTAGACATCTAAGGCTGGGTTCACATTGCGGCGGCGTCCGGTCCGGGGCTGTCAGGGGTGACAGCCTGGACCGGAGTTTTGCTGCATAGAATACTGTCGGGCTGAACGGAGCTGGCAATTGCATGCAATGTTTTTGGATTCGGCAGAAAAATCCCACTGCTCCAGGATACATCCAGCGAGATAGCAGCCGGATAGCAGATAATTGCCACCCGGCGCGATCCAGCTCCGTTCAGCCCGACAGTATTCTATGCAGCAAAACTCCGGTCCAGGCTGTCACCCCTGATAGCCCCGGACCGGACGCCGCCGCAATGTGAACCCAGCCTTACTTTGACTCGAAGATGCTCTTTCTCCAGCAGATGTTACTCTTGTTTTCCCACGTACCCCACGGACACAAACTTTTTTTCCCTTTCCACCTCGCCTATTCCCCCTTCCACCAGCAGCAAGCCTTTTGTATGTGAACAAATTGGCAACTCTGCAGTTGTTGGCAAAAAATATTCTGATGGGAATTGAGCACAGCTGATTGGCCAGACTGGTACTAGGCACAAAAAATTACGCTTGCTTGTTCCAGTAAAAAATTATTAGTATGAAGTACACTCAAGGCGTATTTGGTTGTATTAAACGTGGCCTACAGTGAAGGTTTAGTGAACACTGCTTTTAAGAAAAACTGACAGGCTTGCTTTTTGCAGTAAAAAATTAGTAGAATCAACTACACTGAAGGTGTAGCTTCTCTCACAAGTGGGCTACACCACTGTGGGACACCACCTGATGAAGACTGTTTATACAGTTGAAACACGTAGTGGAGCTGTGAGTGGAGCTAAGAAGTTAATAAAAGGTTTGCCATTTATGAAAACATCTTATATGTCTGCTCGATCCTCAGAGCTCTCATAATCAGACCGCCGTTACTATTTATTTGCATGAAAACTACTCCCTTTGAGAGGGACTGGCGGCTGGAGCAGCTCAGGAACAGCACAAACGATCTGCCTTGAGGATCTGGCGTTTCCCTGGTAACCCACAACAAAGAGCGGTGACGCTATTTCGGTTTTGCGTTCACGTGACCAGATAGGTCCTGTTCTGAGGACCAGGAGAGAGGAGAGCGGAGAGGCAGCGTACACACCACTGGCGGCGGAGGCTGGTAAACCGGGTTGTGCAGGACGTGCACAACCCGATAAGGTGAGTGGCCACCTACCCACGCCACTTAGACATTTTAAATAAGGGGATCCTACACATTTGCACCCCTTTTCCTTTTTGTTTTGCATTAGTTGTGTGAAAGAATGCACATTGCAGTGTGGCACTGTGATTGGCTAGCAGCCTGCACCGCCCCACTCTACATGCTTTAGAAAAAAAAATAAAAAGAGCGCGACATTATTGCTGCAGCACTGATACAAGCCCCCCTGCACAATATACACACAAACTGGATGTTAACATAGGGCTAGGTTTAGGGTTAGGAAGATTAAGCTTTTGTGGATCGAAGCGTTATCGAACATATACTAGAACTGCCGAATTTCAAGCAAATTGTTCTAATTCGGCGAATGACTCCAACACCGCCAAAAACAGCTCAAATTTGAGATTGGCGAACAATTCGAATCAAACATCACCCATCTCTAGTTGTCCACTATTATGGTACGTTCACACGCGCCATATTTTGCCGCGTATTTGGTAGTGGCACTTTTTTGTGTGCGGTTAGGTGCAAAAGAGTGCGATTGCATGCCAACGCCGTGCTTTTCCCGGCGCACTTTGCCCGAGGCCATTTTAACATGTAGCCTGTGGTAAAAGCACGCTGATAAAAGCGCAAAGAATTGGCATGGCAATTCTTTTTGTGCGTGCGCTTTTGCAGGGAAAGCACGCGCTCTAAAATACGCGGCTAGGGTCTGCAAGCCTTTCCGCAAAAGCCATAGCTTTTGCTGGAAGGCATATCCAGCTTTCTTTTGCACTGCTTTTAGGCGAGCGCTCACAAGCCATTAAGCTGCGTGTGAATGTAGCCTTAGAACAACTTCTTCACATTCCCCATGATTTCCCTAATTAAAATAACAAAGATTATACTCACCTCCTGTGCCAGTGCCATTCCAGCAGTGCTGGCACTTGCTCTCCCGGGAGAACATTTTTTATACAGTGCAAAAGTAGTAAAAGGTAAAAAAAAAGTTGCATAAATTTTCCCAATTCTTAACCATTAGTGAGCCTAAAGGCCACGTCACAACCATCAGTCTTATGAGCGATATCGCTTAAGTGATCTGCTTTTTTGATCGCTTAAGCGATATCGTCTGTGCGTCGCTGCGTGTAATCAAGCGATTTTACAATGTAAAATCGCTTGATTGATTGATCGCAGATTTGTGATCCGGACCTCAAATCAAGCGATAATCGCTTGATCAATCTGCATCATTGTGGTGTGTGACACCATGATGAACGATCTCCCAGCGGCAGAGCCTATGCTGGGAGATGGTATCTATGGTAAATGTCGGGTTACTAAGCGCCGCGCGGCGCCTAGTAACCCGACGTTTACCATAGTTACCAGCGATCTTGCTGGTCCACATCGCTGGTGAGTCTGTCTGTGTGACAGCTCACCAGTGATGTGAGCGATATTGTTAGCGATCGCGCGTGCACGTGATCGCTAACAATATCGGTCATAAGATTGATGCGTGTGACGTGGCCTTAAGGCTGGCTTCACACCACGGTTTTTGGCTGTCAGGGTGGATCCTGTTTTTTGCAGGATCACCCTGACAGAACCTGACAGGACCAGATGTATAGAAAGTGTGGCCAAATATGGTCCCAGATCCTGTTTTTTTTGCAAGATTCGTTTTTTGCCGCTGTCCTTGGTGCTGAAGTCTGCTTGTGTCTGCTCTGCAGCTGTCCTTGGTGCTGAATTCACAGCCTGTGCTTGAAGTAGTGCTGTCCATGGTGCTGAAGTTTGCACAGCAGGATTTCTGAGCATGCTCTGTGCATAAAATCGGATCTGGGAAACAATCCGATTTTTTCACTGATCCGACACCCATAGGCTCCCGGATCTGGGAACTGTCCAATTTTTTCCACCTGAGCCCAAAAATGCTGCAGGCTTTGTTTTTTGAAATGGTGAAAAACTGGACAAAACCAAATCCGGCTTAGAATACACATAATAGAGATACATCGGAGGCAAAACCAGATCCGGTTTTGTCCTTTTAAATGGGACAGAACCTCATGCCGAAAACCGTGGTGTGAAGCTAGCCTTAGAATAAAGTTAACATTCATTGCATGGTATTAGCACTGCCTGTTGAATAGCAAAATACTATGTAAAAAGGAATCAATGAGAAAATTGCAAACTGGCTAATGCTGGTAAAGTAACTCTACATTCTGCTTGATAAATAAGGAAAATTAGACTATTTAAAGCTTAATTTGTAAATCTATGAAAACATTTTTAATTTTACATTTCTATTTTTGTATTTTAGGCATATATAGTCTAATTCACAATTATATTAAATAAGAATAAATGAAGGCTAGAAAGCAAACTTTAGGGGGCCGTCACACGCTGCGACATCTTTAGCGATATTGTAAGCGATCACGTGCACGCGCGATCGCTTACAATATCGCTCACATCGCTGGTGAGATGTCACACAGACAGACTCACCAGCGATGCGGAGCCGCGATCTCGCTCGTTACTATGGTACACATCGGGTAACTAGGCGCCGCGCATCGCTTAGTTACCCGACGTGTACCATAGTTACCATCTCCCAGCATAGGCGCGGTCGCTGGGAGATGGATCATCGTGGTGTCATACACCACGATGATGCAGATCGTTGCATCGTTCATCGCTAGATCTGAGAACCGAACCTCAGATCAGCGATGTCACGATCAAGCGATTTACCATCGTAAATCGCTTGATTACATGCAACGATATCTTGCCCGATATCGCTTAAGCGATCAAAAAGGAGATCGCTTAAACGATATCGGGCAAGATATCTCACCGTGTGACGGCCCCCTTACCTAGAGATTAATCTGAAATGAAATCTACTCAGATAAAGCATGTGCAGCACGCCTGAGGGAACAATCAGTTTAACCATTTGTATAATAAAATAGTCCATGATTGAAAAGGATTATTAGGGAATATAAGGGAGAGCAGGATTTCTATACTGGGGCAGAAGTAAACAGGTGAATCCCTGAGGGCCTCTGCCTGTCCACAAGAGCAGTGTTTGGCACAATACTCTATACAATTAATTCACTATTTACAGAGAAAGCAAGAATCACATTATTTATTTAAACCAGTTTATTACTATATAGAAATATAAACTGAAAGCAGCAACAGTATATACATTATACACCATCATTAGTCCAGGTGCCCCTTCATATTGCAGCTCATTGCTGTTGCTTAAAGGGAACCTGTCACCAGGTTTTTGCCATCCCATCTGAGAGCAGCATATTGTAGAAATAGAGACCCTGATTCCAGCGATGTGTCTTCTCTGTTGCAGATTTAGCAGTCTGTGAATATGTCAGACTACCTGGCAGCAGGCCAAGTAGACTGCTAATGATAATCTCCAGCTGATCAAACAGTGATTTGATCAAAACTACACTGAGCAGCCCAGTAAGTGACACATCGCTGGAATCAGGATCTCGGGTCCTATATTATGCTATTCTCAGATTAGGTTGCAAAAACCTGGTGACCGTGGACCGTGTGATGCGTCAATGCCGCTGCCATCTTTGTATACCCAAGTGTTTAAAGATAGTGACCACATAAGTGCGCATGTGTGTATATATATGTGTGTGTGTATATGTATGTTTGCATATGTATGTGTGTGTCCTTGATGTGTCACGTGATGCGCCATGTGTTTATATGTCTTTATGCATGTGTACATGTGTGTATACATGTGTTTGTGTGTGTATATGTCTGTGTGTATATATACACATGTGTATGTGTGTATATTTGTGGACCCGCCTCGTAACGTGACCTGCAACGTATGTGTGTGTATGTGTGGAGTGTTTGTGTTTATGTGGAATGAGTGTGTACATGTGAAGTGAGTATGTACATGAGGAGTGAATGTGCATATGTGGACTGAGTGTGCACATGTGGAGTGAATGTGTATATGAGGAGTGGCCTAGTCATGTTACCCACCACATGTGTGTATATGTGTGAATACATGTGTTTACATATGTATAAATGTGTATACATGTGTATATATGTTTGAACCCACCGTGTTTTGTGACCCACTGCGTGTGTGTTTGTGTGTGTATATGTAGCGTGAGTATGTATGTGTGGAGTGAGTGTATATATGAGGAGTGTATATATGAGGAGTGAATGTGCATATGAGGAGTGTCCGTGCCCCGTGACCCACCGTGTGTGTGTATATGTGTGTACATACATGTGTATATGTATGTGTGTATATATGTGTGGACACGCCACATCATGTGACCCGCCGCATGTGTGTGTATATGTGGAATGAGTGTGCACATGTAGAGTGAGTGTGCATACGTGGAGTGAGTGTGCATATGAGGAGTGAGGGTGTATGTGTGGAGTGTGCATATGTGGAGTCAGTGTATACATAGGGAGGGAGTATGCATATGAGGAGTGAGTGTGCATATGTGGAGTGAGAGTGCATATGTGGAGTCTGTGTGCATATGAGGAGTGCACATGTGAGGATTGTGTATATGAGGAGTGAATGTGTATATGTGGAGTGTGCATATGTGCAGTGAGTGTACATATGAATAGGGAGTGTGTATATGTGTAGTGAGTATGCATATGAGGAGTGAGTGTGTATATGTGGAGTGAGTGTGTATGTGAGGAGTAGCCTCGTTACACAGTTCCTTGCGGGCTGCTGGGAGCGGGTGGCGGTAAGAGTTGTTGGGAGTGAGAGCGGGCGGGGTTGACATTGGGCGGACTGCTGGGAGCCGGCAAGTGTGACACCGGGCAGACTGCTGGGAGCGGGGGGAGGGGGAGCATGCATCAGGCTGCAGTCGACCTTTGCAGTGGGTTCCTATTGTCGGAGGCAACGCTAGTGGCCACCATATTTCCACACCCATCACTTGGGAGTAGAGATATGGCTGCGCATGGGAAGTCGGATGCACGTAATGCGCTGACATCTGGACGGAAGTCGGGAACAGATAGAACAGCGCGATTAGGTAAGAAGATTGGGTGATTAAGGAGGATGCTGTCAAGGACTAGTGATGACGAGCACTAAAATGCTCGGGTGCTTGGTGCTCTGGCCGAGCATCTCTAGATACTCGTGTACTCGGCCGAGCACCGAGCCCAATGTAAGTCATTGAGTGACAGGCTCCGCCCACAGACTTCCGGTTATAAAAGAGTATTTCTTGGAAAAGGCGGGAGGGTGGGCTTTTTGAAATCGCTGCAACATACAACACCTTGCTGTGGCCCCCAGAGGGATCCTAACAATGAATCTGCTCCCTGTGTGGTGCCAGCTCACTGTGTGCACTGCAGGGAGCTGTGTACGTGTGTCAGATTGCTTATTATTACCGAGCAGTCCGAGCATCTCGGCGGTACTCGGTGCTCGCCGAGCATCCCGAGTACCGGGATACTCGTGCGAGTAACGAGTAGCGCAGAGCATACTCGCTCATCCTATCAAGGACTTAGAATCAATTGAAGAGTGGAAGAGGATGCTCTCTTCAGGACAGGGACTAATTAATTTGATGAAAAGAGTACACAAAATAAAGTCTCAATGAATTTGGTGGAAAGAGGACACATGAGATGGATTAAGAATGAGATGCACTGGGGAGAGCCACAGTGATTTATTAATTTGTATTAATTCAGCAGCAGAAATGGGGGGCGTAAATGGGGGGCATAGTGCTGGCCTATGAACTTATATTTGTACTAGTGTGGCTTACTGTATAGTAATGGTATTTGTATACAATGATGCAGTATTGGGGATTTTTTATTCAGGAGGCAAATGTGAATGTACTCTTTGTGACGAGGTAGTGAGGCGTATGGTGTTGGATGGGAGATATTTTTCTCCCTGAAAGCGCCTCTCTCACATTGGTGAGCAGCAGCATAGGAAGTCAAGCCCTGGCCTGGACCTTCTCAGCTATTCATAGTTTTGGGGTAACACCTGGGTTGCACAGTTGAAGGAGTTATGACGGTATAAATAGACAACCCTGACTCCTCAGTGTGCTATTTGTATGTTGTCTGGAAAGCGGAAGCAATTTTTGCCCTTACTGAAATGGCTTTTATGGCGCTTACACTTTCAATGTGATGCGGATATTGCTCAGATATACTACAGTTCTCTCTTGCCCTTCCTGAAAATGACTTCTATGGCACTTCCCCCTCACTGTGATGTGGCTAGCAAGGCCCGAATGCATTGACCTCCACTCTCTGCATCTTCAGAGGCATCCTTACTGGATGAGGGGGATCACGTGCTCAGGCACGCCCCTCGGTCTGGGATTGGCCAATAACGATGTGTGGGTGGAGTCACGCCATGGATGCGGCGATGGACGCCATCCCTCCCAGTGTTCATGGGCAGGCAGGAGGCACTATAAATGGAGGCATGGGGGGACAGGTCCACTGTACCCCCACTGAGGAAGCAAACAGGCGAAACGTGTCTGAGGTTCCCTAGATCAGAACATACCACCAACTAGGACACAGGCGAGTGTAATTAAAGGGAAAAACCTATGGGACTGTCAGAGACTGAATGAGGGGACTGGGCTTGCACCTGTCCATGGTATGCTGTGATAGGACAACTCCACTGACTGGGAACTAAGACAGAGCTGTCTGGGTAGTGGATATTGCTTTGGCAACTGCCACGGAGCAATGTGACCTACAAAAGTCAGATTGCAGTACACTGATCTGAAACAAGTCTATGCAGATTATGTATGGAAGGTGAATCTTGCTGTCACAGTTGCCACCTGAGTAGTTGGCTGAATATATAAGTATCCAAACATTGCTTCTATTAGTGTGCTACCTGGCTCCCTAATATCACTTGTACTAGGCTGTGATTATATGAGTATTATTGTGCGTTGGTCACAGACTATTTGACAATGCACATATTGCACATATGCACATATCATAACAATATGAGTGAATGTGTGCTCGGCTGTGACAATTACATGACAACAGTTCCAGATGCTCAGATACCTCAGTACCCCAGTATAAACTGTGTTGAGGTTGAACCTACAACTACTGTAATTTGGCAAACACAGCTCACCCGACGAGAAAGAGGAGAAAAATTAACCCTCAAAGGGTTCCCTGTTTTTATTTTATCTTATTTTCTGACTCTGGTTTTTAATTTTCCCGCAGTCAACCCCTGACTCATGCCCTCATGATCACCTTGTATGCACATCTGTATCTCTATTTGCGTGCACTCCATATTTTGGTGTGCATGTGATTGATCTGTTTCATTAGGGGGTGGCAGCTTGCACCTCATTGGTGCTTGAGGTTCACTAACCCATTTGATAGGATTACTAATTGTATGTTCAGCGAATATACATGGTTTGGTCAGTCTTGACTTAGACTATTGTTGTCTTGGTTCAGCCTCATTATGCATGTCTGATTGCTGTGTACATTTGAGTGGAATCCCCAATAAATAGGCCCATTGAATTACCTGGTCCCAGTATTGGGATTGTCAGTTTATAACCTGTGCACTCTTCCCATTGAAAAAATTAAAGTTGGATCCAAAAAGCCAACTTCAAAATGGCCGCCATGGTCACCACCCATCTGGAAAGGTTTTCCCCCTTCCCATATACTAATGTGCCACAAAAGGAAGTTGATATCACCAACCATTCCTATTTTATTTAGGTGCATCCATATAAATGGCCCACCCTGTACTGTATGGCTTTCAGTAATACACTTGATTGGAAAATAACCCGCCTTAGGCTAGATTTGTTTTCTTTTAATCACACAGCACACAGAACCATAGAACTTTATAGATCCATTCACAACACATCCATGAAAATTAAAGATTGAAAAATTAGACCTGTGAGTCTCAGAGCACCTCATATTATGATCTGATTTTGAGGATCAGAATTAAAGGGAATTCGTCAGGTCAAAAATCCATATGTAACTATCATTTTTTAATTCCTCACTCTAAGCTTTTTCTATTCATGTATTTCTATTATTTATACAGTGCGTCCCTCCTATTTTGTGTAAACTTCAAAATAAAAGATTAATTCCATCTGTCAATCACAGTGAGCTCTCTGCTGCCCACTCCCCAAGGAATAAATATTCATGCATCATTACACTTTCCTGCCCTCTCCTCTCTGATCTATTATGCTGTGTGAGTAATTGCAGAGCAGAAAGGAGGGGGAGGAGGTGTGTGATCTTAGCTGAAGCTCTGAGCTTTTCATGTCATTGCCTGTATGACGTATGTGTGTATTGTGTGCAGTTTCAGATATTTCTGTGTAATTATAAGAACACTAGCTGTGAGCCCGATGCAAATGCATCGGGTGTCTAGAATACTATACTTTGTATGAGGATTACCGCAAGCGCGCCGCAAGTGTAACGACTCGCTGGCGCCGACCAATTAGAAGCGCGGCTCAGGCAGCGACTCGCAATGGCCTCGCGGCCATTGCTCGCGCTACCTGACCGGTAAATCGTTAACTTTGAGGCCGAGCCTCTGGTTCGATTTTCGGCCAGCGACTCGCAATGGCCGCTTCGCGGCCATTGCTCGTACTCAGCCTGCGCGAGCAATGGCCTCGCGGCCATTGCTCCGCGCAGGCCAGCGACTCGCATTGCCGTACTCAGCCTGCGCGAGCAATGGCCTCGCGGCCATTGCTCGCGCAGGCCAGCGACTCGCATTGGCCGCTACGCGGCCAATGCTTCGCCGTGCTGACGTCACAGAGTGACATAGCCACGGTCTTTTCGGGGACGGACACGGAAGTGCCTACGGCAATTATATAGTAGATACTGTACATTGCATATGGAGGGTGAGGAGAGCGGAGGCTGGAGGGGAGAGCGGAGGCTGGAGGGAGGGCAGAGGCTAGAGGGCAGAGCAGAGGCTGGAGGGCAGAGGCTGGAGGGGAGGGCAGAGGCTGGAGGGGAGAGCGGAGGCTGGAAGGGAGAGCAGAGGCTGGAGGGGAGAGCGGAGGCTGGAGGGGATTGGCTGGAGGCTGGAGGGGATGGCTGGAGGCTGGAAAGGAGAGGCTGGAGGGGAAAGCTGGAGGGGAGAGGCGGAGGGCAGAGGTTGGGCAGAGGCTGGAGGGGAGAACGGAGGCTGAGGGCAGAGCGGAGGCTGGAGGGAGAGGAGGCTGGAGGGGGAGGGAGGTGGAGGGAAAGGCTGGAGGGGAGAGCGGAGGCGGAGGCGAGCTGGAGGGCAGAGGCTGAGGGAGGCGGAGGCTGGAGGGGAGAGCGGAGGCTGGAGGAGGGGCTGGAGGGAGAGGAGGCTGGAGGGCAGAGGCTGGAGGGAGAGGCTGGAGGGAGAGCGGAGGCGGAGGGAGGAGGCGGGGGAGCGAGGCTGAGGGGAGCAGAGGCTGGAGGGAGGCTGGAGGGAGCGAGGCTGGAGGGGAGAGAGGCTGGAGGGAGAGCAGAGGCTGGAGGGGAGAGCTGGAGGCTGGAGGGAAGCGAGGCTGGAGGGGAAGGCTGGAGGGGAGAGCGGAGGCTGGAGGGCAGAGCCTGGAGGGCAGAGCTGGAGGGAGAGCTGGAGGGAAGGGGAGAGCGAGGCTGGAGGGGAGAGCGGAGGCTGGAGGGGAGAGCGGAGGCTGGAGGGAAAGCGGAGGCTGAGGGGAGAGCGAGGCTGGAGGGGAGAGGCTGGAGGGTGCGAGGCTGGGGGAGGGCAGAGGGGGAGAGCGGAGGCTGGAAGGAGAGCAGAGGCTGGAGGGGAGAGCGGAGGCTGGAGGGGATGGCTGGAGGTGGAGGGGATTGGCTGGAGGCTGGAAAGGAGAGGCTGGAGGGGAAGGTGGAGGGGAGGCTGGAGGGCAGAGGAGGCAGAGGCTGGAGGGGAGAACGGAGTGAGGGCAAGCGGAGCTGGAGGAAGCGGAGGCTGGAGGAGGCGGAGGCTGAGGGGAGCGGAGGCTGGAGGGAGAGGCTGGAGGGAGAGGAGCTGAGGGAGAGCAGAGGCTGAAGGGCGAGCGAGGCTGGAGGGAGCGGAGGCTGAGGGCAGAGCGGAGGCTGGAGAGGGAGAGGCTGGAGGGCAGAGCGGAGGCTGGAGGGCAGACGGAGGCTGGAGGGCAGAGCAGAGGCGGAGGGAGAGCGGAGGCTGAGGGGAGAGCGAGGCTGGAGGCAGAGCGGAGGCTGAGGGCAGAGCGAGGTGGAGGGCAGGCTGAGGGCAGAGGGAGGTGGAGGGAGAGCGGAGGCTGGAGGGGAGAGCGGAGGCGAGGGAGAGCAAAGGCTGAGGGAGAGAGAGGCTGGAGGGAGAGCGAGGCTGGAGGGCAGAGCGGAGGCTGGAGGCAGAGCGAGGCTGGAGGGCAGAGCGGAGGCTGGAGGGATAGCTGGAGGGGAAGGCTGGAGGGGAGAGCGGAGGTGGAGGCAGAGGCTGAGGCATAAGGAGGCGGAGAGGAGAACGGAGGCTGGAGGGGAGAGCGGAGCTGGAGGAGAGCAGAGGTGGAGGGCAGAGGAGGCGGAGGGAGAGCGGAGTGAGGGCAGAGGCTGGAGGGAAGAGCGGAGGCTGGAGGGGAGAGGGAGGCTGAGGGAGAGGGGAGGCTGGAGGGGAGAGTGGAGGCTGGAGGGAGAGCGGGGCAAGAGTGGAGAGGCGGAGGGAGGGAGGTGGAGAGAGCAGAGGCTGGAGGGCAGAGGCTGGAGGGGAGAGCAGAGGCTGGAGGGAGAGGCTGGAGGGAGAGCGGAGGCTGGAGGGGAGAGGCTGGAGGGGAGAGCGAGGCTGGAGGGCAGAGGCTGGAGGGCAGAGGCTGGAGGGGAGAGCGGAGGCTGAGGGAGAGCGGAGGCTGGAGGGAGAGCACAGGCTGGAGGGGAGAGCAGAGGTGGAGGGAGAGGCTGGAGGGCAGAGCTGGAGGGGAGAGCGGAGGCTGGAGGGGAAAGGCTGGAGGGGAGAGCGAGGCTGAGGCAGAGCTGGAGGGCAGAGGCTGGAGGGGAGAGGTGGAGGGAGAGGGAGAGCGGAGGCTGGAGGGAGAGCGGAGGCTGGAGGGGAGAGCGGAGGCTGGAGGGGAAAGCGGAGGCTGGAGGGCAGAGCGGAGCTGGGGGGAGAGCGGAGGCTGGAAGGGAGTGCGGAGGCTGGAGGGGAGGGCAGAGGCTGGAGGGGAGAGCAGAGGCTGGAGGGAGAGCAGAGGCTGGAGGGGAGAGCGGCAGGCTGGAGTGGGGATTGGCTGGAGGCTGGAGGGGATTGGCTGGAGGCTGGAAAGGAGAGGCTGGAGGGGAAAGGCTGGAGGGGAGAGGCTGGAGGGCAGAGGCTTTAGGGCAGAGGCTGGAGGGGAGAACGGAGGCTCGAGGGGAGAGCGGAGGCTGGAGGGGAGAGGCTGGAGGGGAGAGCGGAGGCTGGAGGGCAGAGCAGAGGCTGGAGGGCAGAGCGGAGGCTGGAGGGGAGAGCGGAGGCTGGAGGGCAGAGCGGAGGCTGGAGGGCAGAGCAGAGGCTGGAGGGCAGAACGGAGGCTGGAGGGCAGAGCAGAGGCTGGAGGGGAGAGCGGAGGCTGGAGGGGAGAGCGGAGGCTGGAGGGCAGAGCGGAGGCTGGAGGGCAGAGGCTGGAGGGCAGAGCGGAGGCTGGAGGGGAGAGCGGAGGCTGGAGGGGAGAGCGGAGGCTGGAGGGGAGAGCGGTGGCTGGAAAGGAGAGCGGAGGCTGGAGGGGAGAGCAGAGGCTGGAGGGGAGAGCGGAGGCTGGAGGGCAGAGCAGAGGCTGGAGGGCAGAGCGGAGGCTGGAGGGGAGAGCGGAGGCTGGAGGGGATAGGCTGGAGGGGAGAGGCTGGAGGGGAGAGCGGAGGCTGGATGGCAGAGGCTGGAGGGCATAAGGGAGGCTGGAGAGGAGAACGGAGGCTGGAGGGGAGAGCGGAGGCTGGAGGGGAGAGCAGAGGCTGGAGGGCAGAGCGGAGGCAGGAGGGGAGAGCGGAGGCTGGAGGGGATAGGCTGGAGGGTAGAGGCTGGAGTGGAGAGCGGAGGCTGGATGGCAGAGGCTGGAGGGCATAAGGGAGGCTGGAGAGGAGAACGGAGGCTGGAGGGGAGAGCGGAGGCTGGAGGGGAGAGCAGAGGCTGGAGGGCAGAGCGGAGGCAAGAGGGGAGAGCGGAGGCTGGAAGGCAGAGGCTGCAGGGGAGAGCGGAGGCTGGAGGGGAGAGCGGAGGCTGGAGGGAAGAGGGGAGGCTGGAGGGGAGAGTGGAGGCTGGAGGGAGAGCAGAGGCTGGAGGGGAGAGGCTGGAGGGGAGAGCGGAGGCTGGAGGGCAGAGGCTGGAAGGCAGAGGGGAGAGCGGAGGCTGGAGGGGAGAGCAGAGGCTGGAGGGGAGGCTGGAGGGGAGAGCAGAGGCTGGAGGGCAGAGGCTGGAGGGGAGAGCAGAGGCTGGAGGGGAGAGGCTGGAGGGGAGAGCGGAGGCTGGAGGGGAGAGGCTGGAGGGGAGAGCGGAGGCTGGAGGGCAGAGGCTGGAGGGCAGAGGCTGGAGGGGAGAGCGGAGGCTGGAGGGGAGAGCGGAGGCTGGAGGGGAGAGCACAGGCTGGAGGGAGAGCGGAGGCTGGAGGGGAGAGCGGAGGCTGGAAAGGAGAGCAGAGGCTGGAGGGCAGAGGCTGGAGCGCAGAGGCGTAGCTGGCATGCTCCGGGCCCTGGGGCAAGATCAGCACCCAGGACCCCCATGTGAGGACCGGGGGGGGTGCTGTCAGACAGATGTGAGGGCCGGGGGAGTGCAGACTCACAGCGGCCGGCGTGCGTGTGCTGTAGGAGGAGAGGAGGGGCGGGCAGAGCTGCCGGACAGGAAGTTCCGTCCTCCCTCCTCTCCGGGCGCACGGCGGGCGGCTGGTGTCAGCACGGGGCCCCCCAGGGGGTGGAGGCAATGGGCCCCTCATGCCGAGTGGCACGATGCGCTAGGCCCCCCTGCCCACCCGCTAGCTACGGTACTGGCTGGCGGGCAGACGGAACTTCCGACCCAGGGGGACGCGGGCATGACACGGGCACAGGGGCACAGGCTCCGGAGCACTGTGTCAGCATGTGCTGACAGCAGCTGCTCCGGAGCGGGGGCACAGGGGCACAGGCTCCGGAGCACTGTGTCAGCATGTGCTGACAGCAGCTGCTCCGGAGCGGGATGACAGGGGCACAGGCTCCGGAGCACTGTGTCAGCATGTGCTGACAGCAGCTGCTCCGGAGCGGGATGACAGGGGCACAGGCTCCGGAGCACTGTGTCAGCATGTGCTGACAGCAGCTGCCCCGGAGCGGGATGACAGCGGCGAGGGGTCGCAATGCCCGCTACGCGGGCAATGCCTCGCACGTGGTGACGTCACATAGTGACAAAGCCACGGCGTGCCGGGGTCCGACACAAACGTGCCTATGGCAATTATATAGTAGATCTGCTCATTTGCTCAGCAGATACACACATTACATGTCTGCAGGAAAACCAAAGCTCATATAATAGAAATCTCTTGCACAGTGCACACAGTGCAGAACAAAACACCTCCCCACTCCCAGCACAGACGGAAGGGGCAGATAATATCTTGGGTGTGTGTGGATATTTAAATAACACTTATACATCAGCTGGACTATTCCTCTGTAATAGTAATTGAGAGGATTAATGTACCAACTCCCTGCAGGGTCTGAAAATGCTTATAGTATGGAAAATACAAATGGTACAATAATGATTTTACTTGTTTTTAAAAGGTCTGCCCAGGCACTATTCAAGGGTAATATTAGTATCATACTGAAAAATGACCTTTAAACATTCTCAATGGGTCTGTGTGCTGTCCGAGAAAAAAAATGGACTTTACACCAACAGTTTACAGTGAGTGAATCTAACCTTATCATGTATAGCATAGTCTCTTAGTATATAATGTACTCTCTTATTACATATGTATTGCGTTGTCACTTAGCATATACGGTAGTATATTTTTTTTATACATGTATAGCACTCTTCCTTAGTACATGGTGTACTTTATAAAGTAACATCCAGTTTTTATGTTTGGTGCAGCCACTTATTACATAGTGTCATCACTTCTTATGTATAGTACTGTTTTTCATAGCATACTCTCTTATTTTTATTTTACATAGCGCCCTTTCTTTTTTCCCGTAGAGTCCTCTCTATTGCGATATAAAAATAAAATGATTGTCTGATGGAGTAGCAGTATGTGACCAGAAGACCAGTCCATCAGCCTCCTACAATATCAAAGAAACTTTCCCATATTCCATCAAACAGTCGATTTATAGTTTATCTAGCAATAGAGAGTATGCTATGAAATAAAAAGAAGAAGATAACAATAAAAAATAACAATAAAATATTATATGAAGACAATGCTTTACATAACAGGAGAGATGATGCTCTCTAATAATAGTCATTCATAATAAGAGAGCACATTGCGCTATAAGGAATGGCGCTATACATTACCAAAGAGAATGCTATATAATAAGGGAGGGTACTGTACATAACTAGAGAGGATGACATGTAATAAGAGACATTGCTATACATAAGAAAGGAAACTATGAAATACCATTTTTCCCCAAAAATAAGACATACTACAAAAATAAGCCCTAGTAGGATTTTTCGACCTTTCTGAAGTATGCTTAAAATATAAGGCTGGCTTCAAACCACGGTACAATCAGGTCCGGCGCTGTCCGGGATGAATCTGACAGCCTCAGACCAGATTTTGACATTATACAGCCCTATGGGGCCGGATGGAGCTGGATGGCAGCCATCGGCCATCCGGTTTCCATCTGTCCAGGAAGATCTGGGTGTATTCAGATTTTTCTCCCGGACACAAAAACATTGCTTGCAACGTTTTTGTGTCCGGGGCGAAAAATCTGCCCAAATTGGATCCTCCCGGATCCTCCCAGATTCTCCTGGATCCGGGGCAATCCGGCACTCCCTAACATGGGAGTCTATGGCGCCAGATTGCCCAGATCCGGGAGGATCTGGGAGGATACGGGAACCGGCGGCTGAAGTTCAGTGTGAGCTATGCTGAACTTCAGCACCAGAGAGCTGTCCCCTGTGAAGTGATTCAGCACCATTTCAGCAGAGGACAGCTACCTCAGCTGCGATTTGATGCATCCAGCTACAAACAGGACCAGAGGGCATATTTGTCCTCCTGTTCTGTTTGCTAATCAGGTCCGGGGCTGTCGGGTTCAGCCCGGATGGTGCCGTGGTGTGAAGCCAGCCTAAGCCCTATTGCAAAAATAAGTCCCAGCTCTGGTTCATCATTCTAATAGTTTCCTGAAATAACGCTTGTGGAACCCTTTCAGAATATGTAACTTTTATTGCTATATGTTGCCTCATTGTGTTGCTGTAAGCACTAGAAAATTTATAGTCACCCACTGTTAGCACACAATAAATATCTCCGCCTTCCCCCGCCCATGTCTTTGTGCCAAAGAAAGTTTTTTGTATGCAGTCAAACTGCAGTACTGGCTCAATGTTAGTACAAAATTAATATTCACTCCTTCCTCCATCAAGCCTTCTAGGCCAGTGTCAGTGATTCAGTTAGATTGCTGTATTCTTCACCCAATGGTCGCATTGCAATCCTTAGACTGGCCGGCAGATCTTTTGGCCTGTGCATGATAGCGGCATTGAAATACGTATTGTCATGCTCAGGTCAGGAGAGCCACCAGCGAATCTGATGATTATGATGCATTCTTCGGCCATGGAATACAGCAGTCTGACTGAATCACTGATACACAGCGGGGTGGGCTGGGGAAGGGAGCAATATTTATTTTGCATTAACAGCAGTGGGACTGCACCCAATCACAGACACCAGCACAGAGGAGTAAGTGGGGTAAAGAGTGAATTTTAATTTAGTATTAACAGCGGGTAAATATAGCAGTCTGACTGCAGCAGTCACTGACACTGGTACAGAGGCATGGGCAGAGGAAGGGATGTGTAATCATTTTATATTAACAGCGGGTACATAACTATACATTTTAAAGTGCTTATAGCAACATAATGCAGCAACCCACAGCAATTAAAAATATGACATCCCCTGAAAATAAGCCCTAGCGCATCTCTAAGAACCAACAATAATATAAGGCCTTGTGTTATTTTCAGGGACACATGTTATATACAATCAATCACAGCATTACAGTCCTGTCTCTGGTTGGAGCTCCATGTTAGGCTTTGCAAGTATGAAAAAGTGAAGATTGCGCCATGTAGTGAAGGTTTGTATTGAAGGGAGGAGAGATTAACTTAATGAATTTACGCTTACGTGGGAGGGTTGCGCTTGGCCTCTGCACAACGAGAGTGTGAGCCGTAGGTGAGGCAAATTGCTGCTGCGGGACCGCCGGCTAGAAGATCCTGCCACGATAGTCAGGTGACTGGCCACATGATCGAAGGGGGTGTTGACAAATGACATCACCGCAGGTCCTGTCAGGAATCTAGGGGTCCGACATGAATACCCAAAGCAACTACCACACCGTTCTCCCCGAAGGGAGGTTACCATGTAGAGAGGAAGGAGGAGGAAATGCGGTGTTATGGAGTGCTAAGGTAACAAGAAGAGGAGGCTTAGGATTGTATACCGACCTATTTAATTAGTAAAATTGCAATTGCTCTCTGACGCCACTACGTGTTACGATAGCCCTCGCTATCTTCATCAGGTGGCTAGAGAGCAAGATTAACCATGACCTTATATATTCACTTAACCCAATAGGATTAGTCCTGCAATTGTGACATCACAGGATATAAAGATCACATGATAACAACAGGAGTCATATGATAAAATACCCATAAAATAATACAACATATCGGCAAAAATAATCAAGCTATTCAATAAAAACATAAAAAATTGTGAATAAATTCACCAATTAGAAAGTATAAAATGTTGCAATGTTGCATGGATAAGGAGCGGCAGTGGGTCTCCTTCTTCCGGCTGGGTCGCCGCTCCTTTTCGGGCGCCCTCCCTGTGATGTCCCTCTAGGACTTGTTCCTTGCTTCTATATGTGCAGAAAAAATTAGTGTTTAAGGGCGTGCTCATACAGGAGGACCCAGGGGATTATTAATTATACTCAGCTTTTATTCCACAACGCGTTTCATTGGCGGCACGTCATCATAAATCAGGTGGGGGTTACAACAAACAAGGGAAATGACATTATATAGATACTGACAAATTCACAACCAATCCTGGACGAGCAATTGGTTTCACTTAACTTAACCCTTACTTCACTGTGGCACATGGCATGATTCTATAGCTATAAAATATTGTACATAAACAGTATAAATAAATCAGATTAAAACTTTTCATAAAGCTGTAGTAGAGAGTCCACTTATAACTCTGTTATCTATTAAAAGTGGTAGGGGGTCCCTCTCATGTGCGCCTCTTCTTGTTCTTATATCTTTACTTGTTCCTTGGTTCGTCCCTCATACTAGACTACCACTGTTTATGTTTTTCCTGCTCTTTCTACCCTAACACTCCTCCCACCGGGACCGGTTACCCTGGTCACGGGTGGCCAATTGGTCCCCTATGTTGGGTGTAGGGATGCTGAAATAACAGCCTCAGGTTGACTTTACACTTCTCATGACAGGATTACTGCACACTCCGTTATGGGTGCAGTACCCCTACTGTGGTGCACTGACCAGTGGGGCACGACATTTGTTTCTGCTGATACATCACATATGTTGTTGTTGCTCACATGTGCAGGTGAAGGAGGCTTCTGAAATCAGAGAGAAGATTTCTGCTAAAAAATGGATTGTTGAGCGCAAGAATATCCCTAATGTAAGTACTATTGTTACCTACACAGTTAATCTGGCTTTATTGATGTATTCCAGGTCTGTTTTACTGTTTGAAATGGCAAAAGTGGACTGGCAGGCCATAGGTGAGGCATACAGGTTTTGGACATTGCCATGTCCAACCCCATCAGCTCAGCCATGTGACAAGGACCGGAGAGGAGATATGGCCGCAGCAGTAAATGGATACTACAGGATCTGTGCCAGATGCGAAATATTGAATACAGGAACGCTGACACTTGGTTGGCTTTGATCCACAAATTGGTCCATTGGGATACCCAGAATGATGAGGAGGATGATGAGGAGCCCGCTGACGTTGTACCAGAGGATGTAAATGAGGCGGTCGACAGGGTATAGGGTACTCGGGTACCCGGGGCTGATGGCGGCTTTGATGGGGAATCACGGCTGGTCGATCCCCGGTCCTATGCCCTGGACCCTCAATGACGGGGAATGGTGGGGGAATAAGGGGATTGTTAACGTAACGCCACCTATGGTACCTGGTAACAGGTATACCAGTGCTCAGGCCGGCCACTGAGGTGATGGTGGGTGCAGCAGAGTGTGGTACAGCTCCTCACAGGTGGAGCTTTACATCAGGGCAGCCGGGATGGATGAGGGGAGTAGTAGTTAAGTCTTTTCTGACAAAGGGGTGAGTTGCGGCGATTAGACAGGCACACAGACACACAGGGATTGTTGTTTTGGTACCTTTTACTGATGACAGGGTAACAGGTACAGTTCAGAGTGTTAACCAGGTCCTCGGGGCAACTTGGGACTTCCACCTTAGAAAGTTATGAGGCCTCCTCTGTCTTTGTGCTCTTTTGTGTGGGGTAAGTCCTGCCTGAGCCTGAACCCACCGCATCTTCTTCCTCTCTGGGCTTTGCTCTAAACTGACAATGAGGTCCTTCTGTGGGGTCCCTATTCTTCCTATGGCCCCTGGTCCTGTGCTTGGTCAGTTTTAGCGTCTCTTACTTGTTCTTCTCAGGGCTGAACTCCTCCTGAGTCTTCCGGGCTTTTGCTGTAGCACAAAATGCTGGCAGCGTCGGACTCCGGTGTCCGGGTGTACTAAAGGACTGTAGTAACCAGTTCCCTTTTCTTAGTTCCCTTCTTTCTCCACTTGCCTCCGACACTTTCCCTAGGGTGCGTACAGTGGTCCCTGGTCCTGGGCCTGGATCCTTCCCAGACACCAGCTCCTCACTCCTCCTCTCTCCAACTCTCTCTCTAGAACTGACTTTAGGCAGCCAGTAGAGCTCCCCCTTCAGGTCTGGGGTGGAAAGGTGTGGTGTGCTGTGTGAACAAAGGTGTAATTCCCTCCTTGCTCTGGTGGATCCTGTGGCAATCCCCAACAGGGGTGCCACATAAACTGTGTGTCTCATCCTGGGTCCTGTGACAATCTGGAACCCAACCAATCCCCAGCAGGCCAAGCCAAGGAATAGTTAGCTGCATTGGGGCCTGAAGCTTCAAGAGAAGGAAGGGCTGGTGTTCTGCAAGTACTGTTGGGAGTTCCAATTTCCTTACCACCAGCACCCACCTCCACGATAGACCGCCAGCAAGGAATTCATCTTCGCTACTGTGACGTGGTAGTGATGAATGAATCCACAACTGAGATCGATGAACACTTGCAAAACTGTGAGGTGATGATGAGTATGCACCCGATGCACACAGTTGAGTGGCCCAGATACCTTTGGACAAGTTTGCCTGGTCGGGCCCAGAGGCTGTCCGATCACTTGGGCCTCAGGATTGCTTGGATTATGGAATTATTAAGGACACTCTGTTGGCCCTTTATACCATAACCCCAGAGAGATATCGCATTAAGATCCGGACTATGTCTCGCCAGGGTGTTTCCTACGTCGAATTTGGCAGTCAGCTCCGACGACACTGTAACCGCTGGCTCGATGGTCGGGCTGCCCACTCCGCTGCTGCCCAATGGGATATGATAGCACTCAAACAGGTTATGGAGAAGATGGACCCGGAAATACTAGAATGGGTGGCGGACCGGAAGCCCGACACCCCAGAGCAAGCAGCCCGTTTGGCTGACGAATTTACAGCCAACCGACACAGCTGGAGACCTGATAGGTCCACCAATCCCACTGCTGCCACCAATTGTGGAGATACGGGGGTAAGTGGGGGCTCTTGTCCGCTGGCCCAGCCGCCTTTAGCAAGACAGCTTGGACCAGGGCTCACCCCCAAACTGAGCGCCCGAGCTCCTTAACCATGGGTGGAACACTACTCAGACAACACAGGGTGAGGGAACCACAATATTAAGGCTTTATTGGATCCCCAAACCGTCATCAGCATATAACAGATAACCAGAAAAACATAAAATGTAACAGGCAACAGAGTCTCACCCTTCCACTGGTTCACCAGGGATTAGAATATTCGAGGCTCAGAACTTCCAGGGCTATTTACTCCAAACCCTCAGTCAGAACCGGAATGCCTAGGCCTGGGGTTATGACCGGCCAATCGGACCCGAAGATCCTAGATTAGCTGCCTGTATCCAATCTGCTGGTCGAAGTGGACAGTTCTCCTTATATATCCTCAGCCTTCATTGCAGGATATTGGGGACGTCACGATTGGTGAAATAAGACTGATCTCTCACTGTTTCGCTTCCAAGCTGCCTGGATAATCATCATTTATATGATGATTGACAAAGACGGGTCAAGGTGGGTGACATTTAGTATGCCATCCATAACATTAAACAATGGTAGCTGGGGCTGTTTACATAGCGTCAACAATCCACAGTGATACCATGGCATTCTAACAGGATTAAGTCCCTCTGACCTTACAGAAGAGAGATAATTGCATTACATAAGTCCATATCATCAAACTTCTACAAGACTTCTATTTACAATACAAAATACTGTCTGGCTGGAGCTTAAGGACTTAACCCATGAAAGTTTGTAACAAAATACCATATTGTCTGGGTTACATAAGAAATCATCATATGTTCTACATTGAAGGAGTCCATTTCGTCACAGTATTTTTTATATACCCATAAGATGGCGATGGCATGCAAGCACCAAGAGACAACCTATAAACTGGTCTCTCGTTTTTCCATCTGTATCTGATCGGTGTTGGAGATGTGGTGAGGAAGTTGGCTCTTTCTTACATATCTGGTGGTTCTGTCCCTCACTTTTACGTATGTGGCACAAGGTCTTTGAGGTCTATTGTCACATTACTGGTGAATCCACACCTTGCTCACCACATATAGACCTGTTGTCTATGATTCCGGGCGCCTTTAAGACCATTAAAGTTGACCTCCTTAGGCATTGCCTCACAACAGCTCGGACTGTAATCCTGAAGAAATGGAAGTCACAGTTATCACCATCGCTTTTGGACTGGGTGAGGGAGATGAATTTCCTATGTAGAATGGAAAGACTCTCGGCAAAATCTGACATCCAACTGTCCAAATATTACTGTACCTGGACAGGTTGGATAATGTTTAAAGAAACACCCGATTGTTCTAGACTTTTGACCTAGTGGTTTTCTGGCTCCCTGATAGTCATCTGAGGTGACTCCAATACTGCGCACGGGGGGGTGCCCACCTTCTTTTCTGCCATACTTCCTCTCCCCCCCCCCTTGCTCTCTATGGCCTTCCCTATTTTTCCTTTTCTCTTTTTCTTTATAGGATAAGATGCTACCTTATGGGTATATTCTCTCTTTACCCACAAGAATATCCATAGTTGTTATGTTTCTTGGCTCTCATAGTCTTCCCACAAGACTTAATCATGCGGGAGGTCGGGATTCCACTTTGCGCGTATATGGTTTCCGGTCATTAGTAGTCTCCCTTCAATGGTTTTCTGATAGACTATCTTGATGGGAGTGGTTATTACTGTATTTGACAATGTAACGATTTTGATTTGGATTGTTAATTCACTTACCTGCTTGACTTCTATACAATGTAATGTTTATTATGGTTATATCTGCTAATAAAATAGATTTTCTGAAGAAAAAAAAACGCGTCCAAAAACAAATCTGATTTTTTGGATGCGTTTTCTTTGACAGATCCTGTTTTGCAGCTAAAAACGCAGCAGAACAGAAGAGAAAATAAATGCACAGTCTGCATGTAGCCTTACTGCCACCATGTGGGGAGATCACAGCACTGCAGGGGGTTCATTATGTATATGGTGTGTTAGTGCCACTGTGTAGCCAGATGGCAGCACTGCAGGTTGATCATTGTGTATATGGAGTGTTACCACCACATTGTGACCAGATGACTGCACTGCAGGGGGATCACTGTGTATATGGAGATATGGAGTGTTACTGCCTCCGTGTGGCCAGATGACAGCACTGCAGGGTGACCATTGTGCATATGGAGTGTTAAGGCCGGTTTACACGCTGCGATGTCCCAGCGATCCGACCAACAATCGGGATCACTGGGACATCGCTATCTGATCGCCGGTGAACTGTCACACAGACAGACTCACCAGCGACCAGTGAGAATGCTGGTAACCAGGGTAAACATTGGGTAACTAAGCATAGCGCTGCGCTTAGTTACCCCATGTTTAACCTGGTTACCGGCCTGGAGGCCGTTGATCGTTGGTCTCCCGCTGTCACACACGCTGATGCTGACCGCCCAGCGGGAGACCAACGATCAAAAAATGACCCTGGCCATTCCACAATGATCAGCGAGCTGATCGCTGATCATTGCAGGATGTCACATGTAGCGACATTGCTACAAGGTCGCTGCAGCGTCACAAGTTGCAGCAACATCGTTAACGTTGTTAACACGTGTAAACTGGGCTTAACTGCTACCATATGGCCAGATGACTTCACTGCAGGGTGACCATTGTATATATGGAGATATGGAGTTCTACTGCCTCCGTGTGGCCAGATGACAGCACTGCAGGGTGATCATTGCATATATGGAGATATGGAGGGTTACTGCCACCATATGGCCAGATGACTTCACTGCAGGGTGATCATTGTATATATGGAGATATGGAGGGCTACTGCCGCCGTATGGCCAAATTACTTCACTGCAGGGTGATCATTGTATATATGGAAATGTGGAGGCTTACTGCAGCCATATGGCCAGATGACTTCACTGCAGGGTGATCATTGTCTATATTATTATTATTCATATACATAGGTACACACAGCAAATAAGATCATTATGCTGGATTTTGTATTAAATCACTAGTCGGACACTTCCCGAGCGTCACCCTCCTAACCCCCTAAACTCGCAACTCCACCCCCCAAAAAAAACACTGCTGCTTCCCAAAAAAACTCATCCACCACCCCCAAGAACCTGCCCATCCAAACCAGCACCCCCATCTCCCAAGAAATAGCCCGCACTCTTAAACCCGCATGCCCCCCAAAAAGTTCTGACAGGAGGGTACCTCCAAAGTAAAGAGGTAACCCAGACAAGAAAGGGGCACTCCAGGACTGGCTGGAGCCATCTGGAGTGCTCAGGTCATCCCGGTACTCAGGAACCAAGGCAGTTTGTGAAGGTCTTTCCCAAACTGCTGACTGGCAGGCTGTGGACCTTACCAAGAAGGTGTCACAGCACCCATCAAAGTAGTCCTACCTCTGTCCCAGAGCTGGGTTCAAGACGCTGACAAGTAAGTGTGACTTTAAGCAACAGACCCGGGGACCAAAAACCTGATAAAAGAGTGGGAGTGTAGAGAGCCAACAGAGCCCTTAAGAATTGGACCAAGAGAGGTATTTGAGAGGCACCTCTGACAGACTCTGTAGCGAACCCCAAAGCCTGTGGGAACCAATACTCCGGCAAAAAGAGACTGTACCGTGTACCCAATTATCTGTATGGTACCAGTAAAGAACAGTTTGAGCTGATCTGGTTTCTGCATCAGTTATTTATCATCTGAAGGGCCTCTACAGCACCAAAGAGCTAAGGAGACTCCCCTCATCCACCCCGCTGCCCTGAGGTAAAGCTCCATGTGTGGGGAGCTGTTCTACCAAAGCTGCATTCCCATCACCTCAGTGGCCGGCTGCAGCGCTGGTATCCACATTACCAGGTACCACAGGTGGCGTCACGTATAATTCCCCATTCCCAAATAGTTTCCCCATCTGCCATTGAGTGCCCAGGGCACGGAACCTGGAATCGACCAGCCGTGATCACCCACCACCAAAACCACCATCCCGTTGTCCGAGTACCCCTACCCTGCCGGCCCGACTCAACCTTTTTTTTTTCTTGAAGAACAGCATGCTACCGATCAGAAGACTGGGGCATGCAGCTGTGACTCATCCACTGCCAACCATCTCGCTGTCATTAAGGTGACCCCAACAACACAGGGACATCATCACTGTGCTGTTCCAGTCACATGATCACAAGAATGCACTCAGGAAAATGCCGCACACAGGATTCAGTGCTGCAAGCAGAGAGCGATGGAGAAGATCGAAGGATAAGTGAGTTACATTGTTTATTGTTTTTGTGTGTGCTCTACAATGGGGGCCATATCCAGGATGGGGGTTAATGCACGAGGATGGGGAGGGGGTGGTGCTATATCCCAGTATGGAGGCTATATCAAAGATAAGGGGCTCTATACCAGATTAAGGGCCATATACAGGATGGGGGTAATGTACCAGAATGGGGGGTTACTATATCCCAGTATGGGGGGTTATATCCTGAATAAGGGCTATATACCAGAATGGGGGCCATATCCAGGATGGATGAGGGGGTAATATACCAAGATGGGATGGGGGGTATACATCAGTATCAGTATGGGGTCTATATACAGGATAAGGGGCTATATACCAGAATGGGGACCATATCCAGGATGGTAGGTAAAGTACCAGGATGGGGGGTCTACATCAGTATGGGGGCTATATCCAGTATAAGGAGCTATATACCAGAATGGGGGGCACATTCAGGATAGCTTTATGTTTTTACAGCTACAAATATCATAAAATTTTATTTTTTTCTTGAAGTGACACACCACCCAAGTTATGCTTGTTTTTTTGGCGAATTTTGACACACCGAGCTTAAAAGGTTGACCATCACTGGTATAGGGGAAACCCCGGTACACCGCAAAGGAGAGGAAAAATACAGAAAATTCTGAAGAATTGATCCTTTATTTAATACTCAAAAAGTTTAATCCAACATTTCAACCTTATGAGGCTTTTCATCTAGGGGAAGGATCTAAAGCCAGATGGTCACACACACCCTTTTTTTTTTATACTTCTGCATAAATAATGTTTGAATCATACATGATAAAGGAACAGATGATGATGACGATAAATTGACTCTATACTAGTGATGGGCGAATCCTAAATTACTCGGAATCGCTTGACTCTAGCGAGTCCGAGCCCAGGACTCGCTACTCGTTGCGAGTCTAGCGAGTCCAATGTTAATAAATGGGGAAGCGAGTAATAGCGAGTAGTGTGCGATTTACAAATCACAGTTGTGTCTCGGAAGCTTCAGCCTGAAGCAATCCTAGTTTTGCCATTGATTTGCATTGGACTCGTTTACTGTGCAAGTAATCGCTGGGAAACTCGCACAGATAAGAGTCCTGTCTGCTCTGTGTGCTGGCTGCCGCAGCTCCAGGGTCCTAGAGCCCGCCTGCTGCCTGATGTAGCAGAGCTGAGATTGTTCTCAGTCTGCTCATTCCCTGTGCATAGACATCTATATCTATGCACAGGGATGAGCAGAGAGGACATCGCGTTTTGGACTGCGTCGGACGGAAGAGGATTTTTTTAATTAAAGATGGAGTCCCTAATGGCTTTTTTTTTTATTTCTAATAAAAAATTTTCTCTGTGTTGTGTTTTTTTTAAAACAATTTAATAGAAATTCATGGCGGTCATGTCTAATATTGGGGTGACCGCCATAAATTTCGGGCTTAGGGCCAGCTGATAATACAAAGCTGGCCCTAACCTCTTTATTACCCAGCGTGCCACCGCCACCAGGGCCGCTGGAAGAGCGGGGTTCAGCGCCAGAGGATGGCGCTTCAATGAACGCGCCATCTTCTGGGGCGGCTGCGGGCTGCAATTTGCAGCGGGGGGTGCCCAGAAAGCTTGGGCATCCCTGCGCTGCGGATTCCAGCCCCAGCTGCTTAGCTGTACCTGGCTAGACATAGAAATTGTGCGGATCCCCACGCATTTTTTTTTAATTATTTCATGAAATTCATGAAATAAATTAAAAAAAAGGGCTCCCCTATATTCTTGTGTCTGGCCAGGTACAAATAGGCACCTGGGGGTTGGGGGCAGCCCGTCACTGCCTGCTGGATCCGGCTGGTTCCAGAAATACGGCGAAGCCCATGTACCGTATATACTCGTGTATAAGCCGACCCGTGTGTAAGCCGACCCCCTACTTTTGCCCCCAAAATCTGGGAAAACCTATTGACTCGTGTATAAGCCGAGGGTGGACCCCAGCACAGGTATACAGCCCCCAGCAGTGTGGTATACAGGCCCCCGCAGTGGTGTACAGGCCTCCCCAGTGGTAGTATACAGCCCCCAGAAGTGTGGTATACAGCAGCCTCCCCAGTGGTGCATACAGGTCCCAGCAGTGTTACAGCAGCCTCCCCAGTGGTATATACAGCAGCAGCCCCAGTGGTAGTATACAGCAGCCCAGTAGTAGTATACAGCAGCCCCAGTGGTAGTATACAGCAGCCCCAGAGGTATATACAGCAGCCCCAGTAGTAGTATACAGCAGCCTCAGTGGTATATACAGCAGCAGCCCCAGTAGTAGTATACAGAAGCCCCAGTGGTAGTAACAGCAGCCCCAGTGGTAGTATACAGCAGCCCCAAGGTTATACAGCACCCGTAGTAGTATACAGCACCTCAGTGGATATACAGCAGCAGCCCAGTGGTAGTATACAGCAGCCCCAGTAGTAGTATACAACCGCTGCAGTGGTAGTATACAGCAGCCCCAGAGGTATATACAGCAGCCCCAGTAGTAGTATACAGCAGCCTCAGTGGTATATACAGCAGCAGCCCCAGTAGTAGTATACAGAAGCCCCAGTGGTAGTATACAGCAGCCCCAGTAGTAGTATACAGCAGCCCCAGGGGTATATACAGCAGCAGCCCCAGGGGGTATATACAGCAGAAGCCCCAGGGGGTATATACAGCAGCAGCCCCAGGGGGTATATACAGCAGCAGCCCCAGGGGGTATATACAGCAGCAGCCTCAGGGGGTATACACAGCAGCAGCCCCAGGGGGTATATACAGCAGCAGCCCCAGGGGGTATATACAGCAGCAGCCCCAGGGGGTATATACAGCAGCAGCCCCAGAGGTATACAGACCCCCCCCATAAGTAGTATACAGGGGCCCCAGCTGTATACAGCAGCCCCAGCTGTATACAGCCCCCCCGTGGTATCCAGGGCCCCCCTTGCTGCACACCTGTAAAGGAAGATGTCAGTATACTTATCGCTGCCGCCGCCACTCCGCTGCTCGGTCACCGCGCTGCTCCGGGTCTTCATGCTTCCTGTTCCTTCTCCGGCGCTCAGGAAATGACGTCATTGTTCGAGCGCCGGAGAAGGAACAGGAAGCATGAAGACCTGGAGCAGCGCGGTGACCGAGCAGCGGAGCGGCGGCGGCGGCAGCGATAAGTATACTGACATCTTCCTTTACAGGTGTGCAGCAAGGGGGGCCCTGGATACCACGGGGGGGCTGTATACAGCTGGGGCTGCTGTATACAGCTGGGGCTACCGTATATACTCGTGTACGAGGGGGGACTTTTTAGCACATTTTTTGTGCTGAAAAACTCGGCTTATACACGAGTATATACGGTAATTTTTTTTCTGAAAAATCAATAAAACAATCCTAAAAAAGGGACTGCATCTTTATTAACCCTTCGCCCATGGTCCATGGGTTAATAAAGATGCAGTCCCTTTTATTTACATTGTTTTATGGATTTGTCAGAAAAAAATTTCACGTGGGCTTCGCCGTATTTCTGGAACCAGCCGGATCCAGCAGGCAGCGACGGGCTGCCCCCAACCCCCAGGTGCCTATTTGTACCTGGCTGGACACAAGACTATAGGGGAGCCCTTTTTTTTAATTATTTCATGAATTTCATGAAATAATAAAAAAAAAATGCGTGGGGCTCCGCGCAATTTCTATGTCTAGCCAGGTACAGCTAAGCAGCTGGGGGCTGGAATCCGCAGCGCAGGGATGCCCAAGCTTTCTGGGCACCCCCCGCTGCAAATTGCAGCCCGCAGCCGCCCCAAAAGATGGCACGTTCATTGAAGCGCCATCCTCTGGCGCTGAACCCCGCTCTTCCAGCGGCCCTGGTGGCGGTGGCACGCTGGGTAATAAAGGGGTTAATACCAGCTTTGTTATACAAGCTGGTATTAAGCCCGAGATTCTTAATGTCAGGCCACGTTTGACCCAGCCACTAAGAATCTCCAATAAAGGGTTAAAAAAACACAACACAGAGAAAAAATTTTATTTGAAATAAAAAAAAAAAGCCATTAGGGACTCCATCTTTAATAAAAAAAATCCTCTTCTGTCTGACGCAGTCCAAAACGCGATGTCCTCTCTGCTACATCTCCTGTGCATAGATATAGATGTCTATGCACAGGGAATGAGCAGACTGAGAACAATCTCAGCACTGCTACATCATCTCTGTGAGCAGGCGGGCTCTAGGACCGTGGAGCTGCGGCAGCCTGCACAGAGAAGACAGCTGGACTCGGCTCGCAAAGTAACTGCTGTTACTTTGCGAGTTTCCCTGCTATCACTGGCACAGTAGCCGAGTCTAATGCAAGACAATGGCAATCCTAGTTTTGTCAGCGTTTGCCATTGATTTGCATTGGACTCGTGCGAGTAAACGCTGGGAAACTCGCAGAGTACCGAGTCCTGCGAGTCCCTTACTACTCGCCGAGTAACGAGTCCTAGCGAGTAGATTCGCCCATCCCTACTCTATACGGTTTTGATGGTAATCAGCGGGGTGTGTCAGGAGCTCAGCTCCAATCCTCTTCCTCCATCCAGTTGGTCACACACCCCATTTTATTTTTTTTTACTTCTGCATAAATGATGTTTGTATCATGCATGATAATGGAGCAGATGATGATGACGATAAGTCCTCTCTACAGTCATGGCCAAAAGTTTTGAGAATGACACCAAAATTATATTTTCACATGATCTGCTGTCCTCTGGTTTTTATTTGTGTTTGCCTGATGTTTATATCACATACAGAAATATAATTGCAATCATATTATGAGTACCAAAAGGTTATATTATATTGACAGTTAGAATGAGTTAATGCAGCAAGTCAATATTTGCAGTGTTGACCCTTCTTCTTCAGGACCTCTGCAATTCTCCCTGGCTGCTCTCAATCAACTTCTGGACCAAATCCGGACTGATAGCAGTCCATTCTTGCATAATCAACGTTTGCATTTTGGCAGAATTTGTTGGTTTTTGTTTGTCCACCCGTCTCTTAATGATTGACCACAAGTTCTCAATGGGATTAAGATCTGGGGAGTTTCCAGGCCATGGACCCAAAATCTCTATGTTTTGTTCCCTGAGCCATTTAGTTATCACCTTTGCTTTATGGCAAGATGATCCATCATGCTGGAAAAGGCATTGTTGGGCGCCAAACTGCTCTTGGACGGTTGGGAGAAGCTGCTCTTGGAGGACATTCTGGTACCATTCTTTATTAATGGCTGTGTTTTTAGGCAAGACTGTGAGTGAGCCGATTCCCTTGGCTGAGAAGCAACCCCACACATGAATGGTTTCAGGATGCTTTACAGTTGGCATGAGACAAGACTGGTGGTAGCGCACACTCTCTTCTTCTCCGAATAAGCTGTTTTCCAGATGTCCCAAACAATCAAAAAGGGGATTCATCAGAGAAAATGACTTTACCCCAGTCCTCAGCAGTGCACTCCCTGTACCTTTTGCAGAATATCAATCGGTCCCTGATGTTTTTTCTGGAGAGAAGTGGCTTCTTTGCTGCCCTCCTTGAAACCAGGCCTTGCTCAAAGAGTCTCCGCCTCACAGTGCGTGCAGAAACACTCACACCAGCCTGCTGCCATTCCTGAGCAAGCTCGGCACTGCTGGTAGTCCGATCCCGCAGCTGAAACAGTTTTAAGATACGGTCCTGGCGCTTGCTGGTCTTTCTTGGGTGCCCTGGAGCCTTTTTGACAACAATGAAAGCTCTCTCCTTGAAGTTCTTGATGATGCGATAGATTGTTGACTGAGGTGCAATCTTTGTAGCTGCGATACTCTTCCTTGTTAGGCCATTTTTGCGCAGTGCAATGATGGCTGCACATGTTTCTTTAGAGATAACCATGGTTAACTGAAGAGAAACAATGATACCAAGCACCAGCCTCCTTTTAAAGTGTCCAGTGGTGTCATTCTTACTTAATCATGACTGATTGATCGCCAGCCCTGTCCTCATCAACACCCACACCTGTGTTAATGGAACAATCACTAAAACGATGTTAGCTGCTCCTTTTAAGGCAGGGCTGCAATGATGTTGAAATGTGTTTTGGGGGTTAAAGTTCATTTTCTAGGCAAATATTGACTTTGCAAGTAATTGCTGTTAAGCTGATCACTCTTTATGACATTCTGGAGTATCTGCAAATTGTCATTAGAAAAACTGAAGCAGTAGACTTTGTAAAAATTAATATTTATATAATTCTCAAAACTTTTGGCCATGACTGTATATTTTTTTTGGTAATCAACAGGGTGTGTTAGGAGCTCAGCTCCAATCCTCTACCTCCAACCAGATGGTCACACACACCCTTTTTTTACTTTTGCATGAATAATGTTCGTATCATACATGATAATGAAGCAGATGATGATGATGATAAGTCCACTATATACATTTTCATTGGTAACCAGCGGGGTATGTAAGGAGCTCAGCTCCAATCCTCTTTCTCCATCCAGTTGGTCACACACCCTACTTTTTTTTTAGTTCTGCATAAATGATGTTCATATCATGCATGATAATGGAGCAAATAATGATGACAATGATGTTTGTATCATACACGATGAAGGAGCAGATGATGATGATGATAAGTCCACTTTCTATGGTTTTATTGGTAATCAGCGGGGTGTGTCAGGAGCTCAGCCCCAATCCTCTTCATCCAGTTAGTCACACACCCGATTTTATTTTTTTTTTTACTTCTGCATAAATGATTTTCGTATCATGCATTATAATGGAGCAGATGATGATGACAATGATGTTCGTATCATGCATGATAATGGAGCCGATGATGATGACGATAAATCGACTCTATACAGTTTTGTTGGTAATCAGTGGGGTTTGTCAGGAGCTCAGCTCCAATCTTCTTCCTCCATCCAGTTTGTCACACACCCCTTTTTTTTCTTTTTTTACTTCTGCATAAATTATGTTTGTATAATGCATGATAACGGAGCAGATGACGATGATGATGATGTTGGTGTCATGCATGATAAAGGAGCCTATGATGATGAAGATATGTCCACTCTATACGGTTTTATTGGTAATCTGCTGGGTATGTCAGGAGCTCAGCTCCAATCCTCTTCCTCCATCCAATTGGTCACACACCCCATTTTTTTTCACGTCTGCATAAATGATGTTCGTATCATGCATTATAATGGAGCAGATGATGATGATGTTCGTATCATGCATGGTAAAGGAGCCGATGATGATAATCCACTCTATATGTTGTTTTTGGTAATCAGTGGGGTGTGTCAGGAGCTCAGCTTCAATCCTCTTCCTCCATTCAGTTGCTCACACACTCCATTTTATTATTTCTGCATAAAAACCCTGCACCACCCTGCTCACCCCGCAGCTTGCTCAATCTGCTTAACCCCCTTACCCTGCAGCCCGTTCACCCCGCAACCTGCTCACCCTGCAGCCTGCTCACTCCACAGCCCTCACAGCCTGCATTCTGGACCTTGCAGTAAGTTCACTCTGCAGCCCGCTCACCCCACAGCCTGCTTATCCCGCAGCCTGGTCCCTGCGGCCCACTCATCCCGCAGACCGATCACCCCTCAGCCTGCTCATGCCAGAGCCTGATCACCCCGCAGCCTGCTCACCCCAAAGTCCACTCAGCCTGCTTACCCTGCAGCCCAGTCCCCACAGCCCAATGACCCCTCAGCCAACTCACCCTTCAGCCCAGTCCCTGCAGCCCATTCACCCCGCAGATGGCTCACCCAAAAGCCTGCTCACCCCACAGCTTGCTTACCCGCAGTTTACTCATCCCAAAGCCCGATCCCAACAGACCGCTCACCCCACAGCCTGGTCCTTGCAGCCCACTCACTTGAAAGCCTTGATCACCCCACAGCTCGCTCACTCCACAGCCTGCTCACCACGCAGCCCGGTCACCACAGGCCATTCACTCCACAGGCTGCACACCCCAAAGTCTGCTCACTCCGCAGCCCAGTCCCCACAGCCCACTCCCTTTCACAGTCTGCTCACCCCGCAGCCCGATCACCGCAGCCCGCTGACCCCTCAGCTCACTCACCCCTAACCCCACAGCCAGCTTACCCTACAGCCCACTCACCCCACAGCCTACTAACCCTGCTCACACCAAAGCCCAGTTCCTGAAGCCCACTCATCCTACAGCCCGCTCAACCCACGGCCTGGTCACCCTGCAGCACAGTCCCAGCAGCCCACTCAGGCCACAGCCCACTCACCCCACTATCCCCGCAGCCCTCTCACCCTGCAGCCATGTCCCAACAGTCCACTCACTGCACAGCCCACTCACCTCACAACCCGCTATCCCCTCAGCCCGAACACCCTTCAGCCCACTCACCATGCAGCCTGCTCACTCCCCAGTCCATTTCACCTCGCAACCCGCTCACCCTATAGTCTGTGTCGAGCCCACTGGGACGGGGTACTCGGTACCGGACCGGGTTGCTACTGGGGATGTCACGGAGGTCCTGGTCCGGACCATGTCCAAGGTCCTGGCAAGTAAAAGGGGGGATATTTACATGGGATTAGAGTTTGTCGTGATGCCACCAATGGCTTGTGGTCAATAATAGGAGCACCACTGCTGCAGAACCACGAGGACGATGTTAAAGCAGCTGTAGATGGAATAGTTCTCCGCGGGTAGAACTTGGTTCCCCGGGGCAGTGATGTTAAGGTGTATGGTGTAGGCTTGTAATGGGCGCAGTTCACTTACTGTCCTGCTGCTGCTGCCTTCTTCTGTATGTGTTGAGATGACAGGCTGTGGCTCTCCAGGCGGGCTCTCTCTGCAGTCCTGCTGGAAGGAATCATGCACAGGCAATCGAGAAACATGCAAGGGAGTCAGAAGCAGGGTTCACCATGTTTACTCTTCAGTTCTTTCAGTACAACAGTTCAGTTACAGTTCTTACACGGGTTACAACGTTCCCCTCCGGTTTCCTCTCTACTCCCTGTAGCCAGGTTGTTCCTCTCTGTGACCCCTCACTCCTTCTCTGTCCTTTCCAGGCTTGATTCTCTCTGCTTGGTGTGTGTGTCTCTGGACAGTTTAGCGGTAGCTCGGACCCTGTGGGTCCTCGTGGTCACCCCTGAGCTGCCTGTCCTTTGGGTAGGAACTCCAACCTGGAGCTAGAGTTCCCCGTCGGTTAATCTGGGGAAACTGGGTGAGTCGTCGGTCCCCTTCAGAGCCGACACTCTGCTACTAGCCTAGCCTCCAATAGTCCTTTTCTTCCAAGGCTCTATCAGGCTCCCTTCCAACCGTGTGACTCAGGTTCCATACAGAAGGCTACTCCGCCAGCAGTCGGTCGTTTTGGCTGTTTTCCTAGGATCCAGTGCTGCTGGTCCTCTCTTTCCTCACACTCCTGGGGTGCTGGCTCTGGACGGGCTTTCTCTCCGAGGCTACACTGGCACTTGGGATTCTGCGCTCCATTCACCCCACTCCTCCAGGAAGTGTGCTTCTGTTCTTTTCTGCTCAGCCTACCTTGGCCTACTGACTCCTTCCTCCTCCCCTTCTCTATTTCTACCATCTCTCACCTGACTTGCTTGCTGTCCCACCCACTGTTCTCTAAACCCACTACCCCTTGCCCGCCTAGAGTCCCGGGCTCCGGGTTGGGTGCTGACCTCTAGTGGTGTGTGGGATGTCTGTGAGGGTGTTGTGGTGCAACTGTCTTCCTATCTTACCTGGCTAAAGTTCCCTATGTGGCCTCCTGGTCGCAGGGGCGCCACATTTCCCCGGAGTTAAACCGGCGTGTCCCCACGTCGTCCGGAATGGATCCCCCTGAAAAATTTTTATTTTATGCAAACAATAACATTACGGATTCTTGATTCTTCCAGTTAAGGAGGAATGGGTTCTTGTAACATTGCATTAATTTAACTATTTACAAAAGTGCACGGATGTATTGGCTTCACAACCCTTATAGACCTTTTACTGGGTCCAATGCTATAACACGTTCTATTTTACTCTTTAGAACACATAAATAACAGAGTACTTTTTCTGTCAAAAAGTATAAAAGTTCTTCTTCTAGTGCAAAAACCTCAAAAGTGCAAAAAGTTCAAAAGGCACAAATACTGCACACAAGCACTCTGCAGTTCAACTCAAAGTTCAAAAAGTCTCAAAAGTTTTGGCACAGTCATTCAAGTTGAAATTGGTCTTAAATCCAAGGGGGAGCACACCTGGTGCTCACCTATTTACAAGGCAAAGTTCGTACCAGCTCATTGTTCGTGGTATCAAATGTCTATGACACATAAGACAAACAAGGGAAAAACTAACATTCATTCAGGATTGGAATGGGGGCATTAAGGATTACGTCACATTCACACTTACAATTCTTCCTGCAGGATCCAGGTCTTCACTCCTTCTCGCTTTATCTTCCACGGGAGTACCTGTGGTTCTCTCCTTCTTCTTGGAAATAGCTCCAACAATTCCAATGCATGGATCAACAAGTAGCTATTAGGAGTCTGTGTAGTCACATCCACCATGGTTGTTACGGGAACTTCCTCTGCGACGGTTGTTTCTACATCTGCATTGCTCTCTGGTTCTGGAGTGGAATCCGGGTTATCGACTGGATGCGGGTGCTCTGTATCGTCTGGATACTCCATGTCTGAGGGCTCATCCTCCTCCAATGACTTTAAGGACAGTCTCCGCACTTTCATGCCATACGGCCTCTTTCTCCCTGTACCACAATGTAGGAGACCCATTCTCCAACCTGCACTTCTCTGTCCGGGTGCTTTTCTGGAAGGTGCACTTCCACATCTCGTCTATTAATAAATATATCATGATTCGCTCCGGGTTCCCGAGCAAATGCATAACTGTCTTTAGGTTTTACTTTGACAATTTTGCCCTCATGTCTTTGGGACTTGTTAAGGCCTGCATCCCACCGGGCGACAGTTTTTAAATATTGCGTATGGGCGATTAATTCCTACTTCCGCACTAGCCTTTCCACTTCTTCCTTTTCCCACTTGCGAATACACCTCCTCAGGTATTCATCCCGTGTTATCACCTCTACAGGGCCTTTGTCACCAGCTGGATCCCCAGGGAAGCCCATCAGATCATCCTCAGCCTCATTCCTCTCCCACCAGCAGCGGAGCTGCTCCCCTCTCACCTCAGTTGTCTCAGGTGCTGGTATCAGGGGCTCTGGTAACGGTAGGCATCCTTCCGTCAAGACTCCGAGCGGGTCAATCTCCTTTACAGCGGGGCGCGATGTCACTTCTGGAACCGATACGTCAATCAAAGTTGCGGTGCGGCAGATCTGCTCACTTTTGATGCTGTAACTTGAGGCGCCAACCCAGCTGGGTTGCGTGGGTGAGGTCTGGAATCGTTGCCGTACATCTACGTGGATGCGGGTACGTTGTTCTGCACGAGCCCGGGTTGTCTTTAAAGGCAGCAGTCGCAGCGCACCTCTCCGGGTGTCTCGGATCTCGGGACGTTCTTTGCCACCTTCCGCCATGCTGCCGTGGTCACTCAAGGTCTTTCCCTGGCCGGGTTCCTCCACGAATACTCTCTGAGGGCCCTCCGGAATCACTTGGGGTCTTCCTGCTGCAGCGCTCTCTTGGGCGTCCTCCGCTTCCGTCCTCATGTACTCTGATGGCGACTGCTTCTCTTCTGGTCCTTTGTCCAGCCTCTTCCTGATGACGATTTCCTGTTCTTCCGCCCGCTCCTCAATGGTAGGTGGGTTTAGGGGTGTAGGCTCTTCTTTTGGATTGATGGCTGGCTCCCCCGGAGTTAATGGGAGCCATGGTGGGTCTTTCTTTTCCTGCTTTGGACCGGGCCGGCCCACGATGGAGGGTCTGGGCACGCCTCCTCTGCACATGTTCTCAGGCTCCTATGGCCGCCATTAAGCTCAGATTTGGCGAGGAAAAGTCCAGAACATGTTATTTAGGCACACGGGGTCCGGTTCTTTTGGACCGGGTTCATCCTGTTCGTGACGCCAGTTTGTATCATACATGATAAAGTTACATATGATGACAATAAGACCACTCTATATGGTTTTGTTGGTAATCAGCAGGGTGTGTCATTAGCTCCGCTCCAAGCCTTTTCCTCCAGTTGGTCATACACCCCATTTTTTTTCATTTTTGCATAAAAATCCTGCACCCTGCTCACCCCGCAGCCTGCTCAGTATACTTACCCCCTTTAACCCGCTTCCCGCTCATCCTGCAGCCTGCTCACCCTCCAGCCTGCTCACCCCACAGCCCGCTCACCAAGCATTCTGGATCCCACAGCAAGCTCACTCCGCAGCCCGCTCACCCCAGCCTGCTCATTCCACAGCCTGGTCCCTGAAGCCCTGTCATCCACAGCCTGATCCCTAGCCTGCTCCCCACCTACCCAAAGTCAACTCACCCTACAACCTTCTCACCCTGCAGCCCAGTCCCCATAGCCTGAAGACCCCTCAGCCCAGTAACCGCCGCCCGCTCACCTCGCAGACCGCTCACCCCACAGCCTGCTCACCCCACAGCCTGCTTACTCACAGTCCACTCATCCCAAAGCCCGATCCCTACAAACTTATCACATCACAGCCCGGTCCCTGCAGCCCACTCACTTCAAAGCCTTGCTCAACCCACAGCCCACTCACTCCACAGCCTGCTCACCCTGTAGCCCGGTTCCAACAGCCCGCTCACTTTGCAGCCTGCTCACCCCGCAGCCCGATCCCTGCAGCCCACTAACCCCTAAGCCCACTCATCCCTCACCCTGCTCACCCCACAGCCAGTTTACCCCACAGCCTACTAACCCTGCTCACTCCACAGCCTACCGCCTGCTCAACTCGTGGCCTGGTCACCTTGCAACACAGTCCCAGCAGTCCACACATGCCACAGCCTGGTCACCCCACTAACTCCGCAGCCCTCTCACCCTGCAGCCATGTCACCACAGCTGTCTCACTGCACAGCCCACTCACTCCACAACCCGCTGACCCCACAGCCCAATCACCCTGCAGCCATTCACCCCGCAGCCTGCTCACTCCACAGCCCACTCACCTCGCAACCTGCTCACCCCACAGTCCACTCACCCTGCAACCCGCTTACCGAGCTCACCCCGAAGCCCACTCACCCCAGAGCTTGCTCACCCTGCTCCTGATGATGATGACAATGATGTTCATATCATACATGATAAAGGAGCAGATGATGATGACGATAAGTCCACTCTATACGGTTTTGTTGGTAATCAGCGGGGTGTGTCAGATGCTCAGCTCCAATCCTCTTCCTCCATTCAGTTGGTCACACACCCCATTTTTTTTTTTACTTCTGCATAAATGATGTTCGTATCATGCAGCAGGGTATGTAAGGAACTCAGCTCCGATCCTTTTCCTGAATCCAGTTGGTCACACACTTCATTTGTTTTTTTACTTCTGCATAAATGATGTTCGTATCATGCATGATAATAGAGCAGATGAAGAAGACGATGATGTTCATATCATGCATGATAATGGAGCAGATAATGATGATGATAAGTCCACTCTATACGGTTTTCATTGGTAATCAGCGGGTGTGTCAGGAGCTCAGCTCCAGTTCTCTTCCTCCATTTATTTGGTCACATACCCCTTTTTATTTATTTTTTTTTACTTCTGCATAAATGATGTTCATATTATGCATGATACTGGTGCAGATGATGATGACGATGATGTTCGTATGGTTTTGTTGGTAATCAGCGGGGTGTGTCAGGAGCTCAGCTCCAATCCTCTTCCTCCATCCAACATGGCTCACCCCTTCCGACACAACCTCCCCCGCCGCCGTCTCCTATGGCGGACTCACCCTCTCCCACACCCCTCGCCCCAGCAACTCCCGCGGCGGAGGTATTGGCCTACTCCTGGCCAACAGCTGCTCCTTCACCCCAATTACACCACCCACACTGCCTCCGTCCCCTCCTTCGAGGCGCACTCCGTGCGTATCTTCTCCCCCTGCAACCTCCAACTGGCTGTCGTCTACCACCCTCCAGAATCCTTGTCCAACTTCTTCGACCACTTAACAACCTGGCTTCTCCTCCTCCTCTCCTTCGACATCCCCACCATCATCATGGGCGATTTCAACATCCCCATTGATAAACCCCACACTGCTGCCTCAAGACTCCTCTCTCTAACCTCCTCCTTTGGCCTCTCCCAATGGTCCTCCTCAGCCACACACAATAACAGTCACACACTAGACCTCGTCTTCACCCGCCTCTGTTCTCTTACCAACCTCGCAAACTCAACCCCCCTCCTATCCGACCACAACCTGCTGACCTTCTCTGCCCTCTTCCCCCACCACGCTCCCCCCTCTCCGGAATCTCCCTCACCCCCGAATAAACCTCAAGCTCATTAACTTCCACTCACTCGCCAAGATCCTCCTCCCTCTCTCTAGCCTCTCCTCTCATGACGCTGACGCTGCCGCCACCCTCTATAACACCACTCTCGCCACAGCCCTCGACCAGGCCGCCCCTCTCTCATACAACAAAACCCGTGCACACAGACAACCCTGGCTCACCGCCAGCACCAAAAAACTTTAACGGACGTCCAGGGTAGCTGAACCGAGATGGAACAAATCCAACTCCGCAACGCACCTCGCCTTGTACTAAACAGTCCCTCATCGAATTCAAGAAGGCACGGACCAAAGCAAAACAAACTTTCTTCTCGCCTCTCATTAGCTCCCTCTCCCACAATCCCAAGCAACTTTTCATAACCTTTAATGCCCTACTCCATCCCCCTGCAACACCTCCCTCTCCCCTCATCTCCGCCGACGACTTTGACAGCTTCTTTAAGCAGAAGATCGACAAAATCAGAGAAAGGTTCGTTTCCCAATCCCCTCGGCCCTCCCTCTCTATCACCCAACCCCCCTCGACCAAAAGTAACTTTCCCTCCATGACTGAAGTGCGCCTCTTCTCTCCCTTCCAGCACGATCACACCTCACCACTTGTGCCCTCTCCCCTCTCCCCTCCCATCTCATCCCTAACCTCACCACTGTCCTTATCCCCGCCCTACCCCAAACCCCAACAGTCTCCAACTATCGTCCCTATCTCTTCTCCCCTTCGCCTCAAAATTGCTTGAGCAACATGTCTACTCCAAACTGTCCTCGTGCTCCCTCTTTGTAGATTCTTGGACAAAGTGCTTCGGTGTCCGCGCTGCTGCTCCAAGACCAAAGAAACACAGACACAGGAATGTCTGGTACAGCTACAGCCTTTATTTTCCGACGCGTTTCGGAGCCTCCTCCCGAGCTCCTTCCTCAGGTGCTCCCTCTTTGACCACCTGCAATCCGGTTTCTGAGCCAACCACTCCACCAAAACAGCCCTAACCAAAGTCACCAATGACCTACTGACCGCCAAGAGCAAGCGACACTACTCCATCCTTCTCCTCCTCGACCTCTCTGCTGCCTTCAACACAGTCAACCACTCCCTCCTGCTTCAAATTCTAGAATCCCTTGGTATCACTGACCTAGCCTTCTCCAGGACCTCCTCGTACCTAACAGACCGGAACTTCAGCGTCACCCACTGCTCCTCACCCTACCCCCTATCTGTTGGAGTTCCCCAAGGCTCAGTCCTGAGACCTTTACTCTTCTCGATCTACATTCTCGGCCTAGGCCAACTCATTGAGTCCCATGGCCTCCAATACCACCACTACGCCGACGACACCCAGCTCTACCTCTCCGGCCCTGACATTACCTCCCTGCTATCCCAAATACCTCACTGCCTGTCTGCCATCTCATCCATCTTCTCCGCTCATTTCTTCAAACTCAACATGGATAAAACCGAGTTCATTGGCTTCCCCCCAAGTCACTCCTCCCCCCTACCCGACCTAACCATCACTGTCAACGACTGCACACTCTCACCCGTCCCCCACGCCAAGTGCCTCGGTGTAATCCTCGACTCTGCCCTCTCCTTCAAGCCAAACATTCAGGCCCTCGCCACCTCCTGCCAGCTCCAGCTTAAAAACATCTCACGGATCTGCTCCTTCCTTGTCATGACACTGCAAAAATGCTTGTCCACGCCCTCATTTTCTCCCGCCTTGACTACTGCAACTTCCTGTTCACCGGCCTCCCCGCTTCCTTCCTTGCACCCCTCCGAACCATCCTCAATTCTGCTGCCTGACTCATCCACCTGTCACCCCATTACTCCCCCGTCTCCCCCTCTGCCAAGCCCTCCACTGGCTCCCTACTTCCCAGAGATCTCAGTTCAAACCCTAATCCTGACATACAAGGCCATCCACAACCTGTCCCCTCCATACATCTCCGACTTGGTCTCCCAATACCACCCCTCTCGCAATCTGCCTCCTCTCAAGAACTCCTTCTCTTCTCCCCCCGCAACTCCACCTCCCACAACCGCATACAAGACTTCTCTCGTGCGTCCGCCATACTCTGGAACTCTCTTCCACACCACATCAGACACTCCCTTACCCTGGGAACCTTCAAGAAAAACCTGAAGACCCACCTCTTCCTTCAAGCCTATAACCCACACTGAGACCTAATCCGCTGCACCATTTCACCTCTCCCCCTCCTACTGTCTCCCACTCATCCCCTACAGACTGTGAGCCCTTGTGAATAAATAATAATAATAATCAGCAGGGTATGTAAGGAGCTCAGCTCCGATCCTCTTCCTGAATTCAGTTGGTCACACACTTCATTTGTTTTTTTACTTCTGCATAAATGATGTTCATATCATGCATGATAATAGAGCAGATGAAGATGACGATGATGTTCGTATCATGCATGATAATGGAGCAGATGATGATAAGTCCACTCTATACGGTTTCATTGGTAATCAGCGGGGTGTGTCAGGAGCTCAGCTCCAGTTCTCTTGCTCCATCCAGTTGGTTACATACCCCTTTTTATTTATTTTTTTTACTTCTGCATAAATGATGTTCATATTATGCATTATAATGGTGCAGATGATGATGACGAGGATGTTCGTATCATACATGATAAAGGAGCAGATGATGTTGATGATAAGTCCACTCTTTATGGTTTTGTTGGTAATCAACGGGGTGTGTCAGGAGCTCAGCTCCAACCCTCTTCCTCCATCCAGTTGGTCACACACCATCTATTATATAATTGCCGTAGCGACTTCCGTCGCGACCGGCGCTACTTCCTGTGGCTTTGTTCGCGTAGCTCGGAACTTTCTCCAGGACTCTGTCCGTGGGCGCGTAGCAAAGCGGGCATTGCGAGCAGTAAACAACCACCACCACCACCACCGTCATCACACATGGCATTTTTACATAAGACATCACATAGTAACAAGAACACAGTCAGTCCCAAAGTCAGCTGTGACCACCTGGCCCTGGAGCCGTACTCGGTCTCTCACACCGCACATCTGACCGCCTTGCCCTTGGACACTGGCTGCCATGCACACATCAGGTGCACTAGCATGGAGCTGGCAGGCTCCCATCACTTACCCACTGAGGACGGATCACTTCCAGCACCTCCTCACATGGCAGTGCTCTGGACTTCTGAATCCCATCGTCCTCTCCTCACTCAGACACCTGCCAGGTTCCTATGCAGCCTGCTCACTCACAGCTGCAACCCAGTGAGTCAATCAGCACATCTTCACTCACACACAGACCTGAGATGTGATTAACCCCCTGTGCACCATTCAGGTTTAGCCCAGCAAAGCACTCCTGGAGTTTCCACAGCAAGCAGTGGTGTAGACTTCCTTCTCTGCTGTTCTGGTGAGGTCGGGGGGATATAGAATCCTGCCGGACCGGGTTGTACGTCTTAGGAGACGTGGTTTACCTGAATTAGCTGCACTGAGGGCACTATATAAGGGAGTAAGGGAATTCTTCCTTCCTTCCTGGGCTCTCATCTGGTGGTGCTTCAGGTGAACAGGGAGCTAAACTTCCTGGTTGCAATGCTGGTTTCTCTGCAGTCTGTGTAGTAGTTCCTGCAGCTCGGTTCCAGTAACCGGATTGTTATGGGAGAGTTAGGGTGACTCTTCTGTCCCTGTGAGGTATTCTCCTTCTGTCCTATGACTCCAGTTGCAAGGGTCTCTCACCTTCTTGGGTGTGCTGGTATGGGCCTAGTGTGGCTCCAGTACCAGGTGAGCTTCCACAGTTCTGCTTGCTGTGTACATTCCATTTGTGTACCAAGAGTTCTGTGGTGCCCCAACCAGGGTGCCAGGGTGCCACAGGAGCAGATGATGATGTTCGTATCATGCATGATAATGGAGCAGATAATGATGACGATGATGTTCGTGTCATGCCTGATAATGGAGCAGATGATGATGACGATGGTCTGCTTTTCTCGCAGGTGTAGCCTCTTTATTCTGTCTCCCTATGTCTTTTAGATGGAATACCCGTATATACTCGTGTATAAGCCGACCCGTGTATAAGCCGACCCCCCTACTTTTGCCCCCAAAACCAGGGAAAACCTATTGACTCGTGTATAAGCCGAGGGTGGACCCCAGCACAGGTATACAGCCCCCAGCACTGTGGTATACAGGCCCCCCCAGTGGTAGTATACAGAAGCCTCCCCAGTGGTAGTATACAGCAGCCTCCCCAGTGGTATATACAGACCCCACCAGTATATACAACAGCCCCAGTGGTATACAGGCCCCAGCAGTATATACAGCAGCCCCAGTGGTATACAGCAGCCCCAGTGGTATATAGCAGCCCCAGTGGTGTGGTATATAACAGCCCCAGGGGTATATAACAGCCCCAGGGGTATATAGCAGCCCCAGGGGTATATAGCAGCCCCAGTGGTGTTGTATACAGCAGCCCCAGGAGTATATAGCAGCCCCAGTGGTGTGGTATACAGCAGCCCCAGGGGTATATAGCAGCCCCAGGGGTATATAGCAGCCCCAGGGGTATATAGCAGCCCCAGTGGTATATAGCAGCCCCAGGGGTATATAGCAACCCCAGGGGTATATAGCAGCCCAAGGGGTATATAGCAGCCCCAGTGGTGTGGTATACAGCAGCCCCAGGGGTATATAACAGCCCCAGTGGTATACAGCAGCCCCAGGGGTATATAGCAGCTCCAGGGGTGTATAGCAACCCCAGGGGGATACAGGCCCCCAAATGCTGGCACTCGCCCCCCTCTGTTGTATGGCCCCCCCCCCCCCCCCCCACTGCTTAACTTACCATCCCTGGTCTTCTGCACTGCACTGCGTCGGTCTTCTGTGCTCCGTCCTCCATGCTCCCGTCCGGCTGCATCCGGGATCCCCGCCCGTCGCAGTAACGATGACGTCATCGTGCGACGGCCGGGGATCCCGGATGCAGCCGGACGGGAGCATGGAGGATGGAGCACAGAAGACCGGCGGTGCAGAAGACCGGGGATGGTAAGTTAAGCAGCGGGGGGGCCCTTACCACACAGGGGGGCAAATGCCAGCATTTGGGGTACCGTATTGACCCGTGTATAAGCCGAGGGGGGGACTTTTCAGCCCAATTTTGGGGCTGAAAAACGCGGCTTATACACGAGTATATATGGTAAGTATAATTTTGGCATTGTCCAGTAATGTAGATGATAGTGTAGCCTCTTCATTCTGTCTCTCTATGTCTTTTAGATGGAATAAGTATAATTTTGGCATAATCTGGTAACGTAGATGAAGGTATAGCCTCTTCATTCTGTCTCTCTTTGTCTCGTAGATGAAATAAGTATAAGTTTGGCATAGTCCAGTAGTAAAGAAAATCCAGTATAATTGTCCAGTCCGATAAATGTAAATCTTCATTCCTAGGTATTTCCAGAATGGGGCTGATATTGATCAGCCTAATAGGACTCTAAGACAAGAAATATACAGATCTGAGGATCAGCTCCTCACATATATACTGTATGTTTGGGGGGATTAATCTAATGATAAGTACAGGTGAGCTTATACATTTTTGGTTACCCTGGGTCCACTAGCTACATGCTCATCTGATGGTGGCCCTGCAATCTGCATCATGCCTGCTGAAGTCCTCAGTGATTCTTTGATTTTTGGACCCAATGTGATATCATCGTTGCCGGGCACCCATGAGTCACACCAATCCTATTAATCAGAGGAGGTGTCAGAGGCCGACAGGAGTGGGAAGTTTACAGGGCTCTTGTCTGATGGCTATGGACCAATGACATCGTGGCTAGCCCAGGTTCCTGTGAATTGATTTGTTCCTCTGTATTGATAATGTTGACAGTGATCATGTGTGTTACTGGGCACTATGAAGGTCCCTATATGTTATACTTATATAATTGTAAAATCAGAATGGTGGCTTGGCTCTCCCGGCCTCCACGTCACTCCAGTTTATGGATTTGAAGAACGGATGTTGTTGAATCCTTAATGCTGTCACATAACGTTTAAATTGATGTTTGCAGAGAAGCTGTAAAATGAATTAAACAATTGGTCATTATATGATATATTAGTAATAGGTTATTATACAACATCTATGGACTGTCCACATCTTATCTTCTATCTCTGCTTATAATCCACCATCATCTTCTTTATCTGATCCTACTCACCCCTTGTATGAAGTTGATGGACTCAGGCTGCCTTCACATTAGCGTTCCCTTCCGCAGCGTTCTGCGGAAGGGAATCGCCATGTGTGCGCAGCGGCCACCAGCTCCTATCTTTATAATGGGAGCGCACGGTGCTGCGCTTGCCAGCGCATGACCGTGCGCACCCATTCACTCCCATATGTGATCTGTGCGCAGGCGGACGCCTGCGCACAAATCACACACTCCAGCCCGCACCAGGGACGCAACATGTTGCGTCCCTGGTGCGGGCGAGAGTGTGTGATCTGTGCGCAGGCATCCGCCTGCGCACAGATCACATATGGGAGTGAATGGGTGCGCATGGTCATGCGCTGGCAAGCGCAGCACCGTGCGCTCCCATTGTAAAGATAGGAGCTGGTCGGCCGCTGCGGTCACATTGCAGACCCTCCGCAGAACGCTGCGGAGGGGTCCACAAATGTGAACCCAGCCTCAGGGCAGTTCCTGAGTGGAAAATATGGCTTTTCGAACAGTAGAGCCTCCTGGTAGTCTTCTATTGTGCCGAAACTATAGAATGGCATTTTGCCCGAAAGCATCATGAACAGAATGACACCAAATGAAAACCAATCAGTCTGTTTACTATAGCCGTCACCATTCATTATCTGTGGGAAGAGAAAACATGGGATGAGCTGCAATATACCGGGGAGGAGATTTAATACTTGGTCCTACTATCTGCATCAATCACACAGAGATGTTCCTCACCTCGGGAGCAATGTAGCCTTGACTGCCACGAAAATCCTGCAGTATTTCCCCCTCAGACACATCCATGGCTGATATACCAAAGTCTGAGATCTTAATGTGTCCGTTCTTATCGATGAGAATATTCTCCGGCTTCAGGTCACTGTAGAGAGAAGAGCAGACACGAATTGTGAGAATAACAATTGAAAATTACTTTCTAAAGTACCGTATATACTCGTGTATAAGCCGAGTTTTTCAGCCCAAAAATTGGGCTGAAAAGTCTCCCCCTCGGCTTATACACGGGTCAATACGGTGGTGGGGGCTGTGTCCGGGGGTGGGGAGGCTGGAGGAGGCGGGGGGAGGCTGCTGTATGAGCGCCCCATCACGTGGGGCCGCTCATTATATATGCACTGCTTCCCCCTGTCAATCAGCGGCAGGGGAAGCAGTGCATATCTGGCCCCCAAATGCTGGCACTCGCCCCCCCTCTGTGTAAGGGCCCCCCCGCTGCTTATCTTACCATCCTCGGTCTTCTGCACAGCGCCGGTCCTCGGTGCTCCGTCCTCCATGCTCCCGTCCGGCTGCATCCGGAATCCCAGGCCGTCGCAGGCATATGACATCATCGTGCGACGGCCGGGGATCCCGGATGCAGCGAGGACGGGAGCATGGAGGACGGAGCACAGAAGACCGGCGCTGTGCAGAAGACCAGGGATGGTAAGTTAAGCAGCAGGGGGGGCCTTACAAGGGGGGGGGCGAGTGCCAGCATTTGGGGGCTTGTATACCCCTGGGGCTGCTATATACCCCTGGGGCTGCTACCGTGTTTCCCCAAATATAAGCCAGTGTCTTATATTCTTTTTACCCCCAAAAGTCCCACTATGGCTTATGATGATTTTTTTTATCCCACACAGCCCAGAGGGTAACAGGCCCTTACAGTATCCCACACAGCCCAGAGGGTCACAGGCCCTTACAGTATCCCACACAGTCCAGAGGGTCACAGGCCCTTACAGTATCCCACACAGCCCAGAGGGTCACAGGCCCTTACAGTATCCCACACAGCCCAGAGGGTCACAGGCCCTTACAGTATCCCACACAGTCCAGAGGGTCACAGGCCCTTACAGTATCCCACACAGCCCAGAGGGTCACAGGCCCTTACAGTATCCCACACAGCCCAGAGGGTCACAGGCCCTTACAGTATCCCACACAGCCCAGAGGGTCACAGGCCCTTACAGTACAGTATCACAAACAGCCCAGAGGGCAACAGCCCCCAGTACAGCAAGGAAACTTTACGGTACATTTTGTGATTTCCTTACTTTGTAATGGTGGCTTCCCCTAATGGATTCCTCCGCGGTGCAGGGTGCAGGTGTGGCTGTTTCGTCTTGCAGGAGCGTCTGGGTCAATCAGCACATGAAGCTGCTGAGCCAATCAGCGCTTGAGATGCTGGGGAGCCGCTTGGCCAATCAGAGCTCCTGCAGGGGCAGCGGTGACGTCAGGCTGTGCGGGGGGGGGGGCACCCAGAGAGCCTAGGGAGCCCCTAGACCAATCAGAGCTGCAGGTGCAGCGGTGACGTCAGGCTGGGCGGGGGGCACACAGAAAATTAACCTCATGCACTCGGGGCCACCAGCGGCTGCACATGAGGGCAGAGGAGGACAACACAGACCCCGGAGGACAGCGGGGACAGCAGGGACAGAGGGGACCGAGGCAGCGGCGATGCATATAAAAAGGTACCATGGCTTATATTTTCCCCATGGACAGTTTACTATGGCTTATTTTCGGGGTATGGCTTATATTAGCCGCCCCTCCTCTACCCCCCACTATGGTTTATTATCGGGGTGGCTTATTATCGGGGAAACAGGGTATATACCCCTCGGGCTGCTATATACCCCTGGGGCTGCTATATACCCCTAGGGCTGCTGTATACCACACCACTGGGGCTGCTATATACCCCTGGGGCTGCTATATACCCCTGGGGCTGCTATATACCCCTGGGGCTGCTATATACCACTGGGGCTGCTGTATACCACACCACTGGTGCTGCTATATACCCCTGGGGCTGCTATATACCCCTGGGGCTGCTATATACCCCTTTGGCTGCTGTATACTACACCATTGGGGCTGCTATATACCCCTGGGGCTGCTATATACCACTGGGGCTGCTGTATACCACACCACTGGGGCTGCTATATACCCCTGGGGCTGCTATATACCCCTGGGGCTGCTGTATACCACACCACTGGGGCTGCTATATACCCCTGGGGCTGCTATATACCCCTGGGGCTGCTATATACCCCTGGGGCTGTTATATACCCCTGGGGCTGCTGTATACCACACCACTGGGGCTGCTATATACCACTGGGGCTGCTGTATATACTGCTGGGGCCTGTATATACCACTGGGGAGGCTGCTGTATACTACCACTGGGGAGGCTGCTGTATACTACCACTGGGGAGGCTGCTGTATATACCACTGGGGGGCCTGTATACCACACTGCTGGGGGCTGTATACCTGTGCTGGGGTCCACCCTCGGCTTAAACACGAGTCAATAGGTTTTCCCAGGTTTTGGGGGCAAAAGTAGGGGGTCGGCTTATACACGGGTCGGCTTATACACGAGTATATATGGTAGATATGTAAAGAGAAAACAGAGTTGAAAGTGACAGATTTAGGAAGATGAACTCATTACCAATGTATCACACCGTTTTCATGCAGAAACTGAATACCGTAGACCATCTCTGCCGCAAACCGCCTGTGGAGTAGAAAGTACAGAATGAATTGGCGGTTACATACACAATCATACAGAGAACCTGATGAGATCACACGGGTCCTATTTATGACTTCATCTTCTCCTGTTGATGCCCATTGCTCTAGAGCTACAATTTATTAGGATTCGACTATTGGAAATTTACCTTATTGTTTCTATGTCAAACGGCATCGACTTTCGAATGTGGTGATGCAGGTCTCCTCCAGCCATATATTCCGTGGCAATTACATGTTCCAGAGGTGTTTCCATATATCCCCGCAGACCCAGGATGAAGCGGCTGCCAGGGTTAGCGGCCATACTGAGGACCTGTAGTTCAGTGTTGATGGCTGTTTCATCACAAGAACTTTTTTCTATGACTTTAACAGCCACCCATTCTTCATTGGCTGGGGGAGATGCCAAGTAGACCTGGAGAAAAATCACAAGAGATCAGATTAAATGTTGTCATCTATTATAAGGATCAGTCTAATTCAGAGGTTGGTAATCTAATTTTCCCAAGGGGCCACAAGAGACTGGCTGTTATGGAGGACCTCTATGACAATGGGGGGGATCTGTTAATTTTGAAGGTGAGACCTTAGAAGGTGCACCACCTCTCTGGGCGGCCTCTGCAGTGGATCACCTGAGAGTTGTCCGCTCATTTTTGGATCATGGCAACTCTGTGAACAACACAACCCTTACTAATTCTACTCCCTTAAGAGCAGCATGCTTTGTTGGGAGTCTGGAGATTATTCTTAGAATTATTGTTTTTATTAATAATAATAAATGTTCATTTAATCACTTAATATTGCGCAAAATTTAAGTCTGTGACTTGTTACACAGTATGATGGAGCCCCCATCTTCATGCAAACAGCATGATGTACCCCCCTCCCACCTCCCACCCCCACAGAATGAAGCATTCAAGTATTGACCAATAATTTAAAAAATTCCCCATTATCTCCGATGCAGCGTATTCTCTGTACACCATGAGGACCAGGGGCGTAACTACCGGCATAGCAGACGTAGCAGTCGCTTTGGGGCCCGGCCCTTGTGGGGGGCCCGGACCCAGCGCCGCTACGCTGCTATCCGGTCAGCTACAGGCCCCCCCCCAGTGTGTATATACAGGCCCCCCCCACTCCTCTGCTGCACACGTCACCTGTAAATGAATACATCATACTTACTTATCTCAGCGGGCTGCCGCTCGCCGCTCTGCACCGCGCTCCGTCTTCATCCAGCTTCTTCCTGGTTGTGACGTCATTGCCTGCACCCGGCGGTCACAACCAGGAAGGAGCTGGATGAAGATGGAGCGCGGTGCAGAGCGGCGACAGCGACAGCCGGCAGAGATAAGTAAGTATGATGTATTCCTTTACAGGTGACGTGTGCAGCAGAGGAGGAGTGGGGGGGCCTTGTGTATATACACACTGGGGCCTGTATATACCTACTGGGGGCCTGTATATACACACTGGGGCCTGTATATCCACACTGGGGGCCTGTATATACACACTGGGGGCCTGTATATACTCACTGGGGCCTGTATATACCACTGGGGGCCTGTATATTACACACTGGGGGCCTGTATATTCCCACTGGGGGCCTGTATATTCCCACTGGGGCCTGTATATTCCCACTGGGGCCTGTATATTCCCACTGGGGGCTTGTATATTCCCACTGGGGGCTGTATATACCCACTGGGGCCTGTATATACCCACTGGGGGCCTGTATATACCCACTGGGGGCCTGTATATACCACTGGGGGCTGTAATACTCACTGGGGCCCTGTATATACCCACTGGGGCCCTGTATATACCCACTTGGGTCCTGACTGTATATACCCACTGGGGGCCTGTATATACCATGGCGTATCCACTGGGGCCTGTATATACCCACTGGGGCCTGTATATACCCACTGGGGGCCTGTATATACCCACTGGGGGCCTGTATATACTCACTGGGGCCCTGTATATACCCACTGGGGAGGCTGCTGTATACCACTGGGGCTGCTGTATATACTGCTGGGGCCTGTATATACCACTGGGGAGGTTGCTGTATACCACTGGGGCTGCTGTATATACCACTGGGGAGGTTGCTGTATACCACTGGGGCTGCTGTATATACCACTGGGGAGGCTGCTGTATACCACTGGGGCTGCTGTATATACCACTGGGGAGGCTGCTGTATACCACTGGGGCTACTGTATATACTGCTGGGGCCTGTATATACCACTGGGGAGGCTGCTGTATACCACTGGGGCTGCTGTATATACTGCTGGGGCCTGTATATACCACTGGGGAGGTTGCTGTATACCACTGGGGCTGCTGTATATACCACTGGGGAGGCTGCTGTATACCACTGGGGCTACTGTATATACTGCTGGGGCCTGTATATACCACTGGGGAGGCTGCTGTATACCACTGGGGCTACTGTATATACTGCTGGGGCCTGTATATACCACTGGGGAGGCTGCTGTATACTACCACTGGAGAGGCTGCTGTATACCACTTTGCTGGGGGCTGTATACCTATGCTGGGGTCCACCCTCGCCTTATACACGAGTCAATAGGTTTTCCCAGGTTTTGGGGGCAAAAGTAGGGGGTCGGCTTATACACGAGTATATACGGTAAACTGGGTGGCGTCAGCCTGTTAACACTGATTCGGTAAGGGGGTGTGTCTTGAAGGGGCGTGTCATTGGGGGCGTGTCTTGGAGGGGGCCCCGTTCAAAAGTTTGCTATGGGGCCCTGCCAGTTCTAGTTACGCCCCTGGTGAGGACTAAGGTTCCAGCAGGTGCCGTCTAGTTTTGTCATCGTACCTGCATTGCTGAGGCTCAAATGCACAAGCCGACAGGTGAAGCAGGCGACTGACAACTCCCTATACCAAAATTGTATTTACCAGTTCCTGCGTCCTGAGGATGAGACACCGGGTGAGGAAGGCGGGGGAAGGGGGGGATCTGCCGTGTGATGTGGTCCAACACCATCTCCAGCACTTTACCTGTCTTGTTCTAAGGACAAGACAGGAACAGACAAAGGGCTAATGTGCCAATCTCCAAAAATTCTCCACCAGTAAATAACTAAAGCCCCTATTCAAGCAACATACAGGTGCATCTCAATGAATTAGAATTTCATCAAAAAGTTCATTTATTTCAGTAATTCAATACATAAAATGAAACACATATATTATATAGAGTCATTACACAAAGAGTGATCTATTTCATGTGTTTATTTATGTTAATGTTGATGATTATGTCTTACACCCAATGAAAACCCAAAATTAAAGTAGGAAGGATGAAGGGTCTGAGAGATAAAATATGTATACCTAAATAGGCATCAGAGGCTTCACCTTGTGTGGTTATTAGAGTCACAACCACTATAAAAGCAGATCACGGATGCTGCAGTCCCCAGCGTGCTGCATATAGAGTAGGAGGATGAAGGGTTAAACTTCACGCTGCCATATTCCACGAGACATCATAGGGTGAATATAATATTGATTTATTAGTCAACGCATTTCAGGGATCCCTAGCCAAATCAATATCATATTGCTATGTTTCAAGGCATTTCAGGGAGCCCTGAAATGCTTTGACTAATAAATCTATATTATATGCATCCTTGATGTCTTGTGGAATATAGCAGCACTGTTTTTAACCTTTCATCCTCCCTACTTTAATTTTCTGAGATAATGACCTTTGGGTTTCCCTTGGCTGTAAGCCATAATCATCAACATTAACAGAAATCAACACATGAAATAGATCCCTCTGTGTGTAATGGCTCTATATAATATGCCGTATGTGTTTCACTTTTTGTATTGAATTACTGAAATAAATTAACTTTTTCATGATCTTCTAATTCATTGAGTTGCACTTGTGTAGAACCTAAACCAAGTGTTCCAAAAAGGGCAAAAAGCATAACATTAGAATATATCCAATAAGAAGAAGGAAAAGGTGAGGGGTGCTCAAGATTATCAATAAAGTAACCCATATCTCATGTCTCAGGGTTTAGGCTTTGTTTGCAAGTTGTTCTGTAATTGATGCTCTCTCCCTGTCTATCTTTGGTCATATATATGATCTAGATCCACAATGGTATAGATCTAAATATTTGTGCCATTATGCACTTGTATGAACATTCGTTTATAGGGATATACACCATATGGATTTTTTGATCCCCTGTTGATTGATTTCCATCTGTTTCCCAACCACTTTTATTTTCATTGTAATTATTTACCAATAAACTTGATATATTTTCCTTTATTGTTAGTATTGATCGCCCTCATTTTATTCTTCCTATTGGGAATATTCAATATTTATACTGTTGTGCATTTTGGAATACTCAGTTTAGGATTTTTATTTTTATTTAAATGGCCGAACATTGCCCGCGAGCCGCATTGTCACTAAATTATCCCAATTACCATCACATATGAATGCCCTGTAATGTATATCTTTTTTTCCTGTGTATCTGGTGCTGCATACATTGGGGAGCACAGAAGGGGACAAATTCACACTTACCTTTCCGAAGGCTCCCTCTCCCAGCTCACAATGGTATGTAAGGGTGGAAGAGTCAACGGAATTCCCTGTTTCAACCAGTTCTTGCACGGGATCGATATCTCCAAGGTCTTCTTCTGTCATTGATTCAGTATCTGGTTGCTTCTCTCCAATTCCATCTGTGGAGATGATAATGGGATTTGATGTTTCTATCAGTTCTTGCACGGGATCGATATCTCCAAGGTCTTCTTCTGTCATTGATTCAGTATCTGGTTGCTTCTCTCCACTTCCATCTGCGGAGATGATAATGGATTTTGATGTTTCTACCAGTTCTTACTTGGGACAGATATCTCCAAGGTCTCCATCTGTCATTGATTCAGTTATTGGTTGCATCTCTCCACTTCCATCTGTGGAGATGATAATAGATTTTGATGTTTCTACCAGTTCTTGCATGGGACAGATATCTCCAAGGTCGCTTTCTGGCATTTCTTCAGTGCTCGGTTGCATCTCTCCACTTCCATCGGTGGAGATGATAATGGGATTTGATGTTTCAACCAGTTCTTGCACAGGATGGATATCTCCAAGGTCTCTTTCTGGCATTTCTTCAGTGCCCAGTTTCATCTCTACACTTTCATCTGTGGATATGATCATGGATTTTGATGTTTCATGCAGTTCTTGCACAAGACGGATATCGCCAAGGTCGCTTTCTGGCATTTCTTCAGTGCTTGGTTGCATCTCTCCACTTCCATCGGTGGAGATGATAGTGGGATTTGATGTTTCATGCAGTTCTTGCATGGGACGGATATCTCCAAGGTCTTCTTCTGGCATTATTTCAGTATCCGGTTGCATCTCTACACTTCCATCTGTGGAGATGATAATGGGATTCAATGTTTCTACCAGTTCCTTACAGGATGGATATCTCCAAGGTCTCTTTCTGGCATTTCTTCAGTGCCCGGTTGCATCTCTCCACTTCCATCGGTGGAGATGATAATGGGATTTGATGTTTTAACCAGTTCTTGCACGCAACGGATATCTCCAAGGTCTCCTTCTATCATTGATTCAGTTATTGGTTGCATCTCTCCACTTCCATCTGTGGAGATGATAATGGGATTCAATGTTTCTACCAGTTCTTGCATGGGTCAGATATCTCCAAGGTCTACTTCTTGCATTGATTCAGTATCTGGTTGCTTCTCTCCACTTCCATCTGTGGAGATGATAATGGATTTTGATGTTTCGACCAGTTCTTGCATGAGACAGATATCGCCAAGGTCGCTTTTTGGCATGTCTTCAGTGCCCGGTTGCATCTCTCCACTTCCATCTGTGGACATGATAATGGGATTTGATGTTTTAACCATTTCTTGCACGCGACGGATATCTCCAAGGTCTTCTTCTGGCATTAATTCAGTATCCGGTTGCATCTCTCCACTTCCATCTGCTGAGATGATAATGGGGTTTGATGTTTCTGCCAGTTCTTGCACGGGACAGATATCTCCAAGGTCTTCTTCTGACATTAATTCAGTATTCGGTTGCATCTCTCCACTTCCATCTGTGGAGATCATAATGGGATTTGATGTTTCTACCAGTTCTTGCACGGGACGGATATCTCCAAGGTCTCCTTCTGTCATTGATTCAGTTATTGGTTGCATCTCTCCTCTTCCATCTGTGGAGATGATAATGGAATTCAATGTTTTCACCATTTCTTGCATGGGACGGATATTTCCAAGGTCTTCTTCTGGAATTACTTCAGTAACCATGTGCATCTCTGCACTTCCACCTGCTGAGATTACACAAAATGTATTAATACATTTATCTCCAAAACCTAGTTATTGTTTAACCCTTTCGCAACGTACCACATGCATTTACAGAAGTGTTCAAAATAATAGCAGTCTAATATGACTAACCAGATTATTCACTTTTTTGGTATAAATTATATTCTCACAATTTACATGTTGGTGCGGTAAACCAACTTAGAAAACCAACAAACTCAGCATTCATGATCTGGATGTTTTTAAGTCTCTGTATTTGAATTATTAATTGAAAGGGGGTGTGATCAAAATAATAGCAGTGTGGAGTTCAATTAGTGAGGTCAACCATTCTGTGAAGAAACAGGTGTGAATCAGGTGGGTGAAGCCCGCACATGTTGTACATACATTTCTTCTTGAAAGCCTGAGAAATATAGGTCATTCAAGATTTGGTTCAAAAGAACTGCAGACTTTGATTAAAAAGTTGATTTGAGAGGGTAAAACTTATAAAGAAGTGCAGACATTGATAGGCTGGCCAGGTAAAATGATCTCCAATACTTTAAAATGTAAAAAACAGAGAGAGATGGGGAAAAAAAAATAGAGACATGGGAAAGAAAATGGAAGACTACTATTCGAATGGATCGAAGAATAGCCAGGCCTATTTACCGCATAGTTGCTCACCGATTTTCTGGTTTTTATATAATCCAAACTTTTTCAAAGAGGATTAGTTTCTAAAATGTAACTATTATTTGATTTTGTTAAAAAGGAAACTATAGTTCCTATGATGCGGTTTATGCAATTCAAACCTTACCAAGGGGATCTAGGGGGGTGGGAACGCTGTCCCTATACTCTCCCTATCTCAGGGCGAGATAGGGAGAGTATAGGGACAGTGTTCCCACCCCCTAGATCCCCTTGGTAAGGTTTGAATTGCATAAACCGCATCATAGGAACTATAGTTTCCTTTTTAACAAAATCAAATAAAAGTTACATTTTAGAAACTAATCCTCTTTGATATATGCTATTTACCGCATACCAGGGATCATAGATCAGTTTGCATATATCAAAATACTTGAAGAGGTAATGTTGCCTTACGCTGAAGACAAAATTCCCTTGAAATGGGTGTTTAAACATGGCAATGACCCAAACCATATCAGTAAATGAGCAAAATCTTGCTTCCACTACAACAAAATAGAGGTTACAGAATGGCCAGCCCAATCACCGAACCTTAAGTAGATAGAACCAGGGGCGGACCTACCGCATGTGCAGCCAGTTCAATGAACCTGGGCCCTGAGCGGGTAGGGGGCCCCAAGATCCAGAGCTAATGGCTAATTTTGTATCATGTGGAGGTGGCGCGAGCACAGCGGTGGGTCCAGGACCCTGACTGCAGGGGTGCGCTGCCTCTCCGCACCCCTCGGAGGCCTCCTGAAGTTCACCCTGCATATTCCAGGGGGTGGCGACGCGACATGCAGCAGTGTGTGATGAAGTCATCATCACGCTGCGACCTCCTCACACACTGCTGGACTGGTGACTCACAGCCGGAGGAGGAGGCCAGGATCCTGCAGTCGTGGGAGTGGTGAATCCTGAAGTGTGTGTTGTGTGTGTGTTGAGTGTGTTGTGTGCACAGTGCATCCTTTCTCCCTCCTGTCCGACTGCTTCTATATTAGCCTGAGCTGACACTTTCACTTTCATTATCTCCTCCTGACCTGCTGAAGCAGTCGGACAGGAGGAAAAAGGCTGCTCTGTGCACACTACACTGAACTGGAGGGAGGTAAAAGACAGTGTCGGGGGGTGGGGGGGAGAGGAAACACAGGGCCCCCTCCCCTGTCAGGGAGAAAGGGGAAAGGAGGCACAGTGCTCCCTCCCTGTGAGGGAGAGAGGGGAGAGAAGGCACAGGGCCCCCTTCTCCCCTGTGAGGGGGAGAGCAGACACAGGGGCCCCAGCTGTGAGAGAAAGGGGTACATGAGACACAGGGGCCCATGAGGAGGAAAGAAGACAGGTCGGAGGGGCCCGGGAGAGGAGACACAGGCCCCCCCTGTGACGGAGGGGGGAGAGAAGACAGGTCAGGGGGTGGAGAGAGGAGACACAGGGCCCCCCTGCTAGAAGAGGTGGAGAGAGGCACAGCGCCTGGGTGAGAGAGGCACAGCGCCCAGGGGGGAGAGGCACAGTGCCCGGGGGGGAGGCATAGTGCCTGGGGGGGAGAGGCACAGCAGTAGCTTTGTGTGTGTGTGTGTGTGTGTTTATACAGAGGCGCTGTGTGTGTTATACAGTGGCGCTGTGTCCGTGTGTTATACAGTGGTGCTCTGTGAGTGTGTTATACAGTCGTGCTGTGTGGGTTATGCAGTGGTGCTGTGTGTGTTATGCAGTAGTGCTGTGTGTGTTATACAGTGGCGCTGTGCATGTGTTATACAGTGGCGCTGTGTGTGTCTTATATAGTGGCGCTGTGTGTGTTATGCAGTGGTGCTGTTTGTGCTATACAGTGGTGCTGTGTGCATGTTTTATACAGTGGCGCTGTGTGCGTGTGCTATACAGTGGTGCCGTGTGCATGTATTATACAGTGGTGCTGTGTGTGTTATGCAGTGGCGCTGTGTGTCATACAGTGGGGCTGTGTATGTATTATACAGTGGCGCTGTGAGTGTGTTATACAGTGGCCGTGTGTATTATACAGTGGAGCTATGTGTGTGTGTGTTATACAGTGGTGCTGTGTGTATGTTATACAGTGGCACTCTGTGTGTATTATACAATGGTGCTATGTGTGTGTGTTATACAGTGGCGCTGTATGTGTGTTATATAGTGGTGCTGTGTGTGTATTATACAGTGGGGCTATGTATGTGTATGTTATACAGTGGTGCTGTGTGTGTGGTGATATGTATATTTGTGGAGCACTATAGTGATACTTTTATTTTAAAGGGCATCGTGTCAGAATATGCTGCTGAAGATGGAGAGATGAGCTGTGAATGTCAAATGTCATCATGGCGCCTCTGCTACACTGGAAGAAAAGGAATGGGAACAACACCAATCAGAGAAGATATCATCTACAGTATAAGGTAAAAAGATGTAAATGTTTGTGATCCTGCCTGCGTCTCATCTGGACTGTGGTTCCTGTATGGTCCGCAGTATGATGATGACGACTGGTAACAACAACTTCCAGCATCTCCTTACCATTTTTAAAGACATGTTGGGAAGTATAGGTTCATATGATGTAAGTATATCATGGGGCTAATCTGACTCTGAAATTGATCACTGTAGTAAGCTTGTCGCTGTATTCATGCATTAATGGTTCTGGCCCTGCATTCATCTACTGAGGTGGTTCTGGCCCTGCATTTATCTACTGATGGTGGTTCTGGCCCTGCATTCATCTACTGAGGTGGTTCTGGCCCTGCATTCATCTACTGATGGTGGTTCTGGCCCTGCATTCATCTTCTGATGGTGGTTCTGGCTCTGCATTCATCTACTGATGGTTGTTTTGGCTCTGTATTCATCTACTGAGGGTTGTTCTGGCCCTGCATTCATCTACTGAAGGTTGTTCTGGCCCTGCATTACTTTACTGATGGTGGTTCTGACCCTGCACTCATCTACTGAGGTAGCTCTGGTTCTGCGTTCCTCTACTGACGGTGGTTCCGATCTTGTACATATGTAGGAGACCATAATGTACTTCATGCCTATGTTGAAACTGAAAAATCCTCAATGGATTTTTCAGCTCCAAAAACTCTGTGTAAGTTATGGTGTGTTTACACTGAGTTTCTGGAGCAGACACTCTCCAACTCCTCCTCAAATGCTAAAACCTTGGTTGTGGTGATGTATTGATTGCAGTGGTTGTGATGATGTATTCATGTAAGTGTCCCTTGGGATTGATTTAGCATGAATCGGTTTCTTGGCTTGAAAAATGGTGTGCACCCCTGAGTGAGATACTGGTCCAGCTACATCACACTGATACAGACACGGTCACACTACACAATGTTGTCTGTGTCTGCTGAAGTGATGTCACATATTGCTCCTAGTATTAAGTATGAGATGATCATAGGGTCGGGGTAGAATACTGATCACCCCCTGATAAATCCTCACAGGCAGTGGCGTAACGATCGCGGCCGCAGCAGTCGTCGCTGAGACCGGGCTTGGACCTGTAGGGGGGCCCGTGCCTCCAGCCGCCCCCCACGACCGCGATCGCAGCTCATGCTTCACATGGATGTGCGTCCCCGAGGACACACATACATGTGACAGCACACCTCTGACACTCTGTGTGTCAGAGGAGAGGAGGTGAAGGGAGGGAAGCCTTCTGCTTCCTGCTGCTGCTCCCGCCCCTCCTCTCCTCTGATCTGCCGGCTTCCTGCCCTGCACTGCACTTGGGAGCGCATACAGCAGGCGGCACCTCCTCCTCCTCCATGGGCATGGGAGAAAGCAGGTGAGAGGGGGGCCTGGGACACAGAAGGTGAGAGAGGGGGCCTGGGACACAGCAGGTGATAGGGAGGCCTGGGACACAGCAGGTGAGAGGGGGGCATGGGAGACAGCAGGTGAGAGGGGTCCTGGGTGTTTCATATATAAGGCTGCATATATAATACTGCACTATACAGAGAGGCTATGAGGTTGTATTATGCCATATGGAGAGGCTATGAGGCTTTATTATACTATATGGAGAGGCTATGAGACTGTATTATACTATATGGAGAGAATATGAGGCTGCATTATGCTATAAGGAGAAGCTATGAGGCTGTATTATACCATATGGAGAGGCTATGAGGCTGTATTATACCATATGGAGAGGCTATGAGCCTGTATTATGCTATAAGGAGAGACTATGAGGCTGTATTATAGTATATGGAGAGGCTATGAGGCTGTATTATGCTATATGGAGAGGTTATGAGGCTGTATTATACTATATGGAGAGGCTATGAGGCTGTATTATACTATATGGAGAGGCTATGAGGCTGTATTATACTATATGGAGAGGCTATGTGGCTGTATTATGCTATATAGAGAGGCTATGAGGCTGTATTATGCTATACGGAGAGGCTATGAGGCTGTATTATACTATATGGAGAGGTTTTCAGGCTGCATTATACTATATGGAGAGGATATGAGACTGTAGAACACTATATGGAAAGAATATGAAGCTATATTACACTATATGGAGAGGTTATGAGGCTGTATTATACTATATGGAGAGGCTATGAGGCTGTATTATGCTATATGGAGGGCTATGAGGCTATATTATACTATATAGAGAGACTATAAGGCTGTATTATACTATATGGAGAGGCTATGAGGCTGTATTATACTATATGGAGAGGTTATGAGGCTGTATTATACTATATGGAGAGGCTATGAGGCTGTATTATACTATATGGAGAGGGTATGAGGCTGTATTATACTATATGGAGAGGATATGAGGCTGTATTATGCTATATGGAGGGCTATGAGGCTGTATTATGCTATATGGAGGGATGTGAGGCTGCATTATATTATATGGAGGATAAAGGGGGTTTATTATAATAATTGACTGACTATGGAGGCTAACTTATGAATGGAGGACTATGCGATGCATTATAATACATAGAGGACTATAGGGGTACATTGTAATATATGGAGAAATATGGGGATGCATTATAATACTTGGACGACTATGGTGTCGGGAAGGAAGGACTATATAAACCAGGATGGGAGGCATATATACAAGGATAAGGGCCATATTCTAGGAGGAGGACCATATATAACATGATGAGGAACATTAATGCATAATTAAGGAGAGAGGGGTCAATTTGTGAGTCTTTAGAGGATTTAAAACGTTACATGAGGCCCATTCATCTGACCAACGTGTGCGTGGAGGGGGGGCCAGGTCTAAATTTCGCATCGGGGCCCGCCAGACTCTGGTTACGCCACTGCTCACAGGAGTCTATATTGTCAGGTCAGTGACTGCTCTGTGTGAGTTATTGCTGGAGTATGAGCTTTGCTTCAGATCAGGTTGTCGTGTCAGTTTTTTCCAAAGGCAGCACTAAGATTGGCAATACGGTAGTGTGAATATAGCCTATGTAGCAGCCGGAGGTAAAGATGTTAAAAGGGTTGTCCAGTTGTAAGCCACAAGTGTGCAGTTACTCTGTGTCATTCTATGTGACTGCAGACTCGTGAATCCTCACATCGCTTGCAGTGCTGTGATGATTCGGCCGGTGTGTGACTGCAAGTGTGTGGCTTGCATACATGCGGTCACATGCCGACTGGACTTACTCAGCCTCTCTTAATGCAACTTTATTGAGCAAGGCAAAGAAACAGCATAGTCGGTATGTGGCTGGGAATATACATATGGAATGCTTGCGGTCTCAAGACCACCTGTTCCCTGCACCTGAGAATCCTCACAGCGCACAGTGCATACGATGTGAGGATTCACAAGTCTGCAGTCACATATAGTGACTGTAGACATACAGCTTAAGATTGGACAACCCATTTAAGGATGAGCCACTGCTCATGGGCTTCTGCTATGTGCTTCTCCCGCAGGCTAAAATTTGCCAGCCAGCCCCTGCCAGGAGGTGCGGTTGCTGCGGCAGCATCCTAGTATCCATTAAGTACTGGGACACTGCAGTTGTCGCGCTGTCACTTCTAGGTCCTGTGTCCGTGGAGGCTGGAGCAGCTCTCCCTGACCCGGAAGTGACAGTGCTGCTGTACTGTGATAGAGGGATCCTCCTGGACTGCTCCAGGTAAGAGCGCCAGAACGGAGCTGTGGAGTGCAGGCACACCACCAGCATGATTTGGAGGGAACTCATGGGACCGGGGTGTAGCTCAGCTGCATCATAATTGGGGGACTCATGGGGGGAGAAGCTCAGCTGCATCATGAATGTCATTCATGAGGCAGCTGAGCTTTTCCCCCATGAGCCCCCATTCATGGGGGAGATGCTCAGCTGCATCATGAATGAGGGGGCACATGGGGGAGAAGCTCAGCTGCATCATGAATGAGGGGCTCATAGGGCAAAAGGTCAGCTGCATCATGAATTGGGGGGCTCATGGGTGGAGAAGCTCAGCTGCATCATAAATGGGAGGCTCATGGGGAGAAGCTCAGCTGCATCATTAATGGAGGGACTCATGGGGGAGAAGTTCAGCTTTATATATTACCTGGAGGCTGTGCTGGGCTGTATATATTACCTGGAAGCTATGCTGGGCTGTATATGGTACCTAGAAGCTATGCTGGGCTGTATATATCACGTGGAGGTGTGCTCGGCAGTATATATTAACTGGAGGCTATACTAGGCAGTACACATTACCTGGAAGCTGTGCTGGGCTGTATGTGTTATTTGAAGGCTATGCTGGGCTGTATGTGTTATTTGGAGCCTGTCCTGTGCTATGTATGTTATTTGGAGGCTGTACTGGGCTGTATATATTAATTGGAGGTTGTGCTGGGCTGTATATATTTTATGCTGCAACTGGCCTCCAAATAATATACATAGCCAAGCAGTAGCCTCCAGATAATAAATACAGCCCTGCATATCCTCAATGTTATATATACAGCCCATTTAGTGTGGGAAAACCCACAGCAAGAATTGATATGCTGCAGATTTTCCCACACTAAAATATGCAGCATTTATAAGTATTACAATCTATAGATTTACCCCAAAATTTTTAGGCTAGTGATTCATAGGAATTCTAAATCCTTAAAAAAATAAAACAGTATATATTTTGAGTTTTTTAAGACAAATACAGGCACTGCTATTTTTTTGAACAGCACAATGTTCTGTAAAGTAATTAAAAATTATATACATTTCTCATCATTTTTTAATTTAGAAAACAGTGTGCAATGTTTACAATGCTGGAAGTAAAAACTATTCTACAGATTTTGGGCTTAACTCATGTCTTTGAACACAATGCTATTATTTTTAAGATTTTGTAGAATTTAGTTTGTAAGTTGAGCCTGTCTGCATCTTTTCCGGCTGATGATGGCTGAGTTTTTCAGCCATCATCTGCCTCCGACTGAGGCTTTTTACCTGTCAAATACCGCACTGATGGGTTACCATGGCAACTATGGTTTTTCTGTAGACCCCTATGCTTGTCATGATGATTCTGCTGTGAAAGCATTTAGCTGGCTTTCATGGGAGACCGCAAATTTTTGCTATACATAACAGAGCGATAGGATAATTGCAGCTTTAAGTCTCCTAATAGTTATGTAAACAGCTTATGTTTTTATAGACCCAGCGCTCCCTCCATTATGTCATGGCTAATATTGTCCAATATGTAGTATTGAAAATTGCTACTGTCATAACCCTTATTTGGGATGTTTATTGTCAAATAAAATTACCGTATATACTCAAGTATAAGCCAAGTTTTTCAGCACAATTTTTGTGCTGAAAAGTGCCCCCCTCGGCTTATACTCGAGTCACCGTGTGAAGGCTCAGTGGGAGGGGCGATGATCGGGGGCTGGAAGAGGCGGGGGAGGCTGTAATACGAGTGGGCAGTCACGTGGGCCCGCTCATTAGTGCAATGCAATATGCACTGCATCCCCCTGTCCATCAATGGCAGGGGGAGTGGTGCATGTTACATTGCACCATGTGTACCCCCCCCCCATATGACCAATATATGCCCCCATGCTGCCGCACAGCATAAAATAATAAATCATTCATATTTACCCTCCGTCGCAATGTGATCGCTGCGTTCTTCGGTCCTCCGCTCTTCATGCTTCTTCCTGCTTTTGCCGGTGTCATGTGACCGGCGGAGCAGCGATGACGTCATCTCTGCTGCGCCGGTCACATGACGCCAGCAAAAGCAAGAAGAAGCATGAAGAGCGGAGGACCGAAGGACGCAGCGATCACATAGCGACTGAGGGTAAATATGAATGATTTATTATTTTATGCTGTGCGTCATCATTGGGGCGTATATTGGTCATGGGGGGTCTATATACCCCTGTGGTGGTGGGGGTCTATATACCCCTGTGGTGGTGGTGAGGGTCTATATGCCCCTGTGGTGGTGGTGGGGGTCTATATACCCCTGTGGTGGTGTGGGTCTATGTACCCCTATGGTGGTTGGGGGCTATATACCCCAGTGGTGGTGGGTGGGCTATGTACCCCAGTGGTGGGGGGGATATGTACACCAGTGGTGGGGGGCTATATACCCCAGTGGTGGGGGGCTATGTACACCAGTGGGGCGGGGCTATATAACCCAGTGGTGGAGGGTATAAAAAAGGCTGGAAGTCTATATACCAGTAATGGAGGAATATGTACAGTGAGGGAGGTATATACCAGGATGAGGGGCCATTTACCATGATGGGGGCGCTATAAACCAGTGATCAGGGGCTGTATACAGTGATGATTGCTATATACCAGTGATGGGGGCGCTATATACCAGTGATGAGGGGCTGTATACAGTAATGATTGCTATATACCAGTGTCGGGGGCGCTATATACCAGTGATGAGGAGCAATATACGAGTATGGGAGTCTGCTGCATTTTCCACCCTAGGCTTATACTCAAGTCAGTAGGTTTCCCCAGTTTTTGGGGTAAAATTAGGGGCCTCGGCTTATACTCGGGTTGGCTTACAATCAAGTATATACGGTATACATAAAAACACACGTTTAAAATTTCATAAAAAATCATAAAATGTCTAAAAATCATATGGTCTTGGGGTATATTGATTTTATCATATGATTTTTAGAAGTTTTATTATTTTTTATGAAATTTTAAACGTGTGTTTTTATGTATAATTTTATTTGAGAATAAACATCCCGCATAAGAGTTATAACAGTAGCAATTTTCAATCATTTCAATACTACATATTGGGACAATATTAGGGAGGGAGCGCTGGGTCTATAAAACATAAGCTGTTTACATAACCATTACTTGGGACAGGGCCACACATGGAGCCCTACTGACCTACAGCAGCAACACCATCCAAACCTACAACAGATTGCTCCGGTGTTTAACCATTTGAAAAAAAGTCTCCTAATGGGGCTAAGAAATACAGCAAAATGGAAAAAAAAGTTTTATAAAATATTAAAATATAAAAAGCAATAGTTTTGCCGCATTGAAAATAAAGCAATTAAAAAAACACACATTTGGTATCGCTAAGGGGAAAAATAAAAGTTCTGGCTCTTGGAAGTTCGGGGAGGAAAAAACTAAAGTTCAAAAACGGAGAACCACTGGATTATGAAGGGGTTAATTGTATTTATGTAAATGAGCAGGAAATGTCTAATATCTGGCGCCTCATTTATCAAAACTGTATCTGCAACAAGGTCCCTGTTCCCGTAGCAACAATTGCAGATTCCATTCCTCAAAATTCTATAGAACATTGGAATGTGGTTGCTAGGGGCAACAATGACAGATTTTCTATTGGACAGCATTGATAATTGAGGTCTGTACATAATATTTGAACAATTCTCCTCACCCCAAGACCTATTATACTGAGCTGTTTCCTTCTTACCTGGTTTATCTTCATCCAGTGATCTGTCTGATGGTGAAGAATCACTCAGTTGGAATATAAAATCCAGGATGGAGGTGACACTGGTTGATGATTGTGACCTCCATAAGGCACCATTCCCATTCATAATGGGTTGGGCTTGGGTCAGACGTCTTCTGCTTGAGACAACCCAGTCGCTGTTTCTTATTATTTTTTGGATCGCTGCTGTTTGCAGGTTCAGGTCTTTATGGTGTCTGTATTTTTTGGAGATGTTCCTCTAGGTTGATATTGGCGCTGATATTTCTGCTCTCATTGAGGATGGCGTCATTATGCCTCTTCGTTATTCCAGTGACTAATCCTCCAAATTTTATCAGATTGATAAGAATGCCGCTCTGAAGCTCCTTATCCGAGAACTGCGCGGCGATCTCCCTATTCCTTCGTCCTGTGGGAATATCTTGTCGTTTGTTCTTGATATCCTCCAGATTATTTTGGTTGGACGCCATTTTTAAAGCGTCAGTGGTCATTTTCAGTAGTGTAGGGAATTTACACCCTAAAGCAAAGAACAATGCCTTAGACATTGCTCCCATCTCGCTCAGAACCCAATGTCTTGGGTTCTTCTTCTATCTCTGATCAATAGAAAGTAGTTTTTTTTCTTCTTTTATAACTAGGAAAAAATAAACTGCCTTACCCACCGAAGTCTGTAAGGCAATGACTGCCCTCAGGCTGTTACACTGGGATATAGCGTGGGATGATGTCACATCAATTGTGACATCATAGGATTCCATTAGTTCTAGAACTGTCAGTACATGCTACCTACAGCCCCCAATACATCTATGGAGCTGAGAAGTATCTGAGCCAACGCTATCTGCTGCTAAGTCAATCGCGATAGTGGTATCTAACTATTTTTTTTTTATCAGCTACCACCATGTGATCAGAGGGTACCAATTGGTTGCCACTTTAGTGCACCTAGTGGTCACATATTCAAGTCTCCTGGTTGGAATAGTCAAAAGTTAAATAATGTCTAAAATTCTAATTATTAAAAATAAATACAAACCCTTTCTTGCCATATTATGTCGTTTTTATACATTACATATAATCTGTAACATCCTGTTGGTATGGCCATAAAATTATCACATTATTCACCTGCACAACGATGACCCTAGAAATAAAAAGCAACGGCAGCCTCGTCTCCCAGAGCAGCAAATAGAAAATATCTTATGTACCCAAAAATGGCACAATAAAACGCCAACAGCTCATCCGGCTAAAAAATAATCCTTGCTGGAAAAAATCTAAGGCTAGGGTCACACTTGCGGCAGAATTTTTAAATCCTGATCCGGTTTTGAGCTGTAAAAAAGCTCAAAACCGGATCAGGAACCACTGCCCATAGGAGCCCATTATAATAACCAGATTGCACTAAATGCAATCTGGTTACTGGCTCCGGTTTTGCAGCCTGCGAGAAAAATCATGCAGGCTGCATTTTTCACAGCGATATTCCTGCCGCAGCATCTTTGTTATAATGGGCTCCTATGGGAGCCCATGCAGCTTCCGCAAGGCATATGTGATTGCCTGCGGCAGCCGGTGGCTTTGTTCATCCCTGCTGTTGCAGGGATGAACAAAGGGTTAAATATTAATATTCATTGTGGGCAACATGTCTCTAGGGGGTGTCCACCCCCCAAGAGACATGCTGTCCACACAGGACGGGCATGTCAGGGGTTAACTTAACTTTTAACCCCTTAGCCGCTATTGTCGGCTTTCATCTATTCTTTTTATTAAAAGCCGCCGGCTCCTGCATCAGGACCAGTATCCTACGCAATTTGCGTAAGCATTTTACAGAACAGCATCCTCAATGAGGATGTGGTGCTTACGCAATTTGCGTAGGATACTGGTCCTGATGCAGGAGCCGGCGGCTTTAAATAGAAATTACAGTTCAAAGCCGACAATAGCGGCTAATGGGTTAACTATAGAATTAACCCCTGACATGCCATCCTGTGTGGACAGCATGTCTCTAGGGGGGTGTCCACGTACATTACATACTGTATCTGCTTCACTGACAGGAGCCACCGCCAAACATTTAGTTTAATTAAAAGCCGATAATAGTCGCAACTTAAGAATTAATGCACATTAACCTTTCCTATGCCGACTTATGTGGTCAGCATGTCTGTAGGGAGGGTGAGCACTACCTACAGACATGTTGCCCACATCTTTTAACAACATTATCCCTTAGTTCATCCCTGCGGCAGCAGGGATGAACAAAGTATCCGGCAACCGGATTGCACATTCAGAGCAATTCGGTTGCTGGATTTTGGTTTAGGAACAAATTTTGCACAGCGGTGCAAGATGATTGATTAATGTACCTGGAAAGCAGGACATTCATACTCTGCAGCTTTGACAGCCGCGAAATTTGAATATGCCAGTAAATGCTGTCCAGGGTCCTGAAGTTTGCTTCAGGACTGCAGACAGCATCACAATCACACGCAGCACACACGCACTCACACATCACACTTGCAGCACACTCACATGCATATAGCCAGCCACACTCACCCAAAACACACATCACACTCGCATCACTGTCATGCATCAAACACGCTCCGTGTTTAATGCATGACAGTGTGCCTCCAGCCTTAGGTTTATGCACATCCATGCTAATCTATACCTGCATTTTTCATTCCCAGCAAAACCTATGAGATTCTGGAAAAGTCAGGCGCACACATTTGTTTCTTTCTCCTGACTGAAGCTTGGTTTTTGATCATGTCAATTCTTTTCTGCCTCGTTCTTCAGGCAAAAACGCAGACAAAATGCAGCAAAAACACGTAAAAAATGCAGATTTTCTCCTGGCAGGAAATCTTTGTTCACTAAGGCTGGGGTCACAGTTGCCATGCGTTTTTTTAAGTGATTTAACAAAACTCATGCTTTTTTTCATGTCAGCATGAGTTTTGTAAGGTGTGTGATGGCTCCCTGCGTTTTTGGGTGCGTTTTTGAATCTGCACCTAAAAATAGTGCTTGAAGTATTTTTTTGAGCGTTTTGAAAAACGCATGCGTTTTTGTAGAAAACGCATGCGTTTTTATAACATGGGTTCCTATGGGAAACGCATGCAAAAACGCATGTACAATTAGTACCTTTTAGTGCCATTCAAAAACGCATGCGTTTCCCATAGGAGCCCATGTTAAAAAAAACGCATGCGTTTCCGGAAAAACGCATGCGTTTTTTTAACATGGGCTCCTATGGGAAACGCATGCGTTTTTGAATGGCACTAAAAGGTACTAACTGTACATGCGTTTTTGCATGCGTTTTCCATAGGAACCCATGTTATAAAAACGCATGCGTTTTCTACAAAAACGCATGCGTTTTTGTAGAAAACGCATGCGTTTTTGGATATGCTCCAAAAACGCATGGGACAGTCACACATGCTTTTTGGCTATTTGGGCATGCGTTTTTTAACATGGGGGCCTATGGGTGCGTTTTTTACATGCGTTTTTGAAAACGCAGGTCTCCAAAAATGCATGTGAAAAATGGTACTGTGACCCCAGCCTCACAGAACATTCAGTTTTTCTCTGCTGTTTTGCTGCAGAAAAAAACACAGCAAAAAACGCAGTGTTTGAGCACAGCCTAATACGTCTCCAAACATTCACTGTAGAGAACCTCTTGGTGGCCCAGATCGCCCTCATTATAATCTGTCGTGTGCCACCACATGACTCGCACTGCCGTACATTTCTGTCCAAATGTTTTAACTATCAGAACTTTTTCTGAGTAATTGTTATTGACTCTGCAGACCGTGCATGGTCAGTCCTTCTCTGTATAAGCAGTGGAAATCGCCAGAATACTGATTAAAAATGCCAAAAATATCATTATTTTTGCACAACGTCAATTTTACCACATTTCAAACAGTTTTAACAAACAATTCGGTGAAAACGTTTCTATAAATTGTCCCTTATATGTGGATATGTGGTTGTGTTGTAGATTACAGCCCATCAGCAGTTTTCTATGATGGTGGCGAATTGTGGTGAAATGATATATCCCACTTCTCTATTTCTGTAATAACCAATCAGATCTACATTGTTGGTTTGTAAAGCAGGAAGAACATCTTATAATAATGTCCCACTGGGTTGTATAGGTTGTCATCAAGCTTTTCTAGAAACTCTGCAGTCCCAATATTATTACGTAATTAAAGAAGTTACTGGATTTAGGAAATTGATTTTTTCCAAGAACAGGACATGAACAGCAAAGGAGTGGACGAGCCCTTTATATGTTGTCCCTAGGGGCCATTTTTGGCGATGGTTGAGAGATGACAGTGGCTTCCATCACCTGATTTAATTCAATCAATTTGAAAACAATTCCTATGAATTCTGGAGTATAAACTGTGGTCGGTGAAATACCTGAATAATATATCATACAAACTGTATAATCCCTACAAATAGACTTTATTAATAGAACACAGATTTGCACATGAAAATTATTTAAAACTGATCACAATTATGGTACGACATATACAGATGTGGCCAAAAGTATTGACACCCCTGCAATTCTGTCAGATAATACTCAGTTTCTTCCTGAAAATGATTGCAATCACAAATTCTTTGGTATTATTATCTTCATTCAATTTGTCTTCAATGTAGAAACACAAAAGAGAATGAAGCAAAAAACAAAACATTGATCATTTCACACAAAACTCCAAAAATGGGCCGGACAAAAGTATTTCTCACACTGGGCCCTACATTATGCTGCAAAATTTGTTGGTAGTCTTCAGACTTCATAATGCCATGCACACGGTCAAGCAGTCCAGTGCCAGAGGCAGCAAAGCAACCCCAAAACATCAGGGAACCTCCACCATGTTTGACTGTAGGGACCGTGTTCTTTTCTTTGAATGCCTCTTTTTTTCTCCTGTAAACTCTATGTTGATGCCTTTGCCCAAAAAGCTCTACTTTTGTCTCATCTGACCAGAGAACATTCTTCCAAAACGTTTTAGGCTTTCTCAGGTAAGCTTTGGCAAACTCCAGCCTGGCTTTTTTATGTCTCGGGGTAAAAAGTGGGGTCTTCCTGGGTATCCTACCATACAGTCCCTTTTCATTCAGACGCCGACGGATAGTACGGTTTGACACCATTGTACCCCCGGACTGCAGGGCAGCTTGAACTTGTTTGGATGTTAGTCGAGGTTATTTATCCGACATCCCCACAATCTTGCATTGAAATCTCTCGTCAATTTTTCTTTCCCGTCCACATCTAGGGAGGTTAGCCACAGTGCCATGGGCTTTAAACTTCTTGATGACACTGCGCACGGTAGACATAGAAACATTCAGGTCTTTGGAGATGGACTTGTAGCCTTGAGATTTCTCATGTTTCCTCACAATTTGGTTTCTCAAGTCCTCAGACAGTTCTTTGGTCTTCTTTCTTTTCTCCATGCTCAATGTGGTACACACAAGGACACAGGACAGAGGTTGAGTCAACTTTAATCCATGTCAACTGGCTGCAAGTGTTATTTAGTTATTGCCAACACCTGTTAGGTGCCACAGGTAAGTTACAGGTGCTGTTAATTACACAAATTAGAGAAACATCACATGATTTTTCTAACAGTGCCAATAATATTGTCCTCCCCCTTTTTTATGTTTGGTGTGGAATTATATCCAATTTGGCTTTAGGACAATTATTTTTGTGTTTTTTCATTGAAGACAAATTAAATGAAGATAATAATAGCAAAGAATTTGTGTTTGCAATCATTTTCTGGAAGAAACTGAGTATTATCTGACAGAATTGCAGGGGTGTCAATACTTTTGACCACAACTGTACAGTGTCTTGAAAAAGTATTCACACCCCGTGAACGCTTCCACATTTTTTTATGTTAAGGCCGGCTTCACACCGTAGAGTGATCAGGTCCGGGGCTGTCCGATGTGAATTTCCGATTTCCACCCAATGCAGCCCTATGTGGCTGGATGGAACCGATGGCAGCTATTTGCCATCTGGGTGCCATCTGTCTGGAGGATCCGGCAGGATTCAGAGTTTTCTCCCCGACACAAAAACGTTGCTTCAACAGGTCCACTGACTGGCATGACTTTTATGCATAAAAGTGTGGAGGTGAGCAGGCAGCGGGGGTTAGCAGCCAGTAGCTGCTTGGTTTATCTGTCCTGGCAATAGAAAATACAGCAAAACCCTACTCATTTTTAGCAGGAAATTAAACACATTATTAATAAAAACAAACACAGAAACAGGTTTTTAAGTTAAAATACATTTAGTTACATACATTACACACAGGGAGGAGACCCCCTAGGTGGAAGACAGCACAATGGAGAGAGCACATGAGGGAAGAAGACAGCAGAATGGAGAGAGTACATGAGGGAAAAAGACAGCACACTGGGGGGAGAGAGACCATACAGGCTAGAGCACATATAGGGAGACAACTAGAATGAGAGTTCACAGGACAAAGTGCCTTAGCGTCCGCGCTGCTGCTCAAGAGATCACCAAAATAACCGGAATGTCTGGGAAAAAGGTTGCTTTATTACACCGACGCGTTTTGGAGCCCCTCCTGGCTCCTTCTTCAGGTAGATATCACTGAAGAAGGAGCCAGGAGGGGCTCCGAAATGCGTCGGTGTAATAAAACAACCTTTATCCCAGACATTCCGGTGATTCTGGTGATTTCTTGAGCAGCAGCGCGGATGCTAAGGCATTTTGTCCTGTGAACTTATCTACACCACAGTGAGCTGCGGAAGTGCGATCTCTGCAGCAGTTGCATTATCTGAGCGATCATACTGGTTGTGGGTGACACAACCTCACCAGGTGAGCAGTTTTCATTGTGTTGGTACCTCCAATGTTATAGGAGATAAGACCCTATTTGCGCATTCTCAACTCCACAGAACTAGAAGGAGAGAGTACACGAGGGCAGAGTGCACAGGGAAAAGAAAACTCAAAGGACACAGCACACAAGGCAAGAGACAGCAGGCAGGGGGAGAGTGCACGGTGTGGGAAGAGAGTGCACAGGGGTGGCCGCCAGAACCCACCCCATCATAACATCACTGCCTTCCCAATGCAACAGCATTGGGCCTCATCTAGTTTATTTAATAAATACCATTTTATTATATAGATATACATGTTGATTGAAATGAACAAAAGTAGTAGTAGCAGACCACTCAGTATCAGCCTGACAAGTCATTGCCATAGGGGCCTTTCTCCACCAGTAACCTTACAACTTCTTAACGTTGCATGTAGGAGCTGATAGCCTATAATTAGGACAAGTTATTAATATTTGATTGTAAAATAGCCATCATCCTTCATCAACATGGATGTTACCAGGCACTGTGGCGGTCATAATAACCCAGTGTATGTGGATAGGAGCTGAGTTGCAGTACCTCAAGACAGCCACTGCACAGTGTATAGAGCGCCAGAGTATAAGGGACTTGCTGACAACTGAGACGTTTTATGATTAAATCTGTAGAATAAAAATAAGAATTTGTAGCAAATAATAATCAATTTGAAAACTGCAATATTTTATTTTTAAAACTGCATGCAAACAAGATACCTTTTAATTAAATGGTATGAAAAATATTTTGGACAGGAATCTGCAAAGACAAGACAGTTAAAGCACCACTCCAGCAGGTTTTTGTTGTTCCACCACTGTTTGGTGCTTTAAATGTAAACCCCCCTGTCTAATACTCATCTGCTGCTGTTTTCGTTTCCCATTGCCAATGGTCTTGTTGTTGGTCTCCAGCGATTTATGACCTGATGGTGTGCTGCAGTGTTTCATGCAGCACACCAGAGGTCACAACTCAATACATCTCTATGGGTGCCTCATTCCAGCCAGTCATAAGTTACAGTCTCATTACTTTGTGTGTTTTGAGTGCTAATATGTCACAAAACTGCAAGCAAATCCTTATGCCAAAAAACTCAATGAGAATCCTGAAGTGTTGGGTACTTGCTACTAATTTTTCCTGTGCATATTTGGTGGAGAAATAATCAATTTTTGTCAGCATTTTTACTCCAGAAAGCAAGAAAAGCAAACAAGATCAGAATGCTATGAAAATGCTCTAAAATGATTTTTTTTTTACTGCTGCATATTTCTTGCCAAGAGATATAGGAATTGGTGTAGAAATGTGTGAAACCAAATCCTTAACGTGTGCACATAACCTTATTGTTGGGCCATGGATACTCCAGTGTGACAAAGTACAAGGGCAAATTATGTCACTTTTATTAATAAGAGTAAAAAATATTTCAAATTATGCTGTTTTTAGCATTTAAGAAGACAAGAAAACCCTTTAGGACAAAACAAGATCTACAGGATTTACAATGTACAATATTGATTAATAACAGCAAGCAATTACTGTAACTTGCTTATTTGACAATGATGGAAAAGATTCTAGTATTGTCTGGAGAGTGTTAGACACATTTGACCTTTCTGTGTATTACAATAAAGAAACATTTTCTGAAATTGTTTGAATGTCTTAGCTGTTTTTGGCACCACTAATGAATCAGCGGATCCTGGCAGGGGAATTGTTATGGAGACTGTGTGGTTCCTGGAAACTTTTAACCCCTTCATGGCCCGGGAATTTTTCATTTTTCATTTTCGTTTTTTGCTCCCCTTGCTTTACTGGACGAGTTGTACTTTCAGATGCAATCATTTATTTTACCATATAGTTTTATAAGGAAAATACAAAAAAATTCCAAGTGTGGTGAAATTGCAAGAAAAGTGCAATCCACGTTTGTTTTTTGCATTTTTAAGCCGCCATGTTCACTATATGGTAAAACCGACTTGACGGTGTGATGCCTCAGGTCGGTACGAATTTGTAGATACCAAACATGTATACCTTTACTGGTATCTAAGTGGTGAAAAAAAATTCGAAGTTTGAAAAAAAAAACAAAACCACTTTTTGTGCCATATTTTGCAACCCGTAACGTTCTCATTTTTCGGGATCTGGGGCCGTGTGATGGCTTATTTTTTGTGTCTTGAGCTGACATTTCTAATGATACCATTTTTTGGTGGATATGCTGTTTTGATCGCCCGTTATCCCATTTTATAGCAATGTTGTGGCGACTAAAAAAACGTAATTTTGGCGTTTGGACCATTCCATTACACAGTTTAGTGCTCTCATTAATAGATTTTATATGTTGATAGATCGAGCGATTCTGAATGCGGCAATACCAAACGTGTATTTTTTAATTTTTTTAATACTTTTATTGTGAATGGGGGAAAAGTGGGGTGATTTGAACTTTTATGTTTTTTTACAGGTTTTTAAAAATGTAATCTTTTTATTAATTCTTATTTTTACACTGCCCCTTTAAGAGGCACCTTGCTGCACAGTCCAATTGCTTCTGGGAGATACCGATGAGCTGCAGCTCATCAGTATCTCCCAGAATCGCAGACATGTTGTGGTTGGCAGCGCCTGCACTGTGCACTGTGACAGCATCTGGGGTCTAGCCAAGACCCCAGGCTGTCACATGACCGCTGGAGATCCCACGATATTAACACGAGATCTCTGATGCAGGTGGGGAAAGGAGCGTTCCCCGCCGCGGCCGCCTTGGATCCCACTGTCAGTGATTGACAGCGTGATCCAAGGAGTTAACAGCACTGATCGGATCCCGGATCCAATCATTGCTGTTACCCTGACATCTCAGCTGATGAGATCAGCTGAGATATCGGGGCTTTAATGTGAGCTCAGCGCCGGAGCTCACATCAAACATCCCTTACCGGACCATGACGTCCTCCTATGTCATAGGTCATGAAGGGGTTAAAGGGAACCTGTCAGCTCATTTTTGCCCCCTAACCTTTCACTACCTGTCCTTGCAGCTTCCTACTACATCCCTAACCATCTCTATCTGAGCTAAAACTGTCCTATAATGGTTGTAAAAAATGAGTTTGTTACTTACATGTTTGAATGCTAATGAGGCAACTTGACTACAGTATGTAATCATGCTGGACGTTCTCCAGGGCTCCATTCTTACCCCTCAATGCTGATTATTCATTCTAAAGCGTGGTTCAAAATTCAAGGCTCCTCCATCAGGGGGATTATCGGTTGTACAAGCACATGCTCCGGAGCCGGCCTCTATGCCAATGCACCCCACACTGCACAGGACCAGAAATGACATGCTGCCAGTGAATTATACCCAAAAGGAGGAGCCTTGAATTTTGAATTCGTGCTTCAGCATTAATGTTCATGCCCACCGGGGCATGATACCAGCAGTGAGGATGGGGGGAGACAATGGAGCCCTGGAGAATGCCCAGTGTGACTACATGCTGTAGTCAAGAAGTCTAATTAGCATACGGAGATGTAAGTAACAAACTCATTTTTTACAACTGTTATAGGACAGTTTTAGCTGAGATAGGGATGCACTAGAAAGCTGCAGGGACAGGTAGTGATAGGTTAGAGGGGGAAATTGAGCTGACAGGTGCCCTTTAAAGAGGGCTCCCAGTCTTTGTAATTAACATACCACTAAGGGTACCTTTACACGTTGCAACATTGCATGCAATTTCACTTGCAACTTACTGGTTGCAGTGAAATCATGGACACATTGTTCCATTTTGTTGTCGTGTACAAATGTAACAGTGTGTCCATGATTTCACTGCAACCAGTAAGTTGCAAGTGAAATTGCATGCAATGTTGCGACGTGTAAAGGTACCCTTAGCAGGACCCAGGCTAGGCCTTAGAATTCATCCTTTCACTCCTTCAAAGGAGAATAGCCTTTGCTCAAAATGTTTGTGAGTTTTGACTGCAGATTAGCTGTTCAGCAGGGGGGAGTTAGCTGCAGGGTAACGGTAGAGTCACATTCGAGAAAAACTTGCATTGCACTCAGCCTAATGTTAAGCAATCAGGCAGCTCAGATCTGTGAGTTTTTAAACAGCACTAGCAGGCTGAGGAAAGATTGTATCATGCTGCGATTCTCTTTCAAAAATCAGATCACTTGCACCCATACAAGTCTGTGGGTGTGAGTGAAACATTGGACTGCATTCGGATGACATCCAAGTGCAGAGCGATGCTGAGGCCAGCAATGGAGAATATGGAGAGATTAACCACTTCCTCCTCTCCGCACCTGTGATTCGATTGCAGGATCGGATTACAGTTGCATGACATGGTTCACCCTTGCAGGAAAGCCTGAGCAGAATGACGTTATCATATCACTTATGATGCTCTTGCATTGGATGCTATACGCTACTCTGACCCCACCCTAATTAGCACACTTGTTCAGAATCTTGGATTCTTGGATGGAACCAATGACAAAATCAGTAGGTGTAGGCAGGATTAGGAGGATAATTCCGACCATCAGTAGAGGAGACTTTTAACTACAAGACCTAGTTTTAACTAAATGACAGGCAAAGGCACAACCAACACAGCTAACTGCCTAACAAATGTGTCCCCTTGGGGTCCTTCACAAATAATTAGTGATCCCTACTAGTGGAAAATCAATAAATTAATTTTAATACAGTATTTGGGCCCTGTTGAAGGGGGAATTATTGTCAATGCACCTTCATAGTAATAGTGCCTTCTAAGTACGCTCCAATACACTTAAAATGACCCACAAAACAAAACTCACTCAACCTATGGAGAAAAGAGCCGTCAAAACACAGGCCTCTTCAACAAAGCAATTTGTTTATTACTTAACATGTCTAAAAAGATATAGTTGATGGTAGACCATGGATGGTAGATAAAAGCGATTGCATAATAATAGAAAATGTCTCTCTGCAGACCTCACATATCACATAGGCGGCCGTCACACGCGACGATATACATAACGATGTTAGAAACGATGTCAGGATTTGCGCATCGTCCGTACGATGTGTGAAATCGATGGTCGTTAAGTTACAAGCACAGACATCGCTAAATCGACTCCCCGATGCAGCGATCCTGCGCTCGTATGGGCGATCTACTTATCGTCTGTGCACATCGTTATCACACAGTCACACAGAAACCTCGTGAACGACTTCGGGCTAAATGTGGGCGTATTTGTTGGTCAATTTGAGCAGATAGGCGTGCTCTAAGGATTGTAACCACGTCCCTCTCTCCATGATTGGTCAGATGTGCGTGTAAACCAGGCACTACATAGGATTTCGCTTGTATGATATGTGTCTGAATCCCAATATGCAAAAAGACAGACCGTTCCAATCCAAGCCCCTACTACGCCGTCACCTCCATCCGCCTTGTGCGTCGTGCCCACTCCGCCTTGTGCGTCGTGCCAACTCTCGTTGGTCGTATCGTGCCGTCACACCCATAGACATCGTTCGAGCGATGCCTAATCAGGCACGTTCAAGCGATATCTATCCATATATCGTCGCGTGTGACGGCCGCCATAGATATACACTCACATAGATGTATACAAAGAGAAAAAAATATCTGCAAACATTTGTGTGAATTCATTCTATTTTTCATTATTGTTGGAGTGTTTGTTGTAAATGTTTCTGTCTATTATATCTTTACAATTAAGGTAAATTGTATTTCACTGTATTATTGATATCTGAATAAGATAGTAGTCATGGCTTAAAGGGAACTTGTCACCTGATTTTAAGTCCCTACACTATCTTTAGCTGTCCCTACACCTTCCTAGCAGCTCCCTATCTATCCCTTTCTTATCTAAAGTGTCCCTATTAAACATGTGTAAGGCTGCCTTCAGATTTGCAGATGCCTCCGCAGCGTTTTGCAGAGGCATCTGCAAGCATCTGCATGCAGACGGCAGCCCCTATGTTTATAATGGAGCGCACGGCGGTCTGCAGATGCTTGCAGACCGCCGTGCGCACCCATTCACTCCTATATGTGATCTGTGCGCAGGCGGATGCCTGCGTACAGATCACACACTCTCGTACGCCGCCATCTAGTTATTATTATTTATTTATAGAGCACCATTGGTTCCATGGTGCTGTACATGAGAAAGGGTTACATACAAACAAGTTAAAAATACAATGAACAAACTAAAAGTGACAGACCGATACAGAGGGGAGAGAGGACCCTTCCCTTGCGGGCTTACCAGGGGCGGAACTACCGTGGTGCAGCTGGTGCAGCTGCACCAGGGCCCCGACCCCTAGGGGGCCCCTGAAGGCTCCAGTGTCGGTCCGTTCCCCTTCCTTACAGGTGGGTGTTAGTGGCCGCAGGAGCGCATCTCCAGCATTCATGACAGCGCTCAGTGCCCGCGGCTTTATTGTGGCACTCTCAGTCCCGGGTGGGGGTGCTGTTAGTCTGCACCGCCGCCGGCCGGCCGCGGCTTTATTGTGGCACTCTCAGTCCCGGGTGGGGGTGCTGTTAGTCTGCACCGCCGCCGGCCGCCCGCGGCTTTAATCTGGCACGCATTCCCGGGGGAAGGGGTGGATGTGCTGTTGGATTGCGCCGCCGCCGACCACCCGGATTACAGCACAGCATTCAAGTGAAGCAGAGGGGTCTGGGAGAGTCGGCGCTGCTTCACTTCCTGCCTCTTCCAAGCACACCCTCTCCAGAATACAGTGAGAAGGTGGCGGTGACTGAGGGCTCCAGCCAGGTAAGAGCCCCAAAGCAGGGCTTTGGTGGGGGTGGGGGAAACAGCCACTGACAGTCAGAGCCCCAAGGAACCCCTAGGGGGGCACTGTGAGGGAAACTCAGCTGCATCAAGGAAAGGGGGCCCCTAGGACTCCTAGAGGCCCCTCCTCTTCCTTAATGCAGCCAAGCTTCTCCCCTAGGACCCCCTAGGTGCAGGACCCCCTTGATGCAGCCAAGCTTCTCCCTCTGGACCCCCCTTCCAAAGGGGGGGGGTCCTGGGGGCAGCCGATCTCCCCAAGCTTGGGGATAAGCTTGGATGCATCAAGGAAGGGGGTGTCCTGAGGCCCCAGGCCCCCCCCTTCAGAAGGGGGTCCTGGGGGAGAAGCTCGGCTGCATCAAGGAAGGGGGGGCCCATAGGACTCGAGCTTCTCCCCCAGGACCTCCCCTAGGGCCCCCCCTTCCTAGATGCAGCAGAGCTTCTACCCCAGGTAGGGGGATAAGCTTGGATGCATCAAGGTAGGGGGTTCTGGTCCTGGGCCCCCAGGACCCCCCCTTCGGAAGGTGGGTCCTGGGGGAGATGCTCGGCTGCATCATGGAAGGGGGTGTCGCTTCCGTGATGCAGCCGAGCTTCTCCCCCAGGTATGTTGTCCGCACTTCCGTACCCGTATCAAAGAATGCACCGCGGGGACGGAAGTGCGCCTGCCGCCATATTGGATATGGGCACCGCCGCACATCCCACCGCCAGTAGCTGCCATGCCCACCACCAGCCACCACCACCGGACCGCTCCCAGCTGCACATCCCACCGCCAGCAGCCGCATGGCCATCACCAGCCACCGGACCGCTCCCAGCTGCACATCTTACCGCCATTAGCCGCCATGCCCAGTACCAGCCACCGGACCGCTCCCAGCTGCACATCCCACCACCAGCAGCTGCCATGGCCAGCACCAGCTACCGCCACTGGACCGCTCCCCGAAGCCCAGCCAGGCACAGGGGGAGCTGCAACACCCACCATGGAGACCCCCACTGACCCTATGCTCCTCCACCATTAACCCCTTCCATCCTGCGCTGACCACCGAGCCTCCATCCTGCGCTGACCACCTCATTCCCGGTTCAAGCTTCCATCAACGATGGGTGAGACCGGGTGAGGCCGGAAGGGGGTGTGTAGGTGTGTGTCTGTGTGTGTAGGTGTGTGTGTGTCCACTTAGCCGCCCCCCGCATCCCGCCGCCGCACTGATCCTCGCCCTCCGATGCGATAGCATCAGGCACACATCTAGTATATATATATATCCTCCTTGAGGCTGTCTTGGGCTATATATGTTATACCAGGCTATGCTGGGCTGTATATATTAACTGGAGGCTGTTTTTGGCCTGTATATATTACCTGGAGGCTGTGCTGGACTGTATACAGTGCTTTTTTTGTGGCGGTACATACCAGTACGCCGTACCGGAAAATCTGAAGACCAGCGGTACATACCACTACGGCGTACTGGAAAATGCACCACCGCTATCTCTGCTGCTGCCACCAGGGCCGTCGACAGTGGGCGGTGTCTCCCCGGCGGCTGCAGCAGTGGCGTGGCGGGGGGGGGGGTGGTCCGCCCCCGGCGGCACGTGTGTGGGGGCGGCAGCAGGGCTGTATTTACACAGGTGAGCGCGAGCGTTTTTTTTGTTTTTTTCTTTACCTCCCTCCCCCAGACTCCATATAAAAACTGGAGTCTTTGTGGGGGAGGGAGGGTGTCGCCGCTGGCAGTGCATTGCCGCCCGGCCGCGGCGCCCACATGCACCGTGCCCCGCTTCCGGCCCCCCAGCGCTGAGAGCGAACACACTGACAGGAAGTCGCTGGGAGCTCTCCTGCTTCCTGTCCCGTGATGCCTCCAAGTGCTGGTGCGGTGGAGGCGGCTGCAGTGCTGGCGGCTCCTCCACCCAGCCGGCCCCCCAAGGACCCGGAGAGGTAAGGGAAACTGTGCAGGGGATAGGGGACAGAGGGAAAAAGGAGAAGAGGACAGGGGGGCAGAGGAGAAGAGGACAGGGGGGCTGAAAGACAGGAACAGGGGGACAGATAAGAGAATAGGGGGGCAGAAGGACAGGAACAGGGGGACAGAGAAGAGGACAGGGGGACAGAGAAGAGGACAGGGGGGCAGAAGGGCAGGAACAGGGGGACAGAGGAGAAGAGGACAGGGGGGCAGAAGGACAGGAACAGGGGGACAGAGGAGATGACGAGCAGCTGGAGGGACAGAGGAGAGGAGGACGGGTGTGCAGCAGGACAGAGGAGAGGAGGACGGGTGTGCAGTAGGACAGAGGAGAGGAGGACGGGGGTGCAGGAGGACAGAGGAGAGGAGGACGGGGGTGCAGGAGGAGAGGAGGACAGGGGTGCAGGACAGAGGAGAGGAGGACGGGGGTGAAGGAGGAGTGGGGCTGTGTGTGGTGATAATGGCAGCTGTACCAGGTGTCTCTGCCTCCATGCGGCAGCCTCCACCATCATCTCCACCAGGGAGAGTGTGATGAAAGGTACAATATAGAGGACACAGTGTGAGAGGACAGTGGGATTATTTGTTCAGGAGCGCAGTGTAGGGCAGATATTTTTATTTAGACAGAATTATAATGACACTCTTATTTTTAAGGGCACCGTGTCAGGATGTGCTGCAGAAAAGTGGGGAAGATGGAAGTCAGCAAAGACGTGAAAAGTCATCATGGCGTCAGGACAAGATAAAGAAAAGAAAAAGACGACCCCGATCAGAGACAAGGTCATCTATAAGGTACCTGGATGTAAATGATTATTTGTGATAATAACATTCTCATCAGTGTTGTGGTTCATGTTTGGTCTGATGAGGACTGGTAACAACAACTCCCAGTAGTTCTTACCATTAGTAAGGACATACTGGAAGTTGTAGGCTCATGAGATACAAATATGTATATGGGTTTGCCCTGACATTACAATTGATGTACTATTGATGAATGTTTTTCTAGAGATGGTGGTTCTAAGCATCACAACCCTCATCAGTACAGAAATTCCAGAAATGTATCAGAACCACCATCCCTACAAAAACATTCATCAATAGTACATCAATGGAAGGAGCAGGGGGATGCAGGACGGAAAGACCAGGGGAATGGAGGATGGAGAGACCAGGGGGATGGAGAATGGAGGATGCAGGAGGATGGAGGGAACATGGGGATGGATGGAGTGATCAGAAGTGAATGACGAGACGTAGGGCTGCACCCCCTCCCCCACTCCCCAAACTCGGCCGGCGCCTGACAGCACCCCCCCCCCCCCCCGGCTCTCGCCTCGGGGAATGCGTACCAGGAAATATTTTTTTACAGAAAAAGCACTGACTGTATATATTGCCTGGTGGCTGTGCTGGGCTATATGTTTACATTGCTTTGTTGCCACTATGAGGGGGGGGGCCCCCGAAAAATTCTTGCACCGGGGCCCACTACAGTCTGGGTCCGCCCCTGGGGCTTACATTCTACAGGGCAGTGAGAAGAGAGACAGTAGGTTGGGTCTGTTCTGGTGGTGGAGCGCCAGGTCTGATGGTGGTTAGAGCATTGGGTTCAGTGGTGGTGAGGTGGCACTGTGGTCATTGCAGGCTGTAGGCTTTTCTGAAGAGATGGGTTTTCAGGTTCCGCTTGAAGGTTCCGAGTGTAGGGGATAGTCGGACGTTTTGGGGTGCATAATTCCAGAGAATGGGGGATGCTGGGGCGAAGTCTTGCAGTTAGATGAGGAACGTACAAGAGTGGAGAAAAGAAGAAGGTCTTGGTCTATAAAAATATAGCTATATAAGAGAAGTGGACAAGGGAGGATAAGTGGTCATTCAAGAAAGGGAAACATTTGCATGAAGCATTTAATATATTATCTGATGAAAAATGTTACTATATGAAAAATATGACACCCAAAAACCCAAATATGACAATATTTTATCATTTGCCAAAGATTCACAAGGATCCCTTAGGGCCACTTTACACACACCAACTTATCTGTCCAACTTCTGACCAACTTGCTGGTTGCAGTGAAATCGTGGACACATTGTTCCATTTGTACACAGCCACAAAATGGAGCAATGTGTCCATGATTTCACTGCAACCAGTAAGTTGGTCAGAAGTTGGACAGATAAGTTGGTGTGTGTAAAGTGGCCCTAAGTACCTCCTGGTTGCCCAATTGTATCTGGCATTGGATCCTTGACAAGTCAATTATCACAATTTATAGACTAAGGTCCCATTCACACACTGCTTTTTTTGCTGCATATTTTTAAGCACAAGCTCATCACAAACCAGGAGTGGGTGATTAAACATATAATTGGAGCACTTGTTTCTATAACCTTTCCTCTGAGTGTGCCACTCCTGGTTTTGATTGTTCCACTCCTGGCTTTTTTTGAGCTTGTGCGTAAAAATACGGAGCAAAAAAAGCAGTGTGTGAATGGGGCCTTAGGCTATAGTGACACAGTGCATTTTTGGTGCGTATTTTGAGGATCTACTTTTTCAGCTGTAAAACAGATCCGCTTTTTCAAAAATGCATCATCCATTCACTCAGTACGTTTTTGATGCGTTTTTTGCAGATGCATTTTTTTTTTAGCAAATTCAACAATGGTGCAATGGAAAAAGCGGATCAGGACAAACACCCGAGGCTATGTTCACATGCTGCACAATTGCAGCGCTTTTGATCCACTAATTGCGGATCCGCTATTGCAGTGGAATGCCGTGAAACGCATTAACGTTAGCTGTCCCGACAAATCAATAAAGGTAGCAAAAAACGATTAAGCACTCCTAGAACATAACCTTTAACTACTATTATTTAATTAGAGGCAAACCTCCAAAAGAATAGGGGAGAGTTTAAAACCAGCAAAACACACAAACATGAACACATGTCATGCAAGAGAAAGCGGACAAGCCACTATAAATCACTTGCATGCTGTCTGATACCTTCACACACAAGGGATCAAGTTACAAAGCCTTAAGGTGGGTTTACACGCTTCAATATCGTTGCGATATCGCAACTCAATGGCGCGGGAGCACGCATTTAGTGCACGTTTCTCCCGCATCGCATTGGATGTTTACACGCTGTGATATCGGAATACAACGTCCGTGCAATGTCTACGCCCTTCAACCCGGGAACGATCCTTTAACATGGGAGTGAATGGGTGACGTTTCAAATCGCATCATAGTTGGGCGTTTACACAGCACGATCCCGCTCCAATCTCCCTTCAATATCGGGGCATTGAATAGCACGCGCATTCAATCCCCGATATCGCATTGACATCGTTCCTGCATCATATTAGACGTTCACACCATACAACGCAGGAACGATATTGGGTCCAACGATCGAACCACGTGACTTTTCATTGAAATTGGACGCCGATATCGCAACGTGTAAACCCGCCATTAGGCTGCTTCCACACTGCAATTTTTTCACTGATCAGTGTCCATCAGATTTGTGTGCCAAAACCCGGAGAGAAACCAGGAGAGGAACTTGCAGAGAAAAACTATAATTGAAAGATTGACACCTGTTCTGAGTTTTGGAGACACTCCTGGTTTTGGCACACAAATCTGATGGACACTGATCAGTGAAAAAACTGCAGTGTGGAAGCAGCCTAAAGCTCATAGGTATCTTTATTCTCCTACCAAGATTTCAACCTGAGTAGGCTTTACATATGTTTGCACAGTCCTATACTTAACAGTACCAGCCTGTAATTCAAGGATCTCAGACAATGTGTGAAGTGAGAGATAAAGCATTCCCATTTAAATATGGAACAATTTTTCCAGTAATCTTTCACGGTCTATTCTCTATTCAGCCATCCCAGGGTCCCTTGTCCTTGTATCAATCAGTCTGAGAAGTCAGTGTGTCACTAGCACATCATTATGCCATCATCTTCATTTTTCCGCTCCCAACTCCTTTCTTTGGCCCCATCATCAGTGGAGCTCTGGCTGTATAGGGAAAGCTGATTATCAGCAATCCCACAGCAGTTATGGTAAAAGATAGTGTCTAGACAGAAAAAGGCTAGGATCACACTTTAAACCTGAATTGCGTTCACCGCATCCAGATCCGGATGCGGTGAACGTAATTGCCTCCAGACATTCAGCAATCCGGGAACCGGATTGCTCAGGATGTGTAGTCCTGAGCAATCCGGTTACCGGATAATTTGCTCATCCCTGCTACCGCAGGGATGAGGAAACTGTTCTGTGTTCTGTAAAACTTTAAATTTAATAAATAAATGTTTGTTTAATGTCTCTAGGGGGTACCCAGTCCCCCTAGAGACCTTCCACCCACTCAGGTGGACACATACTGCTGTAATGTGTTATGTACAACAGCTGACTCCTGTCAGCTGTTGTACAGTTTTATGAATGAAAGCGCCGGGCACCTCAGAGCGGCGCACATACTATTGCTATTAGTATAGTATGTGCGCCGCTGTCTTAGGTCCTGAAGCCTTATACAGTAGATCTATGGGCAGCGCTGCCCATAGATCTTACTGTAAGTGGCAGTCTATGGGCAGCCGGGATAAGTAAAGTATACGGGAACCGCATTGCTCAGGATTACACATCCTGAGCAATGCGGTTACTGCATTGCGTATGTTACAACCGCTCTGAAAACTGCAGCCTGCATGATTTTTTACACAGGCTGCAGAGCCGGATGCGGTAACCGGACTGAATGTAATGCAATCCAGTTATTATAATGGGCTCCTATGAGGAGCGTTTCCTGATGCGGTTTTGAGCTTTTTAAAAGCTCAAAACCGGATCAGGATTTGAAAAATCAAACGCAGATGTGACCCCAGCCTAAATCTGAAAACATAATAACAAACAATATACAAGAAGACACAATATATACCTTTGTTCGGGATTTACCGTATATACTCGCGTATAAGCCGAGTTTTTCAGCCCAAAAATTGGGCTGAAAAGTCCCCCCCTCGGCTTATACGCGAGTCATACTGCCGGCGAGTACACAGGCCGCCCGCCCGCCACCCCCATCAGTATACAGGCGCCCCCCCATCAGTATCCAGGGCCCCCCTGCTGCCGCAAACCTGTAAAGTAAGATTATACTTATCCTTGTGGCCGCCACTGCTCTGCATCGTGCTCCTCCGACCTCTTCCGGCTTCTTCCGGCTTCCTCCTCCGATGGGCGCAGGCAATGACGTCATTGTCTGTGCACCAGAGGAGGAAGCCGGAAGAAGCCGGAAGAGGCCGGAGGAGCGCGATGCAGAGCAGCGGCGGCCACAGGGATAAGTATAATCTTACTTTACAGGTTTGTGGCAGCAGGGGGACCCTGGATACTGATGGGGGGCGCCTGTATACTGATGGGGGTGGCAGGCGGGCGGCCTGTATACCTCTGGGGCTGCTGCTGTATATACCTCTGGGGCTGCTGCTGTATATACCTCTGGGGCTGCTGCTGTATATACCTCTGGGGCTGCTGCTGTATATACCTCTGGGGCTGCTGCTGTATATACCACTGGGGCTGCTGCTGTATATACCACTGGGGCTGCTGCTGTATATACCACTGTGGCTGCTGCTGTATATACCACTGGGGAGGCTGCTGTAACACTGCTAGGGCCTGTATATACCACTGGGGAGGCTGCTGTATACCACACTCCTGGGGGCTGTATACTTGTGCTGGGGTCCACCCTCGGCTTATACACGAGTCAATAGGTTTTCCCAGGTTTTGGGGGCAAAAGTAGGGGGGTCGGCTTATAAACGGGTCGGCTTATACACTAGTATATACAATATCTCTTAAGAAATCAGGTTTTATGCCAAAAAAATTATTTCATTTGTGCTATTTTTATACGTTTTTTTATGTGTGAGTTGTATTAGTAATAATTTTAATCCCTTCAACTTGGAGCGATTTTCATTTTTCCAGTTTTCATTTTTCCTTCCCCTTCTTCCAAGAGCCATAATTGTTTTATTTTTCCATCACTATGGACATCATAACAGGGCTTTTTTTTTTGAGGTACAAGTTGTACTGTCACATGAAATCATTTATTTTACCATACAGAGTACAGAAAAATGGGGAAAAAAAATTCCAAGTGTGGTGAAATTGCAAACAAGTGCAATTACACTTGCTTTTTGTTTTTTTATCCAATATGTTCACTATATGGTAATACTGACAAATCAGCATGATGCTTCGGGATGGTATGAGATCGTAGATACCAAACATGTATGGTTTTACTGTTATCTAAGTGGAAAAAAAAATTCTGAAGTTTTTAAAGAAAAAAAATTGCACTTTTGCATAATTTTCTGTGACCCATAGCGTTCTCTTTCTTTGGGATCTGAGGCTGTGTGATGGCTTATTTTTTGCATCTTGAGCTGTTGTTTCTAATGATACCATTTTTTGGGTGGGTTCAATGTTTTAATCGCCCCTTATTGCACGTTATTGCAATGTTGCGGTGACCAAAAAAAATCAATTTTGTCATTTGTACTTTTTTTTCCATTATACAGTTTTCAGATCTGATTAATTGACTTTATATGTTGATAGATTGGACATTTCTGAACGCGGCAATACCAAATGTGTGTATTTTTTTTTTATAGTTTTATTTTCAATGGCGCAAAAGGGGAGTGATTTGAACTTCTCTGTTATTTTTTTGTACTTTTAAAATCTTTTTTTTTTTATCATGATTTTATTTGGCCCACTAGGGGAACTCAGTAGTCCACAGTCTGATTGCTTCTCTTGTCTTCATATGAGCTGCTGATCATCTAAAGGCAGGGGAAATTATCACTTCCTGCTTGTGACCTCACTGGGTCATCACCAGCAGGAAGTATTTGCAGACAACTTCCATAGTCATCAAAGGACCCCAGGCTGTCTAGGTAAATCATGGAGGTACCATGATCGCTTTGTGGGGAACGGCATGATCCCTGCTGCTGTGCTGTGAATCACGCTGACAGTGACTGACAGTGCGATCCTAAGGGTTAACAGCGTTGATCAGATCGTGGATTTGATTGGCGCTGTTAAATGAGAACAACTGAGAGTGTGGGGGGGATGTGAGCTCAGCATGTGAGTTCGCATCAAAGGGTGGGAGGTGACCTATGACGCACATGTGTGTCGTGAAGGGGTTAATATGTACATTGATTCTCATCTTTTCATTTTTTCAAATAATAGCTTTTATGTGTAAAAATCTCATAGAACATACATGTTTTTAACTTTTATATATATATTTACATAGGGTATATCCTTATATGTTTATATACATGTCTAAAAAGGATTATTAGAAAATCCACCTACCTGAGTTTACTTGGGTGGGGTTGAAAGTAGCTGCCACCTACACACCCTAGTGATTAAACAAGAAGAACTAGTGATGTAGCAGTAAGGAGGGAGCAGTTTATTAAGACATCTTGTTCAAAATTCTATTAATGCTTACTATACCTGAGGAAGGCCATGCAGGCTGAAACGTTTTATATGTATATTGCTATAATAAAAATTAATTCCTTAAACCATCCACATCTTTCATCAAATTCTGTAACCCAGGAGCACATGGGGTTTGCATGGGGCTTGCCGAATACGGGCAGCACGTCGGCCATTAGGCGGCAGATCTGGCAGATGTGGCACCACCTGCCGGATCTGCTGCACATCAGCGAAAACCGCTGATGTAGAAGGAGCCTAAGTGCAATAATTTTCCGGAGAAATACTTAATTTTCTTGAAAAAAGCTACCAACACATTTAGACAAGACTGTATATATATTCAAACTAGTTAAAATAGTATCTTTTATCACATTTGTTTGAGGAAGGGCAGAGTGGCTAAAAGGGATGGTCTGAAGGTCATAGTAAATTTAATTCTCAATCCATTATCTATTTGATGCCATAATCTAAGCTATTTTCTAATATATTTGTATTAAAATTCCCGTACAATTCCTAACTACTCTTTCTAACTGCTATTGTATTTTATTTTTACTTCATGTACGATTACCATTTGTTTGAGAATTCCAGTGGGATACTCTAATGAAGTGTCATCTGTGGCAGAGTCTTTGGCAGTGACCGCAGCCTCTGCCTCCTACCTGAAATGAAGCATCATCATTGATTATATGCAATTTGCAATGACAGTACCCACTCTGTTGTCAGTTCAGCTCCGCAGTGATGTGCCATAAACACAGCTATGTCACAATACAAGGAAATCAGTGCTGTAGAGTGGTGACATTACTAACATTACCACTCATCAGAGTTGCAAAGTCAAGTACAACTTTTTAAAAAAGTATTCAATGATTTTAAGTGACTTGTTTTATATCCATGTGCTTTCATTTTTCTGTTTTCTTTTCAGGTTTTCATTTATGGACTTTGTTAGATTCAGTGGACTATGTCGGACCTGCATGGGATTTTTTTTAATAAAGTGGTGAACAGGGGAATGTGTCTGTGTGTGTTTATTTCAATAAAGTATTTTGGTGTGTGTTTTTCCTTTTTATAGCTGTGCTAGGAATGGGGGTGTCTGATAGACAGCTCTCCATTAGTAGCATCAGGGTTTGATGTCAGCTGTGTTTTTGGACACTACAAAGGCTATGGGTTGAACTAGATGGACTTAAAGTCTTCCTTCAACTTTAAAAACTATGTTACTATGTTACTATGTTACACAGCTGACATCAAGCACAAGCACCATTAGCTTGATTGCCAAATTATCAAGGCATCAGTAAGTCAAGGTGATGTGGCAGAATTAAACCATCTCTTGTGGTACTCACCTTCTGGTGTGGCTGCAGATTGGTATTAGTAGGCTGGGAAAGGCTCAATAACCATTGATCTTCCCACACTGATAATATCAGCTCAAAGATGTCTGATTTACTTTTGCTGGTTACCAAAAATGAGGATTACCTCGTGTCATTTTTTTCATTTATTTAAAGTGGGGAAAATTTGTATTTGATACACTAGCAATTTTGCAAGTTTTCCTACCTGCAAATAATTGCAAGGTCTGTAACTTTTATCTAAGGTACACTTCTGCTGTGAGAAGCAGAATCTAAAAAATATCCAGAAAATCAGATTGTATGATTTTTCAATAATTAAATTGTATTTTATTGCATTAAAAAAAAGTATTTGATTCCCTACCAACTGCTAAGGTTTCTGGCTTTCACAGACTTGTTAGGGTGCGTGCACACGATCAGTGTACACAGCGTTTTGGATGCAGTGTCTTTGCGCTGCGTCCAAAACGCTGCGTAGTACAGTATAAGCATAGTGGATGGGATTTCAAGAAATCCCATCCTCACTATGCGTAACCTGCCCGCAGCGTGTTTGGAGCTGCGGTGTGGGTTGTCGGCATTTACGCTCCGGAGTCGGAAGTTGCTGCTGAGTCGGAAGTGGCTCCCATCTGGTGACTACAGGGAGAAGCCACCCTGCACCCGCCACACATGGTGAATACAGGGCGGCTGCAGTCTCCCTGCGACCACCCGCGGCTTCACTCAGGTCCTCCGGACCGTGTGCACACACCCTTAGGCTGGTTTCACACTGCAGTTTTTCCCTGATAAGGCCCCATTCACACACTGCTTTTTTGCTGCATATTTTTACGCACAAGCTCAAAAAAACGAGGAGTGGCAAACTCAGAGGAAAGGTCTATTAGAAACAAGTGCTCCACTTATATGTTTAATCACCCACTCCTGGTTTGTGATGAGCTTGTGCTTAAAAATATGCAGCAAAAAAAGCAGTGTGTGAATGGGGCCTAAGGTTCCATCTAGTTTGTGTGCCAAAACAAGGACTGTCTCCAAAACTCAGAACAGGTGCCAATCTTTCAATTACACTTTTTCTCTGCAAGTTCCTCTCCTGCCTTTGGCACACAAACCGGATGGAACCTGATCAGGAACAAGACTGCAGTGTGAAACCATCCTAAGGGTGCATTCACACATTGCGTATTTGCTGCGTATTTTTACGTGAGTGCTCTTGCAGTTTTTGTAGCCAAAACCAGGAGTGGCTGATTAAAACCAGCAGTGGGTGATAAATACAGAAGTGGAGCACTTGTTTCTATTAGAATTTTCCTTTGATTATTCCACTCCTGGTTTTGGCTACAAAAACTGCAACAGCAGTGCGTAAAAATACGCAGCAAATACACAGTGTGTGAATACACCCTTAGGGCGGCTTCACACTGCGGTCAGGTCCAGTCCGGAGCTGTCAGGGATGAATCTGACAGCCCCGGACTGGATCTGAACACAGAACCGGAGGGCGCCAGATTGCCCTTGATCCTCCTGGACAGATGGAAACCGGATGGCGGATAGTGCCATCTGGCTCCATCCGGCCCCATAGGATACAATGGGGCCAAAATCCGGTCCGGAGCTGTCCGGACCAGACCTGGCCGCAGTGTGAAACCACCCTTAGTCTATCTTTAAGAAGCCCTCCTACTTTGCACTCATAACCTGTATTAATTGCACCTGTTTGAACTTGTTACCTATATAAAAGACACCTGTCCACACACTCAATCACACTCCAACCTTTCCACCTGGCCAAGACCAAAGAGCTGTCTAAGGACACCAGGGACAAAATTGAACCCCCGGAAAGGGTTTGAGATGGGCTTCAGAAGACTATGCAAGCAACTTGGTGAGAAGGCAAAGACTGTTGGAGCAATTTTTAGAAAATGAAAGACAAGATTACTGTAAATCTTCCTCAGTCTGGGTCTCCATGCAGGACCTCACTTCATGTAATAAGGATGATTTTGAGAAAGGTCAGGAATCAGCCCCTGACTACATGGGAGGACCTGGTCAATGACGTGAAAAAACTGAGACCACAGTCTGATAGACAGTAAGACACTATGCCGCTATGGATTAAAATCCTACAGGGCACACAACATTCCCCTGCTCATGCCAGAACATGTCCAAGTCCATTTAAAGTTTGCCAATGACCATGTGATATTTCAGTTTTTCTTTATTAATAAATTTGCACACATATCTACATTTCTGTTTTTTTTCAGTCAAGATGGGGTGTAGAGTGTACATTAATGAGAAAAAAATGATTTTTTTTTAATTACCAAATGGCTGCAATGAAACAAAGAGTGAAAAATTTAAAGGGGTCTGAATACTTTCCGTACCCACTGTATAATCACATCACATGCACTGTGTGCTGTGAGAATTTGCTGGGAATGCTGCAAGTTTCCATTTTTCGTTTTCATTTTTTCCTGCCTTTCTTCCAACAGCCATAACTTTTTTATTTTTCCATCAATATGGCCATATGAAGGCTTGTTTTTTGAGGGACAAGTACTTTGAATGATCCCACTCATTTTACCACACATTGTACTGGCAATTGTACTGGCAAATGGGAATAAAATTCCAAGTGCCGTGAAATTACAAAATAACAGTGCAATTCCTCTATGGTTTTGGGAGTTTTTATATACCATCTTTACCATGTATATGGTAAAACTGACCTGGCAGTTTGATTCCCCAGGTCAGTGCAATTCCATAGATAATATATATGTATAGTTTTGTTTTTTAATTTAAGTGGTGAAATAAAATCAAGAAATTTGTCAAAAAAAGGATTGCGCTTTTGTTGTCATTTTCCAAGAGATGTAACATTTTTCAAAGGAGTGGAAGGTCCGACATCCAGGTAGGTAAAAAAAATACTTTTATTAAGATGTTTTAAAAACACCTACTTTAATTAACTGATACAATGAACTTTGGGTTTTCATTGTCTGTAAGCTATGATCATCAACATTAACATAAATAAACACTTTAAATAGATCACTCTGTTTTTAATGACTCAATATAATATATGTGTTTCACTTTATGTATTTAATTACTGAAATAAATTAACTTTTTGATGATATTCTAATTTATTTAGATGCACCTGTATGCTATTACCGTACTTGTCTGGCCATGCCATGATGTTCGGAGTGCCAAAACAGTTATTCTGTGCTGACAGAGTTCCTTTAATTTATATATTGTATGAAGGTGTTTACCGTGTATGGCACCATTGTCATCTCTATAGCAGGCCTCATTCTCTATTGCTACCTTTTTTTGCACTTTTTATATGTTTCATGAGAGGAAGCCAGACATTTCTTGTGTATGGGGGCCGTCACACGGAACGATATCTTGCCCGATATTGTTTAAGCGATCTCCTTTTTGATCGCTTAAGCGATATCGGGCAAGATATCGTTGCATGTAATCAAGCGATTTACGATGTTAAATCGCTTGATCGTGACATCGCTGATCTGAGCTCCGGTTCTCAGATCTAGCGATGAACGATGCAACGATCTGCATCATCGTGGTGTATAACACCACGATGATCCATCTCCCAGCGACCGCGCCTATGCTGGGAGATGGTAACTATGGTACACGTCGGGTAACTAAGCGACGCGCGGCGCCTAGTTACCCGATGTGTACCATAGTAACCAGCGAGATCGCGGATCCACATCGCTGGTGAGTCTGTCTGTGTGACATCTCACCAGCGATGTGAGCGATATTGTAAGCGATTGCGCGTGCACGTGATCGCTTACAATATCGCTAAGGATATCTCAGCGTGTGACGGCCGCCTTAGAGGTATGAAAAGTGTATAAATTCTAGAAACTGCATACTTCTTTCATGAGCCATTGTGAAGCACTTTATGAATTGTTTAAAGCATGACCGCCATTTAAATTTTTATTTAATAATAATGTAGAGCAAGTGAGTATAATAAACGTTCAAATATACTTCATTAGAAAATTTTGGTTGAAAACCATTCATAAAACTTCCACAAGGTGTCCAAACTACAGTGTGTGTGTGAAGTAGACATATGTTTGTTATCAGTCAGGTCTGTCTTCACACTGAATACGGTGCATATAGCTATATAAGGGAAAGGGAGATTGCCTACACTGTGTGCAAACTCCTGACTGCAGTTGTTGAGGAAACAATGTATCAAATTATCTCAGCATACAGCACAGTGCAGTGCAATGTCAGAATGTCAGGAGCATTGCAAACTTTTCTTTCCTTGGCACAAGCTTCTCTGATTTGTCATCTGGCTCCACACAGCTCGGTCATGATCTCTGTTAACTCATTCTCTACTATCACATTGCACCGCTCTACATCATCCTGCTCTCAGAAGCTGTGGAAAAACACACACAGTGCTGGCAGACAGTGGCCATGCCCACACAGCCATAAAATGCAGTTTTTAAAAGAGCACAGAAAAATGTGAGAAAATAAGTAATGCAGCACAAAAAAGCATTATCTTAGCTGATACGGTACGTGACCCATCATTAACATTTTATTCAATGAAATTAAAGTATAAATGTTATGTTTGGACAATGTAAATGGAAAGTGAAGCTTGAGGAACCATCAAAAACTCAAATTAAGTCAGTAACACATAGTCAGGTGATGCTCCATGAAAAATAATTGCTATTTTTTAAAAAACTTTTTGAGCTTTTTTAAGTTTATTTTATTTAACAGTTTGTATGAAAAATAGTGAGAATTTGACTTGGATAATTTTGCTTAATTATTAAAAAGAAATGATAATCTGGATGCAATTGACATTGTTTCTGATTAAGAAAGTGGAACAAATATTAAGTCATCAAACACATAAATTTTCATTTTCAACTTGAAGAATTTCTGCAGATTTTGAATTAGTATCCTGTGGTTCTGGTATCAAAAAGTCATCCTAATTATCAGGATGTATGGAAGGAAATAATTACCTCTCTTGGGTATTAACAGATGATGTTTTGCAGTAATAATGAATGGAAGAACATAAATTGACAAAACTAAAGGATAAATTGTCATTTTCATTTAAATGTATTTGTATTTTCGGTTCCCTTGTGTGTTTCTGAGAAAAGAAATGTGAATTGATTTTTGTCTTATATTTATTTCATAAAGGCCATTACATCGCTCTTTCGCTAATTAAAGTCTTTTAGCAAACGATTTAGAATTTCTCAACCATTTTTGAAAATTTTAAAAGGAATCTGTCAGCAGGTATTTGCTATGTAAATATAACAACTTTAACAACATCAGGTCACATGCATTAGCAGAATACAGCAGACCTGCATGATAAAAGCAGGGTCAGCAAAAGTGAAAAATATTGATGAAGCAACCGCTCAGAAACCTACCAATTCATTGAGAAGGTGGTTGGCTAGTATTAAAACTTGCACACAGATTAAACTTGCAAAGGGCACCTCTTAATAAGATTCCACCCAGGCGACCTCTTAACTGTAAGGGTTCTAAAGTCTTTTTTAAAGCTTACAGGGGAACTAGAGCCATGGGAGACCCCTTCCCCGAATGCAGCAGACATGCTGCATTCAGTGCTGCATTTAGTTTGCCATGCACCAGTGGAGTGACAGGTCCTCTTTAAAGTCCAGTTTGGCAAACCATAGAGCCATCGTAGGAGACGTGGCTTCTTCCACAAAATAGTAAAACAAGTACTAGCTGACATGATTACGTGGCGAAGCACAAAACGTTTGTAAGCTTTTAGTGGAATGTCACTACGGTGCAAGAGCACAAGTGCAGGATTAAGCTCTATGGTCAAATTGGTGACTTTATGGATCACCTTTTGCACATTCTTCCAAAAGGTAGTCAAGCCTTTACACGCCCAGGAAATATGGAGCATACTGCCCTCCTTCTCCCCACACCACTAACACAGAGACCTTACTTCCAGGTAAATTGCATGTACTCTACTTGGGACTCTATACCACCAAGTGAGTAGTTTAAATCCAGCCTTCTGAAAACGGGATGAAATTGAAGATTTGTGTGTTAAAGTACATATCTTTATTAATTGGTCGTCTGATAATCGGAGCTGTAAGTCTTCCTCCCACTGCAGCTGAAACCCGGGTTTGACATGTTCTACAGGTTTATTAGGTAAAGAATAAAAACTGGAGAGTGTGTGTCTGATCATACCCGCACCAATGCACTCCTCTCCTCAAAGAGTGTCAGTTCCCCAGAAAAGTGGATTATGCTAGGCATAGCTCTCAGAAAAGGAGATAGCTCTCCACGTATCTAAGGCATATGTGGGTTGAGAACCAATGAGTTCCTCCCTTGTCGGCTAGGTACGTCCAGTACCAAGGTGTTTCACTTTGGAATAACCCTCCCTCAACCACATATGGAAAACCAGGTCTGCCACTCCCGGTGGAAATAGGGGATTTCTCAAAATTGGGTATAGTGGGGACAACTGAGACAAGATGTGTGTTCTGATCGCAGGAGCCTCACATCAGGCCAAAGTGACACCAATGGTAGGGTGGTCTTTAAGGTCCTTCAAACGACTGAATCCCAACCACAGGGTTCCTGTCAACGGGACACTCAAAAAATCCTACTCCACTCCAATCCATACTTTCATTTCACCATTTCTATGCCAGTCTAGAATTCTGGTGAAGTGAGTCGGCTGATAATAAGATTTGAAGGTGGGAAGCACAACACCACAGGCTGATTTAGTGTGGTATAGGACATTTGCACTGATACGCAGAGCTTTGTCCCCCCAAATAAATGTACTTTGCATGGAAGCCGGATTTTTGAAAAAAGATGAGGGAACCTTAACTGGGAGAACTTGAAATGTGTATAAGATACTGGAAAGAATGTTCATTTTAAAGATTGCACATCTCCCAAACCACGTAAAGACGTGTTTTGTCCATTTCAAACAATCCTTCTGCATGGTGTGAAGTAATTTAGAATAGTTGAGGGAGAAAGTCATGCGAGTGTCCCTGGGGGCTTAATACCTAGATAATTGATTGTATCACTAACCCAATTAAAATGATGTGCTCTCTTCAATGGGACTATAGAGGAGGGAACATTATTGATATTCAGGGCCTCCAATTTTGAGTAATTAATCTTAAAATTGGATAGAGTCCCATATGTCTTGATTCCAGTCATGAGATTTGGCAAGAACGATATATTTTCACTACTCAGCAGCACACGTCTCAGGTCCATGCTTTTCTTGAGATATTACTTTATGATGTAATAACTTTGGAACACTTCAACATATCCCAGTATTCTGAGATTGTTGTTTATGTGACATATTGTACGGTACTTTAAGACAGTGATAAATTTGGGATGATATTTTTGTGTTTATTTGTGAAAATATCTAAAATTTAGCAAAAAATTAGCAATTTTTCAAAATTTTAATATTTATGCCCTTAAACCAGAGATTTATGTCACACTAAACAGTTAATAAGCAACATTTCCCACATGCTTACTTTACAACAGCACAATTTTTGAAACAATGTTTTGGGACTAGGTAGCTAGGAGGATTCAAATGTATCAGCAATTTCTAATTTTTACAAGAATTACAAAACCATTTCTTTAGGGACCACATATCATTTGAAGTGACTTTTGAAAGGTCTACATGACAGAAAATACGCCATAATGACACCATTCTAAAAACTGCACCTCTCAGACTGCCCAAAAAAAGTATTGTAATGTTTTTAGGGTGTCTCACACTTGCATTTTTTTGTCTTGCGTGCATATCTGTCCAAATCCTGAAGCATCTTGATCAGGCATGTGTCCCTATACTTAGAATGGGGCTGCAGGTGCATGCAGTGGCATCAGGATTAAGTCTGGTCCTACCACATCAGTTTTTATCACCCTCTCTGGCTGCATGAAGTTGCTTTTTGGGGCTCGACTAAAATCCCTATGCCTATGGATCCGTCCGCAAATAGAATGGTGTCAAAAGATGGATGGATCCCGAAGGGTCGATCTTAACCGCCCAGGGGTCTTTGGGAACTCGGTATCCGGGCGTTTACTGTAAGGGGGATGTCACTGGTGGCCTGCCCGGACAAGTAACCTTGGGGTCACTTGTTAAAAGGGAAAAATAATAAAAAAAAGTCTCGTGACGCCACCTGCAGTTTCTGGTGATCTCAGACCAGCGGGGATGTTGGTATTGCAGCCAGTTGACAATGTTCCCTGCAGGTTGTGCGGGATCCCGGGGAAGTGCTGCTGCTGAGCTGGTCGATTTGGCAGCAGCTACTTCTTTGCTTAACAGAATAAAAAACTGGAGGCTTGCTGACACTGTACGGATACTTTACTGGCAACAGTTCACAGCAATTCAGGCACACAGTTACACAGTCTTTGCAGGTAGCTGGCCGGGTAGTCGCTGGAGGTAACAAAGTCTTTCTGAGGCTCTCCAAGTTTTCCTCAATTTTACGTGTCTTTCTTGCACCTCTTTTCTATCTGTGCGCTGTCCTGTACAACCCACTTTCTACCAGGCCCGTCGGGTGTGATGAGGTGACCCTTCATCTCTAAGGGTCTTAACCCGGGTTGAGGATGCCTGGTGGGGCTGCACGTTGTGGACGAGGTTGGGGGCTGTTTGGCAGACCTGTGACCCACTGGTATTGGCGGCTCAGGGCTGGACTCGCCTGCATTGCGACTCGGAGCCAGTACCCCGTTGTGGACCGGGATTCCCCCAGACCATTTACTCGTACAGTGGGTGTCCCCTTTCTGTCTGGGTCACCACTCCTTTTTGGGCCCCCCCTGTGGTGTCCCTCTAGGACTTGTTCCTTGCTTCATCACTTAGGGTACCTTTACACACGGCTACATTTGTAGCTTGTCACCAGGTAACTTACTGGTTGCAGTGAAATCATGGATACATGGTTCTATCTTGTTGCTGTGTACAAATGGAATCATGTATCCATGATTTCACTGCAACCAGTAAGTTACCTGGTGACAAGCTACAAATGTAGCCGTGTGTAAAGGTTACCCTTAGAGTAGACTCTCCTCGTCTCCTCTCTTCCTGTCTGTTTCCCGCTCCTCCTACCCTAACACTACTCCCACTGGGACCGGCTACCCTGGTGACGGGTTAGCTGATTGGTCCCCTAGTCTATGTGTAGGGATGCTGGGAAGAGAGCCTCAGTTCAACATTATCCCCTCCAATGACTGGGATACTGCACACTCTGTTTTGGGTGCAGTACCCCTACTGTGGCGCTCTGACCAATGGGGCGCCACAGATCCGTCCATCCAGAACTGTTTTTCATCACTGTGCGTGCCCAGAGTCTAGTTCCTGCACCTCACAATGCATCTACCCCTTCCTCAGAAAAAGGGCTTGTGTTCTATGTTATTGTGTAATAATAACATTTTTTTTGTGCTGAATATATTATGGGGGCACCTGGTGAGGGGCTGCACATGTGGTTTAAAACCACTACTTTTTGGAATCAATGTTTTAAATCTTATCGGCTTTTGCCATTGCAGCAGGATTTCTATGCCACTTCTGTCAGTTCTCTACATACAGAACTGTTAGAAGTGGTGTAAGAGCAGGAGAATTGTTGCTTTTAAATTTTCTGTGCGTGGAGAACTGACAGAAGTGGCGTAGAAATCCCAGTACACCAGGAAAAAACGACAGGACTTCAAACATTCATTCCAAGCAAAGTAGTGGTTTTAAACCTCTCGTGCAGCCCCTCAGCAGGTGTCCCATATTGTAATCATGCACACAATAAATTTTAATGGTTATAAAATGCAAATGCACTCCCTCTATGTGGTTCCTGGCAGGAGCCACTATAATGTACAAGAATGGGGATGCCACAAATTAGCAGTCTAGTACTGCTCTCTGAAGATTAATACACAAAATTAATAAATCAATATAAATATGTATGTAGTAAGGAGTACTGAGCTGAGTTTACACACCTATATTCCGAGACTACCTCTCCCAGGGTGCCCGGTTCAGGGCTGCCACTAGGAATTTCAGGGCCCCTTACTGCCAAAATTTGGGGGTCACCTTAGACTTCGCCCAGCCCCCAGCTGCGCCTGCACCCCAGCTCCGCCTCCACCCATGCTCCGCCTCCACCCAAACATATATTATATTTATAGTGAAAAATTGGAACAGCGCCAAAAATTACCTCAATTTATGTGCAAAGCTTTCCCAACCAGCAATCCAGATGGTTCCTTATAATAGGGTAAAAAAAAGGAAAGACAGTACAAAAAAATTGAAAAAAGTGGACTTTGTTGCCCAATGCGTGGCCATGCCATTGGGCAAAAATGTCCACTTTTTTTATATTTTTGTGCTGTTTTTCCTTCTTTTTCTACACTTGCTCTCTCTCTATTATATATTACACACATACACACTTGAGACTGCTGTGGGCTGAATACACAATAGCTATATACATAATAGAGAATACACAATAGAGACGGCTGCTAGCTGTATACACAATAGAGATGGCTGCGGGCCGTATAGACAATGGAGACAGCTGCAAGCTATACACACAATAGTGACTGCTGCTGCTCGTATACACAATGGAGATGGCTGCGGGACAAATGCACAATGGAGACAGCTGCAGGACAAATCTGCAACATGTCAATTTCAATTAAATTACGCCACTTACCTTGCATACTGGCAGGCACTTCTTGGATTCAGTCGCATCACACATCACATTGGTAGGAGGTGTGTGACCTGCATGGTGTCTGACACGGCCGAAACCTAAAAGTGCCTGCCAGTAAGCAAGATAATCGGCATACAACAGGCCGGAGACAGCAGGGACGGATGCAGACTTTTCTGCATCGCAAAAGCTGATATTACATAGCACAATGTTTTTGCTATGTAATTTCTGCAAATATGGTAGCAGATGAAAATTTGATGCAGAAAATTCTGCATCACATTTTTTGCCTATCGGCACATAGCCACGCACAGACATGCCCACAGATTTATAGAATATATATTATATTATACTTACATACACTATATACATATATAAGACATTCATAAACATAAATATACACATACACGTTCACAATCATATACTCACAAAATCAAACACACAATTATATATACATACAATTATATACAAACATGCACAATTAAACACCAATCATATGCACACATACAATCATACACAGATACTTACACACACAATCATATACATACATATGCAATCAATCATATATAAACACAGACAATCATATACACTAATCATATATATATACACACAATCATTTACACACACACATGTATACATACAATCTTCATATACACATAGACAATCATATACACACAATCTTCAGATACACACAAATACAATCTACACACATTTACACACAGACACAATCATACACAGACATACACACATATTGGTATTTTCTTTTACTTTTGTTGTTTGGGGACAAGGTCAGCTGACGGCTCATCTCTTCTCCCATGCGACCCCAGCCTCGCACAGTTACTAGGAGCAACCTCCTCTTTGGCGGCAATCAGGTCGGGCGCGCAGTGCTGCAATGATTAGAAGACCCGGCGCGCTGTACTGACGTCATTGCGACTCTTGGCCGTGCACAACAAACTGCTCACGGTGCTCTCTGCTTACAGTGATGCAGACGTGCCGGTGCTGTGCAAGTAAATGTGTCAGTGCGCCTGGCCAGCCACATCACTGTACAGCAGAGAGCACCGTGAGCAGATTGTTGTGCGCGGCCATTTCTAATATAGCCGCAGGTACTCCCCCGACACTGAATCCGGATTTGGTGGCGGCTGTGGCGCAGCACCGCTCACAGATTGTGCACTGCACGGCTAGCAGCGTTTCCCTATCCGCCCTGGTAAAGTGGACACTAGGCAGCCTGCTGTGTGAAATGGTTACCACGATACACATTGGGTAACCATGGACTGCATCCGCAGAAAGCAGCGTTGCACACGCACCTCCGCTTCTCTGAAAAAAACTAAGTATTTAGCGGAGAACCGCTAAATACTTAGAGCGGAGGTGTGTGGACATGGCCATATCTGTTTTTGTATTGGAAAACTGGACACCCTGGGAGAGATAGTCTCAGAATATAGATGTGTTAGCTCAGCTCAGTATTGCTTTATATTGTATGAAAAATATTATTGCGCAGTAGCACATACAAATTTACACAATAATTTTTTTTAACATTTTCTCTCGCACTCTCAAGCATCCGGCAGCTTCAGTGGCATCAGTTTGCGGATGCAAGGCCAGATGCAGATGCTCCTGTTTTGAGCCTGATCTGGCTGCAAGTTTGAAACCAGCCTTAGGCTAGGGTCACACATGCCATGCGTTTTTTAGGCACCCGTGCGTTTTTCCATGGTTTGTTTACATTTCTGCATGCGTTTTTTAAGGTGTTTTTTGTCACCATGCGTTTTTCCATGCGTTTTTGAATCAGCACCAAAAAATACTGCAAGCTGCGTTTTTTGGTACATTTTTAAAAACGCATGCATCTTTAACATGGGCCCCTATAGGAAACTCATGCATTTTTGCATGGTACTAAATGGTACCATGCGTTTTTGCATACGTTTTTGGAGGCAGCTCCTCACTTAAGTGCAAAAACACATGCCAAAGACGCATGGCACTTTAGGCATACGTTTTTGCTATTGGGGCATGCGTTTTTGCAATTGGGGCAAGCGTTTTTTGCATGGGGGCCTATGGGTGCGTTTTTACATGCGATTTTAGAAAATGCAGGTCTCAAAAAAAGCAAGTGAAATATGCATGTGTGACCCTAGCCTTACTTTGTCGCTTCTATGAACAACACCTTTTCCGAACAAGGTTCACCAATTTCAAATTCAGCATGAACCTGGCTGGATTCGGGATCGAAAACCCCTACAATTTGCTAAAAATTTGGCGAACCCAGCTTAGTTTGAAAACTGTTTAGAATCTTAAAATGATGCTAAAACATTCCTTTAAGGTTCAGGACCAAAACCGATGGCTGAGAATTCTGGTAACCTTATGATTTCATGAGTTCACAGCAGTAGGGTGTACCAGAGTATGGCTTCAGATCTCAACGAATTTCCGCCAATGCAAGTGTATCAGTGCAATTTAAACATTGCACACCATACGCACAGAACTTGCACCACAATTTTAGCATGGTCATTTCCATGCAGTAAAACATGAGAAAAGATAGACATATGCAAATACAGTCTGTGGATCCTCAGTTATGAGTCTCAAACACAGGACTAGCCATTAGTGATGGGCGAATCCTAAATTACTCGGAATCGCTTGACTCTAGCGAGTCCGAGCACAGGACTCGCTACTCGTTGCGAGTCTAGCGAGTCCAATGTTAATGAATGGGGAAGCGAGTAATAGCGAGTAGTGTGAGATTTACAAATCGCAGATGTGTCTCGGAAGCTTCAGCCTGAAGCAATCCTAGTTGTGTCATTTATTTGCATTGCTCGTTTACTTTGTAAGTAATCGCTGACTCGCACAGATAAGATCCTGTCTCCTCTGTACAGGCTGCCAGCTCCAGGGTCCTAGAGCCTGCCTGCTGCCTGATGTAGCAGTGCTGAGATTGTTCTCAGTCTGCTCATTCCCTGTGTACAGACATGAATGTCTGTGCACAGAGATGATGTAGCAGAGCTGAGATTGTTCTCAGTCTGCTCATTCCCTGTGTACAGACATGAATGTCTGTGCACAGAGATGATGTAGCAGAGCTGAGATTGTTCTCAGTCTGCTCATTCCCTGTGCAGACATCTATATTTATGCACAGGGGATGTAGCAGAGAGGACATCGCGTTTTGGACTGCGTCGGACGGAAGAGGATTTTTTTAATTAAAGATGGAGTCCCTAATGGCTTTTTTTTTTATTTCTAATAAAAAATTTTCCTTGTGTTGTGTTTTTTTTAAAACAATTTAATAGAAATTCATGGCGGTCATGTCTAATATTGGCGTGACCGCCATAAATTTCGGGCTTAGGGTCAGCTGATAATACAAAGCTGGCCCTAACCTCTATTACCCAGCGTGCCACCGCTACCAGGGCCGCTGGAAGAGCGGGGTTCAGCGCCAGAGGATGGCGCTTCAATGAACGCGCCATCTTCTGGGGCGGCTGCGGGCAGCAATTTGCAGCGGGGGGTGCCCAGAAAGCTTGGGCATCCCTGCGCTGCGGATTCCAGCCCCCAGCTGCTTAGCTGTACCTGGCTAGACATAGAAATTGCGCGGAGCCCCACGCATTTTTTTTTAATTATTTCATGAAATTCTGAGATTCTGACTCTGAGACTCTGACTCTGAAATTCATGAAATAATAAAAAAAAAATGCGTGGGGCTCCGCGCAATTTCTATGTCTAGCCAGGTACAGCTAAGCAGCTGGGGGCTGGAATCCGCAGCGCAGGGATGCCCAAGCTTTCTGGGCACCCCCCGCTGCAAATTGCAGCCCGCAGCCGCCCCAGAAGATGGCGCGTTCATTGAAGCGCCATCCTCTGGCGCTGAACCCCGCTCTTCCAGCGGCCCTGGTAGCGGTGGCACGCTGGGTAATAAAGAGGTTAGGGCCAGCTTTGTATTATCAGCTGGCCCTAAGCCCGAAATTTATGGCGGTCACGCCAATATTAGACATGACCGCCATGAATTTCTATTAAATTGTTTTAAAAAAAACACAACACAAGGAAAATTTTTTATTAGAAATAAAAAAAAAAGCCATTAGGGACTCCATCTTTAATTAAAAAAATCCTCTTCCGTCCGACGCAGTCCAAAACGCGATGTCCTCTCTGCTACATCCCCTGTGCATAAATATAGATGTCTATGCACAGGGAATAAGCAGACTGAGAACAATCTCAGCTCTGCTACATCATCTCTGTGCACAGACATTCATGTCTGTACACAGGGAATGAGCAGACTGAGAACAATCTCAGCTCTGCTACATCATCTCTGTGCACAGACATTCATGTCTGTACACAGGGAATGAGCAGACTTAGAACAATCTCAGCACTGCTACATCATCTCTGTGCACAGACATTCATGTCTGTACACAGGGAATGAGCAGACTGAGAACAATCTCAGCTCTGCTACATCATCTCTGTGCACAGACATTCATGTCTATACACAGGGAATGAGCAGACTGAGAACAATCTCAGCACTGCTACATCATCTCTGTGCACAGACATTCATGTCTGTACACAGGGAATGAGCAGACTGAGAACAATCTCAGCACTGCTACATAATGTCTGTGAGCAGGCGGGCTCTAGGACCCTGGAGCTGCACAGAGAAGACAGCTGGACTCGGCTCGCAAAGAAACAGCAGTTATCTGCGAGTTTCCCTGCTATCACTGGCACAGTAGCCAGTGATTACTCGCACGAGTCTAATGCAAACAATGGCAATCCTAGTTTTGTCAGCGTTTCTGACAAAACTAGGATTGATATTGATTTGCATTGGACTCGTGCGAGTAATCACTGGGAAACTCGCAGAGTACCGAGTCCTGCGAGTCCCTTACTACTCGCCGAGTAACGAGTCCTAGCGAGTAGATTCGCCCATCCCTACTAGCCATATATCCCTCCAGGGAAGGACCCCGCCAAGGGGTGGCTCCTTGTGGAGAACACCATAACCACCATATTAAGTGGCCCTTTTAATTAATATCCAACTCTTTTACAAGTTTAGAGATATGACAAGGGAATACCATGGCCAAGTATCCATCCACAGACAGCTGTTTCGGGGTGTTGCCCCTCATCAGTGTGGAGTAGGATTCTGGCTAGGTGGGAGCAAGGCCTAGTAGACCAACACATGTTTCGGGGTGTAGACAGACAGACAGATAGCATAGAATAGATAGATTGATAAATAGATAGGATGAATAGATTGATAGGATAGCTAGATCGAGCTTACCAGTGTCCCACAGTTTGCTTCCAGGGTCGCCCATTAAGCTTCATGCATATTCACTTCACTGACCGGAACAGGAACAGCCAATCACAGATGCTCACTCTCTGTGAGAGCGTTTGTGATTGGCTGTTGCAATCAGACTGCATTTCTTCAATCAAGATGGTGTCTGTGCTTGGCTGCCATACACATTAGTGTCCATCATAATGTAAACAATAAATAAATAATTTTAAAAAGGCATAGAGCTTCCCTGTATTTTTCAGTCTCAGCACAGATAAAGAGAAGATCCAGAGTCCTGACACATGGGCTGAAAGGTCACTCTGCCAGGAAGAAGCCATTACTCAAAAAGAAACATAATAAAGCCAGATTAATTTTTGCAAATGCACACAGGAACAAAGAACTGTATGGCCATAATGATCATTGTTATGTTTGGAGGAAAAAGGAAGAGGTTTGGAAGCCTAAGAACTCATCCCAACTTTGAAACACGAGGGTGGCAGCATCATGTTGTGAGGTTGTTTGCTGCAGGACAGACTGGTAAACGTCATAAAATAGATGGCATCTTGAGGAAAGAGGATTATGTGGCAATACTGAAGCAACATCTCAAAACATCAGCCAGGAAGTTAAAGCTTAGGTGAATAAGGGTCCAATTGGACAATGACCCGATGCATGCTGCCAAACTGGTTAGAAAGTTGCTTAAGTATAATAAAGTATAATACAGTCAATGTTTTGGAGTGGTCATCACAAAGCCTTGATCTCAATCCTATTGAAAATTTATAGGCAAAGCTGATTATGTAAGTTCCAGCTAGGCAACTTTCAAACATGCCTCAGTTACATGAGTCTAGTAAGAGGAATGGGCCCAAATTCCTACCAACTATTGAGAGAAGCTTGTGTAAGGATATACAAAACATTTGACCCATACAGTTTAAGGGCAATGGTATTGAGTCAGTCGACAGGGTAGAGGGGTACTCGGATACCAGGACAGATGGTCCCTTTGATGGGGGATCCCAGTTCCATGCCCTGGACCCTCAATGGTGGGGATGGTGGGGGGGAATATGATGATGATGGATGGGGGAATCGTAACATGACACCACCTGTGGTTCCTGGTAACGTGGATACCAGCGCTACAGCCGGCTAGTGAAGTGATGGAGGTGCAACTCAGAGTAGTACAGCTCCCCAGAGGTGGAGCTTTACCTCAGGGCATCGGGGTGGATGAGGGGAGTAGCAGTGGGGGTTCTGTGGTGAACTCTGCGGGCAGCAGCGGTAAAGCAAGCACTCACAAACACAATAGTCTCTGTTTCGGTACCTTTTTACTGATGTCCGGTAACAGGTACAGTCCAGGAGGGTAACCAGGTTCTCGGTGCAATTTGTGACTTTCACCTTGGAAAGTTGTGAGGCCTCCTCTGTTATTATGTGCAGTGATTGGGGTAAGTCCTGCCTGAAACGGAACTTGCCGCTCCTTCTCCCTCTCAGGGTACTACTCCATAACCCACAAAGAGGACCTTTCTGTGGGATCCCTATTCTCTGCTTAGGTCCCTGGTCTTATACTTGGTCAGGTTTGAGTGCCCTCTGTACTTTATCTGTACTTTACCTCAGGGGGATTAGATCCTCCTGGTCTGTCTGGACTTTCTCTGCTGCACTTTAGATTGTTAGCAGAATCGGACTCCAGTGTCCGGGTGGGCTAAAGGGAAACCTAGTATGTTCCCTTCTTCCTTTCTCCTACTTCCTCCACTGGCCTCCAACCCTCTCCCTAGGGTGCAGCACAGCTGGGTCAGTGTTCTCTGGTCCTAGGCCTGGCTTGATCCCAGCGACCAGCTCCTTCCAGTACCTTCCTCTTTGGCTGTCTGACTGGAACTAACTGACTCCTCCCCTCAGGCCTGGATCTTTATAGGGGATCTGGCTTAAGGACAGCCAGTGGGGCTCCCCCTCCAGGTCTGGGGTGGAAGGTGTTGTGTGCTGTGTGTACCAAGGTGTATGTCTCTCCTTGCACCGGTGGTCCTGTGGCAATCCCCAGCAGGGATGCCACATACCAAATACTAATGAAATGTATGTAAATTTGTAACATTGCAAAAAGTAATAAAAATGCCTTAAAACATTCTCCCTCTCATTATTCTTCCATTTGGCAAATATTATTAATTATATTAATCCTAATTGACATAAATGGTTTATCCGGATTTCATGTAAGAAAACATGCATATGTGTCTTTTTATATAGTGTATGCAAACTTCTGGTTTCAACTGTATGTGGGGATTGGTTATATATTTTCATTATTAGGGTGAGGCATGGGGAACCTATAATTATTCAAATAACTTCATTTGCATATCTTTTTCAGCCAGTGATAAGTATTATATTGCAGCCCCCACAATAGCCAGATCGCAAAGATTAAGCCAATTTTATTGCCTGAATTAATACAATCGCTGTAATTGGCTATTCAAAACTGAACAGCCAATCACAGCGATCGTAGTTGCAGGGCAGAAAATCCATCCCCTGTGACGACGAGCTTCAGTTTTCTGCTGACAGAATCAGTAGGTGCTTGTTGACAGCTGACATTACCCAGCTGGCATCCACTCCAAATACCATTACCCCATTTAGCAAAGCACCAGCGCAGTGAGAGAGCATTACTTTCATAACACTTTGTTTGGCCCAAAGATGGGAAAAAAACTATAACAATTTGTATCACCACAGCTCTAAACACTTATTAAATGTATCCTGTATACTGGAAGCTGCAAAAAAAAAGTTACAGTAAAAAAGTATTCCTTTTATCTCCTTTCACAAATAAGGAGTAAGGCTAGGGTCACACATGCCGATCCATTTTTGGAAGTGTTTTCCATGCCAACTCTGTTTTTCCTAGGCTGCAATTTGTGCCTGCTGTGTTCCTGGATGTTTTTTGGACTTACCGTAGTAATTTTTTTTTTAAAACGCATATGTGTTAACGCATGCGTTTTCCATAGGGCCCCATGTTAAAAAAACGCAAGCATTTTTTTACTGCACCCAAAAACGCTGCTAGAAGCGTTTTTTTGATGCAGAACAAAATCGCATACGTTTTTAAAAATGCAGTGACACTTAAGTATACCATCCGTTTACGGATATGCGTTTTTGGACTCAGAAAAAAAAAGTCCAAAAACTAATCCCAAAAACAGATCCAGGGCAAAAGTGATGCCATGTGTGACCGTGGCCTACAAGTTGTCTAGAATGTATGATATTCCTCCAAATAGTACCAATTAAAGCTACAAGTCATCCTTGTAGCTTTAAAAAATAATAAGTTAAGATGGTTCTGAAAAGGATGGCTTTCAGAACATAGGTACTAAAAATATTATTTAAAAAATGAGATTGTACCATTACGTAGCTTCAGGGTGATCTTCGTGGGTCATCTCCTGCGTATGAACATATTTTTAACATGGATGCCCTGAGGAAGTGGCTTTGTGCCACGAAACACGTGTAGGCAGAATAAACGGAGTGGATGATTTACTCTGTTTTTATCCTTGTGGTCAGCGCGGCATTTGATTCCAGCTCTTTATTACTGTTTTCTGGATTCTTCAATTCTCAGCTGGGAGCCTGCAGCGACCTCCTGTGTGCTTTTATTGTAGTTGTGACACTCACAACTACATCAGTGAGTTTAAACCAATTGGGGTCTGAGGGACCTTATAATTAGCGGTATTACTCTATGTGCGCTTCCTTTCTCTTTAAATTTATATACATATTTTTAACAGGGATCCGTTTGGGATCCAAAAGAGTTGGCTATTTTTGGTGCGTGGAGCCAAATATTCCAGTTGACCAAAAGGAGCCTGCACATCATTACCTATTTAGATTCACCCCAAAATAGTTGCTGTTTTCCTTGCTTGTGTTTTTAGGTTATCAATGCTATACTGTCTAATGTGACAGCTGAAAAGCATTTTTGAGAAATCTTGATGTCATATGAGCCTTTTCTGGATGATGACTAGAGATGAGCAAACACCAAAGTGTTTGAATTCGGATTTGTTTACCGAACATAGAGTGTTCATTGAACAATTAGATGAACATTGGCCGAATTTTAAAAACAAGTTTGAAATCAATGGCAGGCAACTTTCAAAGCATCAGAAAAAACCTTCAAAGGTGTCCGAAAGCTGCCACCAGACAGACACACATAGATCATCTTACCATGTCTTCGCTGCTTGCTTGTGCCAGTCCATCTTCCCGCGTCCCTATCACTTTTGCATACAAGCTGGCGGAGACTAACGTGTGCTGTCAGCTGATCTAACCACCATAGCAATTGCGTCATGTGACCAGATAGTGTCACTATGAAATGGTGACCTTACTTTAGCACAGGTCTCAGTGCTGTCATTGAGTGATCAGAGACCACGGGGAGCGGATACAGGATACTGTGAATCCCCACACATTTTTTTAATTCTTTATTTAACACACTATGATGGCAGGTTGGTTGCCATACAATAATGTGTCACCATCCAGATTGAGAAATAGAATCTAATTGCCACAGCCTATCACAGATGCTCATGTAGTGTATAGCAACCAACCTGCCATAATAGTGTGTTAAATAAATAAATAATTAAAAAAATGCATGGGGCTTCACAGTATTTTTTAGTCCAGCCCAGTGAAAACAGACAGCTGCGAGTGCCACCTAGCGTCTAAATTACCTTGCCCGGCAAAAAAATCTGTGAGTTTCACCCTATTTTTAGTTGCCAGCCAAGGTAAAACTAAGCAGCTGAGGGCTGGTATTATCAGTGTAATAGGGGCCTTCGTTATTGAACCTCTCCCATGCTATGGAATAGCAGCCCGCAGCCGCCCCTTAAAATGGCGCATTCATGACAGGCCCCATTTCCAGGTGCTTTACCTGGCTCTTCCAGCGGCCCAGCTGGCAGGTGGCACACTGGGTACTAATGGGTTAATACCAGCTTTGCATTTTCAGCTGGTGTTAAGCCCTGATATTCTTAATGTCAGGCCTAAATTAGACAAGTCGTTAAGGATCTCAAATAAATGGTTAAAAATGACACAACACAGAGAAAAATCATTTTATTTAAAAATAAAAACATCGAGACACTTAGTGACTCCATCTTCATTGCTCCCTCATACCCTCCATGGTCCTCTGCAATATCTTTTTCATTGGAGGCTATGGTGAAGAATACAGCATTCTGACACCATAGCCTCTAGTCACTGAATGAATGAGCTGCGAGCTCAGTCTGTAAGCAGTGACTCAATGAGGACACCATTCAGTATCAATGGTAGCTGCTATGATTAGTGGCTACCATTGTTACCTGAATGGTGACCTCAGGTGACTTCAGTGAGTCACCACATACATGGAGCCAGAGCTGGCAGTGATTGACATGCGGGGCAGCTGATCTGGTCACGATAGTAATGAAGTCATGTGACCAGATCCGCTGACATATGGTCACATTACGCGATTGCTATGGTGATTAGATCAGCTGACCGCGCACATCACTCTCAGACAGCGTAGATGTGAAAGTGAGAGGGACGCGGGAAGATGGACCGGCGCAAGCAAGCTGCAGAGATAAAGTAATATGATCTGTGTGTGTCTGTCTGTGTGTTTAGGATAATGTAGAACACGAGCATTAGTGCATTTGCACAAATGCTTCTGTCCTTTATTAAGCTACGCTCACATCCTGACTTTTCAGCAAAACATTCTAATTCAAGGTGACTAATCAAATTGGCCAGATTCTTGCCAAATTTGAAATTGGTGAAAATTTTCGAGCAAACTTTGCTCATCACTAAGATGTTGTGTTATTACAAAAGGAGAGTGTCCATTTTTGTGTAAATGAAATTGCAAACAGTTCAAGTTCAACTGTATGGGCGTAACGAATGAGGTCACAGAGATTGCAACTAAGGCTGTGGTCACAGTTGCCATGCGTTTTTTTTAGTGATTTTACAAAACTCATGCATTTTTTCATGTCAGCATGAGTTTTGTAAGGTGTGTGATGGCTCCCTGCGTTTTTGGGTGCGTTTTTGAATCTGCACCTAAAAATAGTGCTTGTAGTATTTTTTGGAGCGTTTTGAAAAACGCATGCGTTTTTGTAGAAAACGCATGCGTTTTTTTAACATGGGCTCCTATGGGAAACGCATGCGTTTTTGAATGGCACTAATTGTACATGCGTTTTTGCATGCGTTTCCCATAAGGCCCCTTATTAAAAAACGCATGCGTTTTTGGATATGCTCCAAAAACGCATGGGACAGTCACACATGCTTTTTGGCTATTAGGGCATGCGTTTTTTAACATGGGGGCCTATGGGTGCATTTTTTACATGCGTTTTTGAAAACGCAGGTCTCCAAAAACGCATGTGAAAAATGGTACTGTGACCACAGCCTAAGCCTAAACTGAACAGAGCTAGCCAATCCCTTTGCTGGATGTACATCTGACGGCGCACATTCAGCTGAAGTGTAGCTGGGAGCTGACATCGGAGTTGCCATGTGACATTGGCTTCGCATGGTAGTAATCTCATACATCGCCTTAGCAGACACTTTGAAGTCAAGTGTTGGCCTCTGTGCTGGCTACAGAAAAGGATAATATATGCCATGAGATCAGGGGGAGGTGAGTAGAATTTTTACTGCATGAAAGAACAGCAGCAGAATTAGGACATATATTCTAGAAAGGGATCCAGGATGGGGCACATACAGTATATACCAGGAAGGCAGACACATATATCTCTAAGGAGTCAAAATGAGACACAGATACCAGCATGGTGGGCATGTATGACAGGATTGGGCACATATATGCCAGGATGGGGAACATATAAACCTGAAAGGGGCCAAGGATGGGGGACATAAATACCAGGAAGGGGTAAATATATACTGGATGGGCTCACTATAGGAGACTTACACCTGGAATGAGCCCAGAATGGGGGACTTATATATACACTAGGATGGGGCTATATATACCTGTGAGAGGCCCAGAATGCATGACATGTATACCAGGATGAGACGCATATATACCTGGAAGGTATAGAATAGGGAGGAGGGCAACACAATTTTTTGGTGAATTTACAATGCTACCACTATAAGGGCCCATACATCTGACCAACATACAATGGAGGCAGGTCCAAATCTTGCATATGGACCCATCGGACTCTAGTTATGCCACTGTTTAATGGGTTCAGTGAATTAAAAAAAAAATCTATGTAAATTCAATTCTATTTGCCCATCTCTAGATTTGATGCTAATGATGAAGTGACAATAACACGTCATTACGCTTGTCCTGGCTGTATAACATGTGTATTATATCTATAATGGTCACTTTACACGCGGCAACAGGAAGATAGAAAACGGCAGGTGTCGGAGACAATTGTACCTTTTACCTTCAAAACACCTTGCATATACCTGAATTACACGCAGCCACTTCAAGGTGTTTTGAAGGTAAAAGGTACAATTGTCTCCGACACCTGCCGTTTTCTATCTTCCTGTTGCCGCGTGTAAAGTGGCCATTAGAGATGATTTTCCTGGCTAAGATTAAAATTTGCCAGTTCACGCAGAATTTACAAGAAAACTCGATTTGCGTATATTGTTTTTAGCAAAATGAATGTTCCTTGTCATGCTCAGATGTCTTCCCAGATCCCAGGATAATAAACGTTAACATGTAAAAAAAAAAACCCTCACTGTTTACCTGATTTGCCAGCCACATAGACCATCGTGAGTGAAGCATGCTGAGGAGGATGCACACAGCTAAGTAAAGAAAAAAGCAGAGGCACAGAAAACCAGATGGAAGGCAGTGGAACAGGTGAGCCGCAATAGGTGAGCCGCAGGTGGGCACAGAATTCCGAATTACAGAATTCATGAAAAGTGAATTGCAAACTATCACAATTGTGGAGAATATGAATTTCTGCAAAAGCTGAAAAATTTTATTCCACTATAATAATAATAATAATACTTTTTATTCATAAAAATACATTCCCACGTTTCTAATCTATCCATTTTATACCATGGTTAGTGATGAGCGAGTACCGTAATATTCGTAATTGCTATACTCATAATGACTAATTTGTAATACTCGTGTATTTGTTCCGAATAGCGAGGACAATGCCAGTCAATAGGAAAGGTGAGTAATTTTCTGCTGGACCCTACAAAGAGGTCTAGGAGGGCTGTAAAAAGGCAGAGATGACTGAAACAGTGCTCAATCTGCATGAGAACAATAGGCAGACATGATGTAGACTGTGTCCATACTGTTCCGCCATACAGCTGTGACAGAACCTAGTGAAGATTGATAGAAGAACAGGTAGTTCGGGCTTAGGCTAGGGTCACACTTAACAGTGCACACACGTTAGACGCTTGATGTTACTGCAAAGCCCAGCCTGCCGTAACGCTGATCGCTAACGTTGGGTTCTTCCTATGAACGCTGGTCCATAGAAACCCGCTGTTTACTATGGATACAGCTTCACAGGAAGCCCCAGGCAGTGCACTTATCCAGGACGCACAGGGAAACGTTGTCAGCAATGTTTCCCTGTGCATTCTGCAAAAGCGCACTGCGTGGGGCGTCCTGTTAAGCTGTATCCATAATAAACAGTGGGTTTCTATGGATCAGCGTTCATAGGAAGCACCCGACGTTAGTGGTCAGCGTTACAGCAGGCTGGGCTTTGCAGTAATGTCATCCATCTAGCGTGAGTGACCCTAGCCTTACCAGTCTCCTGCTGCTGCTCCCGGGGTCTCAGTCTCCTGCGACTCTGCTGAATCACTTCCAGGTAAGCAGAGAATTAATTCCTGTGGCTCCTGCATGAGCCGGCTCATCCAAAGCTGGCTCATTCAGGAGCCGTGTGAACTGGTAATCAGGTAGTTAACAGCGGTGATCGGAGATCACCATTGCTATGGTAACCGCTCATTAGGTTATTATGGCAACAGTGGCAGTGGTGATGTCACCGCTTACAATGCCACAGTCTATGCTCACTCACTGAATGATCAGCGATCATGAGAATGAAACGTTCTACCTCTCCAAGCTCACTGATATAGCAGAGCTGCATCAGTTGAAGAAGACAGAAGACCGGGATAGTGGAGGGATGCATGGGAGTAATAAAGATGGCGTCTCTTAGGGTACCTTTATACGCCAAAACCGCGGGAGACCTTTTTGACGGCGATATGTCGCCCTGGAATTATTGCTGTCAAATTACCTACCAATTGCGCCTTGTAATTGGGGAATTTGGCGGTGATATGTTGCCTCGTCACGGTCACCTGATTTCAGAGCATGCTCTGAATCAGGCAACTGTGACGAGGTGACATATCCCCGCCAAATTCCCCAATTACACGGTGCATTTGGGAGGCAATTTGACGGCGATAATTCCAGGGCGACATATCGCCATCAAAAAGGTCTCCCGCGGTTTTGGCGTATAAAGGTACCCTAAGAGACGCTTAATAGACGGCCCAAAAGTGATTCAGCTGGAGACTGAGCGCAGCAGGAGTTTGGTAAGCTCGATCTACCTGTTATCTATCTATCTATTTTCACTAGGTTCTGTCACAGCTGTATGGCAGAACAGTATAAAGACAGTGTACATCATGTCTGTATGATGTTCCCATGCAGTTTGAGCATGTTCTCATCCATCCATCCATTTTACAGCCCCACCCCGATGTCATGCTATTTTGTTTGAGCGTATTTTTTTTCTTTGGTTATACTGCGTCTGCCAATCACAGTAATGCTATTATCAAAGATGAATATGGCATTACTATGAACGGCAAGCAATCTCAGCATGTTTATTGGCTGAAAATCAATCAGGAAACATGCTAGGCAGCTCACTCGATTATCATGAGTAAAATCCAAAAAACTCGCAGAGTAACGAGTATCGCGTATGAATAGCAAATAGTAACGAGTATACTCGCTCTTCACTAACCATGGTACCTTTAAACTTTGCTTAGCGTTGCTCTGCTTTATTGGCATTATACAGTGTAGCAAAGTGATCTTCCAAGTCAAAAAGAGCCTGAACGCACTTATATACTGTAACAACTACAGTATGTGCAGAACAGCCATTGTCTGAGTACAATAGAGAAGACATTTCTCAGCAGTTGTTCATTCAGACAGAATCTGACATTCTGCCTTTCAGACACAAATGGTTACATTTTGTAGAAAATTGGATGCTTTGAGAGAACAGCAGTTACTTACTATTTCTCTATGGGACAGAAACCTTTTTATTAAAAATACCAAGGGTACGTTCACACGTTGTGTATTTGCTACATTTTTTTACGTGCGAGCACATCACAAACCAGGAGTAGGTGATTAAATCCAGAAGTTGAGCACTTGTTTCCATTATACTTTTCCTCTGATTGTTGCACTCCTTGTTTGTGATGGGCTTGCGGGTAAAAAAATGCAGAAAATACGCACCCTTAGGGAAAAAAACAGCAATACTTTAAAATACTTCTGACAATTTTGGGCATTAGTATTAGATCAGTGAGGTCCAACTACCTACACCCCTGTGATTAGGTTTTTGCTCTGGTGGCCACCACTGAGTACACAGCGGCCACTGTTGGGATGTACAGAACACCTTCCATTCAAAAGAGTACATGTACATGCAGTATCTATTGGGGCAAATGAAAAACAAGTGTGTATATATATATATATTTTTTTTTCTCTTTTTTCTCTTTTTTCTCTTTTTTCTCTTTTTTTTCTCTCTTATATATATATATATATAAATATACTAGTGGCCCGATTCTAACGCATCGGGTATTCTAGAATATAGAAATAGGGATTGCATGGGGAAGGCGGTGAGGGCTGAATAGGGAGGGACGGCGTGGCAGGGGGAGGAGGATGAAGTGGCACAGGTAGGGGGAGGACGGAGTGGAGGGGGAGGAGGGAGGACGGAGGAGGTAGCGGCGGGGTGGGGGAGGATGGATCAGCACAGGCAAGGGGAGGACGGAGCGGTGGGGGGGGGACGGAGCACAGAGCGGCGGGGAAGAGGAGGATGAAGCGGGGGGGTGGGAAAGGCTAGAGCAGCACAGGCAGGGGGGAGGACGGAGGATGGAGTGGCGGAGGACAAAGGAAGGAGGAGGAAGTGGTGGGGTGGGGGAGGATGGAGCGGCAAAGGCAGGGAGAGGACGGAGCACAAAGCGGCAGGGGGGAGGAGGACAGTGCAGCACAGGCAGGGGAGGACGGAGGATGGAGCAGCGGAGGGGAGGATCACAAAGGAAGGAGGAGGAAGCAGAGGGGTGGGGGAGGATGGAGCGGCACAGGCAGGGGGAGGATGGAGCACAGAGCAGCAGGGGGGAAGAGGGCGGAGGACAAAGCGGCGGGGTGGAGGAGGACGATGGAGCACAAGCAGGACGAGGACTGAGGATGGAGTGGCAGAGAGGAGGAGGACAAAGGAAGGAGGAGGAAGCGGTGGGGTGGGGGAGGATGCAGCGACACAGGCAGGGGGAAGACGGAGCACAGAGCGGCAGGGGAGAGGAGGATAGAGGACGAAGCGTCAGGGTGAGGGAGGCCGGAGCAGCACAGGCAGGGGGAGGATGGAGCGGCAAGGGGAGGACAGAGCACAGAGTGGCGGGGGGGAGGAGGATGGAGGACGAAGCAGTGGGGTGGGGGAGACCAGAGTAGCACAGCTAAGGGGAGGCCGGAGGAAGGAGTGGCGGAGGGGAGGAAGACAAAGGAAGAGGAGGAAGCGGTGGGGTGAGGGAGAATGGAGCAGCACAGGCAGGGGGAGGATGGAGCACAGAGCGGCACGGGGGAGGAGGACAGTGCAGCACAGGCAGGGGGAGGACAGAGGATGGAGCGGCAGAGGGGAGGAGGACAAAGGAAGGAAGAGGAAGCAGTGGGGTGGGGGAGGATGGAGCGGCACAGGCAGGGGGAGGATAGAGCACAGAGCAGCGGGGGGGAGGAGGATGAAGGACAAAGCGGCGGGGTGGAGGAGGATGGAGGAACACAGGCAGGGGACGATGGAGGATGGAGTGGCAGAGGGGCGGAGAACAAAGGAAGGAGGAGGAAGCGGTGGGGTGGGGGAGGATGCAGCGGCACTGGCAGGGGGAGGAGGAGCACAGAGCGACAGGGGAGAGGAGGATAGAGGACAAAGCGGCAGGGTGGCGGAGGTCGGAGCAGCACAGGCAGGAGGAGGATGGAGCGGCAGGGGGAGGACAGAGCACAGAGCGGCGGGGGAGAGAAGGATGGAGGACGAAGTGGCGGGGTGGGGGAGACCAGAGCAGCACAGCCAGGGGGAGGCCGGAGGATGGAGTGACGGAGGGGAGGAGGACAAAGGAAGGAGGAGGAAGCGGTGGGGTGGGGGAGGATGGAGCAGCACAGGCAGGGGGAGGATGGAGGACAGAGCAGTGGGGGGAGGAGGACAGAGAACGAAGCAGCAGGGTGGGGGAGGATGGAGCAGCACTGACAGTGGGAGGACGGAGTACAGAGCGGCAGGGGGGAGGAGGACAGAGGACGAAGAGGCGGGGTGGGGGAGGACGAAACAACACAATCAGGGGGAGGATGGAGGATGGAGTAGCGGAGGAGAGGAGAACAAAGGAAGGAGGAGGAAGCGGTGGGGTGGGGGAGGATGGAGAAGCACAGGCAGGGGGAGGAAGGAGGACAGAGCGGCGGGGGGAGGAGGACAGAGGACGAAACAGCAGGGTGGGGGAGGATGGAGCAGCACTGACAGTGGGAGGACGGAGTACAGAGCGGCGGGGGGAGGAGGACAGAGGACGAAGCGGCGGGTGGGGGAGGACGAAACAACACAGTCAGGGGGAGGATGAAGGATGGAGTGGTGGAGGGGAGGAGAACAAAGGAAGGAGGAGGAAGCGGTGGGGTGGGGGAGGATGCAGCGGCACAGGCATGGGGAGGATGGAGCACAGAGCGGCAGGGGAGAGGAGGATAGAGGATGAAGCAGCACAGGCAGGGGGAGGATGGAGCGGCAGGGGGAGGACAGAGCACAGAGCGGCGGGGGGAGGAGGACAGAGGACGACGCGGCATGGTGGGGGAGGACGAAGGATGGACTGGCACAGGCGGCAGAGGGAGGACGGATTGGCACAGGCAGGGGGAGGACGGAGTGGCAAGGGGAGGAGGACGGAGAACAAAGCGGCGAAGTGGGGGAGGACGGAGGACGAAGCGGCGGGGGGGAGGAGGACGGAGGATGAAGCGACACAGGCAGGGGGAGAAAGGAGCAGACTCACACCCACACACAGACTCACACCCACAGCCAGACACACACACCCAGACACACACACCCAGACACAGACACACACACATAGACTCACACTCCCAAACACACACACATGGGCTCTCACCTCTCTGTCCCCTGGTGGTCCCAGTGCTGGCTCTTATGTCCTTGGTGCTGAGCGCGGCGTCAGCAGAATAGGTGTGGGAGAGGCGGGCGCAGAGGCGGCGGTGTGCAGGATGATCCCGGGTGTCAGTTCAGCTGGGCCCCTGCTGGCATGTGCTGCCGCCACCCAGCTGCACTCACAGGAGGCGGCTGACACCCGGGATCATGCTATGGCCGCACAATCTGTGACAGACTGTGCGGCCATAGGAAGCAGGAGCTGCACGATGCGCGCTCCCATCGCTCCCTGCACCCTGGGAGCCCCGACCCTGGCAGCCCCCAGTCCCCGATGTCAGTGGGTGGCTCGTGGCGAGGGTTAGTGATGTGAGGCTGTGGCGGAAGTCCGCTGCGCCGCGCTAGCGGCTGCCATCTTTTGTTCTCTTTCTGTCTGTGTACAGAAATTGCGCACTAGTGCTGATTGGTCCACCCTGCCGCTAGCGCGCAATTTTCGTGACAGACAGTGAACATTAGACAATTATATAGTAGATATATATATATATATATACTGTATATAGTGAAAAATAGGAACAGTACAAAAAATTACCTTAGGGTGCTTTCACATCAGCGTTTTTTTTCAAATCGCGGCAGATGCGGTGAAAAAAACGCATCTGCCGCGATTACCGCATACCGGCTGCACTTGCGGCGCGGTTGCGTTTTTTTCCATGCAAAGTGTAGGCGGACTGCGGCAGGTGCGGCAAGTGCGGTTTTGCACTTGCGGCAGGTGCGGCCGCGAAAAAAACCGCCGCTGACCGCGGTTTTTTTCGCGGCCGCACCTGCCGCAAGTGCAATACCGCACTTGCCGCACCTGCCGCAAGTCCGCCTATACTTTGCATGGAAAAAACCGCAACCGCGCCGCAAGTGCAGCCGGTATGCGGTAATCGCGGCAGATGCGGTTTTTTCACCGCATCTGCCGCGATTTCAAAAAAACGCTGATGTGAAAGGGCCCTTACAGAGGTGCAAAGCTTCTCCACACAACACAAGTGTTCTTTTATGATATTGAAAGAAATGAAAAATTGAAAAAACAGCACCAAGGTTAAAGTGATGTGGACTTGTATTACCCAAATGGCGTGGCGACGTTTCGGATACAAAATCCTTTCTCAAGCCATAGATATATATATCTTGTGTTGCAATTTTCTCTGAGACATATAACATTTTCATTTTTCCATTGATTGGAGGTGTAAGTATGAGGGCTTTTATTTTGCATGGAGGCTGAAGTTTTCAATGACATAATTTTGACTGTGTTTGAAGTCAGTGATTGACAGCGGCACTTAAGGCTGGCTTCACACCATGGTGTAATCCGAACCGGGGCTGTCCGGTGTAAATTGGGCCGGATGGAGCCGGATGGCTCTGAGAGGAATCGTATTTTTCTCCCGGACACAAAATCGGAGCATGCAGTATTTTTGTGTCCGGGGAGAAAAATCTCCCAAAATCGGATCCTCCCGTATTCTCATGGATCCAGGGCAATCCGATGCTCCCTAACATGGGAGTCTATGGGGCCAGATTGGCCCGATCCAGGAGGATCCGGCAACCAGACACCCGCCTTCTGTAATTTCAGGACCGCGGCTAGCTCCCTGCACACTGGACCGGAGGGCATATTTGGCCCTCCGACTCTGTGTCCAGATCCGGTCCGGGGCTGTCAGGTTCATCCCTGACAGCCCCAGATCGGATTAAACCGTGGTGTGAAGCCGGCCTAAGAAGTTAACAACAGCGGTCACAGCTCAGCTCTGCTTGCTGCTATTAGAGGCAAATTCTGGTTGTATAAGGCTAGGGTCACACTTAAATCTGGAACTGCGTTCTCCGCATCCACATCCGGATGCGGTGAACGCAATTGTCTTCTGACATTCAGCAATCCTGGAACCGGATTGCTGAAGCCGCAATCCGGGAACTGGATTGCTCAGGATGTGTAATCCTGAGCCATCTGGTCACTGGATAGTTTGCTCATCCCTGCTGCCGCAGGGATGAGTAAACTGTTCAGTGTGGGTAAAAAGTGTTAATTTTTATTAATAAATGTTCCTATAATGTCTCTAGGGGGTGCCCACTCCCGCTAGAGACCTGCCACCCACTCAGGTGGGCATATAATGATTTATTCACTTCTGTACAGCAGCTTCTCACAGCAGCTGTACAGTTTTATGAATGTCCGAGGTTCTGAAGCCATTTACAGTAGATCAATGGGCAGCGCTGCCCATAGATCTTACTGTATAAGGCTTCAGGACCTCGGACAGCGCACATACAATAGCTATAATAGCTATAGTATGCGCGCTGCTCTAAGGAGCCTGGCGCTTTCATTCATAAAACTGTACAGCAGCTGTGAGAAGCTGGCTGCTGTACAGAAGTGAATAAATCATTATATGCCCACCTGAGTGGGTGAAAGGTCTCTAGGGGGAGTGGACACCCCCTAGAGACATTATAGGAACATTTATTAATAAAAATTAACACTTTTTACCCACAGAGAACACTTTGCTTATCCCGGCATTAGCCGGGATAAGCAAAGTCTATGTGGTAACCACATTGCTCAGGATTACACATCCTGAGCAATCCGGTTCCCGCATTGCAGATGATAGAACCGCTCCAAAAACTGCAGCCTGTATGATTTTTCACGCAGGCTGCAAATCCGGAGGCGGACACCGGATTGCTTGTGAAGCAATCCGGTTTTTATCATAGGCTCCTATGAGGAGCGTTTCCTGATCCGGTTTTGAGCTTTTCAAAAGCTCAAAACTGGATCAGGTTTTAAAAAAAAAAACTGATGTGTGACCCTAACCTAACATAGTAAGCATCTCTTTTTATTGCTGTAGTTTGAGTTGGGGAGGAAATTTTCCCTTTAATCTATCAAGGATGTTTTGTTTTTGCTCTTTTGTATTTTCATCCCCTGTTTCCGAAGAGCCATTGCATTTTTATTTTTTACTGGAAAAGTTGTAATTTTGAATGACACCATACAGTTTTTCTTGTGATGTAATGGAGAAAGGGAGAAAAAATTCAGTGTGGTAAATTAGCAAAAAGACGGAAATAGTTTTTTATTAACAGTGTTCATTTTACTGAAAAACTAACTTGGCAATAGTAGTCTCCAGGTGAGTACAATTATGCAGATACCAAACATGTATGTTTTATTTAAGTGGAAAAAAATCAGAAATTAGTTTGAGGAAAAAAAAAACTGTGTTGTTTCTGCCGTGACTTTTGGAGAGCCATAATAGTTTTCCTGTTCAGCTTTAGAAGAGTAGGCTGAATTTGCCACATGTAGTCATTGTAATGTAACATGTAATCTTTGGTTGTGTTGTTTATTACTGTTTGCATTATCTGTCTCATTCAGGAGCCTCAGGGAGAGCGGTGGGGTAAGCAGGGAGTAACTGAGGTCATCCGAGGACACCATTGCCATAGTAACCCTTACTATGGCAATGGTGTTCTTGGGTGACCCTACCACTTACCATGCCATAGGTCTCAGCACAGTCATTCAGTGATCAGAGGCCACATGTGGAGGATGCGCTTTGCTCATTCTCGCGGTCTCTGATGTTGCCGAGTTGTGTGTTCAACAAGAGAAAAGATGAGGATCGTGGGGGGGGGGCAATGATGGCTAAGGGGGTTAATAAAGAAGGGATCAATAAGTGTTTCTCTGTTTTTAATCGCAAAAAAATAATTAGTCACTTTCCATAGATCATCATCATCATCACTCCTCAGTGACAGTCACAGCAAGGCATCCAGACGTCTGGAGCATCTGTAACACATAGTATAAACCCCAAAGTTTCATTATTCCTTTATCTATTCCTTATACTGTGCACCAAACATATATGGTCTTAAAAATGTCTTTCCATTATCTATCTTTTACATGTATGTGTATTTATCTATCATCTATCTATCATATATCTTATGTATTCATCTATCCACCCATAAATCTATCTATCACCTATCTATATCAAAAGCAAAAAACAATGCAGCACTCCAAAATAGATGGAAAAAAATGTGGATATTAAATGATCCATAGCAACGTTTCGGTAGATTGCTCTACCTTGGCTTGAGGAAGGTAGAGCAATCTACTGAAACATCGCTATGGATCATTTAATATCCCTTTTTTTCATCTATTTTGGAGTGCTGCCTTGTTTTTTGCTTTTGATATTGCTGGTGGTTTGGACATTGCCGTTTCAGGTTTGAACCTTCTTGTTATTTTGGTAGTGCTGCCCAATTTTTTCATTATTATATCACCTATCTATTCTATATTAAAATAGGATTTTTTTACCTTTTAATAGATGTTAAGTGATAATAAAGGTGTGTACTATAACGCGTGTCTAACAGATGCTGCACAGACTCTGAATGCCTTTCTGTGACTGTCACTGAGGAGTGATGATAATGATCCATGGAAAGTTGTAATGACAGGAAACTACCATGTTCCTAGGGGTAAAGGGAGACCATGCTGAGATGAATCAATCAGTGTAGTGCTTTGCCTGTGCGTCTAGCCTCACAATAACTGTATACACTATGCATCATCATACAGCAGAGGAGCATAGTAAGTATTTGTATTTGCTTGGTGACATGATTGCTAATTGGACCCGCTGTCACATAGGATGGTATATCAGGATTGTAGTATGAGCATGCGACTGGCAGCCACACCCCCTCCTCACCCAGAAGTGTGAGTGGCCTGGAATGTAGGATGATCCTGCAGCCCCCAGGGTCCACACCCCTGACACCTCCTGCTCTCTTCTGCTGCATGAAGCTGACAGGCTGAAATGTTATGTCCCCTGAGAGGGGGGGTCAGAGCTGAGGAGCAGGTATTATTTTATTGAATTATAAGTGATCTATAGATCCTGGAACTGCAGTGTCCAGCTCTTCTTCATCATGTAGCAGGGCAGGCACTGTACTAATGTGTTTTCTCTCCCTGGAATTCCCCTTTAAAAACAGAAACACAGGAGTCCCTGTTATGAGATACAATAGGGACTCCTGCTGCACTTGAATTAGCAGTATGTCTAATGGTACCTTCACACGCCGCAATATTGGCTGGCGATATGAGGCGATCTAACGTGCGCGTGGACATTTTTCACGCTCGCCTCAGATCGCCGACACGCCACAATTGCACTCTGAAAGTAAGGCGATGTGTCCCTCCGGAAATCGCCTCACGTACAGCGGAAGCAATCCTGCCTAATCCCATCCCCGGTTCACACTCCGCAATCTCAAAGGCAATGTGGGTGTACATGTTCAGCGCAGTGAAGAGATAGGTGTGCCGCAGTGGTTTACACCACGCCCCTTACGTGCTCATTGGACAAAGCAACAGCGTTACGATTGGTCAGCCTGCTCTGGAAGGCTGGCTAATACATGACCATTGCCATTGTGTGGTGCTGGACGGACAGCTCATCAAATATGTCGCGGTATCAATTGACAGCCAATGGAAACACAGTAGCCCACACCAATCAGTTCACACGGGGGCGCAGACTACATCACGCTGTGGCACGCCTACGGGAAATCATAGGCGACGCTGATTCCATCACTATCGCCCTATCACACGCCACAACCCGGAAATATCGCCTTCATGATTGAGGCTCATTTCAGAGCAGTGCTCAGGAATCAGGTGAGAGGCGATTTATCACCGCGAACTTCCCCGATCACACACCGCAACTGTGAGGCAATTTCACGGTGATTGCTCCGGGGCGACGTGTCGCCTTTAGGACTCCCAGGCGATAGTGCGGCGTGTGAAGATACCATAAGATTTTCATTTGAAATGGGTACCTGTTTCTCCTAATGCCGTGATGTGGTGTTTCTGTTTTTCATATGCCTTGGTTTTAAGCATTTATCCAATAAAGATGGACTTTTAACCTTCCTAGCGTTATTCCCGAGCCTGACTCGGGGTTAACATTCACTACCAGAAGCGTTAACCCCGAGTCAGGCTCGGGCTTACCCGCGTTCGCGGCAGATGCGGTGAGAAAACCGCATCTGCCGCACTTGCCGCACTTGCCGCACTTGCCGCACTTGCGCCGCACTTGCGGCGCGGTTGCGGCGCGGTTGCGGTAATCTGCATAGGTACCAGCCACCTCGGATGACCCTCATACACTGTTAATATGTGCCCCTGCAGCCTAGTAAACCATTAGCAGCACTGTTTTTGTGTGAAAAGTGACTGCAGTAGAAGTGAGATAATGATTTTATAAACTTACATGCCTGCGTACTTGAGGGCGTCTCCCTGTGTGTGCTGGCACTTGTGGGCTGTGCTCATCATGTCTGCTCTCCCCCTCCCTTATGCACGCCCCCTCTCAGCCTGCTATAGTGATGTGAGGCTGATTGCGTCATAAAGGGGCGGGGCTACCGGGATGCCGCGATTTAGCCCCGCCCCTTTATGACGCAATCAGCCTCACATCACTATAGCAGGCTGAGAGGGGGCGTGCATAAGGGAGGGGGAGAGCAGACATGATGAGCACAGCCCACAAGTGCCAGCACACACAGGGAGACGCCCTCAAGTACGCAGGCATGTAAGTTTATAAAATCACTAGATGGTGGCCCGATTCTAAAGAATCGGGTAGTCTAGAATGTATATATAGTTTATTTAGTAATAGTTAGGGGAGTGCGGTGAAATTAATTGTGTGTGTACAGGTGGCTCAGTGGTTAGCAGTGAGTGCCGTGGCTCAGGGGTCGGCAGTGAGGGCGGTGGTCAGCAGTGAGGGCGGTGGCTCAGTGGTCAGCAGTGAGGGCGGGTGGCTCAGTGGTCAGCAGTGAGGGCGGTGGCTCAGTGGTCGGCAGTGAGGGCGGTGGCTCAGTGGTCGGCAGTGAGGGCGGTGGCTCAGGGGTCGGCAGTGAGGGCGGTGGCTCAGGGGTCGGCAGTGAGGGCGGTGGCTCAGGGGTCGGCAGTGAGGGCGGTGGCTCAGGGGTCGGCAGTGAGGGCGGTGGCTCAGTGGTCGGCAGTGAGGGTGGTGGCTCAGTGGTCGGCAGTGAGGGCGGTGGCTCAGTGGTCGGCAGTGAGGGCGGTGGCTCAGTTGTCGGCAGTGAGGGCGGTGGCTCAGTGGTTGGCAGTGAGGGCGGTGGCTCAGTGGTCAGCAGTGAGGGCAGGGGGTCAGTGGTCAGCAGTGAGGGCGGTGGTCAGCAGTGAGGGTGGTGGCTGAGTGGTCAGCAGTGAGGGCGGTGGCTTAGTGGTCAGCAGTGAGGGCGGTGGCTCAGTGGTCAGCAGTGAGGGCGGTGGCTCAGTGGTCAGCAGTAAGGGCGGTGGCTCAGTGGTCAGCAGTGAGGGCGGTGGCTCAGTGGTCAGCAGTGAGGGCGGTGGCTCAGTGGTCAGCAGTGAGGGCGGTGGCTGGAGTGGTCAGCAGTGAGGGCGGTGGCTCAGTGGTCAGCAGTGAGGGCGGTGGCTCAGTGGTCAGCAGTGAGGGCGGTGGCTCAGTGGTCAGCAGTGAGGGCGGGGGTCAGTGGTCAGCAGTGAGGGCGTTGGTGGCTCAGTGGTCAGAAGTGAGGGCGGTGGCTCAGTGGTTAGCAGTGAGGGCGGTGGCTCAGTGGTCAGCAGTGAGGGCGGTGGCTCAGTGGTCGGCAGTGAGGGCGGTGGCTCAGTGGTCGGCAGTGAGGGCGGTGGCTCAGTGGTCGGCAGTGAGGGCGGTGGCTCAGTGGTCAGCAGTGAGGGCGGGGGGTCAGTGGTCAGCAGTGAGGGCAGGGGGTCAGTGGTCAGCAGTGAGGGTGGTGGCCAGCAGTGAGGGCGGTGGCTCAGTGGTCAGAAGTGAGGGCGGTGGCTCAGTGGTCAGCAGTGAGGGCGGTGGCTCAGTGGTCAGCAGTGAGGGCGGTGGCTCAGTGGTCAGCAGTGAGGGCGGTGGCTCAGGGTCGGCAGTGAGGGCGGTGGCTCAGGGGTCGGCAGTGAGGGCGGTGGCTCAGTGGTCGCAGTGAGGGCATTGGCTCAGTGGTCGGCAGTGAGGGCGGTGGCTCAGTGGTCGGCAGTGAGGGCGGTGGCTCAGTGGTCGGCAGTGAGGGCGGTGGCTCAGTGGTCGGCAGTGAGGGCGGTGGCTCAGTGGTCGCAGTGAGGGCGGTGGCTCAGTGGTCAGCAGTGAGGGCAGGGGTCAGTGGTCAGCAGTGAGGGCGGTGGTCAGCAGTGAGGGCGGTGGCTGAGTGGTCAGCAGTGAGGGCGGTGGCTCAGTGGTCAGCAGTGAGGGCGGTGGCTGAGTGGTCAGCAGTGAGGGCGGTGGCTCAGTGGTCAGCAGTGAGGGCGGTGGCTCAGTGGTCAGCAGTGAGGGCGCGGTGGCTCAGTGGTCAGCAGTGAGGGCGGTGGCTCAGTGGTCAGCAGTGAGGGCGGTGGCTCAGTGGTCAGCAGTGAGGGCGGTGGCTCAGTGGTCAGCAGTGAGGGCGGTGGCTCAGTGGTCAGCAGTGAGGGCGGGGGTCAGTGGTCAGCAGTGAGGGCGGGGGGTCAGTGGTCAGCAGTGAGGGCGGTGGCTCAGTGGTCAGCAGTGAGGGCGGTGGCTCAGTGGTGAGCAGTGAGGGCGGTGGCTCAGTGGTGAGCAGTGAGGGCAGTGGCTCAGTGGTCGGCAGTGAGGGCGGTGGCTCAGTGGTCGGCAGTGAGGGCGGTGGCTCAGTGGTCGGCAGTGAGGGCGGGTGGCTGAGTGGTCAGCAGTGAGGGTGGTGGCTCAGTGGTCAGCAGTGGGGCGGTGGCTCAGTGGTCAGCAGTGAGGGTGGTGGCTCAGTGGTCAGCAGTGAGGGCGGTGGCTCAGTGGTCAGCAGTGAGGGGGTGGCTGAGTGGTCAGCAGTGAGGGCAGGGGGTCAGTGGTCAGCAGTGAGGGCGGTGGCTCAGTGGTCAGCAGTGAGGGCGGTGGCTCAGTGGTCAGCAGTGAGGGCGGTGGCTGAGTGGTCAGCAGTGAGGGTGGTGGCTCAGTGGTCAGCAGTGAGGGCGGTGGCTCAGTGGTCAGCAGTGAGGGCGGTGGCTCAGTGGTCAGCAGTGAGGGCGGTGGCTCAGTGGTCAGCAGTGAGGGCGGTGGCTGAGTGGTCAGCAGTGAGGCAGGGGGTCAGTGGTCAGCAGTGAGGGCAGTGGCTCAGTGGTCAGCAGTGAGGGCGGTGGCTCAGTGGTCAGCAGTGAGGGCGGTGGCTCAGTGGTCAGCAGTGAGGGCGGGGGGTCAGTGGTCGGCAGTGAGGGCGGTGGCTCTGTGGTCAGAAGTGAGGGCGGTGGCTCAGTGGTCAGCAGTGAGGGCGGTGGCTCAGTGGTCAGCAGTGAGGGCGGTGGCTCAGTGGTCAGCAGTGAGGGCGGTGGCTCAGTGGTGAGCAGTGAGGGCGGTGGCTCAGTGGTCGGCAGTGAGGGCGGTGGCTCAGTGGTCGGCAGTGAGGGCGGGGGGTCAGTGGTCAGCAGTGAGGGCGGCGAGGGCTGTAGGGGCCAGAGCAGGGCTGGAGGGGCCAGAGCAGGGCTGGAGGGGCCAGAGCAGGGCTGGAGAGGCCAGAGCAGGGCTAGAGGGGCCAGAGCCGGGCTGGAGGGGCCAGAGCAGGGCTGGAGGGGCCAGAGCAGGGCTGGAGGGGCCAGAGCCGGGCTGGAGGGGCCAGAGCAGGGCTGGAGGGTCCAGAGCCGAGCTGGAGGGGCAAGAGCAGGGCTGGAGGGGCCAGAGCCGGGCTGGAGGGGCCAGAGCCAGGCTGGAGGGGCCAGAGCAGGGCTGGAGGGGCCAGAGCAGGGCTGGAGGGGCCAGAGGAGAGCGGAGGGAGGGGGGCGGAACACTTACTGGGCTGTTGGCGGGCGGCGGTGAGCGGCAGTGCTGGCGGCGGTTCCGGAGGCCGGGGGCGGAGTGTGGGCGGGGCTAGCTCCGTTATGGAGGAGCTTCAGCGGGTGTGTGGAGAGAGCGTGGCAGGACTGGGAGCTGTGCCGGCGGAGGCGCCACACTCGGTCCGGGCCGGATGTTGGTGGGCGTACACCGGGCTGTGCCTGATGGTGGAGGAGAGAGGAGAGTGGGCGGTGAGCTGCAGGGCTGTGGGCCGGGCCGGTTCCCGGATGTGGCTGGGGCTCTGTGGGTCTGGTACTTCCTGTGTTTGACACAGGAGGGAGGCCGTCACGGAAGTTGAGCGGATTTTGGGCGGAAGTGGCCTTCGGGTTTTATGTATAAGATTATCTCACTTCTACTGCAGCCACTTTTCACACAAAAACAGTGCTGCTAATGGTTTACTAGGCTGCAGGGGCACATATTAACAGTGTATGAGGGTCATCCGAGGTGGTTGGTTCCCTTTACTATGCAGATTACCGCAACCGCGCCGCAACCGCGCCGCAAGTGCGGCGCAAGTGTGGCAGCTATGCGGCAAGTGCGGCAGATGCGTTTTTTTTACCGCATCTGCCGCGAACGCGGGTAGCCCGCTTTTAGCAAAAAATCCAAGACCTAAACAGACCGCCAGGGAGGCTACTATACTTCTGAGGATGTGATTGCTGGAAAATTTCTTGCTTGCTTTGGATTTACCTGGATTGCTGAACTCCATTCCCTGCACCGCCCTTGGAGTCTCAATCTGGACAGTGGGTGAGCTGAAAACAATTTTTCTTTACTTAGTGGGTACCAAACGTATTTTTTCACTCTTTTGTTTCATTACAGCCATTTGGTCAATTCAAAAAAGTTTATTTTTTTCTTATTAATGTACACTCTGCACCTAGTGATGGGCGAGTCCTAAATTACTCGGAATCGCTTGAATCTAGCGAGTCCGAGCCCGGGACTCGCTACTCGTTGCGAGTCTAGCAAGTCCAATGTTAATGAATGGGGAAGCGAGTAATAGCGAGTAGTGTGCGATTTACAAATCGCAGATGTGTCTCGGAAGCTTCATCCTGAAGCAATCCTAGTTTTGTCAGAGACTCTGACAAAACTAGGATTGGCATTGACTTGCATTGGACTCGTTTACTGTGCAAGTAATCGGTGGGAAACTCGCACAGTAAGGAGTCAGGCTGTCTGCTCTGTACAGGCTTGCCGCAGCTCCAGGGTCCTAGAGCCCGCCTGCTCTTCCTGTGTGTAGCAGAGCTGAGATTGTTCTCAGTCTGCTCATCCCTGTGCATAGACATCTATATCTATGCACAGGGATGAGCAGAGAGGACATCGCGTTTTGGACTACGTCGGACGGAAGAGGATTATTTTAATTAAAGATGGAGTCCCTAATGGCTTCTTTTTTATTTCTAATAAAACTTTTTCTCTGTGTTGTGTTTTTTTAAAACAATTTAATAGAAATTCATAGCGGTCATGTCTAATATTGGCGTGACCGCCATAAATTTCGGGCTTAGGGCCAGCTGATAATACAAAGCTGGCCCTTACCTCTTTATTACCCAGCGTGCCACCACCACCAGGGCCGCTGGAAGAGCGGGGTTCAGCGCCAGAAGAAGGCGCTTCAATGAACGCGCCATCTTCTGGGGCGGCTGCGGGCTGCAATTTGCAGCGGGTGTGCCCAGAAAGCTTGGGCCTCCCTGCGCTGCGGATTCCAGCCCCCAGCTGCTTAGCTGTACCTGGCTAGACATAGAAATTGCGCGGAGCCCCACGCATTTTTTTTTTATTATTTCATGAAATTCATGAAATAATTAAAAAAAAGGGCTCCCCTATATTCTTGTGTCTGGCCAAGTGCAAATAGGCACCTGGGGGTTGGGGGCAGCCCGTCGCTGCCTGCTGGATCCGGCTGGTTCCAGAAATACGGCAAAGCCCATGTAATTTTTTTCTGAAAAATCAATAAAACAATCCTAAAAAAGGGACTGCATCTTTATTAACCCCTCGCCCATGGTCCAGGGGTTAATAAAGATGCAGTCCCTTTTATTTACATTGTTTTATGCATTTGTCAGTGCCTATTTGTACCTGGCCGGACACAAGAATATAGGGGAGCCCTTTTTTTTTATTTCATGAATTTCATGAAATAATAAAAAAAATGCGTGGGGCTCCGCGCAATTTCTATGTCTAGCGGTGTCACGCTGGGTAATAAAGGGGTTAATACCAGCTTTGTTATACAAGCTGGTATTAAGCCCGAGATTCTTAATGTCAGGCCACGTTTGACCCGGCCACTAAGAATCTCCAATAAAGGGTTAAAAAAACACAACATAGAGAAAAAATTTTATTAGAAATAAAAAAAAAAAAAAGCCATTAGGGACTCAATCTTTAATTAAAAAAATCCTCTTCCGTCCGACGTAGTCCAAAACGCGATGTCCTCTCTGCTACATCCCTGTGCATAGATATAGATGTCTATGCACAGGGAATGAGCAGACTGAGAACAATCTCAGCTTTGCTACATCATCTCTGTGAGCAGGCGGGCTCTAGGACCCTGGAGCTGCGGCAGCCTGCACAGAGCAGACAGCTGGACTCGCAAAGTAACAGCAGTTACTTTGCGAGTTTCCCTGCGATTACTTGCACAGTAATCAGACCAATGCAAGTCAATGGCAATCCTAGTTTTGTCAGAGTCTCTGACAAAACTAGGATTGATATTGATTTGCATTGGACTCGTTGCTGTGCGAGTAATCGCTGGGAAACTCGCAGAGTACCGAGTCCTGCGAGTCCCTTACTACTCGCCGAGTAATGAGTCCTAGCGAGTAGATTCGCCCATCCCTATCTGCACCCTATCTTTACTGAACAAAAAACAGAAATATAGAAATTTTTGCAAATTTATTAACAAAGAAAAACTGAAATATCACATGGTCATAAGTATTCAGACCTTTTGCTCAGACACTCATATTTAAGTCACATGCTTCCCACTTACTTGTGATCCTCCCTGGGATGGTTCTACTCCTTTATTGGAATTCAGCTGTGTTTAATTAAACTGATAGGATTTGATTTGGAAAGGCACACACATGTGTATATAAGACCTCACAGCTCACAGTGCATGTCAGATCAAATTAGAATCATGAGGTCAAAGGAACTGCCCAAGTAGCTCAGAGACAGAATTATGGCAAGGAACAGATCTGGCCAAGGTTACAAAAGAATTTCTGCAGTACTCAAGGTTCCTAAGATCACAGTGGCCTCCATAATCCTTAAATGGAAGAAATTTGGGACCACCAGAAGTCTTCCTAGACCTGGCCGTCCAGCCAAACTAAGCAACCATGGGAGAAAAGACCTGGTGAGACAGGTGAATAAGAACCCCAAGATCACTGTGGCTGAGCTTCAGAGATGCAGTAGGGAGATGGGAAAAAGTTCCACAAAGTCATCTATCACTGCAGCCCTCCACCACTCAGGCCTTTATGACAGAGTGGCCCAACGGAAGTCTCTCCTCAGTGCAACATCACGAAGCGATCACTGATCTCAGGAAGACCAGTTAAGGAAAACACTGGAGGCAGCCATCAAAAGCGCTCAAACACTCATAAAAGAGTTGGGTATTGACTGAAAGGGACACTTAATATGGTGGTTATGGTGGTTTCCGCAAGGAGCCTGCCCATGGCTAGATCCTTCTCTGGAGGAATATCTGGTTAGTTCCATGTTTGAGACTAATAAATGAGGCTCCACGGACTCTATTTGCATATTCACATCTCCTCAGAGCAAGACATATAAAAGCCTGCATAGAGTTTGCAAAAAAACACATGAAGGACTTACAGACTATGAGAAATAGGATTCTCTGATCTGATGAGACGAAGACAAAACTTTTGGTGATAATTGTAAGCAGTATGTGTGGAAAAAAAACAGAAACTGCTCATCACCTGCCCAATACAATTCCAACAGTGAAACATGGTGGAGGCAGCATCATGCTATGGGGGTGTTTTTAAACTGCAGGGACAGGATGACTGGTTGCAATTGAAGGAAACATAAATGCGACCAACTACAGAGATATCCTGGATGAAAATCTTTTCCAGAGTGCTCTGGACCTCAGACTTGGCCAAAGGTTCACCTTCCAACAAGACAATGACCCTAAGCACACAGCTAAAATAACAAAGGAGCAGCTTCAGAACAACTCTGTGACCATTCTTGACTGGCCCAGCCAGAGCCCTGACCTAAACCCAATTGAGCATCTCTGGAGAGACTTGAAAATAACTGTCCACCAACGTTCATCATCCAACCTGACAGAACAGGAGAGGATCTGCAAGGAAGAATAGTAGAGGATCTCCAAATCCAGGTGTGAAAAACTTGTTGCTTATTCACAAGAAGACTCATGGCTGTACTTGCTCAAAGGTGCTTCTACTCAATACTGAGCAAAGGGTCTGAATACTTATTCCCATGTGATTTTTCAGTCTTTCTTTTTTAATAAATTTGCAAAACTTTCTGCATTTCTGTTTTGTTTTCTCAGTCAAGTTGGGGTGCAGATTGTACAATGAGAAAAAAAATTGAACTTTTTTGAATTCACCAAATGGCTGCAATGAAACTAAGAGTGAAAAATTTAAAGTGGTCTGAATACTTTTTACAAAAATATCCAAGGTTTTGCAAAGTGGACAAATCATCCCCGTTTAATCAAAATGGTGTTTTACATTTGCCAATTAATGCGGATTCTAAAAATATAATTTTCATGACTAATACTCATGTGGTGCATGAAATTTGACGTAAATGTGTTCTAGCTGGCAGAACAAAGAAACTATTTTCTCCCAAAGGCCTTATTTGTTTTTCAGGTCATGCATTCTTAGGCTTCACTGTGACCATATAATGAACTTTAGCTTTATTGATGTGTGGACTTTAAAGTTATAAAATGGTGGCTTGGAGGGCTGTAAAAAGAAACAAAACATTAATTAAAAATCAGTTCATACTTACCGGATTTGGGTGCTGGTACTTCTGGGCCACTTATTATCTTACTAGTTATTCACTGCAGTAACCTGGAAACAGCCAATAAATTCTATTCTCTACCCTTGTTACTGCACTGGCTCCAACAGCCAATCACAGATGTCCACTTTCTGTAACAGTGTCTGTGACTGGCTGATGTGCCCCTCACCAATTGTGCTGATGTCTGTGATTGGTTGCCATAGGCTACGAACCTGACATCATAGTAGTGTAAAAATAACAATAATAAATCCTAGCAGCTTGTGGCTGGTATGCACAGTGTGGTGAGGTCCATAGTTATTGGGATATCCAGAATAAAGAATAGCAGCCTGCAGCCACCTCAGCAATTGGCATGTTCATTAGGAGCAGCAAATTCCTGGCACTTTACCAGGCTCTTCTTAATGCCACAGACACTGTCACAGAGAGTGGCTATCTGTGATTGGCTGTTGGAGCCAGTGCAGTAACCTGGAAACAGCCAATACATTTCACCATCTACAGTAGATGCTAGAATGCATGGGCTGTTTCCAGGTTTCTGCACTTGCTCCAACAGCCAATCACAGACTGCCACTCTCTGTGACAGCCTTTATAATTATATATCTAGAGGGTTGAGAATACGCAATAGGGTCTTATCTCTTAGACAGATTTATTAGATTAACAATCTCAGAATTGCTCACCTGGTATGGTTGTGTAGCACACAACCAGCTCGATCGCTTAGAAAATGCAGCTGCTGCTGGGACTGTACTTCCACAGGTTACTGCAGTTTTCAAAACAAATCTTCCGGACAAAGTACCTTAACCTTCCTAGCGGTATTCCCGAGCCTGACTCGGGGTTAACATTCACTGCCAGAAGCGGTAACCCCGAGTCAAGCTCGGGCTTACCCGCGGTCGCGGCAGATGCGGTGAAAAAAACCGCATCTGCCGCACTTGCCGCACTTGCCGCATAGCCGCCGCACTTGCGGCGCGGTTGCGGTAATCGCCATAGTAAGTATAGGGGGACTTGCGGCAGGTGCGCCCGTGAAAAAAACTGCACTTGCCGCACCTGCCGCAAGTGCAAAACCGCACTTGCCGCACCTGCCGCAAGTCCCCCTATACTTACTATGGGGATTACCGCAACCGCACCGCAAGTGCGGCGGCTATGCGGCAAGTGCGGCAGATGCGGTTTTTTCACCGCATCTGCCGCGACCGCGGGTAAGCCCGAGCTTGACTCGGGGTTACCGCTTCTGGCAGTGAATGTTAACCCCGAGTCAGGCTCGAGAATACCGCTAGGAAGGCTAGAGTCTTCTTTGATCAGGTAATTACTAAGAATTGCAGGCCTACTGTACATAACACCAAATTTCCATGCCAAAAAATGGTACCGCTTTTAGCACAAAATTCCAGACATAATCATATCGCCAGGGAGGTTAAAGTCCGCGCTGCTGCCAGGGAGATGTTGAAACACCAAAGACACGAGATGTCTGGGTACGGTGATAGCTGGTTTATTTTCCGACACGTTTCAGAGCCACATACCGAGCTCCTTCCTCAGGGAACATCATTGTTCCCATAGCTGTTCCCTGAGGAAGGAGCTCGGTATGTGGCCCTGAAATGCGTCGTAAAATAAACCAGCTATCACCGTACCCAGACATCTCCTGTCTTTGGTGTTTCAACATCTCCCTGGCAGCAGCGCGGACTTTAAGGTACTTTGTCCGGAAGCCTTTATAATTGGCTGTTGTGCCCCTCACCAGTGAATAATCAGGAAGTTAATGTGCCAACCTGTAAATACAAACACGCAGACCCAGTGAGTATGAACTGATGGAAATCACTGCTTTGTTTTATTTTACAGCTCTACACTGAACTCGAACCCAAACTATAACATGGACTTCTCAGTCAAGTCTGCATTCAGGACCCGTACCCAAACACTATGTGTTCGGTACGGACCCCAAACTTTACAGGTGAATGCAAGTGGCTTTATTCAACTCATTTCAAGGTGTATTCTCAACCATTCATCAGGACAATCACTAATCAAACCAAATGATTGGTGGTTGCCCTGATAAAGAGGTGAGGAATACATCTTGAAACGTGTTGAATAAAGCCACTTGCATTCACTGATTTCCTTGGTATATGGTCAATTGTACAGCAGCAAAGTTGGATTCCACATATTATCTCTATTGCAACATGCTGCCTGTTATATGATAAAAGGTACGACCACCAGCACCACACAAGTCCACACTCCCAGCCAAGACCACGTTTTTTTTTGTAGCATGTCAGGGCATCGCCGTCACTTCCTTGCCACATCATCTGCCCTGCATCACCCTACAACATCAGCAACGTTATTCTTCTCTCAATTATATTAGGAAAAATGCAAGAATGGAATAACATGGAGAAAGAAAAGCAGCTTCCAAACATATTCCATGGTGCTTCCAGTTGCTTTTTCATTGCCTGGAGTACAAAGGCTTTCACATGCTGTTTTACATTGTTTAATAAATGTCAATACTACTATTCTGGGGTTTTTCGTTAAGGTGCGGTTCGCAAGAGAATGTAGCATTTTTAAGTATATTGTTGCTACACTGCCAAAGACAATCTTTGGTTATGAGTCCAGGCCCACAGTTTAACAAAAGCCAATACTCCAATTATTACATATATTTACCATTTTCATAATTTTTAAGTATCTTTTAGGGATGGACTACAATGATTTCCCCTGGCAATACTATGATCCATGATCGGGCCTCTGCTCAGGGCTGGGCACAAGAGGTGAAACCTATTTAAAAAAGAATAGGCTTCAATGACTAATATCTTTGACTTGAGGTTTTCTCCTTTTCAGGTAGTACAAATTCAGTTTTTGATATTGGGAATGATAAAAAATGTACCTTGTCACTAATGCAGAAACCATGAGATCTAATAAATGTAAATTATGTTCCCAAAAGACCTTAGAGGACATAGAGCATTGAAATGATGCAGTCTTCAATCGGAAGGGGAAACTCAATAAAAAAGTGTTTAATTTATTTTATCACCAACACAGTAGAAATAAATCCATCGCACATTCATGAAATTCATAAGCTGTTCTTATAATGCACAATTCTCCAAAGTAAGTGATTGCTGCTTTTAGTTCTAGCTTCAAGATGAATGGGTGATCCTTTTGTATTAATGGGGTATCCAGGGAGAGAACTTTTTTGTACTGCCCTGCCCTCCTACATGATGAAGCAGAGCTGTCAACTACAGTTCTAGGATCTATAGATCGCTTATAAATTAATAAAATTAATAATATCTGCTGCTCAGCACTCACCCCTCCCTTCGGGACAAAGAAATTCTGCCTCATGCTGCTGCAGAGATCAGGAGGTGTTGAGGGAGTGGACCCCGAGTGCTCCAGATCATCTTACATTCCTGCTCCCTCAACTTCTCTATAATTTGGAACAGGGGTGTCGGCAGGGACACCAATGGCATGGGATGTGTAGGCCGCCGTGCCCACATGGTAGACACAACGTTACACAATCCTCGCCACCGATATGCACATCCTCATGCAATTGTATGAAGTACCCACAATGTGTACGGTTAACATTGTATCAGGCGTAGCGAGGTCGCCGTTTAAACACGGTGGCATCCAACCTCATTGGCCCGCTGATGATCCGGCGGGGCAATCACGGTGCCGCGCAGCGCATGGGATCATATGAATCAACTGTCATGCCCCTCCCGATAACAACACAGAGCGTCACATGTGACACATTGTTGAATTCAGTGTTTTATCCCCTACACACGACTGATATCAAATTACATAGCAAAAACCTGCTAACAGGTTTTCTTAATGGTAGAATAGTGTTGAATTGAATGTCTCATATAGACAATTTTTTTCTAAAGTTTATGTATAAATAATGGACTGCACTACATATTCCATCTATAAAGAAGGTGAAAGTTTTGCCTTTCATACTCATACATAAAGATTAGAAGATAAATACAAGGTTCAACGCTCCAAATATGTGAATAAGTAAGGGCTAAAGTCAGGAACCTGTTTGCTTAGTTCTGGGTAAACAGTTGAGTGAACATAAAGTGTATTCTTTTTATTATCATCTTTCACTTTTACAAGTAAACTAACAGTGTAAAATTACGTAATAGCTTTAATTTTTGAATAGTTCTGTTATGTTCATCCTTTCAGTTTGTTTTCTATGGAATACACAATGCACACTGTAGTTCAATGTTGTAGCCTTGCATTTGATCTAAATGTTTCAAAAATATCTATAAATGTTAAAGTGAACACTACCACACTCATATTTTAACCCTTCACGACATCTGCCATACATGTATGGCAGTGCGGGAGGTCAGTTCCATAAACGAAAGAAATAAAATAACTATAGCTTTCAGAATAAAGTGATGTGAAAACTAAATTCTTTTTTTTTTTCAATTTATTTATTATGTAAAAGCAGCAAAACATAAAAAACAACAAAAATGTGGTTTAGAAATTCATGTTTTTAGTGACTACGGCTATGTTCACACACAATTTGCGTTTTTTTTAGCACTCTTAAAAGCACTTGCGTTTTTTTAAGAGTGCTAAAAAATGTCCTTGTCTGTCTGAAAGGATTTGCCACGTTTTTGGACTTAGTCATTTTTTCACCAAAAACGCAGGCAAAAACGCAAGCGTTAACACAGGGTGCATGAATGTGCCTTTTAAAAATGCATGTGTTTCCCATAGGGCCCCCATGTTAAAAAAACGCATGCGTTTTTTGGAAAAACGCACATGCGTTTTTTTACAGCACCCAAAAACGCTGCATGCAGCGTTTTTTGGACTAGGGTAAAAAACGCAAATGGAGCTGAAAAACGCAGCTACACTCAAATGTACCTGCGTTAACGCACCTGCGTTTTTTTTTAACAGCCCAAAAACGCAGAGATGGTCAAAAAAACGCATGTGTGTGAACATGGCCTACATCATATTTAAATCAACCTTGAGGGGCCTATGTGACACAAAATACCAAAAGTGACATCATTGTAAAAATGGCACCCCTCAAAGTGCTCAAAGATAACTATAACAGGGTGGGTGCTGTCAGGGAATGTATGCAGAATTTTCTGCATCAAAAAAGCTGCCATTACATAGCAAAAACACAATGTTTTGCTACATAATTTCTACCTATAGCAGATGCAGATTTGAAGCAGACAATTCTGCATCACTTTTTGACCGTCACTGTGCCAAACACAGCCTTTTTGGGAAAATGAACGATTGTGATGAAATTCCTGATGAAGATTGTCTCCGAAACGCCTTGAATACATCACAATTTGGAGACTATTATTATTTTTATTATTATTATTTATTTATATAGCGCCATTAGATTCCATGGCGCTTCACGTATGGAAAGGCAGACGAGGACACGTACAATATGTATGGACAATCAAGTCATACTCACAGTCTAAGAGGTACGGGTGTGGATACAGTAGGAGGGGGTATTGCTGATCGTGAGACGGTGCAGTGGACGGGTCACACCGCAGGTTGTAGGCTTGACGGCAGAGGCGGGTCTTCAGGTTTCTTTGGAAGGGTCCCAGGGTAGATGAGTGTCTGATGTGTTGGGGCACAGAGTTCCAGAGTATAGCAGATGCACGGGAGGAATCCTGTACGCGGTTGTGAGAAGAGTAGATGAGAGGGGAGTAGAGAAGGACCTCTTGGGAGGATCGCAGGTTGTGTGAGGGTATGGTATCGGGAGACAATGTCAGAGATGTATGGAAGGAGAGGTTGTGGATGCTTTGCATGTCTTGGAGACTAAACAAAAACTAGCTGTACAGCCCGGCAATGCCCGGGCATAAAGCCCATGTATGGACATAATGCTCATTGCTCATATATGGTAATATCGCCAATATATAAGCGATATTGCCATGTATGGGCTATATTACCATATATGAGCATTATAAATTGTAACGTATGTATGTGTGTGTATGTATGATAGCTCTTCCCCCTCCCAGTAGTCCTGCCACTTTATAGATCAACCCCTATACATAGCCACACTCTCCCAGTAGTCATGCCATTTCATTGCGCTACCCCACTCCTTTATAGCCTCACCCCTCACATAGTCCTGGGAGTAGGGCTATTGGAGGATTCGGGGATATGTTGAGATGCAGGCTGTGATTTGGGCATGATTTGTGGAATTACAGCAAAGTCCCTCATTTCGGGCATTTTTTTTTTTTCTTTAATGTTTTTCTAGAGCATGTTGATTCATTTTATAATTTCTCAGATCAGCTATCATAGAAGCTCATTGGTTCCTTGAGATCACATCGCAGGAAAGCTGGTGGCTGCCTGAATTTGTAAACTTATATCATTTGTGTTGCCATTCTCTGAGGCCCATAACTATTTTTTTCCTTCCATGTGCTTTTATCTTGGGTGTCAGAAATTTCATTTTGCAATATGCATGCTCTGTAGGAGGAAAATAATCCGAGGATGTGCCGACCAAATAGACCAAGCACTACTACTCTTCACTCAGGGGTGTAACTTGACGCTCAAAGACCCCAAAGCAAAAGCTTCAATGAGGCCCCCAATTATTGCAAATATTTAGTAGCATTAGTCTTTGTCTATAGGCCAAAGGGACTTTAGGGTCTCCCTGGGCTGCAGGGGTCAGGTGCAATTGCAACCAGTGCGCCTATTGTAATTATGTCCCTGGTCCTACTCTCCATCAGCACATAAAGCAACATTATCAGCTCAAATGGGAAAAGCAAGATGGTTAACAATTTGAGAAGGACTCATGCTTCTCCTCACTCTCATCTTTCTGCTAGATAGGGCATTCCTCAAGTTGTACCTAGTTGGTGTCATCATCATATTCCACTATCACTTTTTGTTTTTCTTCTATTGCTTTCCACTTTCTCCATCACACCAGAAGATATCCATACCTAATTAGCCAGAAAATAAGCATATATTACCAGTAATTCGTTTGTATGCCAACTAAACTCCTACCTGGCTGGTGCTACAGTCTCTTTAGTACCACTTATGAACTGTTTTTTGAGAAATGATGTCCTTGCAGGCACCATTATTTCTCCCATAAAGGGGAGTCTGCTCAGTGCTCCTATGCTCTAAGCCAGTGTTTCCCAACTCCAGTCCTCAAGGCACACCAACAGGTCATGTTTTCAGGATTTCCTGATCATTAGACAGATGATGGAATTATCCCCTGTGCAGGTGATTAAACTAACACCTGTGCAATCCTAAGGAAATCCTGAAAACATGACCTGTTGGTGTGCCTTGAGGACTGGAGTTGGGAAACACTGCTCTAAGCTTTTCAGAATCTACCCACTTCAGGATACTTTAGAATGAAATAATCTCCAGTCTATCATCTGTCAGGCTAGGGTCACACATAAGCCCTTGGTCCGTTTTTGGCATCAGTTTTTGCATTTGTTTTTTTCTAAGTCCAAAAACTGATGCAAAAACGGATTATATGTAATAAATACCCTATCCGTTTTTTTCTGCACCCAAAAACGTTCCTAGGAGGTTTTTTAAACCGAAAAACGTTGGTAGGAACGTCCCAAAAATGTTCAGGACACAGGAGGCACAAGAAGCAGCCTAGGAATAACGGATTTGGCATGGAAAACAGTTCCAATAACAAATTGCTATGTGTGACCCTAGACTTAGCTTGGTTCTCCTAACCAAAGGATAGGAAATGTCCAGGCACCTATAAGTCACATATTCATCACACGCTTACATCATCATTAATCTCCTTCCCTTTTTTCATTAGTATCAATTTATTATAATTTTTTTTATTTATTAACATCAGTCCTATTACCTTTACAGATAGTTCATGTGAAAATGCAGGATTTATAAATTGATTAATCTTTTTATTTTTTAATGTATTTACTTTATGTGTTAAACCAATCTGTTTGAAAGTTTCTGCAAGCCCAAAGTACAAAATGCTTCCTAATTTTGAAGGGGGAAGGGGGGAATGTGTAGTTTTATAAACCCCACACCCATTCCCCTTCTTTTCTCTCTGCACTATGAATCATTCCTTCACACATAAAAAAAAAAATATTTTATTTCTCATTATTTTATTCATTATTCTTTATCTATTACAAAAATCTCCTCATATTGGTATTTATCCTGGATCTACCATATTAATAAAAAGGTATACCCTCAATTTATCTCCCTCCATTATTTTGCATGGGTCATGATTACGTCCATGGGAATAGTATCTCAGGCAATGAAAATACTCCCGAAGGAGGTGTAGGCTCAATCTTAAAGCATTTTAATGGTGATGGCATGCCCGACTTTTCTAATCCTCCCAAGCTTCCATAGTATAAGTCTTGGGTTCCTTTCCTTGGTGACGTGCACACTCTTCCTACTTACTAAGAAATAGAACAAGTATCAGCCAAATAACTGTTTTAAGTGGGCTTACATTGAGAGCTACTTGGCATCTGACACTTGGCACTGCAGTTAAAATGTAACTTTATAATATTCATGTATTTAGCTAAAGTCTCAGTAAGTGATGGTTGCATGGAATTGTTTTGTTTAATACCGAATATATTTTATTTCTGTCTGCACAATTCATACAATCAAGTTTCAACAAGAACTACTCTCATGTGGCTTCTTGCTTTTAACATTTCATCAATTCCCCACCTTTTCTCTCTGCAATATGAATTATTCCTTCACACTAGTGATGGGCGAGCATGCTCGGGCTCTTGCTTGGGTCCACCTCCCTGCATGCTGACGTACTTTACAGAGCCAGCCCACATGTAGGGATTGGCTGTCACACACTGTAATGCCACAGCCATGTTGGTTGTGGCATTACAGTGATTGGCTGGCTGCACAGCATCATCAGGTAAGACCTGACGGCGTTGTGGTCATCACTCTGCTCCACATTGTCAGCAAGTCTAGGGAGAGGTGCTGCTCAGTGAAGGACAGATTTTGGGTCTTTTAAGTAGTGTAGGTGCTGGAATACAAAATCCATCAAAACAACAGTGCTTTTGAGGACTAATCTAGCTGTATATGTAATAACCAAAGGTCCTATTAAGATCCAGTGAGTCACAGACTGAGACAGAGGCAGAAATAAACAACAGTATTTTTACTGATATGGGGATCAAAGTATGGTTCAGTATGGAATGTAAAAATCTCAAAATCCCCTTAAAATATAACCAATAACAGTTTCACACACTCAGCGTTAGCCGACATCAATGCACCGATCTCAGAGTTCCCAGGGTATGTAAATCACACTCAGAACCAGGAGCAAATTTACCTACACGTAGACTTATCAAGGATTTAACTTAACTAAAGGCTATGTACATCAACTGTGGGCGGTCTGATGGGACCTCTGAGATGGCACACTGAGTATAACTTATCACAGTTAATAACAATACATTACACTATGTCAATGCTGGCTATACACTTAGCACAGGGATACCCGGGTATCTCAAAACTATGGTACCATCAACCTCAAATGTAGCTTTAAACCAGTGTATATTCCACGTGGCCTGCAGCAAGTCCAGAAAAAGAAAAAGAAAAGAAAAACCTTTGGCGGCAAAAAAAACGTATTGTAAAAAAAACTGCAAAAGTTGGCAGCTTACCAGCCAATGCCAGATTCACAGGTCCAGTACTTTAGTTCTGTTAGCTTGGGGTGCAATCTGTGGAGTACTCTTTTCCAGGGCTTGTCAGGACCTTGTCAGGATCCTCCCAATGTGGATGGCACTGGACGCCGGCTCTCCTTTCGCAGTCACTCACGGCCTTCCTGGACGCCAATCACTCGCTCCATCAGGGGGAACATCTCAGCCTCTCCTCGGATGCTGGACACTTGCTCAGTTCAAGATAAAGTCTTTAGTCCACACAACAGGGCTTGCAAACAACTTTAAAGGCCCATATGACTCACCGCGGCCGGCTGACTCCGGTTTAGACAGGCGATTCTTCTCCTTCCTTGTCACGGGTGGACCGCGCCTGCCGGCAGTGGGGCCCGGTGTAGTGCAGATCAAAAGTGAAGACGTCTTACAGGAACAGATTAAGGGGTTTTAATTTGTTTTCTTCGTGACGCCACCTATGAGTAGTTCGGTAAGGGCTACCGACGCTGCGGGACCCCCGGGGGATGGACAGCAGCAAGATGTTACGCTCCCCACAGGCTGAGCGGTGATCCCCGGGGGCTGGAGCTGCTCAAGATGTTGTGCGGCAGCTGCGGTTACCTTCTAGTTAATGACGGACAGTTCATAAGGAATCACGGACACAGACAGTCTCTATAACGGTCTTTACTGTAACCAGCAGGCAATACATGGTATACAGTGGTTGAGTAGTAGACCGGGTGGACTCAGCAGTGATGGTGTCCCTTAGAAATCCGTAGTGCTCCTCCATTCTAGCTAAGTTGTTACCAATGTCGCCCAGGAATACCAGATCGGGTACGGGGAGGCTGCTTCAATGCCCTATCCATGCTGTACGTTCTGGATATTTTGGGGAGCCTTGCTTCCCTCAGTGGGTACACCGCTGGTTAGACGACTGGAAATTGGCTGTTGGTGGGTGCTCCTGTAAAGCTGATCCTCCACTCTTCTGGTTCGCGTAGCAGAGGTGAACTGCTGCCAGCTTCGGTACCAGTGAACCGGCTGTGAGTTTGTGGCACGGGAGTCTTTTGGGAACCCGTGTAGATATGCCCAATCCCGGTGGTTAAGGCCTCAGGTGCTGACACCCGACCGGTGACGGCCCAGGGGCCCGCACGGGGTGCGGAGCCCCCGCTCCTCTCCAAGCTCTAGTCTGCTCTCTTCAGGTTCTAGACTTCTTCTCTAACTATCTAGACCATTGTGTGTTCTTCTGCACTACCCTAACACTCCGCCCACCAGGACCTAGGATTGGCCCTCTATTCTAGGTGTTTGCATGTTGGGTTGGATTTCTAAATTAACCAGGTCATTGCTGAGTCAGAGAATATTGCGGCTGCGCTTGTGGCTGCAATACCCTCCTGTGACGCACTCGTTGCGGGGCGCCACACATATAGCTTGCACTGGCTCTGCTGTAATCCTTACACTAGTAATGGCCACCGCAGAGCGAGATCAACAGCAACAGGAGCAACTGACAGAGCCGTCACCAAGGCAACCAGAGACCGTGCTTTCACTTTCCTAGACACAGAGCAGTCACCATGGCAACCAGAGACTGTGCTTTTCACTTTCCTGGGCCACTACAAAATGGCAGTTTGCTTGGTTTTAGCAGCTTATTAGTTTACTCTCTTACATATACAGGCAGGCAGGGTATATAGCACACTTCAGTGTACCACAAAAGGCTGTATACCAGTCCGCACATCTGGGGCTGGTGTACATGCTTTTAATATCTATCTCCATCAAAACAACAGTCCTTCTAAGGATTAATTTAGCTGTATACAGGCAGGAGGGGTATATAGCACACTACAGTGTACCATAAGAGGCTGTATATCAGTCAGCACATCTTGGGCTGGTGTACAGGCTTCTAATATGTATCCATCAAAACAACAGTCATTTTTAGGATTAATTTAGCTGTATACAGGCAGGCAGGGTATATAACATACTATGGTGTAGCACAAGAGGCTGTATACCAGTGATATCTGGGGCTGGTGTATCAGGCATCTAATATCCATCTAAACAGTCCTTCTAAGGATTAATTTAGCTGTATACAGGCAGAAGGGGTATATAGCACATTTCGGTTCACCACAAGAGGCTGTAAAGCAGTCAACACATCTGGGGCTGGTGTACCGGCTTCTAATAGCTATCCATCAAAAAACAGTCATTTTAAGGATTAATTTAGCTGTATACAGGCATGAGGGGTATTTAGCACACATCAGAGTACCACAAGAGGCTGTATAACCATCAGCACATCTGGGGCTGGTGTACAGGCTTCTAATATCTACAGTATCTATTCATCAAAACAACAGTCCTTTTAAGGATTAATTTAGCTGCATACAGTCAGTAGGGGTGTATAGCACATTTAGGTGTACCACAAGAGGCTGTATACCAGTCAGCACATCTGGGGCTGGTGTACAGGCTTCTAATATCTATCTAGCCATCCAAATAACAGTCCTTTTTAGGATTAATTTAGCTGTATACAGGCAGGGTGTATAGCACACATAAAACCCATATAGCACACCGTTTAAAATGCGCAAGCTCGGTGCAAGGGACAAGGAACTGGACGTGATGGTGATGGTGAATGCAGAGGCCAAGGCCGTGGGCAAGCTAGAATTGTGCCACAACAAACACTCAAATTTTCTCGCTCGACCGTCCTGTCCCAATTCCTAGGGGACTGCAGCACACTACTAGTAAACCCAGAGCAGTGTCAACAGGTTATTAGTTGGATAGTGGATAATGCTTCCAGTCAGTTTGCACCACCACAACCATCCTGTCTTCCACACGGTCAAGTCTCAGTAGCCGTGAGTCTGCACCACATATTCCTCACCCTAATTCTTCCTCCCACCATGCCGAGCGCCCAGACAAAAGTGATTCCACACTTGGGCACTCTGAACAGCTGTTCACTTTTCCATTCATAGATTCGGGCCTCTTACCCGCTCCACTTGATGTGGGGCATGAGGAGATCGTATGTAGCGATGGCCAAATATTTGAATAGCCATGGTCACCTAAAGGCGACGGTGGGTAAGTGTCAAAGGGGTGGACGATGATGAGACACAACAGCCAGAAAGTCAGAAGGAGGACCAGGGTGCAGAAGTGGAATACGACGTGGTGGATGATCTAGTAAGTGACCCAACCTGGCAGGAGGACATGCAGAGCGAGAACAGCTGTGCACAGGGGAAGGGAGGAGTAGCACCCCAACAGGCAAGAAGAAGCAGTGAGGTGGCTGTAGATAGAAAGTGGGCAATCATTCCCCGTAACACCATAACACGACGGTTTCCCAGTACAACTCTTAGGTCTTCATGAGTCTAGCTGTTTTTAAGGAGCCCTGATGATATTCCAAAAAGAGGGTATTTGCCAATACCTGCCATGCCAGCATCAGCAGGGGTAGCAAAACTCGCAGCCTGACCACCACCAGCATGATCAGGCACATGGCAGCAAAGCACCAACTTTGTGGGCGTAACCCAAGGGTCCAGGAGCAATGTCTGCCGGTGACACCACTGCTTCTTCCACTGTTGTGCATGCAAGGCAATCCCTGTCCTTGTGCATGCGAATATGCCTCCTGTCCTGCACCTGTCATTGCACAATCAGACATACCACCATCAGCAACCACGCCACGTCCTTGTCCCAGTGCAGCATTCAGTTGTCTATATTCCAGTTCTTAGAACGCAAGTGCAAATACGCAGCAAACTCCCCACTGGCCACACTACTCAATTTGTACATTTTGTGACTGCTTGCACTCAAAATGATGCCTTTTAGGCTAGTCGAGACGGAACATTCGCCAACCTGATGGGGTGGCCGTCCCTCATTACTCGGTCCCCAGCCGCCACTATTTCTCCCGGTGTGACGTCCCCGCATTACATAAGCACGTGTCCCAAAACATTAGCCATGCCCTTAACAAGGCAGTTTCTGGCAAAGTCCACCTAACCACGGAAAACGTGGAAAAGTGCTTGTGGGCAGGGATGGTACATCTCGCTGATGGCACACTGAGTTAATATGTGGAAGTCGGGACCAGTCGGACCTTGGATGGAACACGTCCTCCCAACACCAAGGATTGCGGGCCCTAACTCAATCAGGATTGCCCCCCAAGTCTACAGCTCCGGCACGTCATCCATCTGAGCCTCCTCCTCCTCTTCACTCTCCACATCAATCAGAAGCTGGAAGCACTGCAGCACTGCCTCGGCCAAGCGTCAACAGTCCGTGCTGAAGCTAATATGCATAGGTGACAAACCTCAAAATGCTGAAGAGTTGTGGACAGCTCTGAAAGAGCAGGCAGATCTGTGGCTTACACCGCTGAAACTTACAGCCAGGCATGGTCATGTGTGACAATGGCCGGAACCTGGTGGCGGCTCTGAGGACAGCTCACACATGTCCATACCTGGCCTCATGTGCTCAACCTCGTGGTCTAGCGGTTTCTTAAATTGTACCCGGAGCTGTCGGATCTGCTCGTCAAAGTACACCGCCTATGAGCCCATTTTAGAAAGTCACCTACTGCTTCGGCCGCACCCTGCGGGTTTCAGCAAGTTTGCAGCTTCCGGCTGCACAGACTAGTGTGTGATGTCCCACGCTTTGGAATTCGACAATGTAGATGTTGGTCGGATTTGCAAACAGAAGAGGCCAGTTGTTGACTACCACATCAACAAGGCCATCTGTATTCGGTTCAGACTTCACACATAGAGCCTTAGGAGTGGACAATGGATGTCCAACGTATGTACTGATCTCAAAAATTGAGGAATATCCACCAAGTTGGTGAGCGCGATGACACCATCATAAGCACACATTCCGACTTCTTGCTTTGAAATGATCTCTTGCCAAAATCAAAGGACTATGAGTGCAGGGAGCACGATGATGGAAGAACCATACAACGGTGATTACCCGCCAAGCAGTCGCATCTCATCCACATATTGGGACAATGAACGAGTTGGCGAGGAGGAAAAGAACCCGGAGCTAGATTTCATGCTCTAAGCGGTACTACTGCACAACTGTGCTACCGTCTATTAGGGATGGATAGGGAAGGCAGGGGAAGGAGGAGGTGAGCCATGATTCCAGTATTCCTCTTGGTGAAGTTACAAAAGTCTGCGTGATTACCAGTAGGGACATGGTGACTTTATGCACCTGCCTGTTCCGTGACCTCGCGTTACAAAATCTCCGTGACACATCTCCATGTATGGTTGGTGACACTTTTAGACCCACGCTACAGCAGGAGAGACTACTACTCTAATTCCTGGGAAGAATAGGTCACAAAAATAGGCAGTCCCGAAGGCACTTGTTGGGAATTAGTAAAAAATTGCTTTCTGAAAGACGTTCTGCAACGCAGAGGCACATTGTGGAAACACAAGAGTAGAGGGTGGTGAGAGACACAACTCCAATCGCAGAGGAAGGAACACTCTCAAGGTTATGGAAAGTTTTCTCAGTCCTCCTATGGCACAGAGTTGGGCAGGGAGCTCATCTACCAGGACTGCATTGAAGATGCTGAAGCGAGTCCTCCTTGCTGACCGTACCAATGTCCTCAGTGAATCCTCTGTGCCTATAATTATTGGGTATCCAAGCTGGACACGTGGCATGAACTGGCTCTATACGCCTTGGAAGTCTTGGACTGCCCTGTCGCTAGTGTTTTGTCAGAGCAGGGCTTTAGTGCTGCAGGGGAATTATTACTAATAAGTGTGTCGCCCAACTGGTCAGGTGTCACATTTGGGGTACTGCACCTATAGAAGAGAGTGCGGTTATCCCTGTCACAGTGATAATGCAAGGCTTGTAGGAGGCTCCCACCCTGGCACTCCCACACTGGAGCCTAGGCAAATGGTTGGAGCCCAGTCCCTGGGGGGAGAGTTAGGGTAGGAGGGAGGTAGAAAAATGGGGAGATTTAGTTTGCCCCAAGGAGAAGAAAGAAAGGGAGCCCCGAGAGAGGAAATGGGTCTACGAGAGAGGGGGCCTGAGAGAAGAAAAGGCAGCCCAGGAAGAGAGAGAGGGAACCCCCATACCAGAGCACCCATACTCCGGGGGAACCCTGGCCCACCATGAGGAGCCAGCTCCGAGGACAGGGTGAAGGGAGTCTAGCCCCTGAGCTGCCAATACCGGCCATTGCGGGTCAATCTACCGGCCATGACACCTTGCCCACACAGCACCACCACACCAGGATTGTCCACTAAAGGTTGAGCCCCCTTCTTAAGAGCTAGGAAGCATGGGAACTCAGCAGCACCTCAATGGGCCTGGTAGTAAGTAGGTAGTGCAAGGACAGGAATCAGCAGCAGGACCTGAGATAGTCAAGAGAAGGCATATCACGGGACTCTCCGAGAGAACTTGCAGCCTGCTGCGACTACCCGGCCGGCTACCTCACGAAAAAGACTGTTTTTCACTGTGAACTGCATTGTCATCAGAATTGTTCCAGTAAAGTACCTGGGTAGAGTGACAGAGTCTCTGTGTGTTTGTCCTATTACTTCATTGCTGATAATTTACTTCAAAAGACTGCATCCCCATCATCGGTGCACTACTGCCCAGAGGCCCAGCTCCATCTGCAGGGAGCTGTTCCATCCAGGCTTTCCATACCATCGCCTTCCGGAGGACTGAGGCGGCACTGGTGTCTAGTCACCAGAATCTACAGGTGTCGTTATGACAAACTTTTATTCCATTTTAATACCCATTTTTAAAAGCATAGCCCCAAGGCACGGGTCTGGGCAGGCCACCAGTGACATCCCAACCTCAGCAAGGGCCCAGATACCCAGAGTCCCCTATACCCTGGGGTGGCACATAAGCGCACCTGCCTGTCAACTGAAAATGCTAACAGGCTAACTCTTATCAAAACGAACAAGGGCTGGATTGGGCCAGACTTTTCAACACCATCAAATAATAACAGTGTAATATAAACTCAAAGCCAGTGTCTTTTTTGGGAGGTATATTCCCATGCTCCTCTTCACCCTCACACATAGCTATACACTTCCTGATGTTGGCTATTTGCTCTAGTCCTCCTCCTTCTCCTCATCCTTCACCACCATATCACCAGGTGACTGTGGTCCAGATGAAACACCCACATAATATTTTTCAAGGGTGTTTATGATGTCCGTAACCCAAAAAAGTTAGACAGTATATTCATTGTATACCCCCAGGGGTAAATGTTTCAGTCCATATTTAGTGCATGGGCATTACAAGTGTAGGAGACCCGCTCCTTTGTAATGGGAACTTTGTTTTCTGAGGCACTCCTCCACGTCTCTTAAAAGGGGCATTGGAGTGCCTCCAATTTTTGGCAGCCCTGCATAGGGCAACACTATCAGAGACCCACTTCCTAATAATGGGAACATATAATATTTAATGAGGCCCTCCCCACGTCTCTTAAAAGGGGCTTCCAATTTTTGGCAGCCTGCATAGAACAACACTATGGAAGACCCACTTCCTAGTAATGGGAACATTATTTAATGAGGCCCTCCTCCACGTGTCTTCAAAAGGGCATCGGAGTGCCTCCCAATTTTTGGCAACCCACATAGGGCAACACTATGGAAGACCCACATCTTAATAATGGAAACATATAATATTAAATGAGGCCCTACTTCACATCTCTTAAAAGGGCATCGGAGTGCCTCCCAATTTTTGGCAGTTACATAAGCAACACTATGAAGCCCACTTCCTAATAATGGGAACATTATTAATGAGTACCTCCCAATTTTTGGCAGCCTGCATAGGGCAACACTTTGGGAGACCCACTTCCTAATAATGGGAACATACAATATTTAATGAGGCACTCCTCCTCCACATCTCTTAAAGGGATCCTGTCACCTCCAAAACACCACCGAAACTACCAAAACATGTCCCTGCAGCATCCTATCTCTAATCTCACACTCTTTTTGTCTCCTAAAAGAAACCTGTGAAAGTGCGTAAAAAACGTTTTAATACTTACTCATTAGGGATTATAATTAGCAGGGGCTATATTCTTTAGCCCTTAGGGCGTGTTGTTTTGCAGCCTGAATAATCCAGCCCTCTCTGTGCATCTTCTGCTGTGATGTGAAGCTGAAGGTAATGATTTGCATTCTGTGAGTGACAGAGAGGGGGAGGGCAAAGCCTGCACAAGCAAAGCAGCACAGAGAGGGAAAGGGTGGATTCTCGAGGCTGCAAAACAACACGCCCTAAGGGCTAAAGAATATGGCCCCTGCTAATTATAATCCCTAATGAGTAAGTATTAAAAAGTTTTTCTCCACTTTCACAGGATGCTTTTAGGAGACAAAAGAAGTGTGAGATTAATGATAGGATGCTGCAGGGACATGTTTTGGTAGCTTAGGTGGCGTTTTGGAAGTGACAGGATCCCTTTAAAAGGGGCATCAGAGTGCCTCCCAATTTTTGGCAGCCTGCATAGGACAACACTATGGAAAACCCACTTCCTAGTAATGGGAACATTATTTAATGAGGCCCTCTTCCACATGTCTTCAAAAGGGCATCAGAGTGCCTCCCAATTTTCAGCAGCCTACATATGGCAACCTTATGGAAGACCCACTTCCTAATAATGGGAACATTATTTAATGAGGCCGTCCTCCACGTGTCTTCAAAAGGCCATCGGAGTGCCTCCCAAATTTTGGCAGCCTGCATAGGGCAACACTTTGGGAGACCACTTCCTAATAATGGGAACCTACAATATTTAATGAGGCCCTCCTCCAAGTCTCTTAAAAGGGGCATCAGAGTGCCTCCCAATTTTTGGCAGCCTGCATAGGACAACACTATGGAAAACCCACTTCCTAATAATGGGAACATTATTTAATGAGACCCTCCTCCACATGTCTTCAAAAGGGCATCGGAGTGCCTCCCAATTTTTGGCAGCCTGCATAGGGCAACACTTTGGGAGACCCACTTCCTAGTAATGGGAACATACAATATTTAACTAGACTCTCCTCCACGTCTCTTAAAAGGGGCATCAGAGTGCCTCCCAATTTTTGGCAGCCTGCATAGGACAACACTATGGAAAACCCACTTCCTAATAATGGGAACATTATTTAATGAGACCCTCCTCCACGTCTCTTAAAAGGGGTATCAGAGTGCCTCCCAATTTTTGGCAGCCTGCATAGGACAACACTATGAAAAACCCACTTCCTAATAATGGGAACATTATTTAATGAGACCCTCCTCCACGTCTCTTAAAAGGGGCATCGAAGTGCCTCCCAATTTTTTATAAAAAAATCTTTAATTTAATAAAAAAAATATAATACACCAACACTGTCTCACAAGTGAGTATGACCCCTTAACATATTCCCCAGGTAGGGGCTGACTGGCGACGCAAACCCTGGGTGGCAAAATTTTTCCGCCAGCCCTCGGGGGGTGCTGTCGGAAATACTCGGCGGCCCATCTCAGTCCCTCCAGCCAGGCCCGTATTTGGAGTTCCTGCCGCCCTAGGCACTGTCAGCGGTGCGCCCCCCCATCGCGCCACGCCCCCCTGCAGACAGAGGAGTAGCTAAGAGGAGCCTAGAGGTTCCCAATATGGTTGGGGTGGTGGATGGTTGCTAGATGACCGCCACCATGTCACATCAGCAAGGAGGTGGCAGTTATGTTTTGGGTCGTAATCATGTGGAGAGAGCTAATTTGCCCCTATAGGGTCCATGAAGGCGTGAAAAGGACCACGGCAAAGTATATATACTTTTAGACTGACCACTTTTTTTCTTCGTACAAAATCATCCCCATGCATGACAATGCACCATCTCTTGGTACAGAGCATAGCCCTGAGTAATTGGCTGCTATGGACATAAAAGTAGAGAAAACCATGATCTTCCCTGATCTCAGCCCTATTGAGAAACTTGGAAGTAACATTAAGCAAAAAAAATCTAAGATGCTGTAAGACATTAACTGTCAAACTAGCAGCTCTGGGAGTCAATTATGACATCCTGCAAACAAATGCAATCTTAAAACATCCAAAACCTGACAAGTGCAATAAATGCAATATTTGTGAAGGTGATATCAAAGAAAGGCGATATACAATATGAGACATACTGGTAGGATGTTTTCATTGTGAGCCCCAATGGGGACAGTGTTGATGATGTATGTAAAGTGCTATGGAGTGCATAGTGTAATATAAGTGCAAAACATATTATTCTTAATATTATATCACAATACCAGGATCTGAGGATCTTCTATTTCGAGGTCAGGGGCTCTCTGATGCCATGTCGCTGCCTGTCTCGCTGTCTTCCTCTTTTCACACTGCAGTGCGGCGGACAAGAGAGCATTAACTGGTTAATAACGAAACGTATGGTGTGTGTACTAACTGAGCCATAAACCCTCCCCATACCATGTCCAGCAGACATTGTAGGATTACTATATGGATTTTATTATTAGGGCACGGACACACTGGCGTGAAACTCGGATGAGTGCTATGTGTGATTTTATCGCAGTGCAGTCAGTTAATCAACGTCTGAAACACATTGGCGAGTGTCGGACACTTTTTTCTTATCCAGATTCTGGATTGGAAAAAAGTCACAACATGCTGCGACAGTCTGCGATTCATGTGCGAGACTCACCAATGCAAGTCTATGAGTCCAACAAAATGATGGACCGCACACTGACAGCACACGCACCATCCGAGAGGCATCTGGTTTTTTTCACTGATATATTATCATTCTTCAGCTGAGACAACTGTAAAATGCTCCTGTAAATAGCAGTAATAGCTGCTGAGAAACAAAACAGATTGCACATGGATGTGATCTAAGAAAACTGTCGGACACTCGCACAGAATTTGGATGTCCCAGTGGCCAGCCACACAGACAGCCCGCCACAGCCACACACAGAGCCACAACCACACAAAAACAGTCAGCCACATAGACAGCTACACAGACGCAGAGAGCCACACAGAGAGACACAGCCACATAGACAGCCACACACATAGCCACAGCCAGCCACACACAGAGCCACAGCCAGCAACATAGACAGCCATAGCCAGCCACACACAGGCACACACAGACAACAGCCAGCTACACACACAATATCAGCCACACACACAATCAGCCACACACATACAGCCACACACATAGTTAGCCACAAAAACACAGCAAGCCACACACAGCCAAAGCCAGCCAGCCACATAGACAGCCACACACACAGTCAAAGCCAGCCACACACAGGCGCAGCCAGGCATGTATACACACACACACACAGATACAGTCAGTTATGTATACACACACACACATACACACACACACAGATGCAGCAAGGCATGTATACACACACACACAGATGCAGCCAGTCATGTATACACACACACACAGATGCAGCAAGGCATGTATACACACACACACACAGATGCAGCCAGACATGTATACACACACACACACAGATGCAGCCAGTCATGTATACACACACACAGATGCAGCAAGGCATGTATACACACACACACACACAGATGCAGCCAGTCATGTATACACACAAACACACACACAGATTCAGCCAGTCATATACACACACACACACACACACAGATGCAGCAAGGCATGTATACACACACACAGATGCAGCCAGACATGTATACACATACACACACACACACAGATGCAGCCAGGCATGTATACACACACACACACACAGATACAGCCAGACATGTATACACACACACAGATGCAGCCAGTCATGTATACACACACACACACAGATGCAGCAAGGCATGCATACACACACACACACACACACACACACACAGATGCAGCCAGGCATGTATACACACACGCACACACACAGATGCAGCCAGTCATGTATACACACACACACAGATGCAGCAAGGCATGTATACACACACACACACAGATGCAGCCAGTCATGTATACACACACACACACAGATGCAGCAAGGCATGTATACACACACACACACAGATGCAGCCAGGCATGTATATACACACACACACACACACACACAGATGCAGCCAGACATGTATACACACAGACACACAGATGCAGCCAGTCATGTATACACACACACACAGATGCAGCAAGGCATGTATACACACACACACACAGATGCAGCCAGTCATGTATACACACACACACACAGATGCAGCCAGTCATGTATACACACACACACCCACACACACAGATGCAGCAAGGCATGTATACACACACACACAGATGCAGGCAGACATGTATACACATACACACACACAGATGCAGCCAGGCATGTATACACACACACACACACACACAGATGCAGCCAGACATGTATACACACACACACACACAGATGCAGCCAGTCATGTATACACACACACACACACACACAGATGCAACAAGGCATGTATACACACACACACACACAGATGCAGCCAGGCATGTATACACACACACACAGATGCAGCCAGTCATGTATACACACACACCCACACAGATGCAGCCAGTCATGTATACACACACACACACACAGATGCAGCCAGTCATGTATACACACACACACACACACAGATGCAGCCAGGCATGTATACACACACCACACAGATGCAGCCAGTCATGTATACACACACACAGATGCAGCCAGTCATGTATATACACACACACACACAGATGCAGCAAGGCATGTAAACACACACACAGATGCAGTCAGACATGTATACACACACACACACACACACACAGATGCAGCCAGGCATGTATACACACACACACACACACACACACAGATGCAGCAAGGCATGTATACACACACACACACACAGATGCAGCCAGACATGTATACACACACACACACACAGATGCAGCCAGTCATGTATACACACACACACACACACACAGATGCAGCCAGTCATGTATACACACACACACACACACACAAAGATGCAGCCAGGCATGTATACACACACACACACAGATGAGCCAGTCATGTATACACACACACACACACAGATGCAGCAAGGCATGTATACACACACACAGATGCAGGCAGACATGTATACACACACACACACACACACACAGATGCAGCAGGCATGTATACACACACACACAGATGCAGCAAGGCATGTATACACACACCACACACAGATGCAGCCAGACATGTATACACACACACACACACACAGATGCAGCCAGTCATGTATACACACACACACACACACACAGATGCAGCCAGTCATGTATACACACACACACACACACACACACAGATGCAGCAATGCATGTATACACACACACACACAGATGCAGCCAGACATGTATACACACACACACACACACACACAGATGCAGCCAGACATGTATACACACGCACACACAACACACAGATGCAGCCAGGCATGTATACACAACACACACACAGATGCAGCCAGTCATGTATACACACACACACACAGATGCAGCCAGTCATGTATACACACACACACAGATGCAGCAAGGCATGTATACACACACACACAGATGCAGCCAGACATGTATACACACACACACAGATGCAGCCAGGCATGTATACACACACACACAGATGCAGCCAGTCATGTATACACACACACAGATGCAGCAAGGCATGTATACACACACACACACACACACACAGATGCAGCCAGTCATGTATACACACACACACACACACACACAGATGCAGCAAGGCATGTATACACACACACACAGATGCAGCCAGACATGTATACACACACACACACACAGATGCAGCCAGGCATGTATACACACACACACACACACAGATGCAGCCAGACATGTATACACACATACACAGATGCAGCCAGACATGTATACACACACACACACAGATGCAGCCAGGCATGTATACACACACACACACACAGATGCAGCAAGGCATGTATACACACACACACACACAGATGCAGCCAGACATGTATACACACACACACAGATGCAGCCAGACATGTATACACACACACACACAGATGCAGCCAGGCATGTATACACACACACACACACAGATGCAGCCAGACATGTATACACACACACACACAGATGCAGCCAGACATGTATACACACACACAGATGCAGCCAGACATGTATACACACACACACAGATGCAGTCAGGCATGTATACACACACACACACACACAGATGCAGCAAGGCATGTATACAAACACACACACACACAGATGCAGCAAGGCATGTATACACACACACACAGATGCAGCCAGACATGTATACACACACACACAGATGCAGCCAGACATGTATACACACACACACAGATGCAGCAAGGCATGTATACACACACACACAGATGCAGCCAGGCATGTATACACACACACACACACACACACAGATGCAGCAAGGCATGTATACACACACACACACACAGATGCAGCCAGGCATGTATACACACACACACACACACACACAGATGCAGCAAGGCATGTATACACACACGCACACACAGATGCAGCCAGGCATGTATACACACACACACACACAGATGCAGCCAGACATGTATACACACACACACAGATGCAGCCAGACATGTATACACACACACAAAGATGCAGCCAGGCATGTATACACACACACACACACACACACACACACACAGATGCAGCCACACATGTATACACACACACACAGATGCAGCCAGACATGTATACACACACACACAGATGCAGCCAGACATGTATACACACACACACACTAGTTTTAGATAAAGAATGAACACATCGGCGTTTGCTCACCTCCCCCTTGATGGTATCCCATTCAGCTCCTCCATGGCGGGAATCTAATGGAGCAGGGCGCGCTGCATGATGTCACAGCTTGCTGACATGGCCACTGCTCAGAGCTCTGTCTGTCAGCAGTGACGCAGCCGGCCCTGCTCACAAACAGAAGGTGCCGGCCGACCAAACAACAAGCGGAGGGTCCTGCGAGCAGCCATGAAGAGCTGGGAGCCTCAGCCAACATTGGCAGAGACCAGCCCAACCTGCTGCCCCAGAATGGCGCTTGTCAAGCGCTCCGGTCTTGAGGGTGAGTGCAATGTAAGCACTCCTCAGGACTTTGCTGCAGCCAGCCTGTGCCAGCCGCTGGGTGCATTAAGGCTATTGTTTGTATGATAAATCACCGGTGGCCGCATCCCGCACTAAGAATAGCCGCGGCCGCCAGTGATTTACTTTTGCATTGTTGTTGATAACGCACCCGGCGGCCCTGAACTGTTACCGGCCCCGGCGGCCCGGGGGGCAAATGCCTCCCTGCCACCTGGCCCAGCCCGCCCCTGTCCCCAGGAAATCCATTTTGATTTAGTTTTTGTACATTTTATTGTGAATCTGTAAAAGTGGCATAATACTCAGACAACATTGAAAGGGGCGGGGCTCATTTCGTGTCATACCGATAGCCCCGCCCCTTTCATGATGCGGCCACCCTGAAAACACAGGGTGAAGGCCACAGGGGGCGGGCATCATGATTTCGTGGGCGGAGGCAGAAGCACACAGCCCCGCCCATGGAGGGATATTGCCAGATCAAGAAGAAGCACGTAACTATACAACTAGATTTCTACTGTAATGACTGTGTTTATGCCACATTTAGGGATACTTCTAACAGAGGGGTGCAGGCACCCCTCTATACAGATACGGGGGGGAGGTAGGGGAACATGCACGGAGCTCAGAGGAGACCGTGGCATGGGGGCATTGCAGGTGTAGCCCACCTGAGTGGGCGTCCGGTCTCTAGGGGGGACTATGCCCCCCTAGAGACCTCAACCATTCTTTTATTTATTAAATTACAATGTTTACAAGACAAAGAACAGTTTGCTAATGCCGGCAATAGCCGGGATCAGCAAACTATGCAGTTGCCGAATGGCTCAGGATTACACATCCTGAGCCATCCGGTTACTGCACAGCGGATCATAGAACCGCTCCGAAAACTGCAACCTGCATAATTTTTAATGCAGGCTGCATTGCCGGAGACGGACACCGGATGGCTTGTGAAGCCATCCGGTGTTTAGCATAGGCTCCTATGAGGAGCGTTTCCTGGTCCGGTTTTGAGCTTTTTGACAGCTCAAAACCGGATCAGGATTTTAAAAAAAAAACGTAGATGTGACCCTGGCCAACAAATAACTTTTTTTTCAGATCACCAATTCACCTGATGAATAAAGTCAGTGGTGGGCATACCAGATAGCTGGGGACGTTCCTAACTGTAAGGTTACGTGATGTCCCCAGCCAGAGAGTCTTCCGGCGAGTGGTTTGGCAACAAACAAACAGGGAAAGGTTGTGGTCCATTTTAAATTTCAAACTTATTTTCCGAACAAAGCTGCGTTCGATGAATTTTGATGAAATTGTTCAGATTTCCGATCCCAAGCTGAATCTGCCAAATTCGGGGAAGGTTTGCTCATTTTATATATGAGACATCATCTGTACACTGATATGCACTAACTGTACAATGCTCTGATTTTTTTTAGATTGCACACCTGCCACTTTACCACTTGTTACTGCATAATTAAGAACTATTTGAAATTATGGCTAGGCATTTTTTAGCTGTATTATTATTTATTTATTAATGCAATTCCATTAATTTCAGCACCTTAATTTAGATCAAACCCAACAGTCGATTATTTTATTGTTTTACATAAAAAAGCCCTGTAAGTCATTGAACAATAAATTTAGCATTTTTAAACTATATGTGTGATACACATTCAGAGAAATGTCTGTCATTTTGGTATACATTCAGCAAAATGTGAAAAAAAGAATTGATACATTTTTTTCATTCACTTTTTATTATATTATGTGTAGCAAATGTATTAAAGACAGAATTATATCTTATTTGGCTTTCAGGATTGCTTATATCAATGTGAGAATGCAGAGGTGTGACCCAAGGGTATCTCATCTGATCAGCAGAATTAAGTTCACTGGTTATCCCATCTCAACAGCATGTCTGTACTTGGAGCTGTTCTAACATTATTGATTGCCTAGCAGTCCAGGCAGGGATCAAATCAAGTCATTCCTATTCACAAATTGCTGTAGGCAAATCTTATTCCTTAGCTCAGTACTGTAACTTAACCTTTAGGTATTCCTATCAATAGTCTTATATAACTTGTTTGAATCTATTTATGTCCACTACACAATTGATCAACTTTTGAACGCTGCATGCATTAATATGCTGCTTTCCGAACAGACGTATCACTAGTAACAACTAAGATGTGCTGACAGTATGAATCAGAGTATGTAAGTGATCATATTTACTGGAACTGTTTCAGTCTGTAACAACAATAATAAATCAATTCACTTTGTTATAAATCTGACAAACAAGCAATTAATACTAGCAGTGTTCAACAACTGATCAGTCCCATAAAGTGGTTTTAAAGGGAATCTGTCAAAATGACTTCCCACCTCACTACCTCCTCCAGCTGTTTATGTGGTCACACTGCTCTCTGAAAGATAATGCCATCCACACAGGGGCGGAACTACCGTGGTGCAGCTGGTGCAGCTGCACCAGGGCCCCGGCCAGCTAGGGGGCCCCTGAAGGCTCCAGCGGCGGGTCCGTTCCGCTTTCTGATTACAGCGCTGCCGCCATTCACTCCCCTGTGGGATGCTATGCCTCACAGGGCTGACTCCAGTGAAGGGCCCGGGTTGCAGAGGCCAGGAGGGGGGCCCGGAGACACTGACAGCCCGGGCTCCTCCTTTGTCACTCTGCTGCTGGCCGAGCTCCAAGGGCAAGGGGCGGAGCCCAGCAGCGTACCTGAAGGGGTGCTGGCGGGGGGCCCGGAGGTACAGCAGGTGGGCGCCGTCGGCAGTGTGAGTCGGACATTCTCTCTCTGAGCCGCTGTCAAACTGACAGCGGCTCAGAGAAAGTGCTGCGCCCGCCGGCTCACACTAATCAGCTGTACGAGCATCTAACTCGTACAATTGAAGCCCTGACCACGGACACTTCCGGGTCAGGGTGACGTCACCAGGGGGTCATCACGCTGCCGACGTCACAGCGCCGCAGAGGCGCGAAACAGCGGCGGTGGAAAGTGCTCCACTCTAATGGAGCTGAAGACACAGAAGACACGGAAGTCCTCATGCCAGCGTAATTGGGGGAGAGGGAGAGGGACATTATTATGCTCAGCAAATGGAGGCAGAGGGAGGGGGAGAGGAGAGATTCATCAGCAGAGGGAGGAGGAGAGGAGAGATGGTCAGCAGAGGGGGAGAGGAGAGATTCATCAGCAGAGGGAGGAGGAGAGGAGAGATGGTCAGCAGAGGGGGAGAGGAGAGATGGTCAGCAGAGGGAGGGGGAGAGGAGAGATGGTCAGCAGAGGGGGAGAGGAGAGATGTTCAGCAGAGGGAGGGGGAGAGGAGAGATGTTCAGCAGAGGGAGGGGGAGAGGAGAGATGGTCAGCAGAGGGAGGGGGAGAGGAGAGATGGTCAGCAGAGGGAGGGGGAGAGGAGAGATGGTCAGCAGAGGAGGGGGAGAGGAGAGTGATGGTCAGCAGAGGGGGGAGAGAGGAGAGTGATGGTCAGCAGAGGGGGGAGAGAGGAGAGTAATGGTCAGCAGAGGGGGGAGAGAGGAGAGTGATGGTCAGCAGAGGGGGGAGAGAGGAGAGTGATGGTCAGCAGAGGGGGAGAGGAGAGATGGTCAGCAGAGGGAGGGGGAGAGGAGAGATGGTCAGCAGAGGAAGGAGGAAAGGAGAGATGGTCAGCAGAGGGGGAGAGGAGAGATGGTCAGCAGAGGGGGAGAGGAGAGATGGTCAGCAGAGGGGGGAGAGAGGAGAGTGATGGTCAGCAGAGGGGGGAGAGAGGAGAGTGATGGTCAGCAGAGGGGGGAGAGAGGAGAGTGATGGTCAGCAGAGGGGGGAGAGAGGAGTGTGATGGTCAGCAGAGGGAGTAGGGGAGAAGAGAGTAATGGTCAGCAGGGGGTGGAGAGAGTGATGGTCTGCAAATGGAGGGGGGGGTGCATGTGATGGTCTGTAAATGGAGGGAGGGGGAGTGTATCATGTGCAGCAAATGGAGGACAGGATTTGAGAACAGAGAATGGGGAGCAAGTGGGTAATAGATGCAGACACAGTATGGGGAGCCATAGGCTAAATCTGAGTGCACAGTATGGGCATGTGTGCAGACAATATGAGTAGTTAGGGGGAATGGGTGCAGAAAAAGTATAGGAAGTGAGGGGAGGTGGGTGCAGACACAATATGGGGAATGAGGAAGAATGGGTATGGACACAGAATGGTGGGTCAGGGGGTGTTGGGTGCAGTCACAGTATGAGGAGAAAGGAGGGATGGGTGTGGACTCAGTATTGTGGTGAGGGGGTATTTTGTGTGCAGACATACTATGGGGAGCAAGTGGGTGATGAGTACGGAGGTAGTTTGGAGAGAATACGGGATAAGAAAAATGTGAGGTCAAACATAATAAAGACTGGGTAGCGTGGGGGCGGGATGGATGCAGTCACGACTGGGTAGTATTTGTTTGTGTGGGGGGTTGCATGGGGTAGAGGAGGCTGCATGGGTGACAGTGTGAGGCCACAGCAAGGATGAGAGAGTATGTTGAAGAGAGAGAGTGTGATGAGAAGGTACAGTATAGAGGACACAGTGTGAGAGGACAGTGGGATTATTTGTTCAGGAGTGCAGTGTAGGGCAGATATTTTTATTTAGACAGAATTATAATGGCACTCTTATTTTTAAGGGCACTGTGTCAGGACGTGCTGCAGAAAAGTGGAGAAGATGGAAGTCTGCAAAGACGTGAAAAGTCATCATGGCGTCAGGACAAGATGAAGAAAAGAAAAAGACGACCCTGATCAGACACAAGGTCATCTATAAGGTACCTGGGTGGAAATTATATTTGTATGGGGGGGGAGGGGCGGCGGCGCGGGCAGCGGTGAAGGGGGCCCCGAAAAATTTCTTGCACCAGGGCCCACTACAGTCTGGGTCCGCCCCTGCATCCACACCTTTACTAGTAATATCTGTGGCACTTCAATTGCAAAAAATAATGGTATAATTCATATGCAAATGAGTTTAATTGCTTTTAGCACAATCATAGCATTTCAAAAAGCTTTTGCCTCCCTGGATTCATTCCCTACTTAGCCCCATCTTCCTATGCTTCACTGATCACTCACTCACAGTGTAATAAAGCCAGAGACCTGTCAGTCAAGCAGTAAAAGATGAGGTTAGGCATGAGATTAAAGCCATGAGGCAGAGGTTGGGAAAATGCACCAGCTGCGCGCCAATGATTGAATGTCCAAGGCTGCTAGAAGGACTAAAGTTAATTTTCTCCCTGTAACCAGGCTCTCAGTGTGACAACCACTTGGTGTCAGAGTAACATCTGTAACAGTTCATCTTATAATACAGGGTTACTCACTCGCTTGCAGTTGGTTTGAGGAATACACAAGAGCAATGCCTCTTTAAAGTGTAACTGCCATTTAAGCTTTTATTTATTAACTAGTAAAAAGGCCCGATGCAATTGCATCCGGAGCGCGGTGAAATTAATTGTGTGTATAGAGGCGGCTCTATGTGTAGCAGAGCACAGAGGTGGCTCTGTGGGTAGCAGAGTATAGAGGCGGCCCTGTGGGTAGCAGAGTATAGAGGCGGCTCTGTGGGTAGCAGAGTATAGAGGCGGCTCTGTGGGTATCAGAGTATAGAGGTGGCTGTGTGGGTAGCAGAGTATAGAGGCGGCTGTGTGGGTAGCAGAGTATAGAGGTGGCTGTGTGGGTAGCAGAGTATAGAGGCGGCTGTGTGGGCAGCAGAGTATAGAGGCGGCTCTGTGGGTAGCAGAGTATAGAGGCGGCTGTGTGGGTAGCAGAGTATAGAGGCGGCTGTTTGGGTAGCAGAGTATAGAGGCGGCTGTGTGGGTAGCAGAGCATAGAGGCGGCTCTGTGGGTAGCAGAGTATAGAGGGGGCTCTGTGGCTAGCAGAGTATAGAGGGGGCTCTGTGGCTAGAAGAGTATAGAGGGGGCTCTGTGGCTAGCAGAGTATAGAGGGGGCTCTGTGGCTAGCAGAGTATAGAGGGGGCTCTGTGGCTAGCAGAGTATAGAGGGGGCTCTGTGGCTAGCAGAGTATAGAGGGGGCTCTGTGGCTAGCGGGCTGGAGGGGTGAGGAGAGGTGGGGGCTGGAGGGGTGAGGAGAGGTGGGGGCTGGAGGGGTGAGGAGAGGTCCGGGCTGGAGGGGTGAGGAGAGGTCCGGGCTGGAGGGGTGAGGAGAGGTCCGGGCTGGAGGGGTGAGGAGAGGTGGGGGCTGGAGGGGTGAGGATAGGTCCTGACATACTTCATCATTGTGGTGACTGTGTGGATTGCAAGTGGGCCACATTGGCATTGCTAGTGTCCTCCACTGCACCCCCTTCTGTATTGCAGCAGAGGGCGTTCTTAGTCCGCTCCAGTCCCCCGTCCACACCACTCCCTCACCTCCACTCCATTGCGCCTGCACCAAGGCACTGGCCGCCTCTCCCGGAGGGTGGCCTCAGGCGGCTCCCGGCGACACTTCCGCCTCTGTGGCTGGGCGCAGGACAGCCTGAGACAGGTGAGGCTGCTGAGAAGTGTTCTCGGCGCTCACCGCCATACGTGCTGCGCTGCTGTGGTGTGGGGCAGGATCCGCCATCTTGGTAGCGTCACTTAGCCCCGGGGGTGTGGCAGAACTCGTCAGATAGTCATAGCGAGCAGCTTTATGAGGTAGTGCGGCTGCGGCTCGCGAAGATGCTATCGCGTCATCGCTCGCAGTGCCGCAAAGGATTTTGGGATTCGGCCACAGTGCCCGAATCCCAAACTCCCGATTATATAAGTAGATAATGTAGAGCAAGGGATTATAATAAACTTTCAAATATACTTTATTAATGAAATCTGGTTCAAAACCTTTCATAAACCTTCCACAAGGTGTCCCCACTACACTGTGAGTGAAGCAGACATATGTTTGTTATCAGTCAGATCTGTCTTCACACTGAATATGGGCATGCAACCATATAAGGGTGGGGGCATGGAATATACTGCTGACTGCAGCTGGTGAGGAAACAATGTATCAGATTAGCTCAGGCTACAGCACAGTTGCAAGCAATGTCAGGATCAGAGTTAATGCTTTCCTTAGCACATGTTTGTGATCTGTCATCTGGCTCCACTCAGCTCAGATCTCTGTTAACATTTCTCTGCTGTCACACTGCTCCCTATCAGCCTGCTCTCATAAGTTGTGGAAATACACACACAGTGCTGACACACGCTGGCCATGTCCACACAGCCTTAAAATGCAGTTTTTTTAAAAAGACCACAGAAAAATGTGAGAAAATAAGTCATATGGAATAAAAAAGTACTATCTTAGCTGCTATGTGACCCATTATTAACAACCAGTGCAGTATTGTTTTTTTCTCAATGAAATGACATTTACACTTTAAATCCAATTGGTATATTAGTATACATAAACCGCTTTATAAACACAGCAAACAATAAGTCCTTTTCAGGCCAAATAGTCCACACATCTGTGGGGTTTGCCTGCTCACGGTTGGGGTTCAGCTCTGCTTCATCAAAGCTACACCTTTGAAGCTGTGATGTCTATCTGCTGCTTGAACCTGCAACATACATACAGAAGCTTCTCGGCATATCCTGCTCATTTCCAGGACCTGGCAACACTCGCTCTCTGACCAGCCCAGATTTACTTGATATTAGCTGAAACACATCCAGTCCAGGAGTCATGTGATCCCATGGTCGCACAATCTGAATGTATTAATCCCTTGAGGTACTGCAGGTCCCACCAAACATTCAGAATTACATTGCAGCAGACCTCCATCTGTGCGATACTTACCAGCCATTTACAACATAGTTGGTCAGTATACTACTCCCCATATCTCCAAGTTAATAGCATTATTTTCCATGACAACATCCCTTTAATTGGGATAAATTAAGGGTAAATTTATATTATAATACTGAGGAAATTGTAAATAGGAGTAACAAACACACATAGACATACAGTGTTGGCCAAAAGTATTGACACCCCTTCAATTCTGTCAGATAATACTCAGTTTCTTCCTGAAAATGATTGCAATCACAAATTATTTGGTATTATTATCTTCATTTAATTTGTCTTCAATGAAAAAAACACAAAAATAATTGTCCTAAAGCCAAAGTGGATATAATTCCACACAAAACATAAAAAAGGGGGTGGACAAAAGTATTGGAACTGTTAGAAAAATCATGTGATGTTTCTCTAATTTGTGTCACTAACAGCACCTGTAACTTACCTGTGGCACCTGACAGGTGTTGACAATAATTAAATCACACTTGCAGCCAGTTGACATGGATTAAAGTTGACTCAACCTCTGTCCTGTGTCCCTGTGTGTACCACATTGAGCATGGAGAAAAGAAAGAAGACCAAAGAACTGTCTGAATACTTGAGAAACCAAATTGTGAGGAAGCATGAGCAATCTCAAGGCTACAAGTCCATCTCCAAAGACCTGAAGGTTCCTGTGTCTACCGTGCGCAGTGTCATCAAGAAGTTTAAAGCCCATGGCACTGTGGCTAACCTCCCTAGATGTGGCCGGAAAAGAAAAATTGTCAAGAGATTTCAACGCAAGATTGTGCAGATGGTGGATAAAGAACCTTGACTAACATCCAAACCCAGAATACCCAGGAAGACCCCACTTCTTACCCCGAGACATAAAAAAGCCAGGCTGGAGTTTGCCAACACTTACCTGAGAAAGCCTAAAACATATTGGAAGAATGTTCTCTCTTTTTGGGCAAAGGCATCAACATAGAGTTTACAGGAAAAAAAAGAGGCATTCAAAGAAAAGAACACGGTCCCTACAGTCAAACATGGCGGAGGTTCCCTGATGTTTTGGGGTTGCTTTGCTGCCTCTGGCACTGGACTGCTTGACCGTGTGCATGGCATTATGAAGTCTGAAGACTGCCAACAAATTTTGCAGCATAATGTAGGGCCCAGTGTGAGAAAGCTGGGTCTCCCTCAGAGGGCATGGGTCTTCCAGCAGGACAATGACCCAAAACACACTTCAAAAAGCACTAGAAAATGGTTTGAGAGAAAGCACTGGAGACTTCTAAGGTGGCCAGCAATGAGTCCAGACATGAATCCCATAAAACACCTGTGGAGAGATCTAAAAATGGCAGTTTGGAGAAGGCACCCTTCAAATATCAGGGACCTGGAGCAGTTTGCCAAAGAAGAATGGTCTAAAATTCCAGTAGAGCATTGTAAGAAACTCATTGATGGTTACCGGAAGCAGTTGATCGCAGTTATTTTGGCTAAAGTTTGTGCAACCAAGTATTAGGCTGAGGGTGCCAATACTTTTGTCCAACCCATTTTTGGAGTTTTGTGTGAAATGATCAATGTTTTGCTTTTTGCTTCATTCTCTTTAGTGTTTTTTTCATTTAAGACAAATTAAATGAAGATAATAATACCAAAGAATTGGTGATTGCAATCATTTTCAGGAAGAAACTGAGTATTATCTGACAGAATTGCAGGGGTGTCAATACTTTTGGCCAACACTGTACATTCATACTACTTTTCCTGGACAATGTTTGAAAAGGCTACTTAGTTCACTTAGTAATATGATTTATGAGTGTTGCTGGTCCATTGTACTGGACTCCCGTGGTTGTACATTAGCAATCTATTTTAAGTAAAAGCAGTTAATTTATCTACAAAGTTAAACCTTTTAGCTGTTTAGATACATGTGAGCTTGGTAAACAAACAGGTGAACATTGCATGTGGCTGAAGGTCAGTAAGGCTGGCTCCACACTACATTTTTTTACCATCCTCTTCTGTTTGTTTTTGAAACAAACAGAACAGGATCGGTTTTGCGCTCCATACATCTATATGGGGTCGAATTGGCCCTATTTGGCCATCCCGTTTTGTGAATCCGGTGCAGGATTCATTTCTGTCCTGTTTTTCACCGGTCCCAAAAACGATGTCTGCATCATTTTTGGGCTCCTGTAACAAAACAGGACAGAAACGAATCCTGTCCTGTCCGGCACACTTAACATGGGGGCCTATGGCACTGGATCCGGGAAATAACAGAATCCTTTCCCAGATCCAGTTTCAGGGTACAGAGCATGCTCAGAACAGGAGCACTGCTCAGTACCCATAGTACATCTGTGTAATATCACTTTAGCAGTTTTTCTATATACACTGCTAAAGTGATATTAAATAAAGGGATGGTTAAAAATAAAGAATCATAAATTCTCACCTTTCCGGTGACTCCCGAGTGTCCTGCACTGAATACATCTCCCAGCAGCTCGAGGGCCTTGCATGAGGTCACCGGGAGGGGTGGGGCAACCCGATCACATGACCGCATAAAATATACTAATACTAGATGGCGGCCCGATTCTAAAGAATCGGGTAGTCTAGAATCCATATATAGTTTATTCACTAATAGTTAGGGGAGTGTGGTGAAATGAATTGTGTGTATACAGGTGGCTGAGTGGTTAGCAGTGAGTGCGGTGGCTCAGTGGTTAGCTGTGAGTGCGGTGGCTCAGTGGTTAGCAGTGAGTGCGGTGGCTCAGTGGTTAGCAGTGAGTGCGGTGGCTCAGTGGTTAGCAGTGAGTGCGGTAGCTCAGTGGTTAGCAGTGAGTGCGGTGGCTCAGTGGTTAGCAGTGAGTGTGGTGTCTCAGTGGTTAGCAGTGAGTGCGGTGGCTCAGTGGTTAGCAGTGAGTGCGGTGGCTCAGTGGTTAGCAGTGAGTGCGGTGGCTCAGTGGTTAGCAGTGAGTGCGGTAGCTCAGTGGTTAGCAGTGAGTGCCGTGGCTCAGTGGTTAGCAGTGAGTGCGGTGGCTGAGTGGTTAGCAGTGAGTGCGGTGGCTCAGTGGTTAGCAGTAAGTGCGGTGGCTCAGTGGTTAGCAGTGAGTGCGGTGGCTGAGTGGTTAGCAGTGAGTGTGGTGGCTCAGTGGTTAGCAGTGAGTGCGGTGGCTCAGTGGTTAGCAGTGAGTGCGGTGGCTGAGTGGTTAGCAGTGAGTGCGGTGGCTCAGTGGTTAGCAGTGAGTGCGGTGGCTCAGTGGTTAGCAGTGAGTGCGGTGGCTCAGTGGTTAGCAGTGAGTGCGGTGGCTCAGTGGTTAGCAGTGAGTGCGGTGGCTCAGTGGTTAGCAGTGAGTGTGGTGGCTCAGTGGCTAGCAGTGAGTGCGGTGGCTCAGTGGTTAGCAGTGTGTGCGGTGGCTCAGTGGTTAGCAGTGAGTGCGGTGGCTGAGTGGTTAGCAGTGAGTGCGGTGGCTCAGTGGTTAGCAGTGAGTGCGGTGGCTTAGTGGTTAGCAGTGAGTGCAGTGGCTCAGTGGTTAGCAGTGAGTGCGATGGCTCAGTGGTTAGCAGTGAGTGCAGTGGCTCAGTGGTTAGCAGTGAGTGCGGTGGCTCAGTGGTTAGCAGTGAGTGCGGTGGCTCAGTGGTTAGCAGTGAGTGCGGTGAGATTGGTCAGCACAGCGGCGTGGGCAGAGTGGTCAGCGCAGCGCCGTGGGCAGAGTGGTGAGCACACACATACATACATACACACATGCACACACTCCGCTATAGTTAGCACGGACCCAGCGTCTTCCCTGCCGCTTGGATCCAGAGTGGACATGTCGCCGCCTGCGGACGACTGGATCCAATATGGCGTCCGGGAAGTTTGGCGAGACTTCTTGGACGCTATATTGGATCCAGTAGTTCGGGGGTGGCGACATGTTGACTGAGGATCCAGGCGGCTGATGCGGGGCCGGTGGTAAGTATAGCGGAGTGTGTGTGTATGTGTGCGGACAAAGTGAGGGAAGTGCGGACAAAGTGAGGGAAGTGCCTACATACACACATATATACACATACTGTACATTGCATATGGAGGGGTGAGAAGAGCGGAGGCTGGAGGGGTGAGGAGGGCAGAGGACAGGGGAGGCTGGAGGGCAGAGGACAGGGGAGGCTGGAGGGCAGAGGACAGGGGAGGCTGGAGGGCAGAGGACAGGGGAGGCTGGAGGGCAGAGGACAGGGGAGTCTGGAGAGCAGAGGAGAGGGGAGGCTGGAGGGCAGAGGACAGGGGAGGCTGGAGGGCAGAGGCTGGAGGGCAGAGCGGAGGCTGGAGGGCAGAGGACAGGGGAGGCTGGAGGGCAGAGGCTGGAGGGGAGAGGGGAGGCTGGAAGGGAGATGCTGGAGGGGAGAGCAGAGGCTGGAGGGGAGAGCGGAGGCTGGAGGGGAGAGGCTGGAGGGGAGAGCGGAGGCTGGAGGGGAGAGGCTGGAGGGGAGAGCGGAGGCTGGAGGGGAAAGGCTGGAGGGGAGAGGCTGGAGGGGAGAGTGGAGGCTTGAGGGGAGAGGCTGGAGGGAAGAGCGTAGGCTGGAGGGCAGAGGCTGGAGGGCAGAGGCTGGAGGGGAGAGCGGAGGCTGGAGGGGAGAGGCTGGAGGGGAGAGCGGAGGCTGGAAGAGAGAGCGGAGGCTGAAGGGGAGAGCGGAGGCTGGAGGGCAGAGGCTGGAGGGCAGAGGACAGGGGAGGCTGGAGGGCAGAGGACAAGGGAGGCTGGTGGGCAGAAGACAGGGGAGGCTGGAGGGCAGAGGACAGGGGAGGCTGGAGGGCAGAGGACAGGGGAGGCTGGAGGGCAGAGGACAGGGGAGGCTGGAGGGGAGAGGCTGGAGGGGAGAGCGGAGGCTGGAGGGTGGAGAGCGAAGGCTGGAGGGAGAGGCTGGAGGGGAGAGCGGAGGCTGGAGGGGAGAGACTGGAGGAGGAGAGCGGAGGCTGGAGGGCAGAGGCTGGAGGGGAGAGCAGAGGCTGGAGGGCAGAGGCTGGAGAGCAGAGGCTGGAGGGGAGAGCAGAGGCTGGAGGGGAGAGGCTGGAGGGGAGAGCGGAGGCTGGAGGGGGAGAGCGGAGGCTGGAGGCGAGAGCAGAGGCTGGAGGGCAGAGGCTGGAGGGCAGAGCAGAGGCTGGAGGGCAGAGGCTGGAGGGGCAGAAGCTGGAAAGGCAAAGGGGAAGAGGCTGGAGGGGAGAGCGGAGGCTGGAGGGCAGAGGCTGGAGGGCAGAGTGGAGGCTGGAGGGCAGAGGCTGGAGGGGCAGAGGCTGGAGAGACAGAGGGTAAGAAGCTGGAGGGCAGAGGCTGGAGGGGGAGAGCGGAGGCTGGAGGGCAGAGCGGAGGCTGGAGGGCAGAGGCTGTAGGGCAGAAGCTGGAGGGCAGAGGACAGGGGAGGCTGGAGGGCAGAGGACAGGGGAGGCTGGAGGGAGAGCGGAGGCTGGAGGGCAGAGCGGAGGCTGGAGGGAAGAGTGGAGGCTGGAGGGGAGAGCGGAGACTGGAGGGGAGAGCGGAGGCGGAGGCTGGAGGGAGAGCAGAGGCTGGAGGGGAGAGCGGAGGCTGGAGGGGAGAGTGGAGGCTGGAGGGGAGAGGCTGGAGGGGAGAGCGGAGGCTGGAGGGAGAGAGGCTGGAGGGGAGAGCGGAGGCTGGAAGAGAGAGCGGAGGCTGAAGGGGAGAGCGGAGGCTGGAGGGCAGAGGCTGGAGGGCAGAGGACAGGGGAGGCTGGAGGGCAGAGGACAAGGGAGGCTGGTGGGCAGAAGACAGGGGAGGCTGGAGGAGCGAAGGCTGGAGGGGAGAGGCTGGAGGGGAGAGCGGAGGCTGGAGGGGAGAGACTGGAGGGGAGAGCGGAGGCTGGAGGGCAGAGGCTGGAGGGGAGAGCAGAGGCTGGAGGGCAGAGGCTGGAGAGCAGAGGCTGGAGGGGAGAGCAGAGGCTGGAGGGGAGAGGCTGGAGGGGAGAGCGGAGGCTGGAGGGGAGAGCGGAGGCTGGAGGCGAGAGCAGAGGCTGGAGGGCAGAGGCTGGAGGGCAGAGCAGAGGCTGGAGGGCAGAGGCTGGAGGGGCAGAAGCTGGAAAGGCAAAGGGGAAGAGGCTGGAGGGGAGAGCAGAGGCTGGAGGGCAGAGGCTGGAGGCAGAGTGGAGGCTGGAGGGCAGAGGCTGGAGGGGCAGAGCTGGAGAGACAGAGGGTAAGAGCTGGAGGGCAGAGGCTGGAGGGGAGAGCGGAGGCTGGAGGGCAGAGCGGAGGCTGGAGGGCAGAGGCTGTAGGGCAGAAGCTGGAGGGCAGAGGACAGGGGAGGCTGGAGGGCAGAGGACAGGGAGAGGCTGGAGGGAGAGCGGAGGCTGGAGGGCAGAGCGGAGGCTGGAGGGAAGAGTGGAGGCTGGAGGGGAGAGCGGAGACTGGAGGGGGAGCGGAGGCTGGAGGGGAGAGCAGAGGCTGGAGGGGAGAGCGGAGCTGGAGGGAAGGGAGGCTGGAGGCAGAGGACAGGGAGGCTGGAGGGCAGAGGAGAGGGGAGGCTGGAGGGGAGAGGCTGGAGGGGAGAGCGGAGGCTGGAGGGAGAGCGGAGGCTGGAGGGAGAGGCTGGAGGGAGAGCGAGGCTGGAGGGGAGAGCTGGAGGGGAGAGCGGAGGCTGAGGGCAGAGGCTGGAGGGGAGAGCAGGAGGCTGGAGGGCAGAGGCTGGAGAGCGAGGCTGGAGGGAGAGAGCAGAGGCTGGAGGGAGAGGCGGAGGGGAGGCGGAGGGGAGGCTGGAGGGGAGAGCGGAGGCTGGAGGGGAGAGCGAGAGGCTGGAGGGCAGAGGCTGGAGGGGAGAGCGGAGGCTGGAGGGAGAGGCTGGAGGGGAGAGCTGGAAGGCTGGAGGGGAGAAGAGCTGGAGGGAGAGCTGGAGGAGCAGAGGAGGCTGGAGGGCAGAGGCTGGAGGGGCAGAGCTGGAGGCTGGAGGGGAGGAGGCTGGAGGGGAGAGGAGGCTGGAGGGAGAGGGGGTGAGGAGAGCTGGAGGAGAGCTGGAGGCTGGAGGGAGAGGCAGGAGGCTAGGGGAGCTGGAGGCAGAGCGGAGGCTGGAGGGAGAGGCGAGGCGGAGGGCAGAGCTGGAGGGCAGGAGGCTGGAGGGGAAGGCTGGAGGGAGAGGGAGCGAGGGGAGAGAGGCTGGAGGGGAGGAGCTGGAGGGAGAGCTGGAGGGTGAGGGAGGTGGGGCAGAGCGGAGGCTGGAGGTGGAGGAGGTGGAGGGCTGGAGGGGGAGCTGGAGAGCTGGAGGGAGGTGGAGGCGGAGGCTGGAGGGGAGGAGGCTGGAGGGAAGGAGGCTGGAGGAGAGCGGAGGCTGGAGGGGAGGAGGGGAGGCTGGAGGGCGAGGACGGGCTGGAGGGAGAGGCGGAGGGAGAGGCGAGGTGGAGGGGAGGGAGGGAGGCTGGAGGGGAGATGAGGGGAGAGGCTGGAGGGAGAGCGGAGGTGGAGGGGAGGCTGGAGGGAAGGGAGGGGAGAGCGGAGGCTGGAGGGGAGGGTGAGGCGGAGGCTGGAGGGGAGAGGTGGAGGGGAGCGAGAGGGCTGAGGGGGAGAGGGAGGCTGGAGGGGAGAGCGGAGGGAGGGCTGGAGGGGAGAGCGGAGGCTGGAGGGGGAGGCTGGAGGGGAGACGGGAGGCTGATGGGAGGAGGCGGAGGCTGGGAGGAGGCTGGAGGGGGAGCGAGGCTGGAGAGAGAGAGGCTGGAGGGGAGAGCGGAGGCTGGAGGGGGAGGCGAGGAGGAGGGGAGGCTGGAGGGGAGGAGGCTGGAGGGGAGAGCTGAGGGAGGCGAGCGGTGGAGGGAGGTGGAGGGGAGAGGCTGGAGGGGAGAGCGGAGGTGGAGGGAGGGAGAGGTGGAGGGGAGGGAGGCTGGAGGGGAGGGGGAGGCTGGAGGGGGGAGAGGCTGGAGGGGAGAGCGGAGGCTGGAGAGGGGAGTGGAGGTGGAGGCTGGAGGGAGGCGGAGGGGAGGAGCTGGAGGGAGAGCGGAGGTGGAGGGGGAGAGGAGGCTGGAGGGGAGAGCGGAGGCTGGAGGGGAGAGGCTGGAGGGGAGAGCGGAGGCTGGAGGGAGAGGGAGGCTGGAGGGAGAGAGGCTGGAGGGGAGAGGCTGGAGGGGAGAGCGGAGGCTGAGGAGGGGAGAGAGGCTGGAGGGGAGAGGGGAGGCTGGAGGGGAGAGCGGGGAGGCGGAGGGGGAGGCTGGAGGGGAGAGCGGAGGGAGCTGGAGGGGAGAGGCTGGAGGGGAGAGCGGAGGTGGAGGGAGGAGGCTGGAGGGGAGAGTGGAGGGAGAGAGCTGGATGGGGAGAGGGGAGGCTGGGAGGAGGCGAGGGAGGCTGGAGGGAGAGCAGGAGGGGAGAGCTGGAGGGGAGGGGAGGCTGGAGGGGAGGAGGCTGGAGGGGAGAGCGGAGGCTGGAGGGGAGAGGCTGGAGGCGGAGGAGAGGCTGGAGGGGAGAGCGGAGGCTGGAGGGGAGAGGGAGGCTGGAGGGGAGAGGAGGCTGGAGGGGAGGGGAGGCTGGAGGGGAGAGGAGGCTGAGGGAGAGGCTGGAGGGGAGAGCGGAGGCTGGAGGGGAGAGGCTGGAGGGGAGAGCGGAGGCTGGATGGGAGAGCGGAGGCTGGAGGGCAGAAGCTGGAGGGCAGAGGCTGGAGGGGAGAGCGGAGGCTGGAGGGGAGAGGCTGGAGGGGAGAGCGGAGGCTGGAGGGGAGAGCGGAGGCTGGAGGGTAGAGGCTGGAGGGCAGAGCGGAGGCTGGAGGGGCAGAGGCTGGAGGGGCAGAGGGGAAGAGGCTGGAGGGGCAGAGGCTGGAGGGGCAGAGGGGAAGCTGGAGAGGCTGGAGGGGCAGAGGCTGGAGGGGCAGAGGGGAAGCTGGAGAGGCTGGAGGAGCAGAGGGTGGAGGGGCAGAGGGGAAGCTGGAGAGGCTGGAGGGGCAGAGGCTGGAGGGGCAGAGGGGAAGCTGGAGAGGCTGCAGGGGCAGAGGCTGGAGGGGCAGAGGCAGGAGGGGCAGAGGGGAAGCTGGAGAGGCTGGAGGGGCAGAGGCTGGAGGGGCAGAGGCTGGAGGGGCAGAGGGTGGAGGGGAAGAGGCTGGAGGGGCAGAGCGGAAGCTGGAGAGGCTGGAGGGCAGAGGCTTAACTGGGTGGGGGGTGTACACTCACCGCGGCCGGCGTGCGTGCTGTAGGAGGAGAGGAGGGGCGGGCAGAGCTGCAGGACAGGAAATCCCATCCTCCCTCCTCTCCTGGCGCGCGGCGGGCGGCTGCTGTCAGCACGGGCCCCCCAGGGGGTGCGGGGCCTCCCCAGGTGGCGGGCAATGGGCCCCCCCCACTGGCTACGCTACTGGCTGGAGGGGAGAAGCTGGAGGGCAGATGGAACGTCCGAGAGTGGAACGTTCCTCTGCCGATCCCTGTAGCCGGGCGGCGGGCGGCTACCCTGCACTGGATGACATCAGCAGCATAGTCCGGAGGCCATCACGGAAGTAACCTTCAGGTTCTCCGGAAGTGGCCTTCGGCTTTTATATTATAAGTACAGCCTCATATCCCAAAAAATGAAAATGTTACAGGCCTCAGAAAATGTCAACATGAGATACATTTTTCTTCTTACAAATGTCAGGATTTTTACTTAAATGACAAAACAGCTATACATGTTTGGTACCTGCATACTCCTACTGACCTAGAGAATCATATTACCAGTTCAGTTATACCAAAAGAAAAAATTGCAACTATGAGTCCATAATATATGCAAAAGTGAAAAACTTTAATATACAATCTGGATACGTACAGGGCTATACTCAAACCAAAAAGGGCTGAGTTGTACAGACAGAGGGGCTGAACAGTAAGATACACAATGCCACTTAATAAATACAATTTCAGGTGTATACATATACCATAGTGTACACAATACAATGCATACGGATTTACATTTGTGTGGTTAAAAACGCATGTCACAAAGTGTTGCTATAGAGATACTTTTATATTGTCGTTCCTCTACACCTTTTATGTGGAATATTCCAGTGCTCAATAGTGCATATAAATATATATACAGTACAGACCAAACGTTTGAACACATCTTCTCATTCAAAGAGTTTTCTGTATTTTCATGACTATGAAAATAGTAGATTCACACTGAAGGCATCAAAACTATGAATTAACACATGTGGAATTAACATATATACTCGAGCATGTTGTAGAGATGTGTCTGCTGCTTGAACTCTGTGTGGCATTGACCTGGTCTCTAATCTGAGCTGCTGCTAACCTGCGATTTCTGAGGCTGGTGAATCGGATGAACTTATCCTCAGCAGCAGAGATGACTCTTGGTCTTCCTTTCCTGGGATGGTCCTTATGTGAGCCAGTTTCTTTGTAGCACTTGATGGTTTTTGCAACTGCACTTGGGAACACTTTCAAAGTTTTCCCAATTTTTCAGACTGACTGACCTTCATTTCTTAAAGTAATGATGGCCGCTTGTTTTTCTTTACTTAGCTGATTTTTTCTTGCCATAATACAAAATTCTAACAGTCTATTCAGTAGGACTATTAGCTGTGTATCCACCAGACTTCTGCACAACACAACTGATGGTCCCAACCCCATTTATAAGGCAAGAAATCCCCTTATTAAACCTGACAGGGCTCACCTGTGAAGTGAAAACCATTTCTGGTGACTACCTCTTGAAGCTCATCAAGAGAATGCCAAGAGTGTGCAAAACAGTAATCACAGCAAAAGGTGGCTACTTTAAAGAACCTAGAATATAAGACATATTGTCAGTTGTTTCACACTTTTTGTTAAATATATAATTCCGCATGTGTTAATTCATAGTGTTGATGCCTTCAGTGTGAATCTACAATTTTCATAGTCATGAAAATACAGAAAACTCTTTGAATGAGAAGGTGTGTCCAAACTTTTGGTCTGTACTGTATATGTACAGTAAAAATCACCCGATTTTTGTGGTGAAATTCTATATATCTATTATGTATAAGATTGAATAGAGAATTTAGCGATCTTTCAGCGGGCGCTCAGGAAGAAGCCACGGAGAAATTGTATAATGCTATATAGTGTATATAAAATATTATTTTTATTCATAATTGTGTTTATCAATTTATTCACTCTACTTTTTTTTTTTATTTTTTTTTTTTTTATTTTTATGAATAAAAATTATATTTTATATCACTATACAATTTGATTCTGTAGTTATAAGGAATCCATGTTAAACTCACTTAGTTTTCTATAGCTTCACTTTCTAATTATTGTTGTATTTAGAATTTGTACACACATACAAATAGGGGCGAAAGTTAGAATACCATAACATTTATTAAAAATGCATTAAGTTTTATATTCATTTTAATCAATAAAGAATTATACCATAATTATACCATGAAATGTTCTCTTTTTCCTCAGATAGGTGATATGGGTTAGAGCAGTGTTTCTCAACTCCAGTCCTCAGGACCCACCAACAGGTCATGTTTATAGGATTTCATCAGTATTGCGTAGCTGTTAGTTTAATCACCTGCAAAGGGGATAATTCTAACACCTGTGCAATACTAAGGAAATCCTGAAAACATGACCTGTTGGTGGGTCCTGAGGACTGGAGTTGAGAAACACTGCGTTAGAGCATGTGACCTAATTGTTCTAGGGAGAAAAAAGGTTAAAAACCTCTAATTACCAATTATGATGCCACATTGAGTATCTTTATAAAACCCTTCTGTTGTAATGACTGGTCGTCACCTGAAGAAGGTGGTACCAGCTGCCGAAACACATTGTGAGGAAGTGACCATTGGACCTTTAACAAGTAAAGAGAAGCATTATACAATTTCTCCAGGGTTTCCTCCTGAGCGCCCGCTGAAAGATCGCTAAATTCTCTTTTCAATCTTATGCTATAACACCCTTATGGTATGCGGAGTGAAGCTGCTAGGAAGGATTGCTCCTGGAGACCCTTAGGGAAATTATTAGGAGAGACGTTTGAGGACCTGTGGTGACGTCGGACCCTCGTGACTATCACATGACCGGCATCTCTGGACCCGGAAACAATGACGACAGCCGATGCACGAGACGCACCAGAGGCAAACAACCCATGTTATGCCGGATCATAACACCTAAAGGTTAGTGTACCCCCACAAATATCTCCACTAGACCACCGGGTAAAACACCAGGAGCGCCTCCTCCATTTTCTTTTGATTCATATATCCATGATGTGGCAGCTAGGCATGTGGCATTTGCTAATTTGTACAGTTCAATTATATCGTATAGTGAACACTGTAAATAAAAACAAAACAATTTTTAGAACTTTTTTTGCAATTTCGGCACACTTGGAATTTTTTTTCCTGGTTTCCAGTACATCACATGATAAAATGAATGTACAACTCATCTTGCAAAAAACAAGCCGTCATATGGCAATGGGTTTGGAATTTGGGGAGGAAAACCCAAAAGTGCAAAGAAGTAATGAAAGGGATAAACAGTGCGCTTCAGATCATGACATGATTGCAATAGTGACCCGATAAGCTGACATGATTGCCATAGCAATTGTGTCACTGATCTGGTCACCTGGCCTTGGTTACTCTGGTGACCAGATCAGTAGACCACGCACATCACTCTAGCGATCTCCGGTCAGGGTGTGTAGTGACTCACTGAGGATATCTGAGGTCACCGCTCAGGTAAGCATGGTGGCCATGCAAGTAGTTTTCCACCACATATGGAGTAGCGGTATACTCAGGAGAGTAAATTGCATGGTCCATTTTCTCTTGTTACAATAATGAAAATGAAAAAATTATAAGCAAAAGGGCTAAAGAAATATTTTTGTGGGAAAAACTGTTTTTTTTTTATTTTTTTCTTCATTGTTACTTTAATTTCTGTGAAGCACTGAAAGGGTTAATAATATTTTTGAATGTGGTTTGGAGCATTTGGAGAGGTACAATTTGTAAAATGTTATCAGTGTTTGGGTATTTTCTGTCACATAGGACCCTCAGAGTCATTTCAGATGTGATGTGGTCACTAAAAAAATTGGTTTTGTCAATTTTGTTGGAGAAAATGAGAAATTGATGATAAACTTCTAAGAGGCAAGAGTATATGTTTTCTTCAGGCGGACACCCGAACGTAGTCTGCTACGTTCGGGTGCCCGCCTGCAATAAATGTATACTCCTGAAAGTGGTGCAAGACAGAGCACACATTTACTCCGTTTGCACCATTAAAGGCAATGACCCAGTTGGCGTATAAGTCCAAGCCCATTTTCAGACGTACGTCCTGACGGGACCACTGAATGTGTGGCAGAATGCAATGTGAAAGTAGCTTTAAACAATGTTTTTAGTATTAACAGAAAACTACTATTAGACTCAAGGACTAAATAAAAGCAAAAGAAAGGAAAAGTTTTCCAAAACTTGAACAAGATATGTCACACAGAATACACATTGCCCTATGTCCTTGCTCGGGAGACATTATATGGAGAATGTGTGACCAGGTTCAGCTGTCTCAGAAGTTCTATAACCATCTCCTTTTATCTTCTTTGATGATTTACTTGTACTGTACTTTACAATCATTTTATCTTGCTTTAGTGAAAAGTATCAACTGCATACTGATCTTGTGGAAGATGTTGGCATAGCTGTACAGTGAGATTTGCAATTACCGGTAAACATTAGTGCAAATACAGTTTAAATTGATTTTTTTGGGCACCTATAGTATATTTTTGCTATATATAGAAGTTATCCAAAGTATAGTTTCTTCTTTGTTCTTGCTGACCTTTACTATAGTCAATTTTCTTCTTGAAGATTACATCATGAGATCATGGGCCATGGCAGCGATATCGACATGGACAATCAATCAATGCCGCCACTGGAATGGAGAAAAAATGTTAAAGTGAGTATAGTAAAATATTTTCTTCCCTTTCACACAACACTCACTTTCTTTAAAATATTGCAAGTACAATGCAGACTGCATACTGCAGCTGTGTAACTTGGTGCAGGTCGCTAGCGATAGGCATGGTACTTGTTTCTTACTCCTGGCACATTACATGAAGGCGGGGGTCTTGGCTAAGTGCATGAACTTGTGTTATGGGGCTGCAGACGGCGCGATCCAGCCTAATCGCTGGTTGCAGATTGACAGGTTTAACTTCATGCAGGTAAACCTGTCAACCTGTGACCAGCGATAGATCGCAGTTGCACAGCACAGCACGACGCAACTGCGATATCGTGAGCGACATCACTGATGCGTCACTTTTCGGCGATGTCGCTCACGATATTGATGCGTGTGACGCCACCTTAGCTTGGGAGGTTTAAGACATGACTTTGCATAACTCTATAGATGTAGGAAGCAAGGTTGCTAGTGAGGCAATCTATTCCTGAAATTATAGGGCGACCTGGAGAATTTTTAAAATCCTTGTGGATTTTGGGAAAATGATTAAAAGAAGGGAATAGCAGGATTTAACTGTAAAAATTATCTTATCTATGAGCTCTTTGTTTTTACATAAAGTGGGAAGGGCTTTTCCGTCCAATGAATGCAGATGTTTTGTACTCCTCCTGCAGGGGTAATCAATTACTTTTATTTTTTTAAAGTACTCAACACTATATCATTAGAATGTTGACATGGTGTTCCTTACTTTCAATGAGGTACGTGAGGTGTGTTTCTATTTATCTTTGTTCAAAAGAAAATGTCTTTTCAAAGTAAGTTTCCCAATATAAGACTGAAAGTCCAAAATAAGATCAAAATCATCTGAATTGCTTGTGGGGCAAAAAGATAAACATTTGGAAAAGGATTTTTCTTTGTTTATAAAGAATTAATCAGAAAAGTTAAAAATGTTATTGTCATTTTGCTTTGGAGTGTTGCTAGTTTCCCTTTTTTGCTGTTTGCGCCCACCTCTGATTCCTTTATTGCATGTTTTCTTTTTCCGAAGTTGGGGAGGAAGAGCAAGGGTAAAAAAAAGGACTGTTCATTTTGGTATTGTCTACAGTGACCACGGAGGAGATTCCAATATAATTTCTGAAGTGAATGATATCTGTTAGGGAATTTTCTCAGAGTTCTTGTAGCTCCAAAGGTCTAGAAGAATGAAAGATTCATTGGTGTTGTTCTTACATTGTGGGCAAGGCATGTTGACTCTGATCGCTAAAAGGAATTCTAGTATAGATATGGGATTTTTTTTCTGTAGTTAGTAAAAGGGAATTTTTTCTCTTTCTAATTTTTTTCAGTTTGGCATTTAATGAAAAAGAGGTTAATTTATCTCTGACAGTAGTATGTCTGGTTCAGAAGTGGTGGTTGGAACCATCAAATTGACATTGGAAGTATTCAAAAGGTGAAGAGAATGAGTGTTGATTGTGCCAGGTGTGGGTGTCAGAGTAAAATTGGTAGTAGTGTCATATGAGGGTAAGAGATCCAAATCAGGAATCATCATGCTTGAGGCTACTTTGGCAGCATTTTTTCGAGTATTTTTTTTTTTATTTAATGATTGTATGTTGAAATGCTCATTGAAGCTTTAGAAGTAGTGAAAGAGAGTACAGAAACAATGAAATACTACTAGTATTGTTACTTCATTTTCTGTTGACTTTGTGTTGATTGACAGCAGATGATGATTGAAAGCATCATTATGCATTTAAGTATTTCAAATTTATGATAAATATGGAATAAAGGAGGTACCCTCAACTGATACTGAATCCCAACTAAATCAAAAAGAAAATAAAACAGTTAAAAAGGACCTTTTACGTCCTTAAAAAATTAAGTGAAAAATCTCTGCACTTCCCTAATTTTGCCACTTTTTTGTTATTATTTTGTGTCTACTCACTCCGTTATTGAGATATTCACAATTCATGGCTTTGGAGTGGAATATGTGAAATCTCTGCTTTGCAGTCCAATTGTGCTTTTCTTAAAAATCTTTTATGGGGTGTATGCTTTGACCCTTCACTTCTGGATGTTTACAATCACAGCTAGGCAGCTTAGCAGTCTAAGGCTGGTTTCACACTGCGGTCAAATCAGGTCAGATCAGGTCAGATCAGGTCAGGTTTTATGTGCCAAAACCAGGAGTGACTCCAAAACCTAGAATAGGTGTCAATCTTTTAATTATACTTTTTCTCTGCAAGTTCCTCTCCTGATTTTGGAACACAAAACCTGACCTGATCTGACCTGACCTGACCGCAGTGTGAAGCCAGCCTTAGAGTTTTCTCTTGGTTTGTGCACTTTCACACCTCTTTTCCATATACTCTTAATCATGTCCTAGAAGCTGATCTAACAGTCTTAGGCACTTCCAAGCTATGATTATCAGCATCTGGGAGGAAGGTGCTAAAGCACATAACCTCATAGAAGACTTTGAGACTACTAGACTGCCGAGCTGGGATTGGCAGTAAATAAGCAGAAGGGGTAAAAATGCATGCCCCCAAAGAAAATCCTGAAGAAATGGCAAATTGAATTGCAAGCAGAGACTGCATCTATTGCTCTCCAAAAGTAATAAATTAAATATTTCTGTAATAGAACAACACAGAGTAAAACAGAAATAAGGGACAGAATTAGGAAAGCTCACAGATAGAGATGAGTGAACCGATTCAGGGTAGGAGCTCAGGTGCTTTACATATCCATAGCACTCTAGTGAGAATTGCTGTGCTCGTGTACGCTTGGTGCTTGGCCCAGTGCGAGACACTTGTAGTATTTGATCATCTCGCACTAGTGGTAAAAGCAGAGTTACCTGCTGTATTGTTTTTGTAAAATTAAAAAATTAAAAATCCCCACCTTCTGCTTTACAACAGTCAGTCACATTATGACAAAGGTCCAGATTGAGGGACCGAAACGTTAATGATTTTCCGTAAACAGATTGCCATTAAAAATTTCCATTTATTCCCTCCAAACAAATTGAGTCCTGAATTTTTATTTTTCTTTGACCATGGACTGGATTCGCACTCGAGCACTATACCCTTCATAAGGGTATTTATGTATTTCTACATTACACTTGCCTTAAGGATAAGCCATCAAAGTCACAGACAACCCTTTTAGTTATTTTTTGAGCAAATGACAGGTCTGCTTTAAGGATCACAAGAAACAAAACAATAAAATAGTGAAAAAAAATAGTTGACCTTAAAAACTAACTAAACTTTTCTTTAGAAGTCAATAGTAGAAGTTAAGATAAGGAAATTTGTAGTATAAGTTTTTAGACAGATAAGCCTCTTCCCACTGGTCAATCATTTCTTATCATCTGCATCTCATACATTGTCTAAATTTGTCTGCAGATCTGTCTTCAATGAGGAATAAAATCACATCTGAATCCTACTGGAGTCTATGGAGAGGGGGACAAGCTAGGAGGGAGAAAAAAGTACAGCACAAATTACTGTCAAAATTTCTAATGACTAGGGCATACAGAAAGGAAATATTGCATTTCATATGAAATACCATAATAATCATATACTACAGTATAATTTTGAAAGTTATATAATAGTCTTTTTCTCAAGTAAACATATATGACAACTTATATCATGATGATAAGCATTCTGAAAGGTCAGTCTCACTTTAAAGCTAATCGCTGTTTACATTTTTATTTAATAATAATATAGCGCAATTGATTATATTAAACTTTCAAATATACTTCATTGATGAAATCTGGAAGAAAACCATTTCATAAACCTTTCACAAAGTGTCCCCACTGCACTGTGTGTGAAGATCATTCTCTGTGAGATCCATGTTCACACCGAATACGGCCGCATAAGGGAGGGGGAATGGCCTACACAGTGCGATCCGGTGAGTAAACAATGTATCAGATCACCACAGGCTACAGCACAGTGCTAAGCTCCAACATCTAGCTTCCCTTTCCCGGCTTAGTCACGATCTCTGTTTTACCCTTCTCTGCTCCACATCACACTGTTGACTCTTATCAGGTGTTTGCTCAACACAGCTCATGGGACCCTTCTCTGCTGCCACATCACATTAACACTGTGTCTTATTAGAAATACCCCCTGTCTGTGTAGCTGCATTACCATGAGAACGGCTCTACACCTCAGCTTGCTCTCAGGAGCTATTACTGAACAGAGTAGATGCAGGCTCATGAGTGAAAGCAATGCACTATGGGAGGTGAAGGAAGCTGTGGAAATACACTCACAGTGCTGACAAATGCTGTCCACGCCCACACAGTGTCGGCAGATGCTGACCATGCCCACACAGACAGAAAATTGTTTTTTAAGAGCACAAAAATTAGAGAAAATAAGTCATATGGCACAAAAAACATTAACTTAGCTGCTATGTGACAATCAATAACAACCAGTGCAGTATTGTGTTTTATTTTTTGTTTCAATTAATTTACATTTACACTTTAAGTTCCAAAGATAAGCTTGTACTTATGTGCAGAACTTGAAAAACCTAGCTGCTTTTTAATGTAAATTGCACCATACCTGTTCATTTAGTAAATTGGGGAAGCTACAATGCCACCTAATACCTGTGGACAGGTGTGGCGCCCCACTGGTCAGTGCGCCACAGTAGGGGTACTGCACCCAAAACAGAGCATGTGGTATCCCAGTCATTGGAGGGGATAATGTCGAACTGAAGCTCTCATGCCAGCATCCCTAGACTAGGGGACCAATCGGCTAACCCGTTACCAGAGTAACCTGTCCCGGTGGGAGGAGTGTTGGGGTGGAAGGAGCGGGAAACACACAGACGGATCTAGTTTAGTCTAAGGAACGAAGTAAGGAGCAAGTCCTTAGAGGGACACCACAGGGAGGGCACCCGAAAAGGAGTGCTGACCCAGAAAGAAAGGGGGGACCCAGTGCCAGACTGTCAGAGTAAATGGTCTGGGGGAATCCCAGTCCACAACGGCGAATTGACTCCGAGTCGTGGTGCAGGCGAGTCCAACCCTGAGTCGCCAATACCGGTGGGTCGCAGGTCTGGCAAGCAGCCCCCGACCTCGTCTATAACGTACAACTCCACCAAGTATCCTCAAACCGAGTTGAGCCCCTTAGAGAAGAAAAGGGTAACCTCATCACACCCAACGCGCCTTGTAGGAAGTGGGTTTGTACAGGGCAGCGCACGGGTAGAAAGCAGGCGCAAGGAAGACACATAGGACAGTGAATGTAGCAGAAGGAACACTTGGGGAGCCTCAGAGCGACTTTGTACCCTCCGGTGACTACCCGGCCAGCTACCCGCAAAGACTGCGTGACTGTAAAGTCTAAATTGTTACTGTGAACTGTTACCAGTAAAATACCTGTACAGAGTAAGCAAGCCTCCAGTGTTTAATTCTGCTTAAGTTAAGAAGTAGCTGCTGTCTCATCGAGTAGCTCAGCAGCAGCACTGCCCAGGGGCCCAAGTTGCAAATACCACCATCCCCGGGAACGGATAGCGGCGCTGGTGGATCACTAGAAACTGCAGGTGGCGTCACAAGACTTTATTCTTTTCTTTTTATTATTTTTTTCCCTATTTACCCAGTGGCCCCTAGGGTTATGGGCCCGGCACCGGCCACCAAGACATCACCCCAGCATTAACGCCAGGGTACCGAGTTCCCAAAGACCCCTGGGCGGGTCACAGGTGTACTAAGGTTTTCAGTAGAAAGTGCTTCTGAAAACACCCTTTACATTTATCCAATTTGCATTTTCCCATTTTAGAGTATGTGCATACAAGATTTTTTCAGGTGATTTAACCTGAAATCGGCTTGAAAAAAGTTTATAAAATGCTGAAAAGAATTGAAGGGGTTATCCATATTTGCTTGAAAGTTTGCAAGTTATCCTAGGTGACTACAGATCTTTGAATCCTCATAGAGTGCAGACCTCACGCTGTTAGGATTCTCTGGTGATGATGGCGAATGCGGGTGGTCATATAAAGTGAATTGAGCAAGGCCACACACATCTAGTCAGAATGCATGTTGAATGTTGCATTTGACAGGCTTCACTGAGAATCCTGACAGTGCGAGGTCTGTACTCTATGAGGATTGAGGTCTGCAGTTACAGGGTGCAGACTGTGGTCACAAACCCATTTAACCCTTGAATGTGTAACCCACTAACATTTTTCCTATTTTCTGCAAAATTACTTTAGTTAATATACAATTTTAAACTCTAGGTATTCCTCAAGTATGTTGTAGTTGGTAATATCCAGTTGTTCATTTCATTTTATGTGATAGGCATTTTGGTAAACAATGCTTTTTTGGGGAAAACCCATATTTACAGAACCGAAACCTTCTAGGCCTGTGCTATGTTTATCATGTACTCATAAATGTTTTTGTTAATAAAATGCCTGCATCAGGACCACTATGCTAAAAAACTTTGCTTAAGCATTTTACAGTACAGCATCCTCATTGAGGATTCAGAATGACAGATACTAGCTGTGTGTGCAGGGCCGCCGTTAGGGCCTTACAGGTCTTACTGCTGTAAGGGGCCGCTCATCAGTGGAGGGGGCGTGGCCATTAAAACAGGAAGTCATGCTGGCACTGGCACCGGCAGCCCAGGACTGCCTCTTGCCTGGCAGCACAGAGGGCAGGTCCATCCCCAGCACACTGCCATCTCCTGCCGGTGCAGCCTCTGCCGGGTGGAGGCTCCAGTGCCCAGGATGCTGGATCTGCTGATCCCCGCAGAGGCTGCGGGTTCTCGGTGACAGCTCACACTGAGACCTGGATGAGCAGGACGTCATCTGACCAAGCAGGAAGTGATGGGAGGCTGCAGCCTCGGTGACATGGGCTGAGGAGACTCTGCCTGCCAGAGCTGTCCAGCATGGCAGCATCCAGCAATTCCAGCCTGTTGGGCTCCTCCATCTCCTCAGGTAGGTCCCCTGCCCTTGATCTCACCCTGGGGTCCTGTTGGGGCCACACAAAGTTCACACAGATGCAGCAGAGCTGAATGTAGAGATGGAGCAGAGCGAGTGTAGAAATGGAGCAGAGCTGAGTGTAGAAGATGGAGCAGAGCTGAGTGTAGGAGATGAAGCAAAGCTGAGTGTAGGAGATGGAGCAGAGCCAAGTGTAAGAGATGGAGCAGAGCCAAGTGTAAGAGATAGAGCAGAGCCGAGTGTAGGCTATGGAGCAGAGCTGAGTTTACACATGAAGCAGAGCCGAGTGTAAGAGATGGAGCTGAGCCGAGTGTAAGAGATGGAGCAGAGCTGAGTGTAGGAGATGGAAGCAGAGCTGAGTATGGGAGATGGAGCAAAGCCGAGTGTAGGCGATGGAGCAAAGCCAAGTGTAAGAGATGGAGCGAGCAGAGCCGAGTGTAAAGGTACCGTCACACACGGCAATATTGCTTGCGATTTCACTGCAATTTGCTGGTTGCAGTGAAATCATGGACACATTGTTCTATTTTGTTGCCGTGTACAAATGGAACAATGTGTCCATGATTTCACTGCAACCAGCAAATTGCCAGTGAAATTGCAAGCAATATTGCTGCGTGTGATGGTACCTTGAGAGATGGAGCAGAGCCGAGTGCAAGAGATGGAGCAGAGCCGAGTGTAATAGATGAGCAGAGCCGAGTGTGGGAGATTGAGGAGAGCCAAGTGTAAGAGAAGGAATTGAGCTGAGTGTGGGAGATGAGCAAAGCTGAATGTGGGAGATAGAGCGGAGCCGAGTGTGGGAGATGGCGCAGAGCCAAGTGTAAGAGATGGAGCAGAGCTCAGTGGGGGGATGGAAGTCGGAGCTGAGGTGGAAGATGGAGCGGAGCTAGTGTAGGCGATGGAGCAGAGCCGATGTAAGAGATGGGCAGAGCCGAATGTAAGAGATGGAGCAGAGCCGAGTGTAAGAGATGGAGCAGAGCCGAGTGTAAGAGATGGAGCAGTGCCGAGTGTAAGAGATGGAGCTGAGTGTAAGAGATGGAGCAGAGCCGAGTGTAAGAGATGAAGCAGAGCTAAGTGTGGGAGATTGGAGCAAGCTGAGTGTGGGAAATGGAGCGGAGCCGAGTGTGGGAGATGGCCAGAGCTGAGTGTAAAAGATGAGCAGAGCTGGGTGTGGGAGATTGAGCAGAGCCAAGTGTAAGAGATGGAACAGAGCTGAGTGTGGAAAATGGAGCAAAGCTGAGAGTGCAAGATGGAGCAGAGCTGAGTGTAGAGATGGAGCAGCGGAGCTGAGTGTGGGAGATGGAGCGGAGCTGAGTGTGGGAGATGGAGCAGAGCTGAGTGTGGGAGATGGAACAGCAGTCTCTAATGTGCATGCGTCCCACAGCAGTCTCTAATGTGCATATGTCTTGCAGCAGTCTCTATTGTGCATTGGTCCTGCAGCCGTCTCCATTGTGCATTTGTCCTGCAGCCGTCTCCATTGTGCATTTGTCCCACAGCTGACTCCATTGTGCATTTATCTTGCAGCCGTCTCCATTGTGCATTTGTCCCACAGCCATCTCTATTGTGTATACAGCCAGCAGCAGTCTCTATTGTGTATTCTCTATGGTGTGCAGCCAGCAGCAGTCTCTACTGTGTATTCTCTACTCTGTGTATAGCCAGCAGCCATCTCCATTGTCTATACCGCCGTGCCCGCAGCAGTCTCCATTGTCTATACAGCCAGCAACAGTCTTTATTGTGTATTCTCTATTATGTACAGCCAGCAGCAGTCTCTATTGTGTATTCTCTACTCTGTGTATAGCCAGCAGCCATCTCCATTGTCTATACCGCCGTGCCTGCAGCAGTCTCCATTGTCTATACAGCCAGCAACAGTCTTTATTGTGTATTCTCTATTATGTACAGCCAGCAGCAGTCTCTATTGTGTATTCTCTATTGTGTGTATACGCAGCAGCAGTCTCTATTGTGTATACGGCCCGCAGTCATCTCTATTGTGTATACAGCTAGCAGCTGTCTCTATTGTGTATTCTCTATTGTATATACAGGCTCAGCTATTGTGTATTCAGCCCATAGCAGTCTCAAGGGTGTGTGTGTGTAATATATAATAGAGAGAGATAGTGTATAAAAAGGAAAGACAGCACAAAAATATAGAAAAAAGTAGACTATATTGCCCAATGGCATGGCCACACACATTGGGCAATAAAGTCCACTTTTTTCTATTTTTTTGTGCTGTTTTTCCATTTTTTTGTTGTAAGGAACCATCTGGATTGCTGGTTGCGAAAGCTTTGCACATAAATTGAGGTAATTTTTGGTGCTGTTTCAATTTTTCACTATAAATATAATGCATGTTTGGGTGGAGGTGGAGCATGGGTGGAGGCGGAGCATGTGTGAAGGCAGAGCATGAGTGGAGGCTGGGCGGAGTCTCAGGGGGACCCCAAAATTTTGGCAGTAAGGGGCCCCGAAATTCCTAGTGGCAGCCCTGTGTGTGTGTTCTTGTCTCCGATGCATCTTTATTAATTTGAACAAGATTAAAAGTTTTGGAGATCCCTTATATCTCACCCCAAATTAGCTCTCCCAGGAAAGTGGTTTTCACAACACTATTCAGTACACAAATGAAAGGAAAAACCTGTCAATATAGGGAAGCGAGCGGGGAGAAACCACCAGAGACTCACTTGCCTGACTAGTCTACAGTGCAGATCGGTCCCCAGCTGGATTATAAAGTATTTTTTTCTTCGAAACACAGCCATGTTTCAGAGTCAAGCATACCTGGCTGGGGTAATACAGCAAGTACTCGATCCATGCTGTCCACAAATTGGACAACATGTGTCACATGTCAAGTTTCCTTTAATACATTTGTGTTATGTAACTTATGTTCTCTCAGTTATGAATGCAGGCTATCATTTTGTACCATCCTCTTTGAATCATCCGATATAAGATTGACTTTTATAACTGAAGAAACAGAACTGTCTAAGTTTAAAAATGAATAAATGATGTGCGGCTATATTAAATCTTCTGAGGATTGCATGCCTTTGAAATTTCACGTATCTGAACCACTAAATGTAAAGCTAGAAAGGAAAGATAGCTTATCCAAATCTAAAATCAATGCATCAATTAGAAAGATTTTGAAAGTTTTTAACAATTGCAATTTACACTTTGATCCAAAGTTTTTTTTGTTAACTATTATGCCAAGGGCAAACGTCCAGTCATTGACAGCAGCAGTGAAGCTGACAAAAGGCATTGACAGGTATAATTAAGCAATGAATATTTAAGGTGGATCTGTCTCAAGATTTTATAGAATAAACTGCATCAAATATTAAAGAGAACCTGTCACCACGAAAATGCAGTCCATTCTGCAGGCGCTATGTTATAAAGCAAGGGGAGTGGAGCAATTGGATATACAGCTTTATGAGAAAAGATTCAGTATATTTTTTGTTTTAAGCTTTTCTATCTTTGCTTTTTTAAGTTTTGATCCAGTGGCTGGCCCTGTATCAGTGACTGACAGCTACCTGCCACACACACATAGGTTGAGAAATAACAGTCATTCTGTTACTTCATCTCCTCTCAACTGGTTCCTGAACAGCTTAGTATACCTGTATTTAGGTATACTAGTATACCTATTATACCTAAAGACACCTGCATAGGTTGGAATGTCCCTAACATCAGGACTAGGAGATGATTGCTCGGGTCCAGCTTCCAGATCCGCCATCAAGAGTTTCACATACTCTCTGAGATGGAGAGGTTTCTAAGCACAACAACCATAACAATGCAAGCATACACAGGAAGACTTTATAACAGTGACTGTAAGGTAGCAGGAATAGTGTACACCTAAACTCTCCCTCCAGCTAGGGATCCCTATGCAAATACCTATCCGTGAAGGTGGGGTCTCGAACCTTGCTAGGCTCCTAGATCTGACTCACTTAAATGTCCCACAATCAAGGGAGTGAAGGAGCTGAAGATCAAGGAAACACACAGAGACCCCAGGCTAGGCAATAAATATGGTAAGGTTTCAAGTAATTCTCCAGATAAAAGCTTTGCAGCTGCAATAGCAATGACACCACAGCTTAGCTACAGCAAGATCATCCACAGGTAAGAATAAAAGTTCCATAACCGGCATAGAGTGAGGTCAGGGACAGGTAGATAAAATGGAATGGGTAGACAATTACAAACTACTGCTGGAAACAAAACTTAGAGAATACTAGATAATTACAAGCTTCAGATGGAAAGAAGTCTAAAGGTCCTGTCACACATAACGAGATTGCTAACGAGATCGTTGTAACATCACAGATTTCGTGGCGCAACAACGATCCCGCTAATGATGTTGTTATGTATGACACGTACCAACGATCTGGCCCCTGCTGTGAGATCCTTGATCGTTACACACTGCTCTGGGTCATTTCTACGTCATTGCGCTCCCGCTGGGAGTGGTACATCATTGTGTTTGAAAGGGACAATAATCAACAATCCCAATGCTACACTATGGAGTGACAATTCCCAACGACCTCAGTATAATTCTGGATCGTTGCTGAAGTCGTTGGTGTCGTTGGTGACATCGCTGGTGAGATACCTCTTTGACATCTTACCATATCGGCATATCGTTATCGGTATCGCTGGTGCGTCGTCTTGTGTAATGGGACCTTAAGAGAATACTCAGCCAGCAGGGAAGAAGTACTTAACTGCTTCAGCATAGAAGAGGATATACATCAGAAAAACAAACACTGAAGGGGGTGTCACACGCGTCAATGTCGTCAGCGATCTGATCGCTGACGACATTGACGGCTGATCGCTGGTGAGCTGTCACACAGACAGACTCACCAGCGATCAATTGACCAGTGACATCATGGAAACGATTTAAATATCGTTTCCACGATGTCCTGCTCCCGCTGCCAGCCTGCTGGAAGCGGGAGCAGCCTGGTCTCCAAGGTACACTGCGGGTAACTAGGCAGCGCGCGCTGCCTAGATACCCGACGTGTACCTTAGTTACCAGCCTCCTCCGCTCACCCAGTGAGCGGAGGAGGCTGGTAACTAAGGTGCACGTCGGGTAACTAGGCAGCGTGCGCTGCCTAGATACCCGACGTGTACCTTAGTTACCAGCCTCCTCCGCTCACCCAGTGAGCGGAGGAGGCTGGTAACTAAGGTACACGTCGGGTGTCTAGGCAGCGCGCGCTGCCTAGTTACCCGCAGTGTACCTTGGATACCAGCTCCCAGCGCTTGTGACAGGCGCTGGGAGCTGGAATATCGCTAGTCCCGGTGTCACACGCAGCGATGCTGCGTGTCCACCGGGCGACAATCGCCAGGTTTCAGAGCTGGTTCTGAAACCTGGCGATCATCAACCAGCGATTTATCGCTGGTTGATGCAGTATGTCACACGCGTCAATATCGCTGCAACGTCACGTGCAGCCGATATCGTGCAGGCGATATTGACGCGTGTGACACCCCCTTAAGTGAGCTCCAGAGCAATCCTGTAATCTATTAAACAAAGAGGTCTCGTGACCCAAAGTACAGAGGTGACATCAGGATGCAGCACATTCATGGCACTTCATGCATACTACCGTAATAGAAGAAAAGATGGAACTCACTGATATGACCACACTCTGGACCAAAATTCCAAAAGAGAATGCAGGTTTAAATTATTAATACACGTTATATATGTTCTCACAAAACTATGATCTGTTCCGCTCCCCCTGCCGCAAAACATCGTGTTTGCAGATTGGACTGCATTTTCATTGTGTGAGATAGCGGCTCTCAGTAGTCAAGACATGAGGCAGTGACCCAGGCTCTTGTGAACACCAAACAGGATTTATGTACATATCCACTTATTTACAGACCGTTCAGTTCTGGGTGACGTTGAACATGAATGGGGTTTCCTGATCAGTAATAAGCTTTGCTGAGATTTGTCGGAGTTGTACTGCGAGTTGTATAATTAATTATTACCAGTATATTCTATTGGCCCCATGCTGACTTTAACATTGGACCTACGAAATCCATGGCAATCCGCTCAAAAGGTACCTCTATAATAGGCAAAGGTAACAATGGCCTACAAAAAAAAATGGTTGCAGGTGTGGTCAGCTGACACTTCGAGCAGGATTTACAAAATGTTTCAACCTCAGCGAGGACTCTGGGACAAAAAAGACGCTGCACAAGGTGCTCCAGCATTTTTTTTTTTACCCCTATGTGTCCACTCATTATATTTTTACTAGATGGTGGCCTGATTCTAACGCATCAGGTAGTCTAGAATATGTATGTAGTTTATTTATGAAGATTTAACAATAATGCAAGGAGTACACAATATCTATCACCTACCTATGTGTCTATCGTCTATGTATTTTATCTTTATAAACTAACTTTCTTGGTACACATATTGGCCAATACCTGTTTGCCCATCAACCAGCTTCAAGGTGATTTTAGATCTGATGGGTCCCTATTAGGGATGGGCGAGTACCGTACTATTCGGAATCGCTATACCCGCAACGAGTAGGTCTCGGTACTCGCTACTCGTTGCGAGTATAGCGATTCCGAGTACTTTTGCAGTGTATCAATAGATACACTGCAAAAGTCCTGTAAAAGAGAGGAAAAGTGGTTAAAAGATAAAAAAATCGGATACTCACCTTAACCGACGGCTGTACCGGGACCGGCCGATGGACATCTATTCATGTTAAAGGACCTTTCACTCTCTCAGCCAATCTGATGGCTGGGAGAGATCTGGCCAATCAGATGCCGCCACATCACAATGACGTGATCGCTAGCGGCCACCTGATTGGCCAGATGGAAAGGTCCTCGGTGTACCTGAGAGGACCTTTCCATCTGGCCAATCAGGTGGCTGCTAGCGATCACGTGATTGTGACGTGGCGGCATCTGATTAGCCAGATCTCTCCCAGCCATCTGATTGGCTGAGAGAGTGAAAGGTCCTTTAACATGAATAGATGTCCATTGGCCGGTCCCGGTGAGTATCCGATTTTTTTATTTTTTAACCACTTTTCCTCTCTTTTACAGGACTTTTGCAGTGTATCTATTGATACACTGCAAAAGTACTCGGTACTTGCTACTCCCGAGTAATCCTAATTTACTCGGCGAGTAGCGAGTACACGAATACCGCTACTATTCGGCGAGTTCCGAATAGTAGCGAGTATACTCGCCCATCCCTAGTCCCTATCCTACCTTGTCACTCTTTCCTTGGGCTCAGCTAAGCCTCCATTTTTACTATTTCTCAGTGGGAGGACTCACTTAAATCAAAGAAACAATGAGATATCATATACAGTGCTGACCACTGAGCCACCATATACATTGCTAACCACTGAGCCACCTAAACAATGAGCCACCATATACAGTGCTAACCACTGAGCCACCATATACAGTGCTATCCACTGAGCCACCTAAACACTGAGCCATCATATACAGTGCTTACCACTGAGCCACCATATACAGTGCTGACCACTGAGCCACCATATACAGTGCTAACCACTGAGCCACCTAAACAATGAGCTTCCATATACAGTGCTAACCACTGAGCCACCATATACAGTGCTATCCACTGAACCACCTAAACAATGAGACATCATATACAGTGCTAACCACTGAGCCACCATACAATGTTAACCACTGAGCCACCATACAATGCTAACCACTGAGCCACCATACAATGCTAACCACTGAGCCACCATATACAGTGCTAACCACTGAGCCACCATATACAGTGCTAACCACTGAGCCACCATATACAGTACTAACCACTGAGTCACCTTACAATGTTAACCACTGAGCCACCATACAATGCTAACCACTGAGCCACCATACAATGCTAACCACTGAGCCACCATATACAGTGCTAACCACTGAGCCACCATATACACCTTAATGGTTTGTGCAGGGACCTGTTCCTCAGTTCTTTTACTCAACCCACATGCCCGACAACGCTGACACCTCAGTCACCATCTTTTCTAGATAAAGGGCAATACAGGATCCTTTGCAACTAATGGAGTATTTTCTCATTAGCAAAGTGAGCTTTTTTTCATGGGTTTTTGGGGGCAACCACAGGGCCAAGAGACACTAGTAACACGAGCTGTTACTGTGGCTGTAGCATGGCCTGCAGATACACTTTGTAATACAAAAGACTCTGTTCTAGGCACAGCTTGTCTCATTGTTGCAACTGAAACTTAGCCTGCTCCTCTGGCTGAGTCTAGACCCCACTCTAAACCCAGCTTTTCACCAGTCTCAGGTCTTGACACTCATCTTGAATCCTTTCTCAGGCTACAGTGGATTTACCAAAAACACATCCTCAGTGCTATTCCAAAGGAATATACCACACTCTGAAAGATGGGCAGCTGGAGAGGGTCTGGAGTCTCAGTGTCCTCGAGCTCATCATCTACACTTCCACATAGCTGGCCCAAGGGCACGCACAATATAGCGGCCACATTCCCATTCTACAGTAATTATAAAAGTGAAATGTATGCGATTATTGAATTTAGCAAGATCCACCCACTTTTATTCCAGCACCCCCAGCTTTGCGTTATTCAAGTGAGACAGTAGATTGTTATCAATCATCAGCAAAATCTCAGCTCCCATCAAATATTCAGTAAAGTGCTCCCTCATAGTCAAAACCAAAGCCAACAGTTCTAGGCCAAAAGAGCTGTAGTTTATAGGGCTTTGCTCTGTGTCCCTCAGGGATGACTACAGTATGTAATGACCCATTCGCAGCCATCCTGTACTTGGGCCAGCACTTCCTCTAGTCTAGGCCATGAAGGCTATCATCGGTGTACAGCACAAATAGGCTAGGGTCACACATAAGCCCTGGATCCGTTATTGGCATCAGTTTTTCCACTTTTGTGTTCTAAGTCCAAAAACTGATGCTGCACTCAAGTGTGACTGCAATGGTGTCAGTTTTTTTACAGGACCCAAAAAACGTTGCAAGCAACGTTTTTGGGTGCAGTAAAAAAATGGATCCTTTTTTTAACATGGGACCCTATAGGAAAACGGATCTGTTTTTTAGATCATTGTTTATGGAAAAAATTGCAAAGTCCCAAAAATGGAGAGCTGCACAGGAGGGTCAAAAATCACCCTAAAAAAGTGGATCAGTTATTGAAAACAAAAAAAAAAACTGATGGCCATGTGTGACCCTAGCCAGAGGGTGTTGAACCATGCATAAGACAACAGTGGGTTGCTAGTGCAACTTTTAGGCTGTGGTCACACATAGCAAATCCGTTTTTGGAAGTGATTTCCATGACCAATCTGTTTTTTTTGGGGTGCTTTTTGAGCGTCCTGCACCCCTGAACGTTTTTGGACTTAGTCATTTTTTTGACCAAAATTCCAGAAAAAAAGGATCCGTTTTTCCATAGGGCCCATGTTAAAACTTTATTTTTTTTGAAAAACGGACCCCAAAAACGTTGCTAGCAACGTTTTTGGCTCAAAACGTACATAGCAATGTTTTTAGGTGCAGAAAAAAACGGATAGTGTGTTTATTATATCTAATCCGTTTTTCTATCAGTTTTTGGACTTAGAAAAAGAAAATGCTAAAAATAAAGCCAAAAACAGACCAAGGACTTATGTGTGACCCCAGCCTTACCCTGTCAAATACTTTCTGTTTTGGAAGACCCCATGGCACAGGGCAATTTCATGACTCTGAAACAATCCCCCTCAACAGTTCATTAAGAGGACCAACTAAGTGTGAGAATTTGGGCACAATTCATCCATAATACCCGGCTAAACCTAAAAAGGCTCTGAATTCCCACAATGTAGTCATTTTACTAGTGGCGGGTACCACTACCTCTGCAGCAGCAGCTGACACATTTTGGACTTGATTTTCAAGACATGCTTGCTGAGCCATTGGAGGACCTGCCGCAGTTTTTCCAGATGGTCTTCAAATGATGTCCTGAACACCACAATATCATCGAGGTAAATCAAGATGGATTCAAAGATCTGATTACCGGAGTTGAAGTCACAGAGTCCCATTGTCAGAACAAATGCGGTTTTAGCGAAATCTTTCTCGGCCATGGGCACTTACTAGTGGCCACTGGCCAGATCCAATGTGGAGAAGCACTTTGCCCTGCCCAGTGCAAGAAGAGTCTTTTCATTTTGAGGTAATGAATAAGTATGACACGCCATGTTGATATTCAGCCTCAAAGAGTCACCATAGAGCCGGAGAGCCCCATCCTTCTTTCACACGAGAACACCCGGAGCTGCTCATGGTCTCTGCCTTTCACGTATCTCCTGCTTATGAAGCATTCCAGCCACCATGCCCTTCACCTCTTGATATAGTTTTGGGGGAATGTCATACAATTGCTATCCATTCATTACTTATTAATGGGTTGGAGAAGCTAATGATACCACACTGATGTTAAAAATCATCACATGGACCAAATATGGATCTATAGCTGACCCATCAACTTACTTAAAACAGTCAATTTTTTCCATACGCAAAAGAAAACCGACGTTTGAATGGGGCCCTTGGCTATGTTTACATTTATGGCGTGTTAACCTACAGTGAGTGGGCTGCCTGTTAGTCATCTGTGGCCAAAAATGATGTCCAACAGAGCACATAGTGACTCCACCTGTATCATTACAGATATGGATGGGTGAACCGCTTGTTTTTCCCTGGGTTTGTGTTCCAGGTTGCCCTGTTTAAGCAAACAAAGAGTTAATACACCTGATATACTTTCTCTCTTTCTGGTCACTGTTCACTATGTGATTAGCTGTGTGAGCCAGTCACATGACTATTCCCTGGAAGAGACGCAGTGCCGCCACACAGCTGCAATGAATAACGCGGCCCCTGTAAGTATAATGAGGACTCCTTTCTTGCTTTATCAGAGCAACCCCGGTCACGAACCCAAGAAGTTCGCCCATCATTACAGACAATGGCCTCATCAGCGCATATGCCCATATTTCACACAATGCAGCAATGGACTGTAGGCTAAAATACTGCATGAACATGGCCTGAATTGTAGACAAATGGTAAACAAATGTTTACCAAACCCGTAGATGCAGGTAAAGCATGGTAAAGCCTTAACTCATAATTTATTTCTCAACTTCACAATATCAGAAATTTAATAGGAAAGTATCAGTTGTATGGCTCTTTAATTGTGATTTTAAATAGCTTCATTAGCACTAACTCACAGAGAAAATAGATTCCCCATTATTGACAATATTATGTGAGGGTTATGAACTTATAGCATGTCATTCCATTATCTAGCTAGGCGTTAGTACTTGGGGATGTTATATACTGTACAGCTTCAAGAGCTTTTATGCTACAAATACAATTTTAATATATAGTGCAAGGAATTTATTCTAAGGTGAAGCAAAGCTTTCAGTGAATTATATGGGAAAAATAGTATAAAACATAATTCTTGCACATTAATCTTCCATGGCAATGTGTATTCTTCTTACTAATTAACTTTATGGTATTGCTCTGATTATGAATGTACCTGATTATTTTTACAGATGAGGCGCACAGTATAAAGCATTGATGAACAACAAAGCGTCCTGGAGAACACAATGTGACTTTAGGTTGTGTAACGCTTTCTTTATCTCCTGCTGCTCATGAATGGTTTTACATTAAAACCTTCACTTAGTGTTTTCTCTGGACAGAAATTGATGCTTTATTAATACTTTATTTACCACATAGAGAAGTAAATGCTTATATGTGTATAAAAAGCACAAATGAGAATGAATGAGATTGCAACTATGAAGCATTTATTATATTTTTCAAAATACAAATAATCAATGCAGAAGAAGGGCATGATTACATAGAGCATGGATGTATTAACATTTATATAAATTAAATAAAAACCTCCAATGTATTTGTATTAAAGTTCAAATCAGGATAAAGGTATCGACTGGAATAAAAAACAAGCATTAAAGTACTTTTAATGCAAACTTTCTGCTTCTTATGTTGCTCATGTTCCATAATCACACTCCAGATATGGGTTGAAGGGGGTGAATGAGGGTTGAGGAGTATGAGTGCAGACTGAGTGAGAGCTGATGAGTGTCAGTGTGAGTTGAGTGGAGGCTGAGGAGCGTGAGTGTAAGCTGAGTGGGACTGAGGAGTGTGAGTGTGAGTTGAGTGGGGGCTGAGGAGTGTGAGTAGCTGAGTTGGAGCTGAATAGTGGAAGTGTGAGCTGAGGAGTGTGAGTGGGGGCTGAGGAGTGTGACTGTGAGCTGAGTGGGGGCTGAGGAGTGTGAGTGCAGGCTGAGAGGGGGTTAAGGAGTGTGAGCTGAGTGGGGCTGAGAAGTGTGAGATAGAGCTGATTGGGGGCTGAGGAGTGTGATCGGGGGCTGAGGAGTGTGAGTGCAGGCTGAGTGGGGGCTGAGGAGTGTGAGTGCAAGATGAGTGGGGACTGAGGAGTGTGAGTGTGAGTTGAGTGGGGCTGAGGCGTGTGAGAGCTGAGTTGGCGCTGAATAGTGGAAGTGTGAGCTGAGGAGTGTGAGTGGGGCTGAGGAGTGTGACTGTGAGCTGAGTGGGGGCTGAGGAGTGTGAGTGCAGGCTGAGAGGGGGTTAAGAGAGTGCGAGCTGAGTGGGCTGAGAAGTGTGAGATAGAGCTGATTGGGGCTGAGGAGTGTGATCGGGGGCTGAGGAGTGTGAGTGCAGGCTGAGTGGGGGCTGAGGAGTGTGAGTGCAATCTGAGTAGGCACTGAGGAATGTGAGTGCAATCTGAGTGGATGCTGAGGAGTGTGAGTGTGAGCTGAGTGGGTGCTGAAGAGTGTGTGTGTGAGCTGAGTGGGGGCTGAGGAGTGTGAGTGGGGACTGAGGAGTGAGAGTGCAGGCTGAGGAGTGTGAGTGAGAGCTGAAGAATGTAAGTGTGAGCTAAGTGGGGACTGAGGAGAGCCAGTGATAGCTGAGTGGGGACTGAGGAGTGTGAGTGGGGACTGAGGAGTGAGAGTGCAGGCTGAGGAGTGTGAGTGAGAGCTGAAGAATGTAAGTGTGAGCTAAGTGGGGACTGAGGAGAGCCAGTGATAGCTGAGTGGGGACTGAGGAGTGTGAGTGGGGGCTGAGGAGTCTAAGTGCAGGCTGAGAGGGGATTAAGGAGTGTGAGCTGAGTGGGGCTGAGAAGTCTGAGATGGAGTGTGATCAGGGGCTGAGGAGTGTGAGTGCAGGCTGAGTGGGGGCTGAGGAGTGTGAGTGCAATCTGAGTGGGCACTGAGGAATGTGAGTGCAATCTGAGTGGATGCTGAGGAGTGTGAGTGTGAGCTGAGTGGGTGCTGAAGAGTGTGTGTGTGAGCTGAGTGGGAGCTGAGGAGTGTGAGTGGGGACTGAGGAGTGTGAGTGCAGGCTAAGTGGGGTCTGAGGAATGTTAGTGGGGGTTGAGGAGTGTGAATGGGGACTGAGGAGTGAGAGTGCAGGCTGAGGAGTGTGAGTGAGGGCTGAGGAATGTAAGCGTGAGCTAAGTGGGGATTGAGTAGAGCCAGTGATAGCTGAGTGGGGACTGAGGAGTGTGAGTGTGGGCTGAGGAGTGTGAGTGCGGGCTTAGGAGTGGACGTAGGGGCTGAGCAGCTACAATGCATCAGAAGGCCATTACCCTGAAGTTTGACCCCTTATCTGCAGATTAATAACTTTTTTTTAACCAGACAGCAGAAAATAATCACATGTCTGTGTGCTATCATATTTTCTCAGACAGCACAATGTTACCTCTTTAAAGAGAACCTGTCAGCTTGGTCTAACCCCCTAACCTATAACTACCTGTCCTTGCATATCGGTAGCTGATCCCTAACCATCCCTATCTAAGTTAAAAGTTCCCTACAAAGTTTAAGAAAAATGATTTATAACTTACATGCAATCTTCATCTGGAGATTGGAAAGGTGGGCTCCATTCTCCCTTCCTCGCTGTCTTTTAGCATGCCCCGCTGGGCATCCTCATTGCTTGTGCTGTGCCACCTCTTCTTGAAATTCCCGCCTCCTTTGCTACTATGATGCGCCGGGCCGGAACGTCATATCCAGCCCAGTGGATTGTGGGGGCTGATCACGTGTTTGGCCTGGCTAATGCACAGTGCACATATTGAAGCCAAACCATACACATTATATCCAACCCAGTGCATTGTGGAGGCTTAAAATGTGTACAGCTTGGCTTCAATATGCGCACTGCCCATGTGCCAGAGCCGGGCCGTGATCAGCCCCCTCAATGGACCTGGCCGGATATGACCTTCCAGCCAGCTCATGATCGCAGCATAGGAGGCGGAAATTTCAAAAAGAGGTGGAAAAACAGAACGACTGATGACGCTAAGAGGACCGTGCTGAAAGCCAGCAAAGAGGGGAGAGTGGAGCCCCGGAGTCCGCCTTTCCAGTCTCCAGATGGAGACTACATGTCAGTTATAAATCATTTTTCTTAAACTTAATAGGGCACATTTAGCTCAGGGAGGAATGGTTAGGGATCAGCTCACAAGGTGCAGGGACAGGTAGTGATAGCTTAGGGGGGTAGAATGAGCTGGTTTTCTTTAATTAAAATCTGTGAATCAAGAGTTAATCTCATCCTCACAGTTGATCCTACTACATATTGCCCTCAAAGCAATGTGAAACATATAAGGCTATGTTCACATGCTGTGTATTTTCCGTGCTTTTTTCAGCCACGTTTTCCCCTAAAAGTGCATCTGTGTCTGTGTTACCAGCAAAGTGAATGGATTTTCACTTTTGCCGTTCAGATGCAGCGTATTTTGCAGATGCGCTTTTGGGGTATGAAGCACATCCATAAAAAAAATCATCATGTCAATTGTTTGAGCTTAATAGCTCGCGCTTCCCGTCATATGCCCCATTATAAACCCTGGAATTACGCATTGCTCTTCACACAATTATCTATTCCGGAGCGGAGGTGCAGGAGGAGTAGCAGGATGTGATGCCACATGGAAGCAGGAAAAACAAGAAGAATTCTGTGTTTCTTGTTGAGATGTCGGGGCTGTAGTTTTGCTTTTGCAGCGTATGTACATTATACAGTCTACTGAATCAGCTGATCGCTTTAGCGGCTGGCAAACTGATCAACTCATGTGTCAGCTGACCGAATCAGCTGATCGCTTTACCAGCAGGCAAACCGATCAGCTGATTCAGTCAGCTGATTGTCCGGCACATCAACTAATCGGTTTGCCAGCCGGTAAAGTGATCTGCTAATTCAGTCAGCTGACACATCAGTTGAGCGGTTTGTCGGCCAGCAAACCGTTCAGCTGATATTGGATCCGGTTTGGACCGTGGACTGTGTCGGAGAAAAATGGTGGGTATAATAAACTGGTGTAAGAGGTGTGTGTGTGTGTTTTTTTTTGTTGTTTTTTTTGTTGTTGTTTTTTTATTATCAAGGGTTTTGTCTGGTGTCTGAGGTTTTTTTTTTAAAACTCTTTTTTTCGCTACTGCTAATGGCCAGCTATCATATTTATTGACAGCTGACTTTAGCAATACAGGTTTGGTGATAGTTGCAAAAAAAGCTGTCACCAACCCCATTATTGCCCAGTCTGCCATCGCACAGGGCAGCTGGAAGAGCGGAGTAGCCCCCAGTTTTGGCGTCTCCCATGGAGGCGCCAATTCTGCGGTGGCTGCTGGCTGCGATTTTCAGTGTGGGGGTGCCCAAAATTCTTGGGTCTTACCACACTGAGAATTCCAGCCCTCAGCTGCCTGAGTTACCTTTGCTGGCAATACAAAATCTGGCGAAGCCCACATCATTTTTCTTTTCAGTTTAAAAAAAAACTGAAAAAATAATAAGGCTTCTTTGGGTTTTCCATTGCCAGTGAAGGTAACACCAAGCAGCAGGGGTTAGCAGCCAGTAGATGCTTGGGATACCCCTTAGCTGGAAATAGAAAATGCTGCGGGAGCCCACGTTTTTCTTTTAAATTTTTTAACAACAAAAAAATAGGGCTCCCCTGTATCTCCATCCCCTAGAATGGAGAAAACAAGAAATGACATCAGGGACCCTTTTTACTCTTTTTGTTTTGGAAATATCACTGTCCTAGTGGACAATGTAGATTAAAACACGCATCCTCAAAAAAATGCATCAGAAAAATCAGTGTGTGAAAACAATGCGTTTTCTTACCTGCTCAAAAAGCAAATCCTCAAAAATCAGGAAAAACACATCCTCAAAAAAACACAGCAAATACGCAGTGTGTGAACGTAGCCTTACATGCCTCCCAGAGTTCATCTAGATTCTTTGGTTTTGTCTACCAAGCTTCCTCTTTATTTTTCTTTTCAAATATCTTTTTATTTTAAAGATAATTGCGAAACAAGTCATGTAACGTTCAGTATCAACATAGAAATACAGAAAGCAAATTTGTTTAACAGGGAATCGTAGTTTACACTTAGGTAGGTAGCTAGTTTGATTTTAGTTTACAATCAATGTATATGTATTGGCTGACCACGGAATATAGCTTCTGTTTTGAAGCTTTCGATATTCTTCAGTAGTGTTCGAGAGCAGCCTTTGGTCAGTATGAATCTATTGCAATACTATATAAGTTGTGAATCTTTATGTCATCCTAAAAGTACAATTTGAGATACCTAGAGAAAGTATAAAGAATAAAGGTTCCAAAAGGAAGAGAGAAAGAAGGAGAGAGTAGATTGGGTAGGGAGAGTTGGGGATGAGAGGTTGGGATTTCAGCTGCATTTATGGAGAGTCGTATACCAAAATTTATCTCCAGATGTATTTTTTAGCTCTGTTTATCCACATGGTTCTTTTCTGAATTGAATCCACGGAATCCATATTTCTCTGAATGCCTTTTGCCTAATGTCCACGGATGCCACTGTTGCTGCAACACGGTAAAGAGAGTCTAGTTTGTCATGTAATTGTGCGATAGTAGGTATTTCTGGTGTCCTCCAAAATAGTGATATCAGTAATTTCGCTGCTGATATGCAGTTTTGTGCTAGGTCAGAATTACATTTATCATTCGGCCAGGGAGGAAAGTTAAGTAGGGCAGTCTCAGGTGTCAGGTTAGGTGCTTTTTTAATCACTTTTTGTATAAAAGATCGCACTTGTTTCCAGAAACCACCGATTATTGGACAAGACCACCAAATATGCAAATAGTCACCTTTAGGGTTACCTATCTCCAGCAGTTAGTAGATTTTCCCACTTGCCAATGATGTCTGTTTGGGGGTAACATACCTGCGCGTTACAATTTTAAAGGAATTTTCCTGGACCTTCACACATTGCGATGGGCCATGGGATTTTTTATAAATGTATTGTTGCTGGGTATGGGACAATTTATAACCTAGATCAGTCTCCCAGTGTGCAATATAGTTCCTCTTGGGGCAACAGTCATTTGTCAGTAGTATTTGGTATATGGCAGTTAAAAAAATTTTCGGTCTTGTGGTGCTGCCAAGCTTCCTCTTTCATCCTACCCCAAACATGCTCAATGATGTTCATGACTGGTGACTGGGCTGGCCAGTCCTTGAGCGCCTTGATCTTTTTTGCCTGGAGGAACTTTGTTGTAGAGATGGATGTATGAGATGGAGCACTATCCTGCTGCAGAATTTGACCCCTTTTATGATTTGGAACATAAGAGGTAGCTAATACTTCTTGATATTTTAGGCTATTGATATTGCCTTCCATCTTGCAAATGTTTCACACACCCCCATACTGAATGTAACCCCAGACCTTGATCTTCCCACCACCAAATTTAACTATTTTCTGGGTGTATTTTGGATCCATACGGGCTCCAGTAGGTCTCCTGCAGTATTTGCAGCGGCTATGGTGTAATTCTACTCAAGATTCATCAGAGAAATCCACCTTCTGCCACTGTTCCAGCGTTTATCTGTTAAGCAGGCTGTGGGACTTTGCAAATACCACGCAGTTTTTTATTTGCCTTTTGTTTAGTGCTGGTTTCTGGGCACTGATTCAACCATGGAGGACAGAAACCTACAAACTGTTCTAGATGACACAGGGACTTGAGGTGACCAGGCCTGTTGGAGCTCTGCTGCAGTGGAAGACGGGCTTGCTTTGGATTTTCTAACCAACAAACGTTCCTCCTGAGCTGTTTTCTTGAGGGTATATGAAGAAAGAGGCAGTACTCACCAGTATTTTGCAGCAGTGGTCTCTTTAATCCAGCATGTTTAAGGATTCATGACAGGGTGCAGGGAGGTGACCACGGAGGGCGGACGACAACGTCGTTTCGCAAATAATTGCTTCTACAGGGTCCCATGGAAGCAATTTTTTTGCGAAACGGTGTCGTCGGCCCGCCCTCCGTGGTCACCTCCCTGCACCCTGTCATGAATCCTTAAACACGCTGGATTAAAGAGACCACTGCTGCACAATACTGGTGAGTGCTGCCTCTTTTCTTTATATATCTATTATTGCTTGTGCTGTGGATTAGCACCACCAGGGGAAGAACCTGCCTATAGGGCAATCCGCCCGGAGCATGACGGTTGATATTGCTACTTAGTGCCCTGAAGCCTCACTACCTGAGAGAGTTTTCTTGCGGGGTCTGCCAGACCTGGGCTTGTGAAACACATCTCCAGTCTCTTCAAATCTTTTTTTAATTCTTTGTACTTGACGCTGAGACACATTAAAGGTGCTAGCCACCTCTGCAGTGTGGATTTTTGGCATGTTGGCAGAGCTCAAGTTGCAGTTCTAGTGAAGGTCTGGGGTGCTAGGTTTCTTTTTATACACACCCACTAATTAACCGATCGTTTACTGAGCACAGGAGAGGATGTAAACTAGGTTTTGGGTGCATTATATGACCAGGCGACAAACTTTTGTCTTGCCAAAATCTGATCATTCTGTGTTCATTAAATGATCAATATTTCAGCATTGATGCCAATTTATTTTCTTATCCTAAACCACATTTCAGAGGGTTTCAGCTTTCAAAAGAGTAATTTATATAACCAATGGACGAATTTAACGTCAGGTTATAAGCTTTTATTTACATAACATGCATAAGTGACATAACTTCTGTCAGGGAGTGTAGGTCGAAACATTGGGTGGAGCAGATCATTTGAATTTCTTGTATCACTTCAATAAAATATATGATAGTTTGAGCTGAAGTCTCCTGAGAATCATTGTTCATCTAGTGTGCCAGAGTTTACTTAAGCTTTTGAGCTTGACTTTACTCTGAGCACCTAATACTAATGGTTGAGCCAAACCCTTTTGTGTATATCGAAAAGATCCTAGACCTGCACAAGGCTGGAATGGATTACAAAATCATAAATAAGATGCAAAATCTCACCTTGTGAAGTGAGAGATCAGACTAAAACTACACGGGGGAACTTGTAAATGATCTCAAGGCAACTGGGACCACTGTCATCAAAAAGCCATTGGCAACCCATTATGTCGTAATGGATTAAAATGATGCAGTGGCCTCAAAGACCCACTGCTCAAGAAGGCACATGTGCAGGCCCATCTGAAGTTTGCAAATGAACACCTTGATGATTCTGAGAGTTATTGGGAGAAGGTGCTGTGATTAGATGAAACAAAAATTGAGCTCTTTGGCATTAAAAAATCACCAAAAAAAGAGCTAAGGTCCAAATCCACTGCACTTAGCAGGACGCTGCATACCCCACTGAGAGGAAACACAACTGTCAAACACTGATACACAATCTCCTGCAACCAACCAAACTATCGGGGCAGTGATATCACATGCAGCCAGCCAAGCTATTGGGGCGGTAAAATCACCTGCACCAGCCAAGCTGTGGGGGGTGGTGATCCTCACCTGCAGCCAGCAAAGCTATTGGGGAGGTGATTGGTGGTATTTATAGGCACAAGGTCACCATTCACACAGCGTACTGCTAAGTGCAGTGGATATGGACCTTGGCTCTTTTTTTGGGAAGTTTTTTTCTGCATTTTTTAAGTTCGCTAAGTGTGCGTTTTCTCTTTGGCATTAACTCAACGTACCATGTTTGGAGGAAGAGAAATGCTGCCTGTGACCCAAAGAACACCTTCCCCACAGTCAAGCATGGAGGTGAAAACATGTTTTGGGGTGTTAAGGGCACGGGATCACCGCATCAATGGGACAATGGATGGAGCTATGTACCGTAAATTCCTGAGTGTCAACCTATTTCCCTCTGCCAGGACATTAAAAATGGGTCATGGCTGTGTCTTCCAGCACAACAATGACCCAAAACATATAGCCAAAGCAACAAAGGAGTGGCTCAAAAAGAAGCACATTAAGGTCATGGTGTTTCCTAGCAAGTCTCCAGACCTTAATCCCATAGAAAATATGTAAGAAGCTTTGAGTTACCAAGTGACAGCCTCAAATATTAATTATTTAGAGATGATCTGCAAACAGGAGTGGACCAAAATTCCTTCTGACATGTGCACAAACCTCATCATCAGCTACAAAAAACGTCTGGTTTTGCCACCAAGTATTAAGTCTCATTTGCCAAAGGGATCAAATATTTATTTCTCTTTGCAAAATACAAATTAATTTATATAATTTAGACAATGTGATTTTCTGGATTTTATTTTTGATATTCTATGTCTCACTATTAAAATTAAGCTACCCTTAAAATTATAGACTGTTCATGTCTTTATCAGTGGGCAAACTTACAAAATTAGCAAGGGATCAAATAATTATTTCCTCCACTGTACCACCCTAAATAGTCCACACAAGTGACTATTCTCAACTCTCTATTCCTATGTTTTCAATTAGTTCCAGTGGAATACACTGATGTGAAATATTTGAACCTTAGTGAGCACACCTAAATTATGTGGTCAAGAATGGTACCAATAATAACTCCAAATCATCACACAAAAAGCAAAAAATAAAGATTATGGCATTCAAAATTTGGTCATGTAAAAAAACTTTATCTTGTAAAACAGAGTTTAGTGTGATAGTAGCCAAGCCTAAAAAAAACTATATAAGGGCCCTTTCACATCAGCGTTTTTTGAAATTCGCAGCAGATGCGGTGAAAAAAACGCATCTGCCGCGATTACCGCATACCAGCTGCACTTGCGGCACGGTTGCGGTAAACGCCATACAAGGTATAGGCGGACTTGCGGCAGGTGCGGCAAGTGCGGTTTTGCACTTGCGGCAGGTGCGGCCGCGAAAAAAAACGCGGCTGACCGCGGTTTTTTTCCCGGCCGCACCTGCCGCAAGTGCCAAAACCGCACTTGCCGCACCTGCCGCACGTCCGCCTATACCTTGTATGGCGTTTACCGCAACCGCACCGCAACCGTGCCGCAAGTGCAGCCGGTATGCGGTAATCGAGGCAGATGCGGTTTTTTCACCGCATCTGCCGCGATTTGAAAAAAACGCTGATGTGAAAGGGCCCTAAGTCTGGTATTGCAGTAATCGTGTTGACCTGAGGAATAAAGCCGTCCTACCACTTATACTGCAAGGTGATGGTATGTGTGCGTTGCTCTCTGCTGAGTCCACTGGGGTATTTGGGATCAGAAAGCCACAACGTTTAGCTGATTTCAGGTCGTCTTTATACCAGAATTGGCTATTGTCATGAGAAAAATTGAATTTTTTCTTTCAATGCTGCAAAGATTTCCTTTTGAGAATTTTTGAGATTTGTCTCATTAAAAACACATCTGCAGCTTGCAAACAGCTCATTTACATATTAAGAAAAACATGGATTTCTTTTGCATAAGTATCAAGGTATCATTTTGTTCAACTTTCTATGATGTACATGTTCATATAGATAGGCTTAGAATGGCTTGAACTTTTTGACATATTCCCTTTAAGAAGTAATATGAAAGGTTTGCACAGAGACTTATCTGAATGAAGAATGTTGATATCCTGCTGTATCTAGGTCTCTATCAGTAATATTTAATGAAATTTGATGCCTCTATTCATCATGTTATTGATCATTAAACAAACTGGCAAATGATCTTCCAAAATCACAAAGCATTAAAGGGTTTGTATGGGCTTTTGCAATAATTCATATGTGTATGTAGGCTGCAAAATGCTGACAATTTGCAATATACTTACTGTCAACATTTTGCAGGGTTTTTTAGATATCACATATTTGCGGCTGGCAGGAAACGTCTAGGGGGCGTGTTTGTGCATGTAAATGGCAACTGGTCATTTCCACCTACTCCAGTACAAACGCACTCCCTCCCCTATTCCCAGTATGGCCAATCACCCTATAACCCGCCTCCTCTCCCACTCTCATTATGCCCAGCCACCCCCAGTATCCTATGGCATCCAGCACCTAATGTCACCACCCACCCCCATTGTTCCCACTGCACTCACACACTGTACTAAATCGGCAGCTGTGAAGGCGATTCGGTACAGTGTGTTAGTGCAGTGGGAACCTCTGCATCTGTGCTCTCATCCTGTGAGCTCTGTGCCCTGGAGCCCAGGTCCTCCGAACAGGTCCCTGTGCTGTCAATCTGAGGTCTGCACTGACTGTGTGCTGCAGCCCGCTCTGTGTGCTGCAGCCCTGGAGCCCAATGCTTCTCTCCAGTCCTCCATAGAGCCATCAGCGGTATGGTGAGGACTGATGCTTCTCTCTAGTCCTCCCGGTACAATAGATCGCGCAGGCACATAGCCGGTGGAGTGATTTACTATACTGCCACTGGCTCTCTGGTACCGGGAGGACTGGAGAGAAGCATCAGGCTGCAGCACAAAGAGCCGGTGGAGCGGTCCTCACCATACCGCCGCCGGCTCTGTGGAGGACTGGAGAGAACCTCGGTTCCAGGGCACAGAGCCTACAGGGTGAGAGCACAGATGTAATGGTCCTCTAGTGCGTTGACACACTGTACCGAATTGCCATCATAGCTGCCGATTTGGTACAGTGTCTGAGTGCAGTGGGGACAATGGGGGTGGGTGGTGACATTAGGGGCTGGGGTGGGCTATAGGTTACTGGGGGTGGCTGGGCATAGTGAGAGTGGGAGAGGGGGCGGGCTATAGGATCCTGGGGGTGGCTGGCCATACTGGGAATAGGGAAGGGGGTGTGTTTGTAGTAGAGTAGGTGGAAACGACCAGTTTCCAGTTACATGCACAAACTCGCCCCTAGACGTTGCCTCCCAGCCGCAAATATGTGATATCTAGAAAACCCTGCAAAATGTTGACAGCAAGTATATTGCAAATTGTCAGCATTTTGCAGCCTATATATGTGGCGCCCTGCTCACGCAGGTAGCCACAGACTTCCCTAATGCACAGCTGGGTTTCCACAGCAGGTACCAACTACATGCAACATCTTCCACCCCGACATAGTAGGGGGAGCTACACTTACCGCCTTTAGGTGAGATCCCCTATAAATACTGCTGCTAGGGGAGGAGTTAGTTGGAGTGTGCAGACACTAGGAGAGCTGCGAAGACATCCTGGTGATTGGAGCCACGGTTAGGTCCGAGTCAGTGACCCGGAGTGGCCCTTCTGATGTCCCGCAAGCCTAAGAGAGGGGACAGAAGGCAAGGAGCAGACTTTACTTGTAAGGACTTGCTGAACTTTTCCCTTTGAACTTTTCCCGGATTATATTTAAAAGGACCATGTTACAGGACTGGTGCAACAACAAACTTCTTTTTCCTTTTTCAAAAGCCTGTGGTGAATGGACTAGCACCGTATGGACTTACCTGATTTTTCACTTTTCCAATATTTTTCAGTGTTTTTTGTAAATTTTTATATTTTGAGACTTTGTAAATATGATACCTGTTATATTGTTGAAAATTGTTATTCCTTTTGTTTAAACAAAAATGCTCAGTCCAGGAGTACTGAAATTACCTAGGGGGGTATGTGGCAGGTAGCCACAGACTTACCTAACGCACAGCTGGGTTTCCACAGCAGGTACCAACTACATGCAACATCTTCCACCCCACCACGGTAGGGGGAGCTGCACTCACTGCCTTTAGGTGAGATCCCCTATAAATACTGCTGCGGGGGGAGGAGTTAGTTTGAGTGTGCAGACGCTAGGAGAGCTGCGAAGAGGTCCTGGTGGTTGGAGCCACGGTTCGGCCCGAGCCAGTGACCCGGAGTGGCCCTTCTGATGTCCCGCAAGGCTAAGAGTGGGGACAGAAGGCAAGGATCAGAGCCAAGAGGGAGTGAGGAACTAGTGGAAGTTCGCCCAAAGACGTACTGGACATCGGGGATCCACACCTGTAGGATATTTCAGGACTACAGAAAACCCTGTCACATCGTGGAGACTTCAGTCACCCGGTCCCCCTGTGAGTCCAGAGAGAGGGAGCCAGACACCGCAGTGGAAGTCAGCACAGCAGTGATCAGAAAGGGTAACCTGTGGACCGCACAGGAGGAGAGAGCAGAGAGCAGAGACAGGAAGAGAGAGGAGGCCAATCTGGCTGCAAGCAGATTGGGCTTCAGCTACCCACTTGCTGTGGCGACCCACTGTGCACCTGGTCACCTGTCAGTGCCCTGGACATCTTTACCTGCTGTACCAACAGTAAAAAGGTAAAAGAGACTTCAACAGTGTGTGTGCGTCATTCCTCTCCGCTCATGGTGTCCCTCATAGACTGCTCCATCACTTCCCATCCTATATACAGCTTCACTTCAAGCTGCCCCTTCACACTACGCTGCCCCGGAGGTCCAGCCCTGCCTGTAGGGGGCTTTGCCATCTCAGCCGCAGTACCATCCACCTCCGCCGGACTGTGGCGGCGCTGGTGTCCCATCACCAGACACTACAGGTGGCGTCACATGACAAACTATTATCCTCTGTAAATACACCCTTATTGAAGTGTCACCCAGGCCACGGGATCAGGCGCTGCCACCCGTGACATCCCTAAACAACCACCGAGCCTGATACCCGAGTAGCCCAGGGCCTGGGGCTCGACATATATAAGACATATACAAGTATTTATTATTGCAAAAGCCCAGACAACCCCTTTAACCTACTGTGACTGTATGTAAAAAGTGACTTTGAAAGGCTGATTTCAATAATTAAATAATGCAGTCAATCACATTATCTTATATATTTACAGTTTAATGGTCATATCCACAGTATTTAATCTGATGAGTTGTCTTTTTCTTACTGAGTTTGTACAATATATATTTCTTGTGTACATTCATATTGTCAGTCACAGCAAAAATGTCTTTTTCCAGTATATAAATATTATTTCACTTTTACATAATTTATTATATTGCTTTTTCAACCTTCTGTACATAATCTGTAGCAGCCCAGTCAGCAACATATTGTAGATGTTTCACAGATAATGAATTCACCTGAGCCTTTGAGAATTGCTGCCCTGTTAAGACCAAGGCGACAGATGTGGATAATTATCTCTGATGTCAAGCCATATCTTTTTTATCTCGTTTTATGTTGGCGGTAGACAATACAGACTACATTATATAAGCCCATTTCCTTAAAAGGGTAGTCAGAGGCCAGCAACTTTTTTCCTAACTTCCTATACTGTATCCCTATAATTTAAGCTATTTTCTAATATACTTCCTTTAATAATTCCCTACGGTTCCCTCACTTCATTGTCTAACAGCAATTATTTTTTTTCTACTTCCTGCCCAATGCTGTACCATGTGAGTATCCCCCAGTGCATGCTGGGATGCTCACACGAAGCAACATCGAGCTGGCAGGCCGCATGCACTTCCTCAGCCCTTCTCTAAAAGAACGAGTCACTGAGGTGCTAATTTCAGGGACAGGTCTGTCAATTCTATGTTCACAAAGGACTCCAAAAGGTCTCCAGCTCCCCTCTTCCTCCCTCCACCCAGTGTGGTGTCTCAGCCCCCCCCTCCCCGCCTTCTTCCCCCCTCCACCCAGTGTGGAGTCTCAGCACCCCCCCCACCTTCTTCCCTCTTCCCCAAAGTGAACATTCTCAGCCCCCCACCTTCTTACCCACTCTCCGCCTGTAGTGCAGTGTCACAATTTCCCCGGCATGCTGTATCTCTCCTGTACAATTGCACACTGTCAGACCGTCCATGTAGGAGGAAAGAATTGCTGCCCACAAATGAGATCAGTGGAAGCTTCTAGCTCATTAATATGCATAAGCCCCAGGATTGACCACTAATGTCACTTATGTCCTCCTGCACAGCCAGTCTGACAGATTGCGATCACACAGGAGACACACAGCATGTCACTGCACTGCGGGCGGAGAGTGGGTTAAAAGGTGGGGGGGCTAAGAAGGTGGAATGCGTGGAGGAGGGAGGAAGGTGATGGGGTTGAGACACCTCCCTTAATGTAGGATGATGTGATGTGGCCAGGGCTGTGGGGGGTACTCGGTCACCGGGTCTGCTGAGTAGGGAGTCACAGGTGGACGGTGTCCCGGTGCCGTGCCCTGGGGATCATTTGAAGGGGGGGTGTGAGGGAATTATTTACAGGGGGACGTGACGCCACCTGTAGGGTCCGGTAAGGTGGTACCGGCGCTGCCAGCCGGCCGCTGAGGTGATGGAGGGGGCAGCAAAGTGTGGTACAGCTCCCCACAGGTGGAGCTTTACCTCAGGGCAGCAATAAATGAAGATGGTGAGGGAGAGCAGTGAAGGAGGAAGATGGTGGGTTATAGCCGATGAACAGTCACACATACACACAGGGATAGTTGTTCCGGTACCTTTTACTGGTAGTCACAAAACAGGTACAGTTCTGAGTAATAACCAGGTCCCTGGTGCAATTTAGAATCAACTCCTTAGAAAGATATGAGGCCTCCTTTATCTCTATTCTTTCTCTTGAGGGATGAGTCTTGCCTGAGTTTGAGCTCTCCAATTCTCTATTGTCTAAAACTAACAATCAGGCCCTTCTGCGGGAACCCGGTTTATCCTGTGGCCCCTGGTCCTCTGTTTGGTTAGTTTTTAATATCTCTAATCTCTTCCTTCAGGGCTAAACTTCTCCTGAAATTGCTGGGCTTTTACTGTGGCTATACAAGCCCACAGCATCGGACTCCAGTGTCCGTTTGTCCTCAAGGGGGAATATCTTTTAGTCCCTTTTCTTATTCCCTACCTCTTCTCCTTGCCTCCGGCCCCTTCCCTGGGGTGTGAACAGCTGACAAAATGGTCCCTTCTGGTCCTGGCTTCTGTCTTTTCCAGAGACCTGCAGCTCAGCCTCCACCTTTCTCCTCTCCTCACACGAACTCCCTGCCTAGCAACTGTTTCCTAGGACCAACTGTCTCCTCCTCTCAGCCTGGATCTCATTAAAGGGGAACTGACTTAATGCAGCCAGTAGAGCTCCCCCTTCAGGTCTGGAGTGGAAGGTGTGTGCTGAACAAACCAAGGTGTCAATCCTTCCTTGCACCAGTGTAACCTGTGGCAATCCCCCGCAGGGGTGCCACAGATGGATGGGGAAAAGAGGGGCTGGAGATATTTTGGAGACCTTTGTGAACATAGAATTGAAAGCCTCATCCCTGAAACTTGCATCACAGTGATCTTTGTTTCAGGGAGGGCCTGAGGAAGTGCCTGGGGCCTGTAAGCTCGGTGATGCTTCGTGTGAGGATCCCAGCATGCACTGGGGGGCACTGACATGCTACATCATCGGGCATGATATAGGAAAAAAAACATCTGTTATATAGTGTAGTGAGAGAACTGTAGGGAATTATTAAAGGAGGTATATGAGAAAATAGGTCAGATTTTAGGGAAAAATTAGATAGGAAGTCAGGAAAAAAGTTGCTGGCCTCGGACTAAAGCACCCGTCACACATAGCGAGATCGCTAATGAGATAACTGTTGCGTCACAAAACCTGTGACGCAACAGTGACCTCGCCAGTGATCTCGCTATGTTTGACACGTAGCAGCGACGGGGCCCCTACTGTGACATCGCCGATCGTGTCGGATTGGCCTGGACCAATTTTTGATCGCGGGTTCCCGCTGGGCAGCATACATCGGTGTGTTTGACGCCTTAATAACGACCTTGTTGGTGACTCAGAACTCAGCCACGTAGGTTTGAGTCATCAGACTAGCTGCAGTGTGGACAGGGTCCTAATGACCGCCGATGTCGTTATACGGGTCGCCCTATCGTTGCTGCTTCGTTGAGTAGATCTGACTGTTTAACATCTCACCAGTGACCACGTAACGACGTTCCAGCGATCCTTACCAGGTCATATCATTGTTGGGATCGTTGGAACGTCGCCAAGTGTGACGGGACCCTAACTCTTTAAGGAAATGGGCTTATATAATGTAGTCTGTATTGTCTACCACCAGTAGTGATGGGCGAATCCTAAATTACTCGGAATCGCTTGACTCTAGCGAGTCCGAGCCCAGGACTCGCTACTCGTTGCGAGTCTAGCGAGTCCAATGTTAATGAATGGGGAAGCGAGTAATAGCGAGTAGTGTGAGATTTACAAATCGCAGATGTGTCTCGGAAGCTTCAGCCTGAAGCAATCCTAGTTGTGTCATTTATTTGCATTGCTAGTTTACTTTGTAAGTAATCGCTGACTCGCACAGATAAGATCCTGTCTTCTCTGTGTTCTGGCTGCCCCAGCTCCAGGGTCCTAGAGCCTGCCTGCTGCCTGATGTAGCAGAGCTGAGATTGTTCTCAGTCTGCTCATTCCCTGTGTACAGACATGAATGTCTGTGCACAGAGATGATGTAGCAGAGCTGAGATTGTTCTCAGTCTGCTCATTCCCTGTGTACAGACATGAATGTCTGTGCACAGAGATGATGTAGCAGACCTGAGATTGTTCTCAGTCTGCTCATTCCCTGTGTACAGACATGAATGTCTGTGCACAGAGATGATGTAGCAGTGCTGAGATTGTTCTCAGTCTGCTCATTCCCTGTGTACAGACATGAATGTCTGTGCACAGAGATGATGTAGCAGAGCTGAGATTGTTCTCAGTCTGCTCATTCCCTGTGTACAGACATGAATGTCTGTGCACAGAGATGATGTAGCAGAGCTGAGATTGTTCTCAGTCTGCTTATTCCCTGTGCATAGACATCTATATTTATGCACAGGGGATGTAGCAGAGAGGACATCGCGTTTTGGACTGCGTCGGATGGAAGAGGATTTTTTTAATTAAAGATGGAGTCCCTAATGGCTTTTTTTTTTATTTCTAATAAAAAATTTTCCTTGTGTTGTGTTTTTTTTAAAACAATTTAATAGAAATTCATGGCGGTCATGTCTAATATTGGCGTGACCGCCATAAATTTCGGGCTTAGGGCCAGCTGATAATACAAAGCTGGCCCTAACCTCTTTATTACCCAGCGTGCCACCGCTACCAGGGCCGCTGGAAGAGCGGGGTTCAGCGCCAGAGGATGGCGCTTCAATGAACGCGCCATCTTCTGGGGCGGCTGCGGGCTGCAATTTGCAGCGGGGGGTGCCCAGAAAGCTTGGGCATCCCTGCGCTGCAGATTCCAGCCCCCAGCTGCTTAGCTGTACCTGGCTAGACATAGAAATTGCGCGGAGCCCCACGCATTTTTTTTTAATTATTTCATGAAATTCTGAGATTCTGACTCTGAGACTCTGAGACTCTGACTCTGAAATTCATGAAATAATTAAAAAAAAATGCGTGGGGCTCCGCGCAATTTCTATGTCTAGCCAGGTACAGCTAAGCAGCTGGGGGCTGGAATCCGCAGCGCAGGGATGCCCAAGCTTTCTGGGCACCCCCCGCTGCAAATTGCAGCCCGCAGCCGCCCCAGAAGATGGCGCATTCATTGAAGCGCCATCCTCTGGCGCTGAACCCCGCTCTTCCAGCGGCCCTGGTAGCGGTGGCACGCTGGGTAATAAAGAGGTTAGGGCCAGCTTTGTATTATCAGCTGGCCCTAAGCCCGAAATTTATGGCGGTCACGCCAATATTAGACATGACCACCATGAATTTCTATTAAATTGTTTTAAAAAAAACACAACACAAGGAAAATTTTTTATTAGAAATAAAAAAAAAAGCCATTAGGGACTCCATCTTTAATTAAAAAAATCCTCTTCCGTCCGACGCAGTCCAAAACGCGATGTCCTCTCTGCTACATCCCCTGTGCATAAATATAGATGTCTATGCACAGGGAATAAGCAGACTGAGAACAATCTCAGCTCTGCTACATCATCTCTGTGCACAGACATTCATGTCTGTACACAGGGAATGAGCAGACTGAGAACAATCTCAGCACTGCTACATCATCTCTGTGCACAGACATTCATGTCTGTACACAGGGAATGAGCAGACTGAGAACAATCTCAGCACTGCTACATCATCTCTGTGCACAGACATTCATGTCTGTACACAGGGAATGAGCAGACTGAGAACAATCTCAGCACTGCTACATCAGGCAGCAGGCGGGCTCTAGGACCCTGGAGCTGCACAGAGAAGACAGCTGGACTGGCTCGCAAAGAAACAGCAGTTATCTGCGAGTTTCCCTGCTATCACTGGCACAGTAGCCAGTGATTACTCGCACAGTCTAATGCAAACAATGGCAATCCTAGTTTTGTCAGCGTTTCTGACAAAACTAGGATTGATATTGATTTGCATTGGACTCGTGCGAGTAATCACTGGGAAACTCGCAGAGTACCGAGTCCTGCGAGTCCCTTACTACTCGCCGAGTAACGAGTCCTAGCGAGTAGATTCGCCCATCCCTAACCACCAGCATAAAACGAGAGTTAGGAGCTATACTTTCAATAGAAAAAGATATGGCTTAACATCAGAGATAATTATCTACATCTGTCGCCTTGGTCTTCACAGGGCAGCAATTGTCAAAGGCTCAGGTGAATTCATTATCTGTGAAACTTCTACAATATGTTGCTGATTGGGCTGCTACAGATTATGTACAGAAGGTTGAAAAAGCAATATAATAAATTATTTAAAAGTGAAATAATCTTTATATACTGGAACAAGACATTGTTGCAGTGATTGACAGCATGAATGTACACAAGAAATATTACAAGAGCCATAATTTTTTTTTATTTCTCATAACTAGTGATGGGCGAACTCACCAATATTTCGGGTTTGGCAGACTTGACTAGACTTTTTTTTATCAGACTTTAAATTTATGAAATGGGGGTGGGGGCTCTGTAAAAGGAAAGAAGTTAGTGATTAAACAGCAGCATTATACTTATTGGCATCCAGGAGACCTCCTGCTTGTACTTTTGGGGCCGCTCAATAAAGGGAACCTGTCACCCCCTCTGGGCATTTTAAACTGAGCTTACACATCATGTAAATGGGTTCTAGTAACCCCTGTATGTATCCAGACTGACCCCTCATACCTGTGAAAACAACTTTTATTGTGTCTAGCGGTGGCCTCCTATTGAGCCACGGAGGCTGCTATATGGTCACAGTGGCTAAACCTCTCGCCACCCCTCCGGGCTGCAAAACCTGCCCAGCATGTTTTAAACTTCCCACCCTTCCTCTGGCCGGCGATTGAGTGACAAGAGCACTTGCGTTAGAGCAGTGGAACGGGAGTCCGCCCTCCATAGAATATAGTGCAGATCTCTCGCGAGACTTCACAAATCTTTCGAGACCTCGGCACTGACAGCGGCACCCACGCCTGCACAATGGAGCGAGTGTCCGTGCATAGTGCCTAGGTCTCCCCAGATCAGGGAAGTCTCACGAGACATTTGCACTGTGGTTTATGGAGCGCGGACAACCCGTCACTCAAGCACGGCCAGAGGGGGGACGGAGGTTTAAAACATGCTGGGTGGGTTTTGCAGCACAGAGGGGTGGCGAGCGTTTATCCACAATGACCATATAGCAGCCTCTTTGACCCAATAGAAGGCCAGTGCTGGACAGAATAATGTTGTTTTTACAGGTATGAGGGGTCAGTCTGGGCACATAAAGGGGTTACTAGAACCCCATTTACATGATGTGTAAGTATGGCACCCCTGCGGGTTTACCACAGGACCCACCGGTGCGGGGGGGATGTACATCTTGGCACACACTGCACCCAACACTTCCCACCCCAGGCTTGGAGGGGGAGCTCTATTTGCTGCCCTTAAGCCAGATCCCTATAAAGGTCCAGGTCTGAGGGAGGAGTGAAGCAGTAACAAGTAAGCCGTCAGAGAGTTAGGTCAGTAGGACTGAAGAGCCTAGAGGAGCTGGTTGCTGGGAATTAGACCCAGAACCAGAGCAGACCGACCAATTTTGCAGTGCCCTAGAGAGAGGGATGGAGGCCAGTGGGAGCACAGGAAGAAGGGAACATAGTGGTTACCTTATAGTTCAACCGGATGCCGGAGTCCATGCCTGCCATTAACCACTTGTGGAAGAGAAACCCCGGAGGAACCAGGAGGATCTAGTTCCACCTGAAGCTCAGGAAGCGCAGTGCCCAAACACGACCAGCTTAGGACCGGGGACCCAAGAAAAGAATAAGGATCCAGGAGAAGGTCCTCACCGGCAGCTGTGGAAGGAGCATCCTGAGGAGAAGAGAGCGGCAGATCAAGATTCAGGCAGATCTACCCAAATCATCACATACATAGACAGAGGAGGCCTCACAACTCTCCTAGGTAGACATCCCAAACCTCACTGGTCACCTGGTTACCCTCTTGGACCGTACTTGCACAGTGACACAGTAAAGGTACTGAAACAGAGACTGTTGTGTGTGAGCATGATTTCCCGCCACCGCATGCAGCGATTACAGCAGGACCATAACTATAACTCCCCTCATCCACCCCGCCGCGCTAAGAAAAAGCTCCACCTGTGGGGAGCTATACTATCTCTGCTGCACCACACCATCACCTTAGCGCCCGGCTGCAGCGCTGGTAATCGCTTACCAGACACCACAGGTGGCGTCACGTATAATTCCCAATCATCATCCTATCAGCCATTAAGTGCCCAGGGCACAGAACTGGGACCTGACCAGCCGTGATCCCACGAACCACCGTCCTAGTATCCGAGTAACCCTTCCCTGTCGGCCCGACTCAAAATTGGAGTAAAGAACAGGCTCCTGTGCCGGGTAAACCGGGTACTGTGTGCCATGAAAAGATGATTTTGTGAACTTTCACCATTTTAATTTTTTATTTATGCCGCCTCGCGCAGAGCGTGGGACGACGGTGGACGGAGACTGGCAAAGGTGCAAAGAGAGGCCACCGCCTCACACTGACATCATCCGCCACCACACAGCATTTGACAGGAAGCTACGGAATGCTGAGCTTTCCCCTCCGCCTGCGAGCCGCCGACTACCTCAAAGTTTACCTCAGAGACTGGCAGCAGTTAACTAGGGGGCAGATGATGCACGAGTCCCCGCAGGAGGGGATGCCGGGATGCAGCACCGGAGCAGTGGCCCCGATAATGCCAATAGCCTTGCTGTACATACTGGGAGCAAAATGGTTGCCGACCTACAAAGGTAAACCCAGTACCTTAGCAGCCTTCAAACGTAAAATGTGTGCAGTGCTGGACATTTATGTAATGACAGGAAAGCAGCGAGCCGCCGTTGTGCTGGGACAAATAACAGGCGCAGGAGAGCTAGAGGTCGAGTCTTAGAGTGATGCTGACAAAGACTCTGTAGAAAATGTGTTTGACAAGCTCAAAGCTGCTTTTGAAAAATGCACACAGGCTGAACTGAGGATGATATTCTACCAATGTAAACAGAGACCGCAGGATACCATCAGAGACTTTGCCTGCGTTTACAAGGGGCACTCCGGTCCTTAAAACAGGTAGACCGGCAAGTGTGCAAGATGAAGATAAAATGCTTACACAACAGTTAATGACTGGATTGAGATCAGCCTTTCACCGTCAGCAGGTACAAATGTGGATCTTAGATCATCTGATGTGAACTTTAATGCTCTAAAAAAACGTGCTATAACCGTACTACAAGGCCATTGCCTGCAGAGCCTGCAACTCCATCCTGGCAAGTTAATACCTCTCCCATAGACTTTGAGCCTAATTCCAAAGACCCTGCAAAGGGCAAGCTGTAGCACCCAACTCTGTTGATGACCTACGTAACCAGGTGTTGCAGCTAACCAAAAACATGAACTATGTGTTAAAACTCCTGCAAGACAGGCTGGGGTTGCAACCACCAGGCAGGATGCAGCTAGATGATTGCCCTGAGGATGTCCCATGGATGAAGAGGAAGCCCATGTCGCCTGTGGAGGGGACCAACAAGTAGCCCGTTCAGGGAACCAACGCACCATTCTGACGCAGAGCCATCGACCACACGGATTCTTCAAGACAACCCATCTGCCTTCGCTGCAACAAACCAGGCCACTTAGCGAGAGGATGTACTTTAAACACGCGATCCCTCGGGCCGAGGGCTAATCCCCAAGAGTAAGACGTCTGGGCCCATCTGACTGGCGTAGTCGGTACATGGGAGGTCGTCCGTACCTCAGCATTATGCTAGAAGGAATCCCCACTTCAGCCATACTGGACACCGCTCACAGGTTACCACCATCCTACATATCCTTTACAAACAATTTTGGTCTGATACTGATCTTAAACCTCCAGACTCTAGCTTTGTTATTCTCTCAGCTAATGGACAACCACTGAATCAAGTGGGGTTTAGAGAAGTGACAATAAAGCTGTGGAGGGTAGAGTTAAAAGGCCAAGGGTTATGTGTGGTAGACGATGACCCTAATGATAAATACCCCTACATGGTAATTGGTACTAATGTGATTGAAAACTGCCTTGGGGAAGTGTTGTTTTCACTCCAACAGATTGCTGTAACTGCTGGTAAGGGCAGAAGAGAGTCCTCCAGAGAGAAATCTGAGCCCTCATGCACAAGCAACAGGTAAATCTGTCTGGTGGAGAGATTGGCAGTGTACGGGTAACAGACCCGTTCCCTATTGTGTTACCACCGAAGAGTGAAATGATGATATGGTGTCGAGCAGCTATAGGTCTCAGAGGAAAGGAATACCAGGCAGTTGTATAGCCGGTATATTCAGAACACAGACCAACACTACTGACAGCCAGTGGGGTGGTGATGTACTCAGAGGAAGAAGTACCAATCCGTGTATTAAATTTTTGGGAAGGAAGAAGCAAAACTACCCAGGTATGCTACTGTAGCAAAGCTGTACACTGTCTGTAACAACAACATACAGACAGTAGAGTCCCTGCCCCCGTCAAGCCAGGCGGAGGACAGCAACTCCAAGGGACAGATGGAGGAGAGGTGTCAGCAGTTGCACTAGGAACTGAGGCCACCCATTCCCACCAGAAGCACGGAGTTTACTGGGTAGCACAAGAGTTTGAACATGTATTCAGTAAGCATCCATTAGATTTTGGGAGGATTAAAGGGGTACACCATCACATACCCACAGGAGATCATCCCCCAATTAAAGTGAGATACAGACCAGTTCCACCAAACCAGTGTGCTAAAGAGATGCTGCAGGACATGAGGGAGACAGGAGTTACAAGGGATAGCTGTAGTCCCTGGGCCTTAGTCCAAGTCAGAAATATGGATTGCACTATGAGGATGGTGTGGATTACAGGGAAATCAATAAGATCACTCACAAGGATGCTTACCCATTACCCCGATAGAGGAGTCTCTTGCTGCATTAAAGACTGCTAATTATTTCTCTACATTAGATCTCACTAGTGGATATTGTGGATATTGGCAGGTCTCCTTTGCAGAAGAAGACCGGAAGAAGACAGCATTCACAACATCAATGGGCCTATGCGAAATCAACAGCATCCCATTTGGGTTATACAATGCACCAGGAACATTTCAAAGACTCATGGAATGTTGCCTGGGACATCGGAACTTCAAGACGGTACTCTTATACCTGGACGACGTCATCGTGTATTCCAAAACCTATTAGGAACACCTGGTACACCTGGCGGAGTTATATGCAGCTCTAATAAAGTACGGAATGAAGCTCAAACAATCTAAATGTCACCTGCTGAAACCAAAAGTCCAATACCTCGGGCATGTGGTGAGCGCAGATGGAGTAGCACCAGATCTGGAAAAGGTGACAGCTATCAAGGACTGGCAGAGGCCAACCACTGTCAGAGAGGTATGTCAATTCTTAGGTTTAGTTGGGTACTACAGAAGATTCATTAAGGGCTACACAAAGATGGCAGCGCCCCTATAAGATCTTCTAGTAGGCCAAAATAGGAAGAGGAGGTCCTCCGAGCCACCATTGGAATGGGGAAGGGAGCTAGAAGACTCTTTCCAGCAGATGAAGCGGGTTCTGACCGGTGAGGAAATCCTGGCTTATCCTGAGTATAACTGACCATTTGTCTTTACACCGATGCGAGTAATGTAGGCTTGGGAGCAGTACTATCCCAGATGCAAGATGGCAAGGAAAGAGTAATTGCCTATGCCAGCAGAAAACTTCAACCCACAGAGAGGAACCCAAGAAATTATAGTTCATTTAAGTTGGAGTTCCTGGCCCTGGTCTGGGCTATAACAGAGCGTTTCAGACATTACCTTCATTTCAGGCAGCTTCAAAATTTACCGTCTTCACGGACAATAATCCATTAACACACCTGGATACCGCAAAGCTTGGTGCATTGGTGCAACGCTGGATGGCTTGGCTATCAAATTATGACTTTACCATCAAGTAACGGGCGGGCCGTAAAAATTCCAATGGTGATGCCCTCTCCAGAAACCCTCAAGTACATTTAAAAGGACCTGAAGAAGAGGTGGATGACTTGGAGGAAGTAGAACTCCCAGGTTTCCATAGAAAAAGAGAAATGACAGAAGCCAACATCTACTAGAACCGTCAGTATGTTGCACTTAACCGTTACCTCACTAGTGGATGGAAAGAGACACAAGACAGTGATCGGCAGTGAGCCTAGTGAAGAGGCTGGTAACCCAACCAGATTCCCAACTTGAAAATAATGCTCCACCAGAGGCCCAGAGACCTGTGGAAAGAAAGAAGCAGGTTATTCATCTATCAAGATCAATTGTGCACACGTATATCAACCCAGAACAGATGAAATAGTATGGCAAGTTGTGGTTCCAAAAAGAGACGTCCAAATGGTGTTGGAAGCGTACTATAATGGAGCAGGACACTTTGGATGGAGAATACTGGACATATTGTTACGTGAAAGATTCTATTGGATTGGCATGAGATCTACCATAGAGAAATGGTGTAAAAATTGTGGACCATGCTCATTGAGAAGAAAAGACCATAACACAGAAGCACCACTACAGCCTATCATCACTAAACAGCCATTAAAACTGGTAGCCTTAGATCACGTCAAACTCACACCCAGCAGATCAGGCTATACCTATGCTCTTACCATGATGGACCACTATTCCAGATTCCTAGTGGTAGCTCCTGTGAAAGACTTAACAGCTTAGACAGCAGCAAGAACCTTTCAAGCCTATTTCTGCAGACCACACGGGTATCCAGAATGGGTATTGACAGATCAAGGTCCTGCCTTTGAAGCTGAAGTGTTTCAAGAGTTCTGTAACTTGTACGAATGCAAGAAAATTCGTACCACACCGTACCATCCCCAAACCAATGGAATGTGCGAGAAAATGAATCACGTGGTATAGAATTGCTAAAAATGTTGTGGCCAGACTTTGGGGTACTCGTGTATCAGGTGGCAAAGGGGGTTAACGGTGTCACGGGGAATGGCGGCCACGCCTGATCCCGTGTCCTGGGTCTATTTTTGAAAAGGGGGTGATATTTACAGGGGATTATGTACAAGTTTGTTGTCGTGATGCCACCTGCAGTTTCTGGTGAGTTGCACCAGCGCCGCCACAGTCCGCCGGAGGTAGATGGAATCGCGGCTAAGATGGTGAAGTCCTAGGTAGGACTGACCTTCGGGGCAGCAATCCTGTGAAGGAACAAGTTCATGCAAAAGAAGATGCAGCAGAGTCAAATTCACTTCTCTATGGTTACTTTACTGGAAACTTTAGCAGCATTTGTTACAGTTCTCAGTTCAGCATTCAGATGTTAAAACAGGTAGCTAACGGGTGGCTGCAAGCGGATCCCAGGTGGTATGATAGAACCCTTGGTGTGTGCCTTCTTTCCCATCTATTCTTTCCTGCTCCCAGTAATTGTATGAAGTCCGGTGACTTGGAATCAGCCAGACCTCCACTCTTCCTCTCACCCTTGCTCCCGTCGGATAACCTTCTGCTGGCCGACCCGCTGAACCATCAAGCGGTGCCTGGTACCCTCTTTCGGTTGCTTAGGTACCTGGGGTCGCCTGTAGACTCCCCAGGACTCCGGATTTTCTGTGCTCCTATAGATCCCACAGGTGCTGGCTCCGGGACCCGGTAAGCTGTCGAGGATAGACCTCCTCAAGTCCTTCGTTCCCCAACCGGCTGTCTGCTCCTGGGATCTGTCCTTTCTCTTGCTCTCCTGGTCCTTCAGCCGAGCGACCCTTCTACTCCTCAGCTTCCCGGTCAAGGACCAACAGTCCAAGACCAAAAACGAAAAGCCCTCCTTGTTCCCCCTAGAGGTCGTTTTATTCCCTCCTGGGTAACCTCCCACCGTGTGATCTAGTGTGGGATGCTGGTTTATGGGTTCCACCCACCATCCTAGAATCTGCTTGCTGTAGCTGGAGCATCTGCACTGCTTTTATGGGTGCAGTACCCCTCTGTGACGCCTGCATAGCGGGGCCCACAAAAACTCTGCCACTAGAAGAACGAAACAGATAGCCAGAGAAGTTACCAGACCTTGTTGACATCGACAAGGTAGGTGTGTTAATTGACTCACCCTGTCAGCACGCATTAAATGACACTGTCAGACATTGAGAGCAGCAATTGAACAGGTTAATATATGATGGCAGAGCTCTGCTCCATTCGCGTGCTGTTAGGGCACATTCCCACGATCATTCCACGATCCTGTGGAGAACACTCAAATTTCTGCAGCAGAGGAGACAGTGCGTCCAGGACACAGTGTCTGCGGATTGTAGGAAAGCGCCCTTAGAGGCAAATGATGACTGAATAAGACCTTTTTCACACCTAACATCGTTTTTGCCTTAAATCCGTTTTTGGGAACATTTTGGACTGTTTTTTTCAAGTCCAAAAACGCATATGTGTTAACGCATGGTGCACTTAAGTGTCAATACGTTTTTTAACAACACATGCGTTTTTGTTCAGCATCCCAAAAAACACTGCATGCAGCGTTGTTGGGTGCTGTAAAAAAACGCATTGTGTTGAGCATGGGGCCCTATTTATTATTATTATTATTTATTTATATAGCGCCATTATATTCCATGGCACTTTACATGCTAAAAGGGGCAGACTAGGACAAGTAACATAGTAACAATACAAGTAACAATAAATGTGGACAATTCGGTCGTACAGATACAAGAGGGGAGAAATCCTGTCCACGAGGGCTCACAGTCTACGAGCGGCGGGTGGGGATACAGTGGGAGGGGGAAGTTCCAGTCGTGAGGAGGTGTGGTGGACCGGGTCTTAATGCAAGTGGTAGGCTTGGCGGAAGAGGTGGGTCTTCAGGCTTCTTTTTAAGGTTCCCAGGGTAGGAGAATGTCTGATGTGTTCCAGAGTATGGGTGAAGCACGGGAGAAATCCTGTATGCAGTTGTGCGAAGAGGAGATGAGGGGGGAGTAGAGGAGGAGCTCTTAGGGAGGATTGCAGGTTGCGTGAGGGTAGGTATCGGGAGACCATGTCAGAGATGTATGGAGGGGACAGGTTGTGAATGGCTTTGTATGTCATGGTTAATGTTTTAAACCGGGATCTCTGGGAAGTAGGGAGCCAGTGAAGGCTTGGCAGAGGGGGGAGACAGGGAAGTAGCGGGGAGACAAATGGATTAGGTGGGCAGTGGAGTTCAGGAAAGATTGGAGAGGTGCAAGGGAGGTATTGGGGAGGCTGGTGAGCAGTAGGTTGCAGTAGTCGAGGCGGGAGATGATGAGAGCGTGAATAAGGGTTTTAGCAGTGTTGTGGTCAAGGAAAGTGCGGATCTATAGATGTTTTTGAGCTGGAGTCGGCAGGAGGTGTGCGAGGGCCTGGATGTGGGGCTTGAAGGAGAGGGAAGAGTCAAGGATAACCCCGAGGCACTTGGGCGTGGGGGACTGGGGAGAGAGAGCAGTCGTTGACGACAATGGATAGGTCAGTTAGTGAGGGGGAGTGTCTTGGGGGAAGACTATGAACTCGGTTTTGTTCATGTTCAGCTTAGGGAAGCGAGCAGAGAAGAAGGATGAGATGGCGGACAGGCAGTGTGGAATTTTGGATAGAAGGGAGGCGATGTCAGGACCAGACAGGTAGATTTGGGTGTCGTTGGCGTAGAGGTGGTACTGGAGGCCATGGACTCAATGAGTTGCCCTAGGCCGAGAGTGTAGATTGAAAAGTAACGGTCCAAGAACCGAGCCCTGGGGGACCCCGACAGATAGGGGGTAGAGTGAGGAGGATGTGTGGGAGAGGGTGACGCTGAAGGTCCGGTCCGTTAAGCATGAGGAGATCCAGAGAGGGCAAGGTCCGTGATGCCAAGAGATTCCAGGATCTGAAGTAGAAGGGAGTGGTCAACAGTGTCGAAGGCGGTGGACAGGTCGAGAAGGAGGATAACAGAGTAGTAGTTTTTGCAAGGCACATACAGGCACCATGCATTAACGCATGCGTTTTTGGGGAGGGAAAAAAAAGTCCCAAAAGTTCCAAAAAATTCAGAACCTCAGGGGACACTATTGGCACCCTTAGAAAAACGGATTGGTATGTGTGAACAAGGCCTAATTAGTCATTATCTGCCAGGAAAGATTGTTGACTTAGTGTGCGTGTCTGCATCAAAGTCACGTACACTTTCTAGACTTTCCCTGTAAAGAAGTGAAAGGTTTCACCAAACACTCACACATACACATGCGCGCACAACAGAATAAAGTTTAGTTTTTTTTCTTTTTACACATGCACACACATCATGTCTGGCTCATCCCATGTCAACAACTGTACTCAGCTGAAGAGGTATATGACATCCTTGCCTCCAAGGCTGACAGTGAGGGAGAGGACCCCATATTTCTATATTCCTCCCACTCCTTTTATTCCCCAGTGACACAGAACCATCACCACGAAGACGTGGCAGATCAAGAAATCAGCCGGAGCCCAGGAAGGAAGAACCAGAGCTGAGCGTGAGTAACCCCAACCTATTTTGTACCATGAATTTCTGATTTGTTCCTCAATCAGGAATCCAGTTTGCTGTAATGGGACAAAATGCCGGAATGCCCGCGTGCCACCAGGAATCACCAGGAAATGAAGAGTTAACTGGAAAGATTTTTCTTTATTATATCCTACGCGTTTCAGAGCCTCTATCCGAGCTCCTTCCTCAGGGTACATCAGTGATGTGAAGGAGCTCGGATAGAGGCTCTGAAACACGAAGGATAGAATAAAGAAAAATCTGCCCAGTTAACTCTTTGTTTACTGGTGATTCCTGGTGGCAGCGCGGGCATTCCGGCATTTTGTCCCATTACAGCATTCCTGTTTCCACGGTTATCGTGAAGGTGCGGCCCTGCAGCAGCCATCCTACAGCCATCTTACAGGCGATTATACCAGTTGTGGGTGACACAACCGAGCCAGGTGAGCAGTTTGTGATATATACCGCTATAACCCTTAGTAAAAAGGATAAGACCCTATGCGCATTTATCTCACGTTTACAGGAATCCAGTTTGACACTGCAACCTCAGGGATATAGACTTTTTCAAAGTCTATTTTTCTGAGCCAATTGTCAGTCTCATGTTGGAGCAAACATACTTGTATGCCCAGCAATTTTTGGCGACAACCCTCGTTCATCACATTCTAGTTGGAGTCCCATTGACTTAGTAGAAATAATGAATATTAGGGACTGATCCTCTACATGGGGATAGTGAAGAAGTCAGAAATTCGCCAATACTGTACTGGAGTGTTGATGTTTTATATCACACTCCCCGTATTTGGCATGGTTATGTTTGCAAACTGAGGTCATTTATAAATTTTCTACATTTTAGGGACAATTCTGAATGCCTTGCGTCATAATGATTAGATAGACTGTTCAAAACTTGGCTGGTCATCAAACACTCTGCAACAAGATTGCTGAAGTTAACATTTCCCTAAGGGAAATCTGTGTGGATGAGATCCTCATCACTTCAGGGGGAGGCTCCAATTCCATCAGTACATGACCAGTAAAAGGGCCAAGTATGGCATCAAGCTCTATAAGCTGTGTGAGCGTACCTCAGAGTACACTCACAGCTTTAGAGTGTACAAAGGAAAGGATAGCAGTATCTAACCCACAGAATGCCCACCTGCTCTGGGGGTGATTGGGAAAATAGTGTGGGATTTGGTCCACCCACTGCTTGATAAAGGTTATCATCTGTATGTTGATAACTTTTATGCAAGCATCTCACTTTTCCAATTCCTCTCTGTCAGAGCTGAGATACCACAGCTTGCGGTACTGTGCACAGAACCCCAATAGTATGTCACTAATTGGGCAGCAGCTCAGAAACGGCAAAAGCAGAGCTCAAAGTAGTGACAACATAATTGTTGTCAATGTGGCGCCCCACTGGTCAGTGCGCCACAGTAGGGGTACTGCACCTGTAACTGAGTGTGCGGTATTCCTGTCATTGGGGAGTGTAACAACAACTTGAGGTTCCCATCCTGGCATCCCTACACCTAGACTACAGGTAATCCGATCCCGGTGGGAGGAGAGTTAGGGTAGGGAGAAGCGAGAAACTAACAGGGAGATCTAGTCTATTCTGAGGAGTAAAGCAGGAAGGAAGCCCTAAAGGGGACCCCAGGGAGGGCGCCAGAAGGAGAGGCGACCCAGAGGAGAGAGGAGACCTAGTGCCGGACCTGCTACAGTCCGGGGAAATCCTAGTCTACAACGGAGAACCAGCTCTGAGTTGCGGTGCAGAAGTCCAACCCTGAGCCGCCAACACTGGTAGGACGTGGGCCAATATAATATCCCCGACTCCCCTGTCCAGAACGTGCAGCCCCACCAGGAGCACCAAACAGGGTTGACCCGCTTAGAAGAGAAAACGGGTACCTCATAGCAGCCGACGAGCCTGGTAGACCAGTGGGCTGTGCAGGGCAGCGCAAGGAAGTAAGGAGGCGCAAGGAAAGTAATGGGACAGTGAAAGAAAGCAGAAGGTACTCTCTGGGAGCCTCAAAGAGACATTATTCTCCTCAGGTACTACCCGGCCAGCTACCCGCTAATGAACTGTGTAACTGTGAACCTGATCCGTGCACTTTTACAATTAAAACCCGTAGAGAGTCCATAAGCCTCCAGTGTCTTATTCCGGCCAGCTACCTCATAGAGCTGCTACCACAACAACCAGCACAGCAGCTACACTGCCCCGGGGACACGGCTCCGCCTGCAGGGAGCTGAACCATCTAGCTGCATTACCATCATCCCCGGCAGGCTGACAGCGGCGCTGGTGAGCATCACCAGAACTGCAGGTGGCGTCACGAGACATTTATTCTTTTTATTCCTTTCATTTTTACCCTTTTAATTTTAATTTTCAGTTGACCACAAAGGCTACGGGTCCAGGCAGGCCACCAGTGACATCCTCCAACTCCACGCCGGGGTTCTGAGTTCCCATAGATCCTTGGGTGAATCATCAAGTACAAGGACAAAAGGGGCATCTTTTCCTTGACCATAATCCATGGTCCCGGCACCATGGCCACAACTCCTGGCTCTCTTCCTATTTTTCTGACCGCTCATTCAGTGTATCATTTGCTGGCTCCACTTCCTCCCCTCTTCCGCTCACTATTGGGGTCCCTCAGGGTTCAGTCCTTGGACCTCTTCTCTTCTCTTCTACACGGCCCCAATTGGACACACCATCAGCAGATTTGGCTTCCAGTACCATCTCAATGCTGAGGGGGTGGGCCACGCAATGATCGGGCTCCTGCGGCGCATGTGAGCGGGGTAACTCAGGTGTCATCGTTGCTACTGCAAGGTGACAACCTGTAGTTAACCCCACAGAGGTGGATTAACCCCCCCGTGCCCAGGGCCCCTCCGATTGGCAGTTTCAAACTGAAACTGCAGATCAGAGAAATCAGAGCGATTCCCCCCTCCCAGATCTGAATGGAGCTCTCCAATCAGATCTGGAGGGGCGGATCGGCGGGTGCCCTCCCCCTACTCAGCCCCAGGACACATTAGGGCCCCCCCTTCTCTCCCATCCACCCCCCCCACCCCTCCGATCATATTTATCACCGGCGGGCTGCACCGCCGGTGCACTCGCTGGTCATCCCTTTCTGCGCCCCCGCCCCCTTCCTCCTCCAGCCCCCCTGTGTCTTGTCCCCCCAGCCCCCCCTGTGTCCAGCTTGCCCCCCCCCGCATCACCGCCATCCACCCGCCCTCCTCATTCTGCAATGTATCTGCCGGCAGGCTCATGAGCTCGCCGGTCAGCCTGCAAAGCCCCCTCTCCCCCTGCTCACTCTCCCCCCCTTTGCCTGCTCACTCTTCCCCCTGCCGAGCCCCCCACCTCTAGCCCTGCTTTCCTATTCTAGCGGGCTGCACTCGCGCTGGTGCATCCGCCCGTCGGCCTCCTCTGCAGCTCCGGTGTGGCCCCTCCTCCTCCAGAGGCTCATCCTCCTCATCGGTGGGTAAGTATGAATGAATGAATGAATGAATAGATGGATGGGTGAATGGATGCGTGCGTGCATGGATGTGTGCATGCGTGCGTGGATGTGCGCATGCGTGGATGTGCACGTGCGTGGATGTGCGCGTGCGTGGATGGCAGCGTGCGTGGATGTCAGCGTGCATGGATGTGTGCGTGCATGGATGTGTGCGTGCATGGATCTCAGCATGCATGGATGTGTGCGTGCATGGATATCAGCGTCCGTGGATGTCAGTGTGCATGGATGTCTGCGTGTGTGGATGTCATCGTCCGTGGATGTGTGCGTGCGTGGATGTCAGCTTGCGTGGATGTCAGCGTGCGTGGATGTGCGTGCGTGGATGTAGATGTGCGTGGATGTAGATGTGCGTGCGTGGATGTAGATGAGCATGTGTGGATGTCAGCGTGCGTGTGTGGATGTGTACGTGGATGTCAGCGTGCGTGGATGTCAGCGTGCGTGTGTGGATCTGTGTGTGGATGTCAGCGTGTGTGCGTGGATGTCAGCGTGCGTGTGTGGATGTGTGCGTGCGTGGATGTGTGCGTGCATGGATGATGGGTGCATAGGTGGATGGATGGGTGCAACAAGGGATCAAGTGTCCTCTTGTTGTAGTCTCTGGGATCATAGTCATGGTGCACTGTATGACAGATCATTGTCATGCAGTGCAATATAACTCCTACCCCAGAGGCTGTAGGAAGAGGACACTTGATCCCTTGCTGCATTCTCTGGATTGAGCAGAGGCGATCGAGCATTGTAGGACCTTCGTTGTGGACTACATCAGAGGCGATCGAGCGTCATGGACCTTCGTTGTGGACTACGTCGGATCTTTATAATAAAGATGGAGTCCGAATTTTGTTTGTTTTTTTTTCAAATAAAAAGATTTTTCTTTGGTGTATTTTTTTGACTATTTACTAGAGATTCCTAATAGCCGGGTCTAACATTGGCCCGACATTATGAATCTCTGGCTTAGTGCCAGCTGCCAATAAAAAAGCTGGCATTAACCCCTTTATTACCCAGTTTGCCACCGGCACCAGGGCAACTGAAAGAGTCTGGGTACAGTGCCAGAAAATGGCACTTCAATGAATGCGCCATTTTCTGGGGCGGCTGCTGGCTGCAATTCGCAGCATGGGGGAGCCCAGAAAGCTTGGGCCTCTGCATGCTACAGATTCCAGCCCCCAGCTGCCTACTTGTACCTGGCTGGACCAAAAAAAGGGCTTTGCTGTATTTTTGGTTGCCAGCCAGGTACTACGAGGCAGCTGGGGGTTGGTGGCAATCCGTAGCTGCCAAGTTGTACCTGGCTGGACCAAAAATATGGCGGAGCCCCACGCCATTTTTTTTCTAGAATTAGTCTTAGAAAAAATAAAAATGGGCTTTGCTGTATTTTTGGTTGCCAGCCAGGTACAACGAGGCAGCTGGGGGTCGCTGGCAGTCCGTAGCTGCCAAGTTGTTCCTGGCTGGACCAAAAATATGGCGAAGCCCCACATCATTTTTTTTTATTACTTCTACCAATAAAATGACAAGGAGCTTTGCCTTATTTTTAGGTTGCCAGCCAGGTACCACTTGGCAGTTGAGTGGCTGCAATCCTCATCGTGGAGAGACCCAAAGGTTGTGGCCCCCCCACGCTGCAAGTTGCAACCCACAGCCACCCCAGAAAATAGCACATTAGAGGTGCCATTTTCTGGTGCTGTACCCCAACTTTTCCAGTTGCGCTTGTGCTGGTGGCAATGCTGGTGGCACACAGGAGCACTCCATACGCGACATGGTGTCCGCTAACAAGTTGAATGGACAATTAGCTCCAATTATTAGCGGACACCATGTCATGTATGGAAAGCCTCTGTGTGCCTAAACATTGAAGTTCCCTCACAAGTGACCCCATTTTGGAAACTAGACCCCCCAAAGAACGTATCTAGATGCATAGTGAGCACTTTGAACCCCAGGTGCTTCCCAAATTGATCCGCAAAAATGAAAAAATAATTTTTTTCTGAAAAAAAGGACTTTTTTATTTTTACGGATCAATTTGTGAAGCACTTGGGTGTTCAAAGTGCTCACTATACATCTAGATAAGTTCCTTGGGGGTCTAGTTTCCAAAATGGGGTCACTTGTGGGGGAGCTCTAATGTTGTCACACAGCGGCTCTCCATACGCAATATGGTGTCCGCTAACAATTCCAATTGTTAGCGGACACCATGTCGCGTATGGAGAGCCCCTGTGTGCCTAAACATTGGAGCTCCCCCACAAGTGACCCCATTTTGGAAACTAGACCCCCCAAGGAACGTATCTAGATGGGTAGTGAGCATATTGAACCCACAGGTGCTTCACTAATTAATGAAAAAAGAAATTGTAGAAAAAAAGTACTTTTTCATTTTTACGGATCAATTTATGAAGCATCTGGGGATTCAAAGTGCTTACTATGCATCTAGATACGTTCCCTGGGGGGTCTAGTTTCCAAAATGGGGTCACTTGTGGGGGATCTCCAATGTTTAGGCACACAGAGGCTCTCCAAACGCGACACGGCATCCGCTAACAATGTGAATGGAAATCAGCTCAAATTCTTAGCTGACACCATGTCGCGTTTGGTGAGCCCCTGTGTGCCTAAACATTGGAGCTCCCCTACAAGTGACCCCCATTTTGGAAACTAGACTCCCCAGGGAACTTATCTAGATAGGTAATGAGCATTTTGAACCCACAGGTGCTTTACAAATTGATCTGTGAAAGTGAAAAAGTACTTTTTTTTCACAAAAATTTTCTTTCAGCCTAAATTTTTTCGTTTTCACATAGGCAACAGGATAAAATTCATCCTAAAATTTGTTGGGCAATTTCTCCTGAGTACATCGATACCTCATATGCTGTCATAAACCACTGTTTGGGCGTACGACAGGGCTCAGAAGGGAAGGAGCGCCATTTCACTTTTTGAATGTAAAATTAGCTCCAAAATTAAAATTGCGCTCCTTCCCTTCTGAGTCCTGCCATGTGCCCAAACAGTGGTTTATGACCACATATGAGGTATCGATATACTCGGGAGAAATTGCACAACACATTTTAAGATCCATTTTATCCTGTTGCCCATGTGAAAATGAAAGAATTGAGGCTAAAAGAACATTTTTGATAAAAAAATTAAAATATCCATTTTTGTTTCCACTTTGCTTTAGTTCCTGTGAAGCACCTGAAGGGTTAATAATCTTGAATGTAGTTTTGAGTAGCTTGAGGGGTGCAGTTTTTGGAATGGTGTCACTTTTGGGTGTTTTCTGTCATGTACACCCCTTAAAGAGACTTCAAATGTGATGTGGTCACTAAAAAAAAATGGTTTTGTAAATTTTGGTTAAAAAATGAAAAATTGCTCATGAACTTTGAACCCTTACAACTTCCTAAGGGTGCCTTCACATTTGCATTCCCCTCCGCAAGCCCCTATATTTATAATGGGAGCGCACGGTGCTGCGTATGATCGTGCGCACCCATTCACTCCCATATGTGATCTGTGCGCAGGCGGACGCCTGGGCACAAATCACCCAGTCTCGTTCGCACCACGAACGCGACATGTTGCATTTCTGGTGCGGACGAGACTGGGTGATTTGTGCGCAGGTGTCCGCCTGCGCACAGATCACATATGGGAGTGAGTGAATGGGTGCGCACGGTCATACGCAGCACCGTGCGCTCCCATTATAAAGATAGGGGCTTGCGGTGCTGCGCTCACATTGCGGCTCCCCTCCGCAGAACGCTGCGGAGGGGAACGCAAATATGAAGGTAACCTAACGAAAAAATTTTTTTTTCCAAAATTGTGCTGATGTGAAGTAGACATGTAGGAAATATTATTTAATAACTATTTTGTGTCACATAACTCTCAGGTTTAGCAGAAAAAAAATTCAAAATTTGAAAATTGCGAAATTTTCAAACTTTTTGACATATTTTTGATTTTTTCACAAATAAACGCAAAAATTATCGACCTAAATTTAATACTGGCATGAAACCCAATATGTCACGAAAAAACAATCTCAGAATCGCTAGGATTGGTTGAAGCGTTCCAGAGTTATATCCTCATAAAGGGACACTGGTCAGAATTGCAAAAAAAATGCCAAGGTCTTTAGGGTCAAAATAGGCTGGGACCTGAAGGGGTAAAGAACACCAATGACTGTCTAGCTGCAGTTTCCAACGTCATGTCGGCTCTTTATTTAAAACTCAACCTTTCCAAAACTGAACCTCTTTTGCTTCTGCCCTCCACTAACCTCCCTAAATCTGACATCTCTCTCTCAGTATGCGGTACCACGATAACACCTAGGCAGCAGGCTCGCTGTCTGGGTGTCACGTTTGACACCGATCTCGCCTTCACCTCCTCTATACAATCTCTCGTCCGCTCTTGTTGCTTACACCTGAAGAACATCTCTTGAGTCCGCCCCTTTCTCACCATGGAAACAACTAAAATCCTTACCGTGGCCCTAATCCACTCCCACCTTGATTATTGCAATTCTCTATTTATTGGCCTCCCCCTCTCTAAACTTTCCCCTCTACAGTCCATCCTTAATTCAGCAGCCAGGATCACCTACCTGGCCAATTGTTACTCAGATGCCTCCGCTCTGTGCCAGTCATTGCACTGGCTGCCTATACACTAAAGTATCAAGTTCAAATTGCTTGTTCACACCCACAAAGCTCTTCACAATGAAGCACCCCCTACATCTCCTTCCTCATCTCTGTCTATTAACCTGCCCTTTCTCTACGTTCTACAATTGACCTTCGACTAACATCTGCATTAATCCGATCCTCCTACTCCTGGCTCCAAGACTTCTCCCAAGCTGCAACAATTCTCTGGAATGCTCTACCCCAAGAAATCAGGACCATCCACAACTTGCATGGCTTCAGATGCTCACTAAAAACACATCTTTTCAAGTCGACCTATCATGCTCCCTAACAAAATTCCTTTGAACTGTACACAGACCATTCACTATCACTCTCGACATAACGTCTCTTCAAACTCCACCAAACCCAAAAGGTCTACACAGATTGTCTGGTGACCATTCATGTAACTTTATTTCTATCCCCCATTTCCTCAAGATACCTGGACCATCAGTGTAATAAAGCCCCTGTACTTTGTGTAACCCCTATTTCGTTGTAGATTGTAAGCTCTTTTGAGCAGGGTCACCTTTATTTTTGCTTCTATTGTATTGTATTTTTTACATTGATTCTATGCTTATTGTATTGTTTCCTATTATTGTACTGTATTCTTTCTCTACTGGAATTACTGTATTATATTGTGTATTTTCTTATTGTATTATATTGTGTATTTTCATTTAGTATCCACTGTATTGTAAAGCGCTTCTGAATATATTGACGCTATATAAATAAAGATTTATTCTTATTCTTATTATTACCGTATATACTCGTGTATAAGCCGACCCGTGTATAAGCCGACCCCCCTACTTTTGCCCCCAAAACCTGGGAAAATCTATTGACTCGTGTATAAGCCGAGGGTGGACCCTAGCACAAGTATACAGCCCCAGCAGTGTGGTATACACCAGTCCCAGAGGTAGATACAGCAGCCCCAGTGGTAGTATACACGCAGCCCCAGTAGTATATACAGCCCCAGTGGTAGTATATACAGCCCCAGTGGTAGTATACAGGGCCCCAGAGGTATATAGCAGCCCCAGTGGTAGTATACAGGGCCCCAGAGGTATATAGCAGCCCCAGCGGTAGTATACAGGGCCCCAGAGGTATATAGCAGCCCCAGTGGTAGTATACAGGGCCCCAGAGGTATATAGCAGCCCCAGTGGTAGTATACAGGGCCCCAGAGGTATATAGCAGCCCCAGTGGTAGTATACAGGGCCCCAGAGGTATATAGCAGCCCCAGTGGTAGTATACAGTGCCCCAGAGGTATATAGCAGCCCCAGTGGTAGTATACAGGGCCCAGAGGTATATAGCAGCCCCAGTGGTAGTATACAGTGCCCCAGAGGTATATAGCAGCCCCAGCGGTAGTATACAGGCAGCCCCAGTAATGCAGGCCCCCCCAGCGTCTCTCCGGTCACCTGTAAAGCAAGCTATACTTATCAGTGTCCCGCTCGCACCCGCCGCTGCCGACATCCGCGATCCTCCATCTTCATGCGACTCCTCTTCCTGTTTCCTGTGCGCGTCGCCGGGAATGACGTCATTGCCGGCGACGCGCACAGAAACAGGAAGAGGAGTCGCATGAAGATGGAGGATCGTGGATGTCGGCAGCGGCGGGTGCGAGCGGGACACTGATAAGTATAGCTTGCTTTACAGGTGACCGGAGAGACCCTGGGGGGGCCCTGCATTACTGGGGATGCGGGGGCTGCTGTATACCGATGTATACATCGGTATGTACCGATGTATACATCGGTATACAGCACTGACTCGCGTATAAGCCGAGGGGGGTACTTTTCAGCCCAATTTTTGGGCTGAAAAACTCGGCTTATACGCGAGTATATACGGTATTCTTATTATTATTAAGTGTTAAAGGTACCTCAGCACAGGTCCACAAACCAGACTGTGTCCTGGGGTACAACAAACACATGGGGGAGTTGATCTTTTTAATCAAGTCCTCCAGCCATATAGTGCCATGCAGAAAGCGAAGGTGTGATAAATGAAACTGTCTGTGCACATCATACAGATAGCACTATGCAACGCATTTGTGCTAGCACGATGTGCAGGCCAGACCAACACCTTTCTTCAGTTCAACAAGGTGGTGTTAGATGTGAGGAAGTCCCTGATGTTTAGATGTGAGGAAGGAGTGGGGCCCAGCACCCCTGGAACTCAAGTTGCCCATGTGGTACTAGGGCAAAATTTTCCCGGTGAGGTGCCACAAACAGGTAAAAAATCAAGATCACAAAAAAAGGTGCCAGGTATGCTATAAAAGAGGGGTAAGGAAGAACACCCATTTCCAATGTGAAACCTGTCCTGACAATCCTGGACTGTTCATGAATGACTGCTTCAAAATTTATTACACGTCCATGGACTAAACTAATCGGCCATGTCCACACATCCTCGCTGTAAGTATTTAGCGGTTGTCCGCTAAATACTTAGTTTTTTTCAGAGAAGCGCAGGTGCGTGTGTGCCGGCGCTTTCTGCAGACGCAGCCCATGGTTACCCGATGTGTATCGTGGTAACCGCTTCACACAGCAGACTGCCTAGTGTCCGCTTAAGTCGAGCGCACAGGGAAACGCTGCTAGCAGCGTTTCCCTGTCCGCTCTGGGAAAGCAGACACTAGGCAGCCTGATGTGTGAAGCGGTTACCACGATACACATTGGGTAACCATGGGCTGCGTCTGCAGAAAGCGCCGGCACACACGCACCTGCGCTTCTCTGAAAAAAACTAAGTATTTAGCGGAGAACCGCTAAATACTTACAGCGCAGGTGTGTGGACATGGCCATCCTGACATTCCCTACAGAACCCATACACTCCAGCTTGACATACACTACACAATACACACACTCCAGTCTGACATACACTACAAAACACACACCAACCTTACCTACACTACACCACACACACCAATCTAATGCACTCTAAACCACACAAACACCAACTTGAGCATACTACTCCACACACCAACCTGACGTACACTTCACCACACATAACAACCTGACGTATACTACCCCACATGTACACTACACCATACACACACCAACCTGATGTACACTACACACAGACACACACAAACTTGATGTACACTACTCCACACACACTCCAACCTGATGCACATTACAGCACACACACAGATCTAAAACACACTAAACCACACACACCAAGCTGACATACATTACACCACACACACCAACCTGACATACAGTACATCACACACACACACACACACACACACACACCAGGTCCCCGCTCAAAAACAACACTCCTTTTTACAGTTTTCCCAACACATATGGGGTATCCACATACTTAGGAAAATTGTCTAACACATTTTAGGATCCATTTTATCCTGTTGCCCATGTGAAAATGAAAAAATTGAGCCTAGAAGAATATTTTTGTGAAAAAAAATTACTTTTTCAATTTCATAGCTCAATGGATGAAGCACTTGGGGGTTCAAAATGCTCGCCATACATCTGGATAAATTTCTTGGGGGTTCTAGTTTCCAAAACTTGTGGGGGTTTCCATTGCTTAGACACATTAGGGACTCTCTAAACACGATTTGGTGTCTGCTAACAATTGCAGATAATTTTCCATTCAATAAGTCAAATGTGGCTCCCTCCCTTCTGAGCTCTGCCATACATCCAAAAATTGGTTTTCCACCACATATGGGATATCGGTGTATTCAGCAGGAATTGCACAACAAATTGTAGGGTTAATTTGCTCCTGTTTCCCTTGTGAAAATGCAATATATGAGGCTAGGATAACAATTTTGTTGGAAAAAGAAAAGTTTTCATTTTTTCCTTTCACTGAAGGGTTAATAATTCTCTTGAATGTGGTTTTGAGTAGCTTGAGGGGTGCAGTCTTTGGAATGGATGTTACTCTTCGGTATTTTGTCATATACCCTCCTCAAAATGACTTCAAATGTGATGTGGTCCCTAAAAAATGGTTTAGTAAATTTTGCTGGAAAAATGAGAAATTGCTGATGAACTTTGAACCCTACTCAAATTAAAAAAAATTGTTTCAATTGTGCGATAAAGTAACATTGAAATGTATTATAACTATTTTGGACATACATTGGGTTTAACACTATCAAATTCAATTGATAATTGTGAAAGTTACAATTTTTGCATTTGATTTTCAAATCACAAAATGTTGTCCTAAATTTACCACTAACACGAAGCCCAATATGTCACGAAAAACAGTCTCGGAATCATTGGGATTCATTGAAGTGTTCCAGAGTTATTACCTCATAAAGTAACACTGATCACAATTGAAAAAAGGTCAGGAAGGTCAAAACAGGATGCTTGGTGAAAGGGTTAGGCTGAAGGCACACTGGGTGAGGGACTCGCTCGAGTGCAATGCGAGAGAAACTCGCATTGCACTCGGACCATGTTGCCCTATCAGGCAGGGCACACTGGTGCGAGTCCCCCGCACCTAACTCGCATTGCGAGTCAGAAGCGAGTGCAATGCTGCTGCAACTGCACGCATTCTAAGCACATGATCACAATGCAAGTGTATGGGGGTGAGAAATTCTCACACCCATACAGCACACGATGCGAGTGTGGCGCCAAAAATGCTTTATACTCGCCGGGCTGTCAAAGCTGGCAAATTTAAAATTAACCACTTTGCCGGTACAGTAAGCTTATGGATAAAAATGATTATGTCTTACGGCTGAGCAACACTGGACCTGGTTCTGCGCCACAATTTCAATTGCAGCAACATAAGGTCAGTGCCTGGTTTTCTTTCTATATGAAATTTGGATTACAAGAACTGTCTGCTTTATAAATTCACTGAGAAAGCCGGTGCTCTGTTACTGCCTATGGGGAGCTGTCCCCTCTCATGGTGCTGAACACTGTAGGTGCTGAAGGCCGAGACAGGGCTTCAGCACCATGAGAGGGGACAGCTCCCCATAGGCAGTAACAGAGCACCGGCTTTCTCAGTGAATTTTAAAGCCAACAGTTCTTTTAACCCATTTTACAGAACAATTAACTCCTTCACACACATGGTGTAATGACACCATGTCTGCAGAGAGTGAGGACACTCTCAACATACATGGTGCCACTACACTAGCTGCTTATTAACCCCTTCATCACTGGGATTTGAGCCGCATCAGCATCCTCTGCGCACACATGCGGCGCAGAGGATGCTGATGGAGTTAATCACTAAAATAACCCCGAATACATTATTATACAATAATCATTATTTATTAGCTAAACATCTTGTAACCGCTGCTGTCACAGCGGTACAAGATGATAGCTTACTGTACCGGCAAAGCGGGTAATGCAAACTAAGTGGATCTGACAGCTAGAGTTTCTATTCCCTGACAAATGCTGCCCGCGGTCCTTCAGAACTGTGGACAGCATCACAATCACGCAGCACACACGCACTTACACCTCACAATCGCTCGCAGCACACTTACATACATACAGCCAGCCACACTCACCACACGCACACACACACACCCACAAACAGCACAGCACTCACATCACTGTCATGCATCAAACACGCTCCGTGTTTGATGCACGACAGTGTGCCTCATCAGCCTTAAGCCTGTTGCTGGGAGATCCATAACGCCAAAAGCAGTGCATGCGCAAATTGAGATCTCAGCTTATCATTAAGCCGCAATCTCAATTAGTGATGAGTGAGTACTGTATTATTCGCACTCGCTATACTCGTAATGAGTAGTTTTTAATACTCGCGTACTAGTCCAAATAGCGAGTCCAATGTAAGTCAATGAGTGATAGGCTCCGCCCACACACATCCGGCTATAAAACGAGTTTTTCCGGGTCAGGGCTGGAGGGTCGAATTTTTCTAATTTTCACAGCATAAAACACCTTGCTGTGCCCCCCAGAAAAGCCTAAAATTCAATCTGCTCTCCCTGAGGTGCCAGCTCCTATTGATTACTGAAGGGAGCTTAAAATTTATGTCAGATCGATAATGTTCGACAAATCACTCATGAGCACCAGTGATACTCGCCGAGTAATGAGTGCTTGCGAATACCGTACTATTCATGCGAGTAAGTGATAGTTACGAATACACTCGCTTGTCACTAATCTCAATCTGTGCATGTACCGCATCCGACGACGTTTACCTAAATACAACCATCAGAATGGCTCCTGCCTCGCACCACTCGCAGCATTACTTGAATGACTCCTGCCTCGCACTACGCACAGAATCACATGGACACCCGCTGCACTGCTTGCAGCATTGCCGTACTTCTGCTACCGCCGGGCTTTCTGTAGCGGTGACCCTGGCCCTTTGACCTCGCTTCAACAATGCTGCCCGGTAAACTACAATTGGATTAAAAGATGGATCCCATTCTCATATATAAATATTTTTTTACTTAGGCTAGGGTTACATTTGGTATTGCAATTGCGGTTACGCATCCAGATTTGGATGCGGTAATCGCAATTGCCATCGCACACATTTTGGAGGCAAAATGTGTGGATGAAGCCGCAATCGAGTAACCGATTGTCCGATGTGTAATCCGGAGCAATGCGGTTACCGTGCAGTTTGCTCATCCTTGCTACCGCAGGATGAGCAAACTGTTAACACTGTTATAAAAGATTAAATATTAATAATAATTGTGGGCAACATGTCTCTAGGGGTGCCCACCCCCCTAGAGACATGCTGCCCACTCAGGATGGCATGTCATGGGTTAATAACCCCTGTACATTATAGCTGTCTATTGTCGGCTCTGTACAATTTTCTCAATAAAGCCGTGGCTCCACTGACAGCTGTGCACATACTATACGTAATGTACATATAGTATGTGCCACTGTCCGAGGTCCTGTAGGCATTTACAGAAGATCTATGGCGGGGCGCTGCCAATAGATCTACTATAAATGCCTACAGGACCTCGGACAGCGGCACATACTATACATACATTACGTATAGTATGTGCGCAGCTGACAGGGGAGCCGTGGCTTCATTGAGAGAATTGTACAGAGCCAACAATAGCCGGCTATACTGTATAGGGGTTATTAACCCATGACATGCCGTCCTGAGTGGGTAGCATGTCTCTAGGGGGCGTGGCACCCCCTAGAGACATATTGCCCACAATAATTATTAATATTTAATCTTTTATGACAGATTTTACAGTTTGTTCATGAACAAACTATACGTTAACCGCATTGCTTAGGATTACACATCCGGAGCAATGCGGTTACAGCATTGCGGATGCTAGAAACCGTTCCGAAAACTGCAGCCTGCATGATTTTTCACGCAGGCTGCACATCCGGAGCCAGTCATCAGATCGCTTGTAAAGCAATCCGGTTACCATAATGGGCTCCTATGAGGAGTGCTTCCTGCTCCGGTTTGGAGCTTTTTGAAAGCTCAAAACCGGACCAGGATTTAAAAAAAAAAAAAAAAACGCAAGTGTGACCCTAGCCTTATTCTCATTCTCTAAATGTGGGATGTGTTTTATAATCTGGTGCATCTTATAAAGCACAAAATGCAATATACCGTATATACTCGTGTATAAGCCGACCCGTGTATAAGCCGACCCCCCCTACTTTTGCCCCAAAAATCTGGAAAAACCTATTGACTCGTGTATAAGCCAAGGGTGGACCCCAGCACAGGTATACAGCCCCCAGCAGTGTGGTATACAGGCCCCCCCAGTGGTATACAGGCCTCCCCAGTGGTAGTATACAGAAGCCCTAGTGGTAGTATACAGCAGCCCCAATGGTAGTATATAGCATCCCCAGCAGCCCCAGTGGTAGTATACAGCAGCCGCAGTGGTAGTATATAGCAGCCCCAGCAGCCCCAGTGGTAGTATATAGCAGCCCCAGCAGTAGTATACAGCAGCCCCAGTGGTAGTATATAGCAGCCCCAGTGGTAGTATATAGCAGCCCCAGCAGCCCCAGTGGTAGTATACAGCAGCCCCAGTGGTAGTATATAGCAGCCCCAGTGGTAGTATACAGCAGCCTCAGTGGTAGTATATAGCAGCCCCAGTGGTAGTATATAGCAGCCCCAGCAGCCCCAGTGGTAGTATATAGCAGCCCCAGTGGTAGTATATAGCAGCCCCAGTGGTAGTATATAGCAGCCCCAGTGGTAGTATACAGCAGCCCCAGTGGTAGTATATAGCAGCCCCAGTGGTAGTATATAGCAGCCCCAGCGGTAGTATATAGCAGCCCCAGTGGTAGTATATAGCAGCCCCAGTGGTAGTATATAGCAGCCCCAGTGGTAGTATACAGCAGCCCCAGTGGTAGTATACAGGAGCCCCAGCAGCCCCAGTGGTAGTATACAGGAGCCCCAGCAGCCCCAGTGGTATATACAGCAGCCCCAGTGGTATACAGGCCTCAGCAGTATATACAGCAGCACCCAGGGGTTATACAGCACCCCCCAGGGGTTATACAGCACCCCCCAGGGGTTATACAGCGGCCCCCTGGGGGTACCCAGCAGCCCCCAGGGGGTACCCAGCAGCCCCCAGGGGGTACCCAGCAGCCCCCTGGGGGTACCAACAGCCCCCTGGGGGTACCAACAGCCCTCTGGGGGTACCAACAGCCTCCAGGGTCCCAGCAGCCTCCTGGGGGTACCAACAGCCCCCAGGGGGTACCCAACAGCCCCTGGGGTACCAACAGCCCCCTGGGGGTACCAACAGCCTCCAGGGGGTGCCCAGCAGCCCCCTTAGGGTACCAACAGCCCCCTGGGGTACCAACAGCCCCCAGGGGTACCCAGCAGCCCCTGGGGGTACCAACATCCCCCTGGGGGTACCAACAGCCCCCAGGGGGTACCCAGCAGCCCCCTGGGGTACCAACAGCCCCTGGGGGTACCAACAGCCCCCAGAGGGTACCCAGCAGCCCCCTGGGGTACCAACACTCCCAGGGGTTACCAACAGCCCCACAAGCTGGCACTGTCCCCACTTGTAAGTGCCCCCCACCCCGCTACTATTAATTTCACCATCCCGTGTTCTGATCCGGCGCCGCTCCTCCGTGCTGCGTCTTCATCCTCCCCGCGCTGGCTGCATCCGGGTTCTCCAGCGGCTCGCGCGATGACGTCACATCGCTGCGACAGCCGGAGATCACGGATGGAGCCAGCGAGGACGGGAGGATGAAGAAGCACCGAGGAGCGGCGCCGATCAGAAACCGGATGGTAATGTATAAGCACCGGGGGGGGGCCCATTACAAGGGGACAGTGCCAGCTTTTGGGGGGCCATATGCACTGCATCCCCTGCGCGTGATTGACAGGGGATGCAGTGCATATTAAATGAGCGGCCCCACGTGAACGGGGCCGCTCAATACAGCAGCCCCCCCCCGCCTCCTCCAGCCTCCACAGCCCCGGGACACAGCCCCCCCGTATATTGCCCGTGTTAAAGCCGAGGGGGGGACTTTTCAGCCCAAATTTTGGGCTGAAAAACTCGGCTTATACACGAGTAAAATACGGTATGTAAAGCTCTACTCCAGTGGTGCAATAAAAAAAAATGCTGGAGTAGTGCTTTAAAAAAGAAAGCTGTCAAAATAGATATTCTGTGTCATCCTTGTGCAAGGACAATACCTCAGGGAACGGAGCACAATGCAAGGATTTTATACTTTGTCATAACACTGACGCAGGTAAAGGAAATTGAAAATAAAAAGACTTAAAAAGGAGGCACTTGTTATATGTGTCAACCGCAGCAGGGGTGTACTCGGATCTCAGGCATTGATTACGGGGATGTCACAGGTGGCCAGTGCACTTTGAATTTCCACAGTGAGTGGATTTATAAGGCCTTCGTTCCTTGCTTTACTTTGGCTGAAGCCCTGACCTGCTTAGAACCTGGTCTGGCCCCTGTATGTCTTTCCCTCCTGTGAATGTTGGTGAGAACCTCTCTGGATTGCTGCTACCTCAGGGGATTTCTGCGGGTCCTGGCCCTTAGGTTGGTTGCAGTTACAGGGGCTCCGGGAGAATAGAATCTCCTCGGAAAGGGTGTTTCCTGCTGGGCTACCTGCTCCTTAGCAGACTCGGACTCCGGTGTCCTTGTTGCTTCCTGGGGTGAGTCGGTATGGCTCCTCTGCCCCCAATCTGCTCTGGTCTTTGTTACTTCCTCGCCTTGCCTTCGACCCTCACTCTCGGGTTCTTGACACTAGCTAAGGCGGTACTCTGGCTTGGGCATAGCGTGGCTCCGACACCAGGTCGTCTTCACAGTCCTACCTGGAACTGCACTCTGCCCAACTCCACCCCCAGCACCAGTATTTACAGGGGATCTTGCTTAAAGGCAGCAAGTGGAGCTCCCCCTACAGACCAGGGGTGGAAGGTGTTGAGTGTGTAGGTTACCTGTTGTGGAAATCCCTCCATGCTCTAGGTGTTCCTGTGGCTCCCTGTACCGCAGGGTGCCACATATGCCTAGTGCAGTGTCACGTCCTACTGACAGACCCCACACGTGGACCCACTGGACCGCGTAGTGCGGATGCTGATACCGGGATGATAGAGAGGCGGACCAGTATAGTAGAGTTAACAGGTTTATTGAACAACACAAGAACCCACGCCCCAGGGGAGGGCCACACGGCCATAGCACCGGAACACCACCGAAGGAGGCCCCGGAGCGCTTGATCCCTATACAGGGATACCGCCGGTACCAACCTCGGAGGACCAATGAAGCAGACACAGCTGTTAAACCGACCCAAGGCAACGTGGAAACAACACCGCAACCGGTATAAGATAGGACACCGGGAACCAGGAACACGGGAAATCTGGAGCAGGACTTGAGACAGCGATCTCAGGATGGAAGAGATCCGGGTAGCAGGCCAGGAACACGGAAGTCAGTGAGGAGCCGGCAGGGAGGAGATCTGCAGGAAGGAACACACAGAAATCAGATATCAAGCAAAATAAGGAACAACCTGACCAGCCCAGGAATAGCAACTCCAGTAGGTAGAAGTTGGCCTGGCAAAGACTGACAGGAAACAGGACGTTTATATTACAGCAGGGCACTCCTGATTGGCAGGACACAGAGGCTTGGTGATTGGCTGAGGGGAGTAGCATGATCCCTGCAGCTTCTCCAGCATTCACTGATTTGGAGATGGAGTTTCATGCGCTCAAGCAGTAGCCCCGGGAGTGAGGAGATGAGCGGCGCTATTCAAGCAGAGGGCGCTGGAGCCCTGCGGCAGACCCTCGAGTGGTTACATGCAGGAATTAAAGTGGTGTATGTATTGCGTAAAGCAGGGGTTAGCAATCAATTTTCCAGAGGAGTCATGTGAGAGTCCGTGACCGTTATGGAGGGCCAAACCAATAGGCTAAAATTAATTTAGCTCAATATTAATATTAACATATTACCGTATATACTCGTGTATAAGCTGACCTGTGTATAAGCCGACCCCCCTACTTTTGCCCCCAAAATCTGGGAAAACCTATTGACTCGTGTATAAGCCGAGGGTGGACCCCAGCACAGGTATACAGCCCCCAGCAGTGTGGTATACAGCAGCCTCCCCAGTGGTATATACAGCCCCAGTGGTAGTATCCAGCAGCCCCAGAGGTATATACAGCCCCAGTGGTAGTATACAGTAGCCATAGAGGTATATACAGCCCCAGTGGTAGTATACAGTAGCCCCAGAGGTATATACAGCCCCAGTGGTAGTATCCAGCAGCCCCAGAAGTATATACAGCAGCCCCAGAGGTATGGCTTATATTGGCAGCCAGCCTACTTACATACACATACCCATACATACACACATATATACACACACACACACATACACATATATACACATACACACACACATACACACAGCTTCCTACCTTGTCCTCCCGTTCTGCAGTGCCTTCCGGTGTCCTCCATGCTCCGTTCTCGGTCTGCTGGGCCTTGTGGTTCCTCCTGGTTCCTCCTCCTTCGGTTCCATCATGGGGGCTGCCATCTTGCTTCTTCTCTCCGCCCCCGGCCAGTGATGTCAGAGCAGGCCGCACTGTGATTGGCTAGCACCCGTGACATGTGATCACGGGTGCTAGCCAATCACAGCGCGGCCTGCTCTGACATCACTGGCCGGGGGCGGAGAGAAGAAGCAAGATGGCAGCCCCCATGATGGAACCGAAGGAGGAGGAACCAGGAGGAACCACAAGGCCCAGCAGACCGGGAACGGAGCACGGAAGACACCGGAAGGCACTGCAGAACGGGTGACAAGGTAAGAAATACTGCGCAGCGCCCCCCCACCCCCCGCGCCCACTCCCACCATAGGATTACCGTATTGACCCATGTATAAGCCGAGGGGGGGACTTTTCAGCCCATTTTTTGGGCTGAAAAACTCGGCTTATGCACGAGTATATACGGTAATTATATTTTACTTTTATATTGATATTATTTGTGTCACTTAATATGAACAGAATTAGGCATTCCGACACCCCTCGTATACGGCATGAGCCCCCACACAGCACTTACTGTATATAAGGTTGCCCATACTGTGTTTAGGGGGGCTGATGTGGTCTTATAGTGTATGTTGGTGTGGCGCCCCGCAACGAGTGCGTCACAAGAGGGTATTGCAGCCATAAAAGCAGCGGCAATATTCTCTGACCTGGCAGTGATCTGGTTAATTTAGAAATCCAACCCTGCATGCATCACCTAGAACAGAGGACCAATCCTAGGTCCTGGTGGGTGGAGTGTTAGGGAAATGTAGTAGAACACACACAATAGTCTAGACAGATGAAAGAACAATAGTCTAGAACTCGGAGAAGAAGGGTCTAGAACTAGAACTTGGAGAGGAGCGGGGGCTCCGCACCCCGTGCAGCCCCCGGGCCGTCACCGGTCGGGTGTCAGCACCTGAAGCCTTACCAACCGGGATTGGGCATTATTCACACGGGTTCCCAAAAGACTCCCGTGCCCACAACTCACAGCTGGTTCACTGGTACCGAAGCTGGCAGCAGTTCACCTCTGCTACGCGAACCAGAAAGCGTGGAGGATCAGCTTTACAGGAGCACCCCACCACCAGCCAACTTCCAGTCGTCTAACCAGCGGTGTACCCACTGAGGGATCCAAGGCTCCCCAAAACATCCAGAACGTACATCATGGATAGGGCATTGAAGCAGCCTCCCCGTACCCGACCTGGTATTCCTGGGCGACACTGGCAACCAATTAGTTAGAATGGAGGAACACTGCGGATTTCTAAGGGACACCATCACTGCTGAGTCCACCTGGTCTACTACCCAACCACTGTATGCCATGTACTGCCTGCTGGTTACAGTAAAGAACCGTTGCAGAGGCTCTGTGTCCGTGCTTCCTTATGAACTGTCCGTCCGCACTACAAGGTAACCGCAGCTGCCGCACAACATCTTAAGCAGCTCCAGCCTCCGGGGATCAAAGCTCAGCCTGTGGGGAGCGTAACATCTTGCTGCTGTCCATCCCCCGGAGGTTCCGCAGCGTCGGTAGTCCTTACCGAATCTACTCATAGGTGGCGTCACGAATAAATTAAAACCCCTTTAATCTGTTCCACCAAGACGTCTTCAACACTTTTGATCTGCACTACACCGGGCCCACTACCGGCAGGCGCGGTCCACCCGTGACAAGGAGGAAGGAAGCATCGCCTGTCTAAACCGGAGTCCCGGCCGCGGTGAGTCAGAAAATGGCGTCACGAACAGGATACGAGCAGGCCTGTTACCCAACGGGTATAATGTGCTTAAAATGGACTTTATTGTCTACAAATTGGACTTTGTTCGTCCCTAAAAGAACTTTCCCGCCTTTTTACCGGGCCAAGATGGCGCCCAAGATGGCTTTCCCGCCACAAGAATCCGCCACGTGCAAGCCCAGGAGTGAGTCAACCCCCCCTCATCATGGGAGGGCTAAAGACAAAAGGCGCCAAACTCTTTGTCCGCCCTGATTGCTCGAATCAACCATGGGGGCGGACCCCAAAGACTTTTCCCACGATTGGACTACAAAAGCCCAGAGGAAATGGGAGTGTCACAGACCTTCTTCACCAGCTCTACCAGAACGCTTACCGGTTGAACGGGTGTGGTTTCCCTCCGATGAAGAGAATGGCCAGCACGAAACTCCAAGACCTGATGCGGGAGGTCGAGGCGGAGGCCAGAGCAGCCATAGGCCAACCGGGTCCGGGTCCGGCCCTTACCATAGACGGCAGCCCCGACTTCTGGCTAGAGGCTCTACAAGACCTCCGGGTGCGACTACTTGAGACTGTGGAATGGACGATTCGCAGCTGGAGTGCGACCCTAGGCAGACGACTACACCATGCGATGCAGCAGAGCCGACCGGGTACAGCTTCTCCAAGCCTAGACGACATCGCCAGCTTCTCAACCGCCTCACCGTCGCCTACCACCTGTCCTGCTTCGTCACCGGAGCCCATAGACTGCATCATTCCTGTGAGGACCACAGCTCGACCCGTTCCAGCGGATGAACCCGCAGCCGACCCCGTTCCAGAGCCGGAGCTTCCAATACGCTCCCACGAAGAAGCCGACACATACCTGGTTCCACCTGCGGAACCCGCGACTAGTTTCTACAATACCGAGACTGTCGCCTGTTTCTCCCCTGAACCGGAGGCCTCCTCTGCAACTACAGAGGCCTACCTGGTAACCGGGATCGAAACACCACTTCCCGCTGCTACATAAGAAGAGGCAGGCAGCCTGGAAGTCCTGCACAACGACCCCGAGGAGAACTTTGCAGCACAGCCACCCACCGACCCAGAGGATTTCATCCCATCGTCTTCGTCAGCCGAGCAGCCCGACGTAGTCATCGAAGGAGAGGTCGAGGAGGATGACGACGAGATCTACAGCCCAGCTGAGGACCTCTACACCGGGTTCGCCTGGGGAGACACAAAGAATCCTTCTGCCGGGAGATCAGCTCGGGTACACTGGTCGGGTGCCGCCGCAGCCACATCTTCTCTGGTTCCGTTAAATCAGGCTCCACTTCAGACTGCCCACCAAGCTCGAGCCGTTCAACAACCAGCACGCCGTAGTGACTTTATCCACACACCGCACCACTCCGACGAAGAGGTACGTCGTATCCGGAGAGAGGAGTGGCACACTCGACTGCAAGCCAACATGCAGGCTCGCGCCGAGGCCCGCCGTCAATCTCCATTGCCTGAACAATTCCGTAAAACCGGGCGGGTAAGCACCTTCAACTTGTCCACCGGGTGGGGATTCGTAAGGGAGGGGGGTGTGAGTACCGAAGTATTTGTGGGGCGTTGTGATGTGGAATCGCACCTACCGCGAGGGCATCCTAACCGAGACTTGTATAGAGGGGACATAGTAACCTATGAGCGATATGTATGCTGTGACGGGTGGTTCGCTATACGAGTCCGGAACACTGCCCTCCATAAGTGACTCTTGTTGTTTGAACTTTTCTGCTAAAGAGACTTCTTCCTGTTTGCACCATAACACTGCGACTTGGCGGCTACAGCCTGAACTTTTACCTAAGAACAGCCGACCGCCCGCCGGGTCCGCGCAATGTGTTAACCTGTTATTTACCTTTTCACTTTTATGCATACAATGACCTGTCATTAATAAAAGTGTATTACCTGTTATAAAATATAAAAACCTCTGTAATGTGGGTAGTGTGACGCTTGGGGACAAGCGTATTCAACCAAGGGGGAGTGTGGCGCCCCGCAACGAGTGCGTCACAAGAGGGTATTGCAGCCATAAAAGCAGCCGCAATATTCTCTGACCTGGCAGTGATCTGGTTAATTTAGAAATCCAACCCTGCATGCATCACCTAGAACAGAGGACCAATCCTAGGTCCTGGTGGGTGGAGTGTTAGGGAAGTGTAGTAGAACACACACAATAGTCTAGACAGATGAAAGAACAATAGTCTAGAACTCGGAGAAGAAGGGTCTAGAACTAGAACTTGGAGAGGAGCGGGGGCTCTGCACCCCGGGCCGTCACCGGTCGGGTGTCAGCACCTGAGGCCTTACCAACCGGGATTGGGCATTATTCACACGGGTTCCCAAAAGACTCCCGTGCCCACAACTCACAGCCGGTTCACTGGTACCGAAGCTGGCAGCAGTTCACCTCTGCTACGCGAACCAGAAAGCGTGGAGGATCAGCTTTACAGGAGCACCCCACCACCAGCCAACTTCCAGTCGTCTAACCAGCGGTGTACCCACTGAGGGATCCAAGGCTCCCCAAAACATCCAGAACGTACATCATGGATAGGGCATTGAAGCAGCCTCCCCGTACCCGACCTGGTATTCCTGGGCGACACTGGCAACCAATTAGTTAGAATGGAGGAACACTGCGGATTTCTAAGGGACACCATCACTGCTGAGTCCACCCGGTCTACTACCCCACCACTGTATGCCATGTACTGCCTGCTGGTTACAGTAAAGAACCGTTGCAGAGGCTCTGTGTCCGTGCTTCCTTATGAACTGTCCGTCCGCACTACAAGGTAACCGCAGCTGCCGCACAACATCTTAAGCAGCTCCAGCCTCCGGGGATCACCGCTCAGCCTGTGGGGAGCGTAACATCTTGCTGCTGTCCATCCCCCGGAGGTTCCGCAGCGTCGGTAGTCCTTACCGAATCTACTCATAGGTGGCGTCACGAATAAATTAAAACCCCTTTAATCTGTTCCACCAAGACGTCTTCAACACTTTTGATCTGCACTACACCGGGCCCGCTACCGGCAGGCGCGGTCCACCCGTGACAAGGAGGAAGGAAGCATCGCCTGTCTAAACCGGAGTCCTGGCCGCGGTGAGTCATTGGGGCTTTGTATACATATAAGCCCACATCAGCCCCCCTAAACACAGTATGGACAACCTTATATACAGTATGAGCCCCAACCCAGACCTCAATATACAGTATAATCCCCCAAATGGGCCTCTAAAAACAGTATGAGCCCACACACTGCCCCATATTTACAGCATGAACCCCACATAGCCCCCTATACATAGTTTGAGTTCACACATTGCCTTCCTATATACGGTATGAGCCCCCACACAATCCCCATATATAGAGTATGAGCCTCTTTATACATAGTATAATTCCCAGGCCTGGAGTGAAAGGAGTTAATATAAATGATCAGATAAATTATGTCATAAAGGTAGAGAACAAGCTGAAATAAATGTTGCTTAAGATAATTTCAGAATATCTATAAATGTTATCTCTACATTACGAGATGATCTCCAGGGGAGGCCGTGCTACAAGAATCACTGATCATGTGTTACAACAAGGTGATCAGCAATGAAAATAATTGTTTTCCCTCCAGAGACGCATAAACAATTATACAATGGAAATGAGATATGTTGTACTAATGTCATTAAGACACAATCGCCACAAGTCAACGCAATGGAAATGTATTTCAGGCAATATTATAATGTATAGAATCATTGTATGCTGTACAATTCTGGTTTTGTCAGTAATGGATTTTTCCACTTAATTGAAAATCCAAGTAATTACTGTGCTTATACCTGTAGTACAACAAGAAGGTATTACTTGCTGTCATACGTCTATACGTTTTGTGATATAGTATGAATATTGTCGTTATTATATTTCTATTAATAAAGTCATTGAAAGATTGATGTCAGTAAGTGCAAGAAAACTGAGCAATAAAGCAAGTAAGTAAAGTATTGTATATTGCAATACTACAAAAACAGAAACATGTAAGATGTCACATTCTTTCACAGCTCTTGCATTTCCATCTCATTGAGCATACTGTTCTTTTATTTTCTTCTGTTCACTAATTACCGTATGTCAGCTATTTATTGCCTTGCATGAGAGTCAATGCATACAGCGACAATAGGGCATTTCTTTTGTCCAACCAGAGCGTTTTTCTTCATCAAATCTTGCAATTTGATTTTCAATTGTGTGCTAAGACACTCCAAACCCCATCTTCCTGACTCTGTGCAAACAGCAGACACTTAAGTTAAATCATTTAATGATTAGTTGGGTCCATCAGGTGTTATTGGTATGCGTTTCGATTGAAGTGGCTTCTGTTATATAGTAGGTATATATAGGCCACAAAGAAGATCGATAAAGAGCCAAAGTGTATGAGATAGAAGAAGCAGATGTGTATAACGTATTGCAATTAGTGATGGGCGAATCCTAAATTACTCGGAATCGCTTGACTCTAGCGAGTCCGAGCACAGGACTCGCTACTCGTTGCGAGTCTAGCGAGTCCAATGTTAATGAATGGGGAAGCGAGTAATAGCGAGTAGTGTGAGATTTACAAATCGCAGATGTGTCTCGGAAGCTTCAGCCTGAAGCAATCCTAGTTTTGTCATTTATTTGCATTGGACTCGTTTACTTTGTAAGTAATTGCTGGGAAACTCGCACAGATAAGAGTCCTGTCTGTTCTGTGTGCTGGCTGCCAGCTCCAGGGTCCTAGAGCCCGCCTGCTGCCTGATGTAGCAGAGCTGAGATTGTTCTCAGTCTGCTCATTCCCTGTGCATAGACATCTATATCTATGCACAGGGGATGTAGCAGAGAGGACATCGCGTTTTGGACTGCGTCGGACGGAAGAGGATTTTTTTACTTAAAGATGGAGTCCCTAATGGCTTTTTTTTTATTTCTAATAAAAAATTTTCTTTGTGTTGTGTTTTTTTTAAAACAATTTAATAGAAATTCATGGCGGTCATGTCTAATATTGGCGTGACCGCCATAAATTTCGGGCTTAGGGCCAGCTGATAATACAAAGCTGGCCCTAACCTCTTTATTACCCAGCGTGCCACCGCTACCAGGGCCGCTGGAAGAGCGGGGTTCAGCGCCAGAGGATGGCGCTTCAATGAACGCGCCATCTTCTGGGGTGGCTGCGGGCTGCAATTTGCAGCGGGGGGTGCCCAGAAAGCTTGGGCATCCCTGCGCTGCGGATTCCAGCCCCCAGCTGCTTAGCTGTACCTGGCTAGACATAGAAATTGCGCGGAGCCCCATGCATTTTTTTAAAATTATTTCATGAAATCTGAGATTCTGACTCTGACTCTGAGACTCTGACTCTGAAATTCATGAAATAATAAAAAAAAAAATGTGTGGGGCTCCGCGCAATTTCTATGTCTAGCCAGGTACAGCTAAGCAGCTGGGGGCTGGAATCCGCAGCACAGGGATGCCCAAGCTTTCTGGGCACCCCCCGCTGCAAATTGCAGCCCGCAGCCGCCCCAGAAGATGGCGCGTTCATTGAAGCGCCATCCTCTGGCGCTGAACCCCGCTCTTCCAGCGGCCCTGGTGGCGGTAGCACGCTGGGTTATAAAGGGGTTAATACCAGCTTTGTTATACAAGCTGGTATTAAGCCCGAGATTCTTAATGTCAGGCCACGTTTGACCCAGCCACTAAGAATCTCCAATAAAGGGTTAAAAAAACACAACACAGAGAAAATTTTTTATTTGAAATAAAAAAAAAAAGCCATTAGGGACTCCATCTTTAATTAAAAAAATCCTCTTCCGTCCGACGTAGTCCAAAACGCGATGTCCTCTCTGCTACATCCCCTGTGCATAGATAGATGTCTATGCACAGGGAATGAGCAGACTGAGAACAATCTCAGCACTGCTACATCATGTCTGTGAGCAGGCGGGCTCTAGGACCCTGGAGCTGGCAGCCTGCACACAGAGAAGACAGCTGGACTCGGCTCGCAAAGAAACAGCAGTTACTTTGCGAGTTTCCCTGCTATCACTGGCACAGTAGCCGAGTCTAATGCAAACAATGGCAATCCTAGTTTTGTCAGCGTTTCTGACAAAACTAGGATTGATATTGATTTGCATTGGACTCGTGCGAGTAATCACTGGGAAACTCGCAGAGTACCGAGTCCTGCGAGTCCCTTACTACTCGCCGAGTAACGAGTCCTAGCGAGTAGATTCGCCCAACCCTAATTGCAATACTGTGATATACCAATCGGCTATGTTGTAAATGGCTGGTATGTTTTGCAGTGGCGGTGGCCTGCTGCAGTGTAAACCTGGAATGGTTTTGCTAGAACTTATATTTCCATGAGTTTTTATTAATACTACAGGGTCAGGTTCACAGTATGGTCAAAAGTGATGGGAGGGACTGACCATCCACATACCTCCCATGGGTGTGTCTCAGCTGATATCATGTCACTAATTTTGAGTCACATTCTCATTCAAGCCAGGTCCTCCAAGAGTGAACAGGACATGCTGAGGAGACATTGTGTGTGTGGAGCCTGCCAGAGCTCCAGACAAATAGAGGGACGTGAAATCCCTGTCTCTGTGAAAGACTGAACCTCTGTGAGGTTATTGGAAGTGGCTTAAAGGAATCAGTGTGTGATGGCTGATCAAAACCTCCGGAGAGGTAGCGGACTTGAAAACTGTCTGAAGACTGATGGGGTTCTGTTAAATCATTATAGACATGTATGTTATGTTGTTGTAAAGCCAGAGGAAGGCTCCTGTGGATATTTATTTACCTGGTTTATGGAGGACTAAATAAACCACATGGATGTTTAATAGGAGAGTGTCATTCCTGGTGCTACCTCATCACCAGTGAGTAACCCCATATTATTAAATGGATATATGAGTGGATGATCCGTGCTGCTGTGAAATGGTCAGGACCAAACAGTTATCAGGATCTAGATTGGTGGCTCAACACGGTTTGAGGAAACCAACCAAGTTACTTTCCTGAGAAAGGAACGAAGTTGACGCTCCGAAATGCTTTGAATAAAGCCACCAATCTAGATCCTGATAACCCTTTGGTCCTGATCATTTAACGGCAGCACAGATCATCCACTTATATACATTTGTTTTTCAGTGACCGCGTTGTATACGTAGTTTTGTGGATCCTGCAGCAGTCATTACATGCCATATAAACTGGTTGTGGGTCATATATCCTAACTAGGTGAGCAGCAACAATTAAATTGAGTATGGTTTTATTGAGGATAAGACCCTATTTAGGCTATGTGCACACTGGCCGGGTTAGTGCAGGTTTAGCCGCGGAAACCGCCGGTCGGTTTCCATGAGGTTTATGCAAATTTATGTTAATCCAAAAGCGGCTTTTGGGTTAACATATAAACCTATGGAAACCGACACCCGGTGTGCACACACCGGCGGTTTCCACATGCTCATCCGTTGCTAACCCGCTGGATTCCCAGCGGGTTAGCAAAGAATGAGCATGTTCTATAATCCGGCCGGTTCTGCAGCGGCTGCAAGCAGAATCATGTGCTGCTTCCAGCCGCTGCAGAATCGCCGGCGCTAACCCGCTGTGCACCCGCCGCACACCCGCCCGTCTCCCGCAGCACGGACCCGACAGGAAGCCGGTGGACGGCTCCGGAGCTTCTTGTCGGGTCCCGCCCAGCCGCCGCCGCCACTAAACCCGGCCAGTGTGCACATAGCCTTACGCTTCCATATCTTTTACAGTCTTAAGGGCCCGTTACACGCTTCAATGTCCCAGCAATCCGACCATCAATCCAACTTGGCCAAGATCGCTGGTACATCGTTTAATGATCGCTGCTGAGGTGTCACACATACAGATATTGTGAACGACGCAGCAACGATTTAGCGACAATGGAGTGATACTTGCAGTCGTTTGGTCACCTACGTGCTTCAGTTCTGAATAGTCATAAACGAGATCGTTAGAAAGGTGTCACACACACCCATGCTGCAGGTTGAACGAACGACGCACGACTGATTTATGGTCCTGTTCATAAACCTGCGAGCAACAATCTAACGACTTATCGTTGGTTGTATCTATGTGTCACATGCAACGATGTCGTTACGACATCGCTGCACCGCCCCAAAAGCCATGACGTACCAACGATATTGTTAATGATATCGTATCATGCAACGGGCCGTTTACTCTAACCCCATATTATAACATGGACTGTTAGATACATAAAATAATCTCTAGGCTACGTTCACACACTGCGTATTTGCTGTGTTTTTTTGAGGATGTGTTTTTCCTGATTTTTGAGGATTTGCTTTTTGAGCAGGTAAGAAAACGCATTGTTTTCACACACTGATTTTTCTGATGCATTTTTTTGAGGATGCGTGTTTTAATCTACATTGTCCACTAGGACAGTGATATTTCCAAAACAAAAAGAGTAAAAAGGGTCCCTGATGTCATTTCTTGTTTTCTCCATTCTAGGGGATGGAGATACAGGGGAGCCCTATTTTTTTGTTGTTAAAAAATTTAAAAGAAAAACGTGGGCTCCCGCAGCATTTTCTATTTCCAGCTAAGGGGTATCCCAAGCATCTACTGGCTGCTAACCCCTGCTGCTTGGTGTTACCTTCACTGGCAATGGAAAACCCAAAGAAGCCTTATTATTTTTTCAGTTTTTTTTTAAACTGAAAAGAAAAATGATGTGGGCTTCGCCAGATTTTGTATTGCCAGCAAAGGTAACTCAGGCAGCTGAGGGCTGGAATTCTCAGTGTGGTAAGACCCAAGAATTTTGGGCACCCCCACACTGAAAATCGCAGCCAGCAGCCACCGCAGAATTGGCGCCTCCATGGGAGACGCCAAAACTGGGGGCTACTCCGCTCTTCCAGCTGCCCTGTGCGATGGCAGACTGGGCAATAATGGGGTTGGTGACAGCTTTTTTTGCAACTATCACCAAACCTGTATTGCTAAAGTCAGCTGTCAATAAATATGATAGCTGGCCATTAGCAGTAGCGAAAAAAAGAGTTTTAAAAAAAAAACCTCAGACACCAGACAAAACCCTTGATAATAAAAAAACAACAACAAAAAAAACAACAAAAAAAACACACACACACACCTCTTACACCAGTTTATTATACCCACCATTTTTCTCCGACACAGTCCACGGTCCAAACCGGATCCAATATCAGCTGAACGGTTTGCTGGCCGACAAACCGCTCAACTGATGTGTCAGCTGACTGAATTAGCAGATCACTTTACCGGCTGGCAAACCGATTAGTTGATGTGCCGGACAATCAGCTGACTGAATCAGCTGATCGGTTTGCCTGCTGGTAAAGCGATCAGCTGATTCGGTCAGCTGACACATGAGTTGATCAGTTTGCCAGCCGCTAAAGCGATCAGCTGATTCAGTAGACTGTATAATGTACATACGCTGCAAAAGCAAAACTACAGCCCCGACATCTCACGCGAACAAGAAAAACAGAATTCTTCTTGTTTTTCCTGCTTCCATGTGGCATCACATCCTACTTCTCCTCCTGCACCTCCGCTCCGGAATAGATAATTGTGTGAAGAGCAATGCGTAATTCCAGGGTTTATAATGGGGCCTATGACTCGAAGCGCGAGCTATTAAGCTCAAACAATTGACATGATGATTTTTTTTATGGATGTGCTTCATACCCCAAAAGCGCATCTGCAAAATACGCTGCATCTGAACGGCAAAAGTGAAAATCCATTCACTTTGCTGGTAACACAGACACAGATGCACTTTTAGGGGAAAACGTGGCTGAAAAAAGCACGGAAAATACACAGCATGTGAACATAGCCTTATATGTTTCACATTGCTTTGAGGGCAATATGTAGTAGGATCAACTGTGAGGATGAGATTAACTCTTGATTCACAGATTTTAATTAAAGAAAACCAGCTCATTCTACCCCCCTAAGCTATCACTACCTGTCCCTGCACCTTGTGAGCTGATCCCTAACCATTCCTCCCTGAGCTAAATGTGCCCTATTAAGTTTAAGAAAAATGATTTATAACTGACATGTAGTCTCCATCTGGAGACTGGAAAGGCGGACTCCGGGGCTCCACTCTCCCCTTTTTGCTGGCTTTCAGCACGGTCCTCTTAGCGTCATCAGTCGTTCTGTTTTTCTACCTCTTTTCCGCCTCCTATACTGCGATCATGAGCTGGCTGGAAGGTCATATCCGGCCAGGTCCATTGAGGGGGCTGATTACGGCCCGGCTCTGGCACATGGGCAGTGCGCATATTGAAGCCAAGCTGTACACATTTTAAGCCTCCACAATGCACTGGGTTGGATATAATGTGTATGGTTTGGCTTCAATATGTGCACTGCCCATGTGCCAGAGCCGGGACCTTAATGTGCTTCTTTTTGAGCCACTCCTTTGTTGCTTTGGCTATATGTTTTGGGTCATTGTTGTGCTGGAAGACACAGCCATGACCCATTTTTAATGTCCTGGCAGAGGGAAATAGGTTGACACTCAGGAATTTACGGTACATAGCTCCATCCATTGTCCCATTGATGCGGTGATCCCGTGCCCTTAACACCCCAAAACATGTTTTCACCTCCATGCTTGACTGTGGGGAAGGTGTTCTTTGGGTCACAGGCAGCATTTCTCTTCCTCCAAACATGGTACGTTGAGTTAATGCCAAAGAGAAAACGCACACTTAGCGAACTTAAAAAATGCAGAAAAAAACTTCCCAAAAAAAGAGCCAAGGTCCATATCCACTGCACTTAGCAGTACGCTGTGTGAATGGTGACCTTGTGCCTATAAATACCACCAATCACCTCCCCAATAGCTTTGCTGGCTGCAGGTGAGGATCACCACCCCCCACAGCTTGGCTGGTGCAGGTGATTTTACCGCCCCAATAGCTTGGCTGGCTGCATGTGATATCACTGCCCCGATAGTTTGGTTGGTTGCAGGAGATTGTGTATCAGTGTTTGACAGTTGTGTTTCCTCTCAGTGGGGTATGCAGCGTCCTGCTAAGTGCAGTGGATTTGGACCTTAGCTCTTTTTTTGGTGATTTTTTAATGCCAAAGAGCTCAATTTTTGTTTCATCTAATCACAGCACCTTCTCCCAATAACTCTCAGAATCATCAAGGTGTTCATTTGCAAACTTCAGATGGGCCTGCACATGTGCCTTCTTGAGCAGTGGGTCTTTGAGGCCACTGCATCATTTTAATCCATTACGACATAATGGGTTGCCAATGGCTTTTTGATGACAGTGGTCCCAGCTGCCTTGAGATCATTTACAAGTTCCCCCGTGTAGTTTTAGTCTGATCTCTCACTTCACAAGGTGAGATTTTGCATCTTATTTATGATTTTGTAATCCATTCCAGCCTTGTGCAGGTCTAGGATCTTTTCGATATACACAAAAGGGTTTGGCTCAACCATTAGTATTAGGTGCTCAGAGTAAAGTCAAGCTCAAAAGCCTAAGTAAACTCTGCCACACTAGATGAACAATGATTCTCAGGAGACTTCAGCTCAAACTATCATATATTTTATTGAAGTGATACAAGAAATTCAAATGATCTGCTCCACCCAATGTTTCGACTTACACTCCCTGACAGAAGTTATGTCACTTATCCATGTTATGTAAATAAAAGCTTATAACCTGACGTTAAATTCAACCATTGGTTGTATAAATTACTCTTTTGAAAGCTGAAACCCTCTGAAATGTGGTTTAGGTTAAGAAAATAAATTGGCATCAATGCTGAAATATTGATCATTTAATGAACACAGAATGGTCAGATTTTGGCAAGACAAAAGTTCTGTTGCCCGGTCATATAATGCACCCAAATCCAAGTTTACATCCTCACCTGTGCTCAGTAAACGATCGGTTAATTAGTGGGTGTGTATAAAAAGAAACCTAGCACCCCAGACCTTCACTTGAACTGCAACTTGAGCTCTGACAACATGCCAAAAATCCACACTGCAGAGGTGGCTGGCACCTTTAATGTGTCTCAGCGTCAAGTACAAAGAATTAAAAAAAATTTGAAGAGACTGGAGAAGTGTTTCACAAGCCCAGGTCTGGCAGACCCCGCAAGAAAACTCTATCAGGTAGTGAGGCTTCAGGGCACTAAGTGGCAATATCAACCGTCATGCTCCGGGCGGATTGCCCTATAGGCAGGTTCTTCCCCTGGTGGTGCTAATCCACAGCACAAGCAATAATAGATATATAAAGACATCGGCACTCACCGGGCGTGTTTCAAGGTGCTTTATTGGGTACCCTCATTCCAGGGTCCCACTCAGGAGGGAGGGGTGCAGAGACAGCAGAGATGACGGATCTCCTTTTCGGGGCTCCTACCCCTTCCACGGACCTCAATGTCAATGACATTGAGGTCCGTGGAAGGGGTAGGAGCCCTGAAACGGAGATCCGTCATCTCTGCTGTCTCTGCACCCCCTCCTCCTGAGTGGGACCCTGGAATGAGGGTACCCAAATAAAGCACCTTTGAAACACGCCCGGTGAGTGCCGCTATTTTTTTCTTTTTATGCTATTATTGATGTGATATATAGCGGGCACCCAGAGGCGGCCAGCAATGCCCACCTCGCATATACCCATATGAAAAAATAAGCACTTCTCCTAACTTAGCAGTGCCCAGTGAACAGGACTTTTTTTGATTATAGATAGATAAAGAAAGAGGCAGCACTCACCAGTATTGTGCAGCAGTGGTCTCTTTAATCCAGCGCATTTAAGGATTCATGACAGAGTGCAGGGAGGTGACCACGGAGGGCGGCCGACGACACCGTTTCGCAAAAAAATTGCTTCCATGGGTCCCGTAGAAGCAATTTTTTGCGAAACGGCGTTGTCGTCCGCCCTCCGTGGTCACCTCCCTGCACCCTGTCATGAATCCTTAAACACGCTGGATTAAAGAGACCACTGCTGCACAATATTGGTGAGTGCTGCCTCTTTCTTTATATACCCGCAAGAAAACTGCTCAGGAGGAACGTTTGTTGGTTAGAAAATCCGAAGCAAGCCCGTCTTCCACTGCAGCAAAGCTCCAACAGGCCTGGTCACCTCAAGTCCCTGTGTCATCTAGAACAGTTTGTAGGTTTCTGTCCTCCATGGTTGAATCAGTGCTCAGAAGCCAGCACTAAACAAAAGGCAAATAAAAAACTGCGTGGTATTTGCAAAGTCCCACAGCCTGCTAAACAGATAAACGCTGGAAAAGTGGCAGAAGGTTGATTTCTCTGATGAATCTTGAGTAGAATTACACCACAGCCCCCGCAAATACTGCAGGACACCTACTGGAGCCCGTATGGATCCATAATACTCCCAGAAAATAGTTAAATTTGGTGGTGGGAAGATCAAGGTCTGGGGTTACTTTCAGTATGGGGGTGTGCGAAACATTTGCAAGATGGAAGGCAATATCAATAGCCTAAAATATCAAGAAGTATTAACTACCTCTTATGTTCCAAATCATAAAAGGGGTCAAATTCTGCAGCAGGATAGTGCTCCATCTCATACATCCATCTCTACAACAAAGTTCCTCCAGGCAAAAAAGATCAAGGCGCTCAAGGACTGGCCAGCCCAGTCACCAGACATGAACATCATTGAGCATGTTTGGAGTAGGATAAAGAGGAAGCTTGGCAGCACCTCAAGACCGAAAAAATTTTTAACTGCCGTATACCAAATACTACTGACAAATAACTGTTGCCCCAAGAGGAACTATATTGCACACTGGGAGACTGATCTAGGTTATAAATTGTCCCATACCCAGCAACAATACATTTATAAAAAATCCCATGGCCCATGTGTGAAGGTCCAGGAAAATTCCTTTAAAATTGTAACGCGCAGGTATGTTACCCCCAAACAGACTTATCATTGGCAAGTGGGAAAATCTACTAACTGCTGGAGATACGGTAACCCTAAAGGTGACTATTTGCATATTTGGTGGTCTTGTCCAATAATCGGTGGTTTCTGGAAACAAGTGGGATCTTTTATACAAAAAGTGATTAAAAAAGCACCTAACCTGACACCTGAGACTGCCCTACTTAACTTTCCTCCCTGGCCGAATGATAAATGTAATTCTGACCTAGCACAAAACTGCATATCAGCAGCGAAATTACTGATATCACTATTTTGGAGGACACCAGAAATACCTACTATCGCACAATTACATGACAAACTAGACTCTCTTTACCGTGTTGCAGCAACAGTGGCATCCGTGGACATTAGGCAAAAGGCATTCAGAGAAATATGGAATCCGTGGATTCAATTTAGAAAAGAACCATGTGGATAAACAGAGCTAAAAAATACATCTGGAGATAAATTTTGGTATACGACTCTCCATAAATGCAGCTGAAATCCCAACTTCCCATCCCCAACTCTCCCTACCCAATCTACTCTCTCCTTCTTTCTCTCTTCCTTTTGGAACCTTTATTCTTTATACTTTCTCTAGGTATCTCAAATTGTACTTTTAGGATGACATAAAGATTCACAACTTATATAGTATTGCAATAGATTCATACTGACCAAAGGCTGCTCTCGAACACTACTGAAGAATATCGAAAGCTTCAAAACAGAAGCTATATTCCGTGGTCAGCCAATACATATACATTGATTGTAAACTAAAATCAAACTAGCTACCTACCTAAGTGTAAACTACGATTCCCTGTTAAACAAATTTGCTTTCTGTATTTCTATGTTGATACTGAACGTTACATGACTTGTTTCGCAATTATCTTTAAAATAAAAAGATATTTGAAAAGAAAAATAAAGAGGAAGCTTGGTAGACAAAACCAAAGAATCTAGATGAACTCTGGGAGGCATGTAAGACTGCATTATTTGCTATTCCTGATGTCTTCATTAATAAATTGTATGAATCATTGTTGAACCGCATGGATGCAGTCCTTCAAGCTCATGGAAGTCGCATAAAATATTAAATATGACTCTAATAGCACCAAAACTTCATTCAACTATGTTATTCAACATATATTTGTATTTTAAGGTAATAATTTGTTTAAAAATCACATTATTTTCTGTGGGCGACAAAACTTTTGTCTTGCCAAAATCTGACCATTCTGTGTTCATTAAATGATCAATATTTCAACATTGAGGCCAATTTATTTTCTTAACCTAAACCACATTTCGGAGGGTTTCAAAAGAGTAATTTATAAAACCAATGGATGAATTTAACGTCAGGTTATAAGCTTTTATTTACATAACATGGATAAGCGACATAACTTCTGTCAGGGAGTATAAATGAGGTCTTCATCGGGAGTAAAAGATAGTATATGATTACAAGAACAAAACAAAAACAATAGTGTGTCCAAATACATGAGACACAGCAAATCATGATATATCTTGATAATTTGTGTTGAAGAGAACAAAATACATATATCAGAAGAACACCATTCAGTCATCTGTCTAAGTTTCAACACTAAGTAAGGAGAACAAAAAAGGTTAAAGAAAAGAAAAAGAAGGTCAAAACAAGGTGAAATAATAAAGTGTCTAATTTTGTGAGAGATCTTAGGGTATGTGCCCACATAGTGGTTTAACGTCGGTTTAGCAGCGAAAACCGCCGGCTGTTTAGCATAGGTTTTATTTAAATTTATGTAAATCCTAAGCAGCGTTAGGACTTACAAGTAACCCTATGTAATTTATAAAACGCTGTGCACACATAGTGGGTTTATGTGAGTGCATCTGCCAGAGGTTGAGCGGTTTCCTAGCGGTTTAGGAGCATACAGCATGTCAATTCTTCTCAGCGGTTTTTGATCGTTTTCATGAACAAAATCCTCCATAGAAAACCGCCGGAAAAACTGACTGAAAAACGCTGTGCACAAGCTGAAAAAAACGCTGGGAAACCGCTGGAGACTTCAGAGCTCAGAACTCTAGGCTCCTGCAAATTTCCACCGGTTTACTGACGGTTTGAACGTCACTAAACCACTATGTGGGCACATACCCTTAGGGTACCTTTACACGCGGCTACATTTCTAGGGTGGCTACAGGTAACTTACTGGTTGCAGTGAAATCATGGAGAGATTATTCCATTTGTACACAGCAACAAGATAGAACCTTGTCTCCATGATTTCACTGCAACCAGTAAGTTACCTGTAGCCACCCTAGAAATGTAGCCGCGTGTAAAGGTACCCTTAGTGTGTTATAAATGATTACTGAGCGGCAGAACAGAGCAAAAGAGTATCAAGGAGTGAAGTGAACACCTTAAAAACAATGAGACTACTTTTGTAGGTTAACTGATTTAGAAATTTGGTATCACTGTAATCATAGTGACCTGAAGAATAAAGCCTCCTAATCACTTATACCTCAAGGTGAACAGTAAAAATAAATAAATAAATAAATAAATAAAACCAACTCTTCAACTGCTGTTGATTTGTTTATTCTGCTCTCCAAGATCACAGTTAGGCTCAGCTTATATTTATCCTTCGCTCTATGCTGAGTGCTTACATTGTGGTTTCCGAGTAAATCTCAGAAAAATGTGATTCAGACAAATTTCTCAATGGAATTCACTGGACTGAGGCAAATGGATTCACTTGAACTACTGTCTGACCTAAGATTCAGCAGTACCCATCTTTTTTCATGAGCATTCTGCAGCTTTATTAATGAATGAATCAGTTGTGGGTTTCACCTCAATCACATATTAGGAAGATGTAGATGGAAACCCTAATTTAAGTGCTCAGCATATAGCGCAGTATTAATGTAAACTTATAGGGACACTGTCAGGTCATTTTGCAGTATGATACTAATATTACCCTTGAATAGTGCCTGGGCAGACCTTTTAAAAACATGTAAAAACATTATTCTACCCTTTGTAGTTTCCATGTTATCAGCATTTTTAGACCCTGCAGGGAGCTCCTGAATTAGTCCTGTTCATTATAAGCAAGCAGGAATAGTCTGGCTGTGTTCTAAACTGTCATGTAATGATGCACTCCCTCTCAGCAGCTCTCTCCTCTCTCCTCCTTTTCTCTTAGTGCAGTGTCAGGTTTCAGTTTGCATAGGAGGTTCTGTTCTGTTGAGGACATGGAGAAAGAGAGATATTACAGGTCTTCCTTACCGGATTTAGACTCCATTTGTTTCTGTAAGCAGGAATCCTTGCTATCCTATGACAGATCCTTTGTTTTATTTAACCTCTTGGCTTTACTGCAAAGAGAGCAGAGAGGAGGATATAGCCCCCCCTACTGATGTCCTGTGCAGTAATGTGATGTGAATATGTGACATGAATATGCATCTTATGGTGATGGGTGGCTCATTCGCTGTGATTGACAGATTGACAGATGGAATGATTCTCTTTATTTGCAGTTTACAGAAGAAAGAAGGGAAATATAAATAAGAGAAATACTTCAATAGAGCGACCTTAGAATGAGGAGTTAAAAAATGATAGCAGTTACATATATGGATATTTGACCTGACAGATTTCCTTTATCCAAAATGTTCTGTACCCAAAATGCCACCAGTAGCATTCAACTCAACCCACAAAAAACAAGTTCCCTCTCAGGTCTGTCTTCTGTTAAGGGAAATAAAGGGGGTTTTCAAGTTACTGGTAGCACAAAGGCTTGCTTAACCCTAAAAATCAAGAAAAATAAGTACTCTCAAATGTCCCCTTCCCTTCTGAGCATCACAATGTAGCTAAGCCACAGTTAGAATCCTTTTGTTTAGCATTGTTGCAGTGAGGAAAGCCCACTTAATTTATGTGCGTGCCTCCGGAAGCAAAAGCTTGTACAATACAATGGATATTACAGTGTACTGGGCACTACAAGGGCTTTTGTGCAATTTTTTGTTCTTCAACATACACTGCATTTGACTCCCATTTGACTCGTATATCAAAATAAAGTTCCAATTGAAATTATGGGACATACAACTCCTACCTCTCCTTTTTTTACTATTTTATTAATTTATTTTCTATGCATATATATGTTCCATAACTTTACTTAGAATTTTATCTAGATATTTATTATCACACTTTATGTTTTTCCTTGTAGTAATGTTTACCATCTGTTATTAGGAACCATAGTCATTATAGACATCCTTTCTATCATTTCATATACACTTTGCTATGATTCAGTAATTAAGAAACTCCTGCTTAGTGCTGCAGTTGAGCCCTTAGTTCTCTTGTCATACTTATTGCATCTAGTTGTCTCCAAGACCACCTTCTATGTATTTTGTGCATGCCTACTGCTATTCCAGGAAAATGAACTTTTTATTATCACTGGTGACACAGTGGTACATATTCTTCTTTAGCGCATGCCTCTTCTTATCTACTATTCCTCGTTTTACTTTGGCACGTGGACTCCTTGACATGTTCCGGACAACGGTCGCCATCATAACGGATGTTGATACACTGGATTTTAGACTTCTAATTTATCCCCACAGCTAGTAATTATGTTTGAGCTTGTCCTTTTTAGATACATATACCATTTATTTTGAGTCATTTATTACATATCTTGCCCTTGAGGAAGCCACAACGTCCTGTGGCAATACTCGTGGGGTTTTTCCCATTACTCTCTCACTAAGATGTAAAATAGGCTCTGTACATTGAGTATTTTCTGTCTTTCTCATTTCATTTTTGATACTTGCTTCATTTACTGCACAACCTGTCATATGTAGGCTTTTTATTATAAACGTAGCCTAGAATATACCTTATTTGCATTATGCATTTGCTGCTCTTTTATTCCAGTGGTGGTCCGGCAGCAATTTATTTCTGTTTGAGGTTTTACACCTCCCATTCCAAATTAACTGCTCTCTGTATCCACTTATTCTTTAGCCTATTGGACTTTTTAAATTAGATATTTACCATGTCACTGTATTTTTGTCAGCCCTTAAAAGCACTTTATTATGAGCGCTTTTCAAATGTATATAGACTTTGGGCTTTTTTAAAGTGGAAACTCATTTCATTGAAAAAAAAACACATTACTGCACTGGTTGTTAATAATAGTTCACATGGAAGCTAAGATAATGCTTTTTCTGTGCTCTTTAGAAAACTGCATTTTTGGCTGTTCTGTGTGGGTGTTGCCAGCTTCCCTCAGTGTCTGCCAGCACTGTGTGTTTATTTCCACATTTTCTGAGAGGAGGCTAACAGGGAGCAGTGTGATGTGCTAGCAGAGAAGGGGTTAATAGAGATTTGACTGAGCTGTGGGGAGCCAGATAAGAGATCAGAATCTTGTGCAAAGGCTTGTGCACTGATCCTGAAATTCTGGCATTGCTTAGCAACTGTGCTGTAGACTAAAGTAATCTGATACATTGTTTTCTCACCAGCTGAAGTCAGGAGCTTTCATACAGTGTAGGCCATGCCCCCTCCCTTATATGGTTACATGCCCTGTATGTGTGAAGACGAATTTGACTGATAATGAACATATGTCTAATTCACACCCAGTGTAGTGGGGACACCTTGTGGAAGGTTTTTGAATGGTTTTCAACCAGATTACATTAATAAAGTATATTTCAAAGTTTATTAAAATCACTTACTCTAAATTATTATTAAATAAAAATGTAAACAGTGGCTATACTTTAAGTGTTTTATGTTTTTTGGCTCTTTGGTTATTTATTGAATGAAATAAAATGGTGACCAGAAAAATGCCCACAGGAAAATTGCCCACATGAAAAATGTCCACAGGAAAATTGCCCACAGGAAAAATGCCCACAGGAAAATTGCCCACAGGAAAAATGCCCACATGGAAAAATGCCCACACGGAAAATTGCCCACACGGAAAATTGCCCACATGGAAAATTACCCACACGGAAATTTGCCCACACAGCTATTTGCCCACATGGAAAATTGCCCACACGGAAAATTGCCCACACAGAAAATTGCTAATTGCAGTATCACAAAGTTTCAGATCTCTGATATTTGAGGTGCAAGGTGAGGATGTTCACCTGATATGTGAAAAATGCCCACAGACATGAATGCCAACAGGAAAACAGGGCTGGAGAATAATATAGAATTTTAGGTTATATGCTCTGCAAGACGAGGAATGGTATAGAGGTGTAAGTGAGATGCTTTGCAAGACTGCGGATGGTATAGAGGTGTAGGTGAGATACTCTGCAAAACGGGGATGGTATAGATGTGTAGGTGAGATGCTCTGCAAGACGGGGATGGTATAGAGGTGTAGGTGAGATACTCTGCAAAACGGGGATGGTATAGAGGTGTAGTTGAGATGCTCTGCAAGACGGGGATGGTATAGAGGTGTAGGTGAGATGCTCTGCAAGACGGGGATGGTATAGAGATGTATGTGAGATGCTCTGCAGAACTGTGGGATAGTATAGAAGTGTATATGAGATGCTCTGCAAGATTGGGAATGGTATAGAGGTGTAGGTGAGATGCTCTGCAGAACTGGGGGATAGTATAGAGGTGTAGGTGAGATGCTCCGCAAGATGGGGGATGGTAAAGAGGTGTAAGTGAGATGCTCTGCAGGGCAGGAGAATAACATAGAATTGTAGGTGAGATGCTTTACGGGTAGGATAATAAAGAATTATAGGTGAGATGCTCTGCAGGGCAGGGGGATAGTATAGAGGTATAGGTGAGGTGTCATGCAATACAAGGGAATAGAATAGAGGTGTAGGTGAGATGCTCTGCAGAACAGGGAACAGTATAGGTGTAAGGTGACATGCTCTGCAGGGCAGTGGGATAGTATAGAGGTATAGGTGAGGTGTCATGCAATACAAGGGAATAGTATAGAGGTGTAGGTGAGATGCTCTGCAGGGCAGTGGGATAGTATAGAGGTATAGGTGAGATGTCATGCAATACAAGGGAAAAGTATGGAGGTGTAGGTGAGATGCTCTGCAGGGCAGGGGGATAGTATAGAGGTATAGGTCACATGGATGTCACACTGATTGTAGCTGATGAAAAAATGCATAATTGCATCACACTGGTACCACAGTCGCATGACCATACGGAAAGCACTCGCGCGACTGTCAATCATCAAAATCCCTCTGATAATGCATACCTTAAGGCCGCGTTACACACAGCGATATCGCTAACGATATCTCTGCAATGTCACAGGTTTTGTGACGTTGCAGCGACATCGCTAGCGAAGTCGCTGCGAGTGACATGCAGCAGCAATCAACGGTGAGCTCGCTGATTGCTAGTCACTGATGAATGGCCGGGACCATTTTCCCATCGTTGGTCTCCCACTGTCCAGCATCCATCGGCATGTGTGACAGGGGCATTTGACCAGCGATCCTCATTCTGCACCAGAGACGTTGAGCGATCCCAGTGAGCGTCAGGAGACGTAGCATCGGTATGTGGATCACCCAGTGTGACTGCAGACCAGCGATCACATAGCGATGTTACAGCGATCCCGGCCAGGTGGGATTGCTGGTGGGATCGTTGAAACATCGCTATGTGTAACAGGGCCTTTAGTGTGCCTGTACCCTATAGGTGAGATGTTCTGCAGGCAGAAGAATGGTATAGAGTTATAGGTGAGATGCTGTGCAGCAAAGAAGAATGTCAGCGGAAATTGCCCACATAGAATTGCCCACTAAGATGATAATGTATTAGACCTGCAGTCCCATGTAACTACACAGATAATCCAGTGATACTCCTGTGAGTACAGATAGCAGTGATGGCTTCTCTGAATCTGCTGCTGGTTCGGTTCTGCTGTTTTGGGCTGGTGGGAGGGAGGAGTAAGGCAGAATCACTGAGAGATGACAGCAGACTGGATCTATCTATTGCAGATAATGACTGACTGCTACAAACCACAGATCTTCAGCATTTCTGCACTAGGTCAGCTGTAATTCACAAGATGATCACAGATCATGGGAATCCTCATCTTGCACCTCAAATATAAGAGATCTGAAACTTTGTGATGCTGCAAATGGCAGTTTTCTGTGTGGGCAATTTTCCATGTGGGCAGTTTTCTGTGTGGGCAATTTTCCGTTTGGGCTATTTTCCGTGTGGGCTATTTTCCATGTGGGCAATTTTCCATGTGGGCAATTTTCCATGTGGGCAATTTTCCGTTTGGGCTATTTTCCGTGTGGGCAATTTTCCATGTGGGCTATTTTCCATGTGGGCAATTTTCCATGTGGGCAGTTTTCTGTGTGGGCAATTTTCCATGTGGGCAATTTTCTGTGTGGGCAATTTTCCATGTGGGCAATTTTCCGTTTGGGCTATTTTCCATGTGGCAATTTTCCTGTGTGGGCAATTTTCCGTGTGGGCTATTTTCCATGTGGGCAATTTTCCGTGTGGGTCTATTTTCCATGTGGGCAATTTTCCTGTGGGCAATTTTCCATGTGGGCAATTTTCCATGTGGGCAATTTTCCATGTGGGCATTTTCCATGTGGGCTAATTTTCCATGTGGGCAATTTTCCATGTGGGCAATTTTCCATGTGGGCAATTTTCCGTGTGGGCAATTTTCCGTGTGGGCAATTTTCCTGTGGGCAATTTTCCATGTGGGCTATTTTCCATGTGGCAATTTCCGTGTGGCAAGTTGTTCAGGAACCGCTGGAAGATGTCAGCGAGATATCATTGTTGAGATGCTGGAGGAAGGGTGAGTCTGTAAAGTCAGATGACTAGGAACAACACGTGAATCCAGATAAAGCAAAGTGTTTAACAGCAGGCGCCATGAAGATATAGGTAAGTAATGCATTGACCAGAAGAGCAAGCACACATACATGGAAACATATCGAATTCATGTAGAAGTACATTTACAGCTGTGGCCAAAAGTATTGACACCCCTGCAATTCTGTCAGATAATATTCAGTTCCTTCCTGAAAATGATTGCAATCACAAATTCTTTGGTATTATTATCTTCGTTTAATTTGTCTTCAATGAAAAAACACAAAAGAGAATTACGCAAAAAGCAAAACATTGATCATTTCACACAAAACTCCAAAAATGGGCCAGACAAAAGTATTGGCACCCTCAGCCTAATACTTGGTCGCACAACCTTTAGCCAAAATAACTGCGATCAACCGCTTCCGGTAACCATCAATGAGTTTCTTACAATGCTCTGCTGGAATTTTAGACCATTCTTCTTTGACAAACTGCTCCAGGTCCCTGATATTTGAAGGGTGCCTTCTCCAAACTGCCATTTTTAGATTTCTCCACAGGTGTTCTATGGGATTCAGGTCTGGACTCATTGCTGGCCACATTAGAAGTCTCCAGTGCTTTCTCTCAAACCATTTTCTAGTGCTTTTCGAAGAGTGTTTTTGGTCATTGTCCTGCTGGAAGGCCCATGACCTCTGAGGGAGACCCAGCTTTCTCACCCTGGGCCCTACATTATGCTGAAAAATTTGTTGGTAGTCTTCAGACTTCATAATGCCATGCACACGGTCAAGCAGTCCAGTGCCAGAGGCAGCAAAGCAACCCCAAAACATCAGGGAACCTCCGCCATGTTTGACTCTGGGGACCGTGTTCTTTTCTTTGAATGCCTCTTTTTTTCTCCTGTAAACTCTATGTTGATGCCTTTGTCCAAAAAGGTCTACTTTTGTCTCATCTGACCAGAGAACATTCTTCCAAAACGTTTTAGGCTTTCTCACGTACGTTTTGGCAAACTCCAGCCTGGCTTTTTTATGTCTCGCGGTAAGAAGTGGGGTCTTCCTGGGTATCCTACCATACAGTTCCTTTTCATTCAGACGCCAACAGCTAGTACGGGTTGACACTGTTGTACCCTCAGACTGCAGGGCAGCTTGAACTAGTTTGGATGTTAGTCGAGGTTCTTTATCCACCATCCGCACAATCTTGCGTTGAAATCTCTCGTCAATTTTCTTTTTCAGTCCACATCTAGGGAGGGTAGCCACAGTGCCACGGGCTTTAAACTTCTTGATGTCACTGTGAACGGTAGACACAGGAACATTCAGGTCTTTGGAGATGGACTTGTAGCCTTGAGATTGCTCATGCTTCCTGACAATTTGGTTTCTCAAGTCCTCAGACAGTTCTTTGGTCTTCTTTCTTTTCTCCATGCTCAATGTGGTACACACAAGGACACAGGACAGAGGTTGAGTCAACTTTAATCCATGTCAACTGGCTGCAAGTGTGATTTAGTTATTGAAAAACACCTGTTAGGTGCCACAGGTAAGTTACAGGTGCTGTTAATTAGACAAATTAGAGAAGCATCACAGGATTTTTCTAACAGTACCAATACTTTTGTCCACCCCCTTTTTATGTTTGGTATGGAATTATATCCAATTTGGCTTTAGGACAATTCTTTTTGTGTTTTTTCAGTGAAGACAAATTAAATGAAGATAATAATAACAAAGAATTTGTGATTGCAATCATTTTCAGGAAGAAACTGAGTATTATCTGACAGAATTGCAGGGGTGTCAATACTTTTGGCCACAACTGTATAATTGAGTCTAGAAAAAAGGACAAAGTACAATTATTAGCATGACCAAATACCAAAAATTACCGTAATTATAGTAAAATTAAAATAGCATAATAAACAGTTAAATGAATAAACGAAAATGAAATAAAGAAAGCATTTACAACAATAGGCAGACCAGGATGAATATAGGATAGTCTACATATATGAGGACCCAGTGGAAGATACTGTATTTAAACAAAGGCCTAGAGATCATATTCTCTGTTTAGACCCTTGAAAAAAGTGATTGCAACTCATGTATCCACAAGACTTTTCTTCACTTGAATAAACAGACGTAATCGCTACCTCTATATGAGAAGGTTACCTGCTCTATGACCTGAAACCTTAATTGAGCAACTACATGTCCTCCTAATGTGACAAAGTGGTGGGGAATAGGTAACAGTGTATTTTTGCAACAGAACATATATACTAGTAATTGGCCCAAGATTGGGGACATATATTATATACCAGGAAGGATCCCAAGATGGAATATATATACATACCTGGAAGGGGCTCCGAATGGAGGATATTAGTACAGGATGGAAGATGTTACTACATAATGAAGGTGAATCAGGGCAAAACTTTATAGGATGTAGTACAAGGGCCCATATATGTGTCCAAATTTTGCACCAGGGCTGTATGGACTCTAGTTTCGCCATTGCCTCTCACATTAGGTATTTAGAGAAGAAAAGTAGTGCTAAATAGCTTCCCTATTGAAGAAAAGCCTCCCCACAGTATAATGCTAACACTAACATGTTTGGCAGTGGGGATTTTGGTTTTAGGGTGATGGGCGGCATAGTGGCTCAGTGGTTAGCACTGCAGCCTTGCAGCGTTGGTGTCCTGGATTTAAATTGAACCTGTCAGGTCGTTTATGGCCCCCTAGCTATCACTATCTGTACCTGCAGCTTCATAGTACTGTTCTAATCATCCCTGTCTGAGCTCATAGTTTAGTGCAAAAGGTGAAAAAAAGCATTTATACACTTACATTTCAGTCTACACTTTGGAGGAGGAAGACTGTCTGGCAGGATAATAGTTAACTCACTATTAACTTGCATGGCTAAAGGACCTATGTGATGTAACGATCATGTGACTATAGTGGGTAGAGCTAAGCGAGCAAACTCATATTATGTTATAGGGACTTAGCTCCGCCTACTGTAGTCACATGGTTATGACATTACGTCAGGTCTCCCAACATGTTCTAACATAAGGTTGAAATGTTAACTATTAACCTGCCAAACAGTCTCCCTCCTCCAAGCTGGGGACTGACTGCCTCATTACATAAGGAAATGTAAGTGTATAAATGCTTTTTTCACCTTTCACATTACACTATGAGCACAGACAGAGATGGTTAGACTGGTATTATAAAGGTACAGCTACAGACAATGATAGCTGGGGGCATAAACTAGCTGACAGGTTCCCTTTAAATCCCACCAGGGACAACATCAGCAAGGAGTTTCTATGTTCTCCCCATGTTTGTGTGGGTTTTCTCTGGGTTCTCTGGTTTCCTCCCTCATTTCATAGACATACTGATAGGATCTTTAGATTGTGAGCTCTAATTAGGACAGTGTTGGTATTGTATGTAAAATGCTGTGGAATTAATAGTGCTATATTGATAAAATTATTATTATTATTATTAGTTTTCCACCACAAAAATTACTTTGCATTTATACCTAAAGGTTCTACTTTGGTCTCAACTGACCAGAGTATCTTCCATATGCCATTTAGGGGGAGACAGCTAGCATGTGAAATAAGGTGCTCCGGCCAGATGAGACCAAAGTAGAACTGGGTCATAGGTTCACTTTCCAGCACAGTACAATTTTAGCATCTTCATGTGCAAAGCTGGTAGAAATATAACCGAAAAGATTTGCAGTTATAACCAGGGGCTGGCTGGTCCAGGGGGCAGGGGGGCAGATGCCCCCAGGCCAGTGGTTGAGCATCAGTTTTTGGACCTCCTGGCCATCTGTCATGTTGGTCTGGGACGCTGCTCTGCCCCTAAACCCCACTGCTTATGTGCCACCTCTGTGTGCTTGCCTCCCAGGCAGAAATGTGCCAGCCAGCCCTTGGTTATAACTCCAGTGAAAGGTGGTTCTACAAAGTATTGACTGAGGAGTGTTGAAAACAAATATTGCACTTTTCAGAATTATATTTTTTATATTTATATATAGAAAACCGTGCATCATTTCCTTAACCCTGCACAAATACTTGCTACTTAGTGTTGGTATATCACATAAAATCCCCATGAAGTAATTTAAAGCATAACCATTGTCTTAATTTTTATTTCATATATCAATTGTATACAAGAATATAAGAAACTTTGTAAATATATCTTATCAGACGAATTTGCTTCTCTCTCCCAGCTTAATTAGACATGATTAAAATTGTCAATTCTGAGGTCCAACCTGTGTTCACTGAAGATTTTCCCATTTCTGAGATAGGAGATGGCAGGTGTTGCTGATAAAATTCTATGTAGACAGAAGACTGGGGAGGGCAGAGATCCGCCTCTAGCTCCTCACTCTTCCTCAAGTTCCTTCTCCGATTGTCATAGAATCTCATAAAGTAACAGCTGCCATCTTCTATCTCAGTAATGGGAAAGTCTTCACTGAATACAGATTTTACCTCAGAATTGATCATTTTGATAATGATTGATTAATGCTAAAAAAGAAGCAAATTTGTCTGATTAGATATATGACAAAGTTGCTTATTTTCATGTGAACTAATAAGTATTAAAATGGCGGTTATGCTTTAAGTTTTTGGGCGTAATGTAAAAAAATGTGGAACTTCATAGGTACCGTGACCTCCCCAAAAGACTGCCGGCCCGGCTACTGAGTACCCAGGTCCTTACAACCATTGCAACTGACATCACAAACAGGATGTACGGACCCTGTTAACTGGATCCAGTGTGCCAGAAAGACTGTTTTAAAAGTCTGTGTAATGGAGATCGCCATATCATAACACCATGTGCAGGCCAAGAGGAGTGTCCAGCCCTCCCATTGTGGGCAGAGCCGGCCAGCAGCACCAAAACTGGTATCCGCCCTCACTATTGACTGTGACTGAGACTGTGTGTCCATCATTCAGGACAAACCGCCCCCTGATGTGCACGACAGAGCAGAGAGTGAAGACCGCCCATGAAAGGGCGGGAACGGACAACAGAGCAGCATGTGTGCTGAGAGAGGAAGGAAGCTGCACATGGTAGAGATTGCTTCAAAGACAACCGAAGAAGTGATGGCGGCTGATGGTAGAAAGCTACCGACCACGGAGGTCACCAAGGTGTCCCTGCCCGAATGCCTCTGGATCTCACAAGATCAATTGCCACCCATGGACCTGGGCCTCCTGAACATAAAGGTAGAGGAGCTTAGCCAGCAATTCTTCCAATTGCAAGCAGCAGAGTTCAGCAAGTGACAGAAGGCTCTACAGGAAAAGGCTGTCCGGCCACCAGCAGTGCAGATCCCTGAGTCTCAAGTCCTGGAGGAAACTGGTACAGGACCTGATACAACAACTAGAGGTAAAGCCGTTGCCCTGCCACCTCAGCCACCTTAGTTGGGACCCTGGATGCCCCTCCAAATTGTGGCAGGACTGCCAAAAGCCTGAAGATAGACTGGGAGAGTGGAGCAGCCCCGGGGGATAGGCTATCGACCCCCGTTAAAGCCTGAGTCCTCGTCAGTGCCCTGCATTCAACAGCTTTCTCGTCAGTAAAGAATCTGATAAGAACTGTATCCTCTCTGTCCTCCTGCTTCTTTCTGCGCCCTTTCAGGGCCACGAAGCTGGGCGACCACCACCTTGACCTCCCAAAAGACTTCCGGCCCGGCTACCAAGTATCCCAGGTCCTTACAACCATTGCATTTGGAGTGTAGGAGGAAATCGGAGAAAACACATGCAAATAAGGGGAAAACATACAAAGTCCTTGCTGATGTAGTTCTTGGTGTGATTTCAATCCAGGACCCCAGTGCTGAAAGAGCCACCATGCTGCCTACTGTCACAACATATTATAATCAAAATTATTCAGAGGTTGAAATTGTGGCTGATCAGTTGTGTGTGATGGGTGTTATGTATAAGAAATACTATCATCATTAATGATTGCTCAATGATGTTTGGTGCTATGATGGAAAACATTAAATATTCTATATAATTACATATTCATGCATTATAGCCTAGTATTCATTGGATAAAACTCATGTTTTATGCAATTTTAAATATCAATTTTTATTGTATGTAGATTTGGATAAAGTAAATGGAAAGTAAAATTACATGAACTCCTTATCTCTTGAGTCCAATGAAACTGTTTTTTTTTGTAAATATAACTGTCTCAAGGTTAAATGTTACAGTGATAAATAATGGGAAAGTAACATAGTACAATACAACAATATACACAATTCAAGGTTTATCAGCGAAGGTTGTCTAATGAATAAGTAAAACAACTTTTGTGTGAAGTAATGCAATTTTAAAGAATGCGGTTTAAGTTCCAAGGTTGAGTTAAACTGCAAGTCATCAATGTTAAACATAATAGATGATAGAAAACTATCTATCCAAGATAGAAATGCACTTAATGGTCCACACTATATACCGTACCTTAAAGGAAATATTACTCACCTCTCTTGCATTACCCTTCTAGCACTTTCTGCCTGCGTGTTTTGGTTGGGTTGGTAATCCATCAACATTAATTTAACCTCCAGTTGGGTAACATACTGAAATGTACATTTTTATATTACATCTCTACATATAAAATTAAAGCCACAAATAAACACAATTTTTTTCAAGAGCATAAGCATGGTAGACATTACAGGCCCTATTAGGTCCATGGCTTCTATTACAACTCAACAGCACTCCACACTGGTTTTAAGTTCTGTAGTGGGAAAACGGGTTCCTGTGGTGACCCCTCCTGTCTAATCAGTTATCTATTACGGTATGTTTGCTAGTAACCCACTTATTTAGGGGCTTAATTTTCATGATTGATGGTAGCTCCAACCTCAGCAATTATAGGCAGGAGTCAACTGGCCAGGAAGAATAAGTCAACTCTCTTTTGCTGCGACTTCTATGTAAATCTCACAGAGTGCCCTTACAGAATTCATCGTATCATTTAACTGATGCTTGGCCTTTAAAGCACCACTCTAGCATTTTTGACTGCTGGAGTGGTGCTTTATATGTAAGTTACCTGCCCGTAGTGTTATACTCACCTGCCACCATTTTCATCCGTATCCAGTCAATATCTTACACACTGACACCCTATCCACTGCACCAACTCACCTGTCCCCCTCCTACTGTCTCCCTCCCTACCCCCTTTAAACTGTGAGCCCTCGCGGACAGGATCCCCGGCCCCATTGTACCTGTATTACTATTTGTGATCTGTCATCGTTTGTCACCGTTTGTGGTCGTCGTCTTCGACCACTTGTCTATGTCAACCCTCTAAATTGTAAAGCGCTATGTATCCTTATAGCGCTATATAAATACTTATTAATAATAATAATAATAATAATATCTTGGGCAGTCTCTGGCAATTTGTGATCAGTACCAGTGTTTCAGGTCTCAACTCAATGTAACTCTATGGGAACCTCATTGTGGACATGTTTTGACTCTCACAGAGTTGTATTAGGCACTTGTAACTTAACTTCTGACTTTCGGCCAGTCAGAAATGATGTGCACTAGATGGCACCAAGGGACTGGAGTGGCACTGAAAAAAGGTGAAAACACTGGAGGATAAGTATAATACAGAGGTCTTAAATCTAAAGTGGTGAAATCCATCGGTGAAAAACAAACAAACTTTGGAGTGGCAGGTTATTAGTTAACATTTCAGTCGAATTTTATAAGATGCTGTATGGCCTGTGTGATGTCACGATCATGAGACTATAATAGGTGGACCTATACCTTCAAAGGCCATAATGATTTTGCTTGCTTAGCTTTGCCCACTATGGTCACATGATCAGGACATCACACAGGTCGTTTTCGCGAAAATTGTGTCACTGTCCAAATACAGTTAGGGCCAGAAATATTTGGACAGTAACACAATTTTCGCGAGTTGGGCTCTGCATGCCACCACATTGGATTTGAAATGAAACCTCTACAACAGAATTCAAGTGCAGATTGTAACGTTTAATTTGAAGGGTTAAACAAAAATATCTAATAGAAAATGTAGGAATTGTACACATTTCTTTACAAACACTCCACATTTTAGGAGGTCAAAAGTAATTGGACAAATAAACATAACCCAAACAAAATATTTTTATTTTCAATATTTTGTTGCGAATCCTTTGGAGGCAATCACTGCCTTAAGTCTGGAACCCATGGACATCACCAAACGCTGGGTTTCCTCCTTTTTAATGCTTTGCCAGGCCTTTACAGCCGCAGCCTTCAGGTCTTGCTTGTTTGTGGGTCTTTCCGTCTTAAGTCTGGATTTCAGCAAGTGAAATGCATGCTCAATTGGGTTAAGATCTGGTGATTGACTTGGCCATTGCAGAATGTTCCACTTTTTTGCACTTATGAACTCCTGGGTAGCTTTGGCTGTATGCTTGGGGTCATTGTCCATCTGTACTATGAAGCGCCGTCCAATCAACTTTGCAGCATTTGGCTGAATCTGGGCTGAAAGTACATCCCGGTACACTTCAGAATTCATCCGGCTACTCTTGTCTGCTGTTATGTCATCAATAAACACAAGTGACCCAGTGCCATTGAAAGCCATGCATGCCCATGCCATCACGTTGCCTCCACCATGTTTTACAGAGGATGTGGTGTGCCTTGGATCATGTGCCGTTCCCTTTCTTCTCCAAACTTTTTTCTTCCCATCATTCTGGCACAGGTTGATCTTTGTCTCATCTGTCCATAGAATACTTTTCCAGAACTGAGCTGGCTTCTTGAGGTGTTTTTCAGCAAATTTAACTCTGGCCTGTCTATTTTTGGAATTGATGAATGGTTTGCATCTAGATGTGAACCCTTTGTATTTACTGTCATGGAGTCTTCTCTTTACTGTTGACTTAGAGACAGATACACCTACTTCACTGAGAGTGTTCTGGACTTCAGTTGATGTTGTGAACGGGTTCTTCTTCACCAACTAAAGTATGCGGCGATCATCCACCACTGTTGTCATCTGTGGATGCCCAGGCCTTTTAGAGTTCCCAAGCTCACCAGTCAATTCCTTTTTTCTCAGAATGTACCCAACTGTTGATTTTGCTACTCCAAGCATGTCTGCTATCTCTCTGATGGATTTTTTCTTTTTTTTCAGCCTCAGGATGTTCTGCTTCACCTCAATTGAGAGTTCCTTTGACCGCATGTTGTCTGGTCACAGCAACAGCTTCCAAATGCAAAACCACACACCTGAAATCCACCCCTGACCTTTTAACTACTTCATTGATTACAGGTTAACGAGGGAGACCCCTTCAGAGTTAATTGCAGCCCTTAGAGTCCATTGTCCAATTACTTTTGGTCCCTTGAAAAAGAGGAGGCTATGCATTACAGAGCTATGATTCCTAAACCCTTTCTCCGATTTGGATGTGGAAACTCTCATATTACAGCTGGGAGTGTGCATTTTCAGCCCATATTATATATATAATTGTATTTCTGAATATGTTTTTGTAAACAGCTAAAATAACAAAACTTGTGTCACTGTCCAAATATTTCTGGCCCTAACTGTATTTCTGGCCCTAACTGTAGCTGACAGGTTCCCTTTAATGCTTTCTGTTGTTCCTGGATCAGCCTTGCACACATTGAGTAGCAGAGGAAATAGTCAATAATGGCTGTCAATCGGTTGTGATAGTGGAGGTCATCTGAACTACACATGAGACTTCCTCCCTTCCTGTCTGCTCTTGTGCTCAACACATACGCAAATACAAGGGATTCTGTTACTTGTATCCACTTGTTTAGGGTTTCACGAGTGGTTGTCGCTGGGGAAGGATTGACACTGGAAGCCCCCAAGGCTGCAAGTCACCAGGTCCAGACCGCAGTGGAAACTGACAGGACACAGAGATTTCTGAAACAGTCTTTTACTGAATAGTTTCCACAGTTCCTTAGTAACAACATTATAAGCGACATAGCGTGCACTTACCATAACCAGAATTTTCATTTCACAGCAGAGCATCATATTCAGGTCAAGTCCCCATAGAGTTGTTCTCAATCTTTCTGGACCTGTGACCTCTATCACAACCTAGATCAACACAAGAGTACAGTCTATGACAGTCATCTTCCTATTTAGTGGGCCCATGTCTCCTTTATTCATGTAGTACATTGGGGCAGGAATGAGGAAGCAGGCTACCAGATGCCTCCAGGTGAGCCTGGTCCTAATTCCTGCCCTAGTGTACCATGTAAGGGCAGGAGACATGGGCACACTGAATAGAAAGGTGACTATCATAGACTGTGCTGTTGTGTTGATTTAGTTTGTGATGGAGGTCACAGGTCCAGAAAGATTTGGACATCTCTTATCTCCACAGGAGGGGGGCTAAGGGACATGCCATAGTGCCAGTGAAGAGCCTTAAGCTTGCATTGTGGCGCCCCTCTGGCTAGGCACCACAGTGAGGCATTGCAATCTGACAACCAATGTGATATCTCTGTAAGTTGTCAGTTCAGGGTTTAACCTATGGAGTCTGTTCGTACACACACTTAGGACTAGGCCACTTAGAATAGGGGGGACCAGTAATTTTGTAATTTAGTAGGTCCCAAAAGCCTAGGTGAGAGTAGGGAAGGTGAGTGACAGTTTAGATCAGACAGTGCTGGGAAGGCAGTCAGGAAGGACAGGCCAGACAGCACAGCCGACATCCGAGGGATTCCCATCTTTAAGTGGGGGCCCAGGACAGCAGGCAATGGACCAGGACTGGCTGGAGCCGGCTGGTCACGTTGGGGGAAACACCGACAGTGCGGGTAGCCGAGGCGGTCAGTAGTTCACCTCTGACCGCAGACCGACAAGCTGCGGGCCCATAGTAACCGGGTTGCCGACAGCACCACAAGGACATCTCACCCCTCAGGACTGAAACCGGTTGAAGTCACTAGTTGTTGCGGACTTAATTCCGGTGGCGGGAGAAATTCTGCGCTCCTGCTGCTCCCATCTGTACCGGTGAGGGACCAACCTGATAGGCTAGTGACAGACCGAAGGATTGGTGGGAGAGCGCTGTGAAGGTGGTAGAGACTGGGAAGAATAGAGTTAACCCCGAAAGACAAAGAGAGAAAACATCTAGAGACTCCATAAGGGGGACCCTGAACCGGCAACATCCACCCGGTAAGCCAAACTGTACCGTGGTCCATTTTACCATCTGCCGATACTCAGTAAAGTGGAGTCAAACTTGAACTGGACTCTATGGTTCTTTCTGCCGGTGCCCGGAGGGCTCCAACACCAGCACAAGCAGCTCACCAGAGGGGTAAGAACTACCACTACAACTCCCCTCATCCTCATCAGTCACCGCTGCCCTGAGGTAATAGTTCCACCTGTGGGGAGCTGGACCACTCTCTGCTGCACCCACCATCACCTCAGCGGACGGCTTGCAGCGCCGGTACCTATATTACTGAGATCCACAGGTGGCGTCACGTTCCCCTCTAAATATTCCCTCCCCACCATCTAACAAATAACAGCCAGGGCACGGAACCGGGACCCCGACCACCGGTGATCCCCCATCCAAGGAGCCATCATTCCCGGTATCCAAGTACCCCTAGCCTTGGGCTCATCAGTATTAACCAGAAAGGATCCGGCCAGGGAAAGTCGCACTTTATCATACACCAGTGATGATAATTCTATGCCTTGATGGCTAAGGGGTGTGGCCATATGTCCATATTCTGTATCCTTCAATAAAGGACCACTCATCTGAGGGTAGGTTTCTAGATCTCCAGTTGTTCCCATTAACACTCAAGAATTGCCCTATATTACTCTAGTCTCAATGTTGTGGTTGCCACGTGCTACCTAATGTAACTTTGACACCTGTTGGACTAGTACCTTGATACTAGCCACTAGTAGATTCCTATTTGATGGATTCTAGAGGAAAACTGTCTCTTACCCTGAAGAGTAACTAATTTCCTTGTAGGATAGTCCCAACACTTAAAGTGTAACCACCAATTAAATTATTATTTAATAATAATGTAGAACAAGTGATTATAATACATTTTCAAATATACTTCATAAGTGAAATCTGAAAGAATATCTTTCATAAACTTACCACAAGATGTCCCCACTAGGCTGTGTCTGAAGCAGACATATGCTCATTCTGAGTGAGATCCATCTTCAAGCTCCACACACTGAATACAGCCATATAACCATATAAGGGTGGAGGGGGCAGGGCCTACACAGGGTTCTCAGCTATTATGTGTATCACATTACCTCAGGGACAGGGAGCTCCAGGCTGACAGCACAAAGCTGCTGTGATATTATCTCCTGCATTCACATTACTCTGCTCCATGATATTAGTGAGGAGCTGTGTGGAAGCCATCAGCTGTTAGTAAGAGCAGAGTGATCTGAATACAGGAGATAAAATCACAGCCTGACAAGCTCCCTTTTTCTGAGATAAACTGATTATACACCAATCACCTGTACACAGTCAGGCACCGCCCTCCACTCTTATATGTCAGGATTAGAAACACCATAGGGGGGGGGGACATCCTCTAGAAGGTTTTTGTAAGCTTTTCTTCCAGATTTCTCTTATGGAGTATATTTGAAAGTTTATTAAAATCACTTGCTCTACATTATTATTAGATAAAAATGTTAACGACGGTTACACTTTAACAGTTACTATCCCTGTGATCTGTTTCCAGGCACACTTAATTTTCACCTATATAAACATTCTAATACCTTAGCAACACTGCTATGCTTTAGCCTAACACACACACATTATATTATCAACTATGCTAATTTGATACATTACTATACCTTACATTATACTTATAAACAGTGCTCTGCATTAGATATAACGTTACCTTAGAACTATAGAAGTGCCATACATTATATTTTATATATAACACTACACATTATACAGTATTATTCCTACCACAATGCATTATAATTATCTACATGTTAAATGTTACATTACATTACAGTTCACATAATGCAATATTCTCAAAGACACATGACACAATTTACACTATAAAAGAGCAGTAGGATTGGTGTCTTCAGGAAGAAACACGACTTTCAGTCCACCTCCTTACACTTGTATTCAATGCCATCAGCCATTTTTAGAATCGGCACAGAAAAAGAGTTAGAGTACCGTCACACTAGGTGACATTGCCGGCGATTTCGGTAGCGATGCAGAGGCGTGGCCTATCGCCGCCGACATCGCCGATGCGTCGCCTAGTGTGACGCGGCGATAATGAGGCGAAATATTGCCTCAGAATGATCGCCAGGTTTCACAGCAGTGTTGTGAAACCTGGCGATCAGAATAGGGCGATCAGGCAGGTTTAACATTGCGGGTTATCAGTCGCTGGGTTCTTGGGCAACCCAGCGAGCGGTCGCCGACGCTACTTGCCGGTGAGTTGCCACGTGTGACATCTCACCGGCGATGTTGGCGGGGATGCGCGCACCCGTGATTCCCCGCTGACATCGGCGGCGAGGTGGCACCGTGTAATGGGCCCCTCAGGAAGGTGGTGACACGCATAAATAATGTGACTTCTGTCAATTTCCGAGTTACGCATGTGATCACAGTTTAGAATTGCTAATCCATGGGCGGTAGTAGACCTCAATTTGCAGCAGCAGTATAGAGATCAATAATGAGAGTAATTGGAATTTCCTGTATCAGATTATAGCTGGTAAGAATATTTTTGAAATCCAGATTGAAAGTGACAAACTCATTTAACCAGTCAGTACATTATTTTGGCAACTTGAAGCCATATTTCAGAGGTCAAAAATTTCTACGTATGACATTTTTGTAAAAGGAATTTGTCACCAGCTTTTGCTACTGGTGATGAGCGAGTGCAATCATTACTATTCGCTACTCACGCAGATAGTACAGTGTGATACTCGTTACTCGATAATTAACGCTAGTGCTCGTGAGTCATATGTCGATTGTTATCAATCTGGCACATATTGCCGCTTGCCTTCAGTATACAAAGGGAGTCAGCACCCCAGTGAGTGCAGATTGAATGTTAGGATCTCTCTGGGGGGCACAGCAAGGTGCTTTATGCAGTGAAAACTCAAAAAAGACCACCCTCCCACCCTGTCCTGGAAATGCTAGTTATATGGCCGGATTTGTGTGTGCGGAACCTATCACTAATTGACTAACATTGGTCTCGCTATTCAGGTGAGTATGTGAGTATTACAAAGTACTCATTATGAGTATAGCGATTACGAATATTTCGATACTTGCTCATCGCTATTTGCTATCTCATCTGATAACAGCATAATGTGAGAAAAGAGACCCTGATTTCATCAATGTATCACTTAGTTTACTGGGTGCAGCAGTTATGACACAATCAGAGTTCTTACATATAGCAGAGCACAGAAAGTTAATGCCACGCATACCACAGCTTCCTGGGTACATCTAATATATAAAGCTGAATGTGTGTATGTGTGTGTGTGTGTCTGTTCGGGATTGGGATCTACACCGTCGCAACTACAACCACAAAATTTTGCACGGTCACACGTCTGGACCCCGAGAGCGTCATAGGCTATGTTGTGTCTATTAGAATCACTGCACACATACACTTAAGGAGTTTTTTTGCTTGTTGGTGAAATTTATTGAAACAAGTGCTCTTAAAGTGATTGCGACGGAATGACGTTTCGGTCATTCAAGACCTTGATCACATAAGTCGCTGAAAAAAACAGAGATATATACAATCAGGTGCTGTTGTTACATATATTACATATATACATTATATTTACAGCATAAAATACATGTAAAGTCTAGTATATCCATGTCTGACATCTGGTGATGCTCATAGGAGAAATGCCAAGACTATGGTAAATATGAGAGTATGACTATACAAGTACTGAGAGTGAGATAGGAGGGCACAGATGGTTGCATCATTATTCAAAGTCAATAGTCATGTGTGGAGAAGATATTGAAGCATAAAATAACAAGAGAACATGCCTACCCTTGAGCTATGTTGTGGTTCATGAAGGATGTGGTCCTTATGATCAGTATAGGAACAGCGGGTATGCCTGGATAGAGGGATTTGTATGTTTAGATTAGAAGGGGAGAAAGAATTAATGATGGTGGAAGAATAGGGTGGTATAGTTACTTATCATGCTTGGACTGTGGGGTTTGTTATGTATTTTAAGGTTAAATGTAACACTTAAGGCCGCGATGTTACACTGAGATTCAACTAGTGTGAGGCAATGGTTTAACAACATTGAATACTATATAACCAGTGTTGTAGTCAATACAAGTTAAAGTACATTATGTATGGGCCATAAAGATGTTACTGAGTCTGGATGCTAGTATGTCAAAGATCTGATGATATATATGATATATGTTGGGTATTAGTGAGTACAGTATATATGTTGATAGACATTGTGATCACATAATACATCAGAAAAAAACAAGTAGGAGTCCAAACTTAAAAATAAGATAAAAGAAATCAAAGAGAGAGAAAGGAAACTTATGGCCAAAATACTAATGCTATGCTTTTTGTCCTTACCAGGGAGTTATGTTGTGCCCTGTTATTTGTATAGATTAGGTGACCTAGGGAAGAATGTCAATTGTTAGTTATGCCACTCTATTTCACGGTTGAGACCCCTAGGCGCTAGGGTGTCGAGTGTGTAAATCCAATAAGTTTCTCGCTCTTTCAGAAGTTTGATATGATTACCCCCTCTTCTGGGTCTATGTACCTTTTCTAACACTTGGAAGTGTAGTTGAGAGATGTTGTGTCTAGCTTCTTTGAAGTGGGCCGGTAGAGGTAGCCAGGTGTATTCACATCTGATGGCAGATTTATGGCTAGAGATCCTCCTCCTGATTGCCTGGGTTGTTTCCCCTACATACAGCAGTCCACAAGGGCACTTGATCACATAGACCACAAAATTTTGGGTGACAGCTGTTATATAGGAGGAGACTATTGACATCTGTAGGCTTTGTAAAAATGTCTGTAGTAAGATATCCCCGGTCATCTTTTGATACTCTTGTGTCCAAGAAGCTGATGTTATTGGTGTCATGGGATAGTGTGAATTTGAGTTCAGGTCTGATCTGATTGATGGAGTTAAAGAAGTCAAAGAGGCTGTCCTGGGGGCCATGCCATATGCAGAAAATGTCGTCAATGTATCTGTACCATACGAGAGCTTGCTGCTGGAAGGTGTTATTGGGGTATATATGGTCTCTCTCGAACCTATCCATGTAGAGATTTGCATATGCGGGGGCTACATTCGAGCCCATCGCGGTACCCCGTATCTGTACATAAAAATCATCTTCAAAAAGAAAATAATTTTCACGTAGTACCAGGTTAAGTAGATCAATACATAGGTTACTTTGGTTGGTATTGGTGTTGGCCTCCTGTAGGGTAAGGGAAACTGCCTCTATACCTTTTATTAATCATGTTTCATCGGTTTTGGAGAGGTTCTATACCAAGTATACACTTGCACCAATATACTGCTTTTCTTATAAATGCTTTTATTAATACATCAAGAGTAAAATTGCAGATATAAAGTGCTCAATTCATATTAAAAATCTTAGAATTACATGGAAATGGATGAGAGGACATGGAGGGGTTAAAGTCCTACTCCATACACAGTAAGACAGGACATGGTAGTTTTTTTCAAACACAGATTCTGTGATACAGAGACATGCATAATTAGATTTTAGGGCTTTCACCCATAGTATATAGAAGTTCCTAGTTTATAGTCCCTTCTCAATATACCATTTACTAATCCATGGCTCAATCAAATTCATTGTCTAGATACATATCACATACATCATAGTTTCATGCTTACCCATGCCTAGTACTTGTGTGCCTGGATGACCTCTAGGGGACGCCACAATTTATCACCACTTCATAAACAGGCAATTGCCTCACTTCAAAATAACAAAAATATCATTATAAAACCAGCGGATAAGGGTGGAGCAATCGTGGTTATGAATAAGACTCAGTACATCCAGGAGATTAGGAGACAGCTGACTGACACCTTGACCTATAAACGCGTCCTGACTGACCCTACATTCTCCATACGTAGTAAAATAGAGAACATCACAAACGAATATATAAGAAATGGGACGATTGATACCAAGACCAAAACATTCCTATCTAACGTACATCCAATCACCCCCGTCATATACATACTTCCCAAAATCCACAAGGACCTCCATAATCCACCAGGACGCCCTATTGTGGCCTCCACCGACTCTATCCTAAGCCCGCTGTCTGTATTTTTAGAAAAACTCTTGACTCCACATGCCCACAGGACCAGATCATTCCTCCTAGACACTAGCTCCTTTCTAAAAAAAACTGAAGGATCTGGGACCCATTCCACCTAACAGTATCCTGTGTACATTGGATGTTAACAGTTTATACACCTCTATTGAACATGACAAAGGTATAGAGGCAGTTTCCCTTACCCTACAGGAGGCCAACACCAATACCAACCAAAGTAACCTATGTATTGATCTACTTAACCTGGTACTACGTGAAAATTATTTTCTTTTTGAAGATGATTTTTATGTACAGATACCGGGTACCACGATGGGCTCGAATGTAGCCCCCGCATATGCAAATCTCTACATGGATAGGTTCGAGAGAGACCATATATACCCCAATAACACCTTCCAGCAGCAAGCTCTCGTATGGTACAGATACATTGACGACATTTTCTGCATATGGCATGGCCCCCAGGACAGCCTCCTTGACTTCTTTAACTCCATCAATCAGATCAGACCTGAACTCAAATTCACACTATTCCATGACACCAATAACATCAGCTTCTTGGACACAAGAGTATCAAAAGATGACCGGGGATATCTTACTACAGACATTTTTACAAAGCCTACAGATGTCAATAGTCTCCTCCTATATAACAGCTGTCACCCAAAAGCAACTAGAAATAGCTTGCCAAGATCACAGTTTAAGAGAGTCAATAGAATTGTCTCCGACCCCACAACTAGAGACACACGTCTAACTGAAATGTCCAATAAGTTCGCTAGTCGAAATTACCCGAAAAAACTACTCACTGATGAACTACATAGAGCCTGCACCGATACTACACCACCCAGTGACATGACGAAACCTGTGAGGCTTCCCTTTGTCCATTACCACCATCCCTCCATACTAAGGGTACATAATTTGATCCGCAAACACTGGCCACTACTGACAAGATCATACCCCAGTGTCGAGTCATTCAAAACCCCCCCCCTGATGTGCCTGCGGAGACCCCCAAACATACGGGACAGATTGGTACGAGCAGACATAGGGACTAAGGAAACCATCCATTCATGCACCCTCACAGGTCAAAGGAGGACAGGTACTTATCCCTGTCTAAGCTGTATGTCATGCTCAAACGTCATCAAAGGCAATGAAGTCACACACCCCCGGACAGGCAAATCCTACCCCATAAAGGACTTCTACACTTGTGATTCCAATTTTGTGGTCTATGTGATCAAGTGCCCTTGTGGACTGCTGTATGTAGGGGAAACAACCCAGGCAATCAGGAGGAGGATCTCTAGCCATAAATCTGCCATCAGATGTGAATACACCTGGCTACCTCTACCGGCCCACTTCAAAGAAGCTAGACACAACATCTCTCAACTACACTTCCAAGTGTTAGAAAAGGTACATAGACCCAGAAGAGGGGGTAATCATATCAAACTTCTGAAAGAGCGAGAAACTTATTGGATTTACACACTCGACACCCTAGCGCCTAGGGGTCTCAACCATGAAATAGAGTGGCATAACTAACAATTGACATTCTTCCCTAGGTCACCTAATCTATACAAATAACAGGGCACAACATAACTCCCTGGTAAGGACAAAAAGCATAGCATTAGTATTTTGGCCATAAGTTTCCTTTCTCTCTCTTTGATTTCTTTTATCTTATTTTTAAGTTTGGACTCCTACTTGTTTTTTTCTGATGTATTATGTGATCACAATGTCTATCAACATATATACTGTACTCACCAATACCCAACATATATCATATATATCATCAGATCTTTGACATACTAGCATCCAGACTCAGTAACATCTTTATGGCCCATACATAATGTACTTTAACTTGTATTGACTACAACACTGGTTATATAGTATTCAATGTTGTTAAACCATTGCCTCACACTAGTTGAATCTCAGTGTAACATCGCGGCCTTAAGTGTTACATTTAACCTTAAAATACATAACAAACCCCACAGTCTGACCACTGTTACCTTGTAACACATTGGGGTCACATCCCTAATAAACCGCTATCCTCTTAACAACATTGCCCTTAAGATTATACTATGATAAACTATGTGGTGTATCATCACACTGTCATGTGACCCGAAGTGATCACATGACTTCTATAAACCTAGCTACCAACCAAAAACATGGCCGCCGCATAAGCCTGACACTTCATCTGAGCATGTGCGGTGATGTCACATCCTGTCCTGAGATCAGCAATCATCATTTCCTGTCACATGGGCAGAACAGAATAAAAAGGAGCGATACACACCGCCCCTTGTCACTCCTCCTTGCTACAACTGAGTGTGAACACACTCCACCGCCGTGCCACCACCGTGAGTGAGCCATGATGATCTGGTCAATTAAGTTAAGTACATTTTTCTCCGCACATTGACACAAGCTAATGTTTATGCAATTTACCTCCACAGCCACATAGAGCGACCGCTCTGACCCTGGCTAATCTAAAGGCATTAGTGACCATTACCCTGTACAGGACAGCCCTCAGTTCAGAACTACTAAGGGTAAATGCCTATAACTTTATCATTTTCACCAATGGGGATTGAACTAGATCTTTCTAGAAGGTTCTATGACATCACAAGGGGTTTTAAATACACACTATGGCTATTAGGCACGTATAATTAGCAAACTCTTATCACCATGCATGATAAGTAACTATACCACCCTATTCCTCCACCATCATTAATTCCTTCTCCCCTTCTAATCTAAACATACAAATCCCTCTATCCAGGCATACCCGCTGTTCCTATACTGATCATAAGGACCACATCCTTCATGAACCACAACATAGCTCAAGGGTAGGCATGTTCTCTTGTTATTTTATGCTTCAATATCTTCTCCACACATGACTATTGACTTTGAATAATGATGCAACCATCTGTGCCCTCCTATCTCACTCTCAGTACTTGTATAGTCATACTCTCATATTTACCATAGTCTTGGCATTTCTCCTATGAGCATCACCAGATGTCAGACATGGATATACTAGACTTTACATGTATTTTATGCTGTAAATATAATGTATATATGTAATATATGTAACAACAGCACCTGATTGTATATATCTCTGTTTTTTTCAGCGACTTATGTGATCAAGGTCTTGAATGACCGAAACGTCATTCTGTCGCAATCACTATAAGAGCACTTGTTTCAATAAATTTCACCAACAATCAAAAAAACTCCTTAAGTGTATGTGTGCAGTGATTCTAATAGACATTTATGTGGGACTTACGAGCCTCCTTCACTAGCACCATACCCCCACACCTATCGTGTGCTAGCCATTGAATCTCATACTATAGGCTATGTTGTGAGGCGAAATTTTAACCCCGCGCGTTCCAATTCACTAAACAATTTTGGCCCTATCTACATAATGGAGAGAAAGTGACAGTTACCAGTTGACAGTTGTGAATGAGAGGGGCTTAAAGACAGCACCAAAGACTAAGGGTGCCGTCACGCGCATCAATTTAGTGAACGATATTGTTAGCGATCACATGCACGCTCGATCGCTAACAATATCGTTCAGATCGCTGGTGAGCTGTCACACAGACAGACTCACCAGCGATCAATGGACCAGAGACATCGTGGAAACGATTTAAATATCGTTTCCACGATGTCTTGCTCCCGCTGCCAGCCTGCGGTAAGCGGGAGCAGGCTGGTCTCCAAGGTAAACTGCGGGTATCTAGGCAGCGTGCGCTGCCTAGATACTCGATATGTACCTTAGCTACCAGCCTCCTCCACTCACCGGCTGGTATCTAAGGTACACAGCGGGTAACTAGAGTCCCTAGTTACCCGCTGTGTACCTTAGATACCAGACGGTGAGCGGAGGAGGCTAGTAACTAAGGTATACATCGAGCACCTAGGCAGCGCGCGCTGCCTAGATACCCGCAGTTTACCTTGGATACCAGCTCCCAGCGCTTGTGAGAGGCGCTGGGAGCTGGCTTATCGGTCGTCTGCCGGTGTCACACGCAGCGATGCTGCGTGTCCACCGGCCGACCAACGACAGATTTGTGAACATGTTCACAAATCTGCGATCTAACAATCAAGCGATTTTACATTGTAAAATCGCTTGATTACACACAGCGACGCACAGACGATATCGCTTAAGCGATCAAAAAAGGAGATCGCTCAAGCGATATCGTTCTGAAAATTGAAGCATGTGACGTGGCCCTAACAGCATATACCAGCATATAGTCACTAAGGTGGGGCCCTGACATGGAATATTCACCACGCACGGGGACATGTATACACACACCACATGCACACAAAGAGTAACAGCTAAGGTGAAGCCCCAACATTGGATACTCAACATACACCACACAGACACCCCCCCACAGGGACACACACACATACACACCCTATAGGGACACATGCACCCACCCCACAGGGACACACACACCACAGGGACATACACACATACACACCCCACATGGACACAGAGACACACACACACCACAGGAACACACAGACCTCATAGGGATGGACAACCACCACAGAGACACCCCCCCCCCACAAGGACACACACCACAGGGACACCCCTCCCCTCCAAAAGGACACACACCATAGGGACCACCCCACACAGACACACACCACTGGGACACACACACACCCCAGGGACACACACACCCCAGGGACACAAACACCACACAGATGTGCACAAATCACCTCACACAACTCGCCTCATACGTCTGGTATCTTTAATTTCCAAAAATAAACATCTGATTAAAAACAGACAATGTGCAACACATGTGCCATATAGGAAATTAAGGCAGATGTCAGTCACATGAACTGTCTTTTATGTGTATGTGTGAGCTAATATATACTGCCCGGCCGGAGGGACGGTTTACTGTCGGCTGGAGATTTATTAGCAACCAATCACAGCTCAGCTTCTATTTTCTACAGGTCATTAATATGACATATTCAAATTCTATTTTGTTATAGCTAACAGCAGTTATTTATTAACCCGGGCATAGCCAGGTAGTACAGCTAGTTCGTTATAATAAGTGAGCTGCTTTAAAGAGGAGAGGATGTGATTGGTTCAGCAGAGAGATGAGCTGCAGTACCAGCAGTGATCATTTCCTGGTGATAAAATTTTTGTAAGTAAACAAGTGACACTGCTGAAATTTGTGTCTTATCCTCTATCTCCAGATGTCTTTATATTACATGGCAAACACCTGTTGATAAACACCTACTGATAGTTTCCCTTTAAGAATTGTTATTTAGGCATTCATAATCCAAGATATGACCTAAAACTCTTTTTATGGTCAGGAGATATAAAGAAAGAAAATAATTTTTAGACTTTGCTAAAACAAGGAACAAAATAGCAAAAGGGTTATGGGTCCTTGTCAAGTTGAAGGCATACTATCATATGAAAGACACAATTTTATCACTACAGACATCTTGACGGGTATTGGATTTGTTTACCATTTGCATACATTTAGGCCGGCTTCACACCATTTTTTTATGGGTCAGGGGCTGTCCGGTGTGAACTGGACAGCTCCGGACCCGATTTTGGACATAATGCAGCCCTTATGGTGCCCGAAAGGGCCGGATAGCAGTGATTTGCCATCCGATTTTGTTCCTGTCCGGCAGCATCAGGATGCATTTGATTTTTGCCCCGGACACAAAATTGGAGCTTGCAGCACCGGTGCCAAATAGCATGGGAGTCTATGGGCGCCGGATCGCATCGGATCCGACAGAAAATCGGATCCAGCTGCCGAACACTGGGTGCTGAAGTTCAGCAGTGCCCAGCACTGAACTTCAGCACCTGGAGAGCTCCCAGCTGAGATTTCAGAACCACGGTTAGCTCCCGCTAGCCGCGGTTTTGAAATTTCAGCAAGGGACAGCTCCTGCAGCTGCGGACTGCCGATTCCAGCAGAAAACAGGACCGGAGGGCATATTTGCCCTCCGGTTCTGTTCTGTCCGTAGCTGTCAGGCTGTGTCCAATGCATCCAGCAAATCACCAGACACAGCCTGACAGCTCAAGACCGTGGTGTGAAGCCGGCCTTATAGAAAATAATGCACCAACGGCTTAAAAAAAAACAGGTGTATCATTTTGTATCTTTTGCTTAATTCTTCATGCTATTTGGCAGCCAGGAAAATGAAGGTAGCATAGTATTAAAAAAAAATATCTAGAAATCTAATATACTTATTATCATCAGTTAATGGGATTTGTCAGGATCTGTTACCCAATGGATACATCATAACTGGTGGGGCTGCAGTAATAATACAGGCCATAACATGACAGTTGATTTTTTATCCATATGTCTTTTCACATTACTCTTCAAACATTGCTTGAGACTTGAGATGAGAAAACTCGAATTTGCTAGCTCCTACAAGTTTTCTCAATAATTTGATTTGTAACATGCATTTGTGAGAATCTCATAATTAAAAAATCACAAATTTCCTGGAAAATATATGTAGAACACGGTGAGTTCCCTTCAGGGTTAATTTAATATGTTTTGAGTTTAGTAACGCAATCACAGAGTTATGTCCAAGTGATTTCAATCGATCTGGCTAAGGGAAGATGCATGGTAACCAGTGGTAACCAACAGCATATTTAAAGAGGACCTGTCACCCACTGGTGCTTTCAAAAGTGACAGCACCACTGAATGCAGCGTGTATGCTGCATTTAAGGAAGCTATCTACTCCGAAAAAACACTTTGCAAACTGTACAGTTAAGAGGGTCCCATGGGACCGATCTGATTAAGAGGTCATCGCCGCTGGCACAGACTTCCCGCCTCCTCCTTGTGTGTTCCGCCCCCTTCTTTGTGTCTGCCGCCGCCTCCTCTTCTTCTGGGTTTGCCCTCCTCTTCTGGTCCTGCTCCTTCTGACGTCAAGCAGGCGCACAGCAGTTGAGTGAGAGGGTCCCGGTGGCTGTATGCAGCATAAGTATTAGCAGGGCGGCCTCTGGTTTGAAGCCACACGCATGCGCCGTTGCCAGGCCCCGCTCACCCAAGCGCTGTGCACCTGCATGACGTCACAAGGAGCAGGAGCATAAGAGGAAGGCAGACCCAGAAGAAGAGGAGGCGGCGGCAGACACATAGAGGGGGCTCAACACACAAGGTGGAGGTGAGAGGAATGTGTCAGCGGCGAGGACCTCTTAATCAGATCCAACCCACAGGACCTCTTATCTATAAAGTTTGCAAAGTGTTTTTTTCAGGGTACAGTGGGGGGATAGAGCCATAGTACACAGCTTCTCTGAATGCAGCATACACACTGCATTTAGTGGTGCTGTCACTTTTGACAGGCAGGTGACAGGTCCTCTTTAACAACACACTGCACTATCAGACTTTTTAGGCCTCCTAAATTGAATGAAACGTCTAAAGCTATGTTCACACATTGCGCTTTTTTGAGCACTTTATTGCGCTCGTTTTTCAAAAATGCGCAATGTGACTCTGTGTCTGCTGGCAAAGTGAATGTGAAATTTGCCGGTATTTACAGGGATCGTCATGACGCCACCCACAGGTTGTGGACAGTGAGGGGACCACCGCTGCTGCTTAATTCTGCCAGGAGAATGGATGGTGCTGCAGCCGGATGGATGAGGCCGCCGTGGGTCGGGCTACTCCTGACAGGGTGGAAGATAGTATAACAGTTCAACGTGCAGGGAATCACACACGGGAGACTTTAGCAGGGTTCACCGGGTTTTACTTAAGTTCTTAAGTACGGTACACAGCACAGTTGCTTTACACAGATAACTCCGAACAGTCACTTAACCCTCTGCAGCCAGGTTTCCCTTCTGAGACCCTTCTCTCTCTCTGATACCTTTCAGGCTTTTCTATAACTTCTCTTCTCCCCATGTGCAGTATGGTGGCAACTCGGTCCCTTGTTTGGCTTCCCCTGGTGTGTGGGTAGCAAGTCTGGGTCCTATGTGTTGCTGAACCTCCCGCACCTGAGTTGGGAGATCAGACATGGAATCTGAACTCCCCATCGGTGTGTCTGTGATCCAGAGTATAGCTTCGGTCACCTCAGAGCAGACTCTCTGGTCACAGCCTAGCATTGGGTGTCCCTATGTTGCAGGGGATCACCGGGCTCTCCCCTACCCATGTAACTACCGTGTACGTCAGGGGATCATTCCTGCCACTCGTTCTCTGTCACCGCTGCCGGTTTCCTCGGACCCAGCTGCACTGGTCCTGTCTTTACCCTTCCCTTTGTTCCCGGGCTGTGAAGCAGGCTTTCTCTCCAGGGGACTATGCCTCGCATGATTCTGTGCCTCCAGGGAGGCCAAAACCTTTAGTGAAGTCACTTTGTCTTTGTCTTTACTTCTTGATACTTTCACCACCTACTGACTACTTCTTGTTTCTCCCCTTTTGTACCTGGTCCGTCACCTTGACTACGTCCCACCCACTGTGACTGGCCCTACCACCCCATGCCCGCCTAGAGTCCCGGGCTCCGGGTTGGGTCTTGTGTCGGTGGGTGTATATTATAAAGGTGGTTTGTGCACAACCTGTCCGCACCTGCCTGGCTGCAGTTCCTACCTGTGGCCATCCTGTACGCAGGGGCGCCACAAATATGCCGGCACTGATGTCACCCAGGGGAGGAACAACAATCATAAAATTAAAATAAAATTAAAGCAAATGTGCGAAAAATAATGAAGAATGAATACTTACCCTCCACCGTGTGTTCAGGGAGCCGGGAGCAGCCGCGTCGTGCATGATATCTGCACGTGTGACAATTCCCCAGCGATGTCCAACAGATGTCCTCCTCAGCATTATAAATTCATTGAGAAAGCCAGCGCTCTGTTACTGCTTATGGGGAGCTGTCCCCTCTCATGGTGCTGAACACTGCAGGTGCTGAAGGTGAGACAGGGCTTCAGCACCATGAGAGGGGACAGCTCCCCATAGGCAGTAACAGAGTGCCACCTTTCTCAGTGAATTTATAAAGCCGACAGTTCTTTTAACCCATTTTACAGAACAATTAACCCCTTCACACACATGGTGTAATGACACCATGTCTACAGAGAGTGAGGACACTCTCAACATACATAGTGCCACTACACCAGCTTCATATTAACCCCTTAATCACTGGGATTTGAGCCGCATCAGCATCCTCTGCGCACACATGCGGTGCAGAGGATGCTGATGGGGTTAATCACTAACATAACCCTGGAATACTTTATTTTACAACAATCATTATTGTATTAGCTAAACATCTTGTACCGCTGCTGTCACAGCGGTACAAGATGATAGCTTACTGTACCAGCAAAGCGGGAAATACAAACTAAGTGGCTTTGACAGCCCCAGAGTTTCTATTCCCTGACAAATGCTGCCAGCTTTCCTTCAGGACCATGGACATCATCACAATCAAGCAGTACACATGCACTCACACCTCACAATCGCAGCACACTTAGGCTGCTTTCACATCAGCGGTAATCGCTGATCGCGGCAGCTGCGGTGAAAAAAACGCAACTGCCACGATTACCGCATAACGGCCGCACTTGTGGTTCACCTGCTGCAAGCCCCATGCAATGTCTATGGGGCTTGCGGTAAGTGTGCGGCAGGAGCGGTTTTGGCACTCACGGCCGCGGGAAAACCACGTCTGACCGCATTTTTTTCGCGACCGCAACTGCCGTAGGTGCCGAAACCACAACTGTACTGCACTTGCCGTACCTGCGGCAAGCCCCATAGACATTGCATGGGGCTTGCCGCAGGTGAACCACAAGTGCGGCCGTTATGCAGTAATCGCGGCAGTTGCGTTTTTTTCACCGCAACTGCCGCGATCAGCAATTACCGCTGATGTGAAAGGGGCCTTACATACATACAGCCAGCCACACTCGCCACCCTCGCACCACACACACCCACAAACACGCACAGCACTCGCATCACTGTCGTGCATCAAACATGCTCCGAGCTTGATGCACGACAGTGTGCCTTCAGCCTAATTGAAAGATTGACACCTGTTCTGAGTTTTGGAGACACTCCTGGTTTTGGCACACAAACTGGTTGGAACCTGATCAGGGAAAAAACTGCAGTGTGAAACCAGCCTAAGGCTACGTTCACACATAGCGCTTTTCTTGCGCTTTTTTGCACGGGCACTTTTACTAGCATTTTTCACCTGCGCAAAAAAGCACAAAAAAAGAAGCAGTGCTGTTCACACAGCAGGCTATTTTACACCCCGGGGGAGAAGTGATGTCACAGAGGGGAAGGAGTAATCCTCATTTCTCCTCCCCTCTGTGACATGTCTGCCAGCCCCTATTTGAGTTTGCAGTGTATTAATATACACTGCGAAATCAAATTTAAATAAAGCCAAATGTTTTAAAAATAATAAAGAATGAATACTTACCCCTTCCGACGCCTTTTCGAGGTCTCCGGTGCAGAGGCAAGGCGATGTATCATCCTGCCAGGGCCTTTCATGATGTCAGAGTGATGTCTTGGGCGCTGATTGGCCGCTCACGGCCATTTGATATGTATCTAAACAATTCTCATTACTTACTTCCTTGCTACTACTTAATCAGCTTCTTGCAAAGTAATTGTGGATGATGAGCCCAGGGCAAGGGGTACTCGGATACTGGGCCTGAATTTGATGGTTTTAAACTGGGGAAGTTACGGGTGGTCGGGTTCCCAGTCCCGTGCCCTGGCTGTCATTTGTTAGATGGTGGGAAGGGAATATTTACAGGGGTACGTGACGTCACCTGTGGTTCCCGGTAATTTGGGGTACCGGCGCTACAGGCCGGCCGCTGAGGTGATGAAGGGTGCAGCTAAGTGTGGTCCAGCTCCCCACAGGTAGAGTTTTTACCTCAGGGCAACGGTGATGGAGGATGATATGAGGGATGAGGGGAGTAGTGGTTGTTCTTACCCCTCTGGTGCGATGCTGCTGATAGTGCTGAAGCCCTCCAGGCCCCGGCGATAAGAATGACAGAGACCAGTTCAACTCTAACTCCACTTTACTGGGTACCGGCAGATGATAAGGTGAAACACGGTACAGTCTGGTTTAATGGGTGTCTGTTGCCGGTTCAGGGTCCCCCTATGGAGTCTCCAGATGTTCCTTCTCAAGTCTTTTGGGGTCTAATCTGCTCTTCCCTGTCTTTCACCAGCCTTGCAGTGCTCTCCCGTCAGTTCTCTGATCTCCCACGGTGGAGCACGGGTTTCCTTTACCAGTACGGACGGGAGAGGTAAACGTCAGGACCTTCCGCCACCGGAATCCGGACCGATGCTCCTGTGATCTTGGATCTATCTTGCCACTGAGGGGCGAGGTACCTTTGTGGCGCTAACGGCTACCCGGTAATTATGGGTCCGCAGCTCGTCGGTTTGCGGCCAGAGGTGAACTACTGACCCCTCGGCTTCCCGTGTTGTCGATGCTTCCCCGGATGAAACCAGCCAGCTCCAACCGGTTCTGGTCCGTGCCCTTCTGTCCTGGGCCCCTCTTAAAGATGGGGATCCCTCCTGTCAGTGGTACTGTCAGGCGCATCCTCTCTGACTGCCTTCCCAGCACTGTCTGAGGTAACTGTCACTCAACTACTTCTTCACTAACCTATGCTCCACCCCCTTTCTGGACCTACTGAATAATCAGTCCCTCTACACAAGGTGGCCTAGTCCTGGTTGTGTGTGTGTAACTTGAGACTCCATAGGTTAAACCCTAAACCCACAACTTAAGCGGCCGTCACACGCAACGATTTCTTGCCCGATATCGTTTAAGCGATCTCCTTTTTGATCGCTTAAGCGATATCGGGCTTAAAATCGTTGCATGTAATCAAGCGATTTACGATGTGAAATCGCTTGATCGTGACATCGCAGATCTGAGCTCCGGAGCTCAGATCTAGCAATGAACGATGTCACGATCTGCTTCATCGTGGTGTATGACACCACGATGAACGATCTCCCAGCGGCAGAGCCTATGCTGGGAGATGGTAACTATGGTACACGTCGGGTTACTAAGCGCCGCGCGGCGCCTAGTAACCCGATGTGTACCATAGTAACCAGCGAGATCGCGGCTCCACATTGCTGGTGAGTCTGTCTGTGTGACAGCTCACCAGCGATGTGAGCGATATTGTAAGCGATTGCGCGTGCACGTGATCGCTTACAATATCGCTAGAGATATCTGTGTGTGTGACGGCCGCTTTACAGAGATACCACATATATTTATCAGGTGTAATACCTCTCTGTTGCGCCTAGCCAGAAGGGCTCCACATGGACACCGAATGAATGGATGCTATATACCTCTCTTATCATTGCATTTTTGCTCTCAGAACATCGGAACACTGCACTTTATACAGCAATCTTTTTTTATGACATTTATAATTCTGTACACCATCTAAATAATTCTGATCACTTACTTCCTTGTCACTATTTAATTAGCTTTTTGCCAAGTGAATAAAATAGATGCTGCATATCCCTTTTTATATAATTAATTTCATTACATGTTCGCTCCCAGAACATTGGAATACTGCACCTCAATTATTTAATTATCCTTTGGGAACAATTTTTTATCATTTTAATTGTTTTAAACCCACAAATTAATTATTTTAAACCCATAAATACATAGGGACCAAACAACATTCAATTTTATTACTGTATATTTTTATTATAAATTTTTATTACAGATATTTATATTTCTATGTATTTTTGTCCAATTTCAGTGCAATATTTTTGATATTTCTGATATTTTGAATATTTTCATAAATTTTTATTAATATTTTTATTAATTTTTTCATGTCAAATTAAAATTAAAATTAAAACTGATTATTATTCTGGAGATTCCTTTTATTTTTCTGATGCTTGTGTAGTTCTTCCATCCTCGGGACCTATATGAAATAAATAGATAAAGATCAGGTCATCTTACAAAGGAACATCACATTGCTATAATTCTGTCCTGCCAATACACCCCATTTTAAATAAATAGTGAACACAAATTAAACGCTTCACCATATTAGGATTTTACTTCCATATAAATATATATACAGTTTTGGCCAAAAGTATTGACACCCCTGCAATTCTGTCAGATAATACTCAGTTTCTTCCTGAAAATTATTGCAATCACAATCTCTTTGGTATTATTATCTTCATTTAATTTGTCTTCAATGAAAAAACACAAAAAGAATTGTCCTAAAGCCAAATTGGATATAATTCCACACCAAACATAAAAAGGGGGTTGGACAAAAGTATTGGCACTGTTACAAAAATCATGTGATGCTTCTCTAATTTGTGTAATTAACAGCACCTGTAACTTACCTGTGGCACCTAACAGGTGTTGGCAATAAGTACCACATTGAGCATGGAGAAAAGAAAGAAGACCAAAGAACTGTCTGAGGACTTGAGAAACCAAATTGTGAGGAAGCATGAGCAATCTCAAGGCTACAAGTCCATCTCCAAAGACCTGAATGTTCCTGTGTCTTCTGTGCGCAGTGTCATCACAACACCTGTAGAGAGATCTAAAAATGGCAGCTTGGAGAAGGCACCCTTCAAATATCAGGGACCTGGAGCAGTTTGCCAAAGAAGAATGGTCTAAACTTCCAGCAGAGCATTGTAAGAAACTCACTGATGGTTACCGGAATCAATTGATCGCAGTTATTTTGGATAAAGGTTGTGCAACCAAGTATTAGGGCCACTTTACACACACCAACTTATCTGTCCAACTTCTGAACAACTTACTGGTTGCAGTGAAATCATGGACACATTGTTACATTTGTACACAGCCACAAAATGGAGCAATGTGTCCATGATATAAATATAATTCTCTATCACCACTATTTACTGTTTTTTATTTCTGTTTTTAAACTTTTATTGATAATATCACATTAGTAGAGATTCAATCCATCCTCCTACACTTTTGTAATTTCACCACTACACCAGATCTCTTTTAGCTGTTCTTGCACAGACACAATGATAATTACTTACTAATTTATCTTTCTAATGATGTTGAGATAATGCAATTTGATTTGAACATCGCTGAGCACCTTTTCACGTTCTAGGAGAATCACAGTGATTCAGAAATCTGATCTTTTATTTTTTACCTCATTTAATAATTAAATTTTATTTTGTTTGTCATTTTTTTGGATATATGGCTGTGGACAGATCCTGATTCAATAGATAAATATAAATTTATAACGTATATGTTCACAAGGATATTTGAATTTTACGATGTGTGTGTTTGTAAACATCCTGACGTTACTATGTTTCCACCCTGTATGCTGACGTCATCATGATTATGTTGCATCATCTTTTGGCGCCTTTTAACATTTAAATAAGCAATTTTGTCAGTCTGATCTTGATGATCCCTGAGGAAGGAGCTGGGTTAGAGCTCCGAAACGCGTCGGAAGAATAAAGACCTTTGCACCCAGATGATCCTTTGTTCTGGTAGGCCTTGATGGCAGCGCGGGCATTGCAGCATTTTGTCCAGCAGAAGTGATCTACACCACTGCCTGGCACACACTGCTACTTACCAAAACAGATTTGCTTGGCTAGATGCACTAAAAAAAGGCTGGTTAAAAAAGGCTGATAATACAAAGCTGGCCCTAACCCCTTTATTACCCAGTGAGCCATTGCACCAGGGCCCTGGATGAGTTGGATACAGCGCCAGAGGATGGCGCTTCAATGAACGCGCTATCTTCTGGGGTGGTTGCAGACTGCAATTCGCAGCGGGGGGGGGGGGACCAGAAAGCTTTGGCCTCCCTGGGCTGCGGATTCCAGGCCCCCAGCTGCCTAGTTGTACCAGGCTGGACATAGAAATAGCGCAAAGTCCCACATGTTTTTTTTTATCATTTCATAAAATTCATGAAATAATAAAAAAAAAAGAGCTTTCTTCTATTTCTGTTTCCAGGCAGGTACAAATAGGCACTTGGGGGTTGGGGGCAGCCCGTACCTGCCTGCTGTACCTGGCTGGACACAAAAATACGGCGAAGCCCACGTCAAAAGTTTGGGGAAAAATTCATAAAAAAATAAAAAATTACATTTAGGGACTGCATCTTTATTAACCCCTCGAGGACGTAGCACAGCGGCATTGTAAGGGGGGTTAACTCAGGTCACCTGAGGACAGATCAGGTGGCATGACCTGAGCTATCCTCGGTGACCTGAGTTAACCCCCCTTACAATACCGCAGCGCTCCGGCCTCGAGGGGTTAATAAAGATGCAGTCCCTAAATGTATTTTTTTAATGAATTTCTTCCTATTATGTACATTAATTATTGCTGATATTGTAATACTATTGACTTTAAATGCTGCTACATATAAGGGGTTATCCTTGTTTTGGGAATATGTGCAGTACTATCTGATGTTCATTGTGATATTGTGCTATGCTTTATGGTTTTAATCAATTTGTGTTCCAACGGTCTTGGAGGGATTAACTCCTTGGAGGCGCTCCAGCCTCGAGGGGTTAATAAAGATGCAGTCCCTAAATGTATTTTTTTAATGATTTTTTCCAAAAACATTTGACGTGGACTTCACCGTATTTTTGTGTCCAGCCGGGTACAGCAGGCAGGAATGGGCTGCCTCCAACCCCCAGGTGCCTATTTTTACCTGCCTGAAAACAGATATAGAAGGAGGCCCTTTTTTTTTTATTATTTCATGAATTTCATGAAATACTAAAAAAAAAAAATTTGTGTGGATTCGCGCTATTTCTATTTCCAGCAAGATACAATTAGGCAACTGGGGGCTGGAATCCGCAGCGCAGGGAGGCCCAAGCTTTCTGGGCCCCTTCCTCTGCGAATTGCAGCCCGCAGCCACCCCAGAAGATGGCGCGTTCTTTAAAGCACTCACTGGATAATAAAGGGGTTAGGGCCAGCTTTGTGTCATCAACTGGCCCTAAGCCCGAAATTCATGGGGTCTTGCCAATATTAGACATGACCGCCATGAATTTCTAGTGAATTTTGTAAAAAAAAACAACACACAGAAAAAATATTTTAGTAGTGCAATTAGGTTTTCTTATTTAGCTCAGCTACATCTCTGGTAGAGAGAGAACCTCTACCAGAGATGTAGCTGAGCTGTGCAGCCCTGGGAAAGTTCATGTGAGTTCATGCTGCAAGAACTCTCATGAACGTTCCAAGACAGCACCGCGGTTTCTTCAAATGAACAGCTGATCTGCATCAGCTGATCATTTGAAATAACAGGCGAAAAAGCCAGCTATGAAGACACCGCCGGGTTCCTGATGTGTTCTGCGCTCCAGCTCCATGATGCCCCCTCCCCACTCCCTGGAGCTGCTCCCCCCGCCTGATCCTAAATTAGGATCAGGTGGGGTGGTGGCGGCGGGGCGATGAGGGGGCATCAGGGAGCGGGTAGCGCAGAACAAAGCGGGACAGCCCGCGGGGCAGTCTTCTTACCGTCGCCGGCTTCCCAACCCTGCTCGTTTGCTTCCTGCTCCCTGATGCCCCCTCCCCGCGCTGGAGCTGCTCCCCTGCCTGATTCTAACTTAGGATCAGGTGGGGAGGTGGCGGGGGGGCGATGAGGGGGCATCAGGGAGCGGGGAACGCAGAACACAGCAGGAAAGCCAGCGGGGCAGTCTTCTTACCACCGCCAGATTCCCTGCCCTGCTCCTTCGCTCCCCGCTCCCTGATGCTGCGCTCACACCCGGTCCTGACTCAGGATCAGGATGGGAGGCAGTGGGATGAGCGGTTGAGGGAGATGGGAGGCTGTGGGGGGCAGAGGATCGGGCTGAATTATCGTTTAAAAGCCGTCTTTTAAACAATTATGCCCCATTTCAGCCTTTTCCTCTGCCCCCAGACCATTTTATAGGGTCCTTTTGGTGATCGAAGTGTTATCGAACATAACCTCGAACTGCCAAATTTGAAGTTAATTGTTCGCATTCGTCGAATGACTCGAACACCGCTTAAAACAGCTCTAATTTGAGATTGGCGAACATTTCGAATCGAACATCGCTCGTCTCTACTATACACCTATGTAGATATTGAATTAAGAACCTGACGTTTGCAGCTAGAATAGTTATTTACCACATTAACGATGTAGAGTGTATTTCTGATTTCTTTAATGTTAGCTTCATTGAAAAAAAATGTGCTTTTCTTTCGAAAATAAGGAAATTTCCAAGAGTCTCCAAACTTTTGAACGGTAGTGTATGTTGTGTATGCGTGGCTTTGTGGAGTGTGCGGCGCTATGCACATACACTCAGCTTTGTGGAGTGGATGGGGCTATGTAAAGTGGGTGGGGCTTGTGGAGTGGGCGGGGATTATTCCACATACGCTCAGCTTTATATATTAGATCTCAGCACAATTTTTTTATACTTATGTGTGGATTATACATGCTTTTAGGGCATTTTCAAAGTAGAAACTCACTAAAAACACACACAATGTTGTGGATTTTTCATGCAATTCTATGGGAAAAATGTGCGGAAAAAATTCAGTATACTCACAAGAGAAGTTAACATGTTGCAGATTTCAAACATGTACTGGAGGTCAGTTTACATTATGTATAAAGCACAGTGGTCATGAGATTTCTATAAATTCCATCTACTTTGCTTCATTTTTTGCATCGCTAATAGCGTCAAAAACTGACCATAATCAACGAGTGAACAGGAACTGGATATTGAAAAAAATTAATCGAAATGCGTCATCAAGGTTTTTTTGGGTAAGTCATCAATGTTAATGCTATTTATTGCTTAGCATACCTTACATGAGGGAAAACTGCTGCACAGAGCATGACAGCCATGCGATACGGCTAATGAAAGAAACAAGTGATCTGATCCAGGTGTAAATATAGTCATTTTGTTTTATTTTTTCTAATTGGAAGAAGTGATCTATCTTGTCTCGATGCTAATTTAACTTTCCTGCTAAATTAAATTATTTATTTGTAACATCTATCAAGTTGCTGTACGTGCATTTTAATGGAAATGGTTTAAAAATCTATGGCTTCATTAAGCACAGCTCACAGCAGTGAATATTTATAACTTGAACGATCAAACATAAAACCCCATAAATTTACTTGCTAGTGGACAATACAGTATATGGGATTCTATTAACATTTCAGTGTGTTCTAATGTGATTTAAAATAGTAGTTTTCAAAAGGTTTGATGGGAAACTTGGCAATAAAATGCAGTGAACAGAATTTGGATGTTGCAGTTTCACAGTTACACATTTTGCTGTTGTTTTGAAACGTGATTTTCAGCCATACAGAATGAAGGCTGAAGCACATTGCCACTAGATACACCCCGCGTTCTAGCATCATGGCTCCAAACTAGTGATGAGCGAGTGGCGTAACATTCGTCCGAATAGCAAGTCATATGTTAGACAATTATAGATTGCCTCCGTTCTTACTCTTACGGCTAAAAAACTAATCTTTCCAGGACATGGTGGGAGGGTGGGCTTTTTTACATTTCTACTGCATAAAACACCTTGCTGTGCCCCCCAGAGAGCCTAAAATTCAATCTGCTCTCAGTGGGGTGCCAGCTCACTTTGTGTACTGAAGGGAGTTGACAATATGTGTCAGATCGATAATGATCGACACATCACTCACGAGCACCAGTGATACTCTCTGGGTACCGTTACACCTGGACATATCGCCAGCGATTTCACACCCGTTTTTGCGTGCCGCCCAAGGTCGCCGCCGCCTATTTACACGGGACGACAACTCAGGTGATGACCTGACCAGAAATTGCCTGAGCGTCGCCCAAGGCCAACGGGGGATCAAGTCGGTGGTGACCGCTTCCGCGTCACACAGAGCAACCATATTAGCGATGTGGGCGTTATTTTGTCCCGCGTCTCGGAAAGTCCGTTAGCCCCACCCCCTGAGCGGCGGGGCTAAACAGGAGAGAAAAAAACCCTCTGTTTAAATGCTGCAGAGAGGGAGAGAATGATTGGCAGCGGTGGGAAGATTAAACATGCAGGGGGTGTGAATCTGCCCTTGGCTGCAGCCCCTAGCCACCTCCTTAGTGGCTGTAGCATGTAAGTTTTCTAAGTGTATTATCTCGGGGTACAGGGCTGCTCAAGTGCTGGGGTACCCCTTGTCTGCATGCTGCAGACATTCTGCATCCAGTGCTATAATTAGATCACCATGCCTGGTTTGGTGACAGGTCCTCTTTAAATGTAAGCATGCATGTGCGTATTGGCTCGGTGCTTAGTCAACTCTCGTGTAATGTGTCGCTGATTATTGCTAGACGCATTGGCGTTGGCAACAAGGCAAAACACGGCGCTCGCGTGTCGATTAATTGTACAGTGAATCTGTATGGCGCTTTTATGTTATGTGTGTTGTGCTACTAAAATCACTCTTGCTTTGTTGGTCAGGAGAATATTGGAGCCTTGACCAAGTATGTGTGTGCACATATATTTGTGTGTTTGCAGTTATGTGGGAGATATGTATTGTTCAGCTAACATTTCCTTGTCCATGTGTGTGTACAGAATATGTGTAATGAAATACATGTATATGGAAGAAAATACACACAGGCACCATACAGTGTCACCACAAAGGCCTGTCCCAGGGTGCCGTACATATGTCCCCAATGCTGTATGTACCCCTATAAATCAGACATTATGTCACCATACGTTGTTGTTACACCATACTGGGACATGCATCTTTTTCTTGTGACAAATAAACACACAGTATTTGTAACATAATTAATGTAATTTAGTCGCAGCCTTTGAAGCAACTCTGCATTCAAGATGCCAGCTGCCAGTGGGGATCAGCCCACCATGGCACCCACTGTCGTCAGGCGCCGAAGAGTCAAACCGGCCCCACCCCAATCCGAGCTGGGCACTTGGGCATACAGGGTACTGAGCCACCTGGAAGGTCAACCTACCAGTGCCATTGGCCATCTGGTGAGTGAGCGCCTGGCTCGAATGGACAGGGACACACGGTTGGCTGTGGAGAGGGTGATCCACCATGCCCTTGATGCCGCCGAGGATGGGACCCTGCAGTCATGGAACCTGCCTCCTCTTCGTGCCCAGCAGACTAGAGGCTCCTCTTCCCGAAGGCATGGGAGGTCTAGGGCGTCTCACAGCCAAGACCGTGAAAGGGTTCGAGGGAGTCCCTACAGACACCGTCGGCAACATCAACACCGATCGTCGTCATCGGAGTAGGAGGCAGGGCCCTCACATTCAAGAAGCCACTCAAGACATCGGAGTGGGCCCCGGTATCACTAAAATGATCTATGTATTTGGCGTTGCCACTCAGCCATAAGGCTGTTTTTTGTTTTTGGCTTATTATTTCCTTACTGCGTTCCGGTTGGGGCGTCAGCGATTTGTTTTTGTTTTTTTTTACTATAACCAAAAAACATATTTGGTTAATGGCCTTCCCATGTGTGGGATTTGTTTTTGTATAGAGCCAGATTTTTAGTGTCCCAAATGCTTGTGACAAATAAACACATTTGAGGCCACAAAGATGTACTTGTGTTATCGTGTCAACCTTTCTTACGTAATAATGGTATGGGGTTAAACCCCGTAACAGGGGTAACACATATTAAACATATACATACATTCACAAAAACACTTAACAAGTGTCCATGCTTTAAAACACTGTATTTTTTATTACAACAGTGGACCAACAGGGTCCATAAAATCCAAAAAGTCTTTAGAAAAAAAGCCAAAAACTTGGGCTAAATTTTACAATCGCATATCACACGTGAGTATGAGGCTGGCCTTCTTGAGGGGCAGAGCTGGGCTGGGCTTGTTCATATTGCTCAATGAGATGGGCTAATTGGGCGAGTTTCAACGCCGCTTCCTCATGGGCCGCCTCCAGGTCCTGCAGGGATGGGCCACCTACAGAGTATACAGAACATCAACATCAGCAACATGTTTTGAACACATAGCAGGTGTGTTTTCTTAGAAGTGTTTGCACTTACCAGGGGCTGTGGACCCACTATTTAGGGGGGTGGGGATGGTGAGGGGCTTATTTTCCAGTCCACCTCTTGGCTTGGGTCATCTGTAATGAGATCAGCATATGTGTTTTTGTTTTGCCCATAACAAAAGTCCCGACATACAAATTAAGGGGAAAAAAACAGAAAGACAGATATAGTGCACAGTATATATGAGTAATATTGACATTACACACACCTTCTTGCCCGTTTGTGGGCTCATTAGGGGACCACTGTGCCGAATTGCCCCCACTCAACATCTCTCCTTCCAAGGGAGGGGTGGGTGCAGCCCTTGGTGTCCCTTCAGAGCCTGATGGCCGAGGACTGTGGGGTGATGTGGGCCCTTGTACATATGGTGGTGTCGGTGGTGTTGGCTCATGATTTTCTGGGAAGGGTGGCAATGCTTCTGGGGTTGAAGCAGCTGGTGTTCCTGCTGGCGGTTGGGCCGCGAGCCTGGTTGGCTTGGTGGTGCTCCAACTTCAGGTGATGGGGGATGGTCCCGCCTTCTGTCCTTACCTGTTGAGGCAACAACATACTTAATCACAATAACAACATGGTCAGATATGTGGGGAATTAATAAACAGTGCTGTTTGCAGTTCATTAGGTCAGGTTGAGTGTGATTGAAAGAAGGCCAGGATAGGGCAACATTATGTCATATGTGGGTAGGGTAAACATATGACAATATGTGGCTAGGTAAAGTAGACATATAGTTTACATGGCACAAATCCAAAAGGTAAACTGAAATACACAGGTTTACAGTGTGTGACATGAGTGGTGTGACATAATGCCCTACATGCTGAGGCTGCTCTATGCATATTTACACACATACTGTAGGCCTGTGGTTATTGTGTCTGCATACCAGTGTGTTGTGACACATGACCCACAGAAGTATAGGGTGTATGTGCATGAAGCAGGAAGATGATCCTGCAACTGCAGAGTCATGAAGAAGCTCTCACATACATTGCCCCTATATATGTTGGGGTGTACAGAGGCATGTGCTGGCCTTCATATGTCTTTCTTTACACAGAAGGCTATGTGTATGTTGTCATGCTAAATACCCACCACTCATCTGGGCAATCTTGGCACGCAGTTGGGTGATGCGTCCAGGCGTCTTATATTTAAGATCTGCGATCTTCTTGCAGATCTGCTTTGGGGTGCACACAACACCCAACCTCCTCTCCAGCCGCCTCTTCACCCTCATCAGGACAGCCTGCTTGTGGAGCCGTGAATGGGTGTGCTGCTCGTGACACCAGTAATCCCTGGTGTCACATACATCAACCAGGATAAGGAGCTCAGGCTCCCCCCACACTGCAGCTCGCCTGGGTGCCGCCATTTTACTATTCTGCAGGGGAAGGGAAAGCACCAGCAAGGCGGCGCCAAAAGATTGACAACGTTATGGCGAATGAACGCATGGGAGAGATGTCACATGTTGACGAGGGCCCAGAGGCGCAAAAGTCACAGGATTCACTGTATGCTTGTGCATCATATACTTTAAACAGGAAGGCTGCCACTACAGCGCTCTGAAGCGCACATTAGTTGTCATGTAATTGCGTTGATGTTAACACACATTGTTGCCCGTCGCACATCTCTGCACTTTGAACACACACAGCCGCAAACATAAAGGCAATAGCAAAGTGCTACTGCAGGGGCTGGCTGGCACATATCAGCCTGGGGGGCAATTACAGGGTAGTGGCCCTCGAGTTACGGCGGTGGCCCACCTTTGGACTGTTTATCTCTGGCCACTGCATTAAAGCAGTAGAGGTAACAGACTTTAAATACAGGTCGGTTCATTTAGTAGATATGGAAACAGAACCAAGCTTACTACAGAGATAAGGGAGCAGAACCGAGCTTACTACAGAGATAAGGGAGCAGAACCGAGCTTACTACAGAGATAAGGGAGCAGAACCGAGCTTACTACAGAGATAAGGGAGCAGAACCGAGCTTACTACAGAGATAAGGGAGCAGAACCAAGCTTACTACAGAGATAAGGGAACAGAACCGAGCTTATTACAGAGATAAGGGAGCACAACCGAGCTTACTACAGAGATATGGAGAACTAAGCTTACTACAGAGATAAGAGAGCAGAACTGAGCTTGCTACAGAGATAAGAGAGCAGAACCGAGCTTACTATAGAGATAAGGGAGCAAAACCGAGCTTACTACAGAGATAAAGGAGCAGAACTGAGCTTACTACAGAGATAAGGGAGCAGAACCGAGCTTACTACAGAGATAAGGGAGCAGAACCGAGCTTACTATAGAGATAAGAGAGCAGAACTGAGCTTACTACAGAGATAAGGGAACAGAACCCAGCTTACTACAGAGATAATGGAGCAGAACTGAGCTTACTACAGAGATAAGGGAGCAGAACTGAGCTTACTACAGAGATAAGGGAGCAGAACTGAGCTTACTACACAGATAAGAGAGCAGAACCGAGCTTACTACAGAGATAAGAGAGCAGAACTGAGCTTACTACAGAGATAAGAGAGCAGAACTAAGCTTACTACAGAGATAAGAGAGCAGAACTGAGCTTACTACAGAGATAAGAGAGCAGAACTGAGCTTACTACAGAGATAAGAGAGCAGAACTAAGCTTACTACAGAGATAAGAGAGCAGAACTGAGCTTACTACAGAGATAAGAGAGCAGAACTGAGCTTACTACAGAGATAAGAGAGCAGAACTGAGCTTACTACAGAGATAAGAGAGCAGAACTGAGCTTACTACAGAGATAAGAGAGCAGAACCGAGCTTACTACAGAGATAAGGGAACAGAACCGATCTTACTACAGAGATAAGAGAATAGAACTGAGCTTACTACAGAGATATGGAGCAGAACCGAGCTTACTACAGAGATAAGAGAGCAGAACTGAGTTTACTACAGAGATAAGAGAACAGAACAGAGCTTACTACACAGATAAGGGAGAAGAACTGAGCTTACTATAGAGATAAAGGAGCAGAACCAAGCTTACTACAGAGATAAGAGAGCAGAACTGAGCTTACTACAGAGATAAGAGAGCAGAACTAAGCTTACTACAGAGATAAGAGAGCAGAACTGAGCTTACTACAGAGATAAGAGAGCAGAACCGAGCTTACTACAGAGATAAGGGAACAGAACCGAGCTTACTACAGAGATAAGAGAATAGAACTGAGCTTACTACAGAGATATGGAGCAGAACCGAGCTTACTACAGAGATAAGAGAGCAGAACTGAGTTTACTACAGAGATAAGAGAATAGAACTGAGCTTACTACAGAGATATGGAGCAGAACCGAGCTTACTACACAGATAAGGGAGCAGAACTGAGCTTACTACAAAGATAAGGGAGCAGAACTGAGCTTACTACAGAGATAAGGGAGCAGAACCGAGCTTACTACACAGATAAGGGAGCAGAACTGAGCTTACTACAGAGATAAGAGAGCAGAACTGAGCTTACTACAGAGATAAGAGAGCAGAACTGAGCTTACTACAGGGATAAGAGAGCAGAACTGAGCCTACTACAGAGATAAGAGAGCAGAACCGAGCTTACTACAGAGATAAGGGAACAGAACCGAGCTTACTACAGAGATAAGAGAGCAGAACCGAGCTTACTACAGAGATAAGAGAGCAGAACCGAGCTTACTACAGAGATAAGGGAGCATAACCGAGCTTACTACAGAGATAAGGGAGCAGAACCGAGCTTACTACAGAGATAAGAGAACAGAACTGAGCTTACTACAGAGATATAGAGAACAGAACTAAGCTTACTACAGAGATAAGGGAGCATAACCGAGCTTAATACAGAGATAAGAGAGCAGAACTGAGCTTACTACAAAGATAAGGGAGCAGAACTGAGCTTACTACAGAGATAAGGGAGCAGAACTAAGCTTACTACAGAGATAAGGGAGCAGAACCGAGCTTACTACAGAGATAAGGGAGCAGAACTGAGCTTAGGCTAGGGTCACACTTGCGTTTTTTACAAGCGTTTTTGAAGACCTGCGTTTTCAAAAACGCATGTAAAAATGCACCCATATGCCCCCATGTTAAAAAACATGCCCTAATAGCAAAAACGCATGTGTGACAGTACCATGCGTGTTTGGTGCATTTCCAAAAACGCATGCATTTTTTAACATGGGCCCCTATGGAAAACGCATGCAAAAACGCATGTACAATTAGTACCATTCAAAAACGCATGCGTTTTCCATAGGAACCCATGTTAAAAAACGCATGCGTTTTTTTAACATGGGCTCCTATGGAAAACACATGCGTTTTTGAATGGCACTAAATGGTACTAATTGTACAGGCGTTTTTGCATGCGTTTTCCATAGGGGCCCATGTTAAAAAACGCACCAAAAAATAGTGCATGCACTATTTTTTGGTGCGGATTTAAAAACGCAGCCAAAAACGCAGGGAGCCATCACACACCTTGAAAAACTCATGATGACATGCAAAAACGCATGAGTTTTTTTAAATCACTAAAAAAACTCATGTCAAGTGTGACTCCAGCCTCACTACAGAGATAAGGGAGTAGAACTGAGCTTACTACAGAGATAAGGGAGCAGAACCGAGCTTACTACAGAGATAAGGGAGCAGAACTGAGCTTACTACAGAGATAAGAGAGCAGAACTGAGCTTACTACAGAGATAAGAGAGAGCAGAACTGAGCTTACTACAGAGATAAGAGAATAGAACTGAGCTTACTACAGAGATAAGAGGTGCAGAACTGAGCTTACTACAGAGATAAGAGAGCAGAACTAAGCTTACTACAGAGATAAGAGAACAGAACTGAGCTTACTACAGAGATAAGGGGACAGAACCGAGCTTACTACAGAGATAAGGGAGCAGAACCGATCTTACTACAGAGATAGGAGAACAGAACTGAGCTTACTACAGTGATAAGGGAGCAGAACCGAGCTTACTACAGAGATAAGGGAGCAGAACTGAGCTTGCTACAGAGATAAGAGAGCAGAACTGAGCTTACTACAGAGATAAGGGAGCAGAACTGAGCTTACTACAGAGATAAGGGAGCAGAACCGAGCTTACTATAGAGATAAAGGAGCAGAACCGAGCTTACTACAGAGATAAAAGAGCAGAACCGAGCTTACTACAGAGATAAGGGAGCAGAACTGAGCTTACTACAGAGATAAGGGAGCAGAACCGAGCTTACTATAGAGATAAAGGAGCAGAACCGAGCTTACTACAGAGATAAAAGAGCAGAACCGAGCTTACTACAAAGATAAGGGAACAGAACTGAGCTTACTACAGAGATAAGGGAACAGAACTGAGCTTACTACAAAGATAAGAAAGCAGAACCGAGCTTACTACAAAGATAAGGGAACAGAACTGAGCTTACTACAGAGATAAGAGAGCAGAACTGAGCTTACTACAGAGATAAGAAAGCAGAACTGAGCTTACTACAAAGATAAGGGAACAGAACTGAGCTTACTACAGAGATAAGGGAGCAGAACTGAGCTTACTACAGAGATAAGGGAACAGAACTGAGCTTACTAAAGAGATAAGGGAGCAGAACCGAGCTTACTACAGAGATAAGGGAACAGAACCGAGCTTACTACAGAGATAAGAGAACAGAACTGAGCTTACTACAGAGATAAGAGAGCAGAACTGAGCTTACTACAGAGATAAGGGAGCAGAACCGAGCTTACTACAGAGATAAGGGAACAGAACCGAGCTTACTACAGAGATAAGAGAACAGAACTGAGCTTACTACAGAGATAAGGGAGCAGAACTGAGCTTACTACAGAGATAAGAGAGCAGAACGATCGAGATCTTTGGTGCCAACCACACACGTGACGTTTGGAGACTGAATGGCACTGCATACGACCCCAAGAATACCATCCCTACAGTCAAGCATGGTGGTGGCAGCATCATGCTGTGGGGCTGTTTCTCAGCTAAGGGGCCTGGCCATCTGGTCCGCATCCATGGGAAGATGGATAGCACGGCCTACCTGGAGATTTTGGCCAAGAACCTCCGCTCCTCCATCAAGGATCTTAAGATGGGTCGTAATTTCATCTTCCAACAAGACAATGACCCAAAGCACACAGCCAAGAAAACCAAGGCCTGGTTCAAGAGGGAAAAAATCAAGGTGTTGGAGTGGCCTAGTCAGTCTCCTGACCTTAACCCAATTGAAAATTTGTGGAAGGAGCTCAAGATTAAAGTCCACATGAGACACCCAAAGAACCTAGATAACTTGGAGAAGATCTGCATGGAGGAGTGGGCCAAGATAACTCCAGAGACCTGTGCCGGCCTGATCAGGTCTTATAAAAGACGATTATTAGCTGTAATTGCAAACAAGGGTTATTCCACAAAATATTAAACATAGGGGTTGAGTAATAATTGACCCACACTTTTATGTTTAAAATTTATTAAAATTCAACTGAGCAACATAACTTTTTGGTTTGTAAGATTTATGCTTCTGTTAATAAATCCTACTCTCGTTTGCAGTTTGAAGGCTCTAACTTATTTGCATCTTATCAAACCACTAAATCTGCAGGGGGTTGAATACTACTTGTAGGCACTGTAGGTATGCAGAAGAAGATTTGTAATCCAGAGTCCTTTGGGAATCAGATTCTCCTTCTTGCATTTGGATAGGAAAAATATGTCACTTTCCAGTTGTGCACGTTTCTTCAGAAGTGTCTTTAAATACATAAAGATTTAGTACTTTATATGGGTAAGTGACCGGAGTATAGAATTTACCTTAATTCTGCTAGGCACATTATGTACATTTCTGGTTACCCTACATGTGCATACATGTCTAGTCTCTAATACTGGTAATGTTTATATGAGCTCTACAAAATCCAGTGTGGCACTATGCAAGTTGGTATTGTAACTAGTGATTAATACATTGCTCATTTTGCTTGCTCTAATAACACCGTTATGTGATATCTAAGGGTACTGTCACACCTGGACATATCGCCGGCGATCTCATAGGCGACGCACGTGCGCGAGGACGTTTTTGAGTGTCGCCCAAGGTCGCCGTCGCCTATTTACATGGGGCGACAACTCAGGCGACGCTCAGGCGATGACCTGACCGGAAATTGCCTGAGCGTCGCCCAGCGATCATGTCGCTGGTGACCACTTGGCCGTCACACAGAGCAACCACATTAGTGATGTGGGCGTAAGTTTGAGCCGCATCTCGGAGATAGGCGTTAAAATTATGTTGTGTGACGCCTCAAAGACGTGTGATTGGCTTTGTGTTTTGATGCAGAGTTGACATGTACTGACAATTGTGTTGGTGTTAAAAGACACATTTGGCAATAGCACATCTCTGCACTTTGTAGCACACACTGGCGCATCAATGCGCTGCTTTTTAGTAGTATGTACGCTCCTGGTTATGGCCCCTTTGTCATCTGCGTTTTACGCTGATTGAATCATTTGCATAGAAACAACATCATTTACAACCTCTGATAGGACTATTCTCTACTGGAGTGCGCTCCCCACTATTGTCATCACCTAGGTATGGATTTCTAAACCAGAACTTGTCCTCTGCACTTGCACTTTATGATGTTCACTGTGATTCATGGATTTTATGTATTTTGGTCTACATGTTGTGATCTTGCAAAACCCTACTATGTATATAGGTTGTAAATAATGTTTCTATGCAAATGATTCACTGTATGTAACAGTACCTGTGTTATATATACCATATACCCATGTTTTACCCTTTGTAATAGCATGCAGTTGGGCTGATAATTTGGCTCTGCTTTAGTGGTGAGCTGCGTCTCCCTGATTCTATCCCCTTTTCACTCATTTTTAAACTAAAAACTAAAAATCACTCTTTTATTGCAATATACTCCATGTTTCCTCTTGTATTCTATTGAAAATGGGCTGTGGGTCTTCACTTCTCTATGGGAAATAGGGCTCAATCTTTCCACAGAGGTGGGAGATGTCTTTGCCTGCCAACCTGCATAAAGGCAGAACCTAGACATGGGACATCTTGCCCCCATATCACTCTGCCACGCACAACACACCTATCCATCAAAGTCAATGGCTGCTAACATTACCCAGTCCCGCATGCTTCCTGCCTCGAAGTAACCCTTGACTCTGCGCTCTCTTTCAAACTACATATCCAAGCCCTTGCCACCTCCTGCCAACTCAAACTGAAAAACATTTCTTGATTCCATGCATTCCTTGATCAAGAAACTAAAAAACACTGGAGTATGCCCTCATTATCTCCCACCTTGACTACTGCAACCTCCCGCTCTCAGGTCTTACCTTTAGTGCTCTTGCACCACTTCAATCTATCTTAAACTCTGCTGCCCAACTAATCTTCCTGTCCCCCAGCTATATCCCCGGCCTCTCTACTCTGCCAACCCCTTCACTGGCTCCCCATTGTCCAGAGGCTCCAGTTCAAAATCCTTGCCAAGACATCCAAAGCCATCAGCAATCCGTCTCCTCCAAACATCTGTAATATGTTATCCAGGTACTTATCTACACGCAACCTACAATCCTCACAATATCTCCTACTCTAATCCTCTCTTATCTCTTCTTCCCACAACTGCATACAAGATTTCTCCTATGCATCCCCCATACTCTGGAACTCTCTTCCACAACACAACAGACTCTCACCTATCGTTGAAACCTTCTAAAGGAACCTGAAGACCCACCTTTTTTGACAAGCTCCAACCTTTAGTAACCCTCATTCCACTAAACCACTGCACATCCACTAAACCACCACATGGCTAGCTCTACCATCTCCTAGAGTATACTTACCCATCCCTTGTAGACTGTGAGCCTGTGCGGGCAGCATCTCCTCTCCTCCTATACCTGTGTGTGCCTTGTATTGTTCATAAGTATTGTACTTGTGTATGTATGCCCCTTTATCACATGTAAAGTGCCATTTGCCATAATGATAAATAACAATCATTAAAGTAATAAAAAATATGTTTCACAGCAGTATATGTGAAGCACAACTTTTTTTTTTTCTTATTGATCCTGTACACCACTGCTGATTTTGTGTGTTAACTTTAGTCCCATTCAGATACTCCTGTAAAGAATTATTTATAACAACTTCAAACATTTGAAGGTTGAACTATTGTGTCTACAATTTCCTGCTATTCCCGATAAAGGAAGTTATCTGTTCTAGTCTCTGGCAGGATGATTTTATCTGGAGTATTAACCAAAAAGAAGAGAGCATCAAACAACTGATTTTCAAATGCTTTTGTTAAAGCAGCAATTTATTCAAATAACCCAAATATCCAAACAGTAATCTTGCGTAGAAAGCACACCCAAAATGTAAATAATTGATCCAGTAATTTTACATAGATTTTCTATCAGAAAGACACATTCCGGCAGAGCTGCAGACTGGTAGGCATGAATCCAGGGGGAGGCCAATATCCCATCCACTGCACTTTACAGAAGCACTTCAAATTTGATGCCGCAAAGGTTTAAGGCCTCTTTATTTATGGGGTTAAGCTTGAGATTCACACTTGAGAGTCGTGGCAAAGACTTCAAAGCCTCAATAGGAATATCTAGAAAACAGAAACAATAATATTAAGACATTTTTATTTGGATTTAAATTCCCATACAGTATAATTATTTGCACTTTTTCTACAAATAACTACCATAACATTATACTTTAAATGTATCTCTCTTATGGTTTCACAGTTTTAGGCCCATTTCACATCAGCGTTTTTTTTAAATCGCGGCAGATGTGGTGAAAAAAACGCATCTGCCGCGATTACCGCATACCGGCTGCACTTGTGGCACGGTTGCGGCAAGCCCCATACAATGTATAGGCGGGCTTGCGGCAGGAGCGGCAAGTGCGGTTTTGGCACTTGCGGCAGGTGCGGCCGCGAAAAAAATGCGGGTTTTTTTGCGGCCGCACCTGCGGCAAGTGCCAAATGCGCACTTGCCGCACCTGCCGCAAGCCCGCCTATACATTGTATGGAGCTTGCTGCAACCGTGCCCCAACCGTGCCGCAAGTGCAGCCAGTATGCGGTAATTGCGGCAGATGCGGTTTTTTCAACGCATCTGCCGCGATTTAAAAAAAAACGCTTATGTGAAAGGGGCCTTAGTTAGAGAGAATATCCAGCCATTATTAAAGGAAATCTGTTAGCACGTTATTATAATGTAAATGCATGATGTAAGAGTTAAAAACAAAATTATACTGTGGTTCTCTTATCTGTGTCTGTGCTAATGTTTAACTAATCTAAACGGTTGATTAGCATTAGAGCACTTCTAGTTGGGCGCAGGGACGTCAGACACACACCCTGCTGTGATTAACACCGCACAGTGAATGCACAATCTCTATTGAGAGCCTGGTATGGGAGTGGGCAGCCATCTCAGCACAGCTTTGTTCCTTCGAAAATATTATTTGATAGTTTGAGAACGGCTGCATCCAATAATCAATAATCAGAAACCTTAGTCCACATTATGTTGCAGTCAGATGAGGTAGCGGAAATCTGCTGACAGATTCCCTTCAATTATTACTGCTGTGAGGCATAAACAAATGAGTGAAACACCTTACGACACAGTGCAATGTTCCAAACCAAACAATCAAACTTAACCTCTCTGTTTTTACACTGTTTTTCACCCCTTCTTCCTAGGGACATAACTTTTTAATTTTCCATCCACATAGACTTATGAGAGTTTGTTTTTTGCAGGACAAGTTGTACTTTTCAACGACATCATTCATTTAAAATGGATTACTTTATTTAAAGGGACACTGTCAGGAAATTTTTCAGTATGATACTAATAATACCCTTGAATAAGGCCTGAGCAGACCTTTTAAAAACATGTAAAATCATTATTGTACAATTTGTAGTTTCCATGTTATCAGCATTGTCAGACCCTGCAGTAAGTTCCTGGATTAGTCCTCGCCATTATAAGCAAGCAGGAAGAGTCCGGCTGCTGTATAAACTGCCATGTAATTATGCACTCCCTCTCAGCTGCTCTCTCCTCCCTATGCTCTCAGTGCTGTGTAGTTTCAGTTCCCATAGGAGCTTCTGTGCTGTTGAGGATACGGAGGGAGAGAGCTATTGCTGATCTGACTTATCTAGACTCCATTTGTTTCTTTTTTAACAGGAATCCCTGCTGTGACAGTTTCTGTGTTATATTTCACCTCTTTCTTGGCTGCAGACACAGAGAGGAGGATACACCCCCACACTGATGTCCTGTGCAGTAATGTGAATATGTGACATGCATATTCATGCTGTGGGGAGTGGACAGCAGAGAACTAAGTGGATCATTTACTGTGAGTGACAGATGAATGAATCTCTTTATTTGAAGTTTACAGAAGGTAGGAGGGAAATATAAATAAAGGAAATACAGTGCTGTGCAAATTAATTGGGACAAAGCAAGTCTTTCTTGCATTAAATTTACTATTTCTGATAAAACACTTATCAGTTCTTGGTGTCGTTTTCCTTTTCTTCCTCATTTCCCTTTTTGTTTTGGATGTTTTGGAGAAAACGATCCAGTTTCATTGTGTGTGCGAATTATTCTTGAAATGATAGATTTTCCAATACCAACGGTGGAAGCGATTTCTCTTACAGTCAGACTTGTATGTTCATTAAGAGTAATAATTCTAGACCTCTTCCGTGGAGTAACATCTATTTTTACAGGTACGAATCACTCTGAGAGACAAAGTACACTAAACCACTCCTCACAGAAACACGCTCTCAACTGAAGCTGAGGGGGCAGCTAGTTGTTATTTTCTGACTAAAACCAGTCAAACCACATTTTGTTACTCAAGGTTGTACACTCACACCTGTTCAAAGCAGTTAAAACTAGTTTGAATCACTGACTGGTAACCCCAACTCACGATTTTACTTAGAAAATGCTTTGTCCCAATTAATTTGCACAGCAGTGTATATAAATATAGTGAGTTTAGAGTGAGGAATTAGAAAATAATAGCAATTACATATGGATTTTGACCTGACAGTTTTCCTTTAATATTTTAATAGATCGGACTACTACAAACACAGCGATACCAAATATTTGTTTTTTCAATTATCTTATTTTTAATGGGAGAAAAGGAGGTGAATTGAACATGTGTTTTTTTTTTTACTTTTTTCATATTTTAACAATTGTTTTCAACACCTTTTATTGTATTTAATAGTCTCCCTAAGGACTTGAAGCTGGTATTGTCCGATAACTTGTGCTACAAAGCAGTAAATCAGCCCACAGCTGTCTGCCTTACATTGGCTGGTTATCAAAAATATGTGGAACCCCACATCATTTTTTTGTTTTTATAATTTATCCCCTATCCACATTTCTTTGCAAGGCAATTGTCCTGTTCTTATCCCCATGTTGCTTCATTTTATAGACCCCCTAGCCCTTGCTATGACCATTTTACAGCACCAAAGTTTGGATCCCCACTGAATTATTTGTGGTTTGTGGTCTGAGGTCAAGTCCAGATACCGAAACCAAACTTTTAATTAAAGTTCGGCCGTACTTGGCGAACCCGAACATCCACGAGTTCGCTTATCCCTATTTGCAGGTCTTACAGTTGCCTTGAAAAAGTCTTCTAACACTTTGAGGTTTTCTTTGACTATATCCAACCTCTTTACTGCAAATACAGCCTTGGCAATGTCAAAATGACCTCAATATAGAAACAGAAGATTTCTAGTTAGTAACCAACAGCCTTTTAAATAAATCAGTGGACTGATATACACACATATTTTTCAAAATAAAAAGAATGATCTAAAAAATCTTATTCTTAGTCATTTGTCTTCAAGTAGATGGTTGTTTTAGAACAGTGACTCACGCTGGCAGTGTCGATGTCAGAGGTAACATCAACATGTGGTGACTTAGATGAGTGATGTGCCATGTACAGTATTCCTTTACTTCATTTCTGCCTCAATAATAATACACTTGTGGAAGACAAAGGAGAGCAATTGTTTATTAGTACTATGGCCAAGAAGGCTGGTGCCAGTGGCGCCAGCAGTCCCAGCATCTTTAGTCAAGATATGAGGCTTTTTTTTCTCTTTTATAATACCTTAACCATCAACTGATGGTTAAGGTATTATAAAAGAGAAAAAAAAGCCTCATATTTTTGTATTTTATCATGCATTTTGTGCAACATTATAATTCATTTTTGACAATATTTTAATTTTCAATTTTTCAATCCTTGCCAGAAATTATATGTAATAAGGTATGCTCTGTAGGTCCAAAACAAAAAATGCCAGCACCTGTAAAAGGGCCCCCTAGTGGTGTGCTATGTGCAGATTATGTACAGATTTACAAAGGTTTATTGTAGTTTCTTAATACTACAGGAGAAAATGCAACATAAAATTTTTGCATAATTACTCCTGAGTATACCAATACCCCATATGTGGCGGAAACTACTGTTTAGGCGCATGACAGGATTCAGAAGGAAAGGAGCGCATATTTACTTTTTTAACACAAAATGTTGGCTGGAATCGATAGCGGACATCATGTTGTGTTTGCAGAGGACCTGATGTGCCTAAACAGTGGAAACCAGCAAGTGATAACATTTGAAAACTAGAACTCTCAAGAAATGTAACTAGTTGTGTGGTGAGCACCTTGAACCCCAGATGATTCACAGAATCTTATAAAGTTGCGCCATGAAACTATAAAGTCACTTTTTCCTGACAAAAACATTTAGTTTTAGCCCAAATTCTTTAATTTTCACAAATGTAGATGGAAAAAATTCACCAGGTAATTTGTTGTGCAATTTCTTCTGAGTACACTGAAACCCCATTTGTAATGGAAAACTAATATTTGAGTGCATGGCAGGGCTCAGAAGGGAAGGAGTGCTACTTTTGGAGGGCCATTTTAGAAGCATTGCAATATACTGAGACACTGATAGAATGCCTCTAAAGCAATGCTTCTGGCATGTTCTAACAGGCTTGTCATAGCTGGCTGACCCGGAGGTCATCATGACGACCTCAGGTTGCCATGGTAACAATTAGGCCACCGTGATCACGTCACAGGGAGTTACAAATCTGGCTCCCTCTCCCAGCCATTAAAATATTGCAATTGCTTGAAGCATTTATGGGGTTAAACAGCTTGGGGTGATGCATGAACCATCCTTGGCTGTGACAGCTGGACTCCTCTATAAATTATGCCCAGCTCATGGTGGTGGATCATACAGGCACAGGTCTTGATCACCATGGCATTCATTTACACAATTTTACAGGACCCCATTCCCGACCAGGACTTGAACTTACGTCAAATGTTGTGAAGGGGTTAAGAAGACTTAAATCATCAGAACTGAGTATTTCCAGAGAAATGAACAGAATTTAAAGCAGTAGCTTAATTACCAACAGCAATTCTTACCCTAAGTGTCTCACAGTTCTACAAAATGCTGCGATTTCTAGTCGGATCTTCATTAAAGTGTGAGCTTTTCCGTAATTAGAAATGAAATAACAGAAAGGCTTTTCCTATGTCTTAAATCTTAAGTGGCAATTATATGAAAATTTCCTTGTCAAACCTGTAATAAGCTTTTATTACACAAAGTCTGTAATATAGACTACAAACAGCATTGTACAAGAGTACAAGACGTACTGCACCCAAGATAAAGCCTATAATTAAAACAGGTATAGGATTTTCTTTAAATGCAGTTTTTCACGTCTTCTTTTCCTGCTTTTTAGAGGCTTTATATATATATACGGTATGTCCTTTTTTCTAAATGGAAATCAAATGCCTCACATCTAGAAAATGTTTAGTTTGGAATATAAGCACCAGACACCCAAACCGAGAGATATAATATTTCCATGCCCTACTGACTCAAAGATGATAAATTGCTGCAGCAGTATTTGCTGAAAAAAATGGCAAAAAGCAATCTGATTGTGAAACTACCCATATACTGTATGTTAACTTTATTGTCATTACCATAATGAGTTGGAAAGTGAGGGAGCTTATTTTCAGCCTACAGATTGTATTTCCACCCGAGCATATACAAGGACTAGTATTATGCGCCATGAAGGCTGCTGTGTTTTATCATAAGGTCACATCAGATGATTGTCCATTAGGGTGCCCTAACATGACTGCAATATGACTGTGGGAAAAAAAGAATCCCACTCTGTTGGATTTTCAGAAGCAGGTCAACAATGTCTTTGACCACATCGATTAATATTTATTCATTTCTCTGCAATATGACTGTCTAACAGCCATGTTGTAGCTCGAAAAAGCAAAAACACTGGTAATGTGACCTTAGTTATTTACTATCTCATGAGCAATGTTTTACAGTCTAACACCAGTAGTAGGCTCCTTTCACATCAGGGTTTTTGCAGATTTGCAGCAGATCCGGCAGATTTACTGCATGTGCCACATAACGGCTGCACTTGCAGCAAGCCCCATTCATTCTCTATGGGACTTGGGGCAGGTGCGGTAAATGCAGTTTTTGCCACAATCCTACAACAGTTGCGACAGGTCAAAAAACCACAGCTAGCAGATGTTCTTTTTCACCTGCCATACTGTGATACTAGTCTTCTCATATGTGTGTTACTGGCTTCTGAATTCAATCTTCTTCCGAGTATGACGCCGGGGGCCATGTAATTTCTGCACATGCACAGTGCTATTATTTGCAAGGTCAGGATCATGGACTCTGCAAATGCGCACTGCGCTTTATGAAGACTTCGGGTACACCTCGCAAGTAATAGTAATGCGCACGTCTGGAAATTATGTGGCTCCGCGGCATCATACCGGAAGAAGATTGAATTCAGAAGCCGGTAATGCGCATATGAGAAGACTAGTATCATGCCCACTGGGGCGTGATACACATGCAGCGAGGGGGGAGTTAAAGCAGACAAGAACTCCCAGTCAGACTACATCCAGGCATCTAGATGTAAGTATAAAAAAAAATTTACACAGTGGTTACAGAACACATTTAGCACAGACAGGGATAGTTAGGGATGTGCATGAAACCTGCAGGGACAGGTAGTAATAGGTTCGGGGCCAAAAACGAATTGACAGGTTCCCTGTAAGGGCTTGTGCAGATAACCATATTTTCTCTTCTAGTGCTATCTGTCTTGGTCAATAAAATATATTGTGCCCCATAAATTACCTCGATTGCCATTGCACCAGGGCAATCGGGATAAGATGGGTAAAGCTTCAGGATTTGGTGCATCTAATGGACGCAACAAATCTGAGGGAACTGTGGGCTGCTATTTTTAGTCTGGAGAAGGCCCAATAACCATGGCCCTCCCCAGACAGAGTACCAGTCCCCTGCCATATGCTTTATTTTGGCTGGGTATCGAAATTGGGGGAGACACACACCATTTTTAAATTACTTATTTAATCATTTAAAAAAATGATGCAGAGCCACCCATATTTTGCTACACAGCCAAGACAAAACACATGGCAATGGACTGTAGCCTCCAGCCATCAACTGTGTATAAAAATACAAGGATCCCCAAGCCATTTTTTCAATTATTTATTTTAACACTAGTGTGTAGGGCCACCAATCACAGATGCTTTCACAGAGGGTGAGCAAGGGAAGCAGAGGTATAGTCTTAAGGTTTAATGGGTGGACCTAGAAGCAGCAGCATGGAAACCCGGTAAGTATGATTTAACGGTTGCAATCGCTATTTTCCTTCCTTTTGCAGCCCCCCATGCCATTACAGTCACCATTTTAAAGCAGTAAGGTTCAGGTTCCCATAGACTTATACGGGGTTTGGGATCTGGCAAACTCAAATATCTGCAGATTTGCCCATCTCTACTCACAAGTCTTCAGAGCTATTACTTTACATAAAACAGTAAATATAGTAAAGAATGGCGGCACTCACCCATGTGCGGATCTTTTCCTTTTTTATTCAGGCAATCCAAAATATATGGTTACATGTCGTAGTGGCGGGGAGAGGGAGTGGGGAGTCGGCTGCCGTTTCGCTGTAACTACCGCTTCCACGGGTCCAGATCTGGACCGCGAAACAGCAGCCGTCATCCGCCGACTCCCCACTCCCTTTCCCCGCCGCACCAACATGTAACCATATATTTTGGATTACCTGAATAAAAAAGGAAAAGATCCGCACATGGGTGAGTGCCACCATTCTTTATTATATTTACTGTTTGATATGAAGTCTCTCTTATAAGTGGCGAGCAACACCTGTTACACAGGAGCCATCAAGGATTACCGTAGGTGAATTACACCTCTCCTCCTTTGTGACACGTACTGCCCGGTGATTACTTTTTGAACTGTGGCTATTACTTTACTGTGTGTATTTACCCTGGAGCACGTTGTTTGATGCATCATTTTGTATTGCTAGTTTTATATATTGAGGCGCTGGTGGATGTGGATCAGGAGATTTGTGGAAATTATTTTATCACACCCCTTTATTATGTTGCACATTCGTCTATTGGAATTCTTTTTAAATGTTTGCAGTTTTACTGGCTTGTAATAATAAAATGAGAGCTCAACAAACTTTTCATAAAATGTATACCAAACTTTATGTTGTAGTTCACACTTAGCATTCATAAACACTTTCCCTTTTTGTTCTGCACAGAAATGTAATGAGTTCAGATGATTTTTATGCCCTCATCTGACTCTCTTTTTGAGACGCGGTATCAAATGATAAAGGATGAAATGTATTAAAAGATAAAGTGAGAAACAACTGCACCGAGACATAATTACAAGGATCAATATCAGTGAATGGTCCTCAGAGTTAGGCTTAACTTTCTGGCATTGTGGACCTGTGTTATACCGTATATACGGTCAACTTGTCAGTCTGGACACGGAGACGTTGCAACATAGAAAATAGCCCAAGACATTTTGTCTATGGACTGCGATATCGCATTTCTTATGGCCTTTCAAAAACTTTGTCTTCAAATTGTCTCTGTTTGTCAGAGAGAAAAATGAAAAGAAATCAGTGCTGAATACATTTAAATTATATGTATCAAGCAAATAGAATTGTCAAAGAATAACAAATTACCGTACATCTGAATTTCAATCTCAAAATTATATCTTAAAAGGGGTTATGTGAAAGGATTAAAAAAGTATTTTTTGGAAACTTATGCTCTTTTTCTGAGGGTTGGGTTACCTGTTTGACCTGGATATAAGTAGAAAAATCATAATTTATCCAGAATCTGCTGATCAGGGTTCTGTTCATAGAAATATCGTGTTGGAAGAATAATATATAAGAAAACTGGTTGACCAGTAAATGAACATACTGGTAGAATTCACAAATTAACCTAGGAACATACTTAAGAATCAGATTTTGGCCGGAATTTTCACGCACAAATTATGTTTCGATTGGACATTTTTACCATTTGCAGCCAAAAGCAATCCAACAAAGGACTCGGCAAGATGCAGTAAGAGCCCATTAAATAAGGCAAACGTAGGTGCACAGACAAGATGCAATCACACTCAACCGACCAATACATGGGAGAGGTGATTTTGCTATGCACAAGATAGGACACCATTCACACAGACATTTGTGATACAGAGTGTCTGTATGTTACCCACTGGTCCTGCCACCAGCCAGTACAATGCCTCTGCACCACTAATGAATGATGCCCCATGGAGCCCAACTGCACTCTGCAAAAATGATTAAAAAAAAGTGCAAACATTTTTTTAATGATAAACAAATTTTTTATTTGTGAGGTATTGGTAGATGTTTTGGCCAGAACACATTAAGCTCATAATCCATATCACAGATCCTCATGCTTATGACAACCCCACCAACAAGCTGATTTCACTAACAATTTACTGTTAACTGATTTTGCAGCAAGCTATATTTAAGTGAGGGAAGGGCTTTAGAAGAAAACAGTCTAAAAATATTGTACAAATTTTACAAATAATTTTTCCACCAGTGGATATCAACTTATAATGATTGCCGACACTTGCACATTTGTATTTCAATGTATTGTAAACCATGAAGGTGGCAAACATGGTTACAGATATGGCAGAAACAAAGATTTGTTAAGCTCCCTGTTGACTCGGAATCCATTTGCACCTTGGAATTATCCTTAAAGTCATCTAAGCACTTAGATGTCAAGGTTGATACCTGTGTCATCTAAGGAGGTAAATTGTAGTAATCTGCCAAATGTTTGGAAGTGGTTAAAAAATGTATGTCACTAAGTTAGCATGGATATAGTTACCATCCCCTAGGTGTTCTACATGGGTGTAGCGCTGAATGCACACTGTCTGTGCCCAGAAGTAGGATGCAGTGCACCTATTCCCGCACCTTCACATGACACTGTGCAATGTCTCGTGGCAGTATAGCGTGGTGGCCAGAAAGAATCAGATCAGATACCCTGTTCCATTGAAATTACAGACCTCAGATCAGATGTATGCAATTAAAAGAGGGCTGAGGAGGAGGGTATGTGATTTGAAGTTTGCAATTACATAGATCCTCCACAACAGAGTGTCATCCACAGATCACCCAACATTAAAATATTATTTTATTATAAATGTTTTAACACATTATTTTGCTAAAATATTGTTTTACTTTTTTCCTCCTCTAAAACCTAGGAACAGATGCCTGTTATAAAGTGTAGAAAAATATTAGAATCTGAGAGTCCTCAGTGGTTGATACCATCTTTTCAGTTAGCCATTAAAAGGTAAGTAAAGCAAGCTTTCGGAAAACTATGGCTCCTTCATCAGGCTGATAATGACACAAATTCTGAAGACGCATACATATATATATAAGCAGGGTGAGATGATGCAGTATATATGACAGGTGACGTAAAGCAGAGTCAGTCTTGGAAGGGGGAGAGGAGCTGGGGAGGTAAAATCAAAATTCTGAAATAAGAGGAACAGATTGTATTATTGTTCTATGATTAGTGGACGGTGGAGACCTGAAAATTCCTCAGAGAGTGTAGAAAGCTATAAATCCATGCAAGACAGTTCACATAAGAAGTGTCAAAAGTTAATTGTCCTCTAACTGGGGTCTATTGGAAGATGTGATATTCCCAATTGCCCTTTCATTTTATATAAAAACGCATGAATCCATGTGAGACATTCAATCCTCTTTTGAATGTGTCAAAGGTCGTTATCAATCTGTATTCCCAAATTCTTCTCTCTCTGAGATTTGAAGTTGCTTTTTAAAATGAGCAGACTCATATCGGTTTCACTGTGGTCAGAGGTACAAAATATCTTTGCTACAGATAGATCCATAGGCTTTTCTTTTATTTTTGTGGCGATGAGAATTCATTCTTGTTCTGAATTTTTGTCCGGTCTCCCCTACGTACATGTGCATTTGGATACGAAAAATATGTCACTGTCCAATTTTACACGTTTCTTCAGAAGTGTCTTTAAATCCATAAACATTCGGTACATACTTATAAAGTGTGAAATGTGGTATTTAGGCTGGAATCACATATAAGGTTTTTGAAGTCAAAGCTAAATAAAGAATGAGAACTAGGAATGTACCTGTACCTGTGTGTGCCTTGTATTATTCATAAATATTGTACTTGTCTATGTATACCCCTTTTCACATGTAAAGCCCCATGGAATAAATGACACTATAATAATAATTTACATTTCTACTTTCTGGCTCCAAGAATTGTTTAAAAAACTAAAACAAACCCTGTATGTAAAATTCCCTACTAAGAGTATAAGCGGAAATCAGACTGCATTCAGATGTCATCCGAGTGCTGTCCAATGGATTCCATGCACTCATCAACTTGCATGGTTAAGTGTGATATGAATATTGGTTCAACCTTGGGCATGCAGCAATTTGTTTTCGTCTGACTGAGCCACTCTGAAGATAAATAAGCAACATGCCCAAGTTTGATCTGAGTAACCTAGTATGTGAGCGGCACCATAGACTAACATTGGTTTTAAATATAAAATTAACTGGAATGAACGTTTATGCATGCAACATATAGGTGCATGTTCACATAGGCCACAAAACAGAGAAATCAAAGAATATAAACAATATGCAATAGAGCATGAAAATAGAAATGGGGTACTTGGTAACATTATTTTGATACAAAAAATGTAAAAGCCATCCCACCACATCAAAGTGACTTCATCAAGGTGATCATATCCTAGCATCAAATATTACAAATCTTACCAGATGTCAAGTAACGTAACTTGAATAAGAATTGAGCAGGACCCAGGGCCCCAACAGGGAACACCCAGTAATGGGAAGCTATCTATGGCCGGCTTCACACCACAGTTTTCAACTTTCAGGTCCGTTCCAGTTTGAACCGGACCGAACCTGATCTGGTTTTGCCACCATGTGTCCTATTTAACCATCCGGTTTTGTGCTTTTTGTTCCTGATCCGATTTTGTCCGAATTTGCACCAGAGACAAAATCGGAGTCAGCATCATTTTTTGCCTCTAGTGCAAAAATATGACAAAATCATGTTCTCCCGGTTCCGGGGCGATCCGGCGCCCATAATATAGAAGTCTATGGGCTCCGGATCGCCCCGGATCCATTAAAAAAATCGGATAATTTCCCGGATGCCATGTACAGAACAGCGCAGGCTCTGAAATGCAGCCGCGCTCATTCAGCACCATGGAAAGCAGCATTTCAGAGCCACAGCTTTAACGTTCAGCCCCATGGAGAGCAGCACTGCACAGATGGCTGAGATTTCAGCACCATGGACAGCAGCACAGCACACGCAGGCTGAGATTTCAGCACTGCGGATAGCAGCAGAAACAAACAGAAACAAACCCTGCAAAAAACAGGATTGGAGGGCATATTTGCCCACACTTTCTGGTCATCCTGACAGCTGAAAACCGTGGTGTGAAGCCGGCCTATATAATGTCCAGATCAAAGAAAGGCAGGCTAAACCAAATTTTTATTTGCATGCACTATTGCAATTTATTTATATAGAGGGTATATGCTCATTTTTATTTTTTTTGTTAACATTGCTCTGAGCCTGATCTGATATTATGTCGGATCACATTCGAACCTAACATTCCCTCAATACCTACTGTAATACTATTATTAAACAGAGTTTTTGTTGCAGGAAAAAATAAAAGTGAGTATTAGGCTGGGGTCACACTTGGCATGAGTTTTTTTTGTGACTTAAAAAAAACTCATGCGTTTTTACATGCGTTTTTTCATGACATCATGAGTTTTTTAAGGTGTGTGATGGCACCCTGCGTTTTTGCATGCACTATTTTTTGGTGCTGTTTTAAAAACGCATGCGTTTTTTAGAAAACGCATGCTTTTTTTAACATGGGCCCCTATGGAAAATGCATGCAAAAACGCATGGTACATTAGTACCATTTAGTACCATCCAAAAACGCATGCGTTTTCCATAGGAGCCTATGTTAAAAAAACGCATGCACTTTTGGATGGTACTAAATGGTACTAATGTACCATGCGTTTTTGCATGCGTTTTTGATGTCAGCTAATCACATAATTGCAAAAACGCACACAAAAACGCATGGTACTGTCACACATGCGTTTTTGCTATTAACACATGCGTTTTTGCTATTAGGGCATGCATTTTTTAACATGGGGGCCTATGGGTGCGTTTTTACATGTTTTTTGGTCTCCAAAAACTCATGAAAAAAACGCAAGTGTGACCCCAGCCTTAAATAGAATAGATATATCAGTGTTCCATTATATTTACCTTTTCTTTTGCATCAAATTCTGGCTCTGATGTAAAGCGCAAGTATAAGGCTGCTTTCACATCAGCGTTTCTCGGCATTTCCGGCAGATCTGGCAGTTTTGCTTGATCTTCCAGTAGCCGGAACACTTGTGGCAAGACTATGTCCAGCCTAATGCATTCCCTATGGAATTTGGGTACATGTGCGGCACTTGCGGCGAGTAAAAAAAATGCTACTAGCAGCTGTTTTATCTATTGCCACAAGTGCCAGATTGGTCGGACGCGGCAAAACTGCAAGTGTCATAAAGAATGCATTAGGCAGAACGCAGTCTTGCCGCAAGTCTTCCGGCAGATCAGGCAAAACCGCCAGATCTGCCAGCATTGGCGAGAAACGCAGATGTGAAAGTAGTCTCATGGAAAGCAAAATGAAATTTTACACTAAATTCAATATTCCTCATTCCGTGCATAATGTGTGAAAAAAATCAGGGATCTTTCTATCAATTCATCTACTAAATGAAGACTCTAATACACTTCGAGAAACTAGTTGAGTAAAGGATTTGTACTATGCTTATAATACTGTACTTTATATACTTCCGATACTATAAGATTTTTTTTAAGATCCATCTAAATCCAGTTTTTTTATTATTCTATTGTTATAGTATAATCCCAATGGAACAGTGATTAATGTTTGTCAGACAGCTTTATTTTCACCGTCATAAATATCGGTAACACTCTCCTTGACATATAGCATTGTAATAATTATGCAGAATAAAAGCGTTCATTAAAGGGAATCTGTCAGCAGGATTTTATACCCCAAACTATTAATATGCGAATGTATCGGTTTCAGAAATAAGTCCAGCAAACCTTGACATGGCCAGTCATTACTGAGAAATCAGCATTTGAATTAATAGGAAAAGGCTATAGTAGAGAGCTGAAGCCTCTATCATGATCTATCATGATTGGTGAAGCAGTCCAAGTGCCAACTCCATTTTGCAACACCTGGAGTGGAATTAAGATATTCTCTGTCTAGCTGACAGCATGCTCAGAGAAGGTTTAGCATATTAGATTCCATCTTTCAATTGTTCTTGCATCTTTCAGCCAAGTGTACAATTAAAGTAATGACTCCTGGCACTTCCGGGTCAAGGCAACATTAGCAGCGTAATCAGATCATCTGATCAGGCTGCTGACATCACTTCCCTGCATTGCATGGGCGGTGATTTTTAGTAAGGTAAGCACTCCAATGGAGTTGAAAAAACTGAAGAAATATTGTAATAGGGAATCAGTATAATGGCTGGGGAGGGGAGTTTGAGTAGGCCGTATGAGGAACGGGGGGACAAATGTGTGAAAAAAAACCATTATGAGTAGCGGGGGGAGGGAAATATAGGGAGCGGGGGGCCAATGTGTAAGGAGAAAGTGAGGGTGGAAATGTGTGGTTAGAGAAAGAAAAGAGTGAAGGCACAGTATTGAGAGGAATGGTGTGAAGTGACAATATGAGTCAGAAAAATATAGAGACGGTGATTATGACTGCAGTATAGAAAGGGGGCAGCATGGGGGATAACGTTTGGGTCTAGCAAGGAGAGGACAGCATGCAGAAAGAGAGAATCTATGTAGGAGTGGGGGGAGTGTGGGGGGAGTGTATAGAGGGGGCTGCATGGGAGACAGTGTTAGAGACAGTGTTAGAGAACAGTATGCAGGGAACAGTATGACAAGGAGGAGTGCGAGGTAAGTGCACAAAACAGAGACTGAGCAGTATATGGGGACACACAGGGGACAGTGTGTAGAGGGGCCCAGTATGAAAAGGAAAGGTAGTATAGAGGGCTTAAACCATAAGGGGGACAGTATGGGAGTCATATTTTGTCCAGGAAATAAAGTGAGGTGCATCATTTATTTATTGGGACAGGGTAGGGTAGATCATTTTATAATTCCTCAGCTATTTTTAAGAGCACCATGTTTGGATGTCCTGCAAAAGATCTGAAAAGAGAAGTATTTACAGATGAGCTGTGGATACAAACAAACAGTCATCCTGGTGTCTGGACCAGATGAAGACACAAAAAAGGAGAATGACTCCGATCACAGAAGATGTCACCTATAAGGTACCTGTATGTAAATGTTATTAGTGATTCTGACTATGCATCATAGATTGATCACTGTAGTGAACTTGGTGCTGTAATCTTATTACTGGTAGTGGTTCTAGTAATGTATTCCTGCACTAATGATGGATTTGGTGATATATTCATGTTCTAATGGTGGTTATGGTAATGTATTTCAGTGCTGTGATTGGTTCTGTTTCTGTACTTATGTAGCAATCCATAACTTGTAAGATTACATCATACTTGACCATGTTAATAAAGTATTATGCTCTCTTAATACACATGTATTTATCTTAGGGGTAACAAAATATGTCCTGGTGTGTGACAAATGACTGCAGCCACATATCTTGTGGCAGCGGTGAAAGCGGAAGGTTATGTGACCATGTAATTTGCCTAGATGTGCTTCACTTGTGTTAAGTGAAGTCATGCATGTCTATTTAGAATTGCATATTTTTGGACACATGACCACCTGCTTTTGTCATCAGCACAGGAAAATCATGACAAAATGCAGTGTGAAGGCAGTGAGTATTTTAAAGCATGCCTAAGACTAAGGATTTTGTATCTGAAACGCGTCAGGCGTGGAGGTAGGGGGCAAGCATGCCTAAGACTAAGGATTTTGTATCCGAAACATGTCAGGCGTGGAGGTAGGGGGCTGCGTACCCCACTAATGCTTTTAATGATGTCTGCATAAAGATCTGGAATTTTAACTGCAACAAGTCTGGTGCCGGAGTACCTTCAATATTTGTTCAAGTGAATGGGAACCAGCCATTACTTCGAGCACTAACAGCCTCTGGAAGCCGTGGTGAGCAAAATACCCCCTTTCCCTTCCCTTATAGTAAGCCTAAGTATTTTAAAGAGAACCTGTCACCCCCTGGTGCTTTCCAAACTGAAAGCACCCCTGAATGCGGCGTGTCTGCTGCATTCAGGGAAGGGGTCCCCCATGTCTCTAGCCCCCCCTGTAAGTTGTACAAAACACTTCAGAAAGCTCCAGCCCATTGCTTGCTCTGCACCTGCGTGACTTCAGATGCAGAGGAGCATGAGCGGGCGATGAGGGGAGACACATAAAGGAGGTGGCATTGAGCAGGCTTGAGGTGGCCAAGAGAGGGCTGGAGGCGGAGAGGACACCAGGGAACAGCTATGACTGCATACTGAGTAAGTCCCTCCGGACTCCTTATCTGTACACTTTAGTGTTTTGTACAACAGGTCATCTTTAAAGGGGTTGTCCAGGGTTGTGATGAAAGTCTGCCTGCAGTCACCATGTGGTTCATCACAAACCTGTATAACTACTTTAAATTTAAGCACATTGCAATGCCCAATCCGAACAGTGTGTAATAGTCTCACGGTCAGTATTCAGCTCTGTCTGCCAACACTAGCAGTCATTACATGGCCACCCATTGTGATTTTCATACGGTGCCAACTAACTTTTCTTTCTGCTTCTCTCATTAAAGCAGGGGTTGTAGTATTTCACTAAATGTTAAAAGACTTAAGAAAATCATTTAATCAGCATGTCATTAAATATGCAACTTACATAAGCAGTCACATGTCAACTACTCCAATTTTTTAAGCTGTGAGTAAGGGGGGGCCCCAAACTGAATTCCTGCCCCAAATTGGAAAACCTAGATCTGTGTTTGCCTTTGAAAGATTTTTTTCTATTTATTGCCCATCACATTTTGACTACATATCCTTATATTTCTTTTTGCATGTATAGCATCATTTCCATACAGCTCATACAAGTCACTAAAGATGGTAATTCACAATATTAGAAACAGTTAATGGCAATTAGCCTGCAGGTGATTTAATTATTTGCTTTTTTAGTAATTTTTTTTCACACCAGTGGGATTTGTCAGTAAATCAGAAGTGACGTATACTTGTATATTCAGAGCTGAATTTAATTAGGTTGTTTCCATCACATAATGAATCAATAAAGTAATTTAATTTCTTAGAAGAAAAAAAAAAAGGTCAAGGTCTACCAGGTGTGAAAAAATGAGGATTTTTTTTACGTTTATATAGAATTAAATAGAAATTCTGTACTTTTTATATATTAAAACACAAAAATTTTACATATTACGGTAAATGTAAATGAATCAAGCATAATAATTCTCTAATTAGGCAGGAGAACGTATATAGTGTACTACTAAATCATTAGGTTAGTCAGAGTTTCGGCTTAGTAATGTTATATTTAAAGACGCAACTGATCAATTATTTGCAACTAGAAATAAAGAAATTAAAAAATAATCTACAAAAAGACAGTTAATAAAATAAAAGCTTCAGATGCCATAAATGCAATCTCTAGAAGGATCCATCATCTTTAAACTTACTAATACAGTTCTTTCATCTAAAACTGGGGTCCCCAACCTGTAACTTGCAGTTCATTCATTCTGCTTCACTGAGGGGGTGGAGCTGTGAGGTCAGAGTGGGCGGGTCTGGGCGGCTGTGAGGTCAGAGGGGTCAGGGCCTCACAGGCATCCGCACTCATCATATCATGTCAGCAACGTCATAGGGGAAGGTGAGTGCGCTCACACACAGCACAAGGCGGTCATCTTCTCAGAGCTGCGGATTCATCATAGTGCCTCAGAGATGACCGCTCTCATTGCACTGCGGCAGTTCTGACACAGATGACATACAGCAATCCAATGTGGAATGGTCGGGCATATTTTGGAGACTGGAGAGGGCAGGAATACAGAGACAGGAGTGGCCGGACATACTGAAACTGGGATAGGCAGGCATATTGAGACTGGGGAGGGCAGGCAATAAATGCTGGAGATGGGAGGAGGAGCGGCCATACTGACACTGGGTCGGGATTGTGCACATGACCAGGCTATGTTTTCACCTTGGTTGCTTAGCCTTTGGAGAGATATATGCCATATCTCTCTAAGGGGCCTTTCATATCAGAACTTTTGCTGATGTGTGGCAGATCCGGCAGATTTACTGCATCTGCCGGACCGGCTGCCTAACAGCTGCACTTGTGGCGCTGATCCGGCAAGCCCCATTCATTGTCTTTGGGGCTTGCTGCAAGTGCCGTTACGTCAGATCAGCCAGATTCGACACTTGCTGCAAGCAGCGTTTTTTTTTTTCGTTTCCTCAAGTGCTGGATCTGCCACATCCAGCAGAACCGCCCTTGCCGCGCCTGACTGCAAGCCCCAGACAATGCATGGGGCTTGCTAGATCCGGTCCGCACTTCGGCCATTAGGTGGCCGATGCGGCGCCTCCTGCCGGATTGGCTGCAATCATCAGCAAAACACTGATGTGAAAGGGGCCTAAAGCTGGTTTCACACTACCGTTTTTCTGTATTCATGTGAATCCAGCTGAAACTGGATGTGCCCACATCCATTTTCGGCCTCATTGACTTTCAATGGGGCGCAGACATTTGTAGGTGCATCCAGTTCTTTATGGTTCCCCCTGATTCACGTGTTCACGGTTTTTGAAATGCATTTTGGAGCGATTTTGGTCAAAAGGACAAAACCGTGAACAACTGAACACCTGGATACAGGGCAATGCATGTTAAATTACAATGGGGCTCTATTGAGCCTGCATCTGGAAGAATCCAGATCCCACTGGATCTGGATGCAAGAGCCATATTTTTGGTCTGAGCATTCCCAGAACTAAGTTTGAAATGGCACATTCCCTCTGGGCCATGTCACTTCCCTTTAGATCCAGCAAAAAAAGTACACATACGGTGCAACTGTCTGCTTCTGCACCGGTATTATCACTGATCCGTGAGAAAGATCAGTGATGGTGCGGGTGAATCCAGTTTGTCAATTGCGGCGGAATCTCAGGGGGGATGCAGGTTTTACCTGCTTCCCCCAGGATTCTAAAAAGCAGTAGTGTGAAACCAAACTTAGGAGGTGAAATATACGCGTGGAGTCTTCTCCTCTGGATGCCCAGGTTGCAGCCAGGTGCAGTATGAATGAGTTTGGGTTGTATACAAATACTGAGCTATTATTAATATTGGCCCTTTCTTCACCCTTTTTCTCTGGTTCATCAAAATGACTTATTAGATTAGGTGTTTGCAATTCTTACATTGTCAACAGGTGCATAGTATACTAAACTATTATCATTAATATTGTTATCCTGCAATAATTCTTGGTGGCCCCATGTTATATTGTAATGGGTACAATTATTAAGAGTTGATGCATTATTATAGCTGGCTCATATATACACCCTAATATTTGGCAAATAAACCATTCTGCACAATAACTGAAATATATATGACTGGACAGTAATATAATTCTGCAACAGTTGGCACCGGACCCACATGGTTTTTAATTGGTTTTAATTTGTGCTATTTTTTTTGCAAAGCTTTGGTAATAAAGTTTTCTAATTGTTCACATATATTCTTGGTGTGCACATTGTTTTCGGCATGGTCTTTTCTCTCTTCTTGGATTAGTTAATTTACCATGCATTATAGTGCACTCTCATTACAATAGAAATTCCGCTGTGCATTCCTTCCTTCAATACTATAAAAACACAGCACTGTTGTTTCCAGAGTGCTCATTGTGCACCATACACAAACCTCACCATACCTTTCACCCTAGAAAAAAGGTCCATCCGGTAGACCGGTTGCATCACAGTGGATATCCATTTTTTTTTTTGCTAGCATAGTACAAAACAGACACAAACTGATGTGGGAGTGATTTAAAGTTTATAATGGGAACATTATCCCATGTCTTGCGCATCAGTTTTTGCTACATTCTCTGAATGGAACACATAAGTGATACATAATTGGAATTGAGGTCTCTATTCCTACATTATGATGCTCTCAGCAAAAAGGTGTTGATAGATGCCCTTTAACATTAAAGGCCCGACAGCCCCCTTAATTCAATGTTATAGAAACGTGTCAACACAGGAAACAATATCCTGAAATCAAGCACAGAAAAGGAAGCACAGCCGCAGTGACCTGGGACTGGAGCTGCTATATGAGGAATCGGGTGCTAAAAGGAATACATTAGTGAGTTATCTAACTGACTACTACATGTTCATTTAGGCATAATCTTTAGAAAGTGGAAAACTCCTTCAAGATCAAAGTATGTAAACGTTCTCTGGATTCTAACATATCTCCTGATGACTTCTAAATTTTTTTTATTATTTCAGTCCCTGATTCCCTGAATACAGAAAATTACTTTGTATGATACTGAACTTTAATACTTCGGTATTTTTAAGTGGGCTTTTTAGCATTTAGGGAGCCGCTTCAGTCTGCCACAAACACATCATAGCTGTGATTCATTGCTCGTAATTACTCCACTCTAAGGATCTGAAGAAAGAAGACATGAAGTATCTGAGATCTAAAGCTGGTGAGATTTAGCCATTACCCCCTTGCGTTCTTTCATTTATTCATTGCTTCATTTGATAGTGAGCCGTCTGATATATATTGTTTCGGAAAAATGTTTGGTTTGCTTATTTATTGTTTTTATTTGGGGATTTTGCAACCTTTCAACTAAAGGAGTAAAAGTTTTACTTTAATAACTCTTTGTGATTGATACTTGATAAGCCAGGAGAAAGTACGAGCACTTGAAAGATGAATGTAGAGCCCAGCTGTAGGATAAAAATGAGTTTCTTATAAGTGCTGACTCCAAATAATAAATGGCCTACAACGGCTTGTGTAGAATTGAAAAGCCTTTCTACAGACAATGTGCAGTATGATGCCAGTCTCAAACAGTTGTTCATGATCTTGCTGCATCCAAAAAGCCGTGTTGTACAGTGCAAGCACAGTGGATGGTTTTAAAGAACTTTCCTGCCCACTATGCTTATTTTTTCCTCAGCGTAAATTGACATGTAGTGCCGCTTCCCAAGACACAGGATGTAGCTTTGTTCTTGCAAGGATGCAAGTGTTGTCGGGGAGTGTGGCCTAGCCAGCGACGTGAGAGGACGCAGACAGGAGTTGTCCCGCCGGAGAACCTACATTTATCATCCACTGCCACATCGTTCAGCCCTTAAACTGACCTGATAGGCCTGCAGAAGTCCCCGGGAGCCAGCTGACCTGATCTTGCCGATCGAAGATGTAACAATGACCCGCAGGTGGCAGCAGGATGCGGGAGCGGGCGATGGAGGGTGCTCCCAAGATGGTGCAGAAGCGTGGGAAACAGCACAGAGGGGGAACATTGCACGCCACCTGCGGATGGAAATAGCCGCTAAATTGGAGCTGTTTGCACAGGTGACGGAGCGAGGCCCGGAGGAGGTGGAACAAGGAGGTGAGCAGGACACCCCAATGCTGGAGGGGGAAGCTGTAGTGAAGGTTACAGATGGTGTAGGTACAATGGAGCCAGCAGGGTGCCATGCATCAGAGGACATTCAGGACAATCCCATTCTTAAAGGTGTCTTTTCTGTTGTGTCCTTCTGTAAGCAGGCTCTGACAACGCTGACTCAACAAGTGCTGGGTTTACAGGGAGAGATGGCTGGTATGCAAAAAGCCGAAGTGAGAATGGGGGCATTTGAGGAGAGAGTAAGCACCACAGAGGATCAAATACTAAAGCTGCAGAAGGCTGACAAAAGTATATCCAGCAAATCTCTGATCTAACAGCAAAAACAGATGATCTTGAGCATCATTCTAGGAGAAATAATCTTAAAATTGTGGGTATCCTCGAGAATACAGAAGACAAGAGTCCCAATGAATTAATAGAAGACTAGTTGCAGGCAAAGATCGGGGAGGATACTCTGACTAAAATGTTTGTAGTGGAAAGAACACATAAGGTCCAAACACAGCCCCAGCCACCGGGCTCAAACTCACATACAATTTTAGCAAAAATCCTCAACTACAGAGACCAGGACATTATCCTCAGAAAGGCTAGAGACATTGAGCATCTCACAGTGAATGGGCCGAGGATTGCCGTATTTCCGGATTACTCGATTGTGTTGAAAACAGAGAATGAATTTCAATGGGGTCAAGAGTTGTCTGCGAGAAATGGACCTGCAGTATTCCATGCTGTTTCCTGCAAAATTGGGAGTAGTGGCGCTGGACAGAGTTAATTTATTTCTGTTACAGGAGGAGGCCACAAATTGGCTGGATCTTAATGCCTAATGCATTCAGGCCAAAGGGGACTGAAGATTATACCCTGGTCTTGAGAATTTTTCTTTTTCTTCGTTTTCTTTTCCCTGTCTTTTTGGATCAACTCAGTGGCAGGGGTGATGACTGTTATACTGGGTGGGATCTGCTGGGAGAAGAGGTGGAGGAGCTGGAGTGTGGTGGTGATTGAAACTACGGTAAATTACTGTTCAATGGTTCATAATTGATTTAATTTGCTGAATGTTTGAAATGCATACAATGCGACAGTAGGTGGAATTGGTAAGCATTATTGCATTACTGTATTTTGTGTTAAATTGGTTATAGAGGCTTAGATATCTACTTTGTTAGGAATGAGCTTAGGTGTGAGTGAACCCTCTCTTGGTGAGAGTAGCGAGATTCAATGTTGGGGTGAGGGGGAGAAGAGGGAGGGTTAACCAGGTACACAGGGGGAAGGGTGGGAGGGAGAGGGAAAACAGCATAGAAAGGAATTTGGTGGGGATAAATGGGAGGTAATTAGTTGGAACGTCAGAGGCTTGTTGGATAAGACGAGGAGGGCGGCTATAATTCAGTATTGGCTCAAAAACCCACTGTGGTGTGCCTTTTAGAGAACCATCTAGTGGGGTAAAGATAGATATTCTGAAAAGAAAATGGGTGAAAATGGCACTACACTTTTTCTACATACGCGAGAAGAGTGGCGGTTTTAATTCATACATCTGTTCAATAAGAGCAGGTGGAGGTTCACATCTACAAAGAAGGGCAATATTTAGTTCTGGTATGCAAGCTGTTCTGTTAATATGTATTGCTGCTATGTATATCCCTCCACCTTACTGTAGTAGAAAGATACGGGAAGTATTGGAATTATCTGGAAGGAGAGGGGGTATCCCACTTGTACTTATTGGTAACCTTAATAATGTTGCAGACTAATAAAAACAAACGCATCCCAGGTAGGAATCATGGCTCTATAACTCTATTTGGTACCTAAATTCAAGAAGTTGGGCCGATAGATATATCTAGGGTAAGACGTGGGGAAAAGTTGTTTCTCTTGTTTTTCTTCATCTTATGATACATTATAATGTATCATGTCATATTGATATGGCTCTGGGTAATGGGTTAATCGATGCATTGGTGGGGGTGGTGGAATATTTGCCGAGAGCAATAGTGGACCATAGCCCAATTGTAATGACTATTCAACCAGCAGGGTCACAGGCAGGGAAAGGGGAGAGTGGAAGGTGCACTCTGTGTGGCTACATAACATCGACATGAAAGGTATGCAACAGGAGGTTGGCGAGTACTTTACCATTAATGAGGGCAGTGCTGACACATTAATAATCTGGGACACTCTGAAAGTATACATCAGGGAACTGTTGTTTAGGGACATTTGTAGGTGCAAATCAAGGATGAAACAAGCTGATGGCTGTCGCTGGTGGCTGCAGCTCAGAAAGAAAATACGTTTGTACACCTTCTGAATACACATGAGAGTAAGCAGGTTACTGACACTAAAGACATATTGAAGGTCTTTACTGAATTTTATACAGCATTATATTCCTCTCGAGTGGGAGCGTTGGTGGCAGAGATGGTCACTTTTTAGAAGAGGCGGCACTCCCCAAACTGGAAGTTGAGGATAGAGAAAGTTTGGAGGCACCCCTTACTATTGAGGAACTGGGTGCTGCATTAATGAGAAAGCCCCTAGGGTAGATGGGATACCGGTGGAAGTATATAAGCACATGCAGGAGGTGTTATTACCCAAGCTGAAAGATGTCTTTGACGTAGCAAAGAGAAGAGGGATACAATCGGCATCCATTTGTACTGAGCAACAAAATGGAACAATGTGTTCATGATTTCACTGCAACAGCAAATTGCCAGTGAAATGGCTAGCAAAATTGACGCGTGTGACGGTAACTTTGGGAATCTGGATAAACAGACATGCCAGGCACCACTCAGAAAATCAACCAGTAACCAATTCCTGGTCATTCAGTATAAACTCCCCATGAGACAGCTGAACCACTGTGGTGTGTTTCAAAATCCTAAAGTCCAATTACAATTCATAAGCAAAAAGAGAATAACACTCACCGGTTCTTCTTGTGCAGATTTTATTGGAAGTTGGGGTTACATCAGTGCAGGGAGGGGGTGCAAGAGTGCCGGACTACGGCTTGCCGTTTCGTGCAATGTGTCATTCGGGACCCGTGGAAATGCACTTTGCACGAAACGGCACGCCGTAGTCTGGCACTTGCTTATGAATTTCCTTAGGAATGCTATATGTACTATTGAAAAATGTGGGTCTTTGTCGGGGCTAACGATTAACTGAAATAAATCAAACCTATTTAGCGTAGACATGGGTAAAGAACAGCTGCTGAAATCGAGAACACCAGGCTTAAAGTTGTACAACAGTTTAAGTATTTGGGTATTCAGGTATCATTGCCACTGAAGGAATAATTAAATATCAAGTTGGCCTCTCTTATGGGAAAGCTTAAAGCTAAAGTGGGAGCTTGGAATAAACATCATTTGTCAGTGGTGGGGTGTGTTAACCTCATTAAGATGATCCTAATGCCCAAAATACTTTATGTCCCGCATAATACCCCCATGTGGATCCCCAAGAGAAATTCAAACAAATTAACTCCCTGTTTAGAGACCTGGTATGGGGAAAAAAACAACCCATATTTAAATTAGAAATTTTACAACACCCCAAGGATGATGGAAGCTAGCATTGCCCAAACCTGGTATATACCAATGCCAACACCCTAGAGGGTGGGCCCATAAGGCTGAAAATAGTTCTGTGCAGATTATTCTGGAGAATATGTTAGATACAAGATGCCCTTTGATAAAGAGTTTGGAAGAAGGGTCCATTGGTCTAGGGGGAAGATATATTCCACCCTGGATCTATTACATAAGCTTTGGGGAAAGGTCAAACAGATACGAAAGGTGGCTCATCTGACAAGGTATTCACCGATATGGAATAATAGCAATCTACCCGAATTCTCCGAGATGGGACAAATGAGAGACTGGGTAGCCAAGGGAGTACAATATGTATATCAAGTGGTTGACCATCAGGGATTGAAGACATTTGCCCAGATACAGGAAAAATTTGAATTACAGGCTGCAGGAGGGTATCAATATATCAAAATGAAACATGCGTTTAAAGCACAAAGCAAAACTAAAAATAGGACAATACAAAGCAATATAGTGTTAGACTTTGTGTGTAGTGATAGCAACACAAGATGGGGTAATCTCGAGCATATATGGGGACTTGTTGCACACCTTTTTGTTTAAATATCCAATACGGGCAAGGACTAAACGGGAGGAGGAGGTGGGAACTATGGAAGATGATAAGTGGGATAGTATTCTGGAGTATGTGCAAAAGCTGTCGCTGAGTGAGCTGGGAAGATTGTCTCAGTTTTTTGTTATACACAGAGTCTAAAGACATAATCTCGTTGGATCCTGACGCCGGATCCGGGTTTTGGAACTGCGCATGCCCAGAACGCAGTTCCAAATGATATTAGCACTGATCTGTGAGATGGATCAGTGATAATACTGTTGTGGGTGCTTTAGTTTTTACAACTCCAGGAGGAACCCAAAGGGGAATCTGGGGGGATGCAGGTTTTACCTGCATCCCCCGAATTAAAAAAAGCACCAGTGTTAAGTCAGCCTCAGCTTAGTTTCTTTGCATATTGCAATATTTAGATATCGTTTTTCAGATATGCCTCATTCTTGCATTAACAAAGTGGATAGTTTTTGCTACATATGTGGAGAAAGAAAGCCACAGCTTTCGAAATGGTCGTTGGTTTTTGCAGCCTAATAAGTCCTTGTCACGTATAACTCAATATCATGTGGCAACATCTCCCAAAATAGTGGACTGCATTGACGAAGCTCAGCACGCTTACTACACTGCCGAGACTCAGAAACAGAGCATAACCGCGAGCAGCCTGTGATGAAGGATACCTCTTGTCCTGATGAAAGCAATTCAGGTTAGTGGAAAGTACGAATTAAAGACTCCACTGACCTTGCTGGATTGAGCTCTGGAAGTTCGGTATGTGCATCTGTCTTTGAATATGGATACTTGTACGGCAATGAAGTAAGAAATGAACAACTGAGGACATTTCATTTGATTCATAAAGGAAGTATTATAAGCGGGGATTGACATTTTCACAGGCAGATACTGCAATCTTGCCCAGAAGAAATTTCTATTGGAACTGGAAATGTGCCTTTGAGTTACGAAAAATAACTTGCGTGAAGTTCACATTTTACACATTCACTCACATTGGAATCTTCAATCCTTTCACGCAGTAATGGACTTCTGGATGTCATGGCTACTGGGAGGCTTCTGTGCAGACTCACAGGAGGTCTACGGGGTCATGATGTCACAACATCACAACAGGGGACCCCAGAGCATAAGAAGGGGTTTTAAATTCACAAAAAAAATGACTTCCCCTGTTTGCTACTTGAGTAATGGCAGCAATTGTCTTCTGGATAGTCCATAGACATACAAATTTAGAGTAGAGAGGGGGTTGGGGAGCATATATTGCAGACAGTCAGTGAACTCAGGATAGATCACTATTAGGTAACGAACAAAGTGGAAAAAATTACAACTTCTTATGCTCAGTCATGTTCCTACAAAAAGATATGTACATATGTATATTTATACTGCTTTCACTGTATCTATTTTCCATCATCTGAGGATGTGAAATGATTGTCGCTTGCCCACTTGCTCTTAGTGTATGTGCAGACAGTCCGGAGGCACTGCGTTGTGGACGTACCCCAAGTAAAATAATGCTGCGTACAATAGAAGCACAGTGGGCATGGGATTTCTAGAAATGCATTTTTGTATCTAAATGAATGGTTTACACAGCTGATCCATCTCACCCCCCCTTCACAGTGACTAATACAAGGGCTCACTAGCCTGTTCATCATGGATTTTCTACGATATCATAAATAGAGTGTATCTCTCTCTCTCTGTATAAGTATACATATATATACTCCATTTGTGATATATACAGTGGGAACAGAAAGTATTCAGACCCCTTTAAATTTTTCACTGTTTCATTGTAGCCATTTGGTAAATTCAAAAAGGTTCTTTTTATCTCAATGCACACTCTGCACCCTGTCTTGACTTAAAAAAACAGAAATGTAGACATTTTTGCAAATTAATTAAAAACAGAAACACTGAAATATTACAAGGTCATATGTATTCAGACTCTTTGCTCAGACACTTATATTTAAGTCACATGCTGTCCATTTCCTTGTGATCCTCCTTGAGATGGTTCTACTCCTTCATTGGAGTCCAGCTGTGTTTAATTAAACTAATAGGACTTGATTTGGAAAGGCACACACCTGTCTATATAAGGCCTCACAACTCACAGTGCATGTCAGACCAAATGAGAATCATGAGGTCAAAGGAACTGTCCAATGAGATCAGACAATTGTGGCAAAGCACAGATCTGGCAAAGGGTACAAAAGAATTTCTACAGTACCCAAGGTTCCTAAAAGCACAGTGACCTCCATAATCCTTAAAGTGAAATAGTGTGGAACCACCAGAAGCTTTTCTAGATCTGGCTGTCCAATCAAATTGAGCAATCGTGGGAGAGAGCCTTGGTGAGAGAGGTAAAGAAGAACCCCAAAATCACTGTGGCTGAGCTCCATAGATAGAGTAGGGAGATGGAAGAAAGTTCCACTATCACTGCAGCCCTGAATCAGTTGGGCCTATATAGCAGAGTGGCATGATGGAAGCCTCTCCTCAGTGCAAGACATATGAAAGCCTGCATAGAGTTTGCAATAAAACACATGAAGGACTGCTAGACTATGAGAAATAAAATTCTCTGATCTGATGAGGCAAAAATAGAACTTTTTGGTGATAATTCTAAGCGGTATGTGTGGAAAAAAACAGGCACTGCTCATCACCTGCCCAATACAATCCCAACAGTGAAACATGGTGGTGGCAGCATCATGCTATGGGGGTGTGTTTCAGCTGCAGGGACAGGACAACTGCTTGCAATTGAAGGAAACATGAATGTGGCCAAGTACAGAGATATCCTGAATGAAAACCTCTTTCAGAGTGCTTTGGACCTCAGACTTGGCCAAAGGTTCACCTTCCAACAAGACAATGACCCTAAGCACACAGCTAAAATAACAAAGGAGTGGCTTCAGAACAACTCTGTGACCATTCTTGACTAGCCAAGCCAGAGCCCTGATCTAAAACCAATTGATCATCTCTGCAGAGACCTGAAAATGGCTGTACACCAACGTTCACCATCCAACCTGACGGAACTGGAGAGGATCTGCAAGGAAAAATGGCAGAGGAGCCCCAAACCCAGGTGTCAATAACTTGTTGCATCATTCCCAAGAAGACTCATGGCTGTACTAGCTCAAAAGGTGCTTCTACTCAATACTGAGCAAGGGGTTGGAATACTTATGACCATGTGATATCTGTTTTTTCTTTTTATTAAATTTTCAAAAATTTCTACATTTCAGTTTTTTTCAGTGAAGAAGGGGGGCAGGGTGTACATTAATGAGAATAAAAATGAACTTTTTTGAATTTACCAAATGGCTGCAATGAAACAAAGAGTAAAACATTTAAAGGGGACTGAATACTTTCCGTACCAACTGTATACTAGTACATCTCAATGAATTTGAATAACAAATCCAAAGGTCATTATTTCAAAAACTTTAAGTAAAGAGGATTCAGGGTTAAAAACCGCATTGCCGTATTCCACGAGACATCAAAGGGTGAATAAAATATTGATTTATTTATCAACATGTTTCAGGCCTCCCAGAAATGCCCTGAAACATGGCTAATATTCTAATTCATCGAGATGCACTAATATAAATAATATCTAATATATAATCACGAATAACATGTGTCACAAGCTTCCGACACTTATGTCGCTATCCCAGAATCCACAGTGCTGCCCAGGAAGTGCGCCGACCGCCATATTGGGACTCCCGCCTGCCACATTGCTGCTACACTCCCACGCCGTAGCCCGACACCTCCCTCAGCCCCCCTGCTACCCGATCACCCCTGCCTGTCACCACAGCCCAATACTGCCTGATCTCCCCTGCCTGTCACTACAGCCCGACACTGCCCAATCACCCCCCGACATGTCACCACTGCCCCCTCGCTGCCTGATCACCCCTGCCTGTCACCACTGCCCCCCTCGCTGCCCGATCACCCCCGCCTGCCACCACTGCCCCCTTTGCTGCTCAATCGCTGCCAGATCACCCCCCGCCTCTCACCACTGCCCTCCTCGCTGCCAGATCGCCCCTGCCTGTCCCCACTGCCCCCCCCCCTGCCAGATCGCTGTCAGATCACATCCCGCCTGTCACCACTGCCCCCTTGCTGCCCAATCGCTGCCAGATCACCCCACCGCCTGTCACCACGGCCCCCGCGCTGCCCGATCACTGCCAGATCACTCCCTCTGCCTGTCACTACTGCTCCCCGCCATTACCACTCTTCCTGGTGGTCCTTGCTGCGCCTGCAAGCACGAATGAGAGTGCTTCGGGACCTCTGATGATGTCACGATGATGGGTGGAGTCATAGATCACATGACCGTGATATCATCAAAGGTGCTCTCCTGGTCTACCCTGCTCTGGCCACTGACCCCCTGCTCTGCCCACTGACTCACCCCCTGCTCGCCACACTGACCGTGCTCACTGAAACCCTGCTCTACCCACTGACCCCCTGCACTGCCCATGGACCCCCTGCACTGCCCATGGATCCCCCATTATGCCCATGGACCTCCCGCTATGCCCACTGACCCCATGCTCTGCCCACTGACCTCTGCTGTGCCCACTGACCTCTGCTGTGCCCACTGACTGTGCCCACTAACCCCCTGCCCTGACCTCCCCACTGACCCTCTGCTCTGCCCACTGACTCCCCACTCTGCACACTGACCATGCCCACTGACCCCCTGCTCTGCCCACCTACCCCCGCACTGCACACAAACCCCCTGCTCTACCACTGACCTTCTGCTGTGCCCACTGACCCCCTGCTGTGCCCACTGACCCAGTTCTGCCCACTGACCATGCCCACTGACCCTCTGCTCTGCCCACTGAACCTCTGCTCTGCCCACTGACTCTCCGCTCTGCCCACTGACCCTGCTGTGCCCACTGATCCCTGCTTTGCCCACTGGCCATGCCCACTGACCCCTGCTGTGCCCACTTACCCCTGCTGTGCCCACTGACCATGCCCACTGACCCCTGCTGTGCCCAGTGGCCCTGCTCTGCCCACTGACCATGCCCACTGACCCTGTGCTCTGCCCACTGACCCTGCTGTGCAAACTGACCCCTGCTTTGCCCACTGTCCATGCCCACTAACCCCCCCCCCACTCTGCCCAATGACCCCCGCACTTCCCACTGACCCCCCCACTCTGCCCACTGACCCCATGCTCTGCCCATTGACCCCCCACTCTGCTCGCTGACTGTGCCCACTGACCCTTTATTCTGCCCACTGGCCCCCTGCTCTGCCCACCTGCCCCCTCTCTGGCCACAGACCCCCTGCTTGCCCTCTGACCCTGCCCACCCCTGCCTGCTCTGCTCACTGAGGCCCCTGCTCTGCCCACTGGCCCTCACTCTGCTCTATGACCCTGCCTACTGACCCGCCACGCTGTCCACTGACCCCTGCTCTGCCAACTGACCCCCAGCTCTGCCCATTGACCCCAGGCTCTGACCAATGACCCCCTGCTCTGCCCACTGACCGTGCCCACTTACCCATGCTCTGCCCACCTACCCCCGCTTTGCCCACTGACCCCCTGCTTTGCCCACCATACACAGTGCTAACCACTGAGCCATCGTATACAGTGTTAAGCACTGAGCCACCATATACAATGCTAACCACTGAGCCACTCTATACAGTGCTAACCACTGAGCCACTATATACAGTGCTAACCACTGAGCCGCCATAGAGTGCTAACCACTGAGCCACCATACAGTGGTAACCACTGAGCTACCGCACAGTTCTAACCACTGAGCCACTGTATATAGTGCTAACCACTGAGCCACGATACAATGCTAACCACTAAGCAACCACATACAGTGCTAACCACTGAGCCACCATACAGTGCTAACTACTGAGCCACCGTATACAGTGCTAACCACTGAGCCACCATATACTCTACTAACCACTGAGCCACCATACAGTGCTAACCACTGAGCCACCATACAGTGCTGACCACTGAGCCACCATACAGTGCTGACCACTGAGCCACCATATAGTGCTAACCACTGAGCCACCATATAGTGCTAACCACTGAGCCACCATACAGTGCTAACCACTGGGCCAACATACAGTGCGAACCACTGAGCCACCATATACAGTGCTAACCACTGAGCAACCATACAGTGCTAATCACTGAGCCACCATACAGTGCTGACCACTGAGCCACCATACAGTGCTAACCACTGAGCCACCGCACAGTTCTAACCACTGAGCCACTGTATATAGTGCTAACCACTGAGCCACGATACAATGCTAACCACTAAGCCACCATATACAGTGCTAACCACTGAGCCACCATACAGTGCTAACTACTGAGCCACCGTATACAGTGCTAACCACTGAGCCACCATATACTCTACTAACCACTGAGCCACCATACAGTGCTAACCACTGAGCCACCATACAGTGCTAACCACTGGGCCACCATACAGTGCTAACCACTGAGCCACCATATACAGTGCTAACCACTGAGCAACCATACAGTGCTAATCACTGAGCCACCATACAGTGCTGACCACTGAGCCACCATACAGTGCTGACCACTGAGCCACCATACAGTGCTAACCACTGAGCCACTGTATACAGTGCTAACCACTGAGCCACCATACAGTGCTAACCACTGAGCCACTGTATACAGTGCTAACCACTGAGCCACTGTATATAGTGCTAACCACTGAGCCACGATACAATGCTAACCACTAAGCCACCATACAGTGCTAACTACTGAGCCACCGTATACAGTGCTAACCACTGAGCCACCATATACTCTACTAACCACTGAGCCACCATACAGTGCTAACCACTGAGCCACCATACAGTGCTAACCACTGGGCCACCATACAGTGCTAACCACTCAGCCACCATATACAGTGCTAACCACTGAGCAACCATACAGTGCTAATCACTGAGCCACCATACAGTGCTGACCACTGAGCCACCATACAGTGCTGACCACTGAGCCACCATACAGTGCTAACCACTGAGCCACTGTATACAGTGCTAACCACTGAGCCACCATACAGTGCTAACCACTGAGCCACCATACAGTGCTAACCACTGAGCCACCATACAGTGCTAACCACTGAGCCACTGTATACAGTGCTAACCACTGAGCCACAGTATACAGTGTTAACCACTGAGCCACAGTATACAGTGCTAACCACTGAGCAGCATGGGATTGTAATCTCCCACTGAAGCTGCGCGGTACCGCTCATTGGCTGAGCCGGCTGCCGCGACCACAGCGAGCAATCAGCGAAGCAGGATTTAACTCCCGCGTCAAGAGTGCTCATTGGTCGCCGCTGGCGGCGCTCAGCCAGTGAACGGTGGCGCATGTCATTGGTGGGTGAATTGAAATACAGAGATGTTCATTTCACTGCATTCCCAATGCAATAGCATCGGGCCTATTTCTAGTATATATATCAATGTATATAGATAGTAGTGTGAAAATTACAAAATTTCAATTTAACTTAATAAGGGATGTGATATAGATAGTAAACACATTGCCAAAGAAAATGAATTTACGGTAATAAAAAAACCTGATTTAAGCAATAGGCTATTCTTTGATGGCACATTCACATTGATGTTGTCCTGTCTCATCACAGGGTGACAGATGAAAATGGGGCAGCAGGGAATCTCCAATCATGACATTATATGGCATTGTATTCAATGTTTTAATTAGGCACACATCACTCTTTTGGCAATGTGAATATTCACAATGATAACTGAACAGTTTCCTTTTAATTAATCTATTACATGCCTCAGTTGTTGCTGTTTCCCACTAATAAACCTGTTTACGTCTTAGCTGATTTCTGTTTTGTGTCGTCAAGTAATGGATTTTGATAGAAAATATGATTAGTTTTGCACGAAAAGGTAATCACTGCACAATTACTGTGCATGCAAAATAATGGAGCTCCATACAGTAATTAGTGCTTATATTTCAATGAACTTATAGAAAATTACAATTTTGGCATTACACACTGGGAATGTTTTCCCTTGAAATTATGGTAAAATGACACAAATCTAATTTGCTCATGATTTCAATGTTTTACATTTTAGATTGTTGTGCATTGCATGTAAAAAAAATAGTTATTGGTTATCACCTGTGGTTCTTAAGGCCACCTTCTTAGGCTATGTGCACACAGTGCGTTTATGTTGCCTTGTGACAAAGCTGCATGCCTATCCTCATGCCAGCAAAGTTAATGACAACTCTTAAGTGTTGAGCACATGTTGCTTATTTTCTCCTTGCAGATTTGGTGCATAAAATTATCTGCAGCATGTTAATTCTTGGTGTGTTCTTGACTACGTGTTTCACCCCTTCCACCCATTCACAACACAGTTTAATGGCGCTCATAGATAAGTGTTTATCTTGAGCCCCATTCCAGGGCCTCTGTATTGCATACTAGCCGTGTATCTATATACATAATCACCAGTTTTGCGCTTCCGGCCACTGTGCCGCTATCATGCGCTGCGAGCGATGGCGCGCATGCGCCATTGCGAGTCGCTGACACTGGCCGGAAGCGCAAAAAAAATGCCGTCCGACACCACAAACCCCATCACCGAGGGGGCCTCGGTGACGCCATGCACCTGCAGTAGCGGTGTCCTTGCGGCGACATGTACTTTCAAAGATGGCGTCCAAAATCTCGCGAGATTTCGCCACCATCTTGGATATTACATGTTGCCCGCAGGGACTCTAGTATCCCACCGCCACCCCCTGCTTCATTCCCTCCTCGCTCCATCGCCCTCTCCCCGCTCCATTGCCCTCCCCCCCGCTCCATTGCGCACCCCCTCAACGCTCCATTGCACCCCCACCGCTCCATTGCGCGACCCCCCCCTCCATTGCGGCCCCCCCACCGCTCCATTGCAGCCCCCCCACCGCTCCATTACCCCTACCCGTCCCCCTCTCACCGGCCGCTCCGTCTCACCCGCACCGGGTAATGAGCGGTCATGTGAAAGCCTCTTCAGCCCGCCTATCACATGACCGCTCATTACTTGCTGCGGTTTAAACACCGGCTGCTGCTGAGACCGGATGGAACCGGGGGAACTATCCTGCGCTAACCACTGTCCCTCCATCATGCGCTGACCACCCACTGTCCCTCCATCCTGCGCTGACCACCCACTGTCCCTCATCCTGCGCTGACCACCCACTGACCCTCCATCCTACGCTGACCACTCTGCCTCCATCCTGCGCTGACCACTCTGCCTCCATTCTGCGCTGACCACTGAGCCTCCATCCTGCGCTGACCACTGAGCCTCCATCCTGCGCTGACCACTGAGCCTCCATCCTGCGCTGACCACTGAGCCTCCATCCTGCGCTCACCACTGAGCCTCCATCCTGCGCTCACCACTGAGCCTCCATCCTGCGCTCACCACTGAGCCTCCATCCTGCGCTCACCACTGAGCCTCCATCCTGCGCTGGCCACTGAGCCTCCATCCTGCGCTGACCACTCTGCCTCCATCCTGCGCTGACCACTCACCTTCCATCCTGCGCTGACCACTCAGCCTCCATCCTGTGCTGACCACTCCATCCTGCACTGACCACTGAGCCTCCATCCTGTACTGACCACTGACCCTCCATCCTGCCCTGACCACTTAGCCTCCATCCTGTGCTGACCACTGAGCCTCCATCCTGTGCTGGCCACTGAGCCTCCATCCTGTGCTGACCACTGAGCCTCCATCCTGCGCTGACCACTGAGCCTCCATCCTGCGCTGACCACTGAGCCTCCATCCTGCGCTGACCACTGAGCCTCCATCCTGCGCTGACCACTCTGCCTCCATCCTGCGCTGACCACTGAGCCTCCATCCTGCGCTGAACACTCTGCCTCCATCCTGCGCTAATCACTGATCCTCCATCCTGCACTCACCACTGAGCCTCCATCCTGCGCTGATCACTGATCCTCCATCCTCTGCTTACCACTCTATCCTGCGCTGACCACTCTGCCCCCATCCTGCGCTGACCACTCTGCCCCCATCTTGCGCTGACCACTCTGCCCCCATCCTGCGCTGACCACTGAGCCTCCATAGACAGTGCTAACCACTGAGCCACCGTATACAGTGCTAACCACTGAGCCACCATATACAGTGCTATCCACTGAGCCACCATATACAGTGCTAACATTGAGCCACATTACTGTTCTAATTATTGAGCCACAATATATAGTGCCAACCACTGAGCCACTATAGAGTGCTAACCACTGAGGCTCCGTATACAGTGCTAACTACTGAGCCAGCGTATACTGTGCTAACCACTGAGCCCCTGTATACTCTGCTAACCACTGAGCCCCTGTATACTCTGCTAACCACTGAGCCACCGTATACTCTGCTAACCAATGAGGCTCCGTAAAGTCTGCTAAGCACTCAACCCCCATATACTCTGCTAACCAATGAGCCCCGTATACTCTGCTAAGCACTCTGCTGCAGGCAGGATGGGGCCGGGGAGCAGCGGTTGGGTGCGGGCAGGAGGGGCCCCCCTCCTGCCCGCACCCGGACGCTGTTTCCTAGCCTTCTCCTGCCCGCACCTGGCCGCTCTTCACCAGCCCCCTCCTGCCCGCACCCGGCCGCTGTTCCATAGCCTTCTCCTGCCCGCACCCGACCGCTCTTCCCCAGCCCCCTCCTGCCCCCACCTGCCCGCTGTCCCCCGGCCCCCTCCTGGATTTCGGCATCGCTGCACACTGACACCGCTGCACACCAGTACTGCTGCAGGTATCTATATATATATATATATATATATATATATAATCACCAATGTTGTGCTGCTATTCCGGCATGCACCACGGCACTGTCGCGAGCCGCTATTCACAGACTCAGAACCGCGAGCGGTGGCGCACTTGCGCGCCACCACGAGCCGCAGTCACGTCCCCAACGGTTACGTCACCATTCACAGCCCCACGAGCGATGGCGCGCTCGCGCGCCACCACGAGCCACAGTCGCGTCCCCAACAGTTGCATCACCATCCACAGCCCCACAAGCGATGGCGCGCTCGCGCGCCATCGTGAGCCGCAGTCACGCCAGCCACAGTTGCGACGCCATTCACAGCCGCACAAGCGCAGTAACCATCCGTCACCGCGGATGCGCATTCACGAAATTTACCTCACAGCAAGGACACGCCCCTATTTCCTCCACTCTGGAAGTACACAGCTCTCATAGAAGAAGTCGGTGGTGACAGCCATTACGGCACATCACCTCTCCACCCACCAGGACGCCATCATAAGGTCACCATCACGCCCACAAAGCTGTTACCCACAGAACTACCTGTATATACTCTGCAACACGCAGCTGACTGTATACTCTGCTACCCACAGAGCTACCTGTATATACTCTGGTACCCACTCAGCTACCTGTATACTCTGTGACCCACAGATACCCCTGTATATACTCTGCTACCCACGCAGCCGGCTGTATACTCTGCTACTCACAGAGCTGTCTGTATATACTCTGCTACCCACGCAGCTGACAGTATACTCTGCTACCCACAGAGCTACGTATATATACTCTGCTACCAACGCAGCTGCCTGTATACTCTGCGACCCACGCAGCCGGCTGTATACTGTGTTACCCACAGAGCTGCCTGTATATACTCTGCTACCCACGGAGCCCCCACTATAGACTCTGATACCCACGCAGCTGCCTGTATACTCTGCTACCCACGCAGCTGACTGTATACTCTGCTAGCCACAGAGCTACCTGTATACACTCAATAAACTTATGTAGATTATTTTTCTGTCACTATTACCTTATAGTATGATGCTTTGCCCTTATTTTACAAATGTTAATAAAAACTATGCTTTTTTCACAAGTGCAAAGCGTGTCATACATGTTTACTGTTCCTGTTAGCACATCTAAGGATGCACACAATTCATTTCACCATGCTCCCGATGCAATTGCATCGGGCCTTTTTACTAATATATATATATATATATATATATATAATTAATTAGTGATATAGCGATCAAGAGCGGGTTGGAGTACACTCGCTTAGCAGCGCAAAACCATAAACAGCAACCCTCTCTTCTATGGAATAAGTCCAGCTGGTTTATTTAGGACAGCATAAACTGCAAGGAGCAAATTAAACATGAGCCTTCCTTCGGCTGTACAAAAACATACAGTCCGTTTACCTCACGTACGGCCTGTATGCAGTCCACACAGTGCCTATGAGAGACTGCTTCTTCAGAAGGGACCTCTGACTTCTGCTCACAGCCCAGCACTCTGCAGACCCTGCATGCATCAGTCTGTCGCACATGTCAAACACAGACTCCATTAAACATCCTGAGACACACCCACATCTCAAGCAAGATGCAAGCTTAACTCTATCAATGCTGTGAAGTAGACTGTGGCTTCCAAGTACTGGCGAGACATTCATAAAAACATCGCAGCAGACTTCTGCCTGTGTGTAACATACTGGCCATGTATAGTGTCGCCATTCAGACCATGGCTGGCCGCGCTATCACATATTCCCCCCCTCTGCCTAAAGCTGTCTGGCTTGGCATCATAGGTCCCTATACCAGGGGGTCATCTGTGTCACCACCAAGGATCAGACCTCGTTACCCCGTGAGACTCTGTCACCTCATGTGTATGAGTCCTATCTCTGAGGCCTTCCCCAGCAGTCAGTATGATAATGTGCTTCCCTTGCAGCCATGTCCATTGTCCAGCCGTGGGCTGCTATCCCTGAGACACGGTCCGTCACTGTCGCCAGACCCTTTTCAGTCTGCACCTGGTTTGTCTTTTTGTCAGATTTCTCTCTCCATGACTGCCTTCAATGGATAGAGTTGTAGTAAGTTGCATTGAAAGTCAAATCTCCTGTCTGGTCTGACTCTGTATTGTCACATATTAGGTCTTTTGTCTAGGACCCTCAGCATTGGTGTAACGGGATTCTCTATCCCTTAACCTATTACGCCTCCTCTCCTCAGGACGTCTTCGGATAGCTCTCTGTCAGCGCCTTTCTTCATCACCCAGAGACCCACTGCATCCTTTGTCTCCAACTTCTGTTGTGGCCCTTCTATTACTGGAAGAACCCCCACTTAGTTGGGTACCTTGATGTAAGGATGGCTTCCATCTTTGGCAGCGACGTCTTTCGATTCTCGCTCTTTCCACCCTTAACTGCAGCACTTCTTTTAGGTGAGTCACTCTATAAGTGAGAAGAATCTGCATATTGTCAAGACTCTCCACTGTCCCCACCATGAGGAATGGAACCATACCCACTTTCTTGGGTATTTTCTTTTCACTATCATCAGGAATTCATACTTTCGTCACTCCATTTCTTGCATGACTCGTCCATTTTTCCCGATGACTTCTCTCAGCAGAGCATTAGACACCTGGACAACCTCTTCCAGTAGACTTTAGGTTCTCTTCATAAGCACCAGCCGCTTAGTAGCTTCTTCGTTCTTCAGGCGGATCAACCGCTTCATGTGAACACACCTCAAGTGTATGTCCTTCAGGATAGCCACCCGATCCATGGTGACTTCGGATGTGGACAGAACCACCAGCTATTTCGCTTCTGGGGACCAGTACACCTTACAGGCTTCCACGGCCTTTTTAAAGTCATCATGCACCCACTCTCTGTCACATTCTTCTCTCAAGTCTTCTGGTACCTCCACGAGGTAGAGAGACGTTTCTGTCTTACTGCATGATCACCCGGATCAGATCTCAGTGCCATCTGACTTTCGGCTTCTTCAGCATGTTTGCCCAGCAGGGACACTGGTCGCTCTACCTTCTCCAAGGCGGCCTTGTTCCTCAACTGGCACTTTGCCAGGCGACCTTTGAGCTCTGAGACTTCTTCCTCTAGCTCACCTACTCGCCTCTCAGCAGCTCGTTTCCACAGCCCTTCCTGCTTCAACTGCTCCCCTTCTAGCATTCTCGGAGACCTCTCCGTCTCCACAACACCCACTCGAATCTCAACAGTCTGTCTCCACAGTTTCTCATGCTTCAAGTGTGATTGGAGCATTTCTGTGAGCTCCCTTATCTTGGCTTTAATACCCACTGGACCATACGAGCTCACAACACCCGAAGAGGTATTCACTTCACCTCTCACCTTCTTAGTGGCTTCTTCCACTTCTGCAGTTACCTCCCCCTCTTGGGGTCTGGCAGCACCCCTAGCAACCTCGACCACATCAGCTTGTGTTTGTCCAGGGGTCTACAGTTCTGCATTTACCACCCCCTCTTGGGGTCCGGCAGTAACCTTGGCAACCTCGGCCACATCTCCTTGTCCAGGGGTCTCCAGTTCTTCACCTGTGACCTCTGCTACGTCACAAAACTCTTGGGCATCAGCAACCCCATCTGTCGCCCTCACCAGGTTCTCAACGATATCAGCTTCATCCTTCTCGTGGATCTCGGCAGCGATACCTTCAGCCCTTTCTTGGGTCTCAGCAGTGTCACCTTCGGCCCTCTCCTGGGTCTCTGTACTGTCACCTTCAGAGGTTTTCTCTCCCTCCATCTCTCCAATCTTCTCCAAAACTCCACCCATCTCTGCAATGGTGCTGTTTTTACTTCAAGCCACCCCTAAGGTGGATCTATTATTGGTCAGCTCTTCATGACCATTGTGGACTCTTGCTCCACTACCACTTCCCAGGATTTCTTCTCCACCAGTGCACTCTAGGACATCTTCTCCTACAGCACCACCAGCTGATCGACTAGCAACGCTTGTTCCAACATTGTAATGGACACCCATTCTGTCTTCCTGGCTGGATCCTTCTCTTTGTCTTCCACTTGAAGAGTACCGTCATCAGACTGTGTTAGTTTCTCTGGAATCTTATTTATGTCTGCCACGGCACTAGCAATTGCTACTGGCAATGACACTTCACCTTCCATCCTGATCTCCTTGTCTCTGAAGTAGGATCCACACTTGGAATGTAAGCACACAGCATTGTATCTTTATTTACACTGTCATCAAGGGCTACATGAACAACTAATTTGTGACCCTTGCGCCGTTGGCGATGAGAGGGTGACTTTCTCACTTCGTTGGACTGTTCCTGACTGCAGTCCCTTTCAGCTTTGGTAGTGTCACAGTCAGTTCTGGAGTCTGTGTCACTCACCTTGTTGCTGATGACCAACAAGTCTCCTCCACTTTCACATCAACCCCTTGTATTGGAGCTGCCCCATATGCAACAGTCATATTGTCAGTTTTCACTTTATCCGTCATGTTTCTAAGTTGGGGAGACCCACCCTTTCCTTTGGTCAGCCAGACACACGCCCTTCCTCCCACAAGTCCAAAAATAATTTGGAGTCCCGGCCTATTATGACTGGATGCTGTTAGTCTGGGACTACACCAACGTCATGGCTCCCAATGTCCCTGGCTGTTTCAATGACAACTCTGGACATTGGATAGTCTTTAGTGCTCCCATGAATGAATGTCACTTCAATCTTCCTTCAAGCATCAGGTAGACATCAGGCGGAGCCCTCACTAGGGTCACCAAGTTCCCAGAGTCTACAAGTCCAGTCACGGTTTCTGCATTGACTTCCATGGAACACACATGTAGAACCTATCCGGGTGAGTAGTTCGTATTGCAGACTGGACACATAAAGTACATTTGTCCCCGGCAACGATTCGTCTGCACCACCCCTTTGCCTTTGGGATGCTCTGCCCCCTTTTGGGCAACTACGATTTTTTTTGGGACTCCGCCCCTTTTGGGCCATTATCCCCTTTAGGGACACCTCCCCCTTTTGGAACTCCACCCCAATTTGTGAAACTATCCCCTTTTGGGGCACCGCCCCCTTTTCGGACACCCATTCTATAGGGGATACTTTTTGGGGATACCCCACAATATGTTGTTGATGTTGCTGCTGACTCTGCAGCAGGTGTTTCAGGAGCTCCTCCATGCTGCCAGGCTTCTCTAGCTACAACGAGACTAAAACAGGAGGGGCACTCCAATGGGTAATACCCACTGTTCTAGGGGGAAGGGGTGGTGGATTAGCACTAACCTTTCCTGGTTGTACCGCTTGTACAACTAGGACCTCCAGCCTGTGGTGTATTACTGCTCTTCAAGCAGAGACCATGTCTCACAGCCAGTCGCTTGACTCCTCCCACATGCACCCAGGTCAAGAGCAGTGACAAACTTCGTGACCCTGCCAAGCCAAAAGCAAAAACTGGACTTGAGTGCAACGGCCTGGAGTCTTTGTGGCCCCACCAAGCCACCAGCCAGATGCTTGTATCCTTGCTCGTTGTGTGGTTGCCCCTAGCAACCAGGCTGCTCAGCTGCCACAATCCACACTTATGCCACCAGGTCAAGTTGTCCCCCAACAACTGAAGTTGTAGGCCTCATCCGTTGCCTCCAGCAACAAGGCTGCTACAGTGCCCGCATTCTCCACCACATGTGATATAACGATCACGGAACGGGTCGGGGTACGCTTGCCTAGTAGAGCAAAACCATAAACAGCAACAGTCTCTTATATGGAATAAATCCAGCTAGTTTATTTAGGACAGCATAAACCGCTAGAAGCAAATTAAACATGAGCCTTCCTTCAGCTGTACAAAAACATACAGTCCATTTACCTCACATACAGCCTGTAGGCAGTCCACACAGGGCCTATGAGAGACTGCTTCTTCAGAAGGGACCTCTGACTTCTGCTCACAGCCCAGCACCATTCAGACCATGGCTGACCGCCATATCCCATTGTATTTATTACAAAGACAGTGGGCTGCATATATTATATATATATATATATATATATATATATATTATTATATATATATATATATTATAGAGGTTGTGGGCTATGTATATTTACATATATATATGTATTTATATATATATATATATATAGACTGCTGGGTGGGCTGCGTATATGTAACATAGAGGCTGCGACCTGCGTATATATAATATAGAGGCTGAGGGCTGCACCTTAATTATTTATTATTTTTTCTAATGTTTATAAAGGCCCCGTTACACGGCATGACATTGTCAACAACATCGCTGATACGTCACGGGTTTGGAGGCGTACCAGCGATGACGTTGCGACCTCGTTGCGTGTGACTCAGGCAAGTTGCAACGATAAATCGTTGGATCGGAGTTGACAAGTTTACCAACATGTTGTAAAACCTGACGATCTCAACTCCAGCAACCTACTGCATCATTCTATGTGACACCGCGATAACGATGTCGTGGACGACTTTGTCAATTCAAAGCAAAGAGCATGGATCGTTCGCAGGCTTTGCGAATGATACCTGCTCACAACATCGTTGGTGAGTTGTCCACGATATCTAGACGTGTGACATCTCACCAGTGATGTTGAAATGATGTAAAAAACGACTGCACGCCCCCGAGATTGTTGCCGACATCGTTCCAACTTTGTGCCATGTAACGGTACCTTTAGAGCCAATAAATCTAATGTCCGTCAATGTTTGTGCCAGTAGATGCAGCATGTCAGAGTGTCACTTAATGAAAAATTTCAGTGTTTCAACCAGTGTGTCAGTAATTGCAGTATGTCAGTAAGGCCCCTTTCACATCAGCATTTTTTTAAATCTGCAGCAGATCCGACAGATTTATCACATCTGCCGCGTAATAGCTGCACTTGCTGCAAGCCCCATTCATTCTCTATGGGACTTGCTGCACGTGTGGCAAATGTGTTTTTTGACGGATCAGGCACTTGCGGCGCATGAAAAAAAAAATGTTGCTAGCTGCGGTTTTTTGACCTGCTGCAACTGCCGGATTGCAGCAACAACTTCATTTGCAGCACCTGCCGCAAGTCCCATAGAGAATGAATGGGGCTTGCTGCAAGTGTACCGCAAGTGCAGCCATTACGCGGCAGATGCGTTAAATCTGCCAGATCTGCCGCATATCAGCAAAAAACACTGATGTGAAAGGGGCCCAAGTCTTGTCAGTGTGTCAGAAATTGAAGTCATACCAGTGTGTGAGGTCGGCTTTACCCCACGGTTTTCGGCTGTCAAGTTGTGTCCAGTGTTTTGCAGGATACACCGGACACAACCTGACAGCCCCAGACAAGCAGAACCGCTTTTTGCCGGCTTCAGTCCTGCCGCTGTCCAGTGCTGAAAATTCAGCACCGCGGCTGCAGGGGAGCTGGCCGCGGGGCTGAAATTTCAGACGGGGAGCTCTCCAGGTGCTGAAATTCAACTGCAGCTGCCAGTCCAATTTTATGTCGGATCTGGCGCCCATAGACCCCCGTGCTATGGGTGCCAGATCTCGGAGGATCTGGCTTTGTGCGATTTTTGCCCCGGATGCAAAAAATGCTGCAAGCTCAGATTTTGTGTCCGGAGCAAACAATGAAAACAGCCGGATCCTCCCGGACAGACTCAAAACCGGATGGCAAATAACTGCCATCAGGCTCCATAGGGATATAATAGGGGCAAAATCAGATCCGGGGCTGTCCGGTTCACACCAGACAGCACCGGACCAAAAAACCGTGGTGTGAAGCCGGCCTTAGTAAGTCCTGTCAGTAACTGCAGTATGTCAGTAAATGTTGTCAGTGTGTCAGTACATGCAGAATGTCAGTAAGTCTTCTCAGTGTCAGTAAATGCAGTATGTCAGTGGCATGAAGCATATAGGTATCTCTGACAGCATCAGAACTTGGACTTGGCTGCTTTTTCCACATGGAGGGAGAAGGCTGAGAGAAGATCACTAATGATGGAGGCTGATCCCCAGGCTCTGGACATCTTTATACATGCCACCATTTCTTTAGGAGCACAAGCTCCTTAGTTACTAAATGTCTGACACACAGGCAGCTACACGTGTGACAGGACTCAGTATACCCAGCAGTGATCATCTCTGCAGAGCTCATCATCACTGGAGCCTGCCCCTGTAGTGCTCCTCCTAACCCAGCGGACTGCACAGGGGAATCTGCACTGCTCCTGTCCATCAAGCAGAGGGGGTCAAATGCTTGTGCACTGGATATACAGATAATATGTAGCATAAACTATATTGTAGACACTGCTCAGGGGCCTTCACTGTAATGTCTGGTGTTGCCTTGTGGAGGCCATTTAGCTGTGTCTATGATAGTTTATCCAAATATTTAGCTGTTTGCAGCCCCAGTTTCCCTGGCTTTCCCTGTGATCTCCCTTTCTTACTCACTGCTTGTTTCTTCAGTTCCCCTCTCCATTGGTCTCCATCTACTGAACTCCTCTCTTCTCTCCGGTATTGCAGCTTCCTCTCCGCGCTTCTATCTTGCTCCGCCTCTTCCATTCACTCTCCCCAACTTCTCCTCTCTCCTGTTTCTGGAGGTTGAAGAGATAAACTTCAAAAGCTGCTTCCTCCTCCTCCGACTCCAGTGATCCAGACGATGGGAAAGACTGAGGACATAGATCACCGCATATCATCTCTGCAGGAGGGAAAGGGGAGGATCCAGCATTGAGCTCAGCAGGAGGGTCCTGATGCCCGGGAGCATAAGGTCAGAATGCTAGCACTTCCACCACATGGCTAATTTGCATGTGATCCAAATGAGTCATGAGGACTGGTAACAGCCATAGAGTGCACACTCATTTGCTGCCTGTTTCTGAGGGGCCCCTATCAGTCAGGGCTGCCTGTCACTGAGGGCCCCCTGGCAGTAAGGCCTGCCTGTCCCTGACTGAGTGGGTCCACCCAGCTATCCAGGGCCCTGGCACTTGCCCGGCTGCTGATGCCAGCCCTGCCCATACCCATGCATAGTGACATCTGTCCAAGGCCACAGGCCTTAAACAGCTTTAACGGACAGACTTAGGACAAGCCACTCCATTTACCAGAATTCTGATAAACCCTGACACTCTTTAACCCCTATAAAGAGATCTGGATTTACAACATGGTTCAGAATATTGCCTTTGACGGATGGGCTGCCATCTGGAAGAGTAAACCAGAGAGATGAATAGTTGCCAAGCAGGGTCAAAGCCAAGAGGTCACACAAATGACAAAATCAGGATCTGTTAGAGTAGTCCAGGAGCCGGGTAATAATGGAGATGGAATCAAGTTACAAAATCGTAAGGCAGGGAAAGGGTGAAAAAAAACCAGACCTAGTTAAAAAAAGAAAACACCATAGCAGGAGAGCAACAGACCAAATCAAGAAAGCACAAACTATAACTGGCAGCTTCCAGCAGTAAGCTGAAGGCTTTAGTAGGGTGTGTTTCCTTCTAATGGGCTGAAGCCAGGAGGTGATGAGTTCAGCTGGACAGCACACACACCCACTGTATCAGACTGGAAAGTACTGCAGGTCCCAGCTACTCTAAAGGCCCCATTCCACGCTATGATATTGTTAACGATATCATTGCAATGTCACGGCGTTGCTACAACGTCGTTACGATGCCGCTGTGTGTGACACGTAGATACGACCAACGATAAGTCGGCTGATCTTTGATCGCAGGTTTATAATCAGGACCATAAATCAGTTGTTGATCGTACGTTCGATCTGCTGCATCGTCGTGTGTGACACCTTGTTAACGATCTTGTTTACGACTTCGCCTATTCAAACTGAAGCGCTTAGGCAACCAAACGACCGCAAGTATCAGTCTCTTGTCGCGGAATCGTTGCTGTGTGTGAAACCTCCCTAGCGATCAATAAACGATGTTCCAGTGATCTCGGCCAGGTCAGATCGTTGGTCGGATTGCTGGGACATTGAAGCATGGAACGGGGTCTTAACCTTAGTGGATGTGCAGAGCCTGTACAGATCGGAGTTTCTGGATATGACATCTCCTCTATCACTTGCACCACCTACAGAGTGAATACAGCGGTGCCTGGTGACAGAAGCAGGAGCAGGCAATAATGGAGATGTGACATGTATGCTGTCATGCATTTTGAATGGTAAGAGGGAGTAGAATGCTGCTTGGCTTCTCTATCTTGAAAATCAAAAGATCAAGCAGGTTGAAATCCATCTGCCCAATACGAAAACTGCTATCACGTAAACGTTCAGAGGCTCCCATACACATTAGTTGAATTTTGGTGAGACCAGACAACCATCTAATGCGTATGGCTAGGTTTAGATTCGCCATTATTTAAACAAATCACCCTTGTTATAATCTAAACATTTCACCTGAAACCTTGCCCTTGGCAGAGAGATAATGAGAATTTAACCCTTCCCAACATCTGCCATATATTTATAGCAGATGTTGGTTGCGTATGCAATTAGATGGCTCAGGAGCGGAGACTCTCGGTCCCCAGTGGGTGGTGATGGTTGTAATAAACAGCAAACAGCGGACACTCTCCAGTAAACATTGTGATTAGTGCTAGTTATGGTCACAGACCTCTTGTATTTTGGATGCATGTCTGGATATGGCTAAAAAATAAAACTGATTAAAGACTGAAATATGAAATTTGGGATTATTTTTAGGTCTATTTGATACTAATCTCTGTAAGGTAATTGACATGACATCACAGGATACATATATCAGATTCTGAATATGAGTTTTCAAATTATGTAAGTCTTGGATGAAGTCAGAAGGAAAGCAATGAGCTTTCAGGCAGTTGTGTCGGCATGCAGCAAACAAACTGATTATTTGTCCGCATTGAAAAAAGTAATTAACCTTAAACTATTTATAAAACACATTATCCAATTTAATGTAATTACTAAAATTATGCCTTCTGAATAATTAATTTCATGTTGTGGTTCCTTATGTTCTGTCCAAGCCAATTATGTATTCACGATTTTCCACTTCACACTGCAAAAAATTAATACATTTTCTAGATGTGTAACCAGTTTAGGAATTGATTGATTATTTAACTCTAACTTGTTGATAACGGGGCACTATTCCTCTGAAGATAACACGGTGTTAATGTAGAGCGATTGAAACTGCTAAGGCTGCCTTCATATCATGATTTTGAGGCATCCGAGTGTATCCGTGTCAAATCAGATACCCTCGAATGCGATTGTGGCTCCCATGTATCCCTATGGGGCTCGGATTGTGCTCGGATATGTCCTTTTAGCCATCCAATGTAAGCACAATCCGTAGCCTTCCGATTTAGTCACAGATCCAAAATCACAGCCTGCTGCAATTTTGGTGTCCGTGACTAAAATCGGACACCATGGATCCGTGACAGATCCATGATGGTCCGTAGGCCTACATAATGGGAGCCTATGGACATCGGATTCGATTCTAAACCGGATCCAATGTCGGCTCCGTGATTATGTACTGAGCATACCCAGAGGCAGTGGTCAGTACATAACCCTGCCTGTCCCTGTCACTCCCTGTCTGTCCCTGTCTGTCCCTCTTCTATCTCTGCCCCCCCCCTCTCCTCTGTCCTCTCGCCCCTGTCCTCTCCCCTCTGGTATATAAAAAAAAAAATCCTCCCAGAGGATAAATGCCCGCCGGCTCCATGCGACAGTCCCCTTCTGGTGGCTGAAGGACCTCTCGTGATGTCACAGAGCCTTATTATTATTATTCATTTATATAGCACTAATAATTCTATAACACTTTACATACGTTTGCAATACTGTCCCCTTTGGGGCTCACAATTAAAACATCCTACTTGTTATGTATGTGGAGTGTAGTAGGAAACCGGAGTACTTAGAGGAAACTCTAGTAAACACAGGCAGAACATACAAACACCTTGCAGATGTTGTCCTTGGTGGGATTTGAACTCAGGACCCTAGCACTAACCACTGAGCCACCCTTAAGGTGGGTTCACATTACGTTTGTGCTGTCCATTTAACGGATCCAATTGACAGCAGCACAAATGCAATGTAATGGATGCGTTAACGCATCTATAGGCTTCCATACAACAAACGCATACTAACACATGCCAAAACAGGCATGCGTTTGCAAGTATGCATTTGTTTCAACAGACAAGAAAACGCGGACTGCTGTATTTTTCAGTCTGCTAGACAAGGCCGCTTTACACGTACGATATCGCAACGCACCTACAATAAAAAGTCACGTGGTAGGGGCGTTGCAGTCGATATCGTTCGTGCGTTGTGTCATGTAAGTGGGCAATGCAACTCAAAAATGATGCAACTACGATATCGTTTTTGAATTGTGCATGCTCTTCAACCCTGCAATATTGGCTATGCGATTTGGCATGATCGTGCAGTGTGACAGCGCAACTACGATTTGGAGCGCAACTTCCCCTATTCACTCCAATGTTAATTGGTCGTTCCCTGAGTTGCTCAGACACAGTGTGAAAAAGGGGCGTACTACATCGTAGTTGCGTTGCCTGCCGATATCTCCCTGTGTAGCATCTCCTATGCGATTTCGGACAAGTGCCAAAACCGTGCGCGCTCCCGTGAAATCGTATGCAATATCAAAACGATATTGCAATGTGTAAAGCGGCCTACAACAGATGCAATATAACGCAATGCTACAGATTTGTGCAAATCAGCAGCATTGCGTTATGTAGCATTTGCAATAGATGAATAGGGTAGAGAGAGATAGGATAGAAATATAGATGCTAGAAAAGTATTACCAGTGTCCCTGCTCTGCCTTCCCGCTCTGTTTGCCACTTCCAGTGCTGCTCATTATGCTCATGAATATTCACCCAGTGACCCGGAAGCAGCAGAGACAGAGCGGGGAGACCGCGCTGGGACACTGGTAATGTCCTTTTAGCCATCCGATGTAAGCACAATCCGTAGCCTTCCGACTTAGTCACAGATCCAAAATCACAGCCTGCTGCAATTTTCTAGCATGTATATTTCCATCTATCCTATCTCTTTCTATCCTATTTATCTATCTCATATAGCGCATATGTTTTTGAAGTATCAAAAACGTATGCGCTATAAAGTGACGCAAAATGTCACTTTTGCTGTCCATTACAATGGAAACGTAACATTTCCGTTGTAGCGGACAGCAAAAACAATACGTTAACCTAGCATAAGTTATGCCTCCAACTTCATATGAAATCAATTACACACTCTTGGACTCGGTTCACATTTAATAAGAGATGAGGGCATTTCCCAAAAATTTTGCTCAGGTTTGAGTTGCCCATTTCTAGCAAAAATCAAAAGTACTAAGTAGTGATGAGCGAGTGTAATTGTTACAATTCGTTACTCACACAGATAGTACGGTTTTCACGATAATCATTACTCGGTGAGTATCGCTGGTGCTCGTAAGTAATGGGTCTATCAATCAGACACAAATTGCCAGTTCCCTTCAATACAGAAAGGGACTCGGCACCCCAGTGAGAGCAGATTGAATGATAGTCTCAGCATGGGAGGCACAGCAAGGTGTTGTACACAGTGAAAACACAAAAGCCCACCCCCCCACATTGCCCCGTAATGACTCGTTTTATGGCCAGATGTATGTGGGCGGAGTCTATCACTAATTGACCAACATTGGACTTGCTATTCAGACGAATATGTGAGTATTACAAAGTACTCAATACGAGTATAGCGATTACAAATATTTCGCTACTCACTCATCACTAGTACTAAACTAAACTGGGCAAAGTAGTCATTGGCAATGACAGGAACATTGAATAACTTAGGGTACCTTTACACACGGCTACATTTGTAGCTTGTCACCAGGTAACTTACTGGTTGCAGTGAAATCATGGATACATGATTCCATTTGTACACAGCAACAAGATAGAACCATGTATCCATGATTTCACTGCAACCAGTAAGTTACCTGGTGACAAGCTACAAATGTAGCCGCGTGTAAAGGGGCCCTTACTGATACTCCACAATTGAATATAATAATAATATTTATTCATTTATATAGCGCTATTGATTCCATAGCATTTTATATACATGAGTAATGCTGTCTCTTTTGGGAGCTCACAATCTAAACATCCTATCAGTATGTTTTTACAATGTGGGAGGAAACCGGAGTGCCCGGAGGAAACCCACACAAACACGGGGAGAACATACATACTCCTTGCAGATGTTGTCCTTAGTGTCCATGGTGGGAATTGAACCCAGGACCTCAAGATCCCAGTGCTGCAAAGGCTACAGTGCCGCCGTGCTGCCCATTGTTTAACCCCTTTGCCTCGGAATATTTTCCAGTTTTTCATTTTTGTTTTTTACTCCCCTTCTTCCAAGAGACATGCCTTTTTTTTCCATCAATATAACTATATGAGGCTTGTTTTGTAGCTAGAAGAGTTGCACTTTTGAATGCTGTATGCATTTTACCATATAGTGTTTTGTAAAAAGTGAAAAAAAAAATTACAAGTGCATTGAAATTGGAAAAAAGTGCATTTCTATAATTGTTTTTTATTTACCATGTTCACTATAGGGTAAAACTGAGCTACTAATATGCTTCTCCAGGGCAGTACGAGTACATAGACACCAAACAAGTATAGTTTTTTATCTCTTATTTAAGTGGTGAAAAAAAATCAAAAATTTGTAAATAAAAATCATTTTGCTAGTATTGTCATTTTTGTGACTCGTAACATTTTCATTTTTCCAATCTGGGGCCGTATGAGGGCTTATTTTTTGCACATTGAGCTGAAGCTTTAACTGGTAGCATTTTGGGGTAGATACAATATTTTGATTGTATTTTATTGCATTGTCTCCATGACCCAAAAAAAGCAACTCTGGCGTTTTAATTTTTTTCTTCTTCATTTATTTTAATATATTTATTATTTTATATTTTGATAGAGAGAGTGCATTTAAGAACTCAGCGGAACGAAAAATGTGCAATTTTTCTAATTGTTTCATTTTAATGGGACAAAAGTGGTGATTTTAACTTGTGTTTTATTAATTTTTGTCATATTTGTTACATTTTTATTTTTACTGTATTTAATAGCCTGCCTAGGGGACTTGAAGAAGAGATAATCTGATCAGGTGTGCTAGACACCGCAGTGCATTAGCACTGCTATGTATAGCAGAAATCTGAATCTCCTATAAACACTGGCCATGGGTGTTTGTTAGGACTTTGACTAGTTGGTTTCCTCAGACTAGTCAGCACTCTTTCCATGATATCACTGTCAGCTCCTTGAAATATCATGCATTCGCACAGCATTGTTCACCCACATTGAGCCTCTGAAGCTGGGTGTACACGTCTCAGCTTCTGAGAAGCAAACTGTTCACGATTGAAAGTGCAGTAGCTGTAATGTCAGGGTATTTATAGTCTTTATGAAAATAAGCATATGGTGCATAAATGTATGTGTTTCTAACATGATAAATAGCTGTAAAATTAGTAAAGGCACTCCCGGTATCTACCCAGCTTAGGCTGCTTTCACATCAGCGTTTTGCGCTGATCGCGGCAGTTGCGGTGAAAAAAACGCAACTGCCGCGATTACCGCATAACGGCCGCACTTGCGGTTCACTTGCGGCAAGCCCCATACAATGCCTATGGAGCTTTCGGCAAGTGCGGCAAGTGCGGTATCGGCACTTGCAGCAGGTGCGGCCGCGAAAAAACCACTGCATACTGCAGTCTTTTCGCGGCCGCATGTGCGGCAAGTGCCGAAACCGCACTTGCCGCACCTGCCGCACACTTACCGCAAGCCCCACAGACATTGTATGGGGCTTGCCGCAAGTGTGCGGCCGTTATGCGGTAATCGCGGCTGTTGCGTTTTTTTCACCGCAACTGCCGCGACCAGCGAAAAACGCTGATGTGAAAGGACCCTTAGTCACACACCTCAACAAGTCATTGTTTCAGTGTGTTCTGGTATAATATTTATAACACTCTGAGATTTGTCAGGCCTAAACAAATTAAAGGGTGCCTCTCCCTCCCCATTTTTGCCACAATTAAAAAGCAAAACTTTATGCTCTCTTTTTGTGCCACTCTGTTCCAGTGGTAATGGCACTCATATTCCCAAGACTCATGTGAGCTCTTTACATCATGTGAGCCATGTGCCCAATCATTGCCAGCTTTACTGTCCCAGCTTTCAGATGTATAAGTATTCAACAGGAAGTCAGAGCTCCGGTTGCCACTTACTTTCTGTTAATCGGTTACACGTCTGAAAGCAGAAAGAGAGCGTCAGCGATGTGTGGGCGTGGCCTCACAGAACGCAACAACCTTGCATGAGTCATCACAATACTATGAGTGCTGACACCGCCAGAATGGCACTGCCACGGAAGGCTAGTATAAGCTTTTTGATTTTAATGCAGGAAAACATGGAGAATTTTTGGGGTTGTCCTAGTACTGAATAACCCCTTTAACCTCTTCCTTAAGGTCCAGATACACACACAGATAATTGTGCAGAGATTGTTCGCAGATCTCTAGTTGCAGTTAAATCATGGACACATTGTTCCATTTTGTGGCCGTGTACAAATGGAACAATGTGTCCATGATTTCACTGCAACTAGAGATCTGTGAACAATCTCTGCACATTTATCTGTGTGTGCAACTGGGCCTTTACAGAATTGAACAACTTCAATGTAAATTTAACCAGCTAAAAGTAAGCACAGGATGTGATCATTTTTGCAGTGCAGAGACGTGCATCATCACCGCTCTGTACTGCAAGAGCGATCAGACACTGTAGGTGTATGGGCGCCCAAAGAGGTCAATTAAAATAAACTAAAAAAAAGTGTTGTAAAAATATGAAAAAAATAAAAAAAATAAAAAGTTCAAATCACCCTCCTTTTACCCCATTGAAAATAATACAAAAAATACACATGCCGATCTATCACTATATCAAATCAATTAATCTGATCGGTAAACTCCGTACCAGAAAAAAAAAGTCAAAATGCCAAAATTAAGTTTTTCTGGTTGCTGCAACATTGCAATAAGATGTAATAAAGGGCAATCAGAACATTACATTTACCCAAAAATGGTACAATTAAAAACATCAGCACAAGATGCGAAAAATAAGCCATCTTAGGGCCCTTTCACATCAGCGTTTATTTGAAATCGCGGCAAATGCGGTGAAAAAACCGCATCTGCCGCGATTGCTGCATAACCGCTGCACTTGCAGCGCGGTTGCGGTAATCCCCATAGAAAGTATAGGGGGACTTGCGGCAGGTGCGGCAAGTGCGGTTTTGCACTTGCGGCAGGTGCGGCAGCGAAAAAAACCGCAGCTGACCATGTTTTTTTTCACAGCCGAAACTGCTGCAAGTGCCGACTCGTGGCAATACCGCACTTGCCGCAAGCCCCATAGGGAATGCATGGGCTTGCTGCAAGTGTTGCGCAAGTGCGGCCGTTAGGCGGCGCAGATGTGGTTTTCTGTCCGGATCTGCTGGGTCTGGACAGAAACGCTGATGTGTAAGGTGCCTTAATGCTCTTGAAATCAGGCAATCAAAAAATGAAAAATGGAAAATGTCCCGGTGGTGACGGAGTTAGGGCAAGTCAACCATGGTGAATTATGACGTCTTTGTGTTTGATGAATCTTTCAAAATTTTAAGTTTTCTTTTGATCCGATTTTCACAACTCAACATAAAAGTGGAAAAAAATAAATTCCTTATTATGGGGCAATTCTCTACTGTAGATACATTGTTCTGTGTGCATGAGGCCTCATATCAATTAAAGTGGTGAAATACAATGTGTACACACTCTAATCCTTAGGAGCAAATATAATTTAATGTACGATTTGTACGCTTTCTAGTGTGGCATTTACTGTAACTGAACAAACACATTAAGAGACCTTAAAATATAAGAAATAATAGATAGAAATAAAGAGCTGTCCTGTAAATCAGGTTATTATAAGAGAACTATAGAATAACATAACTAATGGGATATATGATCCAAATGGTAAACACATAATTGCTGCCATCCTGCTTCTGATCATGTGAACTAACCTTCATTAGTTGTATCTTAGGGTATGTGCGCACTGGGCGGGTTTTCGGCGGTTTACCTGTGTAAACCGCCGTTTTGCATACATTAGTTTTATTTAAATTTATGTTAATCCAAACCGGCGTTTGGATTAACATTAAAACTAATGTACACCGCCCAAGGCTGTGCACATACCGGCGGTTACCCAGCGTCATCCGTTGCTAACCCGCAGGTTTCCCAGCGGGTTAGCAAAGAATGACCATGTTCTAAAAACCGGCCGGTTCTGCAGCGGCTGCAAGCAGAATCATGTGCTGCTTCCAGCCGCTGCAGAATCGCCGCCGAGAACCCGCTGGGCAGCCGCCGGATACCGCCCGGCTCCCGCCGCTTATACCCGCCAGGAAGCCGGTGCACGGCGCCGGAGCTTCCTGGCGGGTCCCGCCCAGCCGCCGACGACCAACCCGCCGGGTAATGTGAACTTACCCTTAGGATTAGCAAATGTAAGATATGTCTTAGTTCAAGTATGTGAAGAATGATGTATTAATAAAGTCATGTATTCTGCAGACACTAATCATCTAAAGCATCTGTGTCACTGAATTAAATGTAAAGTGTGACACAAATCTAGATGTCAAAGATGTTCTTGGAATCCTTGCATTATAGAATAATAAAGTGACCTCTTGTCAAGAATTAATTTAAACAACTATGATCTCCTTCTATAATAGAAAAAGGGGTAGGCAGGTGCCTGTCATATTACTGGTCAGATAATAATATAATGATATTATGGAAAGTCTTGTCTTAATTTTGCATTAATTTAGTGTGCTGGATTATCACTGCCTTGGTACACTGCTCTTACTCTTACGGTACTTATAGTTTGGTCTTTAAATTAACACCACAAATACTTTCACAAATTAAGGAGCTATCACTCATTTTCTTGAAAAGCTTTTCCAATTTTCTGCAAATAATTTATAATGAAAAGATCTATTCTGAGAATCTGTCGCAAATCCAGCCACTATAGTGCAGGTGGCTTATCTATTCTGTAGAATATAATGACAGCACCCCCAAGACAAAATCTAAAGCCAGCGTCACACACGTCAATGTCGTCAGCGATCTGATCGCTGGCAACATTGATGGCTGATCGCTGGTGAGCTCTCACACAGGCAGACTTACCAGCGATCATTGGACCAGCGACAACGTGGAAATGATTTAAATATCGTTTCCACGATGTCTGCAGGCTGGGTCCCTAGTTACCCGCTGTGTACCTTGGATACCAGCCGGTGAGCAGAGAAGGCTGGTAACCAAGGTATACATTGGGTATCTAGGCAGCGCGCGCTGCCTAATTACCTGCAGTTTACCATGGATACTAGCTCCCAGCGCTTGGTGAGAGGTGCTGGGAGCTGGCTGATCGCGTCTCCCGGTGTCACACGCAGTGATGCTGAGTGTACACAGGGCGACCATCGCCAGGTTTTCAGTCCAGTCCGAAAACCTGGCAACCATCAACCAGCGATTTAATGCTGGTTGATGCGCACTTGTCACACGCGTCAATATCGTCACGTGCAGCAGCGATATTGACAGCGATATTGACGCATGTGACGGCCCCTTTACAGACAAATGCAAATGCACAGACTTTGGATGTAGCCACTGACTCAAAGTGTTTGTCTATTGATGAAAAATCTTCTTGTCTTCTTTGAATCAGCATATACAGATGAAATGTTGACATATGTTAACCTTAAAGAGTTGGTTTGGCACCTAAAATGTATTTTTTAACTATCTTTACCCCCTTGCCACTTTTGTAATTATCTTTATTAAACTACTAGATGGTGGCCAGATTCTACCGTATCGGGTATTCTAGAATATGTATGTAGTTTATTTATGAAGATTGAAGAATAATGCAATGAGCGATCAGTAAGGTATAGTCACACTTGGCGATGCTCCAGCAATCCCGACAACGATACGACCTGGTAGGGATCGCTGGAGCGCCATTACGTGGTCACTGGTGAGATGTCAAACATTCAGATCTCACCAGCGATGCAGCAACAATATGGCGGTCGTTTGGACCATGTCACTCTAGGGCGTAGTATTGAGGTCATTGTCCCGCGTGGCTTTGCTGGGGATTTGAATATTGGAATACCCACATCTTGGGTGTTTCAACATGGCGGTCGGGGTACTTCCGCTGCGAGCAGTCGGGATATGACCGGCTTGCGCCAGTCATCTCCTGACTGCGTCGCTGCTGACCTCAGTGCGGCAGATGACCCGCGGCTTCCATTGGGAGATCAGCGGCTAGCGCCACTGATCTCCCGACGGTAGCGGTGGCGTGTGTGGTTCAAATCCCACACCAATTTGCGGCCAGACTGTGCCTGTCGCTGATTGGTCGCCACACTCAGCGGCGACCAATCAGCGACGCAGGATTTCCGTTACAGAGAGACTGGCAGACATGATAAGGCGATTATATATAGGATTCCTTAGGGGGCCGTCACACGCGTCAATATCACTGTCAATATCGTTGCTGCGCGTGACGTTGCAGCGCGTGACGTTGCAGCGATATTGACGTGTGTGACATGCTGAATCAACCAGCGATAAATCGCTGGTTGATCATCGCCAGGTTTTCAGACTGGACCGAAAACCTGGCGATGGTCGGGAGAAGCGATCAGCCAGCTCCCAGCGCCTCTCAGGAAGCGCTGGGAGCTGGTATCCAGGGTACACTGCGGGTAACTACCGTAGGCAGCGCATACTGCCTAGATACCCGATGTATACCTTAGTTACCAGCCTTCTCCGCTCACCGTCTGGTATTTAAGGTACACAGCGGGTAACTAGGGACTAGGGATCAGATATCTTTTTATTAAACATACCCAAATTTAAAACAGAGATGACATATCAATGGTTACTGTACAATGTTGCATCAGTACATTACCTCCCCCCTTCCCATACTGCCCATGGAGACTTTCCTCTGTACAAACAATGCTTTCACTATTACAGCAATATCACACAATATTTACCCATCACTATAGTTTACAAATAACACTGCATCATCACACCAGTTTCCTTGCATTATACAACATTATAATATTTTGGTGCAAATCTAATTAAACCCTATCTACCCAAGGCTGCCATAGTTTATTGAAATATTCCTCTTTGTTCCTCTTAGTGTAAATATTTTTTTCCAGTTGAATTATATAATTCATTTGGGCAATGAATTCATGTCTGGACGGGGGCTCTTCTCTAATCCACTACTTTGCTATCAATTTTTCAGGCAATAAACAATAATCTTGCTATAGCTATTTTGGTTGTATTGTCTGTTTGTATTTCCTCAAAATACCCTGACAGCGGCTATTCTACCGCTGATCTTCCAGCGGAATAGCAGTGAGAGGCTGGCAGGCAACTTTAAGTCTCCCGCCAATATCGTGCTGCTCAGCTGATTGGTCGCGCGCCAGGCAGCACGCTACCAATCAGCTGAGCAGCACATTATTGGCAGGAGATTTAAAAAAAAAAAAAACCTGTGTGGTGGCTCCGTGGTTATCACTGTGCGGTGGTCAGTAGTCGGCACTGTATGGTGGCTCAGTGGTTAGCATTGTGCGGTGGTCAGTAGTCAGCACTGTATGGTGGTCAGTGGTTAGCACAGTATGGTGGCTCAGTGGTTAGCACTGTATACGGTGGCTCAGTGGTTAGCACTGTATATGGTGGCTCAGTGGTTAGCACTGTATATGGTGGCTCAGTGGTTAGCACTGTATGGTGGTCAGTGGTTAGCACAGTATGGTTGCTCAGTGGTTAGCACTGTATATGGTGGCTCAGTGATGAGCACTGTATGTTCGCTCAGTGGTTAGCACTGTACAGTGGCTCAGTGGTTAGCACTGTAGGGTGGCTCAGTGATTAGCACTGTATATGGTGGCTCAGTGGTTAGCACTGTATACGGTGGCTCAGTGGTTAGCACTGTATATGGTGACTCAGTGATGAGCGCTGTATGTTGGCTCAGTGGTCAGCACTGTAAGGTGGCTCAGTGGTCTGCACTCTACAGTAGCTCAGTGATTAGCAGAAGGCACAGGGGTGGCAGGGGCACAGGGGGAGACAGAGTCATAGGGAGACAGCGCACACAGGGAGAGACAGTGCACACAGGGGCTGAGAGCACACAGAGCAGAGAGAAAGGCACAAGTAAGAGAGAGCACACAGGGGGAGAGAAAGGAGAGTGGAGAGACAGGCACCGAGACTGCCCTCCCGATGCAATATCATCAGGCTTATTTCTAGTTGTATAATAAATATAATTACAAAAGTGGTTAGGGTGTAAATACAGATAATTAGAAAATGCATTTTATGCATCGGACCACCACTTTAATACAATTCTTTTTTTTTCTAGGACTGCCTAATGTGTATTATTGGAAAGGAAATCTTTGGCCAACCAGTTGGTTGGAGCTGATGTTAAACTATCTGATGTGAGAAGCGAGACATTTTATCAAAGCAAATAATAGGTATATTAGCTTGCCTAAATTGTCAGAACTGTAATTACATTATAATGGGGAGCGAGGAATTCCATTTAAAGGAAATCTGTCAGCTGGTTTTTGTTACCTTATCTGACAACCACATAATGTAGGAAAAAAGACCTTGATTTCAGCTATTCATGACTTATTTACTGGATGCAGCGACTTTAGAAATAGCAATGCAGCAGAGGTTAGAAAGCTAACCCTGACCACACCAGGCTGTCTATGTACAAAGTCTATAAACAGTGAGCTGCAAATCTGATGGAGGAGCTTGATTAAACTTGTGTAGTTGTAAGGAGGTGGACAGGTTGTTGTCATCTCCCTGAAAACACCAATCGAGTCATTTTATTGTCATGTGAATACAGCCTGCATCCATGTAAATGTATATTGTGCACTATATTGTAATATTTGTTACCTGCTATGTCGCCTTTGTTTAAATAAAGGAAATATATACATATGTGCTGCAGCATCTTGTGCTAAGAGGTGACAGAGTTAATATCTAGCCAGCCAGTGTGTGGTAGAGTTACTGAGCACGTTGAGGAAACTAGTTCCTGTTGGGCAGGCACTTATGGAAACTGTTTGAAAGTGAAAGGACTATCAGCAGTGGGTGTGTGCAACATACTAAACCTGTAAATGACTAGCCCAGGGGTCTATGGGGACTCGGGTATCTGGGCCCTGCTGTGGTTGGGATGTCACTGGTGGCCTGCCCAGACCCATGGCCCTGGAGGTCAAGTGGTAAAGGAGTTGGGGAATGGTAATAAGGAGTTTATAAGTTTGTTGTGACGCCTACAGACTCTGGTGATGGGCTCCAGCGCTGCTTCAGACCTCCGGGGGAGATGGTACTCCAGCTTGGATGGAGCAGCTCCCTGCAGGTGGAGCTGAGTCCCTGGGGCAGTGTAGCTGCTGTACTGGTTGTCGTAATGCTGGATGTGGTAGCAGCTCTGTGAGTTAGCTGCTGGAATAAGACACTGGAGGCTTATGGACTCTGTATGGGTGTTTAGTTGTAAAAGTGCACGGATCAGGTTCACAATTACACAGTCTTTAGCGGGTAGCTGGCCAGTTAGTCATGGAGGAGGATAACGTCTCTTTGAGGCTACCAAAAAGTACCTTCTGCTTTCTTTCTCTGTCCCGTTCTCTTCCTTGCACCTCCTTACTATCCCTGAGCTGCCCTGCACAGCCCACTTGTCTGCCAGGCCTGTTGGGTGATATGAGGTACCCTTCTTTCTCTCTCTAAGGGGCTCAACCCAGTCTAATGCTTCTGGCGGGGCTGCACATTCTGGACGGGGGGGTCGGGGCTGATAATTCAACCTCTTGACTAGCCGGTGTAGACTGCTCAGGGGTAAACTCGCCTGTACCGTGACTCGGAGCCGGCACTCCATTGGCGGACTAGGATTTCCCCCGGACTGTATTAGCACTGGGTCTCCTCTCATTAACTGGGTCACCACTCCTTCTGGGCGCCCTCCCTGTGGTGTCCCCTGAAGGGTCCTTCTCTGTCTCTATTCACAGACGTTCTGCTTCTCTCTGTGTGTTTCCCGCTCTCCCACTCTGCTCTAGCCTGAAACTCCTCCCACCGGGACTGGGTCTCTCAGCAAAGGATTTAACCCTGTAGTCCCCTGCTCTAGAGTGTGTGGATTCAGGATATGTGCCTCAGTTTGACGTTACACTCCCCAATGACAGAAATACTGGACACTTTGTAGAAGAACTCCTACTGTGGTGCACTGACCAGTAGGGCGCCACATAAATAGGAGAAGGCCTTATCTACCAGTTACAGTGGCAACTGAGATTTACAGAACAGGCAAGTTGGGCAAACCGGTCAGGAAGAGATTTGGAAGAATGGGGATCCAGTGGTGGCCAGCCTTGGGGAACCTTAGAGAAGAAAGAGGACTAGCCCAGCTGAGGACATGTAATAGAGGTTAACGTCCCTATAAGCAGCCAAAAGAAAGGATCCAAGCAAGTAATTTGGGTATAATGGTCACAGTAAAACATGTTGATGCATGTGGCCCTAGGAAGATGGAGTCACTACAATTATCATACCGTTCATGTGTAATCTCCTTTGCAAAAATTGTTATGCTGTCTGTAACCACTGGAAATGTTCCTGCTTATTATAAGAAAGAAAACAGCAAGTTTATTTCCTGCTACTCACTGTATACAAATTAGTTTTTTAGTGAAAAGCTATTTGTTTTCACGAGCTGGTGTGATTTCCTTATCATGGGATCCGAAGGTGCTGGAGTCTTGCAAAGTGTGGAAAAACTGAACCTGGAAGTCTTAGAAACCCCAGCAGCATCTCACACACATATCCCAGACTCCAATTTTTCCAGGGTGTGTTGGGGAGTTGAAGACAAATCCCTCGTCAAAAGCTCCTGCACCAAGCCATGTTACATAGTCCAGGCAACGATAATCCCAGGTGATAAAAGCTTCCTTATAAGTAGGGATGAGCGAGTATGCTCTGCGCTACTCGTTACTCGCACGAGTATCCCGGTACTCGGGATGCTCGGCGAGCACCGAGTACCGCCGAGATGCTCGGACTGCTCGGTAATAATAAGCGATCTGACACACATACACAGCTCCCTTCAGTGCACAAAGTGAGCTGGCACCACACAGGGAGCAGATTCATTGTTAGGGTCCCTCTGGGGGGCACAGCAAGGTGATATATGTTGCGGCGATTTAAAAAAGCCCCCCCTCCCGCCCTTTTCCAGCAATGCTCGTTTTATACCCGGAAGTCTGTGGGCGGAGCCTGTCACTCATTGACTTACATTGGGCTCGGTGCTCTGGCCGAGTACACAAGTATCTTGAGATGCTCGGCCAGAGCACCGAGCACCCGAGCATTTTAGTGCTCGCTCATCACTACTTATAAGTAAACAACAGCACACAGAATAATATATGATACATAGTTGAACTCCTGCTGCCAGATTCCCTTTAATGTGACGCAACAATACAATCCTAACAGAGCTTTATACTTGTAGTTAATAGAATGCTTTATAAAGGTTTAACTGCCCTCGTGGTAAAAAATATATTGGGCAGACATCATGCACAGTAAGGGGGAGATTAAAAGAACAGAGATCCACCGGTAGTATTTTTGCAGAAAAGCAATGACAGCAGTATAAACAGTTCCTCGATAAATCCGAGAAAAGATGAAACACAGAAATAGAAAAAAGGGAAACAGGTGTAACGCAACATTTCTTAGAGGAAGGACACAAGGGCTTTGATTTAAAATTAGTGCTAGGAAAGGTTGAAGGTAATTATCAGGAACAAATTCAAATATGCTTCAAAGAGAAGTGTTACGCCTTTATATAATAGAATTTCTATATCTTAAAGAGTTGAATGAAAATCTTAATCTTAAAGTGAACCTCAGTGTTCTACAGGGTGCAATTAGCTTGGAAAATGAAGCGTATTACAGCAGCGATTGTGACACTTAATATTTATAAATGTAAGAGAAAACAATTATGGGTGTTGAGTAATAAAGTAATTATACGATATATTGCACTGACTATGTGGAAGCCAAATTGTTATTATTTGATGTGTTACTTTCTCCTTGTATGCTCAGTAGGGATTACAGTGGTTGTCGCACAAATCACATTTTCATCAATATATCTTGGAATAATAGGTTCCATGATTGAATGTGATTTTTGTTTCCTGTGCTGATAAAATCTTGTAAATGTGCCCCTTCTGTAATGTTATTTGATGTGTCCGGCCATCCAGAGATGCTCCAGTTCAGAGGTAGCACAGACCACATTTCATGGCCATGGTAGGAAGTTTAAGACACTTGTGATAAGTGAGTATACAGAAGAAACAACTGGGGATTCTGTCACTACTTTCTCAAGTAACACATTTTCCAGCCTGTTGTATGAGAGTTTCTTATGTGTCCCCAGTCCTCTGAGCTCATCATAAATGACATTTGTGACATAGGAGCTCAGGGGGTCGCTGAGTTTATAGGTCACTGACTTGATTTATAATAAACTCAGGGGGCTTGAAATGCAGTATGAGCACATTTATAGGATTATTTCAGCATAGGAACATTTATTTAACACATCCAGTTGTGCATCTTATAATTCCAAGATCTATTGATACATTTGATTCTTGGGAAAACCTCTCCAATTTTGATTTCCACTGTTTAGCTTATAGGTGTTGAGCACATAATTGGAACACTACATTAGGCTTCATAGACCTGTCTATATTTGATGTATGTGTGCTGTCTATTTATTTAAATTGATAGCACATGGGAAAAAATAGAGCCTAAGGCTTTTTTCACGTTGATGACTTGCAGAAGGAAAGCAAAGGCTTAAAAGCTTGATATGATTTGTGGATCAAACACATAGATTTGATTGTGACTTTAGGTGGATAATTATAAGGGCAATCTGGGCTACAACCAAAGGCCATGTCACATGATACCCAGGTGTGAGGAAGGTCAGGCCTTCAAAAATTGCCTGGTGCCCTGGCTATCTTAATCCACCCCGGAGTGGGACTGTGATATGTATGAAGAGGACTATGATCCCATCTATATTGCATAAATATGCTGTTTACTACAATCATTTCCAAATATAAGGAAATCTACATAGCGCATGGAAAGGGAGACTGTCCCCCGAAATTTTGCACATTGGGACAATAGGTTTATTCTTCCTCCTCCACCTATGACACAACCATTTGGAACATACAATCCTGCTCATCATTATTGACACCCATGATGTTAAAGTACATAATGAGCTTTTTTGTATAGAGACTCATGGTAAATACAAAAGAGCAAATTTAAAATAATAAACAATACTAGGAAATAAAAAACCTAAAGCTTGCAGTGACACTGTTAATAGCACCCTTTATATGGAAACACTTTTTTACTCGCCTGTGAGTAAATCACAAATGAGAATCACCTATGGTAAATTGCCGGTGTCCATGTGACATGAATTAACCAATGAATGATGACTTCAATGTTATAAAAATCCAAATGGTAGACAATGTACCTTTGTCACAGTGGTGATGACCCTCTCTAAATACCTTGGTATCCCAATTTCAACAGTGTGCAATGTTATTAAGAAGTATGCCGAGAATGGAACCATCAAGAATCTCCCTGGATGTGAGGGAAAGAGGAAAATTGACAAGAGATGTCTTCAAATGTTGGCGTGAATGGTAGAGAAAACACCATGTTATACTTCCAAAGACGTGAAGGTCAACCTGGAACGGTCTGCAGTAATGGTTTCAACAAGTACCATATGCCGCAGACTAAACCAAGAAGAGCTTTATAAGCAATGGCCAAGGAAGAAACGATTGCTGAAGAAAAGACCATAAAAAGGAACGACTGATCCTTGCCGAAGAGTACCTTGACAAACCCCAATCCTTCAGGGAAAATGTTGTTCAGACAGGTTAAACAAAAATAGACCTTTTGGCAATGCAAAGCAACAGTTTGCTTACAGATGGCACAATGAAGCTTATAAGGAAAAGAACACCCTACCAACAGTTAAACATGTTAATACAGAAATTTCTCAAAACAACAGTGCACCTATTGGGAGGTGGGTGCTCTGTGAGCTACTCAAGATTGAACAGAAACGAAGAAAAGGAGTATAGCTTATAGTTGCATCAAAGTGATTTTATTTAACCGACTTAGAGGACAGGTGAGGACGGTGGTCAGTTGCCCCACACCAGCGATACAGTGGTGTAACTGGTCACTTTGGACCATGCATGCATAAATTCCATTAAATGGTTATCACCAATACAATTCAGTTCTTTCTCTCTTACCTCCCCCTGATGAAGTGGCCATAAGTGCTCACCTGGGCCACGAAATGCCGTAGGGGTCCGCAGTCCTGACCTTCCCCTGCCCCAGACACCCTCCACCTGCGAATACTAGTGGTAATAGCATGGTCTCACTGATCTAATGGTGTCCTAATGTTGTGCTATACATGTAAAGAACTACTTCAAATGCTGTGTATGGTTACTTCTCCTTTGCTTACATAAGTTCATGTGGGTCAAATTGAGATATTGTATATACTCTGTATTCCTCATGAAAATTATTAAGAACTGAAGTGCTCTTTGTACAGAAATTGAGATTGTTACCATTAGCATGTTTTTACTTAGTGGTCGGAGATCTGCCCGTGTGGGGCACCTTCTTTGTAACACCTAAGAATTGTATTGGTGATAACCATTTAATGGAATTTATGCATGCATGGTCCAAAGTGACGAGTTACACCACTGTATCGCCGGTGTGGGGGCAACTGACCACCGTCCTCACCTGTCCTCTAAGTCGGTTAAATAAAATCATTTTGATGCAACTATAAGCTATACTTCATTTCTTCAATTCTCAACAGTTAAACATGGTGGAGGATTCATTATTCTGTGGTGTTGTTTTGCTGCCTCAGGTACTTGAGGTTTTGACGGTATCCCAAGAATCATGACATTTTAGATTTTAGAGTGAAATGTCCTACCTCGTGTAATAAAACTTGGTTTAAGTTGAAGATCATGGGTCCTCCAGCAAGACAATGACCCAAAACACACATCCAAAAGTACACAGAAATGGTTGAAAAAAATGAACTGTTTTAAAATAGCAATGAGTGGCCTGCACCACTTCAGTAATTCAACAGACCAGTATTGTCAAGGGGGGTCCACAAGCACTACTGATGTCCATCATGTGATGGATCCTGCACTGTCATTAACTTTATTTGCTTTTTCAATTCATCACAATTTTTAAGACCTATACTTACTGTCAATGGCTAAAAATACTCACGGTATTAAACCGATAGAGATGTTGTCTTGCTCTCACTTGAGAATTAGTACAATTGTACTGCGGACCATTGTATGTCAAAATATTCTCTATGGATGCAATGAGCAACCTTTGACCCTCCAGCTGTTGTGAAAATATAGCTCCCAGCATTCTCTTATAGCCAAAGGTTGTCATCAGGCAGCTGTCAGTGCATGCTGGGACTTGTAGTTTCATAACAGCAGGAGTGACTGTGGTTGCTGAATCCAACTCTAATGGTACCTTTACACGCCGCCACAACAGGATGGATACCAACGGCAACTTGACGTGCACGAGCACGGCCGAACGGTTACCAACGGGAACCGCACCCTCTATACACGCCGCCACAAGGTGCGCTACGCTACGCTACATCTACAGCTACATACATCGCCGGGTGTCGCAAGTAGCCGTCTGTAGCTCAGCGTACCAGCTTTACACACAGCCACCACAGAGTGATCTGGGAGCAACAAAGGCAGGACGTAAAACAAATAGGCGTGCCACAGACCTGTACGCCGCGCCCAAACCACAACCATTGGCCAACACTACGGAGTTGTGATTGGGCACGACGGAAAGGGCGGATGGCCGAGACGTGCCGTACTAGTGAACGGAGTGTGGCACGGAATAAGCGCTTGTGACATGGCGGAGCCTGGCGAATGCATCCAAATCGATGGTAATGGGTCACGCTAGAGCGGTGGCCAGTCACATATCCCGTGTGTATTAAAGTAGCGGTCCGGGGCTATGTGTGCGTAGTACAAGTGTTTGCCGTGTCACGCACGATCAGCGCTTGTGACAGCCGCGTGTGCAGATTGAACTGAGGTGCGTTTGTGTGCCACACATTAGCGTCTTACAAAAGACAGTATGTGCGTTTTCTGTCAAAAATCTGTGACAACTGTGGCGAAGTATGTGTATGTATACAGGCTGAATGGGGTTTAATATATGTGCTGACAGATGTGAATGTAGTGGAACAGCTTCCAAGGCACCAAGTCAAAGATCTGTGTGACAGTGTATTAGCAAACACCTGACAAGAATATGTCCTGCATCAATGTGCTGTGTGCAGGGGACCCTCTGCCTACAACAAAATAAAGGATCATGTACGCACAATGGCCACAAACACTGTTGGGCAAAAGACTTTCCGAAAAACATGGCTACCCACACATATTGTGTGCACAATCCCAGCCAATAGGTGGCTATGACATCCCAGGCCCCCACCCAACCCTGCATCACATTGCCCTCCTCCACCAAGTAATCAGGCTCACACAGATGATGTTGGATCCAACAGAAAAAGGTTTAATATATTGCATGAATCTTGACCTTGTCTTGTGCAAACAAAATATACATGAAGTAAAAACATTGTAGAATTCAAGAGCAGGTGACATTAATCAGGCAAATTCAATGGATAAGCAAATCACCACACATTGCAAACTGTGCATGGAAAAAATACTAAAATAACCTAAACTAACTAACTAAATAACTACATAATGAAAACTCATGCACATAATGCAAACAAAGAGAATGGAAAAGGTCAACCAAACATTAAAGGGGTGCAGCTAACCTGCTGTCACCTCCATTGAAAACACAAAAAGCAACTCCCAGAGCCAGCCACATTATATGGCCTGGTCCTGCCAGCTCACTGCACCAGACCCATTGAAGTAGGAGCAGTAAGCTTCTCTACTGTCCCTGGCCTCCTGCCGAGTGCGGCCATGGCTCTGCGGCTGGAGTGGCACAATCACATGGGCCTCATCACGCCAAGACCCTGGACGGAGCTCCCCTGTTGTAGCGTCTGCATTATCTACATAACCTCCTGGCGTGTATGATGCTCTATCCCTACGACGCAGGAAGTTGTGCAGCACACAGCAGGCCACCACTACCGCCTCAATAGACTCCGGTTTCATATGTATAGGTGTATGAAAAATCCGGAATCTATTGGCCATTATCCCAAACGCATTTTCAACTACACGGCGGGCCCGGGATAGCCGGTAGTTGAAAATGCGTCTCGCAGAAGTAAGGGCCCTCTGGGGATATGGCCGCAGTAGGTGCTCCTGAAGTGGGAATGCTTCATCCGCCACAAACGCAAAGTTGAGATGTTCGGTCGTGTGCTCATTTGAGGGTAAGTTTAGCCCACCATTCCCTAGTAGTGTTGCCAAGGAGCTTAGGGCAAACACCCCCCCATCTGAGTTGCGACCAGGCATTCCAACATCCACGTAGAGGAACTCATAGTTGGCATCTACTACAGCCATGAGGATTATACTACAATACCCTTTGTAATTGTAATACAAAGAGCCAGAGTGGGCAGGTTTGGTAATCCTCACGTGCTTACCATCCAATGCCCCGCCACAGTTGGGGAAGTTCCACCGGGTTTCAAACCCTTGGGCCACTTCCAGCCATTCTGCAGCGGTTAATGGCATTTTCATGTAGGCTGGCTGCAGAGCTCTCCAGATGGCCCAACACGTTTCAGGGATCAGGCGGCTCAGCAGGGGCAGGGAGACACGTGACACGTATGTGAGGGATGTCATGGACTGCCCTGTAGCCAGGAACCGCAAAGTGATCGCCAACCGCTCAGCAGCTGATACTGATGGTCGCATTATAGTGTCCTGACGCGCTATCATTGGCCCTACACGCTCCAATAGGAAGGTGAAACAGTCCTCGGGCATACGGAGATAGTTTCGGTAATCATCAGGACAGTTAAGCTCCAGCTCCCGCAACAGCTGCATGTGGCCCCGGGTTTCCCGCCTCAGAAGCCAATCACGGGTCCACATCCGCCGCTGTCTGCGCCTCATCAACCTTTCATACCGATCCTGATACCACATTTGCTCTTCCACCAACGCAAGAGCCACGATAACATTGCGGTCATGGATATTCTGCATCCTCAATATCAGCACCTGTAGATGAGAATACACAACATGAGTACATAGACCAAAATGTGGGCAAGTCAGCAGGTTCAGCAAGCCACACCTCTTTTCGATTACACACTATAGCCAAGATGATGGGATCTGTTGTGTGGGCCCAAAACACAACCCTGAAGCAAGGACGGCAAACACCCAGTAGTCACCCCAAACAACATGGCACACGGCGATTGAGAGTGGCCTCCTCTACATCAACGTCAATGGGAGCTCCCAAAATTCACACATCTGCACCTAGGTGAGTTAGAAAGGGACATGTGTCACCAATAATGTTGGTCAAACAGGTCCCATAATCCATTACACAGCCCATAATGTCTATTGATTACAGTAAAAATGAGAAGAATAACGAATGTGACGTACCCCGATATGGAAGGTTGAGGAAGGCTACATGAACCAAACAACATTGCACATGACTGCGGATGGTTACCCATGGTGTAATTGGTTTTTGAAGGTGTCATTTTACATACACATGTATGCCATGTCTGGCGCCCAACACCTCAAAGCCCTGTCTCATCCCATTCCTGTTGGACACAGTCTCCATTGGCCACAACCAGTATGCAGAAATCGATCCAGTCGACATGAGTGACACAGTTCCGTCTACAGTCATGCATCCATTCTCCTGTATGTTGTCTGCAAACAAACACAGCAATGTATCTCAACAAAAGTGTCAAGGGCCACACAAAATGCCGTTTCCTAACCCACACACTACACTATATGTCGTCCCCTACAATACAAACCCCTATATCGGCCGCTACACCAGTCTCCGGCGCTCTCCAAGAACATCAACATATGCACCCCACCCTGCGCCAATTCCATGTGTGTCCACAAAAACTTACCTAATGGGTCTGGCCAGCAAGCGTAATGTTTGGCGGGATGGGCAACTTTTAAAGGGCCGCCAACCTATCACGATTCAGCGATCTCCACCAATTAGCGGAAGGCAAATCCGCACCCAGGTGCCCCTTCAGGATGTGCATTATTGTGTCCGCTGTGATTGGTGTCCCGGACTATAAAGGCAGGTCAATGGCCACTGCTCCGTGTCCAGACGTCGATGTGCATTGAGCTACTAGTGTCCTGTTTGACTTCTGTTGCTCTGACGGTAAGCCTCTTTAGCGGTTTGTAAGAAAATGTAATGAACGCAGCTGGTTCTGGCACAGGCAGCTTAGGCGATGTGTGTATGGCCATGTTTGAAGCGGCATGCAAATATTTACCACGTAATATTCAATATGTGAACCTTATTCTGTGTCGCCCAGTAGCCACGTAGTGCCTCTACTTATGTAGTGTAAGTATGTATTGCACCTTCTGCTTTGTGGCAATGGTCAAAGAGCACGCTGTTATTTCTTTGGCTGGTACTTCACATCAACATTTCAGGGGTGGTAGAATTGTGGCGGACATTCCAGGGATGTTGGGTACATGTGTTAAAATGGAACTTCCACGTCTGGAGGAACACCTACATGATCATCTGGGTGCACATTACATGTAGTATGTGCAGTGTTGGCACACACCCAGGCCGCCTTTCTGATATAGTGACCCCTTACCATTGTGGACACTGGCCAGGTACTAGTTAGCACACAACGTGTTAGGTCACATGTTGCCCTCTACAGGTATGTACGCACACACCGTGTCAAGGTGTGTTGCAATAGGTACATTGGGGACAGAAATCATGTTTGAAACATCTGTAGGTGGACACCGATATCCGGTGCTTGATAATGGCTGCATACATGTGTTTGAGTTAGTAGCGGTCTGAGATTGAGAAAATGGCCCACTCATGGCCAGTTTCACTCCACAAAATAGCTGCATAGATGATCACTGTAGAAAGTTAATGATTATGTGTATGATTGTGGCCAGTTTTGAAATGTCGGTATGCCTTGTGTTGTGACTGTGTTTTTTTTGTTTATTTTTTCATCGGCAGATGCCGACGGGTACTGTGGAATTGGAAACCCAGCTTCTCACGGAGTATCAGCGGCACGAATGTTTGTGGCGCAGCTCGCTGCCCGAATATAAAAATCGGACAGCGAGGGCCGAGGCCTACAGGAGTCTTGTGGCTCTGGCAAATCGCTTGGAGCCAAGGGTAGGCAAGACGTGGGACCAGCCTATGGTGGCACTTAAGATCAAAAACATGAGGTCGGCGTTCATGCGGGCTCACATTCTGTACCAGCGTCGTCGCTCAGGGGCTGGAGCAGAGGAGGTACCATCACCTACCCTATGGTACTATCCCCTGTTCACCTTCATCCTGGGCGAGGTTCGCCCGCATCGAACGACCACCAACTGCCCCGTTGCTGCGTCCCATGTAGGCCCGGCTGCATCACCACCTGCGCCACAGGAGGTGGGTAATTGTGTGACAGTGGTGGGCCACAATGTTTCCTTCACATGTGTGCTTCTATAAATCCTTCACACCAAATGTGTTGCCATATTTACCTCCTTGCTGCGGCACACCTTGGGGTGTCAATCTATCTGCCCTCCTTCCATGACTTACCAGACTTTTCTATTCTATGCTTCCAGCCGTATTGCAATGTTGCTTCTTCCACAACATCTTGGTATGTTTAGGTTAGTTATTTAAGGGTTTCAAGATAGCAGGTGGTTTGTTCTCAAACAGCCACATAGTACCATGTAGTAAATGGTGCTGTCTCACATGTGTGTTGGCTTTGTTGCCAGTGGGTTAAAGGTAATTGAGTGAGGGGTGGATTCTCACCATAAAGGACTCCTAAGGGGAAGGTGCCCAATATGTGTCATTGGCCAGCACAGCCCCCAGTATCAAGGTGTTGTGGTGACATGTCCTAATATTGGCTTACGGCTACGTGACAAACAACTAATTATGTATTTAGCTGAGCTCCTGGAATGGTCGAGGTGAGTGTACAGGAGAACCACTGGTGTTGGGGTCTTGAACCTTATTTGCTTTACTGTGTTATTCCTCATTTTCCATTCTGCTAGTTGGCCTTGGTGTGTGTGGGAGTGGTATATAGAGTCCTGTTGTGAATGTATACAGTTGATATTGCCTCCACTAATGGTATTTTTTTTATTTTTTCCCCACCCACAGGCCCCAGAAGAGGACGGCTCCATTGCCGAGGATTCTGTTGCTGATGATGCTCAGCCCATGACATCTGGGGCTGAGCAGGAGGGCGCGGCGAGTGATGTGGGTCCAGGCCCAGGTCCCAGCTCCGGGATCCGTCGCCGCCGACGTCCTGCACCACCTGAGACGGAGCTGGCGACCTGGGCCCGACGCGTGTTGTTGGATGAACAACGGACCCACATGGACCCCGACGCCCTCTACATGAGCAACAGAATGCGAGGGATGGAGCCGCTCCAGAAGAAGATCCTTCTGAGGGTGTTCCACAATGCCGCTGATGCTGCCGATGATGGGGCCCTTCAATGGGGCTGCCACGTCCCCTCCCCCATGCAACACACCTTGTGGCCCCTTTCACCAGCTGCCCCATCTCGGCCCGTGAGAAGACCGGCCCCGCCACAGTCACCCCATCCCCCCTTAACACATCGTCGTTCAACCAGACGTTCTGGGGCAGGTCGGGGCTGCCCTCAGAGGAGGGGGGATGCGGCATTGTCAGAGCCGACAGAAGAGGAGTAATTTGGACACTAGTAGCCAATGCACAGAATTGGCAGTCTGGACTTTATAATTTCAGGAATTGCGTTTTATATGTATATTTTGTTGATTGATTTTTGGCCAAAATTACTGTTTTTTTTTTTTATTTTTTTTTCCACTAAAATTCTATTCTTTGTAATTTATTTTAAATTCCAGCCTGGAATAAATTTTATTTATTAACACAATTGTGTATTCATTTCAGAATAAGGATTGTGTGGGTTTTTGGGGGTGAATGTAATTGTGGCCAATAATAGGTTTCCCCAAGCCACACAATATGGGCCAGTGCTCGCTCAGCAGGATCACCATCGGTTCATTTGGAATGTCTTAGCACATTCACAAAGGGATGTTGTGATGTGCCTCACATAGTTAGGTTATGGTGAGGTTTGGTCACCAAATATTAGTAAGGTCACATGAAGGAGCGTATAACAAAGTTAGAACAGCATTGTATTGTAAACATACATGTGTCACAGACATTTGCCATCATACAAGGAAGGCTTAGGCCAGATGGGGCTAGCCAGTCCACACTTGTGATGGTCCCAATGTGGGACAGTATAGCGATTGTAGGCCAGATGGGGCTACCCAGTCCACACTTGTGATGGTCCCAATGTGGGACAGTATAGGGATTGTAGGCCAGATGGGGCTACCCAGTCCACACTTGTGATGGTCCCAATGTGGGACAGTATAGCGATTGTAGGCCAGATGGGGCTACCCAGTCCACACTTGTGATGGTCCCAATGTGGGACAGTATAGGGATTGTAGGCCAGATGGGGCTACCCAGTCCACACTTGTGATGGTCCCAATGTGGGACAGTATAGGGATTGTAGGCCACATGGGGCTAGCCAGTCCACACTTGTGATGGTCCCAATGTGGGACACTATAAGAAAAGAGCCCAACGGGGGCCAAAAATAAAAAAAAAACCAATATTTTCACTTTTGCAAGGCAACAAGCCAACGTGTGAACATTTTAGGGTCCAACAAGGACAACTGTTTGTGGGGCCATGTTTGGCCAGGATACAATGCATCCCTCGAATTCATGGGTGTGAACCATGGTGTGGGTGTAGGTCCGCCAGCATTTGAGCCAGGCGGCCAAGGTCCTGCAGGCCACGCTGTAGAGCCGTGGTCAAACGGGCCACAAATGCCTGATGGGCCTGGATGAATTCCTCCATGGTAGGGGCACCTGTATTGGGAGTAAACACAAACTTTATTACACACTCGTCACTGCTGATGGTTAGTCATGACTGGCCGCAACCATCCACTTACCCTGTTCCTCCAAATCCAGTTCACCATCAGACGGGGAGGGAGATGGGGTCAAGCTCCATCCATATGAGCCCGCACGTTCACCATCTGGAAAAAGGGAGAACCAACATGGTTTACTTTGTTTACATAAATTGTTTGGCCCCAGATGAAATTGAAGCAACAGTGTGCAGGGTGTGTGTGGCAACATAACACACTTACCACCATAGTCACTGTGTGGGGACATGGTCACCCCAGGACTCGCCACTGAGCTGGAGACAGTGGGAGGTGGTGTTACTCCCGGGCTGGGGCTCCGTGGCCACATTATGTGGTTCAGGGGTAACAGTGGTCCTGGGCTACGGGGCAAAGACTCCTCTGGGCCGCCAGGTACTTGCTGCTCCTCGCCCTCCTGTGGGGAGTTGATGTGTTCCTCCAGCAGCCAGGCAGATGGGGACAGCTGGTCACACTCCAGCGGGCTGCCAGGTGCGGACTGGTCCTCCACGTCCTCTGTCCCGGTGGTTGACGGGACGTCTGGCTCCTGAGGCCCGGGGGAAGGTGTTGCCCCTGGGGACAAGGGTGCCACTTGAGGCTGATGTGGTGGGGTTCTTGATGGGCCACCTGGGGGGGGCATGGGGCCCTTCTTCTGATGAGGATTCAGCATCTAGTTTGAAATTTGAACATAAAAGACGTAATAAGATCATGCCTACACATTGTTGTCCTACAAAGAGCTTGTGTGGGTATTTATTTGACGGCTATGGCTGGGGTCACACACACACAGATATGTGGCCAGATATTGTTGACAGATCTCTGGTTGCAGTGAAAGCATGGACACATTGTTCCATTTTGAGGCTGTCTCCAAATGTCAACATGTGACCATGATTTGACTGCAAACAGAGATGTGCAAACAATATGTGGGCAGATATCTGTGTGTGTGACCCCAGCCTTACTTAGCATCAACCAGGTGATGCTGGATGCATACACTCATGTTGTATGCATGTACTGTGCGTGTGAGCCATTTTTAGGGCTGACTGGATGAGCACAACACTGTGAAGATGTGTTTGATTGTGTAGGCCACACTGTCCCTTGTCATATGTTTCCATCATTTTTTGTGTATTGTGGGACATGCACATTGTGGCGGTGTGTGTTTTGGGGCAACAATTACTCACCACGCAGCCTGCCAATCCTGGCACGGATGTCCAGTATGCGACCTGGGCATTTGTGCTTCAAGTCAGCGATCTTTTTTTGGATCGCTTTTACTGTCCTCTGTACCCCCAGTTTGCAGAGCAGGGCCCGCTGGATCCGCCGCACGGTGCACCGATTGCGCAGCCTGGGGTGGCGGTGGTGATGGTGGCCCCAATAGTCCCGACGGTCACAATGATCAATGAGGATGATCAGCTCCGCCATCCCCCATGTTGCGGCGCGGTGCACGGCTGCCATGACTGCTATGGTGTGTGCAGAGGCGGGGCTGGCACCTTGCAGGCAGAGTGAAAATGAAACCAACGTCATGACGTCATTACGACCGCTGTGGGGGTGACGCACCTTTATAAGTAGGCCAACACGCAGTGACTCGGCCGACACACTTATGCGGCCCCTACTGCAGAAGACACACAGTGCAGTCCGTACAACACGGCTCTGATCTGTCTACTGGGTAATCTCCTCCGATGTGGTATGGGATTGTGTGCATCTGTGTGCGCGCTGCGCGCACTGCCAGACCCGGAACACTTCTACGGCAGCTGCTGTGCAATAAGCCAGAGCGGTACGTAACACACACTTGTGCGCTGTGTCCCGCATTATTCGTTTTCATGTTGATATGATGTGCACACTGTATGTACATCATGGGCCATTTATGATTTTACGTTCAAGTGTGTGTCCGCGTAATTGTACTACTATCTGATCGTGCATACGGCGCGTATGTGTAGTGCTGAAGGGACAGCTCATCCAAGATGGAGGGCTGTGAGGCAAGGGCCAATCGTAACGCAGCATCTTCCACCAATGATCGCTGAAGGGGCGCGGTATCACGCAGCATGGGTGACGCCTTAGCCACATTGCAGCTACATCGCCGGGTGTCCAGAGTTCCCTTCTGTAGCTTCTTTACACGCCGATACAGCTCGCTACAATCGGCGATGTTGCCATATGTTTATGGGCAGTGCACGGATACAGAGGTATCTGTAGCCGGCTGTGTCGTCCCGTCTTCAGACGCCGCTACTACGGGCGATATTGGCTCGACAAGCTACATTTGTAGCCTGTAGCGGGTTGTATCCATCCTGTTGTGGCGGCGTGTAAAGGTACCATATGGGATAAACACAAGGCTGAATTCTAGATAGAAACACTCTGCAATCATTGTACAATAAATTATACTTTGTGATAAATTGCCAGATTTGCTACTGACGTATCTAGTGTGTCTGTACCTGAAGTGCTTTTTGTTCAGATTTGAATGAATACAAATGTTAAACAATAATTATGTAAATGAACAAAGCAATTAAAAATATGTGCTAAAAATGTATCCGTGGCAATGGCTTGAGCAATCTTCCACACGCAAGACTACCGTATAGTACTGTTGGCTGTTAAAAAAAACCAAATATTCATGAATGGAACAAAATTCTTTATGACTAATGATTATTTTTAAAGAAAAGCCTAATGTAAAAAATTAAAATAGAAACAGTCTTATGTCCTGTATCACAATCATAAATTTGAGAAATACATAAAAGGAATCTGTTAGAAGGATTTTGCTATGTAATCTAAAGACAGCTGGCTGTAAGGGTTCACTCAAAGAATTCAGTGATGCATCTCTTATCACAAAGTGTGTTGTTGTTTACCTGCCATGTTTGTTTTAGGACCAGTAGCTTATTGTTGCTTGGACAAAGCAGCATCTGATTCCAAGTCTGCAACGACCCGTTGCTGTGAGTCTTACCGTGTATAGACTTTGTATACATAGCCTGGTGAGGGCAGGGGCAGCTCTTTTAGCTCTGCTACACTGCTAAATCTATAAGTTTTGCGTCATAACAACCAAGTAAGCCAAGTGATACATCACTAGATTCGGGTCTCTTTTCCTACATCATGCTGCTTTCAGATCAGGTATTACAAACCAGCTGACAGATTCCCTTTAACAAGTTTTCTTTAGATGCCCCAGGAAATCAGCAATTTCCCCTCCTCAGTCCCTTTAACCTGAGATCAGACCTGTATCTGAATCTAAAGGGAAGCAGCTCGATTTAGCACCCCATTCTACCACTACCGGTCCCTGCACCTTGCTAGCTCATCCCTAACCATCCCTCCAGCGCATGCACAGTGTGCATATTGAAGCTGCCCATACAGCCTGATGAGCCCCCACAACGCACCAGACCAGAACTGACGACTGGCCGGCGCATCAGACTACATGGAGGAGGTGGGAATTTCAAATGAAGAGGAACAGGAGACAGAATGATGACGCCCAACGGAGCGTAGTAAGGAGGAAGAATGGAGACCTGGAGACCGCTCATCTCAGTCTCTGGATGTAGACTGGATATAAGTTATTAAATTATTTTATACAAGCTTTATAGTGTAGCTTTAGGTCTGAGAGAGATAGTTAGGGATAAGCTAGCAAGGTGCAGGGACAGGTAGTGGTAGGATAGGGTGCTAAATTGAGCTGACAGGTTCCCTTTAAGACAACTGGATGCATCCAGAGCTTTCCACCACCATTCTATCTACTATAGGATACTAGAAATACAAATGGCCTTTGATCCATTCACCCTAAATTTCACATATGCATTTTATCCACAAACACTTATCAAAATTAACGTATTTTTCTGGTATGCTAAAAAATGAACATGTAAATACAACCTTAGCTACCTTCCTCGTTGACTGTCAACAGCTGAAAATGGAGGGGTCCAAGATAAAAACAGCTGTGCTCTTGCCAGTTTTATATAATACTGGGGTGGCACTAAGGGTGTGTGCTCACGATCAGGAATTGCAGCCTTTTGGACGCAGCATATTTCCTTTGTTTTGTACAGGACCAGCACAGTGGATGGATTTCAAGAAATCTCATGCTCACTGTGCTTCTAACCACCGCAGTGTTATTTTAGCTGGGGTGTCGGTTGCGGCGCTTCCGCATCTCTACAGCATGTTCATTTCATGCTGCGGAGTCAGAAGAGATCACCATCAGGTGAATGCAGTGAGGAGCTGCTCTGCTCCCACCGCAGATCATGGGCACAGGGCGGCTGCGGTCTCCTTGCACGCACCCATGGGTTCCTGCAGGTCCAGAGGCACTATGTCCAACACACAGTGACTCCGGATCATGTGCACACAGCCTAAGGAACAACACAAGGACGCCCTTGGTAAAAGTATTCCGGCGAAACATGTGTCAGGCTCTCTTTTGGTAAATATGCACCCTAACATGTAATCTAGGTAAATTCATTTGCAAGCCGCTTCATCCATGTAATGCTATGCTGATATTTCTATAATCTTTTATAGCTGACTCGCATCTTGTCACTGTGTTTGTCTTCCACATCATTTACTTGCTATTACAGTTTTCCATTTTTTTTAACATTTGTTTTATACTTTTAACAGGACATTTTTCATATCCTTGTATTATTTTTATAGTCTATTAGTCTATTTACGGCACATCCACAAGTTATTTTTATATTCTGTGTGCTATGTTACTACCCATCAGAATTAGTATTATTTTTAATATTTTGGAGGGTTTTGTGGGTTGACATCATACATTTTACATACCTTATAAATATTTTAGGCGTATTCCTTATTTACTTGTTCCTTCTATCTGTACCCACATGTCCACATGTATCATTTAATTTATATATTTATTTTTAATGATCTTTCATAAAATTCCCATTTTTACATTAACATTATGTTGTAGTCTATTTCATAGGTTGTAAACACCAACATATTAAAACTTAGTTTATCTAATTGAATATTACCATGAGTGTTTTATTGATGTAAACCAATAGGGGTTGCCCTACATTATCCACTATTTCAATGTCCCAATTTAGAGTATATTGCTAGCTTTTTAAGTCTGAGAATAAATCCTTAAGAATATCCATTAATAATACTGAGTGGAAAATGTAATGAGGAATCTGCTTAGAATATTACTTAAGTTTAAACATTACTAGAATGAGTGGGTCCTCGGCCAATTGCTCAATAATACAGGCAGTAATTTTTGCTTCTCATTTATCAATGTCCTAATTCCCCTCATCATTTTTATATACTGGATGAACCATCGCCTTAATTAGGAAAAGCTGTTTCTGATCAGTGCCATTAAATGGAAATATATAGACAATCTTATATATGTGTCCCTGTTATGTACTGTATAATGACCGTGTCTGACCGCACAGAGAAATGGTTTGATTATACCATATCTCCTGTGCTGAGATCATCTTATACATATGTCCCTGCTATGTACTGTGTAATGGATGTGTCTGACTGTACAGGTGTGGCGCCCCTATAGGAAGGCGCCACAGGGAGGTACTGCACCCCAAACAGAAGGTGTAGTGCCTCCGTAATCATCGATATGGGGTTCTTACAGAGTCTGTCATAAGCACCCATTCACTAGGCCACCTTAGCATAGGGACCGTATATTCAGTAGGTCCAGGGGGTGGAGCCTATAGTAGAGCGGGAGACTTGAGTGACAATTGAGAGAGTTTTAGTCAGACAGTGCTGGGAAGGCAGCCAGAGAAGACGTGCCTGACAGAGGTCCTGACAGGAGGGCACCTCCTTGGAGAGAGGAGACCTAGAAACGGTGGGGACAATCCAGGACCGGTTGGAGCTGCCTGGGGAGTTTGTGGTCAACACCGGCATACCGGAGCCGAGGCAGTCAAAGGTCTATCTCTGACTGTGAACTGACAAGCTGTGGAACCAACAGAAGGGAGCCATAGCGCCACAGACTGTACCTCTTCCTCAGTTCCAAAAAGGTCCAGGACACATTAGGGAAAGGACCGAATTCCGGTGACAGAAGGATTTGCTCAATGTCTCTCCCGTCCATACCGGTAAAGAACCAACCGTACCTAATAGTAACAGACCAGGAGACTGGCGAAGGAGCCCTTCTGATGGGTGAATAAGAATAAAGAGGAACACAGACCCCGAAAGTTGTGAGAGGGAACCACCGACAGACTCTGCTAAGTGACCTTAAATCTGTGGCTACGTCCCCGGTAAACCAGACTGCACTGTGTTCCTGTTTTTCATCTGGAGACAGTAAAGACCTTCTTGAGCTGATCTGGTGTCTGTCCTCATGTGCTCTGCTGATCGGAGGGCTCCTACAGCATCAAAAAGGTGAGGACTACTACTCCCCGCATCTACTCCCGCTGCCCTGAGATAAAGCTCCACCTGTGGGGAGCTGTACTATTCAGAGCTGCACCTCCATCACCTCAGTGGCCAGCCGCAGCGCTGGTATCCACATTACCAAGTACTACAGGTGGCGTCACGTTACCATTCCCCCATCCATCATCATCATCCCCCACCATCCTCGCCATTGAGGGTCCAGGGCACGGAACCGGGAATCGACCAGCCGTGATCCCCCATTAAAGTGACCATCCATCCTGGTATACGAGTACCCCCTACCCATCCGACCGACTCACAGGGACATGGTCTGATCATACCACATCTCCTGTGCTGAGATAATCCTATATATGTGTCCCTGCTATGTACTGTGTAATGGATGTGTCTGACTGTGCAGGGATATGGTCTGATCACACCACATCTTCTGTACTGAGATAATCTTATATATGTGTCCTTGTTATGTACTGTGTAATGGATGTGTATGACTGTACAGGGACATGGTCTGATCATACCACATCTCCTGGGCAGGGGAGGAAGCAAAAGAGTGTACAGACTGAACAGCACTGCATCACAGCTGCTGGTTTCTGTGAGGTAAAGCATGTGTAAAAACATATTTACAAACAGGCAATAAAATGTTTTACCTCACAAAAAGCAGCAGCTACGACCCTGTACTGTCCTGCCTATATACTCTGATGTATCCTCTCCTGCTCAAGAGCAGATATATTGATTAAAATGTACTTTGTTCATGAGACAACCCTTTTAATTACAGTTTTTCCCAACATGATCCTGTTTGGTCAGCCCCCACCATATGAAAGGACGTTCTTGATGAGGTGTTATACCCCAGGGGTGTCTAGCAAATTCCTCCACATTCCTGTAGCTCTCCAGTCTGGCTAATGAGGTGAGTGCAATGTACACCCATTGTTACATTAATATATCTTAACATTGCATATGGATAAAGGTTATCTAAAGCAGACAATCCAATTAATTGAGTAAAGCTGGTATCATTTCCTACAACTTTCTCTTGTCTCCTCTGAGGAATCCCAATCTGAGACTGGGGAGAGTGATGGCATCAGTACTAGGGCTAAGAACAAACAAAATCACAAGAAAGCTCCATCTGGCTCCAAACCACTTAAAAAAAACCTTGAGGTAATTAATCTGTCAGAACATGTTCTGACATTATCACAACGGGAGGTCCTCTCGAGGGGCTTAAACTTTGCACCTACTGACGTGTTCAATTTCTTCACAGCCATAAAGGACCTCAACCTATTTTCAAGAAAGTTGCTGTTGAAGAGATTCCACAGCAGGGGCCACTTGGATACACAGCTACCCAACACACCAGAAAGAGAGACACTGGAGGCACTAAAAGACCTGGCTGAAGATAACACTGGAATGGCTGAAGGTATGTTCCCTCCCGGCATATGTCCAAGGTCAAAAAAAATTTCCCCCCTTGTCAGTATGCCCCGCTATTGAGATATTCACGAAACTCGTAGTGGAGGATTTCAAAACAATAAAACAAGGACGTAGATTTGATAATCTTACACCTCAACATAGACAAGCCTTAAAAGAGATACAAGCTTGGGACGATGTTGTTATAAAGGCTGCTGACAAGGGGGAAATGTGGTGATATGGACATGTGAGGGATATGAGAGGGAGGCGTACCGACAGCTACGAGATAGAACTACCTATGCTCGCCTCGAGTCTAGTCCTCTGGCTACGTTCCTAGCCGAACTACAATCAATCCTGGAAAGGGCCCTGGAGGAGGGTACTATTACTAAAAAAATCTTTGATGGATTATTTAATGTGGATTGTAAAATTCCTACTTTTTACCTCCTCCCTAAGATCCACAAGGACCCTACCAGCCCTCCTGGACGTCCTATAGTGTCCGGCATAGACGGCATGAGTGAACCACTATGTAGGTTTATAGATTTCTATCTTAAACCTCTAGTGGGGACCCTGCCGTCATATGTCCGAGACACTACGGACGTCCTTAGGAGGGTGGATGGGGTCTTTGTGGACCAGGGTACCCTCTTGGTTACAGCAGATGTAGAATCTCTGTATACCAGCATCAGACACCGGGATGGTTTGTCAGCGGTCCGCTTTTTCCTGGAGATGACCGACAGGGATCCTGGTTTGTGCGAGCTCGTGATGGAATTTCTCCAATTGGTGCTGACACATAATTTTTTTGTTTTTAAGGATCGGTATTATCTACAGACCCAGGGCACTGCCATGGGGGCGGCCTGCGCCCCCTCGTACGCCAACCTCTTCCTTGGTTTGTGGGAGAGGGACCTGTTTGGCGACGAGAGGGTGGTGGCCGTGTCCCATGTGCAGTGCTGGATCAGATATATCGATGATTTACTTTTCTTTTGGACCGGCACGGTTGAGCAATTGAAGGCATTCATGGGGAGTTGAACACCAATGATATCAACATCAGATTGACATACACATATAGTCAGTCGACTGTTGACTTCCTGGACATCAGACTGAGTGTTGATGAGAATGGCTCACTACAGTCTGATCTCTTTAGGAAAGCCACTGCGGTCAGCTCCCTCCTGCATGAATCCTCTTCCCACGACCGAGCAACAATAAGGACAAAGAGGACAAAGTTCCTAAGGACAAAGAGGATCTGCTCAACAGAAGCCTCTTTTGAGGAGCGGGCTGGAGAGCTAAGGACTAGATTCGAGGAGAGAGGGTATAGCAAACGATCTATCAAGGCTGGTTATAATAGGGCCAAAAGTGTCTCTCGCACACAACTGCTGGCCCACGGTGGGTCTGGAAGGTCAGGTAAAGACAAAGAGGAGGGAGTGGTTAGATTCATTTCTACTTACAATCAGACTGGAGAAGGATGAGGTCCATTCTGTCTAAACACTGGGCGGTACTCCGATCTGATAGTGTCCTTCGACACTGCCTACCGGATTACCCTCCCATGTAGGAATTTACGTGACCTACTGGTTCACAGCCATTACGTCCCTAAAGTGCCATTTTTATTTGGATCAAGAGGACCACGACAGGGATGCTTCCCATGCGGTCGATGTGCGGCGTGTGCCAATATATTGCGAGGACATACGTTTGAATCAGCTGACAATACTAAAAGGTATATGATCAGGGACTACATATCATGTAGCACCACATATGTGGTCTATTTCGCTAAATGTAGTTGCCCTCGCATATATGTTGGACTCACATCCCGAGAGCTCCGGGTAAGAGTTAGGGAACACTGCCGTGATATATGTGATGCAGCGAAGGTAGAGGTGGAGGGTGTGGCTGGTCTTAAAACCTTACCACGGCACTTTAGGGAACATCATCGCTGTGACCCACGTTTCCTCTCATTTCTGGGGATTGATGTCATTCATGGGGGATTAGGGGGGGAGGCTTAAGGAAGCGACTGGCCCAGTGCGAGACTAAGTGGATTATCACACTTGGCTCTCTGGCACCGGTGGGTCTCAATGAGACAGTGAGTTTTTCACCATTCCTCTGACGACATAAAAGATGATTTGACTTTGATTTTAATTTTTGTTCCTTTTTATATATCTTTATAGATCTGTGTGTTCCCACCCTTATCTGCCTTTCCGGATGGATGATCCTGTGCCAAGGGTCGACGCTACCACCTTGTGCTATATTGTACTATGGACCTGTATCTGTCTGTGGACTTATCCATTAAATATACTATATGTGGAAGGGGATTGGAATTAGTAGGGTGGGATATAAATGTGTGATACACCAGCCTTCCCTTGGTTCTTGTCTTCTCCCCTTTCCACCCCCCTCTGATATGGAAGTTTATGCCCACAGACTCCAGCAGATCCAGCTCCTTACAGTGATAAGCCTCTGCCTTGCCGCCGCTGTTATGGTGACGCGTCCCATATAAGCGGCGGTATGGGGATGTTTGCAGAAGCTCCCCGATCTCCCTGGCAACGCCACGCTCCCCTGCTGCGTGTTTACATACTGTATACACGTCAGCGGGATGTGAGGTGAGGACGCTGCCAGGATGTCGGGTTGTAGCTCCGCCTACCCCACTGGCGTCACTGTAATGAAGCCTGGCGTGGCGTGCGTATATAATGAGACCCGCAGGCACGGCTCATTACACTCCCCCCCGAAGAAGCAGGCAGTCTAGCCTGCGAAACGGCTGTTGGGGCTCTATCCCACAGTGGTCATATCTCTAGGCAGGTAATGATTGCACTTTTATCTTGCACTTTCTCCCTGGCCCATTGAACCGCTATACATATGTATACCCACTACTGGGGCTGTCACTTTTGTGATAGGCGGTTTTATCTTTGAGACCCCTGGGTTGTGCAATAATTTATGTGCTGGCTACACTGTATATGACCTAAATTACTATGTGAGAATCCGGGGCTGTGCAATGTTATGTGTCCTATGTTTGTTTATCCTGCTGTAAGTCTATTCATATTAAATAAAATATATGCAATTGAATCCTCTTTTCCTGGTTGAATTAATGATATATATGAGGATGCTTTGTTTCCCCATGTTCATTATGGGAGTAGACAGTTACTGTTAAGTGATGGATCTCCTTATACTTTTATTATAACTTTCTATATTAGCCATTTCACATTTCTTGCATTTCTTGCAGATACTTTTGTTGTTGCAACAAAATCATCTAAATGATTCACTTAATTTTAAATTCAGTTTTGCACAACTCAACTGGTAAGATACTGATATAGAAGAAGCTTTCCAAGCCGACCAGGGAACTGATGTGAAAAAACAAAGTCTAAACAGACATCTTCATTTTTATACATGTAACTAGAGATGAGTGAACCTTTTATGGCGGGTTTACACGCCGCGATATCGGAGTCTAACTCCGATCCAACTCCGATAAAAAGTCACGTGGTTCGCGAGTTGGACCCGATATTGGGCGCGCGTTGTACGGTTTGAACGTACAATGCGATGCTGGAACGATGCCAAAACGATATCGGGGTTGAATGAGCGTGCTATTCAACCGCCCGATATCGCAATATCGCATGTAGCAGCATCGTAGCGTGTAACAGCACAACTACGATGTGTACTCACAACTCACCCATTAACTCCCATGTTAAATGGTCGTTACTGGGTTGGTGGGCGTACACATCGTAGTGACGTTGTTTCCCGATATCGCAGCGTGTAAACCGCCGATGCGATATCGGGAAAAGCGCTCAACAAATGCGCGCTCCCGCGCCGTTGTCTACGATATCGCCACGATATCGGGACGTGTAAACCCACCATTAAAGTTCAGGTCAGTTTTGTAGCACCCCTGTGGACCAAGTCGCCATATAGGTACTGCAACCAGCCAGAGGTGTAGTACCCCGCTTTCGGGTAAGGAGGGGACACTGACGGGTATCCAGACACCCAGGCCAACACTACACCACTCCAGGTCAGGGTTATGGCTAGATTGCTCCTAGGGGAGAGCACAGTCCCTGATCCTGTCTGGAGGGGAGGAACCAGGGTAGAAGGGATGGGTGGGGAGCAGAGTTTAGGGAAGCACCCAGGAGGGAGTGAAGGTAAGGGAGGACAGACGTTGGAGACATAGGACATGTGACAGAGAGTATAAAGGGACAGTAGAAACATCTTGAAGACAGATGGTGGGTGGCTGGCAAGAGCAGTGGGGGTCTGCGAGGGTCAGAGAGCCTGTCAGAAGAAGGACAAGACCAAGAACCAGGTGTCCAGAGGACTGGAGCCAGTGGGAGCTTGTCCTAAGACCTGACAGAGGAGTTGAGAAAGAGAGAATGGGGTGCTCCCAAAGACGGAAGGGGTCCCAGGGGATCGGGTAGTGAGCAATCCTCTTGGGGACGCCCCCACATCCACAGTGACTGAAACCATGTGGAGGGACTAGGCCACAGAGTAGTGGAGAACAACCAAGCTCAGCTAGCAACCCGGAGGCTGTGGTATCTGCAAGTGTCGCAGTCAAAACCGCACACACCCGCCAAAACGGTGGCCACATAGGGTCCAGGGACTGGAAGAGTGAAGTTGCCCTGCAAAGGCCCACGGCCACTGGCTTGGGGCTCTGTGTGTGTGTGAGGTGCAAAGCAGGAGGGTGAAACAAGTACAGAGTGAGACAATCAAGAGAGCGAGGACAGAGAAAAAGGGGGTACCGGTTAAGTGTCACCAAGCTACCCGGAAAACAGTGGGCTGTTACACAGTGACAATTATTGTAACCTGGAGCAACACACTGAGTAAAGACCTTGAGACTGCACCCTGTGTTTGTGAACTTACACGTCCATGCGCTGTAACATCAGTACCAACTCACCCAGTAACATCTGCTGCCATGGGGTTAGCCCCACCCCTGGAGGGTTTACCAACTGTGCTGGGTTGTCACCAGCCCCAGAGGAACTGTATAGCAGCGGTGGCCATCACTAGCCGCAACCCACGGGTGGTGTTATGAAAACAATTAGTATCCCAAGGTTCTGAGTCCGGTAACCCCCTTTAAGCCACAAAACTTTCAACTTCCCCTTTTTATTGACCGCTCCGGGGCCAAGGACCGGGTCACGCTACCGTGACATCCCAAGCAGCGTCCCCTGGCACGGCTCTGAGTACCCCATGGCCCCCACGGGGCGAGTCAGGTTCGGTTGACTAAACAGGCATATGTTCGCCGAACTTCCAAACCCCATTCAAATTAATGGGAGGCAAATCAAGGGCCTGGAACACACCTTGAAAAAGGTAAAAAAAAATCTGCCGAAACAGTTCAAATTAAGTGACAGTACCAGGAAAAGTGCCATCTATACCCCAGAGTTAAATATTTATTCAATGTGCATTATGGATGCCAGAGAAAAGGCCAGGCCCAGTATTTCAAGCTTCACCATTGATCAGGAACAGGAAGATGAGTAACAGGTGGAGGCATGGTACTCAGAGAGCCCTGAAAAATTCACAAAGCACACAACAAAGACACCCCAATAACAGTCTCCACATCTAAAAAAATTAGGGCCACATACCATCAAAGTGGCATCAATTGACCCAGAATTAAAATTGTATAATGGCACAGCCTGCATGCATGTCACACAGTCTAGAACAGGGCCTGGCCTAGCATTTGAACATTAGACATTGATCAGGAACCTGGGGATGAGCTACACACATAGACCTATTGGGCAGGGGGCCCTCATACCTCATGCAACCGCTCCAATAAATGTTATGCTACGCCACACTCAGGTGGCACACGTATTAGCTTCATTTAGTACTACGGAAAGAATTAGACAGGTTGGTCAGTCACATGTAGTCACATGTAGAAAGGTATTGTGCAGGGGGCCCTCATATGTCATGAAACCGCTTCAAGAAACTTTATGCTCTGCCACACTCAGGTGGCACAAATATCAGTTTCATGGAATTATAAAGAAAAGAGGGATTCAGCCGGGTCATTGGCATGTATAGGCCTATTGCGCAGGGGGCCCTCATAAGTCATGCAACCGTTCCAAGGAATGTTATGCTCTGCCACACTCAGGTGGCACAAGTATTATTTTCATGGAGTACAGCTGAAAGAATTAGTCAGGTGGATCAGTCAAATGTATATTCAAGCAACGGCTCCAATACATTTTATACTCTGACACACTCAGGTGGCACAAGTATTAGGTTAACGGAGTACTACAGATAGGAGGATTCAGGTTGGTCAGTGACATATATAGGCATGGTACTAAGATAGCCCTGCTAAATTCAAGAAACAGCCAAGAAGAAGACCCCAAGAAGAGTCTCCACATTTAAAAAATTAGGACCAGACCCCACCAAAGTGGCATGAATTGACCCAGAATAATAATTGGAGAATGGTGAGATCAATGCAGCACACTGAAAAGTACAACATCGCCTAGTCTGCCCAGTCTGCCATTGGGGTGAAAAAGTCCTTAGAGATCCGTGACTTGTTGATCTTGATGAAAGTTAGACAGTCTACACTTTCAAGAGACAGCTGGATGCGCTTATCCGTCAGGACTCTACCAGCAGCACTGAAGGTACGTTCTGAGAGAACACTGACTGTCGGGCATGACAAAAGCTCAAGGCATGACTGGCAAGCTCAGGCTATTCCTCCATTTTTGAAGCCCAAAATACAAAAGGGTCCAAGCTCCCCCTGATGACATGGATATTGAGCTCTAGATACTCATGCACCATACTCTCCAGTCGTTTATTATGTTTCACTGCGAAAAATGCACTAAGTTCTACCGGTGGACTGTCTGGTTTACACAAATCCCAGAAATTGTTTCTGAGAGTTAAACTGCTGCTGCTAATATTATTACATGGATAAGTCAACGTCTCCCAAGTTGGAAGTATAGATCTGCAATGCATACTGTGCCCTTCATTGCTGTGTTGAGGAAAACCAGTCCTACGGTTATCTACTAGCATTTTTTGATACTCCAGCATGTGCATATCCCTGTCCCAGGCAGGAAGAATCTGTAGAAACTTACTCCGATAAAAAATGGAAGGAATGGATTTTGACGTTACTCTGATCTTTCCCCACCCCCTCCCCTCTTCAAACACATCCCATCCGCTATTACACACTGTTACAAGGTAAAAGAAAAGTGTCACTTAAATGCAGAAATGCTTTATTGTATCTGATCAGCTAACTAACAAAGCCACATTTGCTGATTGTTTTTCTTTTTTGTGAATTGCTCGTGTTTCCGATCCCGAACCGAATCTGCAATGTTCGTGCTGAAGATGAATTTGGTGAACATGTTCAGGGAAATTTTGCTCATCTCTACTTTTACCTTGTTTAAATGTTAACCAAATTTGCTCATATTCTTTATTCCCGGCCGATCTTCTGTTTCTTACAATGTCCTAAAAGAAGCATTACTTATGTCTTTCATTCTATGCTCCTCTACATTAAGCAAGTTGGCTGCTTAAAGTTTCCAGTATAGCAAACTGGATCCAAAGCTGGAGCACAACACATTCTCCCAAAGATATGAGAACACATGCTGTGCTTTCATTTATAGCTTTGAAGTATTTTTTCATAAACATAACTCCATTCATAAGTAAGACCCCATACCGATAGCCTGCAGAGCAATGTATGTAGAAGAATGCCAATTAATCTGTACTACGTCTGCTGTGAAAACTAGACCTTGCTCCGACAATATTTCAGAATTTTATACTGCAGTTAATTTACCATCTTTTGACAATGGGCTGATGCCCACTCCTACCTAGAAAAAAAATTAAATTCAAAAACAGGATCCCATTTAGTTCTTCTACTGTGACTTAATAAATTAACATAAACACCAGCGTTTGGTATGGCATTATTGTCTTTGATTAAAGGTGGTATAGATGTGGGTAAGCCCTGCTTTGGGAACAGTGTGCAGACCCTACGCTATTTAATACCTATGATGGATGACTGCACTATTTTGATTTATTTTCAATTACTTTTATTTTATCTCAATTTTTTACTTTATATTCCTAGCTATATACATATGCAAATTGCCACTTCAGTGAGTGAAATGGAAAACTCTAATGCCACCTAATAAAGGTAGCAATCCTAAAAGTCATAACTGACTCTTTAACAAGCCTTTTAATATGACTTAGGATTTGTGCCAGATAAGAGCCCCAAACTGCAGATGCTGCGTTTCGGGGTGACTGCCCCTCATCAGTGCAGTGTATGGGATTCTGATCTGGCTGAATAAGAGGCAAAGACGAGGTCTGGGGGAACAGCTATCCTCCTTGTGGAGACTTTTCTTCCACTTGGCAGTGAGGAGACTTAAAGCCTCTCATACAGCCAGATCAGAATTCCCACACACTGCACTGATGAGGGGCAATCACCCCGAAACGCAGCATCTGCAGTTTGGGGGTTCTGATCTGGCACAAATCCTGAGTCATATTAAAAGGCTTGTTAAAGAGTCAATTATGACTTTTAGGATTGTTACCTTTATTAGGTGGCATTAGAGTTTGTCTACTTCCTCACTGAAGTGACAATTTGCTTGTGCAATTTCCCAGAGGAGCATTGTGGCTTTATTCATTCATTACATTTTTGGTATTTACCGTAATTTATATTTATTTCTTTATTCTGTTTATTTTTGAGCATTTTTCAGTTTATTCACAATTGGGGGCCACGACAACGTAAAAGCAAATTTCACGGATCGGGGCTGATGGGTGACATAGTATGTGGGCTGGTGGGGTTTGTTTTCCAGGGCTGCTTTTTGGTCCCAGTCTGGCATTGTTTCAGTCACAAGAAACATAAAAGTTACTAAGTATAATTTTCTGAACAAAAGCTCAAGGCGACAAAAAATGGGAAACTAAATAATGAAGACATCAACCAACTGAGCTGTACTCTCCCACCATTGCCCCTGATTTTTGTTGATGGGCTGCAGTGGTAATGTTATGTGTACATAGCATGTGACCACTTCAGACATTCATTTGGCCCAGCACATGTACACTGGCCAATTATTGTATAACATTTTAATTTTAGAGTAAATGTAACAATAAATAGCCATTGAAAATGGCAGAAAAGATCAATTGCAAACAATAATATTATTCTATATCAATGATCTTCATCAATTGTGCTGCTATAAAATTAATTGTTAATGTAGTAAATTAAAATATCACCATAGAGAAGGGATGTCTAACCTGTTGCTCGGATGTCACAAGTGGCTCATGAGCCTATAGGTTGGCCCACAAGTGTCTAGCGGCTATCTTCCAGCTTGTTGGAGTAGCACCAGGTCTAGCAAACAGATATGAAGAGCAGGTGTACAGATGGTGAATTGAGTTAGTGGCCCTGCACAGAAGAGCAAATATGAACGCTTGTCTACTGACCTTGGGTGTTTAGAGATAATTTAAGAATGGGAAACTAAAGAAATGATAGAAAGATACTACCTGTCAGAAACGGTGGTTGAAGCTATATGTGACGGTATGGTAGGAGTGCTTGATGTGAAAATAGTGAAAGGGGATCTTGTGGGAACCCCTGTATTTTGATACACTATCTCAGTGTGATTTTTGTGGAAAAGCTTTGGCTGTCATTATGTTGGTAATGGGGGCTGTGGGTGTCACTACTGTGCGGGTAGCGGGAGCTGGATGTTGCTCCTGACCCCTCTCTCAGAGCTGGAGGTGGCTCCTGACCCTCTCTCAGAGCTGGATGTGCCTCTCTAGATCAAAAACACTTCGGACCACTTCCTCAGAGTAACTTTGCAATAACACCATACATGGATAACATAATGCTGTCCCTTTACTTAATAACATAAGTATACTTGTCAGCGATACAGATGAGCAAATATCCCAATATTAGCTCAATTTAGTCAACAGATCTGATAATGTTCAAATAAAATTAGTCTGTATCAAAAGTTCCTTGATTTTCAAGCATGAGTAAAAGGAGGAGTCGACTGATGTCATTGTTGTCAATGCAATGTGTCACCCCCTAAGACTAGGTTCACATTTGCGTTCAGCACCGCAGTGTATAGAGCGTATACGCATACGTGGTGCCAAATGCAGACATTTTCATGTGAATGCAGCGGTGATGTCATTGTGAGTTGCCCGGCTACCCAATCAGTGGTCTCGGCAGCCGGGAGGCAGAGATCAGTGGCGGAGATCTCCTCCTCCCGGCCACCGCTGATCTCCTTCTTCGCCGCCGCTGATGTCATCCTCGCAGCCGCCGCCATTGGTGATCAGTAGCGGTGGCAGGGAAGAGGAGATCAGTGGCAGCGAGGAAGGAGATCAGTGGTGGCGGCCGGGAGGAAGAAAAAGAAAGAAGAAGAGGAAAGAAGAAGAAGAAAGAAGAAGAAAGGAGAAGATGAAGGAAGAAGAGGAAGAGAGAACGCCAGGACAGGATTTACCTGGGGATGACCTCTGATGACGTCATCTTTCGCTGCGTCTGTGCGCTTGCCAATAGATGGCACTGCGCAGAGATGCACTCCCATTCATTTTTTGTGTGCGGCTGTCTGCTGGCGTATATAAAACAAGCACACAGCCATGCACAAAAATATCCAACATGTTGCGTTCGGCTCGCGCATAAAATATGCGCAGCCGAACGCAAACTCACCAGAATGCAGCCGCACACAGGCACTATGCGTTCCCATGTTAAACATAGGAACACATAGTGCCTGCATTTTGCTGCGATCAGGGACGCTGTATTCACAGCGCAAATGGTGCGCAAATGTGAACCCAGCCTAAGTGAACCTGGAAATCGCAGCGTTTCCATCCCCAAGGTCATATCCCATGCCCTGCACGTGAGGTAAGAGACATAGCTAATCAGAAGAACTATACCACTATTCTAACAGGAGATATTATTATTATTGCATATTAAGATAACATTTTGGAGATGGGAATACTGCTTTTAAGAACAGATGATGGCCTAGGACACATGTATCTCAACCTTTTCCCACCCCTTAAAAGCAGTCAGCTTAATAGAGTCAGCTGGAAATGTGCAAATTAAATCTCAAAAATATGTAACAAATTAGATTTTTTTTACTGATTGATTCAGTCATCTTTAGTCATTAACATGCAGATTTAGAGCAATGCTATAAGAGGACAGGTGCACTGGTGGAAAACACTGTTTAAATGCCAGTCATACATCTACCAAACAGTACATGCATTAAATATAATACATGCTATACACCCAGTTATAGGTAAGTAATTCAGTTTTACAAATCAAGCTTTATATGGGGGGGGGGGTTCGGATGTATTGTTATTCATCATAGAAATAAAACATCAAGCAACACATAGTTTTATGAAAGAAAAAGAAAGCTGTTTTTGCTGCAAATAGCAATCAAAGAACAACTTTCATTTTTCAAAAGCAAGACGCAAAATTAAAAATCCTCTGATTGCATATAGCAACCATTCATAGAGCGGCTTTTATTATATATAAGGGAAGAATACAAAGTGAAAGCTTGTCTATGATAATTTGCTATGAAGACTATTTCTTGTACATATTTTCATAAGTCTTCATCCATATTTTTAGCTGCATGTGAAAAGCAGAAGGACAAGGAGGAGGGAGATGAGTGAGGAGGAAAGGAGTCTGAGAGCTGCCAGGCTCATATATTGGAATGTTTGTCAGGTTAGCGAATTCATGAACTCCCATCAGATGTGCAGGACCGCCAAGCCACCTGTTTCTTCTTCGGCCTTTAATTTTGTTTGTGTCCCAGCTGGGCCATGTCATAGATAACAAACATGGCTGCACTGTACCCTGCAGCTCACTTTGCATTATAACCTTTCCACCGGGAAGTGCTGGATGGGAGACATAAACCTTGTGTACATAATTTCATGTCTAAATTGTGTGTATGTCTGCATACTGTGTGTGCATGTTTTCATGTCTGCAACTGTATGTCTGAATACTGCATATGCATGTTTTCATGTCTGAATACAATGTGTATGCATGTCTGCACTGTTGCATGTCTGCATGTGTGTGTATGTCTGCACACTATGTGTGCATGTTTTCATGTCTACATACCATGTGTACATATTTGTATATGTGTATCTTGAATTGTATGTATGTAAGATGCGTGTAATAGTATATTGTGAGTTATAAAAACACTACTATATATTGAACATTTATGAAACCTAGAAGTACTCTTTCACACAAATTCAATTTGTTTTTCCAAGTTTAGAAACATACTGGTGAAATTAACTCTTTCACACACTTTGATTAACTCGCACCATAAGTATGTGCTTGTATGCAGTAGGTTCAGGAGCTGAGCCCACTCCATAACAGAAAAATCTTGGCTGTGGTAGATAGCTGGCATCTGCCTATAACACCAGTGATCAGAGCTATCCTTGTTTGCTGCTGTTTTAAGTATTTGGCCACGTGCACACGTTGATTATTTGATGAGTTTTTTACCTCAGTATTTGTAACCAAAACCAGGAGTGGATAATTGAATACAGAAGTGTTGATGTATTTCTATTATGGTGGGTTTACACACACCAATTTATCTGTTCAATATCTGAACCAATCTCTGGTTGCAGTGAAATCATGGATACATTGCTCCATTTTGTGGCTGTGTACAACATGGAGCAATGTATCCATGATTTCACTGCAACCAGAGATTGGTTCAGATATTAGACTTTTCCTCTGATTGCTCCACTCCTGGTTTTGTCTACAAATCCTGAGGTAAATAACTCATCAAATACTCAGCGTGTGCACGTAGCCTTTAAAGGCTCTTGTTCATGACTGACAGCAGCATTTAGACTGCTGGTGCATGCACTCACCATCTCCCATCAGTTTCTCTGTAATACAGTCCTGGGTTGCTGATTGGATGCAATGTGTTGGTTCCATGAAGGTCGTGTTATGAGGCTAGACTCCTTGGAAAATATCACAATCAAAAGGCTAGTATGTTAGTACAGCACACTCACTTTGTAGTGAGCGGTGACGATAACGGCTTCATACCTGATGACAGGAAGCGAGAGGCGGCAGGGAGAATAAAACTTAATTTTTCTAACTACAGCCAATGCTTTTTCAGCAAGCTGGCTAACCAAGCTTGTTACCTCTGCTGCGTTGACATAGAGGCCAAAGATAACCAGGCTAAAGATTGGCTGCTGCAACTTGGAGGCCACTGTTTTGTGACTGCTCCCTTAACAAGAAATGTGAAAGCCAAAACCCCTAGGCACTTCTTATAATCTTTTTTTATATATATAATACTGCTGGATCAAGTTTTATATTTCTAAATGCAAAACTTTATTTTCAGCTCATATTATATGAAATATTTAATAAAACTGCCTTAATGTTCCCAATCCCGAGTGTTTTTCAGTGTTTTTTCAATGTAAATGGTAAAAGGTTTCAAAATTGCATTTCAGTCTCAAGTGTTTTCTGCAGGTAATCTGTGAGAATTAGGGTATGTGCACATTTGCCGGCTTTGTGCCGGTGGGCGGCTGGGCGGACTAGCGGCGGCGGTTATGCAGCGGCTGGAAGCAGCACATGATTCTGCTTGCAGCCGCTGCAGAACCGGCCGGTTTATAGAACATGCACATTCGTTGCTAACCCGCTGGGAACCCAGCGGTTTAGCAACAGATGAGCATGTGTAAACCGCCGGTGTGTGCACACCGGGTGTCGGTTTCCATAGGTTTTAATGTTAACCCAAAAGCCGCTTTTGGATTAACATAAATTTACATAAAACTCATGGAAACCGACGGGCGGTTTCCGCTGCTAAACCTGCACAAACCCGGCCAGTGTGCACATACCCTTAGAATGAGGTTTTCCATGGGATGAAGAAAAGATCACAATGTAAAGTAACAAGTAAATTATTTCCAAAATTACCCTTCATTGCAGATAAATAAAAATCTTTAAATATAAATGTAATCTTTGGAAACTGAACATATCTAAGGGGGCCGTCACACGGAACGATATCTTGCCCGATATCGTTTAAGCGATCTCCTTTTTGATCGCTTAAGCGATATCGGGCAAGATATCGTTGCATGTAATCAAGCGATTTACGATGGTAAATCGCTTGATCGTGACATCGCTGATCTGAGGTTCGGTTCTCAGATCTAGCGATGAACGATGCAACGATCTGCATCATCGTGGTGTATAACACCACGATGAACGATCTCCCAGCGACCGCGCCTATGCTGGGAGATGGTAACTATGGTACACGTCGGGTAACTAAGCGACGCGCGGCCCTAGTTACCCGATGTGTACCATAGTTACCTGCGAGATCGCGGATCCACATCGCTGGTGAGTCTGTCTGTGTGACATCTCACCAGCGATGTGAGCGATATTGTAAGCGATTGCGCGTGCACGTGATCGCTTACAATATCGCTAAGGATATCTCACCGTGTGACGGCCGCCTAACTTATACTACAACTTTTTGTTGATAAGTGACATTATGTGACATAAGTGAATGAAGCAAATCTCCAGTCTATAAGACTAAAGACCTTGTCACACATAACGAGATCGCTAACGAGATCGCTGTAACGTCATAGATTTTGTGACGCAACAGCGATCCCGTTAGCGATGTCGTTCTGTGTGACACGCACCAAGGATCTGGCCCCTGCTGTGAGATCGTTGATCATTACACACTGCTCTGGATCATTTCTACATTGTTGCACTCCCGCTGGGAGCGCTACATCGTTGTGTTTGACAGAGACAATGACCAGCGATCTCAATGCTACGCTATGGAGTGACAATTCCCAACGACCTCGGTATAATTCTGGATCGCTGGTGCGTCGTTTTTCACATCGCTGGTGAGATACCTGTTTGACATCTTACCAGAGATGTGTAAACAACGCACCAGCGATCTCTGCACATCGTTATCGTTGGTGCGTCATTATGTGTGACTGGGCCTTTACTAGGACATATGGTGATCATGGACAATAATGTTCCACTCTTAAAGCAGGTTTACACCACTCACATTTTGAAACTGCCTCCATCAGGTTCTTGTTTGCTGAATGGTAATCTTTCATTTCTTCTGCGTACATAAATTGCCATTGTTCTTGGCAGCCTATTGCCTAACCCCGTCATGACTAAGGATGCAGTGGTACAATAAAGAAAGGGAAACCAGTGTCCGGCTTCTATTTGTGATCCTTTATTCAAGTCAGATTAAAACCATTGCAGATTCACAGAGAGAACAGAAAATTCCCCAGGAATGAAGGGGTTAAACAAGACAATATGCTGCCAATTTTTAAGACTTATTAAATATAATTAAACTTGATTAGTGATCTTTTCCTACATCCATAGAATTGCTATGGATGCTGTTTCCACTGACTAATTATCGAGAAAAGAGTAAGGGTATGTGCACACTGGCCGGCGGGTTGGTCGGCGGCGGCTGGGCGGACCCGCCAGGAAGCTCCGGAGCCGTCCCACCGGCATCCTGGCGGGTATGTGCGGCGGGTGACGGGCGGGTGCCGGGCGGGTGGCCAGCGGGTTAGCGCCGGCGGTGTTGCGGCGGCTGGAAGCAGTACATGATTCTGCTTGCAGCCGCTGCAGAACCGGCCGGGTTATAGAACATGCTCATTCGTTGCTAACCCGCTGGGAACCCAGCGGGTTAGCAACGGATGATCATGTGTAAACCGCCGGTGTGTGGACACCGGGTGTCGGTTTACATAGGTTTTAATGTTAATCCAAACGCCGGTTTGGATTAACATAAATTTACATGAAATTTATGTAAACCGACCGGCGGTTTACACATCTAAACCGACCCTAACCCGGCCAGTGTGCACATACCCTAATTCCCATATTGAGTGCTCATTCATTATAATCGGCCAGTATAAATCCAGCTTAAGGGTATGAACACACATCCGAGTGAAAAAACGGTCCGATATACGGATCCGAGAGATGGATGAGTGTCATCTGACTTTTGGTCAGTGTGGCTTGTGAGTGCAATCCGTTTTTTTCCTCAGCAGCTATTAACTGTATAATCATTTACAGGAACATTTAGTACAATTGTCTGAGGTACAGAATGAGAATGTATCAATTAAAACTAGCATCAGACTTGGATGGTGCGAGTGCTTTCCGAGTGCAATCCGTGTTTTTTGTCGGACCCATAGACTTGCATTGGCGAGTCTCGTTCGTGACTCTCATAGAATCGCAGCATGTTGCGATTGACTCGCAATCCGAGAATCGGATGCAAAAAAAGTGTATGAGACTCGGAAATGTGCTCTCGGACATTAGTTAACATTGGTCCAGGAGCAATGCGATTTTTCCGCACAGTACACTCGAACAAGTTTCATGGAAGTGTGTCCGAGCCCTTAAGCTCTTTTCTTTCGGCCAGAGCAGAGAGACACACCTGTAGCTTTTTCTCTGAAATACATGACAGAATATTACATGACTGCCATTGACTAATGGGCACAGTGTAATATTGCCTTGTTACCACTGCATGTGCCTGCAGCTTCACCTCATTGAAAACAGGAACAGTCATGAAGAAGATACATCCACCTGTATAGAATAAAGATACATAGCAATTACAGGACGGCTGTGGTGAGAAATACCTGACATATTTTCCGTATTCTCCAAAAGGATGGTTGTAAACTTTAGATACTAATAAAAATATTCATAGTTGTACAGAGAAGTTCAGAGCACTGTGACTGTCAGGAAGAGGCCTGTCCATGAATTTATTATAGTCCATAAGTGCAATGTGTGACTAAATTCTTAAAATGAGCAAAGTCATGAATTAAAGTAAAAAGTACATGCTCAAAGTAAGGGGGCCGTCACACGGAACGATATCTTGCCCGATATCGTTTAAGCGATCTCCTTTTTGATCGCTTAAGCGATATCGGGCAAGATATCGTTGCATGTAATCAAGCGATTTACGATGGTAAATCGCTTGATCGTGACATCGCTGATCTGAGGTTCGGTTCTCAGATCTAGCGATGAACGATGCAACGATCTGCATCATCGTGGTGTATAACACCACGATGATCCATCTCCCAGCGACCGCGCCTATGCTGGGAGATGGTAACTATGGTACACGTCGGGTAACTAAGCGACGCGCGGCGCCTAGTTACCCGATGTGTACCATAGTAACCAGCAGATCGCGGCTCCGCATCGCTGGTGAGTCTGTCTGTGTGACATCTCACCAGCGATGTGAGCGATATTGTAAGCGATTGCGCGTGCACGTGATCGCTTACAATATCGCTAAAGATGTCGCAGCGTGTGACGGCCCCCTATGAGGTTTTAAAGTGACTTTTAAAGGGAATCTGACAGAATTACAGACAACATGTATCAAAGACTAGGTTTGTTATTGCAGCCATGTATGTTTTACTCTGAAAGGCTGTGGTGTTTCAGAGAGAAATAGATTTTAAAAACTGGGAAGATGGGACTAGGATAAGGAGTCCAAGAGGAAGGTCCATGGCTGCTTCTCCACTGCCCGATTTCCCTTGAATGTCACACTGTAGACTCGGGATCAGCTTTATTCTCATTAGCACAAGGAAACACTAGAAGCAATTGGATGAAACTAAATGGGAGGAGACACAGATTAGATATTAGGGAAAACTTTTTGACAATGAGGGTGATCAACGAGTGGAACAGGCGGCCACAAGAGGTGGTAAGTTCTCCTTCAATGGAAGTAATCATACACAGGCTGGACAGACATCTGTCTGGGATGATTTAGTGAATCCTGCATTGAGCAGGGGGTTGGACCAGATCACCCAGGCGGCCCTTTCTAACTATACCATTTTATAATTCTTTCCAAAAATCTAGGAAAAACCTATTAGCATTTAAATCAAAAGATTTTATTTAATTTATTCACACATTTCTGGTGTACTATCCACTCTTAGCAATAACTAATATTCAAATGGGATTATCTATCTTAATGCGTGAGTCATTTTTTGATTTGAGCTTTCATTTTTTCTCCCCTTTCTTCCAAAAACCGTATTATTTTTATTCTCCTCCCGATAAAGCCATGTGAGGGCTTGTTTTTGAGGAAAGTGTTGTACTTTTGATTGACACCATTTATTTTGTGATACAATTTACTGGAAAATCAGAGAAAAACCCCAACTGAAGTTGCAAAAGAACACATTCCACTTTTTTTTAATTGGAATTTATTCTGCAGTAAGGGCCACTTTACACACACCAACTTATCTGTCCAACTTCTGAACAACTTACTGGTTGCAGTGAAATCATGGAAACATTGCTCCATTTTGTGGCTGTGTACAAATGGAACAATGTGTCCATGATTTCACTGCAACCAGTAAGTTGTTCAGAAGTTGGACAGATAAGTTGGTGTGTGTAAAGTGGCCATAAAAATGACCTGCAAATATAATTGTCCAGATCAGTACTATTATGACGATACCAAACTTGCAATTTTTTTTGTCGTGAAAAAAAATTCTGAAATTGGTGAATACACTCCCACCCCCCAAAAAATCAGCTTGAGTCACCATTTTCCAAAACCTGTTAACATATTTACATTTTTGGTTGATGGAACATTGTGTGCAAATGTGTGTTTAAAGAGATTTGTCAGTCGGATGACCTGCCTCCTGGACTAGTCTGTCTCACACTGCCTAATATCTGTGACTGCTATGTGCAAAATCTTTAAAACACAAATTTCCATCTGACTTCCATTTTTAACTCTTACCATATACACTGTGTGCAGAATTATTAGGCAAGTTGTATTTTCGAGGATCATTTTTATTATTGTTCAACAACTATGTTCTCAATCAACCCAAAAGACTCATGAATATCAAAGCTTAATATTTTTGGAAGTTGGACTGGGGTTTTTTAGATTTGGTTATCTTAGAAGGATATCTGTGTGTGCAGGTAACTATTACTGTGCAGAATTACTAGGCAACTTAATAAAAACCAAATATATTCCCATCTCACTTGTTTATTTTCACCAGGTAAACTAATATAACTGCACAAAATTTAGAAAAAAACATTTCTGACATGCAAAAACAAAACCCCAAAAAATTAGTGACCAATATAGCCATCTTTCTTTATGATGACACTCAACAGCCTTCCATCCATAGATTCTGTCAGTTGCTTGATCTGTTTATGATCAACATTGCTCAGATCAGGTGAACAAGGGGCCATGTCATTATTTTTTCTTCTTTTAGACCTTTACTGGCCAGCCACGCTGTGGAGTAGTTGGATGCATATGATGGAGCATTGTCCTGCATGAAAATCAGGTTTTTCTTGAACAATGCCGACTTCTTCCTGTACCACTGTTTGAAGAAGTTGTCTTCCAGAAACTGACAGTAGGTCTGGGAGTTGAGCTTCACTCCATCCTCAACCCGAAAAGTTCCCAAAAGTTCATCTTTGATGATACCAGCCAATACCAGTATCCCACCTCCACCTTGCTGGCATCTGAGTCGGAGTGGAGCTCTCTGCCCTTTACTGTTCCAGCCTCTGGCCCATCCATCTGGCCCATCAAAAGTCACTCTCATTTCATCAGTCCATAAAACTTTGAAAGATCAGTCTTAAGATATTTCTTGGCCCAGTGTTGACGTTTTTTCTTATGTTTCTTGTTCAAAGGTGGTCATTTTTCAGCCTTCCTTACCTTGGCCATGTCCCTGAGTATAGCACACCTTGTGCTTTGTGATACTCCAGTAACGTTGCAGCTCTGAAATATGGCAAAACTGGTGGCAAATGGCATCTTGGTAGTTTCACACTTGATTTTCCTCAATTCATGGGCAGTTAGTTTGCGCCTTTTTTGCCCAACACGCTTTTTGCAACCCTGTTGGCTATTTGCCATGAAATGCTTGATTGTTCGGTGAGCACGCTTCAAAAGTTTGGCAAGTTCAAGACTGCTGCATCCCTCTGCAAGACATCTCACAATTTTGGACTTTTCAGAGCCAGTCAAACCTCTCTTCTGACCCATTTTGCCTAAGGAAAGGCATTTCCCTAATAATTAAGCACACCTCATATAGGGTGTTGATGTCATTACACCCCTCCTCATTACAGAGATGCGCATCATCTGATTTACTTAATTGGTATTTGGCTCTCAAGCCTATACAGCTTGGAGTAGGACAACATATATAAAAAGTATCATGTGACCAAAATACTCCTTTGCCTAATAATTCTGCACACAGTGTATTTTCTAAACTATTGAAAAATAGGTTATCAAATGTTGTTCTTAACTGGCTTAACAAAAACAAGCTGAGCTTTGTCACATACAAACAGACTCAAGGAATGAATGATTGATTAGATTCAGGTACCGTATATACTCGTGTATAAGCCGACCCGTGTATAAGCCGACCCCCCTACTTTTGCCCCCAAAATCTGGGAAACCTATTGACTCGTGTATAAGCCGAGGGTGGACCCCAGCACAGGTATACAGCCCCCAGCAGTGTGGTATACAGGCCCCCGCAGTGGTATACAGGCCTCCCCAGTGGTAGTATACAGCCCCCAGAAGTGTGGTATACAGCCGCCTCCCCAGTGGTACATACAGGCCCCAGCAGTGTTACAGCAGCCTCCCCAGTGGTATATACAGCAGCAGCCCCAGTGGTAGTATACAGCAGCCCCAGTGGTAGTATACAGCAGCCTCCCCAGTGGTATATACGGCAGCAGCCCCAGTGGTAGTATACAGCAGCCCCAGAGATATATACAGCAGCCCCAGTGGTAGTATACAGCAGCCCCAGAGGTATATACAGCAGCCCCAGTGGTAGTATACAGAAGCCCCAGAGGTAGTATACAGCAGCCCCAGTAGTAGTATACAGCAGCCTCAGTGGTATATACAGCAGCAGCCCCAGTAGTAGTATACAGAAGCCCCAGTGGTAGTATACAGCAGCCCCAGTAGTAGTATACAGCAGCCCCAGTGGTAGTATGCAGCAGCAGCCCCAGGGGGTATATACAGCAGCAGCCCCAGGGGGTATATACAGCAGCAGCCCCAGTAGTAGTATACAGAAGCCCCAGTGGTAGTATACAGCAGCCCCAGTAGTAGTATACAGCAGCCCCAGTGGTAGTATACAGCAGCAGCCCCAGGGGGTATATACAGCAGCAGCCCCAGGGGGTATATACAGCAGCAGCCCCAGGGGGTATATACAGCAGCAGCCCCAGGGGGTATATACAGCAGCAGCCCCAGAGGTATACAGACCCCCCCATAAGTAGTATACAGGGGCCCCAGCTGTATACAGCAGCCCCAGCTGTATACAGCCCCCCCGTGGTATCCAGGGCCCCCCTTGCTGCACCTGTAAAGGAAGATGTCAGTATACTTATCGCTGCTGCCGCCGCTCCGCTGCTCGGTCACCGCGCTGCTCCGGGTCTTCATGCTTCCTGTTCCTTCTCCGGCGCTCGAACAATGACGTCATTTCCTGAGCGCCGGAGAAGGAACAAGCATGAAGACCCGGAGCAGCGCGGTGATCGAGCAGCGGAGCGGCGGCGGCAGCGCTAATTATACTGACATCTTCCTTTACAGGTGCAGCAAGGGGGGCCCTGGATACCACGGGGCGGCTGTATACAGCTGGGGCTACCGTATATACCCGTGTATAAGCCGAGGGGGGACTTTTCAGCACATTTTTTGTGCTGAAAAACTCGGCTTATACACGAGTATATACGGTAGTTGAGATCCATCAAACATCTTTTCTGCTCCTCTCTGAATACAGAATAGACATCAAATCGGATGCATTAGGGATATTGATATGCAGTAATAACCAAGCTTGGATTTTGCAGCAATATATTGTCAGCCATAACGGCTTTATATTTAGCTCTTTTTAACACACAGACTAGTTATAAATCATTAAAGTTCTATACTGTATTACACAAATTATAGCTAAATGCTTAGCACTAAAATTCAAATCATATACACTGAACACACACAGTGTATATTATATATATATATATATATATATATATATATTAGAACAGAGGCGGATGCTTTCATCATAGGAGGTTATAGATATACGTAACCATTCAAAAGGACAGGGGGGAAGTGAGAGGGGAGGAGGAAGGGAAAGTGAGAGGGAAGAGGTGAAGGTTTGGCTTAGAGCAAGCTTGTGTGTAATAAAGACAAACCCAGCCCCTGTTATGGTAATGTGCTGCACACTCCCTCCCATGCTGCACACTTTCTAATGATTTCTGTAACATTTATCTCAGCAATCATACATGTAATCATTGAAGTAAAGGTATGATTGCACTCAGTATCCCAGAGGTGTAAGGTAGTGGCTTTACTTTATATCCCTAAAACCTGCTGGTTGGTTCTCTTTAAAATCCCAAAGACTGAGTTTAGGGATATGAGTAAGGGTCTTTAAACCCGAAACGCGTCAGCCATGCACGTTTTTAAGAAACATTGATGTTGTTTTTAAAATGAAGAAATAAAGGCTGTTTTTATATCAACTAAACCGTGATGCTGGAACCATTACAAGGTTTTCCTGTGAATGAGTTTAGGAGATAGTATTTCATGGAATGTATGGATTGCAATGTTGGGACTATTGACCTCCTTATACCAACTAACAGCTTCACATAAGAGACTTTTAGGTTGTTCAGTTTGTGGTTAGTCATCGATGACATTAGGAATATCCAAAATAAGCAATATACAGTATTTGATGGCTCCAACCTGTTGCCTGTTTTGGCTTTAAAGAGAGCATAACAGCTGATATGTGCAGCTCAATCTAAGAGAAGCATGTATCAGACACTGGATGTATCATTTCAGCCATGTATGTTTGAATCTGAAATGGTGTAACGATTCTGAGGAAAACACACTTTAAAGGGAATCTGTCACCACATTTAACTTATCATTGTACCTGTCTGCCTCATATCAGATGCCTTGTTGTGATTATATATAGAAGGTGCGTTACTATGTGATGTGTGATGGCCGTTCTCTGCTCTTCTGCCCTCCTGATCTCACTATAGAGATCTATGTGATAATAACTGACACATCTGCAGGTTCCTATCGGCTTCAGCCTCCATCTCACAGGCAGAGAGGACTGCAACATTGCTACAATATAGCACAGTTCAGTGAGCTACAAAAATTGTGTTTGCAAGAAATCAAATTTCAGTTCTCCTGTTTTGTGGCAGTTATGTGTCTCACACTGGTAACTCCTCCTTTATTTGTAATAAGTTCTGGAGGCGGAGATATCTACTAGGCAGCATCCGCCCCATACCCTCGAACAGCTCATTTATACAAAGTGATAGATGGTAAGACTTTTTTTAGCATTCTAAAACCTGTATGCCCATATTAATAGTTTAGATAGGTCAAATGTGGTGAGAGACTCCCTTTAAAAGCACCTGGGAACCAATCTGCACTGATGACTAATCAAAGGTGGGGCCAAACTGAACTCACTGCCAGTGACTCCCTATACCCATATCCAGGGAGAGACCCATCATTCAATTAATATTGAATAAGACATACTGCTGCAAAGTGGAGATTACTAGTGAATTGCCTCTCATAAAATTGGTTAATGGAGTTTATTAGGTTAATCATAAGCATTGTGTATATTATATGCTGTTAAGCCTCCATACACATTAGATCTCTGTCAGCTGAACATCCACAGCTATTTCTTCGTACTTTATTTCTTCAAGTCCCTTATTATATATGATCACTCATCAAATTGGCCTAGAGTGCACGTTCTCAATTGAGAAATCCACTTACAGACTCTTCTTATCCTTTATTGCACAAAATGATTGGCTGTCAGAAAGCTGACTCTCTAGATCCTTGATGTACGGTATGCTGTAATCTACTTTTGATTATAACTTCTAAACCAGTCATAGAAAAATATTAGAATCTGAGAGTCCTCAGTGGTTGATACCTTTTAATGGCCATCTGAAAAGATGGTAAACATAGCAAGCTTTCGGGACACTATGGCCCCTTCATCAGGCTGATAATGACACAAATTCTGAAGACACACATATATACATATGCAAGGGGGGATGTTGCAGTAAATATGACAGGTGACATAAAGCAGAGTCAGGTTGGGGAGGTGGAGAGGAGCTGGGAAGGGAAGGTAAAGTCAAAATTCACCTGTCATACTTACTACATCATCTAACCCTGCTTTTTTGTTGTTGTTGTTGTTGTTACTTATGTATAAATGTGTGTCTTCAGAATTTGTGTCATTAATAGCCTGAAGAAGGGGCCGTAGTGTCCTGAAAGCTTGCTTGTTCTTACCATCTTTTCAGTTAGTCATTAAAAGGTATCAACCACTGAGGACTCTCAGATTCTAATATTTTTCTATCTACTGGCTAACACGGAATAAACATTTTAAACCAGTAATAGAAATATTCAAAAACAAAAGAAATGCGGAGTCAGCCGCGCTTAATAAACCTGACAAGTAGAAACCTTTTACAAGCAGAAAGCAGGTGAAGCTGGATAAAGCTATAACCACATGGTATACTGTACACTGCAATGTTTAATTACGGTAATTCATCAGTGCGCCGCTTAAATAGGACTGAGAAGAAGATCAGTGCGATTAGACTTCGACATAGCAGAAAACCTATACATCAGTTATATCAAGCAAATATAAGGCATGGAAAAAATGTCTTTACATTATGCTGGTGCTGATTCATTCTATTGCAAAGAGATAAAATACATGTAAATATATGCAAACACTTTGAAGTACTTGTACATATTTATAGCTATTCACACCAGTCTATGCTATTAACTAGCAGGCTTAAGCTGTGCAGCCAACAACTACTACTATATTCCATTATGTAGTGACAGAAACACTACATTTAATAAGTAAATTCCGTTTGTTAACATATTGTTGGGAACATGTCACCACTTTGCTGTAGGAATACAAACAAACTGCTGTGAACAAGATGAAAAGTAGTAAAATAACCATTGAATTTCAAACCTCTCTTTATGTAGGGACAATTGACATTTCTATTGTGTATGAAAATTACATAATTTATATATTACTAGATTTTTTTTAATCCCAGACTCACATCTTTCTGCCATGTAAGAAAAAAACTAATGGTAGAAGTATGCAAAAAGCAAATAATTGTTCATTGTCTGATTAAAAGAGTACCCTTATAATAACCAGCGCCCTATTGAGATATATGGAAGTCAGGATCAAATGTTACTTCAAAGAACCCCCCTTCATTTGCTCTAGTGGGAATTTAGTATTACAGAACAGCCCTTAATTTGGTGAATTTTCCACTGTCACACATTACATGGATGACAAGTAACTAGTGATGGGCAAACCCGCCGGGTTCGCCAAACTCGCCCAGACTTTTTTTAAAGTTCGGGTTCAGGGCCGAACATGACTCGAACTTGAGTCCGAACCCTGAACTCTGACTTTAAAGTTATGGGATGGGGTGGGGGACTGTAAGGATATGTGCACATCAGTAGCTTTGTGGGCTGTTTTTTAGCGTTTTCCGTCGGCGGTTTCCGCTGAGTTTTATGTTAATTTATGTTAATCCTAGCCATCGGTTGGATTAACATGCTAGTCAATGGCTTTTAGAAAACGCTGTGTACATTACAACGTTTTTTTTCTTCTCCTTTCCACTTTTTCCACCGGTTTTCAAAGATAGAGCAAGTGACTTCTTTTGAGCGTTTTTCCAGCGGATCTAGCTTAGAAGTGCACCAAAAACCAGTCTGGGAATCGCTAAGAAAAACGCCGGGGAAATCGCCAAGAACACGTTGTACAAACGCTAATAAACCGATCGCAAATCGTTAGCAAAACGCTAACAAAACTAGGGACACTGCCGAGTTCAGAAAACTCAGTTTCTGCTATTCTCCACCGGTTCCCGGCCGGTCTGCAAAGATGCAAAAACGACTGATGTGCAAATACCCTTAAAGAAAAAAGATAAGTGATTAAACAGCATTATACTTACTGGATCCAACCATCCCATCATCCCACACATCTACTTGCGGGGCCACTCATTAACTTCTGGGATATTCACTGCAGAGGCACCCAACAACCAAGCACAGACGCTGTCACAGAGAATGGGCATCTGTGATTGGCTGTTGGAGTAATCTGGAATAAACCCACACATTCTGGCAGGGTAGATGATAGAATGTATGGGCTGGTTTCAGGTTACTCCAACAGCCAATTACTGATGACCATTCTCTGTGACAGCGTCTGTGCTTGGTTGTTGGGTCCCTCAGCAATAAATATCCCGAAACTTAATGAGCGGTCCCTGAATTAGACGTGACGGGGTGACGGAACATCAGAATCCATTAAGTATAATGCTATTTAATCACATATCTTCTTTCTTTTTCAACTCCCACCCCTGAACCTGAACCCAAACCCGAACTGTAACACAAACTTCACAGGAAAGTCTGTGTTCAGGAGCTGTGTGCGAACACTAGGTATTCGGAACGGACCCCATACTTTACTTCGCCCATCACTACAAGTAACATTACATAATGTGGGTGCAGGATTACAGGTGAGTCACATAAAAGTTAAAGTAGCAGCTAATTTTAATTAACCCCCAATTTGCTCAGTCACCTAGAGCTGAATTGAGACAAGTCCTGTTTGTCTTTGAGCACTCTTGTTTCCTAAATACAACTGTGGCATCATGCAGGGAAATAGTTTCTTGGGGGGTCTACTGCAGAAAATAAAATGAATGATTGCCCTTGACTTGACACTTTAGGCACAGGCCAAAAGATACATACATGGTTTTGTTACCGGGCCCCAAACATCCAATACACCATCCAGTAAAATGTTATTAGCGAGTTAGTATTTAAATAATTTTAAAGGGGTTCTCCAATCAGGGACAATCATCGCATAGCCACAAAAAATGTCGGATTATTTCTGTTTCCCTGCTGTTGAATCTGCTCTATCAAAAATGGACCCAACCACATGCAGCGCTCTCCATTCAGTCGTGAAAGAGTGCTCAGCAATTTTTGAAACTCCCATACAAATAGTAGCTCACTCTGTGGCCCCATTCTCAACATGTGGGTACCATTGTTGGAGACCAGTGATGAGCAAATTTACTCATTACTATTCGTTACTCGCACGGATAGTACTGTATTCGCTATACTCATTACTCGGTGAGTAACACTGGTGCTCATGAGTGATGTGTCGATCGTTATCAATTTGGCACATATTGCCAGCACCCTTCAGTACGCAAAGGGAGTCAGCACCCCAGTGATAGCAGATTGCATGGAAGGGTCTCACTGGGGGTACAGCAAGGGGATGCATGCAGTGAAAACACAGAAATGCTTGTTTTATGGCCGGCTGTGTGTGGGCGAAGCCTATCACTAGTTGACTAACATTGGAGTCATTATTCGGATGAATACGTGGGTATTACAAAGTACTCATTACAAGTATAGTGATTACAAATATTTCGGTACTCGATCATCCTATTGAAGATCACATATATGGGAGACTGTATTTATGGCAATTGCCACAAATGTCTCAGAAGAGATTAATTACTTTGAAAATGTAAAAAAAAATACATAAAATGTCACTTATTGGTAGACTCCTGTAAGTGTTATCAGTTTTCAAAAATCATACAGTTCATAGAGTATAACAAATATAATAGCTAGTGATGAGAACATCCAATGAATTTAGAATTTGGCATAGATATCTATTCAAAGACAGGTGAAAAGCAAGGAGAGAACGATATTTCATTTGTTAACTCTTTACTGCTTTAACTGGTTATTATTTGAGATGGGATGACCCCAGTGCAGGGGCACTGTCAGAGAAGGGTGTAGCATATTATATTATTGATATTTTATGATATTTTATTGTATTTTATTCCTGTTTCATCTGAATCCAGTAAAAGAGCAGTCAACTAGCCACCATTTTTCCCAGACTTGTGCAAATCAAATTCTCAAAAACTCTAGATCCGGCTTTTTTTTGCGCTGCCCCAAGTGCTGGATTTGTCAGAATCTGGCAAAACCGCGCTTGCCGTACCTGACTGCAAGTCTCATAGAGAATGAATGGCGCTTGTTGCTCGCAAGTCATCCGTGACGCGACAGATGTGGTAAAATCAGCTGGATCTGCGGCAAATCAGCAAACATGCTGATGTGAAAGGTCCCTTAGGCTGATTTCACATCAGCGTTTTTGCTTAATCACAGCAGATCCGGCAGATTTACCGCACCTGCCGCATCATGGCCAACTTGCGACAAGCCTGTGGCAAGCCTTTATTCATTCTCTATGGGACTTGCAGCAGGTGCCGCAAGTGCGTTTTTTGCCATGATCCGGCAAATCCAGCAGATGCGGCAGGTCAAAAAACGCGGTTAGCTGCATTTTTTTGATTTGCCGCATTTTGGCAAAAAACGCCCTTGCCACACCTGCTGCAAGTCCCAGAATGAATGGGGGCTTGCCAAAAATCAGCCGTTACGTGGAAGCTGTGAATCTACAGAATCTGCCGAAAATCAGCAATAACGCTGATGTGAAAGGTCCCTTACTCTAGTATCACTGTAATCATATTGGCGCAAAGAACAAAGTTGTCTTATCACGTATACCACTGTCACGTCCCACTGACGGACTACACACGTGGACCCACTGGACCGCGTAAAGCGGATGCTGACACCGGGTGATAGAGAGGCAGACACGTACCGTAGAGTTAACGGGTTTATTACAGACAACAAAAACACAGAACTACACGCCCCTGGAGAGGGCCACAAGGCCGCAACACTGGAGACCCAGCGAGGGAGACCCCGGAGCGCTTGACCCCTATACAGGGATACCGCCGGGATCAGCCTCGAAGGGGCCAATGCTACGGACACAAGTGTTCAACCGACCCCAGGCGACGTGGTAATGAAACAGCACCCGGGAATACAATACGAAACGAGAACCGTGAATACAGAGCACCAGGAGCACGGGGAACTAGGAACGACGGGAGATCCAGGAACACGGAGAGATCCGGATAAGCGGCAGAGGAGCTGCAGGGAAACAGTACGGAGAATTGCGAGCACCACGGAGTCCGGTCCGGGGAAGTCCAGGGAAACCACACAAGGACGGTCCGGAGGAAAGGTAGTGACGCAGCACGGAGCAACACGAAGGCAGAACAGCGACACTGCAACAAGAACAAACAGATGTATGTTAAATACTGCAGAATCACAGCATACAATAGGACCAGGACCGGCAACTTCAGGATGAATGAAGAGGGCCGGCAAGGTCTAAGAGTAAATGCACACCTGCAACAAGAACAAACAGATGTATGTTAAATACTGCAGAATCACAGCATACAATAGGACCAGGACCGGCAACTTCAGGATGAATGAAGTTGCCCCGGCAAGGTCCAGAAGCAAGTGCACACTTTATATACCTGCTGCCCTACAGGGACTGGCTGAGAGGCGGGGCAGCCTAATTGGCAGCTGGCCCTATAAAGGTAGCAGAGAGAGCGGCCCCGCCCCCTAGTGAACACACTGAGGGGAAGCAGAGCAGGGCAGCAGTCAGGGAGCGACAGTCTGAGCAGCAGGTGTGCGATGGAGCACCCCGGAACCCCGGGATCGCCTGCGGACGACCTGTAACCTGGAACCCCGACCCCGGAACCGGGAAGGAAGGGTAACTGCACGGGAAGAGGGACGAGCAGGGTGCAGGGCGGAGGCGCTGGACCGCGGGGCAGTTACAGTACTCCCCCCGCCACGCCCCCCCGGAACCAGGCCGGCATGAAACCTGCGCAAGAGGCGAGGAGCATCGATGTTCTCCTCCGGCTCCCAGGACCGTTCTTCAGGGCCGAACCCCTTCCAGTCAACCAGGTACCAAGTGGAACGGCCCCTCTTCTTCATGTCCAGGATGGCACTGACCTCGAAGACGTCCGAAGCCGAGACCGGCGGGGGCCGTGCTCCAGACTCTTGGGAGTACCGGTTGAGGACTAGAGGTTTGAGGAGAGACCGGTGGAAAGAATTATGGATACGCAGAGTAGGCGGCAATTTCAGCTGGTAGCATACCTCGTTTATCCTCCGGATGACGTCAAAAGGACCAATGTAGCGAGGACCCAATTTGTAGGACGGCACCTTGAGACGGACATACTTGGAAGAAAGCCATACCTTATCCCCTGGCTGGAACAGGGGGGCGTCCAAACGTCGTTTGTCGGCATGGTCTTTCATCCGTCTAGATGCTTTTTCCAGGGCAGACCGCGTCTCGGTCCAGATCCGGGGGAAGTCACGCGCTACCTGCTCCGCTGCTGGATTTGGGGTTGAGATGGCCACGGGTGTCGGTATCCTTGGATGGTGTCCGTAGACTATGAAAAAAGGAGAGTTATGCGAAGACTCACCGACATGGTTGTTATAGGCGAACTCTGCCCAGGGAAGCAGGGAGACCCAGTTGTCATGATGGGCGTTGATGTAGTGCCGTAAGTAGCCAGACAGCACCTGATTCACTCGTTCCACCTGCCCATTGGATTGCGGATGATAAGCAGATGAGAAATCCAATGTGACATCGAGTTTCTTGCAGAGCGACCGCCAGAATCGGGAGACGAATTGCACGCCTCTATCGGACACGATATGGGCTGGCAGACCATGTAAGCGGAGGATATGAAGGAAGAACAGCTCCGCTAACCGGGGTGCAGAGGGAAGGCCAGGCAATGGTATGAAGTGGGCCATTTTGGAAAACCTGTCCACGACTACCCATACCACTGTGTTACCGGAGGAGGCCGGGAGGTCGGTGACTAAGTCCATCGCGATGTGCCTCCAGGGCTCAGAGGGTACCGGTAGAGGGAGAAGAGGCCCGACGGGCAGTCGCTTGGGCGTCTTGTGACGTGCACAAGAGGAACATGCGGAAACGAAGTCCGTAACATCCTGTCGCATCTGAGGCCACCAGTAGTGTCGTCCTATCAACTGTAGGGTCTTCGTTATACCCACATGCCCTGCGACTCTAGAAGAATGACCCCAGGTCAGGACGTGTCCTCGATCCGCCTCGGCTACCAGTGTTTTACCTGGTGGGGGAAGAGACAGTCGGAGAGGAGCTACTATACCGAGACTGGATGGACTGATGATGGGGCGTGGCTCCTCCTCCTGGTCTTCGACGTGAAAGGACCGAGACAAGGCGTCTGCCTTGATATTCTTGTCTGCGGGCGGAAATGAAGACGAAAGTTAAAACGAGCAAAGAACAGCGACCATCGTGCCTGCCGGGGGTTGAGCCTCTGAGCAGACTGCAGATAAGCCAGATTCTTGTGGTCGGTGTAGATCACCACTGGGTGTACTGCGCCCTCAAGGAGGTGGCGCCATTCCTCCAGAGCCATCTTGATGGCCAGCAACTCCCGGTCCCCGATGGAGTAATTCCTTTCACAGGAGGTAAAAGCTTTGGAGAAAAAACCGCACGTCACCATGCGTCCCGTGGAGGTCTTCTGGGTGAGAACGGCTCCTGCTCCGAGGAGGATGCGTCCACCTCCAGAAAGAACTGCTTATCCGCCATGGGCCTGTGGAGAGCAGGAGCAGAAGAAAACGCATTCTTGAGCGTTAAAAAGGCGGACTCGGCCTCGGGGGTCCAAGCCTTGGCGGGCGTCCCCTTCCGGGTTAATGTGGTGAGTGGTTTAACTACATCCGAGAACCGAGGAATAAACTGCCGATAGTAATTGGCGAAGCCCAGGAACCTTTGGATCGCCTTGAGTCCCACCGGTCTGGGCCACTTCAGGACGGCGGACAGCTTCTCTGGATCCATTTCGAGTCCGGTATCGGAGACGATGTAACCTAGAAAGGGCAAGGAAGTTTGTTCGAAGACACACTTCTCATATTTGGCGTACAGTCGGTTCTCCCGCAATCGGCGTAGGACTCGCCGGACATCTCGCCTGTGAGTGGGCAGATCGGGGGAAAAAACCAGGATATCGTCTAGGTAGACCACGACACATACATAGAGAAGATCCCGGAAGACATCGTTTACGAATTCTTGAAATACAGCAGGGGCATTGCTCAAGCCGAATGGCATTACCTTATATTCGTAGTGGCCATCACGCGTGTTGAAGGCGGTTTTCCATTCATCGCCTGCTCGGATTCGGACGAGATTGTACGCACCCCGTAGATCCAGCTTGGTGAAGATCCGAGATCCCCGCAGCCGATCGAAGAGCTCGGGAATCAGGGGCAGCGGGTACCTGTTCTTCACCGTTATGGCGTTGAGTCCCCGGTAATCGATACACGGTCGGAGAGACCCGTCCTTCTTCTTTACGAAGAAGAAACCCGCTCCGGCGGGTGAAGAAGACTTCTGAATGAATCCTCGTGCTAGGTTATCCCTAATATATTCTGCCATGGCCTGGGTCTCGGGCGGGTTCAGCGGGTAGATGCGCCCCTTGGGGAGTGAGACCCCGGGGACCAGATCGATGGGACAGTCGTACGGCCTATGAGGAGGTAACGTCTCGGCTTCTTTCTTGTCGAAGACGTCCGCATAGGACCAGTAGGCTGACGGCAGACCGGGTAAGGCTGCCGGAGAGGGAGGCATCCGAGCGGGGCTTACGGGACGAAGACATCGACTGTGGCAATTCGGGCCCCACCGCAAGACTTCACCGGTTCGCCAATCCAGCACGGGTTCATGTACGCGAAGCCATGGCAAGCCCAGCAGGAAGGGAGGGGAAAGGGACGGCAGAACATAGAAGGTGAGACGCTCCGTGTGCAGAGCTCCCACTTGTATCTCCACTTCACCTGTGATGCTTGTTACCGAATCCCGTAGAGGTCTTCCATCAACGGCAGTGATGGTGCGTGGATGCTGTAGAGGATGGATGGGTATACCCAGGCGCTGGGCCGTCTCCTGCTGTACGAAGTTGCCAGCCGACCCGGAATCCAGATATGCCATCTCCGAATGGCGTAGACTGCCGACCTTCACCTGGATAGAGATTGTAAGAGGTTGAGAGGAATCACCCTCGCCTAGGTTGGCCTCTCTTACCTGACCTAGACGGAGGAGTTTTCCGGCCGCTTGGGGCACTGCCGACAGAAGTGACCGGATCCTCCGCAGTAAAGGCACAGACCCCGGGTAATCCTCTCCTCTCTCGTCTGGGTACTCAAACGGGTGCGATCAACCTCCATGGACTCGTGGCCCGCTTGGGATGCCGAGGGTGCAGGAAGAAGGGGTCGCTGGAATGTGGGAGCCAGACGGGGAGATCGCCTCTCCTGAGTCCTCTCCAGTGTCCGCTCCTTGGACCGCTCTTGAAGGCGGCGATCGATCCGGACAGCCAGGGTAATGAGCTCCTCCAGGGAGTTGGGTAAATCCCGAACAGCCAGTTCGTCCTTGATGCGACTGGATAATCCCCGGCGGAAGACACCGATCAGGGGCTCATCCGTCCAGCGGAGCTCGGAGGCTAGGGTACGAAACCGGATAGCGTACTGACCAACAGACAGGTTACCTTGCTGTAGGGTGAAGAGGGCCTCTGTGGCGGAGGCTACCCGTCCGGGCTCGTCAAAGGTCCTACGGAACGTATCCAGGAAGGCTTGTAGGTTCGACACAATGGGGTCCTCTCTCTCAAGCAAGGGGTTAAACCATGCCAGTGCCTCTCCCTCGAGGTGAGAAGCCAGAAATGCCACCCTTGCCTCATCCGTCAGGAATTGGTGGGGTAACAACCGGAAATGGAGTTGGCATTGGTTAATAAACCCCCGACAAGCCTTAGGGTCCCCGGAGTACCTGGTAGGCTGGCACAGCCGTGGATAAGATGCAGCACCAGCCGGGAGTCCGGAGGATGAGGCGGAGACGGAACCCGAGGCGTCTGTCGTTCTCTGTAAGCTGATGAGTCGGTCGTCAACGGAGGACATGAAGGACAGCAACCGGGTCTGCATCTCCCTCTGGTGGTCCAATTCCTGGTGGATACGAAACACCTGGGAGGAGAGAGAGGGGTCAGAGGCAGGGAGAGACCCTAAACGGGCCTCCAAGGACTGGACAAATGACGCGATTTGGTCATGACTCTGGCGGAGTCCGGCAAGCTCTCTCTGGGCATCAAACCTAGCGTCAGCGGGGTCCATGGCCGGGGCAAACTCTGTCACGTCCCACTGACGGACTACACACGTGGACCCACTGGACCGCGTAAAGCGGATGCTGACCACCGGGTGATAGAGAGGCAGACACGTACCGTAGAGTTAACGGGTTTATTACAGACAACAAAAACACAGAACTACACGCCCCTGGAGAGGGCCACAAGGCCGCAACACTGGAGACCCAGCGAGGGAGACCCCGGAGCGCTTGACCCCTATACAGGGATACCGCCGGGATCAGCCTCGAAGGGGCCAATGCTACGGACACAAGTGTTCAACCGACCCCAGGCGACGTGGTAATGAAACAGCACCCGGGAATACAATACGAAACGAGAACCGTGAATACAGAGCACCAGGAGCACGGGGAACTAGGAACGACGGGAGATCCAGGAACACGGAGAGATCCGGATAAGCGGCAGAGGAGCTGCAGGGAAACAGTACGGAGAATTGCGAGCACCACGGAGTCCGGTCCGGGGAAGTCCAGGGAAACCACACAAGGACGGTCCGGAGGAAAGGTAGTGACGCAGCACGGAGCAACACGAAGGCAGAACAGCGACACTGCAACAAGAACAAACAGATGTATGTTAAATACTGCAGAATCACAGCATACAATAGGACCAGGACCGGCAACTTCAGGATGAATGAAGAGGGCCGGCAAGGTCTAAGAGTAAATGCACACCTGCAACAAGAACAAACAGATGTATGTTAAATACTGCAGAATCACAGCATACAATAGGACCAGGACCGGCAACTTCAGGATGAATGAAGTTGCCCCGGCAAGGTCCAGAAGCAAGTGCACACTTTATATACCTGCTGCCCTACAGGGACTGGCTGAGAGGCGGGGCAGCCTAATTGGCAGCTGGCCCTATAAAGGTAGCAGAGAGAGCGGCCCCGCCCCCTAGTGAACACACTGAGGGGAAGCAGAGCAGGGCAGCAGTCAGGGAGCGACAGTCTGAGCAGCAGGTGTGCGATGGAGCACCCCGGAACCCCGGGATCGCCTGCGGACGACCTGTAACCTGGAACCCCGACCCCGGAACCGGGAAGGAAGGGTAACTGCACGGGAAGAGGGACGAGCAGGGTGCAGGGCGGAGGCGCTGGACCGCGGGGCAGTTACAACCACACAGTGAGTGATGCGTGTGTATAATTTTTTTTAAACGTATGATTGGTCATTTTTATTCACTCTGCAACCTAAAAACTATTTAAAAAGACAATAAAAAAGTTACATACTCAAAAATGGTACCAATAAATGCTTCCACTCATCCCACAAAAAATAGCCTTTAGGCTACCCTTACGCTTGCATTGCATCCTGATCAGGATGGAAACCGGTGCATCTGCGTCAATTGCTGCATGTGAGAACCCTTGCAAACACAACATTTTTTTGCCTGATCAGGCATAGGATTAGGCAAAAGAAACGCTGCAGTTGTATCAGCTTTACATCCATTTCTGTCGTGATCCATCTTTGCGTTTTTCCATAAACATTGCATTTTGAGTAGGATTTAGTAGTACTGTCGGAAAGGGAAAGAGGGAGACATACTTTCTCTTTGGCTAGACTTGATTGGGCATACGCAGTGGCAAAAACAGATCCAGATGGACAGGTTCTTCCCAGGCGGATCTGCATGCATCAGAATTTTTGTCATGCTGCAAAAAAACAACTTTGTGTCAAAACGATGCAGTGGTGTGAATCTGTCGAAATACTGATACCAATGCATGTCCCTGTGGCCTGATGTTAAGTATAGGGGCAGATGCCTGACCAGGATGCATCAGGTTTTGAACGAATGTCAACGCAAGACAAAAGAAACACAGGTGTGAAACCTCTCTTACACATTTCTTTTGGAGAAAAAATATTTCTCTCAGTATATGGTGATGCAACATCAAATACATTTTTGTAGAAAAGTGTTTTTGTGTGAAAAAATAGCAAAATGTTAAAAACAACTCCCATGTTGCTTTATCTTGAAAAATAAAGTTTTCCTATCCCTTTCCTTAATTTCAGTGTATTTGTTAATTTTGTCTTCTGAAAAAGGAAAAAAGTCAATACAAATAAATCCCAATTCATGCTGAAAAAAACAGGTCCTTGTTGGTTTGCCATCTGTCCGAAAAAATAGAGGAGTTCTACATTATTGTAATCCATTCCTGATGTAGTTTTGAATATTTTGAGGAGTTCAGTTTTTAAAATGGGATTTTATTTGGGGTCTTTTTCACATACGGGCCCTTCAAAAGTTATTTTGAATGTAAAATGCTCGCTAACATTTTTTTGCAAACTTCATTGAAAATTGCTGATATTCACATTCAGCTACCTCACAGGCGCTGTTAATTGCATGCACCATTTACCGGAGCATGCCCCGCCTTCATTCATGGTCTGCTGGTCTGCACTGTGAGGGTTAGTGCTGAGATTGTCCAGGCATGTGTAGCATGTGCTGCATATGCTGCGGCCTGATCTACCTTTCTTTGCAGTTGCCTGTCTAGCGCCATGAGAGTGGTTCTCAGATGTTCCAGGTATGTGTTGCTTTTAATGTATAAAGGAGGCTGCATGGCACAACTTAAATAAAATATATAGCATAGGAAAGCCTTATTGAGATTTGCCTCGATGTGGCAAGGTGGCTCAGAAAATTGATCAATTATTCACCAAAAATCTCTATATATTATAGTACAGTTTGGAATGAATACATACATGGTCAAAATTGTTGGTACTCCTTGTTTAATGAAAGAAGGAGTTGCCTCAGAAGGTTAGAAAGAAAATTATAGACAAGCATGTTAAAGGTAAAGGTTATAAGACCATCTCCAAGCAGCCAGATGTTCCTTTGACTACAGATGCATATATTATTCAGAAAGTTAAGATTCATGGTACTGTAGCCAACCCCCCTGAAACATGGCCACAGTAGGAAAATTGATGACAAATCAAAGAGACAGATAATGCAAATGGTAACAAAAGAGCCCAGAAAAAACTTCTACAGAGATTATAGGTGAACTTCAAGCTCAAGGAAGATCGGTGTCAGATCGCTCCAACCATTGTTTGTTTGAGCCAAAGTGAATTTCATGGAAGACAACCAAGGAGGGCACCATTGTTGAAATGTTGAAAAAAAAAGCATAAATAAGCCAGACTGGAATTTGCCAAACTACATGTTGGCAAGCCACAAAGCTTCTGGGAGAATTTCCTATGGATGGATAAGATGAGACAAAAATGGAAAGTTTTGGCAAGGCTCATCAGCTCTGTGTTCACAGAAGGAAAAATTAGGCATATCAAGAAAAGAACCCTGTCCCTACTGTGAAACATGGAGACTCTGTTATACAGAACATTCATCCAGAGAATGGAAGCAACTCACCGGGCAGGTTTCAGCAGTGTTTCTTTATTGTTAATTCCATAAAAACAGGCGGTTTTTCAGAAACACTGCTGAAACCTGCCCAGTGAGTTGCTGCCATTCTCTGGATGAATGTTCTGTGTAATGCTATCTCTAACCTGGAAGTGCACCCTGGGACAGGAAATCCAGCCGAGCTGTGAGGAGAAACACAGCGTGCCCCTGAGAGAAGGGAGAGGAAAGCTCTGTGTCGACTCGCTGGTGCCCAGCTGCCCTGAAGTAAGTGTCAAGTTTGGAGACTCTGTTAAGTTCTGGGGCTGTTTTGCACAAGGTGCGTGTATTGAATCTGTGCAGGATACAATGAAATCGCAAGACTATCAAGGATTCTAGAGAGAAATTTGCTGCTCAGTGTCAGAAAGCTTAGTCTCAGTCTCAGGTTATTGGTCTTGTAACAGGATAATGACCCAAAACACACAGCTAAAAACACCCAAGAATGGCTAATAAGAAAACATTAAACTATTCTGAAGTGGTCTTCTATGAGCCCTGACCTAAATCCTATTGAGCATCTTTGGAAAGCACTGAAACATGCCGTCTGGAAAAGACAAACACGAGACAACTGGAGCAGTTTGCTCTTGAGGAGTCGCCAAAATACCCGTGGAGAGGAGCAGAAGTCTCATTGACAGTTACAAGAATCTTTTGATTGCAGTGATTGCCTCAAAAAGCTGTGCAATAAAATATTAAGTTAAGGGTACCATCATTTCTTTCCAGGCCTATTTCATGAGTTTAATTTTTATAAAAAATTCTGTCATTTTCATAGATTTTTAATTTATTATCACTTTTGTCAGATTCAAGTTATTTCTGTGACCATTGTGGGTTTTTCTTTCATTAAACGAGGAGAACCAACAATTTTGACCACGTGAGTATATGCAATGGACTCTTTACATTGCATACTATCGTCAGGAAGTGCTGGCTTCCCCCCTTTGTTTGGTCTATAATATTAACCTGTTTTTTCCACAGCTTTCCACATAGTGCTTTATTTTAGAAATGTAACCTCCAGCTCTAAAGAGTTAACAGTTTTTCCCTTCCGACTGGATAGGAGATACATAGGAGGACCAGGGAATAGGGGTAGAGTGTCTCTCCTTTGAAACCCCTATTAATGTAAGACCAGTTGGATACAAATCCCATGTGTATGTATCATTGGTCATTCTTTCATCCTACAGAGCCATAACGTGTCTATGATGAATGCACAAAGTGCTCTAGGATGGCCTGTCCACTGTAGTTACAAGCAACTATGATTTTATTCATTTTTTAAAGGAGTGAATCAAAATTGTGACACTCTTCAGCCTTGATTTCTCATTAACGTCCATGTTACAGAGGTTGTTTGGCATTTGCAGTATGATGAACATACTCAGTCTACTGGTATTGGCATTTTGATATTTAAAGGGAACCAACCACCCCCAATGACCCCCCCGGACTATTAATATCAGTCCCTACACACAGCACATACATGTGCTGCACTGATTTTTGCTAAATAAACTGGTTTTTGAAACTAAAGATAATGATTTTTAAAGTTTAAACCGAAACGACGGTTGGGCGGTACTTATCTGTGGAAACCGACGAGATCTGATGCCAATCATCTTCCCTGTCTCCCCTCGCCGCAGTTATGGACAGCCCTTTGTGCAGCGTCACAGCCCTGTGCACGGGCTCGCATGCCCGTGCACACGTCATCATCTGCAGCCGGGAAGCGAGCGCGCGCTCTGACTTCCTGCGCTCGGCTGTGGAAGACAGAGCGCGCGCTCGCTTCCCGCTGCAGATGATGACGTGTGCACGGGCATGCGAGCCCGTGCACAGGGCTGTGACGCTGCACAAAGGGCTGTCCATAACTGCGGCGAGGGGAGACAGGGAAGATGATTGGCATCAGATCTCGTCGGTTTCCACAGATAAGTACCGCCCAACCGTCGTTTCGGTTTAAACTTTAAAAATCATTATCTTTAGTTTCAAAAACCAGTTTATTTAGCAAAAATCAGTGCAGCACATGTATGTGCTGTGTGTAGGGACTGATATTAATAGTCCGGGGGGTCATTGGGGTGGTTGGTTCCCTTTAAAAATGTAATGAAAAGAAATGTAAAATACTCAGTACAAATAGAAATAATTGGCTAGCCACTGCTGTAATTACTAATGCTGTCCTGTAAAATTACCTGGCCTTTGAAAATGTTAACAATGACAGTATAATCTAAACCAGTGGTTCTTAACCTTGTTTGAGGTACCGAACCCACTAGTTTCATATGCACATTCACCGAACCGTTCTTTAGTGATAAATCAAATATGATGAACCGTGCATGACCCCTAGGGTTCGATCGAACCCCGGTTAAGAACTGCTGATCTAAACTAATAGCATTACGGTAGCTTAATTACCATTTTCCAAATGCCTTTAATGGGGCTGTCTCAACTTCTCAAATGAGGAAAACTGCAAATTTGCTGGGAAAAGCAAGCAACTAGTAAGCCGAATATATATATTAACCCCACATAAATAAAAAAAAATAGCTTTTAATAAGAAAATTTAAAAAGTACATCCACAAAACAAAACAGATATACAAAGATACTAAATTATACCTAAAGCAAACAATACTGTAGTGTGGGAGAGCCGATTAGTACTTTAGTCCTGTCGGCTTTCCCTACCTAACAGCGGAGGTTTCACCCTAAAGTGTTTTGATGCCCCGCTCAACGGTTTTAACCCTTAGCTCTCCCTAAATGTAATCCCATCATATTATATCCCTCCACCTGTGGGCAGCCTTACAGCATAACACTAGATATAGGCCAAATGTTCCCCCTTTTATGGAAAGAAGGATATAGCTAATTATATACAGGTGCATCTCAATGAATTAGAATATCATCAAAAAGTTAATTTATTTCAGTAATTCAATACAAAAAGTGAAACGAACATATTATATAGTCATTACAAACAGAGCAATTTCAAGTGTTTTTTTTCTGTAAATGTTGATGATTATGGCTTCTAGCCAATGAAAACCCAAAGGTCATTATCTCAGAAAATTAAAGTAGGGAGGATGAAGGGTTAAAAACCGCACTGCTGTATTCCACGAGACATCAAAGGGTGAATATAATATTGATTTATTAGTCAACGTCTTTCTGGGGTCCCAGGAAATGCCATGAAACTTGGCAATATTACATTGATTTTTTTATATTCCAGTGAATTGAGATGCACTGGTGATTGTTATATATATATTCAGAATAAGCAGAAGGGAAAAGAAGCAAGAGGACATATGGTCAATACTATGGTGTCCAATAGTTGTCCTTTTATAGTCTTCTTTTCCTCTATTGTGCTTAGCCACTCAAGGATAGTCCATAATTGTTGCATGTATTTCACACAAAGTAGAGGGAAAAGAAGCAGAAAGACCCATGGTCAACAATTAAGTGTCCAATAAATAGTCTTTCATAGCTATCCCCTACACTATTGCACTTAGCCACATACAATAGAACTCAAGTAAATTTGGGGAATAATAGAATTCATACGGCCAACCAAATAAATACTGAATTATGAACTAATATAGGTCATCTTATGTTCCCTCCTGAACAGTAGTATTCCAGAGTACATAACTTAGCTGGTTGCCATTCTCCTTTCTCTTTTCATGCCTCAACGTGTTTCACCCTTCTGTTAGGTTCGGCTTTACAGTATGAAGGCCTCCCAATTTTTTCTGATGCCCACGGGTACATACTCATGGGCAACAGATGTAGAGCTCCAGTAAGTTCATTAAAAATGTCTACTGTAGACTTTAGTCGTTGCCATGATATGCTCAGCACTTGTTCACTTCCTGGCCATCCCTCATATGTATAAAAGCAAGCAACTTTGCATTTTACTTCTTATTAAAAATACTCTCTGTTCTCAATAACAGAATTTTTTTTTAATTTCATATAGCAGTGCCTGTTACTCCTGGCCAGTTTCCTACGCAAAGAGTGTATAGGTAAGGCCAGGGTTCCACTTGCGACAGCGATGCGAGAGACTCACACGGGTCTCCCATTGCATCACTTGGCATGGCCGCCTGCTTTCCACACAGGAGCATGCAGCTGCATGTATTTCCATGGAGCAGCACACTCCTGTCCAGAGAGTGGGCAGCAGTGCTGGGTAAAGCGATGGGAGACACGTGCGACTCTTTCGCATCACTGTTGCAAGTGGAACCGCAGCCTATAAGCACAGCTCTGATGCTGGCTACTTTACTGGATGAGGTCATCTAAAGTAGACTTGTGCTCCTCTGATGCTACAAAGGATATGTGGCTTTTTTTAGCAGGAGTGAACAGCATCCGGTACAGATCAGCAGCATGACCATGCCGCAGATCCAGACTGTTACATACAGTCATGGCCAAAAGTATTGGCACCCCTGCAATTCTGTCAGATAATACTCAGTTTCTTCCTGAAAATGATTGCAATCACAAATTCTTTGGTATTATTATCTTCATTTAATTTGTCTTCAATGAAAAAACACAAAAAAGATTTGTCCTAAAGCCAAATTGGATATAATTCCACACCAAACATAAAAAAGGGGGTGGACCAAAGTATTGGCACTGTTAGAAAAATCATGTGATGCTTCTCTAATTTGTGTAATTAACAGCACCTGTAACCTACCTGTGGCACCTAACAGGTGTTGGCAATAACTAACTCACACTTCCAGCCAGTTGACATGGATTAAAGTTGACTCAACCTCTGTCCTGTGTCCTTGTGTGTACCACATTGAGCATGGAGAAAAGAAAAAAGACCAAAGAACTGTCTGAGGACTTGAGAAACCAAATTGTGAGGAAGCATGAGCAATCTCAAGGCTACAAGTCCATCTCCAAAGACCTGAATGTTCCTGTGTCTACAGTGCGCAGTGTCATCAACAAGTTTAAAGCCCATGGCACTGTGGCTAACTTCCCTAGATGTGGACAGAAAAGAAAAATTGACAAGAGATTTCAACGTAAGATTGTGCGGATGGTGGATAAAGAACCTTGACTAACATCCAAACATGTTCAAGCTGCCCTGCAATCCGAGGGTACAACAGTGTCTACCTGTACTATCCATCGGCGTCTGAATGAAAAGGGACTGTATGGTAGGAGACCCAGGAAGACCCCACTTCTTACCCCGAGACATAAAAAAGCCAGACTGGAGTTTGCCAAAACTTACCTGAGAAAGCCTAAAACGTTTTGGAAGAATGTTCTCTCTTTTTGGGCAAAGGCATCAACATAGAGTTTACAGGAGAAAAAAAGAGGCATTCAAAGAAAAGAACACGGTCCCTACAGTCAAACATGGCGGAGGTTCCCTGATGTTTTGGGGTTGCTTTGCTGCCTCTGGCACTGGACTGCTTGACCGTGTGTACGGCATTATGAAGTCTGAAGACTACCAACAAATTTTGCAGCATAATGTAGGGCCCTTTGTGAGAAAGCTGGGTCTCCCTCAGAGGTCATGGGTCTTCCAGCAGGACAATGACCCAAAACACACTTCAAAAAGCACTAGAAAATGGTTTGAGAGAAAGCACTGGAGACTTCTAAGGTGGCCAGCAATGAGTCCAGACCTAAATCCCATAGAACACCTGTGGAGAGATCTAAAAATGGCAGTTTGGAGAAGGCACCCTTCAAATATCAGGGACCTGGAGCAGTTTGCCAAAGAAGAATGGTCTACAATTCCAGCAGAGCATTGTAAGAAACTCATTGATGGCTACCGGAAGCGGTTGATCGCAGTTATTTTGGCTAAAGGTTGTGCAACCAAGTATTAGGCTGAGGGTGCCAATACTTTTGTCCGGCCCATTTTTGGAGTTTTGTGTGAAATGATCAATGTTTTGCTTTTTGCTTCATTCTCTTTTGTGTTTTTTCATTGAAGACAAATTAAATGAAGATAATAATACAAAAGAATTTGTGATTGAAATCATTTTCAGGAAGAAACTGAGTATTATCTGACAGAATTGCAGTCTTCAGCAACCGCCATCCGGGAACCTGACAGATTGTCTGTCAGGTCCGGCGCAATCCGGCGCCCATAGACTCCCATGTTAGGGGGCACCAGATCACGCCAGATCCGGGAGGATCCGATTTGTGCAAATTTTGCTGCATTTTGTGTCCGGGAGAAAAATCAGAATTCTACTGGATTCTTCTGGACAGATGGAAACTGGATGGCAAATAGCTGCTATCTGGCTCCATCCGGCCCCATAAGGATACTATGGGGCCGAAATCTGATCTGGGGTTGTCTGGATCAGATAAACCATGGTGTGAAGCTGGCCTTAGGCTTAGGCCGGCTTAACACCATGGTTTGTCTAATCCAGGGCTGTCTGGTGTGAACCGGACAGCCCCGGATCAGATTTCGGCCCATAGTATCCCTATGGGGCCAGATGGAGCTGGATGGCAACTATATGTCATCCAGTTTCCATCTGTCCGGGAGGATCCGGGAGAATTCAGATTTTCTCTCCGGACACAAAAATGCAGCTTGCAGCATTTTTGTGTCCGAGGCAAAAATCTGCACAAATCAGATCCTCCTGGATTCTCCCGGATCCGGCGCCACCTAACATTGGAGTCTATGGCGCCGGATCATGCTGGATCCGACATAAAATCGCATCCGGCTGCCGGACGCCTATTGCTGAAGCTAACTCTCACAAGCCGCGATCCTGACATTCTGATAGATTTGCACCTTTTTTAAAGGTAAAGCTAAGCTATTCCTTCTGGAAAAGTGAATCGAGCCCCACTCACTTCCTCATTGGGTGTTGAGTAGGCCTTTGACAACATCTCTAATAATATTTGCCAGCTAGTGTGCAACAACAGAAGGTGTCATGCACCCTTCCTATTCACTAGCAAGTGCACAATACCTGCATGTCATTAGAAGACAAATGCACCCTACCCTACTGACACTGTAAAATATTGATGCAAAATAGATCCACAACATTGATGAAAATAGGACCAGTGTTAGTGTACAAGAAAAATCTTTGACATCTGAAGGTAATAAACTTGGAGTTAAACACTTGTAACCTTGGACGCTTGCTCAGAGAAGCTAAGGAAAGGCTATGTCCTGCCTTGTGGGTATGTGTTTTATGAAAAACAGCAAATTACTCCAGAATTGGAAGTGATGTGAAACATTCATCTAGTATATCAATAATAACAGTTTATCTTTTTTTGGCAAACATAGAAAAGTTTTTGTATAAAACCTAATAGTGAAGCTATGGGATGTAGCAAATGAGGTATTCCGTAATTACAGACAGGTCAAAAGGTGATGATAGAAATAAATCTCTGTGTACTTGTCGGTTAATAGCAAGTACATTCAGTATATTTCAGTATCAAATAAAACCAAAATAAAAAGGATAATTTTGCCATTTTACTCAAGGTTAATAGAAATGAGGAACTTTTATAAAGTAAATTACAGATAACAAATGCATAAAAATTAAGTCATATTTAACTTAATGATAAAATATCACCATAGAGGTTGCAGAAAATAATTGCAAATGAAAGTAATGGGGATGTTCTGTACCAGTAACAAACAGCGTTTGTGGATCAAAGTGGTCTTGTTTCTGCAATTATTTTTTTTTTGTTCAAATTTTTTTCTGAACTGTATTTTGCTCAAAGAAAAACATATTAAAAGTATGTGTTTAAAGGGGAATCTATCAGCAAGTTCTTGCCATTAGCAGTGTAATTTAGAGGCACAGATATTGATTCTAGAAATTTGTCACATATTGGACTACAGTGAAGGAAATAAGTATTCGATCCCTTGCTGATTTTGTAAGTTTGCCCACTGACAAAGACATTAACGGTCTATAATTTTAAGGATAGATTAATTTTAACAGTGAGAGATAGAATATCAAAATTAAAATCCAGAAAATCACATTGTCTAAATTATATAAATGTATTTGCATTTTGAAAAGAGAAAAAAGTATTTCATCCCTCTGGCAAAAAAGACTTAATACTAGGTGGCGAAACCCTTGTCGACAAGCACAGCAGTCAGACGTTTTTTGTAGTTGATGATGAGGTTTGCCATAGAAACCTGACGTTGCCATGGGAACATGAGGTTGCCATCGTGACATTCGGTCACCTGACCCAAGCCTCAGAGACCATGTGGAGAAGCGCTGTGTGGGGGGGTCACAGATGGGGACCCTTCTGTGTTGGGGTCACCATATTTTGCTGGGGTAGTTAAAGGGGTGGGTAGGGTCATCATACTATGCGTATTGAGTGTACTCTGGAGGAATTCACTGTAGGAGAATCATGCAGTGTTTGTGGGGAATTTTTATTGGCATCATACTTTATGGATACAATGTAAGGCAAATCTAGGGGATTCAAATGTCAGTAAAGTTGTGAGATGTGTGTGTTACAGTCGAATATTAATTTATTTATTCAGAAGGGGAGGGCCCAATGGAGCTCCATGATTTCTATGTACACCCCTGGATCTTTTTGTTTCTGTTCTCACTTAAGACTTAGCTATATATTAGTTAAAAATAATGCAAGATGGAGGTAAAATTAATGGACGCAGACTTAAATGGACAAGTCTGATGTGTAAAAACATATGAGATTAGGACATGCCCTGAGTTTCATAGATAAGAAACATGGATCCATTTACTCACTTATATAGCACCATTAACTCCACAGTATTTTACAGACATCATCATCAAAGTAGCCATTGGAGATCACAATCTAATTTCCTTATCAGTATGTCTTTGGAATATGGAAGGAATCTGGAGAACCCGGAGGAAACGGACAAAAACACAGGGAGAACATACAAACTCCTTGCAGATGTTGTCCCTGGTGGGATTTTAACCAAGGACCCCAGTGCTGCAAATCAACAGTGCTAACCATTGAGCTACCGTACAGTGCTAACCACTGAACCACCATACAGTGCTAACCACTGAGCCACCATACAGTGCTAACCACTGAGCCACCGTACAGTGCTAACCACTGAGCAACCGTACAGTGCTAACCACTGAGCCACCGTACAGTGCTAACCACTGAGCCACCATACAGTGCTAACCACTGAGCCACCATACAGTGCTAACCACTGAGCCACTGTACAGTGCTAACCACTGAGCCACCGTACAGTGCTAACCACTGAGCCACCATACAGTGCTAACCACTGAGCCATCGTACAGAGCTAACCACTGAGCCACCATACAGTGCTAACCACTGAGCCATCATGCTGCCCATTAAAAAAAAATGTTGATGTTTGAATAGTTTAATTAAATACTATGGATCAATATGCTGGTAGTTTTAAAGACAGGAAGCACATGTATGATGAAATTGGGTATGTGAATGTAGCCAAAGGCTGAATTCAGCCATCTATGATAAAGGATCTGTGTACAGACCACGATGTATAGACTGACTGCTGGTCTCGCAATCCAAACTCATTAATGTTCCTGGGGCTGTAGAGTTTGGGTCTGGAGGTTGTAGTCAATCCACACATCACAATTCCTATACAAACCACATTTCATGGATGTTTAAATGCAGCCTAACTCACATGTACTCGCAAGTTAGGGCAAAAGTAAAGTCCTTCCATTCTGGCTATAAAAGAACAGGGATAAAATCTATTATAAGCACTTTATTTTCAATTCCCTGAATTTTATTTTATGGCAGAACTCAATTGTTACTGTATTGCACAGTGATTACAGAGCTTAGAAGAAAAAAGCAAAATACCCTTTAAAATGATCTCCTAGAGTCTAGGGCCTAGAGTAGACAAAACTGCTGGTCATCTAAAATAAGAAAATTCAACATAGGGACAAATTAAAGAAAGGTGCGCAAAGGGGCAGTACTAATCCTGAAAGGATCGTAAAGAGCAATGCAGAGCCGGACTGTTGAAGGCTACAGAGGTAATGAACTAGAATATATACAACATAAATTACAATTACAAATACCAACTGCATTCTTTGTGTTCTTGTAGTTATTAACTAGGAATAATCACAATCTTGATATATTCCTTTAGGATGTGCTAGCACACATTCAGTACAATACACTGCAAAATCCTTTATGAATTTACTCTTAATTTGTCTACACCAATTAATTGGATTTGTGGATATTGACTTTGTAAACCATTTATGTGACATTAAATAATTAAATACTATATTACTGTGTTTGTATTTTCCTTAAACATTGAAATTGCAGTAACAAAAAAAAGTCATGGAGTTATTAAAATCACAGGATCAATAGATATGTTAATGATATGCAAATGGCAAATAAAATAGTAATCACATTTTCAGAACATCTCAATTTATTCAATATCGAGAATGAGTACCACATGCATAAATCCCTTCATTTACATAACTTGAGAGTCATCAATGAGGTTATTACTGGTTTTCTAAGGAAAGTTCTGCCATCCTGCATGCAATTGGACTAAAAAATCATCAAGATCCACTGCCGGCAGCTCACTTTTTATATTACTAACTATAGAGGTCCCAGATGTGCTCGTTGGGAGATGAGTCTGGAGATGTTGTCGGTCACACTAGCACAATTAGGCCACACATTCTGCTCAAAGTACCACAAGTAACATGAAGCCTGACGGAGCAGCACCTTTAACCCCCTAGATACGCAGATTCATGCACAGTCGATGTCTTGGGCTCCGTCATGCAGGAAAACAGCAAAGAGGATATGGCACTAAATCAGCGCTATAGTCTCCTCATTCTCTAATTCAGGAGACCCCAAAGGTTGAATGCCACACTGATAAAATATTGTTAGGATAAGCCATCAATATATTACCACTTGACAAGATAGGAAATTCCCTTTAACAATTGCATGAAGCATAACTGTAGCTGAACATTATCATTTACCTTAAATGCACCTATACAAGAATAATGCTCACTTTATGTTAATTTAAAGTGAGTAAAAATGATGTTCTTACTCATTGTACACATCCTTTAATTATAGAGATGGTCATTAAAATTCTATTTTTCCTTATAGTTCTAGTCTACGTCATACAGAGATGTACTGTCTTTTCTCTAAAACAGGGTTCCCTAACTCGAGTCATCAAGAGCCACCAACAGTGCAGGTTTTCAGGATTTCCTTAGTGTTACTAAGATTATAATTTAATCACACTGGTATAATACTACGGAAATCCTGAAAACCTGCACTGTTGGTGGCTCCTGGAAACTGGAGGTAGGGAACACTTCACTAAAACAGCCTATGCATATTAGCTGATTACAGGAGTGCATACTTTATAAACAACAATGCCATTTCTAAATGTCGGTCCTTTATATGGTCAACCATGTAGTAGATGGGTGACAAATAGGCCAAGGTTGACAGAGTGGAAGCTACGGTCACGCTGGGTTAAGGGAGACACCCAGCGCTGGACGTCGACAGGGTGGGGGGGAAGGATTCCCTGATGCTAAGGGCACAAAGGGGAGATGGTGACCCCTAGAACTACTAGCACTGACACCTGGCTCCCCTAATGTCCCTATACAGTTTCCATAACTGTCACTGCCAGGATACCTATTCCCTAACTGTCCCTGAACTACCACTACACAAGGATCAGAGCGGGTGATCACTAGTCAGCGCGACTAGCAACTAAAGAAACACACAAGGGAAACAAACAAAGAGGGAAGAGATATAGTTAGCTTGAGCAGATCCAAGCAGCAAACCAACAGACTCCAGGAAACACTGCTTTGAGCTAGGATGCAATTAGGAACACCTGAACAGGTATCACCAGCATCCTGGGAGTCAAGGGGAATATATACACAGCTCAAGATAAGGGTGACCTCCAGCTTTCACTAAAAGGGAAATGCCTCTTAAAGCGACAGACTTTTTTTAGGATTTGGACAGTTTGGCCAAATGCTGGGACCTTCTACGAGTGGCCTCTACAGTCTCATCCGTGCCATCTGACACGCCCGTGACATCTACTTCCCACTTTAATATGTAGTGAGATCTAGCGCTTACTGTAATGGTAATTTTATGACCCACTAGAATTTAATAACCAAACAATTTATTTAAAAAATATCAATTTATTTTCATCATTTTCTAAAAACAATCAATTTTTAATATCATTTTTTGGTGTAAAAACTTCAATTTGTTAAAATTCGTTAACTGTTTATAAATAAAATAAAATTCTGCTGTGTTTCCCTTGATGGATTCAATGGTTTACGGGGTCTTTACTTGTGGGTACTGTGTTATTCTTTAAATTTGGTGCCTTTATTTGTAGGATATAACGTATAATAAATCTGATTGAGCAAGCAATCTTTGTATGGATTTGCTTAATTAGTGGAACACCAGAACTCACCTGGTGTTTGCTATTGTTGCTCAGAAAAAATGTTTCCTATCGTGGTCATTTTTTCTGAGCAACAATAGCAAACACCAGGTGAGTTCTGGTGTTCCACTAATTAAGCAAATCCATACAAAGATTGCTTGCTCAATCAGATTTATTATACGTTATATCCTACAGATAAAGGCACCAAATTGAAAGAATAACACAGTACCCACAAGTGAAGACCCCATAAACCATTGAATCCATCAAGAGAAACACAGCAGAATTTTATTTTATTTATAAACAGTTAACGAATTTTAACAAATTGAAGTTTTTACACCAAAAAATTATATTAAAAATTGATTGTTTTTAGAAGATGATGAAAATAAATTGATATTTTTAATACATTTTTTAATAAATTGTTTTGTTATTACGGTAAATTCTAGTGGGTCATAAAATTACCATTACAGTAAGCGCTAGATCTCACACTTTACATATTAATTATTAATATTAAGATTATATGCACACAGAAAGTCTTCTCAGATCTTTAGCTGCTACTTAACTAGGGCTGACTCCAGTGTACAAACAACAATCTTTACTTCCCACTTTAGTTTATAAATGCATGTGGCACCAAAATATATGGGCAAATCATATTAAAATCTCAGAGTCTTCAGTGGTTCATTCCTTTTAATGGCTAACTGAAAAGATGGTAATAAATAGCAAGCCTTCAAGACTCTAAGGCCTCTTCATCAGGGTAATAATCATTATTAGCCTTATGATGAGGCCTTAGAGTCTCGAAATCTTGTTATTTGTTACCATCTTTTCAGTTAGCCATTAAAGGGAATCTGTCAGGTCAAAAATCCATATGTAACTTATATCATTTCTAATTCCTTTCTCCATTCATGTATTTCTATTTCTCTCTATCCTTTATAAACTGTAAAATAAAAGATTAACTCCATCTGTGCAGGAGTGTTAGCAGGGGGGGGGGCACAGAGGAGGAGGTTGCAGTAGTCAAGATGAGAGATTATGAGGGCATGCACTAGTAGTTTAGTAGATTGAGGGTTGAAGAAGGGACAAATTCTGGAATTATTTTTGAGTTGGGGGTGGCAGGAGGTGGCAAGGGCTTGGAAATGGTGGTTTGAAGGACAGGGCAGAGTCAAGGGTTACTCCGAGGCAGCGGACTTCAGGTACAGGGTAAAGTGTGATGTCATTTATTGTGAAATATAGATCTGGTAAGGAAGGTGTATGAGATGGAGGAAAGATGATGAGTTCAGTTTTGTCTACATTGAGTTTTAGGAAGCAAAAGGAGAAGGAGGAGGGTATGGCTGATAGACACTCCAGGATTCTGGACAGGAGAGAGGTGGCATCTGGGCCAGAGAGATAGATCTGAGTGTCATCAGCGTACATGTGATACTGGAAGCCATGGGACTTTATGAGTTTTCCCAGAACAAGGGTATAGATTGAAAAAAGGAGGGGTCCCAGGACAGAGCCTTGAGAGACCCCAACAGAGAGGGGATGGGGTGAGGGGGTCGTGTGGGAGTGGGAGACACTAAATGTGCAGTTGGAAAGGTAGGAGGAGATCCAGGGGAGGGCAAGGTCAGTGATGCCATTGGAAGAGAAGATCTCTATTAGGAGACAGTGGTTGACTGTGTCAAATGCAGAGGACCGGTCTAGAAGGAGAACGAAGAACTGTCTGTTGGCTTTGGCCATGAGTAAGTTGTTAGTAAGTAATTTTAGTCATGGTAGTTTCAGTGGATTGGTGGGGGCGGAAGCCGGATTGAAGGTTGTCAAAGAGAGAGTTGGATGAGAGGTGGGATGAGAGTACAGTGTGGACATGCTGTTTGAGAAGTTTGGAAGCGAACGGGAGCAGGGATATCGGCCGGTAGTTGGATGTAGAAGTGGGGTCAAGGGATGGCTCCTTTAAGATAGGTGTAATTGCTGCATGTTTGAAAGCAAAAGGAAAGGTACCATAAGTTAGTGATACGTTGAAGAGGTGGGTTAGGGCTGGGATAAGTGTTGTGGTGAGGTTGAGAAGAAAGTGGGATAGGAAGGGGTCCAGTGCACAAGTGGTGAGGTGTGAGAGGAGGTGTGCAAGTGTGGCACCCCAAGGGTTAATATGCCACAAAAACAACACAGGTAGTACTGCAGCCAGGCAGGAGGGTAGATAGTTTGTTTAACAAACACCTCACACACACATATCCACTGCATGGGGACCTAACCCTGAGTCTGGGACTCTAGGCAGATAAGGGGTAATAGGCTAGATATGAGTGGATGGAGCGTAGCCATGGTAACGGATGGGTATATAAGGGAGTGACAGGAAGCGGTTAGGCAGTAGGCAGGTGCCGAGCAGTCAAGACAAGACCAGTACCATCAGGTCCAGAGGAGTAGTGAAGACAGCAACTGACTGACAGGAAATCTTCCCTGAATATACCAATAAGTTACACAGGAAAGAAAGGGACCCGGTAATCTCTGAGAAATAGAGATACCTGTGGTTTGGTTAAAAGCAGAGTGTCAGCTCTGAAGGGGACTGACAATTTACCCGGTGCCCCAGACAACCTGACGGGGAATACAGATTCCAGATCTATATTCCCACCCTAAGATTGGGTAGCACAGCAGCATAAATAGGACCCGGTTTACCACTTAAAGAATTAAGGGTAAAGCCACCAAATGGGACCGAGCTGCCGCTCCACAATCCACTTGAGGAGAATAAACACTGAGAGGAAAAGCCTGAAAGGACACGTAGAAGGACAGAGGAGTCTAGGAAAGATAACCTGGCTGCAGTGGGTTCAGTAGACCGGATTCAATCTAGTAAAGCTGTAAAGAATTGTATTGTACCGTGCCTGTTTGACAGAAGAATAAGAGAAGTAAACCCGGGTGAACCCTGCTACGTTGTCTGTGTCTGATTTCAGGTATGGAAAGCTGTCAATTCTCCACCTAACCCTGTCAGGAGCCATCTTTACATCATCCCCAAGTCCTGCAAAGCCAAAGCCTACAATTACCATCATAGACTTTAACAACTACTACTTTCTCTACCACTGCCCCGGGGATACCCAGTTCTGCCCATAAGAACTACACCATCCTAGCTGCTGTCTCATCATCCCCGGAGGTTCTGCAGCAGCGGTGGTCCCCATCAATTGACCACACAATGTGGGTGGCGTCACGAGTGACAAATTCCCTGTAAATAACCCCCATTTTATTGTGCGGGCCCGGGACACGGTCCGGACCAGGACCGCCGTGACATCCCCCAGCAGTACACCGGTCCGGCACCGAGTACCCCGTCCTGAGGGGCTCCACAATAGTTCTCCATCAGTGATGGAGGGGAGGAGGGTTAGTGGGGGAGGGGAGTGGTTTGGTATAAATGGGGGTTGTCGTGGTTGGGTAACAAAGACTTGTCTGATCTGTTCAATCTTGTTGGTGAAGTGGGTTGCAAAGTTGCAAAGTCATCTGCAGAGATATGAGAAGTGGGGGTGGTGGAGGAGGGGGTTAAATGTGTTGAATAACTGCCTGGGGTTGTGGGAAAAAGAGGATATGAGGGTAATAGAGTAATTCTGTTTAGTGGTGGTGAGTGCTGACTTGAATTTGAGAAGTGCTTGTTTGAATGCTGTGTTATCTGCTTGTAAGTTTTCTTCCAGCGCTGCTCAGCAACCATAGATGCTCACCGCAGATTTTTAGTGGTGTCTGTGTGCCAGGGTTGTCTTTTGATTTGTCATGTTCTGCCATGAACGAGAGGGGCAGCTGCATCAATAGCTGATGTGAGTGTAGAGTTGTACAAAGTGTGGCATTATCTGTGTTGTGGAGTGAGGATATGGATGATAGCGGTAAAATGGCATTGGAAAGTGTGTGAGCATCGAGATATGTGAGGTTTCTGCAAGGGTGTGTGAGTTGGTGGACATGGGTGGCAGGTGAGGAGGACAAGGATGAGAAAGTGAGTAGATGGTGGTCAGAGAGGGGGAGAGGGAAGGTTGTGGGGTTAGTTAGGGGGAAGAGGCAGGTAAAGATGAGGTCTAGTGTATGTCCGTCTGTGTGTGTAGCTGTGGAGGACAATTGATAGAGGTCAAAGGATGAAGCAAGTGACAGGAGTCTGGAGGCTGTTGACTGGTGGGTGTCAATGGGGATGTTGAAGTCACCCATTATGATGCTGGGAATATCAGCAGAGAGAAAGTATAGGAGCCAGAAAGAGAATTGGTCAAAGAAGGCAGTGGCCGGGCCCGGGGGTCGATAAATGACCGCCACTTGTAGGTTGGAAGGAGAGTAGATACAGACAGAGTGCGCTTCCAAGGATGAGAGGATAAGGGAGGGAAGAAGAGGAACTTGGTTAAAGGTGCAGTTGCTAGAAAGGAGAAGACCCACTCCTCAACCATGTTTGTTGCCAGTGCGAGGTGTGTTGGAGAAATGAAGTCCGTGACACAGTGCAGCAGGGGAGGCCGTGTCGGAGGGTGTAAGTCATGTTTCTTTGAGTCACAGGAAGGAGAGTCTGCGAGTTTACTATTATGTGATAAGAAAATGTGATCATTTGCTCAGCAAATACACACATTACATGTCTGCAGGAAATCCAACGTTCATATGATAGAAATTTTACAGACAGCACAGTGCAGGACAAAACACCTCCCTCCTCCCAGCACAGAGGGGAGGGACATAACACCAGTTTGCGTGGGTGCGGATATTTAAATAACACTTATACAGCAGCCGGACTATTCAGCTGTGAAAATAATTGAGAGGAGTAATGTACCAGCTCCCTGCAGGGTCTGAAAATGCTTACAACAAGGAGACTACAAATGGTACAATAATGATTTTACATGTTTTTCAAAAAGGGCTGCAGAGGTATTCAAGGGTAATATTAGTATCATTGTAAAAAATGACCTAACAGAGTCCCCTTAAAAAGTATCAACCACTGAGGACTCTCAGATTCTAATATTTTTCTATCTTTTGGCTAACACAGAACAAAAAATTTTTACCTGGGCAAATCATGTAATTATAACACAAATCCTGAAACCAGCGAGTTACATCAATCATGGCTCTTAAAATAAAAAAAATTGAAGAGATGCTTAGGCTTTATTTTTCAATGTAAAGCATCTACCGGAGAGAAAGAAGGAGTCACCCATAAACTAATCTACGGTATATAATTGATACATCTTTTCCAGGAATGATCACTTATGAGTGATTTTTATGTTTACCTCTCCGTACATAACTATATTAGTAAATACTTGTGCTTTCCATAAAATTCTGACATCCATTTGATATTCTTCCCGGAAATTGTGTACGAAGCTAAATAAGGAAACTTTTCCATGAAAAGCGAAATAGCATTGCCCACCTGTACATTTATTCACACATTTCCAGGTTGATTAACAGAGTATAGGGTTCAAAGAAAAAATAATCTGGCATTATTTAATGTTTTTACTAAAACAGGCATATCATGAGTTCCCGCGGGTCCTTTATATTGATCAGTGCTAACACATAGATCTGTAAGAGCAAGCTGAAGTTGTATGTTATTTTAATTGGTGCAAGAATACATTTCTGTATTTTTCATTTTGTCGATCATTCAATTTATTGTTAAACTCTTTGAGATAATTCTGTGACTACCTCTAGATACAGAAATGATTCCTCTTATATTGTCTCTTACTTCAGCAGTAATTTAAGCTCAACAAGCCTTGACCGTCAAGTTCTGCTATCTCTTTTTTATGTGACTCTGCTGCTTCAGGTTACTCTTTCCAGTCTATAAAAACAAGAATCTAATGTCTTCAGGAGGGAAGAGTATGCCATAATGTTTTTTTAAGTCCTGACTAAATACTGACTAATTTGGGTTCACCTCCAGCTTTACCCAGTGTCACATTACGGTTAACCTTTTCACAGTTTTCTGGTAGTAAACATTTAATAACTGAAGATTTGTGTGCATGCACACCTTCTGAGACAGAATGGGTGTCAATTGTCACCCACAAAAATAGTCTGAGACAAATTTTAAATAAGTGTCCTATTATTTACTTTAATACTACATGAGGGGGCAAAATATGGCCCGTGGGCCACATTTGGCCCTATGACTGCTCCAGTCCATCTCGCGGAACAAGACAGCAAAAGAGCTGAGACCAGTGGGCCGCGCCATGCCTTCCGCAACATGCATCACGATATTTCCACTATTTTCATCCTCAAGATTCAGCTAGCAGTGAACATATTGGTGGTAGATGGAGCTGTCGGCTCCATTTTCCACCAATCATCATGTGAGGCTGAGACAGCAGATGCGATGACGTCATGTCATCCATCTGCTGTGTCAGTGCATTGAAAATCAAAGTAGAGCACAGCGCTGGGGAAATGGTAGGGAGGTGTGGGGTGTTTTTTTCTTTGTGAGATACGTGGCTGTACATATAAGTTCTGTGTGGGGGCTCATACTATATATAGGGGCTATGTGGAACCTCATAATGTATATCATAGGCTATGTAAAGGGCCATACCGTTTATAAGGAGGCTCAGTCGATTGAATAATGAGCGTACCTGGTACCCTGATGCTTGATTATCAGGCAGGGACAATCACACTTGCTCTTCAGTAGCTGATGCCATTGGGAGCTCTTGTAACACTACTAAGAACAATTCTGTGGCTCTTGGCTAGAGATTTGATTTTTACAATAACCCAGAACACTTTGGAATAATCCAGTAACAATCAAGTCTAAATGGTACAGGATTATTTTACTGTGTTATATAAACTGAAGCAATTTCTATGTATATTAGTAAATCAGTCAGTCATTCACAGTGTGGTATGTCTACAATAGATTGAATTTTTTTTCAAACAATAGATTCAGATTGTGTTTACCAATGGACCCTATAGTGTCAGCTCCGACACCTGCTGGATCCAAATAATGGCTCTGTGTGCACAAATAAGACCATAAAGAGAACATTGTGGACAGGACACAATGTCTATTAATAAGCATAGGTTGGTACTACAGTTTAATATTTCATTTGGTCCTTCAGGATCTTTTACGAGAATGTACCTATTTTTACCGTTAGTTGCTTAGTGCTCTTAATAAATAGAAATTCTGTGTAATTACAATTAAAGGTTTATTCATTCTACATTGTACTATATGTTCTTTGTAGTTTGAGAAAACATAACGAGAGTAGAACTTAGCAGATGATTATAGGTTAGAAATATTAATACTCTACCAACTAATACTGTGCTAAGGGACAAAAAATGTATGACATTAATATATTAGCCCTTTTCAGATTATTTTAATGAATACAAATGATCATATGAATTTCTAAACACTGTGAGAAGTAGGACACACCAATGTATTTATACGTTTCATAAAACAGGTCCATTTCCTTTAATTACCATTTTCTTAGATCATCAGTTGCTTACATCTACTAGCAATAAGTAGCCACGTTATTGTAATTACCCTTCTATTGAGTGTTAGACCTCATTTAGGCCTCAGAAAATCAGTTATGTCTTCAAGTTGTTAAAACTGTTGTGCAAGAATATTGCCCCATGCAGACAAGGTAGGATGTCACTGTTCCTGCCCAATGGATGAAAGTAATGACATACCATCAACTGCCAATTCTACCTCCACTGAGAGATGCTTTACAAAAGTAAAATCTGGGGAATGGGAATGCCAAGAAAGAAAAGTAAGGAAATCTGACTATTCTGAACCATGAATCAATCCAGGGATATACTTCTATTGTGATACTGTACATTGTCCTGATAAATGTGCCGTTCCGTAGGATAAATATCATCATGAGTGGATGAACCTAGTTACAAATAGTACTCACTGAAGGCAAGTATTAGAGAACAGGATCTATCTCTCTCAAACTACTTGAAATTAGTTTCATAGAGAGTCCAAAGAGTATAGGTAAAGAACAAAACTATTCAGAGAGTGTATATATAGATATAGATATAGATATAGATATACATGTTCAGTGAAGAAAATAAATATTTGATCCCTTGCTGATTTCATAAGTTTGCCCACTGACAAAGACATGAACAGTCTATAATTTTAAAGGTAGGTTAATTTTAACAGTGAGAGATAGAATATCAAAAATAAAATCCAGAAAATCAAATTGTCTAAATTATATAAATATATTTGCATTTTGAAGAGTGAAATAAGTATTTGATTCCATACCAACCATTAATGGCCACTTTACACGTCCCGATATCATCTCGATATTGTATACAACGGCACGGGAGCGCGCACATTTTTGGCAGTAATCCAAGATCGCATAGGAGCTGTCACACAGGGAGATATCGGCAGGCAACACAACTGCGATGTATACACCCCCTTGAACGAGCGAGCCAAGGAACGACCATTTAACATGGGAGTGAATAGGGGAAGTTGTGCATCAAATCGTTGTTGGGGCTGTCACACAGCACAATCCTGCCAGATTGTCCATCCAATATCGGGCGGTTGGAGAGCCTGCACAATTCTTCCCCGATATCGTTTTGGCATCGTTCTTGCATCGAATTGGTCATTTACACCACACAACGCAAGAACGATATAGGCGCCAACGCACGACCCACGTGACTTTTTATCGTTGTTAGACAACGATATCGGGACGTGTAAAGCGGCCATAAGAGTTCTGGCTTCTACAGATCAGTTAGATGCTCCTAATCAACTTGTTACCTGCATTAAAGACAGCTGTCTTAAATTGTCACCTGCATAAAAGACTCCTGTCCACACACTCAATTAATCAGTGAGACTCTAAGGCCGGTTTCACACCACGGTTTATCTGATCTGGGGCTGTCTGGTGTCAACCGAACAGCACCAGATCAGATTTCGGCCCCATAGTATTGCTATGGAGCCGGATGGCAGCTATTTGCCATCCGGTTTCCATCTGTCTGGAAGGATCTGGCAGCATTCGGATTCTTCTTCCGGAAGCAAAAACGATGCATGCTCCTGCTGCAGCGATCCGGCAGCAAATCGGACCGGAGGGCAGCCCTGGACCTGATCTGGCCATGCTGTGAAGCCAGCCTAACCAGTAAACAAACAGCCAGTTTTTGGTAGTGAATCCCCACAGGGGCATAAAATACATGCAACCTGCAGCACAACATCAATTGTAAGGAAGGGACCTTGGTCTCTGCTATATGAAAATATAAAGCAAAGATTGCTTTATTCAATAAGTAATAGTGGCTAGGTATGTTCCATTGAAGATGAATGCATGAGATTATTTTGCAAAAGGAAAAGGAAGTACAGTTCGGGTGGTTCAGCATCAGTTATGGTGAACTTAGACATGTGGGACTTAAATTTCTATAGAAACAAATTACTGAACACATGTTTCACAGCCACAGAAAAGAACTGATGATACAACAGAGGGAGAGAAGGAGAAGAAATCAAATGATGATGAAGCAACAACCAGCCAGTGAATGTGGACTGGCTACCAGAAAGACAATCATGTGGAGAAAAATTAGGATAGCTTGAGCTGTGGTCATTTTGCTGGTCAGTTTGCTTGGTCCATATAAAGAGGTGATGCCATTTATTGTGATGGAGTGATATAGCCCCTAGTCTATGTGAGCCAGTATGTACATGGCTTATTTTCCAAACAACACAGTCTGCACACTGCAATTTATTGGTCCTCTGACAATGTGGAAAAAAATTCCAACACTAAAGATACCCGTACATAGGAATCACCACCAATATCACCACCAGGAAATTTTGAGTCACCTACACCAATATCAGTTATGACATCCCCTGCTTGCGAAATTACCACAGAAGTAGCAGGTCTTCCCCAGAAAATATTTTGGATGGACAATGGCTCCGCTTTTTAATGGGGTTTTCCAGGACTAAATTATTTTTTAACTATGAGCAAAAAAACAAACAGGAAAATTATATAATAATTAGCAATTATCTGTCCTATTTGGATTCAGCTCACTGACCACTCCTGCCGGCGATTCAGCTGCTCTACATCCACATCCAAGGCAGCTTTTTTTCCGGGCTGCCCTGTAAATGAGAAATGATTGCTAACATCATGCTAATTGACAGACGGCTTCATGCAGATATGCAGCAAAAGGTGCTCCTTTTCCTACCATCCTCCATCTGAATCCCACCAAAAGATTTGCAGTGGCTTTGAGTGCCCTTACCACTGCAAGGTCTCCCAGCACTATGGCCACAGAGACAGAAAAACATCACCTCTATCTCCTCTCATTTCATCTAAGTACAAAGGCTGTTTATCTCTTTCAATAAATCATTGCTAAGTTGTTCTTGTTAAGAATTTTCCCTAGCCCCTGGGATGCGGTGGTTTAGGGTACTGAAAGGCAGAACAGAAACAGGAGTCATTAATGGAAGTTAATTCCACTCCAAAGGGGCCCCCAATTATTGCAAATCTTTAATAGCATTAGTCTTTTTCTATAGACCAAAGCGACTTTTGAAGCCTCCTAGGATCTAGAGACCGGGTGTGATTGCAACCCCTGCACCTGTCATAGTTACGCCCCTGCCTGTTCTCACTTTTAATTATAAATACAGGAGTTACCAAAACAATTCATTTCAGCAGGCGCTATCAAATTCATTTCAGCAGGTGCTATCAGCTTTATGTTGTATGAATGTACAGCCCCTCTATCTAACTAATATAAAATATAATGTTGGGTGCCTCTTTGGATTACTATTAGCTAACTTATAACGCTCTAAAGTTACATAGAAGTGTCCAGTACTCCATTAACGTGTTTATCACATGATATACCTGGATAAATCTATTTAATGTATGTTCTAATTGTATCTCTAACAATAAGTTCAGTACAGAATTTACCATAGAGATTAGGAGTCTAAATTAATACCCTAATAATCTTGACACCATCCAACCCTACAGTACGTTTTGGTGTTGCACTTTGCGCACTGGTCTACCTTCATATGGACGTTTAACGTAATTATTATCAGTTAATAGAAATCTTGAGACACGTTTAAAGTTCACTCATAAATGTATCAAATAATTCAAAATAAAGGCAGATGATTTTAACACCAAATTCCATCAACGTAGAAATCAGGGGCCCTGCTATTGTGTAAAGCAGCCTATTTGGAGCATTGTCAGCATTGCTCCATAACCAATGCATACAGCACCCTACAAATATGGGCAATACCTACTAGATATTCATCTTTATCACTAATATGGGATGAAATTTGAAATAAGTATGGAGATGGATTTTTTTTTTTGGTCTAGCATTACTCACACTGTGATCCTTTGCATCATAGGCAAAACATTACTATCAATCCATTAAGGCTCAGTTATCTAAAGTTAGGATAGCAGGATATTCCATATGGTGTGACTTATTTTTTTTTAGAATTCTTGTAATAAAATTCAGTATTTTTTGACAGTTATTTGTAATTGCTTCTAGCATCATAGAGATTTCTGCTTAGCAAATAAACCATAATTATCCTTTCTTTTTAATTAGTTTTTCACCACAGTTTTGCATGTTTTTGGTGCACTCTCCTCTGGATGTCCATCCTTTTTTTTAGGCTGCTTTCACATCACGATTTTTGTTCAACCGTGGCTATCCGTTGTAAAACGGATAGTCACGGATCCGATTTGGTCTCCATGTATCCCTATGGGCACAGATTGTGCACGGATTGGTCCTTATTGGCATCCGATTGTGTCAGTTTTGTGATAAATCCGTTTATGACTGATTTATTCCCATCCCCAAAACCGGAGCCTGCTATAGTATTGTAAATGTGACAGGTGACGTAAAACAGAATCAGGCTAGGGAGGAAGAGATGGGCTGGGGAATTGAAACTAATAGTCTAAGATAAGCAGAACAAATTGTATAATGATTATATGGTGGTGGTCTGGGGAGAATTGAAAATACTTAAATGAGTTGAGGAAAGCAATAAAAGGAAGCGAGGGTGTTCATGTCTAAAGTTCATTGTCCTAAAAGTGGAGTTTGTTGGAGATGTAATATCCCCAAATGTCTTTTCAATTTATATAGAAAACGCATGAATCTGTGAGGTCCCCAAATGTCCATTCATGTTATATAAAAAAAGCCATGAATCCATGTGATACATTTAATCCTGTTTGAATGTGTCAAAGGTCCGTATTAATGTGTATTCCCAAATTCTTCTCTCTCTGAGATTTGAAGTTGATTTTTAAGATGAGCAGCCCCATATCGGTTTCACTGTGGTCAGGGCTGGAAAAATGCTTTGCTACAGGTAGATCCATACGCTTTTCTTTTATTGAGTGGCGATGAGAATTCATTCTTGTCCTTAATTTTTGCGCAGTCTCCCCTACATACATGCGACCTGTTGGACATTTGGTACATTAAATATAACACATTGTTTGTGGTGCAACTGAAGCTACCTGGCATCTTGTAGTCCTGATCTGTCCCAGGAATCCTTATCTTGTCCGTTGTCATTATAGATGGACAGGTTTTGCACCTGTTCTGATTGCAGGGAAAGGTTCCTGTTGCTGCTGGAGAAGACAGGGCGCTTCTGACAATGATGTTTTTTATATTCGGAGGTTGTCTAAAACACAAGAGTGGGGGATCCTGAAATATTGATTTTAGTCGGGCATCTTTTTGTAGGAGTGGTTGCAGTTTCTGTGCGGCTCCTCTTAGCACCTCCAGACTTGGGTTGTAGGTGACTACGAGAGGAACTCTGTTGTTTTCTCCACTAGTTTTGTAATGTAGGAGATGATTCCTTGATATTCTGGTGGCTCTTGCAATCTGGTTTTCAATTGCTCTTGGATGGTAGTATTGGTTCAAAAAGGTCTTTCTTTGGTCCTCAAGGTGATTGTCCCTATCTGTAGGGTTGGAACATATCTGATTGTATCTGATGGCCTGGCTGTACACAATAGAGTTTTTTATGTATTTTGGATGACAACTGTCCCATCGCAGATATGTTGGACGGTGAATTGGTTTCCGGTACAGGGATGTCTCTATTTCATTGTTCTGTAGCTTAATGATGGTGTCCAGAATGCTGATTTCAGTGTAGGAGTAGTTGAGTTTAAGTTGATAGTGGGATGAAACTGATTAAAGCGTTCATGGAACATCTTCAGCTGTTGTTCAGACTCCGTCCAGATGATTAAAATGTTACCGATATACCGGCAAAAGGCCAGAAGCCTGATGGGACAAGAGGATAAAAAGTCACCTTCAACTTGGCCATGAAAAGATTTGCATATTGTGGTGCCATTTTGCTTCCCATTGCTGTGCTAGTCTCCTGTAAATATATGTTGTCATCAAATGTGAAGTAGTTGTGCATGAGGATAAATTTTATAAGCTTCACCACAGAGTCAGTATCAATCCCTGTTTTTTCCAGGAAGGTTTTGCAGGCATTTAATCCATCCTGGTGTGGTATGTTACTGTACAGAGATTCCACATCCATGGTGGCGAAGATGGATATATTCCAGTGCAAAACTGCATCCATGACGGGAAACAGGTTATGCATTTTTATCAAACCACAAGCCTTAGGCCATGCATTGCTGTTTTCTACATCTGATTATTGTACAATGTCTGGAGTAAAGAATACACTTTCAAGAATGTACATGATGTAATACGCAGACACAACCTGAAGATGCGGATAGGGAACAGCGCTGAAGAAATGAAAATGCAGATTTAAATGTCATAAGAAAATAACATATTGTTTAAGCCAATTACTTTCTTCTCTTTTATTTTTCTAAATGTTTAGGTTTATGTTTTTCCATATCACAAACTAAATTAGGAAGAAAATAATCTTGCATATTCTGGATCAGATTTGTCCATTATAAGTTAATGGGTGCATAAAAGATGGATCTCATACAGATTTCCATAAGTATGTTGTGCTTTTCTCTGATCCATTACAATAAAAATGTAGAAAACTGTATTTGACCTTTTATTATTATTAAATTATTTATGTAAAAGATATCTACCATACGGTTGTTCATAACTGACATTCCCATATCATATGGATGACAATACATATGAAAAATGTTGTTTTTTCATGATACAACACAGAATATTTTGCATACGTTTTTCTGAACCTGGCCATAATCAGTTTTTGTTTTGTTTTTTTAAAATATATATATAAATAATAATAATAATAATAATAATAATGAATCTTTATTTATATAGCGCCAACATATTCCGCAGCGCTTTACAATGTAGGGGTTAAAGTACAGAAAATATAATACAGTAAGTAATTACAGTAGAGAACGAATACAGTACAATAATTGGATACAAAACAATAGGCATAGAATCAATGTAAAAAGAAAATACAATAAATAAAGCAAGAAATGAAGGTGACCCTGCTCAAAAGAGCTTACAATCTACAACGGGATAGGGGTTGCACAAGGTACACGGGCTTATTACACTAATGGTCCAGGCATCTTGAGGAAATGGGGCATAGAGATAAGCTTACATGGATGGTCATCAGGCAGTCTGTAGACCTTTTTGGTTTGGTGGAGTTTGTAGAAGAGTAATGTCAAGAGAGATAGCCCATTCACTGTCTACAGTACAAAGGACTTCTATTAGGGAAAGATGTGTTTTTAGGGATCGTCTGAAGCTATGCAAGTTGTGGATAGTCCTGATTTCTTGGGGTGAAGCATTCCAGAGGATTGGTGCAGCTCTGGAGAATTCTTGGAGCCGGAAGTGGGAGGATCGGATTAGTGCAGATGTTAGTCGAAGGTCATTTGAAGAATGTAGACATATATATATTTTTTTATTCTTTTTTTAAGTTTTTTTGTGAATTTTTTGCAATATTTTTTATATATCACATTGTGTATTAAAAAAGGAATCTGAAATGTTCACTTTTGCAGATGGGGCTTTTCTAGATCCCTACTTCCTTTTGTTTCAGGAAACCACGCAGTGGTCAGACCTTGACCCTATGTTTTATACTAAGGTGTCTAATGTACGTGAAATGGAAAATAGCTGTGACACTTTGAATGATTGATCTTTTGTTATCTGCCATATTTTCTGTCATCGTACTCTTGCCTCTACTAATTAGGAAACTCACGTAAACTCTCCCTGAAAGGACAAGAAAGGACAAGAATGAAAGTTGCAAGATTGTCAATTTCATTTTTTTTTTTTAATTGTCCACATTTTTTTAAAAACAATATATAAACCAAACACCTGATTTAAACAAAAACTCATTTTTGATAATAGTTTTCCTTTAAATAATAATTTCAATTTAGCCTTTCACCCCCTCATGACCTTGGATGTACTGGTATGTCCAAGGTCATGTCCCTGTCTTTGATGCAGGCTCACACACTGAGCACACAACTTTCCCTGCAATGTTATCTGACCTGTCAATCTGTAACAGTGAGATTAAAAGGGACTCTTGTAGGTCATTTTTCAGTATGATACTAATATTACCCTTGAATACTGAATTGTGTGGCTGCTATATACAGTGCCTACAAGTAGTCTTCAACCCCCTGCAGATTTAGGTGGTTTGATAAGATGCAAATAAGTTAGAGCCTTCAAACTGCAAACGAGAGTAGGATTTATTAACAGAAGCATAAATCTTACAAACCAAAAAGTTATGTTGCTCAGTTGAATTTTAATAAATTTTAAACATAAAAGTGTGGGCCAATTATTATTCAACCCCTAGATTTAATATTTTGTGGAATAACCCTTGTTTGCAAATACAGCTAATAATCGTCTTTTATAAGACCTGATCAGACGGCACAGGTCTCTGGAGTTATCTTGGCTCACTCCTCCATGCAGATCTTCTCCAAGTTATCTAGGTTCTTTGGGTGTCTCATGTGGACTTTAATCTTGAGCTCCTTCCACAAGTTTTCAATTGGGTTAAGGTCAGGAGACTGACTAGGCCACTCCATCACCTTGATTTTTTTCCCTCTTGAACCAGGCCTTGCTTTTCTTGCCTGTGTGCTTTGGGTCGTTGTCTTGTTGGAAGATGAAATTACGACCCATCTTAAGATCCTTGATGGAGGAGCGGAGGTTCTTGGCCAAAATCTCCAGGTAGGCCGCATCCATGGGAAGATGGATGCTATCCGTCTTCCCATGGATGCGGATCAGATGGCCAGGCCCCTTGGCTGAGAAACAGCCCCACAGCATGATGCTGCCACCACCATGCTTGACTGTAGGGATGGTATTCTTGGGGTCGTATGCAGGGCAATCCAGTCTCCAAACGTCACGTGTGTGGTTGGCACCAAAGATCTCGATCTTGGTCTCATCAGACCATAGAACCTTGAACTAGTCTGTCTCTGAGTCCTTCAAGTGATCATGACCAAACTGTAGACGCGCCTTGACATGACGCTTTGAAAGTAAAGGTACCTTACGGGCTCGTCTGGAACGGAGACCATTGCGGTGGAGTACGTTACTTATGGTATTGACTGAAACCAATGTCCCCACTGCCATGAGATCTTCCCGGAGCTCCTTCCTTGTTGTCCTTGGGTTAGCCTTGACTCTTCGGACAAGCCTGGCCTCGGCACGGGAGGAAACTTTCAAAGGCTGTCCAGGCCGTGGAAGGCTAACAGTAGTTCCATAAGCCTTCCACTTCCGGATGATGCTCCCAACAGTGGAGACAGGTAGGCCCAACTCCTTGGAAAGGGTTTTGTACCCCTTGTCAGCCTTGTGACCCTCCACGATCTTGTCTCTGATGGCCTTGGAATGCTCCTTTGTCTTTCCCATGTTGACCATGTATGAGTGCTGTTCACAAGTTTGGGGAGGGTCTTAAATAGTCAGAAAAGGCTGGCAAAAGAGATAATTAATCCACACATGTGAAGCTCATTGTTCTTTGTGCCTAAACTACTTCTTAATACTTTAGGGGGACCAAACAGAATGCTGGTGGTTTGAGGGGTTGAATAATAAATGACCCTCTGAATTAACTTTTAACGCTTTAAAAAAAAAAAAAATTAAAAAAAATCTTTTTGGCTGCAGTGCATTTCCCACTTCCAGGCTGATCTACAGTCCAAATGTCACAATGCCAAGTTAATTCCGCATGTGTCAACCAGCTACATCTGCAGGGGGTTGAAGACTACTTGTAGGCACTGTAAGTGAAGTTAAATATCCACACCCGCCCAAGCTGGTCTTCTGTCTTCCCCCTGTGCTGGGAGGGGGGAGGTTGTTTGTGCTGCACAGCCTGTGGTATTTTTAAGATTTGTATGTGTATATATGAATTTTGGTTTTCCTGCAGACATGTTTGTATCTGCTGAACAAATGTTCTTAGACTGCACTTACTGCACATATATCTCAGATACACAAAAATGACATGAAGAGCTCATAGCTGCAGCTAAGATCAAACATCTCCTCCCCCCTCCCTTCTTTGTCTGCAGTGAATGAGTCACACAACATAACAGATCAGAGGAGAGGGCGAGACAGTGTAATGATGCATGAATATTCATTCCTTAGGGAGTGGACAGCAGAGAGCTCACTGATTAACAGATGGAATTAATCTTTTATGTTGTTTTCACAATATAGCAGGGAAGTATAAATAATAGAAATACATGAATAGATAGAGTTTAGAGAAAGGAATTAGAAAATAGTAGAAAACACATATAGATTTTTGACTTGACAGATTCCCTTTAATCCTGAGCCTGTCATTCTCTGCTCCCATCGACGGACCTGTGACGCGATCGCAGAGTACTGATGGACTGTCATGACAGCCAGGGGTCAGATGATGTTCCCTGGATCTTTCATAACAAACTTCCTGTGAATGCTGGCTGAAGGCTGGTATTTATAGGACATCATCATTTGTGCAGTACAGAGCAGTGCTGTAGAGCACAAGTGAACGGATGATCACTAGTAAAAACAGTTAAGAGTAAACAGAAACACTTTTTGAAAAAAAAAAAAATGAAACAAAAAATTCACATCACCCCCTTTTGCCCCATAAATAAAAAAATCATATCTGGTATCACCATTTTGAGATTTTGAGAAATGTCTAATCTATCTAAACATAAAATAAATTAATCCGATCAGTAAACAGAATCATAGAAACAAAAATAAAAACCCCAGAATTATGTTTTTTTTTTGGCTGCCACAACATTGCAATTGAAGAAGATAACAAACATTTTATCTACCCAAAAATGGTATTTCTCAAAAGATCAACTCAATGGGGGGAAGGTGGGGGGCAAAAAATAAGCCACATACATCCCCAGATCCCTAAAAATTTATAGAAAAGTGGGAAAAATTAAAAAAGGCAATGGGTTAATAAAAGTTATAATCTCCTTGTACTTTGTAATGTTTGTTGTTCTGGATGTCTTGAAAATCACCATAATATAACTGCACATATCAGAGAATTAAGCTTATTTAGTGAAAAGAATAGAAAGCTCATTTACAAATCATTTTGTGCATTCAATGTGATAGTTTCTCATTTTCTTCCATTTTTCTAATCTGGAAGATGAAAAGATAAAATCACTTACTTCATATCTTTGAAGACAATCTCATTGTGATGAACACGTGTACCCTTTATATAACCCAGTCAACACAGCCCCAATGAATGCAGATTGTCCTTATGAATAATATAATGGGAATTTGGACTTTATATCAAGTCGTTATATTATATGACCTTAGAAATTCTCTCAGATTGTACTGTGAACTTGCTCTAAACTCATCGGCCCAATTCATTAATCAGTTTGAGCCACAAGGCTGGCATAAAACTAAATATCACAACAATTTTCTGCAACTCAAAGTTGAACACTTTCAGAACTTTTGACCATTTTATGCCAGCTTCACCATCTTTTTTAAAGGTTGGCAGAGCTTATAGCAGGAGAGGACCACTCTCCTCGGTCACGTACGATCAAACAAATTTATCATACACCAAAAAAGTAAAAAATGTTTGTACCGTGTTAGCCAGTAGATAGAAAAATATATTAGAATCTGAGAGTCCTCAACGATTGATACCTTTTAACGGCTAACTGAAAAGATGGTAAGAACAAGCAAACTTTCGAGACAGCTAACGTCTCTTCTTCAGGCTTAATAATGACACATTCTTAACATACACACATTATATATACATATACAGGGTTGAAGAGGCAGGGCATAGTGGTGTGTATTGGGAGGGAGAAGAGGAAGAGCATCTGGGCAGTAAATACCAGAGTTCAAAGATAAGACGTGTGATAGCTTACTTCAGTTAAGGCCGCTTCACAACGCTAGGATATCGTTAACGATGTCGTTGAAACGTCATGGATTTGTGAACGTTCTAACGATATAGTTTCTGCATCCTTGCGAGTAAACGAACGATGTAGGAAGGAAAAATCGTTGAACGGTCATCCAAAAAATGAGTCCTGACCTCAAATCTATCGTTCGTCGTCCAATTAACGCTGCTTGAGGAAGCTACTTCGTTCAGTGTGACACCTTTTTGAACAAGGTCGTTCAAAAATGTCCTATTCTTGACGCTTTAGAAGATCGTTCAGTCCTTGCTCTCATATGTAACTGGTGTATTGCCGAATGAGATATCGTTAACGATATCCTTGTGTTTGACAACGCACAAACAATGTCGGAAGCATCACTGTCACGTGATCGTTCTAAGGATATCGTTAACGATATTGTAGCGTGTAGTGGCACCATTAGCCATTAAAAGGTATCAACCACTGAGGACTCTCAGATTCTAAAATATTTTTCCACCAAAAAAGTGGTATACATGAGGACAGGAATATTCTTCAGTCCATGCCAGGAGTCCAGTTCTTACTCTAGCACATACCAGCTGAAAGAGAGATCAAATTTATAGAGTTATCCACTGCTTAATGAATATGGCGCATCTAACCCCAATGCAGCCTGAATCAAGATTGGTATACAAAAGTCTTCATGATTTGGCTCCTTTGTCTCTTTAAGGCTGGATGTCACTGGACATTGCTTTGTTCTGTGTTTATGCTGCATTTGTCAGATGCAAAAAAAAACAACAGCTGTTTATGAACATTACAAATGCAGCACAAATAAGGGGACATACAGACAGACACACACAGAGACGGACAGATAAACACACACACATACACATTCTCACTGTGCCCGGCGAACTCCGGTGATTTCATCTTTCTGGGAATCAGCAGGACCTGTGTGTAGTCGGGTACGGTACTTCCAGGACCTTGCACCATGTGACAGCTTGAGTCACATGGTAAGCAGGTCCTGTAAGTCACTTCACACACCTCCTGCCTGTGCCCGTGAGGAAAAAATCCCTGGAGCTCTCTGTGGGCTTGCCCTTGTCATGGAGGGTGAGTATTTCAGCGATTGTGCTCTGAAAATCGCACTAACAAAGCATCACGAACGGACTGTGGGAATACCAATCTGTTTGTGATGTTTTGTGGGCGGGTGTTTGAATCGAATCAATGGGGAAAACGTAGCCCAAAGTGGGTATGTTCATTGACAGGGACATTTATTAATGCACGCAATTTCTGCAGAACAAACACAGCACCCACAAACGCACATGTGGGCACAGCTATTTGAAAAACACATTGACTTTAATGGTAAAGCTGTGGGTGCTGCGTTTTGCTGCAAAAACACAGCAAAAAAGAGGCAGCACAAATGCACAGTGGGCACATTGCCTTAGGCCAGAGACACACAGTGAGAGATGCATGCAAGATACTCGCACAAGTCTCGCATGAGTCACCTGGCATGGCTGCCGCCTCAAAGGGAATAAGCATACAGCTCCACTGAAATACATGCAGCTGACTCGCTCCTGTCCAGAGAGCCGGCAGCCGTGCTGGGTGAGTCAGGCGAGACTCGTGCAAGTATCTCTCATGCATCTTACACTGTGTGTCTCCGGCCTAGGGCAATGTTCACATGCTGCTTTTTTGCTTGTTTTTTTCTCATGGGTTTTATACAATTTAAAAGCTAAAAGCTGCTTTTGCAGTACCAGCAGGAGCAATGAGATTGCAGAAATCTCATACACACTTGATTTTTTTACTGACTGAAATGGAAAACTGCTGCAATTTCGTAGGTAGCAGCACGTCAATTCTGTCAGCATTTTTGTCGCTTTTTTTCCCCCAATGAAAGCAATGAGAGAGTGCAAAAATGCAACGTTTTTTTGTTGCGTTTTTAATGTTTTAGTGGTGAACGAAACCAACTTGATTTAAACATGTACTGAAGACAAAAGACATCCAAAATACCTGTAAAAACACAGCAAAACCTGCTTTTTGGAAGTAGCATTCTTTACTGCCAAGAAAGCAGAAAAAACCCTAAAGCTATGCTCACACAGGGCATTTTTGCTGCATTTTTACCTTGACTTTATGTAAATCTATGCTAATCTAAACCTGCATTTATAATTCCCAGCACAACCTATGTGATTCAGGGAAAGGCTGTGCACACACATTGGTGGTTTTATTTCTTTGCAGAAACTGAAACCTGCACAGGTTTTCCTGTGTTTTGAAAAGAATGAGCTGTCAATACTTTCCTGCATTATTGTAGTGTTCTTTTTGAAAAAATGCAGCAAAATAAAAGGCAGAAAAAACATGCAAATAACACAACAAACGAACAGCAAAAAGTGCAGGTTTTCTCCTGCCAAGAAATCTGTATTTACTAAGGCTGGTTTCACACTGCGGCCAGATCAGGTCAGATCAGGTCAGACCAGGTCAGATCAGGTCAGACCAGGCCAGATCAGGTCAGGTTTTGTGTGCCAAAACCAGGAGTGACGCTAAAACCCAGAACAGGTGTCAATCTTTCATGGTACCTTTACACGCCGCTACAGAAGGTTGGAAACAACCGGGTGTCTCACGTGCACGAGCACGTTCGAACAGTAGCAAACGGTACCCGATACCGCCTTTACACGCCGCTACAAGGTGCTCTACAGAAGGTTTAATCTATCCCTGGAGATACCGCCGGGTGCTCAAGTTACCTTCTGTAGAGCACCTTACCTCATTTACACGCCGCTACAGAAGGTAATTTGGGAGGACCTGGGGCAGCAGGAACAACACATAGGCGTGCCACAGTTGTGGATTACGAGACGCTCGTACGATGATTGGACAATGCAATAACATCATGATTGGCCAGGTACCGTTACATGTCGCAACATTGCTAGCAATTTCACTTGCAAACTGCTGGCTGCAGTGAAATCATGGACACATTGTTCCGTTTTGTGGCTGTGTACAAATGGAACAATGTGTCCATGATTTCACTGCGACCAGCAAATTGCAAGTGAAATTGCATGCAATGTTGCGACGTGTAATGGTACCCTTAACTAAATAATAAAAAAAAGTTCTGGCCCCTGGAACGAGACAAAAGAAAAGGGAAAGGAAGAAATGGTTTGTCATAAAGACTAGAATTGGTTGTCATGTCAAGAGGTTAAGCAGCATTATTATAGGTTTCTCTCATTTAATCCTAAAACCTGAGTAGTTTCCATGTTCATTAAAAACCTCTAAAGATCTCCTAACAGAAAGGTATAGAGAATACAAGGAAGGTTAATTGGAAATAAAAATCCATGCAGACAAAATAATCATGATAATTATTGTATCCCACCCACTCATGTATTACAGTGAAGAAAAAATATATACTTATGTCCGTAGACCAGGGGTCTCAAACTTAGCTGGGTATATGGGCCGCACATAAAAAACATTTAATCTGGGGGGGGGGGGGGGGGAAGCTGAATTCTTCTCAGGACAAAGTGACATTATTAGTGATACTATATTTTTTCTATACATTTCTTTTTTTCTACACATTTTTTGCTTCTTCAGTTTATTTTTTAAAGTTCATCATATGGGTTATAGCAGTTTTATGGCTTGGGTCGCTATGGATGTTGCAGTAAGAAGTAAGCACTTTTTTTCTTCGATGAAAGAAAGAGCGGCACTCACCAAAGCTTGAATGCAGTGCTGGAAATTAATTCCAGTAAAAGCAGGGTTACATCTGTACAGGGAAGGGAGTGAGGCAGGGTCAGACGATGGACACACCGCTTCGCACAATTAGTGCTTCCACGGGTCCTTCTTTCATCGATAATGCATGCAACTGTTTCTTTGAGCTGAGCAACCATTTATGTCCACTGCTGACAGCTGCAGAGACTTTGTTACAAGCCCTGAGTATTGCGGCTACAGCCGCCACTGATCTCCCGCCGGTGTCAGCGCGGGAGGTTTGAAGATACAGCTGATCTCTGACAGCTGTTTAAATCTCCCGTGCTGACACTGAATAGGTGATGTCGGCGCGGGAGATTTGAAGCAGCGATCAGCTGTGGCCGGGAGGAATAGATCCCCACCTCTGATCTCCGCCTCCCGGCCACCGCCGAGACAGCTAATTGGCTGGTGCATACTAATGTAACGCATGCGGAGATTCTCCGCTGCGTTCTCATCAGTATGGCTGCGTTTGCACTGCATTTGCATCTCTATGCCATACGCATGCAGACACAAACGCCAGTGTGAAAACAGCCTAACATCTTTCATTCCGGTCTCCTTCTTGTAGTAATGCCTATCCTGATCCCCATCTTGTAATAATGTCCCAATCCTGATCCCCTTCTTGTAGCAAAGTCACAATCCTGATCCCGATCTTGTAGCAATGTCCCCATCCTGATCTCCTTCTTGTAGCAATGTCCCCATCCTAATCCCCTTTCTTATAGTAATGTCCCCATCCTGATCTCCCTTCTTATAGTACTGTCCCCATTCTGGTCCCTTTCTTGTAGTAATGTCCCCATCCTGATCCCCTTCTTGTAGTAATGTCCCCCACCCTGGTCCCCTTCTGTAGTAATGTCTTCATCCTTGTCCCCTTCTTGTAGTGATGTCCTCATCCTTGTCCCCTTCTTGTAGTAATGTCCCCATCCTGATCCCCTTCTTGTAGTAATGTCCCGCACCCTAGTCCCCTTCTGTACTAATGTCCTCATCCTTGTCCCCTTCTTGTAGTAATGTCCCCATCCTGATCTCCTTCTTGTAGTAATGTCCCCATCCTGATTCACTCAATCTCTGTAATCTTTGTGATGTTTGTGACTGGACAGAGCACGTGTTTCCCAGAATTTATGTTCAGATATTTTATCCATTGCTAGATCCACATACAGAATAAACCCAGCAGTACCTGATGATGGAAGTAGATGTCACAGGAGCAGGTTCAGAAGGAGAAGTGATAGCAGAGGCCCACATCAAAAAGAATAAAATGTAGTTTAAAAGCAGTGTATATTTCTACTGCAGGACAAGACAATAGAATAACAGGTTTAGTTTCTTTACTACTCCAACTTTCTCATTGTCTATACATTGATGTTCATTAAAAACGAATACAAGAGAGGAAGTGTTACTTGACATAACCAATCAAATTTTAGCAGTGTTGTTTTTATTTCAAATAGAATAAAAGCTTCCACTTGAAGAGGAGCTATCACCCCCCTCATGCTTGGCAAACTAAATGCAGCACTGAATGCAGCATGTCTGATACATTCAGGGAAGGGGTCCCCCATGTCTCTAGCCCCCCTGAAACCTTTAAAAAAGACTTTAGAAACCTTACAGTTAAGAGATCCCCTGGGTTGGATCTGATTAAGAGGTCCTGGCTGCTGGCGCAATCCTCTCTGCCTCCTCCTTGTGAGTTCCACCCCCTCTATGTGTCTGCCACCACCTCCTCTTTTGCTGGGTCTGCCCTCCTCTTCTCCTGCTCTATGTCTATCACGCTGCCGCACAAAGCTTGGTGTGAGTGGCATTGTGTGATGTCATCGCCTGATTCCCGCCCTGATGTAAGAATAAAGCATAAACAGGGTGGACTCTGCCGCTGACATCACACCAAGCTCTGTGCGGCAGCGTGATTGACATAGAGCAGGAGGAGAGGAGGGCAGACCCTGCAGAAGAGGAGACCTTTAATCTGTAAGGTTTCTAAAGACTATTTTAAAGGTTATGGGGAGCTAAAGACATGCGGGCCCCTTCCCTGAATGCACCAGACATGCTGTATTCAGTGCTGCATTCAGTTTGCCAAGCACCAGTGGGGTGACAGGTTCTCTTTAACAAGTTGCTATGCAAAACCTCATGTTAAGAAGAATCTGCATGTCACAGTTTTTTCTGTCCAGATTCTACAAACCAAATCCTCGACATTGTACAGAGTGGTACATATGGATTAGGTTTTTAAAATTCCCATTCACACCCAACAGGAAAAGCTACATATTTCTTTGCAATACAAAAAGTAAAGCAAAATAACTGATTAATCATATTTTAAAGGGATCCTGTCACCCCCAAAACACCTGTAAACCTATTAAAACCTGTCCCTAGAGCATATTAACACTATCCCTACACTCTTTTTACCTCCTAAATGCAGTAAGTGACATTGAATAAAAACGTTTTATAAGTACCTGATTAGTGATGATAATGAGTGACTATCTATTCATAGTCACTCATCAAGACTGCCCCTCTGCTTCATATCACGCCTATTCAGGCGTGATCGTCAGCCTAGATTCAAATTGCCGCCTCCCTGCCGTGCCCTGTCTCGTCCGAGGCTGCAGTGTGGCTGGTGACGCGATCCGCGTCATTCCCGGCGCCTGGTGACGTATTTAGACCGGCGCCGCGCTGTTAGCTTCAAAATGCGCACTGCGCATGCGCATTGGGCATGCGCAGTGCACATTTTGAAGCTGACAGCGCGGCGCCGGTCTAAATACGTCACCAGGCGCCGGGAATGACGCGGATCGCGTCACCAGCCACACTGCAGCCTCGGACGAGACAGGGCACGGCAGGGAGGCGGCAATTTGAATCTAGGCTGACGATCACGCCTGAATAGGCGTGATATGAAGCAGAGGGGCAGTCTTGATGAGTGACTATGAATAGATTGTCACTCATTATCAGCACTAATCAGGTACTTATAAAACGTTTTTATTCAATGTCACTTACTGCATTTAGGAGGTAAAAAGAGTGTAGGGATAGTGTTAATATGCTCTAGGGACAGGTTTTAATAGGTTTACAGGTGTTTTGGGGGTGACAGGATCCCTTTAAAGGGAATCTGTCACCAGGTTTTTGTTATTTAATCTGAGAGCAGTAATGGAAAAGAGTTAAGATTCCACCGAAGCAACTCACTACTAGACTGTGTTTTGCTATTACAATTAGTATTTTATCAGCAGGAAATTATCTTAACTGCTGCACCCAGTATACTAAGTAATACATCACTGGAATCAGGGTCTCTGTCCCTACCTCATGCTGCTCTCAGATTACATGACATAAGTAGCAAAAGCCAAGGAAGAAGAGTAAATGCTGCGCTGCCAGGGGGAGACACATCAAAGGCGTGGATATTGTAGACAGTGATTTATTTTTCTACGCATTTCGGAACACTAAATGGCTGTGATTCTTTCCTGAGGAAGGAGTCATTTAGTGCTCCGAAGGCCCAGAAAAATAAATCACTGTCTACAATATCCACGCCTTTGAGGTGTCTCCTCCTGGCAGTGCGATATTACACCTCTTCCTTGGCCTTTGTGATACTTCTACCTGCTGCAGCTGGGATCATATGTGTTTATAGTGGTTGTGGCTGGACAAACAAACCCAGGTAAGCCCCCACTATATCCTGACTTTTTCCACTCGCTCAGATAAGACCCATGTGCACTCCTCTTGTCATCCACAGCTTTTAAGAGAGTACATCGCATGAAACACCTGGGAGATTCCTTTGCATATATCTGATCACTTTTATCTACGATACCTGTTGCGTTAAATGGTCAATGTGAGTCATGAAAGACATGCCTGCTATAAGATCCTTTATCACTTTATCAGTACAGCTGCACAGAAAGTTAACTCCGCCAGTAAGACATTTTAATCTAACATGCTATTTCTATAATTGGATTAATTAGCTGGGTCAATATCACATCAGCTGTAAGATTTTCAATTCCTTGGAACACAATTAAATTTATCTTCATATCGTTATTATCCATTCCATGAGTCCTTTAATTTATTTTACAGGTCTATGCACAATTCTCCTTACGAAGAGCCACCTATATTATTTGATACACTATTTATGGTTGGCAAGTTCAGACAACCTGGAAAATGATTATAAAACGATTCTAGATCATGCATATTTTTTTGTTCAATTTACTATACTCTCCAAAATTGTATTCTGCAGAGAAAGGTGAATATGAAGTGCCCTGCTCAGGATTACATGAGACACATAAACAATGGCCTCAATGATCCCTCTTTGCCCCCTTTGGAGTAAAAGTGGTACTAATAGTTACCTGTGTCTGCAATTCAATCCCTATCTAATTGTCACCATTTTAAGTTAACTTTACTTGGGCCAACGTCACACACACAGATATTTGTGCAGATATTGTTCACAGATCTCTGGTTGCAGTGAAATCATGGACACATGGTTCCATTTTGTGGCTGTGTACAAATGGAGCAATCTGTCCATGATTTCACTGCAACCAGAGATCTGTGAACAATATCTGCCCAGATATCTGTGTGTGTGACCCCAGCCTAAGTTTCATTTATGGGGGCTGTTATTTGGAATGGTCTTTATTATCCAGATACTTTTGCATAACTCCTCCTTTGTGACTTTTAGAACTTTTTCATGCAATTGTACTCCGCTTCCCCTATGAATGAAATCTGTCTAAATTATTTTTTGCATAGTTAGAGACTGATGTGACATTTTAAAGGCTTGTGCCACCTTCTGTTCTGTTCAGAAGGTGATTTCCCAAGTTGTGCATAATGTGAACTTGAGCACAGGAACTCATCACCAAAAGTTCATATCTTGTCACAGCTTGCAGAATTTATCCATCCCCATTGTCTTGGACCTTACTTGACTAAGCAAACATAACTCAGTGATTGACTGGAGAGCCCGGGAGGTGGTAAGTTGGGGTACTGCCTGTGAGGACAATTGCTGGGGCACGTCTATCTCTGCCGTACTGGTGTCGTCTACACCTATGTCTCCACCCAAGGTAGTTAGGAGTTTGCCAGGGGGTGAGGGTGGAGTTTGGGCCACGCTTTGGTCTAATGGTACCTCTAGGAGTCATCGTAGGAAGAGGGGCTGAGGACAGGCAGTTGTTTCTTCTGTGCACCCCAAGGGAGGGAGTCTTAGGGTCTATGAAGATGCCTCTGTTGATTGCCTCCCTAAGAATGTACCCTCTGATTGTGACCATATGCATGGAAATAAATGTTCAGGTCCAGACCTGAGAGTGAATGATTTTGTGTGGGTGTTGTCCAAGCACATCAGGTGAAGGTGTGCTGCTGGGGCTCCTACTTCCGGGGTTATTGGACCATTTAAGATATCAGCCATTTGTAACCCTGTGCTGTACAGACGTTAACTGCCCCCAGTGTTCATGATCTGTAACATCTTTCAAATGTCATCATTCAGGAGACGTAAATATTTTCCAGATATGAACGGTTTAGAGTCCGGAGGCCTCTCTTAAAAGAGGAGGTACTGCCATAAGCTGATAAGTGCTTACTATTTGCAGTCTATGTTTTATGTTGTTGTGATTAAATGTGTGTGAATTTTTATTTAATGTCAGTTCTGCTGCTGTATGTGCTTGTTGTCCAGGTATTGGATGATGCGAAGCTTAAGTGTGAGTGATCTGGAATCTCCTCCCCTAGCCTTTAACCCCTTCACCCCCCGGCCTATTTTGACCCTAATGACCAGGCCATTTTTGTCAATTCTGACCAGTGTCCCTTTATGAGGTAATATCTCTGGAACGCTTCAACGGATCCTAGCGATTCTGAGACTGTTTTTTCGTGACATATTGGGCTTCATGTTAGTATTAAATTTAGGTTGATATTTGGCAAAATTTTTGAAAATTTAGCAATTTTCAAATTATGAATTTTTATTCTGCTAAACCAGAGAGGTATGTGACACAAAATAGTTAATAAATAACATTTCCCACATGTCTACTTTACATCAGCACAATTTTGGAAAAAAAAAAAATTTTTGTTCGGACGTTATAAGGGTTCAAAGTTCATCAGCAATTTTTCATTTTTCCAGCAAAATTTACAAAGCCATTTTTTTTAGTGACCACATCACATTTGAAGTCCCTTTGAGGGGTGTACATGACGGAAAACACCCAAAAGTGACACCATTCCAAAAACTGCACCCCTCATGCTACTCAAAACTACCTTCAAGAAGATTATTAACCCTTCAGGTGCTTCACGGGAACTAAAGCAAAGTGGAAGGAAAAAATGGTCATTTTAATTTTTCCAACAAAAATGTTCTTTTAGCCTCAATTCTTTCATTTTCACATGGGCAACAGGTTAAATCGATCCTAAAAATTGTTGGGCAATTTCTCCTGAGTACATCGATATCTCATATGTGGTCATAAACCACTCTTTGGGCGCACGGCAGGGCTCAGAAGGGAAGGAGCGCAATTTGACTTTTGAAGCTAATTTTCCATTCAAAAAGTGAAATGGTGCTCCTTCCCTTCTGAGCCCTGCCGTGCGCCCAAAGAGTGGTTTATGACCACATATGAGATATCGATGTACTCAGGAGAAATTGCCCAACAATTTTTAGGATTCATTTTATCCTGTTCCCCATGTGAAAATGAAAAAATTTAGGCTAAAAGAAAATTTTTGTAGAAAAAAAAAGTACTTTTTCATTTTTACGGATGAATTTGTGAAGCACCTGGGGGTTCAAAATGCTCACCACCCATCTAGATAAATTTCCTGGGGGGTCTAGTTTCCAAAATGGGGTCACTTATGGGGGAGCTCCAATGTGTAGGCACACAGGGGCTCTCCAAACGCGACATGGTGTCCGCTAACAATTTGAGCTGATTTTTCAGTCAAATTGTTAGCGGACACCATGTTGCATTTGGAGAGCCCCTGTGTGCCTAAACATTGGATCTCCCCACAAGTCACCCCATTTTGGAAACTAGACCCCCCAGGAAACTTATCTAGATGGGTGGTGAGCATTTTGAACACCCCAGTGCTTCACAAATTAATCTGTAAAAATGAAAAAAGAAAATTTTTATGGAAAAAAAAGTACTTTTTCATTTTTACGGATGAATTTTTGAAGTACCTGGGGGTTCAAAATGCTCACCAGCCATCTAGATAAATTCCCTGGGGGGTCTAGTTTCCAAAATGGGGTCACTTATGGGGGAGCTCTAATGTGTAGGCACACAGGGGCTCTCCAAACGCGACATGGTGTCCGCTAACAATTTGAGCTGATTTTTCAGTCAAATTGTTAGCGGACACCATGTTGCATTTGGAGAGCCCCTGTGTGCCTAAACATTGGAGCTCCCCCACAAGTGACCCCATTTTGGAAACTAGACCCCCCAGGGAACTTATCTAGATGGGTGGTGAGCATTTTGAACACCCCAGTGCTTCACAAATTAATCTGTGAAAATGAAAAAGAAAATTTTTATGGAAAAAAAAAGTACTTATTCAATTTTACAGATGAATTTGTGAAGCATCTGGGGGTTCAAAATGTTCACAACCCATCTAGATACGTTCCCTGGGAGGTCTAGTTTCCAAAATGGGGTCACTTGTGGGGGAGCTCCAATGTTTAGGCACACAGGGGCTCTCCATACGCGACATGGTGTCCGCTAACTATTGGAATCATTAGCGGACACCATGTCGTGTATGGAGAGCCCCTGTGTGCCTAAACATTGGAGCTCCCCCACAAGTGACCCCATTTTGGAAACTAGACCCCCCAAGGAATGCATCTAGATGCATAGTGAGCACTTTGAAACCCCAGGTGCTTCACAAATTGATCCGTAAGAAGGAAAAAGTACATTTGATTCACACAAATTTTCTTTTTTCATTATTACAGATCAATTTGTGAAGCACCTGGGGGCTCAAAGTGCTCACTATGCATCTAGATATGTTCCTTGGGGGGTCTAGTTTCCAAAATGGGGTCACTTGTGGGGGAGCTCCAATGTTGAGGCACACAGGGGCTCTCCATACGCGACATGGTGTCCGCTAACTATTGGAATCGTTAGCAGACACCATGTCGTGTATGGAGAGCCCCTGTGTGCCTAAACATTGGAGCTCCCGCACAAGTGACCCCATTTTGGAAACTAGACCCCCCAAGGAATGCATCTAGATGCATAGTGAGAACTTTGAACCCCAAGGTGCTTCACAAATTGATTCGTAATAAGGAAAAAGTACATTTGTTTTCACACAAATTTTCTTTTTTCATTTTTACGGATCAATTTGTGAAGCACCTGGGGGTTCAAAGTGTTCACTATGCATCTAAATACAGCGAAGCCCATTTTAATTTTTTTTCTAGGACTAATTCTAGAAAAAAAATGGCGTAGGGCTCCGCTATATTTTTGGTCCAGCCAGGTACAACTTGGCAGCTACGGACTGCCAGCAACCCCCAGCTGCCTCATTGTACCTGGCTGGCAACCAAAAATACAGCAAAGCCCATTTTTATTTTTTTTCTAGGACTAATTCTAGAAAAAAAATGGTGTGGGGCTCCGCCATATTTTTGGTCCAGCCAGGTACAACTTGGCAGCTACAGACTGCCACCAACCCCCAGCTTCTTCGTTGTACCTGGCTAGCCACCAAAAATACAGCAAAGCCCTTTTTTTTTCTTCTAGAACTAATTCTAGAAAAAAAAATGACATGGGGCTCCGCCATATTTTTGGTCCAGCCAGGTACAACTAGGCAGCTGGGGGCTGGAATCCGCAGCATGGAGAGGCCCAAGCGTTCTGGGCCCCCCATGCTGCGAATTGCAGCCCGCAGCCAACCCCAGAAAATGGCGCATTCATTGAAGCGCCATTTTCTGGCGCTGTACCCATGCTCTTCCAGTTGCCCTGGTGCCGGTGGCAAACTGGGTAATAAAGGGGTTAATGCCAGCTTTTTATTGGCAGCTGGCACTAAGCCCGAGATTCATAATATAGGGCCAATGTTAGACCCGCCATTAGGAATCTCTGGTAAATAGTCAGAAAATACACACAGAGAAAAATCTTTTTATTTGAAAAAAATAACACAAACAAAATTCGGACTCCATCTTTATTATAAATATCCGACGTAGTCCACAACGAAGGTCCCACGACGCTCGATCGCCTCCGACGTAGTCCACAACGAAGGTCCCAAGACGCTCGATCGCCTCTGGCCAATCCAGAGACTGCAGCAAGGGATAAAGTGTCCTCTTCCTACAGTCTCTGGGGTCAGAGTTATGGTGCACTGTATGACAATGACCTGTCATACAGTGCACCATGACTATGATCCCAGAGACTACAACAAGAGGACACTTGATCCCTTGTTGCACCCATCCATCCACCTATGCACCCATCATCCACACACGCACACAACCACGCACATCCACGTACACATCCATCTATGCACACATCCACGCACGCACACGTCTATGCACACACACATCTATGCACGCACACGTCCACACACATGTCCACACACGCACACGTCTACGCACACTCACGTCCACGCACGCTCATGTACGCTCACGTTCACGTCCACGCATGCACCCCCTATCCATTCACCCATCCATCAATTCATTCATTCATACATACATACATACATAGATACATACATACACATACATACATACATAGATACATACACATACATACATACATAGATACATACATACACATACATACATACATAGATACATACATAGATACATACACATACATACATACATAGATACATACATACACATACATACATACATACATACATAGATACATACACATACATACATACATACTTACCTCCTCGTTCCACCGATGAGCAGGAGGAGGCAGGGAGAGGAGGCGGGGCCACAGACCGGCGGGCCAGGCAGAGGAGGCGCAGCAGCGGCGGCGGCGGCGGGTGCACCGAAGTGTGCAGCCCGCCGCAGGAGGTGAGGGAGGGGGGAGCCAGGCACAGGGCCCGGAGGTGGGGGCAGCCTGGGGGGAGCACCAGAGCAAGGGAGCAGGCAGTGTTGCCGGCGGGAGCACGCGGGTGCAGCCCGCCGGCAGATACATTGTAATAGAGGGGGTCGGGCGGTTGGGGGGGACGGCGGGGGGGCCCTGGACAGTCCTGGAGCTGGAGGGGGGTGAGGAGGGGTGGGCACTTGCCGATCCGCCCCTCCAGATCTGATTGGAGAGCTCCAATCAGATCTGGAGGGGTGAATCCCTATGATTCCCTCCGATCGGCAGTTTCACTTTTAAACTGACGATCGGAGGGGTCCTGGGCATGGGGGGGTTAAACCACCCCCTGTGGGGTCATCTACAGGTTGTCACAGAGCAGCAGCATCTGTGACACCTGAGTGACACGGCTCACAGGGGGTGCAGGAGCTCAAATCTGCCAGGACGTTGTGCAACGTCCTGGGTCGTTAACAGGCAGAAACACAGGACGTTGCACAACGTCCTAGGTCGTGAAGGGGTTAAATAGCCTCTCCTTCCTCAAGCTGATGCCGTCAATTGAGTTAGTCTCTTTTAGATCTCTTAGCTGAGCATGTATCAAGCATGTTAAATAAAGCCCTTGGCAGGAAATGACCTTGGAGTGATTTTCTTGACCAAATCTTCGAACAGCGCGATCTACAAGCCGGATTCTTATATCAACACATATGACACATTCATTCCAGGAGATTCCTTGCCTTGGTAGCTGCTGTGGTTACTTGATCTGTGAATGGAGGTAGAGCTTCTCAGCCTTAGACCCACCTAGGCGAACCCAAACCCGAATAGTAACACAGATTTCTCAGGGAAGTCTGTGTTCATGGTCCATGAATTAACACTAGATGTTTGGTATGGATCCCAAACTTTACAGATCGGGTTCACCCATCACTAAACATAACTCATTGGATTAATTTTAATAATGGAACAGTATATATATTTAACATTACTATTGTGAAATACAATTGACATTGCTATAAGGATCACACTGGTGCCATGGCTTCTGTGTTTTCATTGTTATGATGTCCCACCGACTATTCAACAAACTTACCCTAATATAAACCATATAAACCAGACATAATTAATATAATTTAAACTTCCCCCAATCTTACCCCTTATGGACACTTTACACGCGGCAACGGGAAGATAGAAACCGGCAGGTGTCGGAGACAATTGTACCTTTTACCTTCAAAACACCTTGAAGTGGCTGCGTGTAATTCAGGTATCTGCAAGGTGTTTTGAAGGTAAAAGGTACAATTGTCTCTGACACCTGCCGGTTTCTATCTTCCTGTTGCCGCGTGTAAAGTGGACATTAAAGGGAATCTGCCAGGTGATTTCCTAGTAAAATGCTAATGGTATATTTAAATACAGCTTAAGCAGCCCTTTTAGGATCAGTAACTTTTATTGCTGTAGCTTCTGTTATCTCTCTGTAAGCTCCAGAGGATTTAGTGTCATATGCTTCAGTTTGGATTTACTTTCACTATTGCCAGCACTGAGTGGTGGGAGGTAGAGTGGCATGGCATATGCAGTTTGTATTTACATATGCTTGACTAGTTACTACATCACAGTGAATTCTCCGGACCTTACAACAAGATAACAGGAAAGCTTTAGCAACAAGTTACTGATCCTGAAACAGCATCTTAAGCCCTATTTAAAGATATAATTAGTATTATATTAGAAAATCATCTGACATATTTCCTTTAATTAGATTTCGGCACAGTGAAGATGTTCTTACATTTTATGGTATTACCTCTTGAGCAATAATAATTTTCAAACGCACAAAGAAAAATGTACACTGAAAATGTTCTGTCTTCAACATCTAATCTGTTATCTCTAATTGTTTATTTTGCAATAATGCTGTCTCCCCGCTATTCCCCAGCCTCTCCTCTCTGCCAATTCCTTCACTGGATTCCTATTGCCCAGAGACTCCAGTTCAAAACTATAACTATAACATACAAAGCAGTCCACAACCTGTTTCCTCCATACATCTGTGACATGATCTCCTGGTACTTACCTACACATAACCTTCGATCCTCTCTAGATCTACTTCTCTACTCCCCTCTTATCTCTTCTTCCTACAACCACATACAAGATTTCTCCTGTGCTTCCCCCATACTTGCAAATGTTTACCCCAACACATCAGACTCTTGCCCACCATGGAAATCTTCAAAAGGAACCTGAAGACTCACCTCTTCTGACAAGCCTTCAACCTGCAGTGATCCTCAGTCTACTGAACCACCGCACGACCAGCTCTACTCTCTCCTAATGTATCCTCAACAATCCCTTGTAGACTGTGAGCCCTCGCGGGCAGGGTCCCCTCTCCTTCTATAGTTGTGTGTGCATTGTATTGCTCATGTTTATTGAACGTGCCTATGTATGCCCTTTCACATGTAAAGTGCCACGTGATAAATGGTGCTATAAAAATGAATAATAATAATTTTATTAACTAGCATAACTGTTGAAAATCCTGCAACTTCAATAAGTTAATAACCCTTATCACTTACGTGTGAAAAGGCTGTAGTCCCAGCAAAAGCTGGTTTTAACGGATGAGTGCCGCCTTCATCACTTTATTCTCTGACATATTTCCAGCCATGGGATTTTTGGCTGGCACCTTCTGCAAGCTTCATTCTTAGACAACCAAGTGGCATCAAGTACAAGATATGTCCTTGCATTTCATTTCTCCAATGATGGTGGTGCAATTATATGTCTAATCTCGATTGATAGTTCTATAAATGGTGCACGAAAATTAGGAATAGACCCTATTTCAGATTTTGCATTATGACCCTGGGGAGCTATGCTATCCTACTGCTATTTGCAATGTGTATAAAATGAACTTTACATATTACATTGTGCTTAAAATGCTAGCCAATGTGTCAATTTTCTTCACAATTAAATTATTACAAACACATGCAACCCTGACCCCAGAACAGGTCTTCTTAAACTTCTCCATATTACCAAATAAAAAAATCCTCATCTAAAGTTGCCTCATTTATTATTGCAGCAAGTAAACTCCTAATACCTACACTATGGCGTTCATCCAATATCCAAACCCAGAGGCAATTGTTATTCAACATTTACCAACTATACCATATCGAGGAGCTGGCAGTCTTCACCCATCATACCAGAACCAGATTTCAAAAGCTATGGAGGCCGTGGCAGGTATTCAGAACTTCGAGATATTTCTCACTTACCATATGCCCCAAGGAAAAAGGAGAGCAGCCCATGGACAGCTGACATCACTTGCACAACCATACCGGCATTGTCATGAACAACTCTGGGGAACCTTCCTCTGCTGATCCACTTCTGAAGTGATCACCGAATCAACCCATTCCTTCTAACCTTTCCTCCCCATCCATCATGTTTGTCGCTTGTATCCCCCTATGTCTACATACATACAGTATATATATATATGTCCATAAAGATATTATTATGTTTTTTTTGTAACAGTTTTTCTCCACTAACTTTGAGGACATTTTTTTTATCAATCTACTACTGGAAAATGTTATCTTTTTTACATCTATCTCCTACGACCATTACCGTCCTCACGATTACCGTCCTCATGCTGATTATCTGATTGAAGTCATTATTATTGATGTTACTTGTCGACAGTCCAAAATAAAACATTAAAAAAAGAAGTTATTCATACTCTGCATGTCTAACAGCATTGTTTTGCACTATGTTGGAGGTTTGTATTGCTGCATGTATTCAGTCATAATATTGAGATTAAAAATGAATCCTTTTATCCCTAGGTCTATATGCTACTCCATATAGATGGGCTTAAAGGGATCCTGTCACCCCCAAACCACCTCCTAAACTATTAAAAGCTGTCCCTAGAGCATAGTAACACTTACCCTACACTCCTTTTAGCTCCTAAATGCAGCAAGTGAAACTGAATCTAAACGTTATAAAAGTACCTCATTACTGATGTTAATGAGTGACTATGGTATTCATAGTCACTCAGCCAGGCTGCCCCTCTTCATACTATCACGCCTCAATAGGTGTGATCTTCATCATACATTCAAATGCGCGCCTCCCTGCGCGCCTCCCCGCTCTCCTATTCCGGACCGCTGCTGTGTGGGGGCTGTATGACGCGATTCGCGTCATTTCCTGCGCCGGGTGACGTATTTACACCCGCGCCGCTGTTAGAGCTTCAAGCCCCGTACTGCGCATGCGCTTGCGCATGCGCAGTATGGTACTTGAAGCTAACAGCGACGCGGGAGTAAATACGTCACCCGGTGCTGGAAATGATGCGAATCGCGTCATACAGCCCCCACACAGCAGCGCCAGGCCGAGAGGAGAGTGGGGAGGCACGCAGGGAGGCGCGCATTTGAATGTATGATGAAGATCACGCCTATTGTGGCGTGATAGTATGAAGAGGGGCAGCCTGGCTGAGTGACTATGAATACCATAGTCACTCATTAACATCAGTAATGAGGTACTTTTATAATGTTTAGATTCAGTTTCACTTGCTGCATTTAGGAGCTAAAAGGAGTGTAGGGTAAGTGTTACTATGCTCTAGGGACAGATTTTAATAGCTTAGGAGGTGTTTTGGGGGTGACAGGATCCCTTTAACCTTCGTCCGGCTGAGTAGGTACAATTGTAACTATTCCATTTTAAAATGTAAAATGCAAAAGTACCTTAAACCGCCACTGTGGTTAGCAACAGGTATCCACCGCACGTGCACGCGCATGTTTTTAACGGTGGATACCGATCACCGATGCCGCATATACACGCCGCCATTGCGTGCTCCACAGAAGGTATCTTTGTTCGCCAGAAGTGCCGACGGGTGCCGCAGCTAAGTTCCTGTGGAATATCTTCGCTACTTCACACGCCGCTACCACAAAGGAATATGGGCGTACATATTTCGCGCCGTAAGTACATAGGCTTGATAGAGTTGTGTATTCCGTGATGCACAAGCATTGATTGGACAACGCAATAGCGTCATGATTGGCCAGCCTACGCAGGAAGGCTGGCTAATACATGACGCCATTGCAATTGTGGACTGTGAATGGACAGCTCTTTAAATATGGCGTCCTGTGAAGGGAGAGCCAATCGTAACGCAGGAGCCTCCACCAATGATCGCTTATGGGGTGCGGTATCCATGAGGCTGTATCACGCCCCTGGGAATTCGTAGGCCACGCAAATACCTTGCCTGTGCCCCATTTACACGCCACCACCATAGCAATTGTGCCTTTCTGTTTTTGAGCACGGCTCAGCAACAGGTATTTGAAGGAACTGCAGGACACCGGAAAGAACTGCCCTATTTACACGCCGCCATTTTGTAGCAATTTCATAGCAACAGGCACAATTGTCCCAGTCCCCGGCAGTTGCTGCCTTCCTGTGGCGGCGTGTAAAGGTACCTTTATTTCACTGCAACCAGCAAATTGCCAGTGAAATTGCAAGCAATATTGCCGTGTGTGACGGTACCTTAATGGTCCATTTACACGCGGCCACAGGAAGGTAGAAACTGGCAGGCATCGGACACAATTGTGCCTGTTGCCTTGAAAAGACCACGATGTGGTCGCGTGTAATTCAGGACTTTCCTTCCTTCAGGGAAGACACAGGAAAGTCCTGAATTACATGCCGCCACATCGTGGTCTTTTCAAGGCAACAGATACAATTGTGTCCGATGCCTGCCGGTTTCTACCTTCCTGTGGCCGCGTGTAAATGGACCATTAGAGTTAATAATACAACATCACTAGACACAATAAGCTGCCACATTGTTTCAAGGCATTTCATTTTATATAATATGAGGCCTACTCCATGCAAAGATTAATTTTCTACCAAACACAAATTGGAGTTCAAATAGGCTAAAAAAAATCACATTTTTTAGTACTAAAATTAGGAGTTATTTAAATAAATACACAAAAAAAAACCTTACAATAAATGAGGTTTTGGGGCAAAACTTACAAAACAGGACGGGGATCCACAAGTCAGTACAGGAACCCATGCATATGGGCAAAATACATATGTAAAATACAGACACTTTATAACATGTCTGGGTTGAGAACCCCTGGTACAATTGTACAATAAATGGTAAATGTATACAACAGGATTTTACAGTAATCTTTTCAATATATTATGCCACAGAGGGCACACAATATTACATACAAGTATCCAATAAGTCAAACATTGACCACAAGCACTGTCAGCCAAAGCACCATGTGCTACGCAATTGTACAATAAATGTATAAATATACAGAACAGGGTTTTATAATAATGTTTTCAATATACTTTGCTAAGCAGGGCACACAATATTACATACAAGTATCCCTTAATTCAAACATTGACCACAAGCGCTATTGACCAATGCACTATATCGTAGGTATGATTACCACAACCCACATATATTTGTGTTATAATGTAAAGAAGTGTCACTACCTTACCCATACTCAAGATGTTCTCCCCCTTTGGATCCCACACAGGTAATACCAACTCATGTTTCATGTACTCAGTGAAAATGCTTCTTCAGGGAGCGGTGCATTATGTTCACTTTATAAGAAATTAATAGTGGATATCTGATTGTCATGATATGAAGGAACTGTGAGTCCTCCAGGTCTCCACCAACAACTCCATTACCCATGCCCAGCCTCCTCCATCCCCTGGTGATAAGGGAAATGAACGCCACATTGAATCAAACATAGACGCCAGAAAAGCGAGCCAGAGGGAGGGAGAGTGGGCACACAGGTTCACAGGAGCTGTAACAAGTGCATAATCCTGATTAGCAGCTCTGATTGGAGTGCATGTCCCATGCCAAATAATCCCACCATGTCTGCCCACCGATCATCCCAGATTCCTGAAGGGCCCATCCCTGTTAACTAGGGAAACAGACGTCTCAATGGATCCAGGGGATGCTGAGGAGTCAAGCCAGCAGGCAAAAAAATATACACAAAAGTGCTAAACCTGGTCGTATGATCATCCTAATTACCACCCCTAACTCAGAGTGCCCACCCACATCACATAATCCCACCTTACCCACCCCCAGGCAAACCCAGAGCCAGGGAGCATCCGCTAAACTTAAGCGTTAATAAGTAACTCATCATGTCACTGTAACAGTTTTAAAAAGATTATCATTACAACTCCTTATATATAAAAGATCAATGCACTTTCAAGATTTCTTTTAAAAATGTAACAAAGCAAAATAGCATCTATAGCATCTGAAATGTCACATCACTGCAATGTAAGCAAAATCCAATATGGAAAAGGGCTAGGGATTTAGAAAGTCTTGCGCAAACACTAAACACATTACCTGTTCTACTGGCTATAGATATATGAGAGCATTACTGGGTCCTTATCATGAGAAACCCATTCAATTATATCTTCACCATAGAATCCCAATACTGTCATTGGGAACCTGGAGAATACATGCTGCTGGAGTCATTAACCTGTTTCACCTCAAACATGTTCTATAAAACCGGTCTTATCGTCCTATCTCGCCTTCAGCTTTTTCACATGAAAGTAATGTAGTCTAAACTGAACTGTATAGCGGGAATCATACAAATAGGAAGATTTACTTGCATTATTAGACTTTGAATTCACTTTACAAACAAAATTAGATAACAAAACAGTGATAAAAGTTAGGGTGAAATACATAGTTGTTTATGATGTTTTATGAATGCCATGGCTTATCTGCTTACAGTACATACACTTCTAGAACAATCAAGATAATAACAATGAGAAACATTATTTTAGACCATGATCATCATATCGCCCTAATAAGAAATCCTTGAAAGATGTTGGTGCTTTATCCTTAGAAACGTTTTTTTTTTCATTAGAAGTATTTTTAGGAGATGTATAAATCAACTAGATCCATTCTTCTGACATAATAAAGTAGCAATTTTTGGCACTCACAACAAAAAAAATTGCTAATTATCTCAACTAAAAGGGTAATTTATTTCCACCCCAATTGTTAAATATAGCAAACTCTTGTCTATCTTAAGGGCTTGTTACACGCTACGATATCGTGAACGACATCGTTGAAACATCATGGGTTTTGAGACGTTCAAACGACGCCATAAAGACGTAGTAGCGTGTGACATGTCGATACGACCAGCGATAAGTCGGCTGATCGTTGATCGCAGGTTTATGATCCGGACCCTAAATCAGTCGTTGATCGTCCGTCCAACCTGCAGCATCGGTGTGTGTGACACCTTGTTAACGATGTCGTTTACGACTTCGCCTATACAGAACTGAAGTAACGTTCACTTATCGCGGAATCGTACCTGCGTCGTTTACGATATCAGTACGTGTGACACCTCAACAGTGATCATTGAACGTCGTTCAAGCGATCCAGGTCAAGTTGGATCGTTGGTCAGATCGCCGACACATTGAAGCGTGTAACAGGCTCTTTAAATCCAATTTTGTGCAAGAGATAAACCAGGGCAAGCCCCTCAAAAGGGCGGTACCCAACTCCTCAGAAAGTAGATTAAACACCTATATATAAAAAGAAAAAGAGCCAATACTGGGACTCAATCAACAAGAGCTAGAAATATTAATACTAGGTTATCACAATTATTTAACACTCAATGTGTTTCCCCCAACGAAATGGGTTCATCAGGAGTGATAGATGTTTTATATACGATAATCCATACATAAAAGATCACAAATGGATGCTTAGGCTGGAGTGAAAATAGACCCAATATATATTTTCAGTTATTTCACAACTCAATTCATCCTGTATTCTTTAGCTGTATATGAAATATATGCTGTAATATTTTCAGTGTGGCATTGGATCCATTTCTTTATTCACTGGTATGTTGGTTATACATAGAGGCTTTCATATGTATGATTAGTGACAGCCTCTCAAGCCTCAATGATGCACAATCCTACCGCATTCCTTGATATACTTGTCAGGATACACCATTAAACTTATACTTCAGGAGCGCCAAGTACCTGCTGCTTTGTAGAGGCACCAGATGGCAGATTTGTTTTCACTTGTACTGAAAAGCATTGTACATGAAATATCATTTCCAGTATGAGGTCTATGCCAAATAAATCATACATCATATACAGTACATATGAAACCTGATTGATCATGAAAACAGAAAGAAAAGGATGTTTCCAACCAGGGGTGTCTGAATCATTTTGTGGCTAACTTGCTGGTAGGATTGTGCTTTAGAGGCTGTCACTAACCATACATATGAAAGTCTCTGTGTATAACCAACATACCAGTGAATAAAGAAGTGGATCCAATACCACATTAAAAATATTATAGCATATATCTTATATACAGTTAAAGAATCCAGGATGCATTGAGTTGTGAAATTAATGAAAACAGTCATAAAATGTGACTATTTTGCACTCCAGCCTAGCCATCTATTTGTGATCTTTTCTGAATGGAGTATTGTATATAAAACATCTATCACTCCTGATGAACCTATTTCGTTGGGGTAAATGCGTTGAGAGTTAAATAATTGTGATAACCTTGTATTAATATTTCCATCTCCTGATGGATGAGTCCCTGTATTGGTTCTTTCTCTTTTTATATATAGGTGGTTAGTCTACTTTCTGAGGAGTTGAGTACCGATCTTTTGAGAGGGTTTAATCCCGGCTTGTCTCTTGAACAAAATTGGATAGATAGATAAGGGTTTGCTATATTTAAGGGTACCTTTACACGTCGCAACATTGCATGCAATTTCTCTTGCAACTTACTGGTTGCAGTGAAATCATGGACACATTGTTACATTTGTACACGGCAACAAAATTGAACAATGTGTCCATGATTTCACTGCAACCAGTAAGTTGCAAGTGAAATTACATGCAATGTTGCGACGTGTAAAGGTACCCTAATAATCGGAGAGGAGATAAACTACCCTATTAGGCTGGCTTCACACCACGGTGTGATCCGGTCTGGGGCTGTCCGGGATGACCCTGATAGCCCCGGACCGGATCAGCACACAGAACCGGAGTGCCAAATGTGCCCTCCGGTCCTGTGTGCAGCCGGATGCTGCTAATTGCAGCCGCAGCTGCTGATTTTTCAAGACCGCGGCTAGCATGGAGCTAGCCGCGGTCCTGAAACAACAGCGGCGTGCAGCCACCAGTGTCCGGTTCCCGGATCCTCCCGGTCCCATAGGCCAAATAGGCTCCCATGTTAGGGAGCGCCGGATTGCCCGGCTCCGGGAGAATCCGAAATTGGAGAGATTTTTCTCCCTGGACAAAAAAATGATGCAAGCATCGTTTTTGTGTCTGGAGAGAATAATCCGTATTCCCCTGGATTGTCCCAGAGTGATGAAACCGGATGGCAGAGAGCTGCCATCTGGCTCCATCTGGCCCCATAGGCTGCTATGGGGCCAAAAACCGGTCGGGGGCTGTCTGGTTTATACTGGACAGCCCCGGATCAAAAAAAACATGGTGTGAAGCCAGCCTTAGTTGTGATACTCATGAAACTTACATATGGCATTTTAAGTGGATTATGTCATATTGTATAGTATTTATTTATTGTTGCCTTTTGTGTGTAAGATACCTCACTGGTATTTTTTTATTATACGTGTTTCATAAAATGTGTGCTTTTTTAAATAGGAATTGTTTTTTTTGCACACTAATTATCTCAATGGCAGCCGCAGTGATCACTTATTGATTATTAACAAATTGATGATTAACGAATTGGTTCAAAGGCAGGGAGAGATGGTGGGTTTACACACACCAATTTCTGTGTCCAATATCTGAACAGATCTCTGGTTGCAGTGAAATCATGAACACATAGTTCCATTTTGTGGCTGTGTACAAAATGGAGCAATGTGTCCATGATTTCACTGCAACCAGAGATCTGTTCAGATATTGGACACAGAAATTGGTGTGTGTAAACCCACCAACAGAAGCCGGCAGTAATTAGATGCAATTATCGACACCAGTGGAACAGCACCTTCACAGAGGGTGAGTTTAGGCTTTTTTATTTTATCATGGGGACACATATGGATTTCAGAATGGGCTGTCCTAGTAGTGGACAATCCCTTTAATAACAAAATAATTATAAATATAAGACAAAATAATGAACATTTTGGTGCATATTTACAGTTGCTCATAGCAGCCATATGTTTTACTTTCTGACCGTAAAGATTACCAAAATTTGGCAAATGCATTGAGTGGACGGCACTTTCAAAACATTTAGGGCAATGCACTCTGTACCCTCTTCCTCAGCATTATGATGTCAGGCACTAAAAGGTTATCAAGGTAGCTGCGGATCCACTTAAGGCAAAAACGCTAAAGTAAAAAGAGACCACTAGCCCTACCAAAATGTAGTAATCAAGATTTATTGCATGAATGAATGAATCAGAATAGAAATGAAGCAATGAGTAGGAGGCAGACACAGTGTAACAACCTGTCAACAGAAACGAAAAGAAATATGTATTGAGAAGGTGCCATGCTTCTATCATCTATGAAATGTTTGTACAAAAGAGAGGAGAAAGAAATGAATATTCAGACTTGGCAAAGTTCTTGTCTTAGGCCACGATCCCACTTGCGATAGACTCACCAAGTCTCGCATCATCATCACCCGGCATGGCTACCCACTCTCCGGACAGGAGAGTGCAGCTCCATAGAAATGCATGCAGATGACACATTCCTGTCTGGAGAGTGGGTAGCCATGCCGGGTGATGATGGTAGAAATAAAATAGTTGGAGCGCTTATAGAGTGATGATGGTGCGTGATCAGCGAGTCTCTTGCAAGTGGAATTGCGGCCTTAACTTGTGGTAATAAGAAGCTGTACCCTGACCAGTGATCACTGTGATCTCCTAAAAAACTACTACATTAAAGCAGCCTAATTGTTCAGGCACGTGACATGCAATCTGCCTGTGTCCTGCACTTGATATTATTACACTATCTGACTTATACACAGCATATATTTTTGTATTAACAGTATGAGCATCACTTTTGCTCCTACACTGGACCAGTGCTCTATTAGCCACTAACAAGCAGCAACTCAGGCAACTTCTATTGTTCTAGAACATTATATGCCCTATAAAGTTGACCTTTACCATTATGTTTTTTTAGTATATTTATATATTCTCTACCTTTCTCTAAGCTTCTATCCAGGTGCCACTTAGTACTACAGGTTAAAGGGAACCTGTCAGCTGGTTTATGCCTCCCCAGCTATCACTGTCTGTACCTGAAGATTTATAATACCAGTGTAATCATCCCTGTCTGAGCTCATAGTGTAATGTGAAAGGTGAAAAAAGCATTTATACACTTACATTTCCTTATGTAATGAGGCAGTCAGTCTCCAACTTGGAGGACGGAGACTGTTTGGAAGGTTAATAGTTAACATTTCAGCCTTACGTTAGAACATGTTGGGAGACTTCATGTGATGTCATAACCATGTGACTACATGGGAGCTAAGTCCCTATAACATAATACAAGTTTGCTCGCTGAGCTCCGCCCACTATAGTCACATGATCGTTACATCACACAGGTCCTTTAGCCATGCAAGTTAATGGTGAGTTAACTATTATCCTGCAAGACAGTCCCCCTCCTCCAAGGTGGAGACTGAAATGTAAGTGTATAATTTCTTTTTTTCACCTTTCACATTCCACTCTGAGCTCAGACAGGGATGATTAGAATAGTTTTATGAAGCTACAGGTAAAGACAGTGATAGCTGGGGGCATAAACCACCTGACAGGTTCCCTTTAACATAAGAGGACTTTACCAAGCCTGAATATTCCTTTTTCTCTCCTTTACCATTAAGGCAAGTTCGTTTTTGTACAAACATTTCATAGACAACAGAAGTGCAATAGTTTCTCAATGCTTATTTCTTTTCTTGACCTACTGAAGGTATATGTGTGTTTTTTTCTTGTTGTTAAACGTACATGTATTCCGCATGGCGGTCATCATAAAAACAAATGGTAGAAGTGCTCTTTTACAGTGATTCCTTCAAAAAAAATAACAATCAAAAATTGTATGTACCGATGAAAACTACAGATCTTTCCATGAGAAGAAGCCCTCACATCGCATTATCACAAAAAAATGAGAATAGTTATGAGCCTTAAAATATGTTTTCAATTAGTAAAAGTATGTAAATATGTAGAGCTTGGTAGAAAAAGTAAAAACATAATTTTTAGCATGCTGTAATGTAAAAAACATAATCCAACCTATCATGACAGAATTGGATTTGTGTTTCCATTCCACAAAGAATGTTTTCAGTTTTTCATTACATTAAATAGAAAATTCAATGGGCATTCAACATCATTACTAATCACTCAAGAAAAGGCCATCATATGGTTATGCAAAAAAATCTGGAAAAAAAAGTTTGATTCTCTTAGAAAACAGAGAAGGAAATAAATTAGAAAGAATAAAATGCAAAAAAAATTGGCATCAGTGAGTTGGTATTAAAGGTAACCTATCATTCAATTCATGCTGCTTGAATGGACGTAATTATTATTATTATTATTATTAATAATTTATATCACACCATTGACTCAATGGTGCTGAAGCCTGGCTGAATGATTGCAGCCAGGTATGTTTTATTTTGAAATGTTGCAGTAAAATACATTGTTTTGATGATGGCCGGGGACTATGGAAACAGATCTGACTAATCCAATGTGGTTCATGACCGTGTTCTCCGTACCCCGCTCTCATTGATGTACAAGTCTCTCTCATATGTGTAGGGCTTATTAAACTGTTTTCTTTAAAATGCTGCAACCTTTCATAGTAAACAAGCCTGACTGCAATTGTGGACATGTGCACAAAAGAAAAATGAAAGCCTAGGTGCACAGGACAACACAGTAACGATCATTATGTGTGCATGAAAAGTGCGCTCAACCTATCTATACAGGCAATGAAACAATTATTCATTGGCTTCTATGCAGCCACTCAGCAATCGTATATAGCCAAAGTTCAACCAAGCCTTTGGCGTTAGTGCACACAATCGGGATTAGCAACGTTTTACAGTACAACCACAGTGAATGTGATGTTAGAATCCCCATGCCCACAGTGCTTCTTTTTCTTGCAGCAAAAATGGATATGCGACATGGCTTCCTGAACCACAACATGTTAATTTTTGCCATGCGGAGATGCTTGGGGGCTTAGCAGGAGAACACAATGAAAATTTGCTGTACCCAGAATACTGATTGTGGGCATGTACACTGCATTCTCCTGCTGAGAACACTAGTGTCTCCGGATGAGGAATGACTCTGTATCTAGAAACCAAGTATTCCTGATCATGGGCACGTACCCTTTTGTTGGCAGAATAGTCACATCTACAACAGAGTTGGACATTAGCCAATTATTTCCAACAGAAGTAATGGTAATGTTGTATTCCATCACAGATGAAAATCAGAGCTCATTGGTTTATTTTTTTATTTTTTGCAAAACATAGATGAAAAGTTTAAGGACTTGGACCTAACACTACTGCCAGATACCTCTTATTCCTTTGCTCAACAACATCTGTGTATTGTTGCTAGTTGGGAGGCCACCATACATAATACATATGGAAACTTAAAAATACCAGGGCCACACTCCGTAAATTCTTCAAGGTTCCTTTATTTTCATCTTCATAAAACTGTAGTCATCCTTGCCAGACGCGTTTTGGAAACTAGTTCCTTATTCATTGGCCGATATAATAATAATATCATATATAATAATATTTATTCATTTATATAGTGCTATTAATTCCATAGCACTTTACATACATCAGTAATGCTGTCCCTATTGAGGCTCACAATCTAAACATCCTATCAGTATGTCTTTGCAATGTGGGAGGAAAGCAGGGTGCCCGTAGTAAACGCAAACATGGGGAGAACATACAAACTCCTTGGTGTCCTTGGTGATTCCCACTGAACCCAGGACTTTGGGACCTCAGTGCTGCAAAGGCTGAAGTGCTAACCACTTGAGCCACCGAGCCGCCTGATGAGTAAGGAACTAGTTTCCGAAACGCGTCCGCCAAGGATGACTATGGTTTTATGAAGATGAAAATAAAGGAACCTTGAAAAACTTAAGGAGTGTGGCCCTATTTTTTTAGTTTGGATATACGTGGTGGATGCCAGGCATCATATCAGGAGTCTGGGTATCCAAGAGGATGTTGAGGTGAGCGGCACTTCCATTCCCTATCCCTTAGTTGGTTAAAATACATGTGAAGCCTATCTTGCCAAAAGAGTCTGGTTAAATCAACATGAATTTGATGTGTATGGTGGCTTAAAATAATGAGTCACAATAGAAACAAAAGACCCAAGCATTGATGAGATTGACATTTCAGCTTGAAGATCATCTGTGGTTTATCTCATCGGGCTACTTAGTTGTCTTTACACTTGTCTGACACACACAATTTCTGAGTTGACAATAATAACTGTTGAACTGAATTATTCAAATCAAGTAACAACCAGTTTAAGAGCCTGAGAATAGGGTAACCAGCAGTCATTGAAAAATATAGTGACATTCCTTCCGGTGCTTTAAATGCGGATGGTATAGCCATATTATTCAGAGCCACGATTCATCTGTGTTAAGGATCCCAAAGGAATAGTTTATTGATTTTGTTGTACAATCACAAAGTGCATGGTAGAGTGGACTTAAAAGAAGATACGAGTGCTTTCTGTATCTATTTCACAGAAATTGCTAGCACACTGTGTAAGCAGTGGTGACTATTTGCTATGTATATGATACGACACCTTTAAAAGACAGCTTTTCAAACCTCTCTTTTTCCCCTAGAAATGTAATTATATTCTCAGCAGGTCATCTAACCTTTATTGACTGTTTGTGCTTTCAATCTGCTTTGACGTGAATATTTGAGCCACAAAATAGTCACTTAACTTGAGTAAAGTAAGTATAATATAGATTTGGAGATTATGCAGCAGGGTTAAAATACCAAATTTAAAACAATTTAAAAAAAAACCAAAAAAAACAACATTGTAACTGTGCATATCGCTGCGGAAATAAGACCAAACACATGATTCTGTAATATTGGTGTCCCAAAGCTTTGACATAAAGCGGGTGAAATAAGTATTGAACAAAGAACACAATTTTCCAAGTAAATATATTTCTAAAGATGTTATTGACACATGAGTTTCTTACCAGTTATCGGTAACAACCCATCCTATCTACACAGTCAAAGAAATAAAACCATAGATGTTTATCTGGGAATAGGAACCAAGCACTAAACCCCTCTTATTTTGATAAAATACTGCCATTTCTGTTTCAATTTTACCTGTACGTTGCCAGGATGTTTATTGATATATCAAATTAATTAAAAAGCATTAAAAATGTAAAATTTTACTTTACATTTTCTATTCAAATAAAACATAAGTAAATCCTACTATATAATCGCCTTATCATGTCTGTCTGCCTCTGTTACGGAAATCCCGCGTCGCTGATTGGTCGCCGCTGAGCGCGGCAACCAATCAGCAGCGGTCGCAGCCCAGCCGCGACTTGGCACGGGATTTAAACCACGCACGCCACTGCTACCGTAGGGAGATCAGCGGCACTAGCCCCTGATCTTCCGACGGTAACCGTGAGTCATCTCCTGCCGCACGGAGGTCAGAGGCGACACAGCTGGGAGATTACCGGCATTAGCCGGTCATCTTCCACCTGCTCGCAGCGGAAGTACCCTGACCGGCGCTAGCGATTCTCTCGCTCAGTATGACACGCAGCAGCGACCAGGCACCCGCTGTGAAATTGTTGATCCTGTAACGGAGATCATTGGCAACGCAGCCGGGGGATGACCAGCAATAGCCAGCAGTGGAAGTACCCCAACCGGTGCTAGCGATCTCGCACAGTGTGACAATCTCACCAGCGACTATGAACTGATGCTCCAGCGATCCCTACCAGATCGCATTCTTTGTCGGGATTGCTGGAGCGTCGCCAAGTGTGATGGTACCTTACTGATCGCTGGTGTGGTGTCACACGTGCAGATGTATTGAACGAAGACGCATCGCTGATTGCAGAAAATCCTATGTATTCATTGCATTATTTTTAAATCTTTATAAATAAACTACATATATATTCTAGAATACCCTATGCGTTAGAATCAGGCCATCATCTAGTATAAACATAATAATATAATTTACTTATGGATATTTACTTTTGTTTATATGTCTTAAAAGTTTAATCATCACAGCCACTGGGGTACAAGAATCCATACCTACCATACCACAAACCTAGTTTAAGCCATCTAAAAGAGGTATTGGACAGTTAGTTATAGAAAAAGGAAATTTTACTAAGGAGCATACAGTTGTGGCCAAAAGTATTGACACCTCTGCAATTCTGTCAGATAATACTCAGTTTCTCCTGAATAAGATTGCAATCACAAATTCTTTGGTATTATTATCTTCATTTAATTTGTCTTCAATGAAAAACACAAACGAGAATGAAGCAAAAAGCAAAACATTGATCATTTCACACAAAACTCCAAAAATGGGCCAGACAAAAGTATTAGCACCCTCAGCCTAATACTTGGTTGCACAACCTTTAGCCAAAATAACTGCGATCAACCGCTTCCGGTAACCATCAATGAGTTTCTTACAATGCTCTGCTGGAATTTTAGACCATTCTTCTTTGGCAAACTGCTCCAGGTCCCTGATATTTGAAGGGTGCCTTCTCCAAACTGCCATTTTTAGATCTCTCCACAGGTGTTCTATGGGATTCAGGTCTGGACTCATTGCTGGCCACCTTAGAAGTCTCCAGTGCTTTCTCTCAAACCATTTTCTAGTGCTTTTTGAAGTGTGTTTGAGGTCATTGTCCTGCTGGAAGACCCATGACTTCTGAGGGAGACCCAGCTTTCTCACACTGGGCCCTACATTATGCTGCAAAATTTGTTGGTAGTCTTCAGACTTCATAATGCCATGCACACGGTCAAGCAGTCCAGTGTCAGAGGCAGCAAAGCATTCCCAAAACATCAGGGAACCTCCGCCATGTTTGACTGTAGGGACCGTGTCCTTTTCTTTGAATGCCTCTTTTTTTTCTCCTGTAAACTCTATGTTGATGCCTTTGCCCAAAAAGATCTACTTTTGTCTCATCTGACCAGAGAACATTCTTCCAAAACGTTTTAGGCTTTCTCAGGTAAGTTTTGGCAAACTCCAGCCTGCCTTTTTTATGTCTCGGGTAAGAAGTGGGGTCTTCCTGGGTATCCTACCATACAGTCCCTTTTCATTCAGACGCCGACGGATAGTACGGGTTGACACTGTGGTACCCTTGGACTGCAGGGCAGTTTGAACTTGTTTGGATGTTAGTCGACGTTCTTTATCCACCATCCGCACAATTTTGCATTGAAATCTCTCATCAATTTTTCTTTTCCATCCACATCTAGGGAGGTTAGCCATAGTGCCATGGGCTTTAAACTTCTTGATGACACTGCGCACGGTAGACACAGGAACATTCAGGTCTTTGGAGATGGACTTATAGCCTTGAGATTGTTCATGCTTCCTCACAATTTGGTTACTCTAGTCCTCAGACAGTTCTTTGGTCTTTTTTCTTTTCTCCATGCTCAATGTGGTACACACAAGGACACAGGACAGAGATTGAGTCAACTTTAATCCATGTCAACTGGCTGCAAGTGTGATTTAGTTATTGCCAACACCTGTTAGGTGCCACAGGTAAGTTACAGGTGCTGTTAATTATACAAATTAGAGAAGCATCACATGATTTTTCTAACAGTGCCAATACTTTTGTCCACCCCCTTTTTTATGTTTAGTGTGCAATTATATCCAATTTGGCTTTAGGACAATTCTTTTTGTGTTTTTTCATTGAAGACAAATGAAATGAAGATAATAATACCAAAGAATTTGTGATTGCAATCATTTTCAGGGAGAAACTGAGTATTATCTGACAGAATTGCAGGGGTGTCAATACTTTTGGCCACAACTGTAGGAGCTGTTTGTGACTTCTTTGAGCTGGCAGCGATTGGTGTTGGCCAGAATAAGCATGTAGTTAGCAACTACAATAAGGCACAATTAAACTAATAACTAATAGGATGCGTCCCATAAATATCTATATATAAATAACTGGCATATATAAAGTACACAATTAACAATAAATTGCCCAACTAGATATTGTGCAATATATAACGAAATGGCTAGGCTGTGTTGGGTTGTCAAGATTTTGAATGACAGCAAAGCCACCCAATCTGGGACTGGAGTGGGCTGGGCCGTTTCCATGCAAGTAGAGCATTGCTTTACAGCCTTATTACAAGCTGGGGGTAATTACGTGGGTATTTAGCGGTCTGGCAGTGGTCAAATCACTGCAAGTTGTAGATTTAAGTTTGGTGGTGTTTGCATGCCTTGTTCCTGTGCTCAGTCTCTGAATAGTTTTTACCTGACCTCTGACCTCCCTGTTAACTACCCATTTGCCTTGATGTACTACCTTCCTGAAATTATGATCTCGGATGGTGACCTGACTATATCTTTATATTACTCCTTCTGGTTATTACAAGCAATGCTTGTATCCAATCGCGGACCTCTTGACTACTCAGTCTCATGGCTAGCCCGTGAGTAGTGACTTGTGTCACAAAAAGTAACTATTTACTGATCTGTAAATGACTGGGACTACACAATGTTCCAGTACAAACAGCTTGACAGATTAGCTCTTACATTAGTACATAAGAGAGATTTTAGCTTTCAGTTTACTACAATCCTACATGATGAAGTGAAAAACACCTGGTGGTCTTTGTCTTAAAACGTGTTTTAATGGAGTGCTCAGGAATACAGCAAACAAGATTACAAACTCTAAAATGCCATCTGGATAACTGAGTTACGTTACAAATCTTTCCTAATAGATTCACTCTCCGTAAAGGTAGAGTAAAAAGAAGAAGGTAATGAATTACCCTTATAATATAGCAGAAGAAATGGCTTTTACTTTCGTGACTGCAATGAAATGCAGAGCAGTGTTAAATAGCAGAAAAGTCAAAATTGAATGTAAAATTTCTTCAAATAAAGTAATTTAAGAGTATTTATATAACCGATAGCTCTAGGCTGTAGAAACATCACTATTTCCAAATGAAGTATGTACAGCACCAGGATACAATGCTAAGTGGTTCTCTAAAGATGGTCCATTAGAGAAGACCTGGCACTAGTAGCTTCTGGATAGATTTTGGTCTTATTATTATCCTTGATGCTTTCTTGACTATTAATCAAGGTATCAGCGCTCACAGCATAAATATTCGGAGAAGCCTAAACACAACCTGCTAGAGAGTCCTGTGAGCCATGTCCGCTTTACAAACATCATAAAAATTTGAACGAAACAAAAAAAAAGGCCCATATCCCAAGGACCATCTGGCAAATTGTAAAAAAAAATAACATTCAAGGGTGCAGTGGAAATAAAGAAAGAGCAGCAACTGTCCGTGTCACGCGCTTAGATTGCACTGACTTTGCCAGATGCTGCTGTGTGTGTTGTGTCTGCATTTCTTCAAGAGCTGCATGAGGTACGGATGTGAAGGTCTTGATTCTTATTTACCTTCTGTATTATACTCCAGAGCTGTACTCACTATTATGCTCAGCTGTTGATTGAGGGGTTCATGTGAGGCTTGGGTTTGACTCACCTGGAATCCCCTCCCCCTGGCTTTAAATAGCTTTTCCCCTCCTCTGTCAGACGTCTCTGATAGAGTTATTTACTCTTGGTCTTTGTGCTGTGCCGATGCTTTGTTGCTGTGCTGAAGTCCTTGCTTTGGGAGTATCTGTGAGTCCGGATCTGTGGGTGGAGGTAGGGGCCCTCAGCTTAGGGCTAATCAGGAGCTCAGGAAAACAGGGTGGATACTCGGACCTCCTCACCATCAGAGGTACCTCTGGGAGCAAGGCGAGCCAGGGACCCCCAGTGTAAATGTCAGATTAGCTCCCCCTGAATCCCCTCACCCATCTCACCATTCAGTTACCTGATTCCCTCACCTCCTAAGCGTGACAGTCCGCTTATGACTTGGTGACAAGTCCACTTGATAGACAACATCCATTTTAATAATCTTTATCCATTTCAAGTCCTTTAGAACAATGTTTAAAGTTCCCATTATGGGTCTGTTTCAATTTTCTGAATTGTTATATATTGTTATACTAAGTGTTCTTACTACAGTTTTGGCTTCAAAAATGATTGTGTTTTTGGTATACATTGTACAAGTAAATTAAAAAAAAAAAGCTTATCGCACTTGCAGCAGAAAATCCCAACAAGGGAACAGAGGGCAAACAATGAACATACACAGTTCAAGAAAAAAATCAGCCAGCAGAATAAGGCTTCCACAATGGCAAATATATCATCACATGACACCTTTTTACATCTCCATGCTGTTAAGAAGGTATGTAACAGTGATCCCTTGACTTGAAGGGAACCTGTCGTGCCCTTTCTTGTTATTAAACCACCACCAATATTATTTAGATCAGAGGTCCCCAACTCCAGGCCTCAAGGCCCACAACAGTGCAGGTTTTCAGGATCTCCTTAGTATTGCACAGGGGTTGGAATCATTACCTGTGCAGATGATCACATTAGCACCTGTGCAATACTAAGGAGATCCTGAAAACCTGCACTGTTGGCGGGCCTTGAGGCCTGGAGTTGGGGACCTCTGATTTAGATCATTAATAACTTTTTTTTTTAATCATTGTATTCATCCCAAAAAAGCATTTTAGATACTTACATATTCTCATTACCATGTGACCATAATGGGTGGACCTAAGTGAGCTAAATAGTTAAAGGGAACGATTTGTTTATTACTCCCCTGTGGGCTTGCCTGACAGCTGTAAACCAAACCCCTCCTCTCTCTCATCCAGTCTCTTATTTTACTTTCACTATCGTGCTCCTGGAGGATAGTGAAAGTAAAATAAAGTCTAGATGAGAGAGAGTGGGGGTTCAGCTCACAGATGAAATACAAGCCAACAGGGGAGTAATAAAACCAAAAAAATCAGTGATGTCATGTTCCCACACGTCAATCACCTGCTACATAGCACTAAATCCTGGTGGTTTGTTTCTTTTAAGGTCTATGTAGACTTAGTTCCAGCTATTATAGTCACATTGTCGTGACATCACACAGGTCCTTTCATCATTTTCTGAATTTAACCATTGCTACAAGTTCAGTTCAGTTAAGTGGTTAACTATTAACCAGCTAGATAACTGTTTGACTGTTTGCCCAGCTAGCTAATGAAAACATGTAAGTATCTACAATGTTTTTTTGGATTAATACAATGATTTTTTTAAATGGTTATTAATTAACACTACATGATCTAAATTACATTGGAGGGTGGTTTAATAAAAAAAAAAGGACATGACAGGTTCCCTTTAAAGTGGTTGTCTTGGATAGGCAAGAACTTGTTGATAGGTGGGGTCCAACCACTGGGACGGCCTGCACCAATCCGTAGAACAAGGAAGTTTTATCCTCATTAAAAAGGAGCAGCCCGGTGCCCACCTTGCCACTCCGTTTGTAATGAAAATAAAAGTTCCCTAACGAAGCTAAAAATTCCCGGTTTTGTTAACTGATGCGAGTTCCAATGGGTATACCCCCATAACCTATTTACACCTAAGCACTTAGGTGTAGCTGGCATGGGAGGTGGTCTAAAGAATGGACTAACTCAGTATCTATCTGCCATCTATCACTGTACAAAGGACAATACGTTGAAATGAAAACTATATAATGAAAAGTACCTTCCAAAAATAAACATGACAGCTTGCACGTCTTCAGTCAATTTGTGCCATGCACCAGAGACAATCAATTGAAATGCATCTGTTTGCAGGTAATGATTTCACTGTCACATCTACTGAGTACAAACTGCTACAGAAGTGATACATGAATGTAAATATTTCTCAAACACGAGATGGATGAAAAAAGAAAATGATTGCAAAATCTGACTTCAGCGATGCATAAGTAATAAAAGTCAACCCTTTCCCCAGCAGCTGCTAAGTGATTATATGAGACTGCACCAATAAGTAGGTTTAATCTCTTCTTCTTCCCCTTATTATGCATTCGGAAAACATGATTAAATCTATGTTCACGAATTAATATTGAACGCTTTAGGAATATTCCTGTATAGTCTTGTAGGCCTCTCTTACTGCTCAGCGCACAATATTCATTTGGATTATTAGTGTAAATGATCCTGTTATGTTAAGGGTCAATTGACTCAAGCAGAATGATGGACCTCTTACTACGTGATGTGTTATTTATTTCACAGAAATAAAATGAAAGTCTTCATGAACAGCTGGGTAACATAACCCCTTCGATTTCTGTTACTATATGGGATTTGACTACCATATGGTAGCTCTGGATTAGAGAAAAGTTGTTATCAATGGTTATCTTGGCGACTGTCGAATTCTTGCCACAATTACGTTCTCACCACTTCTTTCATGATTAGACAAATAGCTCAGAGTATTTAGCCTGATTATAGGGAGAACTGTATGATGGTTAAATCACAGCTACACCGTCTTCTCTAGACTAATGTACACTACCAAAGGAAAGAGAAGCTGGATCCGAAGAACAATACAAAATAGAACAAGGAAAAAATAAGAATTTGGAAACTACCGTATATACTCGCGTATAAGCCGACTTTTTCAGCCCAAAATTTGGGCTGAAAAGTCCCCCCTCGGCTTATACGCGAATACACAGTATATATACATATATATACATCATATATGTATATATACTGCAGCAGCCCCGGAGGTATACAGGCCCCCCCCATCAAGCTCCAGGGCCCCCCCCTTGCGCGGCAGCCTGTAAAGGAAAATCATACTTGCCAGTGTCCTGTCGCGCCGTCCGCAGCTGCCGACACGCGATCCCGGGCTTCATTCAGCGTCTTCCGCATTCCTTTAGTCGCGGGCAATGACGTCATTGCCCGCGACTACAGGAAGTCGGAAGCCGGAAGACGCTGAATGAAGCCCGGGATACTGGCAAGTATGATTTTCCTTTACAGGCTGTCGCGCAAGGGGGGGGGGCCCTGGAGCTTGATGGGGGGGGCCTGTATACCTCCGGGGCTGCGGCTGTATACAGCCCTGGGGCTGCGGCTGTATACAGCCCTGGGGCTGCGGCTGTATACAGCCCTGGGGCTGCTGCTGTATACAGCCCTGGGGCTGCGGCTGTATACAGCCCTGGGGCTGCTGCTGTATACAGCCCTGGGGCTGCTGCGTAACAGCATTGGCTGCTGTATACTACCTAGGGCTGCTGTATACTACATCTGGGCTGCTGTATACACACTGGGCTGCTGTATAACCCTAGGGCTGCTTAAAACCTCTGGGGCTGCATATAGCTCTTATCTGGGGCTGCATATGGGGGCTGCATATACCCTGGGGCTGCATATGGGGCTGTCATTGGGCTGCATATACCCCTGGGGCTGCATATATGGGGCTGCATATACCCCTGGGGCTGCATATACATATGGGGCTGCATATACCTCTGGGGCTGCATATACATATGGGGCTGCATATACCTCTGGGGCTGCATATGGGGCTGCATATACCTCTGGGGCTGCATATGGGGCTGCATATACCTCTGGGGCTGCATATGGGGCTGCATATACCTCTGGGCTGCATATGGGGCTGCATATACCTATGGGGCTGCATATACTGGGCTGCATATGGGCTGCATATACCTCTGGGGCTGCATATGGGGCTGCATATACCTCTGGGGCTGCATATGGGGCTGCATATACCTCTGGGGCTGCATATGGGGCTGCATATACCTATGGGGCTGCATATACCTCTGGGGCTGCATATACCTCTGGGGCTGCTGTATACTACCACTGGGGCTGCTGCTGTATACTACCACTGGGGAGGCTGCTGTATACCTCACTGCTGGGGGTTGTATACCTGTGCTGGAGTCCACCCTCGGCTTATACGCGAGGATAATGTATTACGCAGGACACAGTCATGCCGCGATCCTGCCGTAAATGTCCTGGCTTCCGACAGATTAGGCAAACAAAACTTCAAAAGTTCAACTTTGCCTGATCTGCCGCAAGTGCTACAAACTGCAGATGTGAAAGTAGCCTTTATCTGACATCTCTTTTAAACTCTTCTTAGTGTGAATTCAGAACTACAGGGTGGGCCATTTATATGGATGCACCTAAATAAAATGGGAATGGTTGGTGATATCAACTTCCTGTTTGTGGCACATTAGTATATGGGAGGGGGAAAACTTTTCCTGATGGGTGGTGACCATGGCGGCCATTTTGAAGTCAGCCATTTTGGATCCAACTTTATTTTTTTCAATGGGAAGAGGGTCATGTGACACATCAAACATATTGTGAATTTCATTAAAAAAAATGGTGTGCTTGGATTTAACCTACCGTAACTATATTCTTTCATGAGTTATTTACAATTTTAAGACCACTTATAAAATGTGCTCAAAGTGCTGCCCATTGTGTTGAATTGTCAATACAACCCTCTTCTCCCTCTCTTGACACATTGATAGCAACACCGCAGAAGAAATGCTAGCACAGGCTTCCAGTATCCGTTGCTTCAGATGCTGCACATCTCATATCTTCACAGCATAGACAATTGCCTTCAGATGAGTGATGAGGCAAACCTTTTTGTGAATGGTGAAGTTAAAAAACAAAACCACCGCTATTGGTCTAACACTAACACACAGTGGATAGATCCCTCCAAGACTGTTGGAACACAAAAATTGATGGTATGGTGTGGTATATGGGGTACAAAGATAGTGGGGCCATTGTTCATGAATGGAAACCTCAATGTCACTGGATATCTGAAATTGCTACATGATTCAGATATCCAGTGGCATTGAGGTTTCCATTGATGAAGAATGGCCCCACTATCTTTGTACCCCATATTGCACACCATATCATCAATGTTTGTGTTCCAACAGTCTTGGAGGGATCTCTCCACTGTGGGTTAGTGTCAGACAATAGCGGTGGTTTTCTTTGCTAACTTCACCATTCACAAAAAAGTTTGTCTCATCACTCATCTGAAGACAATTGTCTATGCTGTGAAGATACAAGATGTGCAGCATCTGAAACAACGGATAATGGAAGCCTGTGCTAGCATTTCTTCTGCGGTGTTGCTATCAGTGTGTCAAGAGTGGGAGAAGAGGGTTGCAACGACAATCCAACACAATAGGCAGCACTTTGAACACATCTTATAAGTGGTCATAAACTTGTAAATAACTCATGAAAGAATAAAGCTATGTTAAAACCAAGCACTCCATTGTTTTTCTTATAAAATTCTCAATACGTTTGATGTGTCACCTGACCCTCTTCCCATTGAAACAAATAAAGTTGGATCCAAAATGGCTGACTTCAAAATGGCCACCACCCATCTGGAAAAGGTTTCCCTCTCCCGTATATTAATGTACCAGAAACAGGAAGTTGATATCACCAACCATTCCCATTTTATTTAGGCGCATCCATATAAATGGCCCTCCCTGTACAATACCCAGTACTGCTACAGTACATAATTAAGTTAATCCCACCACTGCGTTTGAACATTTGCTACATAGAGACAGCAGAGCAGAAATCCCCCATGTCTGAGACAAGTACTATGTCTGACAGACATCATAGATGCACGTTTTCACCTAATAGCTTAGAGACAACTGCAAATTAGAGAAAGAGCCTTCTGAGAAGAAAACTAGTAAAATGCGAGATCACATATCATCTTATTATAAAAAGTAGCCTCACATGACAGCTAAACCTTAACATTCTTAGGCCGAGGTTCCACTTGCAAGAGCAATGCTAGAGACTTGCATGGACAGGAGTATGGAGCTGCATAGAAATACCATGCCAGGTGATGTATGCGAGACATGTGCGACTTTCTCACATCACTCTCGCAACTGGAACACCGACCTAAAAAACAGAACAGCCATTGAGTAATCCTCTGGACACCAAGAATTAAATCCTCAACATGGCTAAACCCCCAGGGAAAACTGAAATGATAGAAATGAATAAAATGGATGTTTATATCCATGTTTTAAATTGTTTAATCTTGATTTATTGCATACTCCGTGGCTAAGAAATAATTTTCAGTTCAGTGTTTGCAGAATGTAGCATTGCTCAGTAAAACGTAGATTCGTAAAAAAAATATTCTGTCATAATTACTGTAATTTAGCTCATTCAGAATGCATTCATTTAAAATGCAGCAGGAAAATAAGTCAACTCCAGTGCAGGGGACTCTTCTAAATTGGAAAGGAAATGGAAACATAATCGGGGTAACATGTCGCTGAACGTTCTTGCTTATAAAAGTGACAGATTCTTCTGTATAATGAAGGTGAATGTGTGGATGCTGCTAGGTTGGCTTTCTAATTAGCTTCCAAACTACACTGTTTAGTGTACGTGCATTTACATCAGCACTGGTAGTTTAGCTCCTCGTAATAATGAAATAATGTGAAGTTGAGCGTTTTACAACATTTAAGACCACAGCGTGATGCTAGTCACTGCTCATAGGCAGATCCTGAACCATCTGGATCAGATCAGTCACCTGACTGCACAGTATGCAAACAGGATCCATACTGATGATACGGAACAAAATGTTGAGCCAGCTGTAATGTGACACAAGTCACTGCTAATGCACTAGTCTAGAGGCTGGGTGGTGAAGAGGTCCAGTAGCAAGAAATATCAAATTATAAAGATCAAGCTTAGAAAACCATTTAGCCCCCGTAAGCTGATTGTATAGGTTGGGGATAAGTGGAAATGGGTAAATATCCTTAACTGTAATGGTACCTTTACACGCAGCCACAGGAAGGTAGAAACCGCCAGGCATCGGACACAATTGTGCCTGTTGCCATGAAAACACCTTGAAGTGGCTGCGTGTAATTCAGGAATTTCCTTCATGTGTCTTGCAGATACCTGAATTACACGCAGCCACTTAAAGTTGTTTTCATGCAACAGGCACAATTGTGTCCGATGCCTGGCGGTTTCTACCTTCCTGTGGCTGCGTGTAAAGGTACCATTATGTTACCTTAAAAAAAATTGAGCCGCAGCATGGGTTGATATACATGAAAGGTATAAGGGTGCGTGCACACGATCAATATATGCAGCGTTTTGGATGCAGTGTCTTCCTGCTACGTCCAAAACGCTGCGTAGTACAGTACTAGCATAGTGGATGGGATTTCAAGAAATCCCATCCTCACTATGCGTAACCTGCTCGCAGCATGTTTGGAGCTGCGGTGCGGGTTGCCGGGAGTCCCCTCCTCTGCAGCATGTTTATTCCATGCTGCGGAGTCGAAAGCGGCTCCCATCGGTTGACTGCAGGGAGAAGCCGCCCTGCTCCCGCCACACACGGTGAGTACAGGACAGCTGCAGGTACCCGCGGCTTCCCTCAGGTCTGAAGGAGCTGCGTCCAACATGCAGCTCCCCCGGACCGTGTGCACGCACCCTTAGGCTGCGTTCACACATAGTGTATTTTGTTGCGCTTTTTTGCCGCGTTTTTCAGCCGCGCAAAAAAGCGCAACAAAATACGCAGGGGCTTTCACACACTGCGCTTATTTTGCCCCAGAAAGCGCAGTGATGTCACAGAGGGGAGGAATAATCCTGCTTCCTCCTCCCCTCTGTGACAGCCCCATTAGATTCCGCAGTGTATTAATATACACTGCGAAATCTAAATTAAACAAAGGCAAGTGTATGAAAAATAAAAAATGATGAATACTTTACCTGTCCGACGCCTTTTCCCAGTGTCCGGTGCCAAGCGAGGTGTCTTCTGCCAGGACCTTCGGTGACGTCAGAGGGGCGTTCCCGACGCTGATTGGGCTGCTCGCGGTCATGTAATGCATATCACATGACTGCAAGCAGCCAATCAGTGCGGGAACGCCCCTCTGACGTCACCGAAGGTCCTGGCAGAAGACAGATCTCCTGGCACCGGACACTGGGAAAAGGCGTCGGACAGGTAAAGTATTCATTATTTTTTATTTTTCATACACTTGCCTTTGTTTAATTTAGATTTCGCAATGTATATTAATACACTGCAAAATCTAATGGGCGGTCACAGAGGGGAGGAGGAAGCAGGATTCTTCCTCCCCTCTGTGACATCACAGGGAGAAAATGCAGGAGCAGCTGCATAAAGAATTGACAATTCTTTACGCAGCTGCGTTTTCTACCATAAACGCCCTGCGTATTTTTGCGCAATGTCTGCACTGCAAAGTGAATTTCACATTCACTTTGCTGGCAGACAAAAGGCACATTGCGTATTTTGAAAAAGCGCACATAAAAAAGCGCGGCAAAATACGCAATGTGTGAACGCAGCCTTAGAGCATGTTCACAGTGGCCACTAAACTGATATAAACATATGCATATATACACACGGTACTTAGTAAACACATTTTTGATTAAAAAAAAGCATAAATATGTTTACTAAGTACACTATATTATTTATGAGCACTTGCTTTTTACTTACCTATTTATAGCAGGGTATATTTTCATGTTTTTTCTTAGGTTTTAACCATAATCTTGTTTTTATTCACAGAAATCAAGATACGGCGGCCGTCAGACGCTTCCATATCTTAAACGATATCGTTTAAGCGATCTGCTTTTTGATCGCTTAAGAGATATCGTTTGTGCATCGCTACGTGCGATCAAGCGATTTTACAATGTAAAATCGCTTGATCGTGACATCGCAGATATGAGAGCAGGACCTCATATCTAGCGATGAACGATGTAACAATCTGCTTAATCGTGGTGTATGACACCACGATGAACGATCTCCCAGCGGCAGAGCCTATGCTGGGAGATGGTAACTATGGTACACGTCGGGTTACTAAGCGCCGCGCGGCGCCTAGTAACCCGATGAGTACCATAGTTACCAGCGATCTCGCTGGCCAACATCGCTGGTGAGTCTGTCTGTGTGACATCTCACCAGCGATGTGAACGATATTGTAAGCGATCGCGCATGCACGTGATCGCTTACAATATCGTTCAAGATATGGAAGCGTCTGACGGCCGCCTTAGGATGGAGACAAACGTCCTTCTTTTGAGCAAAAAAAAAACCCAAAGCTGTATCTTATATTCTAGATGTGGCCTTATAAGAGATTTATAGAGCGGTAACAATACATTGGGATTGTGGGATTTTATCTCTTTTTTATACACCCTAAAATCTTGTTTGCTTTTGTAGCTGCTGCTTGACATTAAGTATGACTGCTCAGTTTACTTACTTGCAACTAGAATACCCAGCTATTTTCTAATTCTGTTGTCCTGAGTTTATTTCCATTTAATATCTATGCATCAATATTATTTCATCCTAGGTGCATTACTTTACATTAATCCATTTTTAATTTCATTGGCCATGTGTTTGTCCATTCAGCCATCTCATACAGATCGTTTTGTATTATTGTACTGTCAGGGTCAGTTTTTAATATGCTACTTAGTTTGGTGTTGTCAGCAAAGACTGACAATTTACCCACAATCCTATCTACAAGGTCACTAATACAATGATTAAAAATGATCGGTTCTAGTACAGATCCCTGATTACCTCACTTCTGACTATAGCCCATGTAGTCTAATGTAAGAATAAAGTCCATATTGGTGGGAAGGAAAAAATGATGTGCCAGCTGTAATGTGATGCAAGTCACTACTCATGCGCTGGCCGTGAGGCTGGACATTCAAAAGGTCCGGGGTCAGATATGAGGAGAGCTAGAAATAAGCAAAGGGCTGAGACAAAGGGGTAGTAAGGTCGCGGTCTGAGGTAAGATAGTAAGACAGTGGATCGAGACAAAGGGCCTAGGTAAATGGATCATCAGAGGTAAGCTCAAGTAAACAATAGATCAGACTGAGCACAGGAAGAAAAGGCACATAGACACCATCAACCTAAAGCTACAGTCATGGCCAAAAGTTTTGAGAATGACACCAAAATTATATTTTCACATGATCTGCTGCCCTCTGGTTTTTATTTTTGTTTGTCTGATGTGTATATATCACATACAGAAATATAATTGCAATCATATTATGAGTACCAAAAGGTTATATTGACAGTTAGAATGAGTTAATGCAGCAAGTCAATATTTGCAGTGTTGACCCTTCTTCTTCAGGACCTCTGCAATTCTCCCTGGCTGCTCTCAATCAACTTCTGGACCAAATCCTGACTGATAGCAGTCCATTCTTGCAAAATCAATGCTTGCATTTTGCCAGAATTTGTTGGTTTTTGTTTGTCCACCCATTTCTTGATGAGTGACCACAAGTTCTTAATGGGATTAAGCAGTGGCGTAACTTCAGGCCTCGGGGCCCCGATGCAAAAGCTCCAACGGGGCCCCTAATTATTGCAAATCTTTAGTAGTATTAGTCTTTTTCTATGGGCCAAAGAGAAGTTTGGGGCCCCCCTAGGCTGCAGGGCCCGGGTGCGATCGCAACCCCTGCACCTGTTGTAGTTACGCCCCTGGGATTAAGATCTGGGGAGTTTCCAGGCCATGGACCCAAAATCTCTATGTTTTGATCCCTGAGCCATTTAATTATCACCTTTGCTTTATGACAAGGTGCTCCATCATGCTGGAAAAGGCATTGTTGGGCGCTAAACTGCTCTTGGACAGTTGGGAGAAGTTGCTCTTGGAGGACATTCTGGTACCATTCTTTATTCATGGCTGTGTTTTAGGCAAGACTGTGAGTGAGCCGATTCCCTTGGCTGAGAAGCAACCCCACACATGAATGGTTTCAGGATGCTTAACAGTTGGCATGAGACAAGACTGGTGGTAGTGCTCACCTCATCTTCTCCGAATAAGCTGTTTTCCAGATGTCCCAAACAATCGAAAAGGGGATTCATCAGAGAAAATGACTTTACCCCAGTCTTCAGCAGTCCACTCCCTGGACCTTTTGCAGAATATCAGTCGGTCCCTGATGTTTTTTCTGGAGAGAAGTGGCTTCTTTGCTGCCCTCCTTGAAACCAGGCCTTGCTGAAAGAGTCTCCGCCTCACAGTGCGTGCAGAAGCACTCACACAAGCCTGCTGCCATTTCTGAGCAAGCTCGGCACTGCTGGTAGTCCGATCCCGCAGCTGAAACAGTTTTAAGATATGGTCCTGGCACTTGCTGGTCTTTCTTGGGTGCCCTGGAGCCTTTTTGACAACAATGGAAGCTCTCTCCTTGAAGTTCTTGATGATGCGATAGATTGTTGACTGAGGTGCAATCTTTCTAGCTGCGATACTCTTCCCTGTTAGGCCATTTTTGTGCAGTGCAATGATGGCTGCACGTGTTTCTTTAGAGATAACCATGGTTAACTGAAGAGAAACAATGATACCAAGCACCAGCCTCCTTTTCAAGTGTCCAGTGGTGTCATTCTTACTTAATCATGACTGATTGTTCACCAGCCCTGTCCTCATCAACACCCACACCTGTGTTAATGGAACAATCACTAAAACGATGTTAGCTGCTCCTTTTAAGGCAGGACTGCAATGATGTTGAAATGTGTTTTAGGGGTTAAAGTTCATTTTCTAGGCAAATATTGACTTTGCAAGAAATTGATGTAAAGCTGATCACTCTTTATGACATTCTGGAGTATATGCAAATTGCCATTAGAAAAACTGAAGCAGTAGACTTTGTTAAAATTAACATTTGTATCCTTCTCAAAACGTTTGGCCATGACTGTATAACTGGCACTAATTGAAGGCAGAGACACAGGCTAGTTTCACATCGCGGTATAGTTAAATCCGATGCTGTCCGATGAAAATAGGCATCCAATTCCGACATTTTGCAGGATCAGTTTGGTCTGTCACCTCGCTCCCCCTCCTCTCTGCCTCCTGTCATCTCGCTGTACCCCTGTTGACCACCTGCTGTCCCCCTGCTTTCCCCTGCTGTCCCCCTGTTTTCCCCCTGCTGTCCCCCTGTTCTCCCCTCTACTCTCTTCTCCTGTCATTCCAACATAAAAAATCTTTATTCTCACCTGCCAGCGTTCCCCCGGCGGCTCGATAGACAGGTCCTGCAATGATGTCAGAAGCGTCATCGGGTCACATGAGCGTTTACCGCGGTAACCGCTCATGTGATCCGATCAGCTGATCGGGTTGTGACATCATCACAGGTCCTGTTACCGAGCAGGAAGCTGATGTAGATGCCGGGGGAGCGCTGGCAGGTGAGAATAAAGATTTTTTATTTTAAAAACTTGATTTTAGTTACATTTAACTTCCGCAATGTATGTATATACATTGCGGAAGTTAAATTAGGCGGCACATTGGATAACATGGGGGTTGATTCAGATCCGATGCTGTCTGATTTTCATCGGACAGCATCGGATTTAACTATAACGCAATGTGAAACCGGCCTAAATAGCAAGGTAATCACTCCAAACAGGGGACACATTGAGGAAACCTTGTATGCCCCAACCCTGATTGGATGGCTGACCTATCACCATATTGACAGCTCAGCATACCCTTGCCTCCGACTGGGCTGTCACTCACTGCATCCAGACACACTGGTAGGAGGAATCTGATACACGGCAGATGAAACCTAGAAGACCTTAAAAATGTTCAATTGGCAGTTTTCCAGTCAAAACAGAGTAGTTTTCTACTCTTTTTAATTTGTAAAATTAAATAAAAACATCATATACTCTCCTACAGATTCCCTTTTGCCTGGATCCCTGGCTGCATCTTCTAGTATTGCAGACATAGTTTTTTTGTATCAATAATTATAAATATGTCTATTGGTGCAATAGGGATTTTGTGGCCCACCCCTATCCCTACACTTAGAATGACAACTATGGTTAATGTTTATATAAACCAAACACTTTTTTATTCAATCACAGACATTGCAGGATTTGCATAGATTATTTCCATCATTTTGAGACAGTCCTGGCAAATTTTGCATTGTTAGCAACTATGGAGGCTTTGCGGCTCTCATCCAACAGAGGATAGCTTGAGTGATAAGTATTGGGCAGTGTGTATTTCAAAAGCCAATTATTTTGATTTTCGGGGAAGTAATACACTGGCCTAACCCAGATTTCTTCTCTCTTCTCATTGTAAATTCATAAATGCACAGCCGAGCCCATCAATCATGTGTTTAGGGAGTCAGGAGACTATCTGCCAAAGAAATGTCAGCAGTTCTCATGTAAGTCTAGCTTTACTCTTACTCTAGAAGTAGTCAGAGCTTTCATATCACGCTGGACTAAGGGGGAGTCCAGCTACCAATCGTGACAGTGGCGAACGAATCCACGATGTCTGTTGCACTACCCACAAAACAACAAACAGGGATACACCAGGGGAAACAAATACAGTGGAGGGCCCTGCTCATAGGGAATGGGGAAGAGGTGACACCACGCACTCACCTGTGGCTGTGCCCGAATCTCCCTACTGCCCCTACATGGTTTTTTTAACCCGTCGCTCAGCAGGATACCTTGTCCTTCGCTGGCCCTGATGTTAGCCCTTAATAGGGAACGATCGGCTGAAGCACTAGTCCCAACCACTGCAATAATAACAACAGAGAAGGGGAGACAGACAGAGAAACAACACAGGCAACATCACATCTGCTGCCTCGCTCCAAGGTAGCAGACAAATTAGCAGTAGTCAGCTCTCCAGGGAACCTCCTTCACCTCAGGAAGTTTGGCCAGAAATGTTCAATCACCAGCAAAGGCTGCTGGAACCATGTGACCATTGTGATAGATCCACTCACACGGCTGCCATTCCAGGTAGCCACAGGAAGCCTTAGCCAGGTAAACGTCGGGTTTATTACCGTCATAAGCCAAACGAAAAAAACAAAACATTAACTGCTTGTCCAGAAAAAGGAAACAAATGGAGTCTGATTCCAATCGGCTAGGATCAGCTCAGCTGCTTAAGGGCCCCTTTACACGCCACCACTGCAAGGTAGCAACTGCCGAGCATTGGGGATAATTGTACCTGTTGCCATTAAATTGCTACGAAATGGCGGCATGTAAATAGGGTAATTCCTCCCGTTGTCCTGCAGTTAACTCAGATACCTGTTGCTGAGCCGTTCTCAAAAACAGAAGGCAACACAAAGGCACAATTACCATGGGAGTGGCGTCTAAACGGGGCACAGGCATGGATGTTGCATCGCCTAGTGAACTCCCAGGGGCGTGCCACAGCGTCATGGATACCACGCCCCATCAGAGATCATTGGTGGGGGCTACTGTGTTACGATTGGTTGTCCCTTCACAGGGCGCCATATTTAAAGAGCTTTCCATTCACAGTCCACAATTGCAATGGCGTTATGTATTAGCCAGCCTTCCTGCGCAGGCTGGCCAATCATGATGCTATTGCGTTGTCCAATCAGCGTTTTAGCGTCACGGAATACATAACTCTGTCACGCCTATGTACTTGCGGCGCGAAAGATGTACACCCATATTCCTTTGTGGTAGTGGCGTGTGATGCAGCGAAGGTAATCCACAGGAAGTTATCCGCAGGTATTGTCGGAACTTCCGGGGAACAAACATACCTTCAGTTGACAACGCAATGGCGGCGTGTACATGTGGCATCAGCGATCGGTATCCACCGTCAAAAACGTGCGCATGCACGTGCAGTGGATACCTGTTGCTAGGCACAGTGGCGGTGTGTAACGGTACCTTAACGCTGCACACTGTGCTCTGCACACTCCAAACTCACACCACAGACAAAAAAAAACACAGAGGGGAACATTTAACTTCTCTGACCACACTTTGAGGAAGAGGGATGTGGTGACTCACCCTCAGCTCACATCACGGAGCTCAATAACCTGGCTTACATATATCTCCCATCACTTATGGTACCAGTAAACACATTACACCATATAAAGGAGATCAGAGTGATCACAGAGAATCCACATCTGGTTAAGAAACTAAGGAGTCTGCTAGCTGCAGAACTGACATTAACTCTTGAACTGTCAAAGGTAAGAAACACATTTAAAATGAAGTCTCAATAAAGTAATAAGGCAGAGGTCCCAAACCAGTCACAAGTCTCCCAAGTAAGAGGCACCATAGTGACATTTCAACTGTTCACATGACATACATTTCTCCTACTCCTGAATCACAGAATATTGATGCAGATATTATTTTTGGATTTCAATAGTCTCTAATAATTCCCTGCTTATTGATTAGTCCTAATTTATTTTGATGAATCAATACTTACCGTATATACTCGCGTATAAGCCAAGTTTTTCAGCCCAAAAATTGGGCTGAAAAGTCCCCCCCTTGGCTTATACACGAGTCACTGTATACTGTATACACTGTATACAGTATACAGGCCCCCTCCATCAGTATACAGCCCCCCCCCTTGCTGCCGCAATCCTGTAAAGCAAGGGATCATTATACTTATCTGTGCCGCTGTCCCGCCGCCGCAATCGCGCTCCTCCGGCTTCATCCGGCTTCTTCCGGCCTCCTCCGGTGGGCGCAGGCAATGACGTCATTGTCTGTGCGCCAGAGGAGGAAGCTGGAAGAAGCCGTATGAAGCCGGAGGAGCGCGATGATGGTCGCGGGACAGCGGCAGGGATAAGTATAATGATCTTTTGCTTTACAGGATTGCGGCAGCAAGGGGGGGCCTGTATACTGATGGGGGGGACTGTATATACCTCTGGGGCTGCTGTATACTACCACTGGGGCTGCTGTATATACCTCTGGGGCTGCTGTATATACCTCTGGGGCTGCTGTATACTACCACTGGGGCTGCTGTATACTACCACTGGGGCTGCTGTATACTACCTCTGGGGCTGCTGTATACTACCACTGGGGCTGCTGTATATACCTCTGGGGCTGCTGTATACTACCACTGGGGCTGCTGTATATACCTCTGGGGCTGCTGTATATACCTCTGGGGCTGCTGTATACTACCACTGGGGCTGCTGTGTACTACCACTGGGGCTGCTGCTGTATATACCACTGGAGCTGCTGCTGTATATACCACTGTGGCTGCTGCTGTATACTACCACTGGGGCTGCTGCTATATATACCACTGGGGAGGCTGCTGTATACCACACTGCTGGGGGCTGTATATCTGTGCTGGGGTCCACCCTCGGCTTATACATGAGTCAATAGGTTTTCCCAGGTTTTGGGGGCAAAAGTAGGGGGGTCGGCTTATACACGAGTATATACGGGTAATCTTACAGATACTTATTGGTTTGTAGACAGGTCATTAAAATGCATTGAAAACAGCAAGACTTTAAGATTTAAAATCAAGTTCAGTAGATGTGCATTTAGTTTAAAATAAATACAGATAATGCTCTATCAAATAATTCATTAAACAGATGGCAAATATACAAGAAGATGGCATTTGTGGTGAGAAATAGATGTGTTCTTTTTCTTCTCACCTTTCTTTCTGAGCTATGCTTCATAAACAAGTTCTGTACAAAACACCTATTACTTCCCAATGTGTAAATCAAGACAAATAAAATTGGTCATTGGTTTTCATCTCATTCAGCAGATAATGTGGTTAATAAATAAGCAAAAAAAATGAGATTAAAAATATGATCCAGTAATGGAAGACAAAGTTATATATATGTAAAATATTTAATCTATATTTTGTATCAAGAGAATATAAACGCATGGGTTATACAGTGAGAAGAGGCGCTAAACGGGATGAAGATGTAGTATGATGATGTATCAGTCATCATATAACTTTGGATATGTATGTAAAGTATAGATCAGTAGTTACCATTTATATGTATCAGTATATCATAAGGTGATTTAGAAAGTTAAACATAAATATGTATATGATTGTGTTCGTTTTGTAGGGTCTAAAACCATTGTCATATTAATCAAAAGGTTAAATAAACATATGAGTCAAAGAAAGTTTACAATTACAAGATGCACTCAAGTTTTGGAGGAGGAAAATGGGGGAAAAAAATTTTAAGCAAAAAAATCTGCTCATGACGCACTGTTATGAGAGGGGGAGGAATCTGCTGCTGACACATTATGGGGGTAATGTCCCCATCCTGGGCCCCTTCGAGGTATATATGTCCCTCATCCCAATGTACAGTATATGTCCTCCATCTTGATATATATGAACCCCATCCTTATATATAGCCCATATCCTGGTATGTACCCCATAGCCTGGCATATGATCCCACATCCTGGCATGCACTTCATATCCAGTAATATGATCCCCTCATCCTACTATATGATCCCCTATCCTGGAATATGATTCTATCATCCTGGTATATGATACCCCATCCTGGCATGCCCTTCATATCCTGTAATACGATCCCCTCATCCTACTATATGATCCCCTATCCTGGAATATCATTCTATCATCCTGGCATATGATTCCCCATTCTGGTATGATTTATAGGGATGAGCGAGTATAATCGCAAGTATTCGGTACTCGGCGAGTAATGCGGTACTCGCAACATTGCGACTATTTCACTACTCGCCTCGCAATATTCGGATCTCCCACCTAGCATTAGCCAATCACAGTAATGCCACAGCCTTCTTGGTTGTAGCATTACAATGATTGGCTGGCCGCCCAGTGTCATAAATGAGTTATAGCCTATGACTCATAGGCTCTCTATAAGCCCTGAAGCCGCCATTTTCTGCACATTGCATGCAGAACACAACTAGTGTAGGGAGAGTGTGAGCAGCTGATAGGGAGAGGTGTGCTTGTGCAAATCATAGAGAAATCCTCTGCAAAACCCAAAAGCTCTTGTGAGAGCTACCAGTATTGTAGTACTAGGTGACTGTAGTGCAGGGAGACAGGCAGGAGCGTTACAGTACTACATAGTACAGTCAGCAATATTTCAGCTCTACTCAGAGCTGAAAGTATAAGGTCAGGGAGTAGTGACAGTTTTCCCAACTATTTTTGGGGTCACATTTACCCTTGCAGGCCAATTTGTTTGCCGTTGCTGCGTTCTCACCGAATTGCACGCAAGGTACTGCTAAACTGACACGCAGCCAGCAACGCTGTCTTGTGTGCTGACTGGCGAGCGTAATATATCGCCTTAAACCTCAGGGCAATCTTTTTGTGCCATTGCGGCGCTGTGTTCACACCGAATAGCACGCATAGTACTGCACAACCGACACACAGCCAGCATCGCTGTCTTGTGTGGTGCCTGGTGCGTGTAATATTATCGCCTTAAACCTCAGGGCAATTTTTTTGGTGCCGTTGTGGTGCTGTGTGTAAAACACAAAGCAGTACTAGGCTGTAGTGCTACCTTCCACAAAGCACTAACTGCTCCTGTTCCACAATATCTGCATCTGAACATCTGCAGCTATGTCAGAAAAAAAACAAATTCCTAAAAAGGCTGTTGTGAAGGGATAGGGACACGGACGTGGACGTGGGTGTGGGGTTGTCAGTGGTGCCCGACAAGGCACAGAGTCTGGGAGACAGAAGAAGGTTGATGCATCTATGTTCCTGGTGAAATTTCCCTGTCTGGAAAGTAAACGGGTCTGGAAGCCAGAAGAGCAAGAGCAGATATTGTCCTGGATAGCTGATAAGGCCTCCACAAAATTTTCTAGCAGCACCCAATTGTCCACGACGACACAGTCTCCTAGCATAGCTTTTGCAGTGCACAATGTGCAGGCATAGCCGTAGAGTTTCCAAAAAGTGGGGCAAGTGGCTATATTATGGTTGATGAAGGAAGGAGGGTCTCATCACAAGTGCATCCGATGGGAAATGTTAATTAACAGAACATTGTTTTTAGCTTTTTGACCATGAGGTACATGTGGCAGAAGCAGGAGTTGAAAACGTGTAAGAAGAAGAAAAGAGGTTTGTGTGGGAATGGATGGACCTGATCACCAGTTGCCTAAAATAACATTTTGGGTGACTTTAGATTGGGATGCTGTTGTCAGAAGGGCTTAAATACTCTTGCGAAATCCAGTCCTTGTTAAATTTTATCAGAGTCAGCCTGTATGTATTCTCTGTAGTCCGCTGTGTGCATGTATCTGTGATGATTGCCCCAGCAGCACTGAAAACACGCTCTGACATCACACTAGCAGCAGGGCAGGCCAGCACCTCCAAGGCATATAAGGAGAGGTGTGGCCAACTATGCAGCTTGGATACCCAGTAATTAAATGGAACAGAAGCATCAGGAAGGACGCAGGTATGGTCACTTAAATCGTTGACCATCTTGTGGAAGTTCTCCCTCCTTGACATTTTTACCGGTCCAGCTAGCCCTTGCTGATGAGCCGGTTTATTGAAGATGGCCTAGTTTGTGGACATTTTACCACCACCTCTTTTGGACCTGCTGGGCGTGTCTCTCCCCATTAATGCATGCTGTTGCACAGAGCTGGTATCTCTGCTAGCAGCGGTGTCTGAGGGAGATGTGGCCATCAAATGATAGACAATGGCCCTCTTGAAGGATTCAATTGTGAAACTGCTTGGAGACTGCAACAGTAGTGAAGGAAATTTGTCCTTGTACCATGGGTCTAGAAAGGTGGCCAACCAGTATAGGTTACTATTGAAAATGTGGATCACGGGACGGTCTTGGCACAGACAGTTAGATATGAAGTGTGCCATGTGTGCCAAGGTACAAAGAGGCAAATTTTCTGTGACCCCAGAAGGAGGAACAATACCCATGCTCTCTTCACACTGAGTCTCCTCCTCCACCTCCTTCCCTCCAGCCCACCCATGCTGGACAGACATAAAGCTGGGGTTGGAAGTCTCCTCTGTAGTATGAAAGGTTCCCTCGGTACCACTGAAAAAGAAGTCCTCTCCCTCCTCATCTTCCTCATCATTTTCATCCCCCAATCTTGCCTGATGAGATTAACTGGGCTGGGTAGGATCACCCATTGTGAAATTTTGCTCCATACTCAGCTGCTGGGCACTCAAAGATTCCATTTTTAGATAATGCAGCGATTCTTTCAGCAGGCATGGCATAATAGGGATGGTTACGTTAATAATAGCCTGATCACCGCTCACAAGCTTGGTCCACTACTCAAAGTTATCAAGCACCTCACAAATGTCTCCCATTCTGTATCTGTAAGACTTGATTGTCCTTATATACTGTATGTAAAGCGCCATGGAATTTAATGGCGCTATATAAATAAATAATAATAAATGTCAGTGATCCACATCCACTCGACAGTTATGTGTCTTGGCTGACTCTCAGTCTGACGGGCATGTTTAAGATGGTATTCAGCAAGTGCCTTCTGCTGCTCACTTATCCTTGCCAACATATGATATTTTGAGTTCCACCGTCTTGGAAGGTTGCAAATGAGTCAGTGGTTTGGCAAATTAAGTTGGTTTTGAAGCGCTGCAATACCAGCAACAGCGGTTGAGGAATGGTGGAAATGGGCGCAAATATGGCGCACCTTCTCAAGTAGGTACGGCAAGTCAGATTATGTTTTTATAAATTTCTGCACCACTAGGTTCAACACATGAGCCATGCATGGCACGTGTACCAGCTTCCCGAGCTTTAAAGCCGCCACTGCGTTACACCCATTATTAAAGACAACCAGACTGGGTAGGAGTTGCAGTGGGGAGAGCCACTGATCGGTCTATTGTTTTATTCCTTGCCACAGCTCTGCTGCAGTGTGTGGTGTTTCACCTAAGCAGATGATCTTCAGCAGAGCATGTTGCCGCTTTGCCGATGCGCTGCTACACAGCTCCCAACTTGGGAGTGATGTGGAGGGTAGTTCAGCATAGGATGACAAGGTGGAGGAGGAGGAGGAAGAGGGGAGACAGGACATACATGATGAGGTGGAAACCCTGATTGAGGTTGGGCCCACCATTCGTGGTGTGGGTAGGATATGTGATGGTCCAGTTTGAAACTTTGTCCCATCCTTCACCAGATTGAGCCAGTGTGCCGTGACAGATGTGTCGTCCATGTCCACAAGTACTTGTCCATGTGTCTGTTGTAAGGTGGACCTTCCCGGTTATGGCATTGGTGAGAGCACACTTTAAATTGTTTAAGACGTGCTGGTGTAACGCGGGGACGGCACACTGGGAAGAATAACGCTGACTGGAAACCAAGTATCGTGGGGCAGCCACAGTCAACTAAACCCCAAAAGACTGTGTCCCCAAAAGCCTACATGGCAACATCTCCACGGCTAGCAACTTGGCAATGTGCGAGTTCAGTATTTGTGCTTGTGGGTGCGTGGCTTGGTATTTACGCCTCCTTTCATAGATCTGGGGCACGGACAACTGGATGCTTGGCTAGGACAAAAAAGTGGATGAGCTTCTTATGCCCTGCGTCTGTGCAACCTTAGCTTGTGAGCAAGAGGTATGATCACCTGCTTCCTGCCCAGCAGATTGGAAAGGACAGATCACAGGCGATATGGCAGTGGTTTGACCAGCAGACACCAATTTGGTACCCTGGTGCTCCGCCCACCGACTAGGGTGCTTGGCTGCCATGTGTTTCTGCATACTGGTGGTGCTTTGGCTGACTTTGCTCTGGCCTCTGCTCAGCTTCGTATAGCAGATGCTACAGATGACAACATGTGGTTGAGAAGGACTATCTGAAAAAAATTTCCAGACAGCAGCTGAACGCACCCTTGCCTTGACTTGGGGAACAGAGGGATTGCTCTAGGCAACAGTTGACACACTTCGCACTCTGCTCAAACCAGTAGCCCTTGGTGCCTTTTGTTGGAGCTACATATCCACCTTCTTCCTCTGTGCTGCTGTGCTGGCTTTGCGTGCCAGTGGTCCAGGTCACATCGGTGGTCTCCTCATCAACCACCACGTTGTCCATGTCATTCTCCTTCCGTGTTGATATTGTCGGCTGGCCAGATGGCAACTGTGTGTCATCACCATCAGCCTCCACCTTTTAACCCGGTATATCACGTGGATGAAAGTGGCTTTCTCTTGGCCCTGGGTTTTCAAATATTTGGCTATCAACAGACGATACCTCCTCATGTTCCTCTTCAATGTCGCGCGGTGAGAGGCCAGAGTCAACAAAAGGATATGGACCAAACAGATTCTCAGAGTGGCCAAGGTTGGGGTCAAATGTTCTGTTTTCTGTGACTCCTGACGGGGTGATGAACTAGGAACAGGTTGAGAATAGGATGACCTGGTGTACCCTGTCCATACGTGGGCTACTTTTTGGAGACACTATGGCTATGCCTGGACATTGGCCACTGCAACTACTGTGCTAGTAGTCCTGGCATCATAATTGTTTGGCCCTTGAGGCCTGCTTCCTTCATCAACCATGGTACAGCCCCCTTGGGCTACTTTTTGGAGACACTATGGCTATGCCTGGACATTGGCCACTGCAACTAGTAAGCTACAATAGTAGTCCTAGCTTCAAAACTTTTTGGCCCTTGAGGCCTGCTTCCTTCATCAACCATGATACAGCCCCTTGGGCTAATTTTTAGAGACACTATGCCTACACATGTGCAGTGGCAGTGGAACAACAATGCCAGTAGTCCAATCTTTATAATTGTGAAGCCCTTGTGATTATGATGGGTGGCTTTTTCCTGCATTAACCATCACACAGCCCCTAGGGCAGATCGCTCTCTTTACACTAATTACACACTGAGCTGTCAGAAGATCTCCTCCATCATACTTCGCTCTTACGGCAATCATGCACCCATTTCAGCCTTTTCCTCATCCCCAGACTGCTTTTTTGGGTCCAGCAGACAATTACTTGCATTTCCCATTGACTAACATTGGACTCGCTACTCACACTGAATACTCGAGTATTACGATCTACTCGGTATGAGTATAGCGAGTCCAAGTATTTGACTACTCACTCATTCCTAATGATTTCCCATCATTATATATGATCCTCCATCATGGTATATAGCCCCCCATCATTTTATATAGCCCCCCCATCCTGGTATCTGATCCTCTATCCTGGAATATGATACCCCATCTTGGTATATAGCCTCCGAACCTGGATAATATCCCCTATCCTGGTATTTGACAACCCACCCTGGTATATGGCCCCAATCATGATATATAGCCCTCATCCTGGCACACATTTAAAAAAAATAAAGATTATACTCACCTCTCATAGCTGCCCTGGCAGCACCGCAATGTCCTCTTGTTTTCTTATCCCGGCAAGTGATGCGAGCAGTGCATGCAGTTATGACATCACTGTCTTGCGCCGCTCCACACACTGTCAGGTGCTGGCACAAGACAGGAGGACATAGAAGTGCTAGGAGTGATGGGAAGTGAGTATAATCTTCTGTCGCCAAAATATTCCCTGCTTCTGATGCCAATGATGATGCATGGGAAGCAGTGAATACCCACACGCGATTACCCGTGGCTGCAGCTATGGCCGCTATTTAAGGTAATGTGGCATGCACCACTCACCCCACTTATCATCCCACCCACCTCTCAGCGCTGACTTCAGTGCTGAGAAGGTATGGACAAGGGAATGCAGTCAATATTACATTAGCCTAAACAGCGAGCGCACATGGCCACTGGCTGCAGCTTCAGCCTCCAGTGACCTGCTCCACCACCTCTGCCCCTTCACAGCCACAGCCAGATGCTGTATATCTGGACTATAAGACACACCCCCACTTTCCCCAAAACATTTTTGGGGAAAAAGTGCGTCTTATAGTCCAAAAAATACAATATTTTCTTTTCGATATTTCTCTGCTCAATTATGTATTATCATTGATAATTTGTACAAAATATTCAATATATATGCACTACTTATATTTCACTGTTAATATCCATTGCATATTTACTGCTTATTTGATTCACCATATTTGTATCACTTAATTATTAGGATGTGATTTATGTCTAATATATGTATACATTAGTGTGCTATCCCCTTTTTTCTTTAGCCCATCATGTCTTTTACTTGTTATTTTACATGAAATTTAATAAACTAATATGTTTTAACATATTTAATCCCATGACCTTCTCATTGATTGTTCTTTGTGAGTCTCAATCAGTCACAGCTCAGTGTATAGTGTGTTTCGGCTATAACCGCTCTCCCCGCACTGACTGACAGCCAGATCTAATGCAGACTGGCTGTCAGTCAGTAGGGGGCTGTTACAGCCGCCGTTCTCGAATTACAGAGTGGTGACTGAACCCTTGCTTTTGCAGCCAACACAGCTGAAGCCTGAATGCTGCTAAAACGATTAAAGTTCTTTTCCTACCGCCAGTGGGGTTTGAAGTGCAGGCTCCAGGCAGGTTCCAAACATTATTAAACTTAAGATTAAAGAAAACCCGTCACCCCTTTGGGCATTTTAAACTGTGCCTACCAGCTTACACATAATGTAAATGGGGTTTCTGTAAGCCCACTATGTGCCCAGACGTGCCCCACACACCTGAGAAAATAACTTTATTCTATCCAGCGCTGGCCTCCTAAAGGGTCTGGGAGGCTGCTATATAGTCCTGGTGGATTAGATCCTTGCTTCCCCCCAGCTGCAAAACCCACCCTTATTTTTTTTAAATTGCTGCTCCCATCTTTGACCGGTGTTTGAGTAACAGCTGCACTTGTGCCTGGGCAGTGGCGCAAGTGTCTGCGCTCCATTGAAGATCATGCCGATGTCTTGCGAGACATCGGCACTATGTTCAATGGAGCACGGACATCTGCTCCACTGCGCAGGGGCGAGTGCAGCTGTCACTCAAGCGCCGGTCACAAATGGGAGGGGCAGCAATTTAAAAAAAATAAGGGTGGGTTTTGCAGACATAATCCACGAGGACCATATAGCATCCTCCCTGACCTTTCATTAGGCCAGCGTTGGCCATAATAAAAGTTATTTTCTCAGGTATGAGGGGCACGTCTGGGCACATAGAGGGGTTACAAGAACTCCATTTACATCATGTGTAAACTGGTGGGCACAGTTTAAAATTCCCAAAGGGGGTGACAGGTTTCTTTTAAACCCATATCTGCAGATTATTTCTACTTTTTTCCCATGACAGGTTCCCTGTAATGAAAACTGCTAAACTGTCTGGCCATCAAGGTCCAAAATGTTTTAAGCCTGAACTAGCTATAAAATGCCATAAAGCAAGACCTAACTGCTGTGGTCTAGACTTGAAGCTTCAGCTAGATTGGTACAATTAAAATTAAATAGTGAGCCAGTGTACAGTAACTTATCTTTTCTGACACGAGTGTCTTATTTGCTTAGCTTTAAGATCATGATTCTGTTTACTTTAAGTTAGTGCGATAGACCATGTACATTTATCCAAAGTCAAACATTTTAGCAATTGGAAAAGCAAACCTGGAGGCAAAAATGTAAATCCCCATCTGTTAGTAATTACAATCACATTGAGCAGCTACTTAATTTTCTCACACATTGCTGGCATTATAGGCTTATTGATAGAGATATTGCTCAATGCAATTAGATGCCTTACCTGTAATGCCTCAGACGCATTTTCTACCACCTGGGATATTTTGATTTGGGTCTGAAATAGGAAATGTGGCGGTCTCTGTACAGAAAAGTGGTTAATCACCTCGATTTTATTTTTGATTGACAATAAATGAGCTTGATTATATACTCTGAGATGATGGAGGTTGTGGTTATTTTTACTCACATATGAAACTGCAGTACAGGGGCCATCTACAAAATACAAGGGACGTTACCCCACAAGGTGCTGCCTCCATAATTCTGCGGTCTCAATGCTACCGCTTACAGTTGTTTCTCTATCACTTTTGCTATCCATTGCCGGTCACCAGATACTGCTGATACCTACAAAATGCCTGTCCGCTGTGCCTTCCACGTTGGTTTTTCTTTTTACACTGCATGAAAAATCTTTGCAATGATCCCTGTAAAACATTAACCACTTATATGTAGGTAGTAGAATAAAGAACTCTGAAGAAATGTGTGGTGATGACCAGGGGCAGACCTACCGCAGCTGCACCAGGGTCCCGACCGGCTAGGGGGCCCCTCAGGCACCTGTAGGGGGGTCCCTCCACCTCCCTGCAGGGAGGTCCGGGTCTCCAGCCGCCCCCCGCAGACCGCAATAGTGTGCCAGAGGTCAGCGGAGAGGTGAAGTGAGAGAAGCTTTCTGCTTCCTGCCCCGCGGCTGATCCCGCCCCTCCTCTTCTCCCAACCCACAGATGCAGGTAGCAGCCCACACTTGCTAGCACCCCCCTCTTCACTTCACCTGGAATAGCATCTCGTCACACCACCCCCGCTCCACACTAGCGCCACCAAATTCCCCCCAACCACCCCCCCGCCCCTCAACCAGGGCTTGCCCGGCTCTAGTTCCGCCACTGGTGATAACAAACCATAATGCACAGCCAATACATACGGTAAGCTGTTCATGAGATAGAGGAGCACCTTCAGTAACCGTCTAATCCTACTAAGGTTTAAGGATGAAAGATACCGGAAAATATTTGTGCCAACTGCTAAGAAAACAATTACCTAAGTGTGAAATCCTCAAAGTGTATGTTGTTTTATTGGTTTACAAACTGTGTATAATGCGTCAGGAATTATACTAATGTACAACAATCTTCTGTCATCTCTACTGGCTTGATTTAATTAAGTCAGGTTCATGTTTATGTTGTGCTGCTTTGATACTGTAATTTCCTTTGGTATCGGTTCATGTAAAGTGAAAAAACAATGCTGGTGTCCTCAAAATTACACCAAGGATTAGAGTAGTAGTGTGCCAAATTTTGCCACTTTTGAAAAAAAAAAAAAAAGTCTTAATTGATGAATCAGGCAAAAATGTAAGGAATCGCTAAACTTCCCGTACAAGGAGGAAAACAAGAAAATTAGACTAGCACATATAAAACAGACTTTAAAAAAATGCAAATAGAAAAATGAATTGGGTGCAAACAAAAAAAAAGGGGTTAAAACACACAAAAGACAAAAAAAGGGGGTAAGGGCAATGATGAATGGGAGCCTTAGGCCGGCTTCATAACACCATTTTCGTGAAACGTGGCTGTCCGGTGTAAACACATTTCCCACAATGTGTTTTCTAAGGGCTGTTATCCCTTTATGGGTGGTTCAAGTGGTTAGCACTGCAGCCTTTGCAGCACTAAGGTCCCAAGGACCTAGGTTCAATTCCCACAAAGGACAGCAAGGACAACATCTGCAAGGAGTTTGTATGTTCTCCCCATGTGTGCGTGGGTTTCCTCCGGGCACTCTGGTTTCCTCCCACATTGCAAAGACATACTGATAGGATGTATAGTTTGGGAGCCCCAAGAAGGGACAGTGTTGCAAATATATGTAAAGTGCTGTGGACTTAAGCATTATTAATAATTATTATATTATTCTGAAATCATTACGGTGTCTCCGGCTTTTTCTAAAATATTTGTTTATATAAACCCTAAAGGAATATGCCTGTCTGGAGAAATCAATGGGGTAGGGGATTGTTTTCTGCACAGCTATATGACTTTATCAGGCAATAATGCAAGCAGATAATCCTGCCCTCTAGAGACATTTACATAGTGCTGAAAAAATAAGATTAAAACTGCCAATTCCAGAACCTAAAGCCTAAGACAATGCTGGAGAGTGACTCATAGCATAATTGGAGTGTTTCCAGTGCCAGGAAGTACAAAAAAATTAATTAAATCCACAGCATTTCTGCCTATAATCTATATTCATTGCTTAGTTCATACTGCTCTACCGCCTCCTCATAAGCACTAATATGGCTTTGATCATCCTTGAAGTATAATTCTTTTATAGGAGGTAAATCACTGATTGATCAAGTAATACTTGTAAATGATAATTTTCTTTTGAGAAGATATATGTCCTTAATTCTATTATATATTTTTTTTCTTAATCCACTAATAAAAATACCAGATGGAAAAAACTTTAGCCATCTTAAAGGTGTTCTCCAGTTTAAATCTGTAAGTCTGCAGTCACTCTGTGTCACTTTATGTGACTGCTGACTTCTAAAGCCTGATATCAACCGCACTGTGTGGTGTGAGGATTCACCAGTTTCAGAGCCAGGAACGGCAGTTATGCGGCCATGAGTATATGACATGCATACTCCTGGGCACTTTTCAAGTAGAGGGGGGTGGCCTAACTCAATGCAAGTATATTGAATGAGTCTGGACATTGAGCCGTGGACCAGGGCTTGTCCCACTGAACCCTCAAACTCCTTACCCGTTGGCTAAACACTACTCAGACAACACAGGTTGAAAGAACCACACATCAGTAACAGTGTGGGAAGGTCATCAATGAGACCCACTTCAAGTTGCCTCTGGTTTGCCCCCAAAATAACAGGTATGTGGAGGCCGTCCATGCCTCCAATGTATACCTCTCCCTGGTCTTTCCCCAAAATAACAGGTATGAGAAGATTGTTGAAAAGTCTCATTTTAACCTCCTTCTGGTCAGTACCCAAAATACCAGGTGTGAAGATGCTGTCCATAAGCCCCACATCAACCTCTCCCTTGTCGGTCGCCCCAGTCAAACTGCACGCATGCCAGAGGGATGTCTGAGTGCTGACCCTTAGCCAGGGAGATGGTTACTTCACAACCTGGTAAATGGTCTTCTGAGGGAGCAATATCTGGCTTTACCAGGGTGATGGAAAAACCAGCATCTCAAAGTCCCTGGGCTTGAATGTCACTGACCTTGACCAGCTGGGCAGCCAGACTGGCTCCAAGCATGGTTCCCGGTTTTGGAGACAATCTTTATCCATATGTCTAAGGTGCTCACATATATAACAATGCCATGGATTGAGCAAGTCACAGGCTCTGTTTATAGACTTCTGTCCTTGTGGGGTTTCTGCTGGGTAGCAGGATAGTCCTACTTGAGCAACTGGTGGTGGAAGTAGGTCAAATGGAACTCCTAAAACTAATTCCAGAACGCAAGCTCTCTCTTCTCTTGAGGCTTCGGGCCTCAATGCGGCCAACAAATCTTTGATTTGGACTGCTTGGGACAGGATTGTTGATTCCACACTGTCACTGGATTCATTATGTGCCATGTAGTTTAAATCCTCTGGGTCAATCTTGGTGGAGTCCTCATCATCCTTCGTATCATTCTAGACATCCCAATGGACCAATTCCTTGAAGAAATCTGAATGGGTGTCAGTGTCCCTGTATTCAATCTGTCGAATCTGGCACAGCTCCTGTAGTGGTCGTTTACCGCTGAGGCTGTATGACCATTTTGATCCTCTCCCCAACGCTGACTTGGTGGGGTTGGACATGGCGGCATCCAAAACCTGAATGTCTCACTTATGGCCTGCTGATTATGCTTATATGCTTCCCTAGTTGTTGAGCCCATGGACGGTGTCCCCTGCAGCTCCCCTGGACACCCAATTTGAGTACTTTCCCACTGCTGCTGCCAATTGTGGAGAAACGGTGGTCAGTGGGTGCTCTCGTCTGGTGGCCTGGTTGCCTTTAGAAAGACCGCATAGACCAGAACACATCCCACTGAACACTCAAACTCCTTACCCATGGGCAAAATACTACTCATACAACACAGGATGAGGGAACCACACATTAGGACCACTTTTTGGATCAACAACAGTCAAAGGCATGTAACACATTCCTAGCAAGAACACACAATGTAACAGAGCAACAGATTCTCACCCTTCTGCTTGCTCACTAGGGATTAGAATCTGGGTTGATTTGGGGCTTACAGAGTGAACAACCCCAGTCCAGCAGCACCCCACTTTTGGCAGGCACACACTGAGAAGGGATAACAGCAATCTTTGGAGGCTAACTGAACATAGCAAAGTCTGCAGCCAGGTGACCGAATTGTCCCAACCTGAGATATTCAAGTAGTCTCTGATCCTCCAGCCGAATCCTAGAAGTCTAGGCTGAAGTCCTGTAGAATATGAGGCAGTTTTGCGATCCCCTAACTTGAACCGAAGCTTCTAGGCTGAGGTCATGTAGTATATATCAACAACATGGTGACTGCAACAAGTCCTTTTTATACTCTCAGCCATCATCTCTGGGTATGGTGTTCTTACAGGATTGATAGGATAAGACTGCTCTCTTATTGGTCAACAGTACAACTCAACTGCATATTTTTCCTCTGAATGATGTAGACAGAGTGGGCTAAGGTAATTTTCATTTAGCTAGCCATCCAAAAACTAATGCAATGGGGCTCCAAGAAGTCTGGCAAGAAACAATGACTTACTCCTCATGAATTAACAAACAAAAGAACAATATGTCTGGCCTAATTAAGAAATTTTAACCCAAGATACAAATAGTAAAATGCTGTGTTGTCACAGTGAATGCTGTTCCCAGCTCTGAAATTGGCAAATCCTCACAGCACACAGTGCTTCTGATGTGAGGCTTTATAAATCTACAGTTACATAGAGTGACACAGAGTGACTGCAGACTTAAGGATTTAGACTGAATAACCCCTTTAATTATTTTACATTTTCTACATATACTAAAATAGTTACATTTTTTGGGGATTTTTCATTTAGTGATTTTGTAGAATGTAATATCTTAAGAAGTGAAGGGTAAACCCGTACTAAAGTTAGAGGTCCATACAGAACACGTAGTGTTCGGGCATGGAACCTAAACAAGGACTTCCCTGAGAAGTTCTTGTTACTGTTTGGGTTTGGCTAGTGGACCTGTAAAAATAAGCAAAATGATGATTAATGCAAGAGAATATCAAACTTGCCAGTCTTGGCGCTGCAGTCACACTACTTCCGAGTGTGCTTATTAACCATATTTATTCCCCTCACTGACTCCAGCAGTCAATCTCAGATGCCCACTCTCTGTGCCAGCATATATGATTGGCTTTTGCACCCCCACATTAGTATTAACAGAGTTAAGCTAACAGAAGGATACCTTGTATCTAGCAAAAGACCAGTTTGTGCGTATCCTACTAAACATGGAATGCTGACTGCATACAGAAATTAAGCCAAATCATATAGAAAAATCTGTACAATTGCAATCAAATTTAGATTTTTTTATTAGTAGAAAAAATGATTTAAAAAAAAAACATATACATACAAAACACAAAAAACACACAAAAAAAAAACAAGCAAAAATACTACATATACAGGTAGCCGGTGATTGACAGTCTGTGACCTACATACAGGTTTAGGTTCTAAAAGAAGCTAAGAGTAAGACATCTGCCTCGTGTTAAATAATAACCATATAAATGCTTCCTTGCATAGATCAATGCATAGGGGGAATAAAGAAATCACTCATCATTTTAACAGAGTGAAGATTGCAGCAAGGCAAGCGTGCTCAAAAAACAAAATCTTTCCTCTAGCAGTCAAAAACACCACATAGCTTAAGTAATTATGTTATGCCATTACCTGATATATGTACAGACCATCAGGGATTGCCCTTACATGCACGTTTCGGCTCATAGCTCATGTTCCGGACCTGTCGTGAGTGCGACTGATAGTGTGAGTGTGACGGAGACTGCCCTGATCTGGTGGGCGTGTCCACAGCTTTCATAAACAGAAGGATGTTTTTGCCCTTCGGAAATAGCTGGATAGCTATGAAATGCGGAGGCTAATAAAGTTTCCAAAAGAAACCCTCGATATATCTTTATTGTTCGGCAGCGCATGTCTTTGGGTCCATACTTTTACCGAGATACTGGACAATAAAAATGAAACTTTAAATAGTGTAAAGGATGTAAAATGGCAACAACAAAGTATAAGCAATAGTACTATGTAATGAAAATAGGAACCTTGGCTCGCTGTATATTGAAAATCATACTGGAAATACAAAGAGATTTATGCATCTTATGGGGCATCAAAAATGAAAAGAACGAGAGAAAGAGAGGAGAGAGGGGAGGGGAGAGAGAGAGGAGAGAGAAAGAAAATCTGCACCAAAAATGCTCTGTATGGACACCCATGCGTATTGGCAGCGTTTTTTCATGATTACAATGAGGTGGATGGGTAAAAGACTGCAATTATTAACATGCTACAGATTTTTCTGCATCAAGTTATGCAGCAGGAAAAAAAAGCAACATGTGCACAACACTTCGGAATTCTCATAGACTTCGCTGGCTTCAGGAAATACATGTGGATTTTTGTAAAATCTGCATCTTCTCTGCAGCAAAAAATGCATATAAATGCATTATATGCACATAACCTTAGAGCCCTGATAAACTTAGATCATGTATAGCTATGTCCATACACATAGTTAATATCAGTAATCCAAGTATGGGCTATAAAAGTGGGGGATTAGAGCAGTGAATGGGGAAGGGTCTATATAAACCCCTTATTAGCCCTCATATGCATTCTGCCTGTGTAAGTGGAGGTAGACACCCTAGGTGATGGCAATTTGGTGCCCTCACTCAATGATGGATCACCCTCACATTTACTTAAATAGCCCTAGTAAATAGGGGCAAACGACCTTAGTCAAGTATGGCTAAATTTTGACCCATACAGTTATATCAATACAGTTGTAAAATAAAATAGCAAAATGGATTAATACATTCTACTAAGTAATAAGACCTCAGAAGGTGCTGGAATATCAAAAAAGTCTCATATGCAAAAAGGTGTCATGTGCAAATATTAAATTAAGTGTTAAGTCCAACATCAAAACCATGATCTAAATACCGTACATCAAATTCAAGTCCTCTCAAACAACGTTAGAAGAACAATGTCCAGGTCTAAAGGGTAATGCATCCAGCACAAATCCAAAATAATTGGTCAAAAGCAAATCATGAGAGACACAGTAAATAAGCACAATTACTCCCAATGATCTAATAATACAGCGCTTTTAGAGACAAGTCCCACAGCAATGCACAGACTTGTAATATTAAATAAATGCAATACTATTCCCCTTTCGAGCAGTATACTTAGCTAGAATAATGATAGGGACATCTTCCAGATCCTATCCCTGTTTCTCCCCTTTCCATTCTCGGGGTTCATCTGGGGACCTTGATCAAAGTGCTGGTATAAGCACACAAAAGACTGGCAGTGGCTATCCTTCCACGAAATGACTAAGACTAAGGGTGGAGGCACACTGGCGTTGAACTCGCGCGAGTTTAATGCGAGAAAAACTCGCATTAAACTCGGACCTGTATCTTTCAATGATACAGGTCACATTAATGCGAGTTTCTAGCATTAAACTCGCTTTGCGAGAGCAATCTGAGTGCAATCGCAGCATGCTGCGATTGCCTCGCGCGAGGGGCCATTAAAAGTATATGGGTGCAAGTCAAACTCGCACCCACACAGCACACGGTGCGAGAGTCGCAGCCGTGTGCTGTCAAAATCAGTGGCCCCCGCGGTCCCCATACAATTACAATAATGTTTCATTGCTGTGACAGCAGCAGTGAAGCAGTATTGTATGTATAATTTATTATTTATTGCAAAGTTACACCTATCAGCTTGATTTGACATGTTTTTACCATGTCGGCTGTTCAGGACTTCATTCTGCACTGTGCTACCGAGGGGGTTTTAAGCCGGTGATTAAGGGGTTAATCAGACGCTGGTGTCATGACACCATCTGTCCAGGGGTTGTCCTCCCCCCCTGGATACATGGTGACATGACATCATGTGTCTGAATGGGTTAATTATTCTGTAAACCAGGTTCAAGTGTTTGTCGGGTTTAGAGATGTGACAGAATAAGCCGGTGATTTGCGAATGGAAGCCAGGGCTTCAGCACCATGGACAGCTCCTTACAAATCACGGCTCTTTCTGTCACATCTCTAAACCCAACATACCTTAAACCTGGTTTACAGAATAATTAACCCATTCAGACACATGATGTCATGTCACCTTGTATCCAGGGAGGGAGGACAACCCCTGGACAGATGGTGTCATGACACCAGCGTCTGATTAACCCCTTAATCACCGGCTTAAAACCCCCTCGGTAGCACGGTGCAGAATGAAGTCCTGAACAGCCGACATGGTAAAAACATGTCAAATCAACCTGATAAGTGTAACTTTGCAATAAATAATAAATTATACATACAATACTGCTTCACTGCTGCTGTCACAGCAATGAAACATTATTGTAACTGTATGGGGTTAGCAGGAATGCTGTTCCGTGGTCCATCAAGACCATGGACAGCAGAGAAAAAAACAACACACACGCACTCACACTCGCACCACATACACTTACATACAGCCAGGCACACTCACCACACGCACCACACTCGGACCACACTAGCACTACACTCGCACCAAACTAGCACTGTACTCGCATCACTGTCGTGCATCAATCATGCTCCGTGTTTGGTGCACGACAGTGTGCCTCAACCATAAATAGCAATTCCGGTATAGCGACAAGAATCTTGGAATACAGGCATGCGCTCCAGCCACACGATATCCAAGACCAGAAGTGATACGCCAGAAGTATCACGTGTTCCACCTATGTGAATAATGATACCGATATGTGCTACAGCTAAATATGCAATCCCGGATCAGTGCAGCGATTGGGATTAGTTCCTCCATGCTAAATAGCATGGAAAAGCACTCTTACTATAGTGCCATACCATACATTAGAGCTGTATTAGACGCCTACATTCAACATTGTTTTTCATCCCAAAATAATTGTGCCTTAACTTGGATGAGTAGCAAAATTGGGGGGCCCCCACGCCATTTAATTTAAATTCTTTCTAAAAAAAACAAACCTGTGTGGAGTCCCCTCTATTTTGATACCCAGCCAAGATAATGCACAAAGCTGGCGGCTGCAATACGCAGCCGTATGCTTTATCTGTGCTGTGCATCAATATACATGGGACCCCACACCATTATTTCCACTATCTATTTATTTTTCACTAATATGACGACAGTTTGCTTGCCATACACTAATGTGTATGGCAACCAAACACAGACAGCGCCACAGGAGGAGCGGGTGCAGTTTGACCACAACCAATCTGCAATCACAGACACTGTCACAAAGGATGAGCAGGGGGAATAGATGGGAAGTTCGTGCTTGGGACACTAGGTGTACGGTGTAGACCCTGAACTTTACAGTACACATCACTACTCCTGACTCAAAGTCAACAGTTATATATGTACTAGCTGTAGTACCCGGCTACGCCCGGGTTAATAAATAACTGCTGTTAGCTATAACAAAATAGAATTTGAATATGTCATATTAATGACCTGTAGGAAAATAGAAGCTGAGCTGTGATGGGCATTGTTCACACACAATTTGCGTTTTTTTTAGCACTCCTAAAAGCACTTGCGTTTTTTTAAGAGTGCTAAAAAATGTCCCTTGTGTGTCTGAAAGGATTTGCCACGTTTTTGGACTTAGTCACCAAAAACGCAGGCAAAAACGCAAGCGTTAACGCAGGGTGCATAAATGTGCCTTTTAAAAACGCATGCGTTTCCCATAGGGCCCCATGTTATAGAAATTAATGTGCGTTTTCCCAAAAACGCATGCGTTTTTTTAACAATGGGCCCCTATGGGAAACGCATGCGTTAACGCAGGGCACATATATGCACCTGCGTTAACGCATGCGTTTCCCATAGGGGCCAATGTTAAAAAAACGCATGCGTTTTTGGGAAAACGCACATGCGTTTTTTTACAGCACCCAAAAACGCTGCATGCAGCGTTTTTTGGACTGGGGGACAAAAACGCAAATGGAGCTGAAAAATGCATGTACACTCAAATGTACCCTGCGTTAACGCACCTGCGTGTTTTTTAACACACCAAAAAACGCAGGGATGGGCAAAAAAACGCATGTGTGTGAACATGGCCAGTGATTGCTATAGGCAGCCTAATAAATCTCCAGCCAACAGTAAACCCTCCCCCTGGCCGGGCAGTATATGTTACCTCACACATACACATAATAGACAGCTCATGTGACTGACATCTGCCTTAATTCCCTATACGGCACATGTGTTGCACATTGGCTGTTTTTAATTAGATGTTTATGTTTGGAAAATAAAGATAGCACACGTATGAGGCGAGTTGTGTGAGGTGATTTGTGCACATCTGTGTCTGTGTGGTGTGTGTGTGTCTGGGGTGTGTATGTGTGTGTCCCTGTGGGGGGGTCTGTGTGGTGTGTGTCTCTGTTGTGTGTGTCTCTTTGTGGTGTGTGTGTGTGTATCCCTGTGGGGTGAGTGCATGTGCCCCTATAGGGTTTGTATGTGTTTGTCCCTGTGGGGGGGAGGTCTGTGTGGCGTGTCTCTGTTGTGTGTGTCTCTTTGTGGTGTGTGTGTGTGTGTCCCTGTGGGGTGAGTGCATGTGTCCCTATAGGGTGTGCATGTGTGTGTGTCCCTGTGTGGGGGTCTGTGGTGTGTGTGTGTATCTGTGTTGTGTGTGTCTCTTTGTGGTGTGTGTGTCCCTGTGGGGTGAGTGCATGTGTCCCTATAGGGTGTGTATGTGTGTGTGTGTCCCTGTGGGGGGGGTGTCTGTGTGGGGTGTGTGTGTCTCTGTGTTGTGTGTGTCTCTTTGTGGTGTGTGTGTGTCCCTGAGGGGTGAGTGCATGTGTCCCTATAGGGTGTGTATTTGTGTGTGTCCCTGTGGGGGTGTCTGTGTGGTGTGTGTGTGTCTCTTTGTGGTGTGTGTGTCCCTGTGGGGTGAGTGCATGTGTCCCTATAGGGTGGCTATGTGTGTGTGTCCCTGTGGGGGGGGTTTGTGTGGTGTGTGTCTGTGTTATGTGTGTCTCTTTGTGGTGTGTGTCCCTGTGGGGTGAGTGCATGTGTCGCTATAGAGTGTGTGTGTCCCCTTGGGGGGGGGGGGGGGTGTGTCTCTGTGTTGTGTGTAATGAAGAAAGGATAGAGTATGTGGTAAGCGCTAGGGAATAATTACAGCTCCACGGCCAGTAGTAAATTACCTTTAGGCTTTAATGAAAATGTGTACAACACGCGGGTCCATTAACCACGATGTATTTCAACGCAGTGTGCGTCTTTCTCTGTGTTGTGTGTGTCTCTTTGTGGTGTGTGTGTGTGTTTGTTCAGGTGCGTGGTGAGTATCCAATGTTGGGGCTGCACTTTAGCGACTATACACTTGCTGTTACTCTTTGTGTGCATGTGGTGTGAATACATGTCCCCGTGTGTGGTGAATATCTCATGTTGTGGCCCCACCTTAGTGACTATATGCTGGTATGTGCTGTTAGTCTTTGGTGCTATCATTAAGCCCCTCTCATTCACAACTGTCAACTGGTAACTGTCACTTTTTCCCCATTATGTAGATAGGGGCAAAATTGTTTGGTGAATTGGAATGCGCGGGGTTAAAATTTCGCCTCACAACATAGCCTATGACGCTCTCGGGGTCCAGACGTGTGACTGCGCAAAATTTTGTCTCTATAGCCGACAGCTGTCGATTTTCCTCCCACACGTTTCCTTTCCCTTTTTCCCCATTATGTAGATAGGGCCAAAATTGTTTGGTGAACTGGAACGCGCAGGGTTAAAATTTCGTCTCACAACATAGCCTATGACGCTCCCAGGGTCCAGACGTGTGATTGTGCAAAATTTTGCGGCTGTAGTTGCGACGGTGTAGATGCCAATCCCGGATATACACACATACACACATTCAGCTTTATATATTAGATATATATATATATATATATATATATATATATATATATATCTTATATACATATAGAGTAAGTTATAAAATCTTAGTAAAATTCATAATGCATACCATTATAGGGTTAAAGTATTTCCATCTAGACAATTGCTCGTTTGTTTTTTTATTCTATATCCAACTTATAAATGTTACATAAGTTTGTTTATAATTGATTTTATGGAGTATACTCATGCTCAATACAACATTATTAATAGATAAACATAATGTGGCACCCCACTGGTCGGTGCGCCACTAAGGAGTACTGTACCCAGACCAGTGTGTACTGTATCCCTGTGGCCAGTAAAAGGGGAGGTTGAAATGTGGCTTTTCACCCTGCATCCACACATACACTTAGCTTCAGGGGACCAATTGGTTCAACCTGTTACCTAGGAAACCGGTCCCAGGGGGAGGTTATACGAGTGGTAGTGGAAGGCGAGAACGGGGAAGCTAGAACAGAGAACAGAACACCGGAGGAGAGAGGAGGACCCTTCAGGGGAAAGCACAGAAGGGGCACCCAGAAAGAGTGGTGATCCAGGCAGAAGGAGGAGACCCATGTCAGACAATATGGTAAAAGGTCTGGGGGAATCCTACTACACAGCGGAGAACCGGCTCCGGGATCAGTACGGGCAAGTTCGACTACGGTCTGACCCAGAAGAGTTTAGCCTCTTGGCCACCTGCAACAAAACTCACCAACGCTAAGAGCCAGGACCCACGTAAAGCCACAGGGGTAGCGGTAATCCAGAGAGGGTACTTGCCCACATTAAGACAAGCAGGAAAGGAACAAGGAGGCCAGGCCAGGTTTCAAACAAGCCAGGCTTCACCACACCAGGACAGAGAAAGGACATCTTAGAGGGACACGCTCGTAAGCCACATAAAGGCACCCTATTCATTGGTCACTACCCAGGCCAGCTACCCGTGACTGTGTGACTGGTAACCTGTTGTTGAACTGCGTTTACCAAGTGACCAGTAAATACCAGTATAGAGCAAAGAAAGCCTCTCTTGTCTTATTCTTGTTAAACTACAGAGCTGCTACCACGACAACTAGCACAGCAGCAACTCTGCCCATGGGATCCTGCCCCACCTGCAAGGAGCAAGACCAACTGGCTGCAATACCATCATCTCCGGGGGTCTGACAGCGGCGCTGATGATATGTTTCACGAACAATCCATTTTCTATTTTGTTTTCCACACTTTTCAGTGACCACCAGGGCCACAGACTCGGGTATCGACCACCTGTGACAACACCCCGAATCTATGCCCGAGATCTGAGTACCCCTGCCTGGGTGAGTCAATAACATAGTTATATATATCTAATGAGGCTGTTGGGACAATTGACCTGCAGCCGGTATGGATATCATGGTTCGTAGTCAGATCATGAATGTTGTCGGCATTAGGTACTACACAATTTAAGCAATAACATTTACTGCTATGTAGACATAGCATTCTTAGCTTTCTTTCACCTTATACCAGGGCACAGCAATGTTATTCATCCGGTCTCTATGAAATATCAACCTGCTAAATCTATGGCTGAGAGAAGTGTTACGGTAAGAAATAAAAGCAACTGGTCAACTACTAAACAGAGGTAAAGGGAGAGGTGAAATTGCGATGTCACAACCACTTGGAAGGCATACTAAGAATAATGCAAAGTGCAATCAATATGGAAGAAGTGGTAGCCAAAAGGAAAGGTACCAAGTTAGAAATGGTAAAGGCAGTGGCCCCAAAACAATAGGACAACCTCCAGCCAAACTCTGGCCTCTCAACTGAACTTTACATTGGCTGTTTGATGGAAAAATGAGTTTTGTTCATTCTGAAAATATTTGACTTATAGTTGGATTAATTCATCTCTACACTAACCACTTCCTGACATAAATTCGGCTACCTAACTTTGATGTGGGCTCACGAGCCGGTATCTTTCCAGACAGATGATGGCAAAAACAAAAGCGCAGAGAAAAATTACCAGATCTGGAAAGGGTTAACATCACATCTATCCAGTTTTCAAGGTACCTAATTTCGAAACCAACCTTTGATTTATGAAATTTATGACTGTCAGTATATATTATGCGAAAAATAAGCACAAGAATAACTCTTAGGCCTTGGTTACATTTTTATTTCTGTAAGTTTGCACAACTCTGCCCAGAATTAACTGTTGATCCTTATTAGACAGGTCAGCAAAGTCTATTTATGAGTAGTAGGTAAAAGCGTAGTTTCATGTTAATGATTGTATTAATTACAGTAATAACACACTAACTAAATGGAACAATTAGACACAATAAGTGGCTGATTTTAACCTGGGTACAAGAACTGCTAGGCACAAGGAAGCAACATAGAACATTATGGGAACAATAAGCAATTACCTATAATTGTCCTAATTACAAATGTACATTGCATTCGCATGTCTGATTTTTTTTTCTGTTTTAGAAGAAGAATAGAAAAATAAATATATGTGAAAATGAACATATAAAATATCAAAATAAAATCTAACCATTTGCTAAATCATTTTTTGGTCACAAAAAAAGAGAAAAGTCACCAACTCTTGAGTGACCCCATTCATTATTGTTGGTACGACTGCGATCCTTGAAAAACATTGATAGCACTTGTACGCAAAGGAAAAACACGTCTGAATGAGCCCCTACACAGCATATATATCTCTGCACAGAAACATTTATTTTAAAGGGAATCTGTCAAGAGTTTTTTGCTATGTAAACTGCAGATTGCATGCTGCAGTGGTGAGGCCCGATGCCAGCAACCGGCATATCCGGGCAGGTGCCGGGGCCCCGAAGAAGTGAGAGGACCCACATGCTGTTTGTGAGCGGAAACAGTGAGGAGACCCGCTCACGAACAGCTGTCCTCTCTCCCTCTCTTCATTCCTGCTCTGCACTAATCTATATGATCAGTACACAGCAGGAGAGAAAGCTGAAAGGAGGCTGAAGGGCCCTCCAGTCATGTGCCCTGGAAGAAACTGCTTCTCCTTAACATCTGCAGCCTCCATGCAGCTTCCAGTGCCTCCTCTCCTGTTCTGCACTGATCAAGATCAGCTGAATGTGGTCATGTATGTGTGTCTGTATGTGTGTGTATCTGTATGTGTGTGTATTTGTGTGTATCTATATCTGAATGTGTGTCTATGTGCATGTATTGTCAATGTAATAGCTGTGTGTGTTTGCATGTGCATGTATTGTACATGTAGCAGAGCTGTGTATCTGTATGTGCAGTGCATGTATTGTGCATGTAGCGGTGCTGTGTGTGTATCTGTATGTTCATGTAGTAAAGATGTGTGTGTGTATCTGTATGTTCATGTAGTGGAGCTGTGTGTGTGTACTATGTGTAGTGTGTAGACTGTGCATGTAGCAGAGCCATCTAGGTCTATCGGCATGTAGCAGAGCTCTATGTGTTATATGTAACTTGCAGAAAGACACTAACTATAGATTTATTTCTTCCGTATTCTACCCTAATACATTAAAATTAGCACTAATGACCCCTCCCTTTTACACCGCAGGGGAAGTTTCAATTAACAGGAAGAAATGTTTCCTTATTTTCTGCTGTATACCTATGGTGCGACTTAAGGTGCGGACTTGCAGCAGTGAGGAGGGGGGGGGCAGAGTGTCAAAGGGGTAATTGACACTCTTTCGCCGGGGGCCCACAAAAATCTGGAGCCGGCCCTGGCAGTGGTTAAAGAAACAAACAGCAACTGTGCTTCTCTTATCAGGGGCTGTGTAATTGTGTACAGGCTTTATTACCCTGTGATTACCATTACATGCAAGAAAGTCCAACATGCCCCTGATAAGATTGACACCTCACAGTCAACGCACAATCTCTATTATTAGCCTGGTGTGAGTCGCAGTAGCTATCTCAGCTCCACTGTGTTCCTGATCGTAAATTCTTGATTGTGTTAGAACAGCTTTCGTCAGTATTCTATGCAATATATCATTGGATTCATGGGTTCATTGCATGTTGCTGTCAGATTAAGTAGCAAAAACCTGCTGACAGATTCCCTTTAAATATATTGAATCTTAGACATTGTTCAATTAATAGATAATGAGAAACTAACCATTTTGTTTGCTACTTTAACTGTGAAAGCCACAATACACTGCAAATATTCCCATGTGAGTCTGTGTTAGGCCGACTTCACACCACGTTTTTGGTGCATCAGGTTCTGTCCGGTGTTTTGCAGGAAACACCGGACAGACCCTGCTATCCCTGAATAGAACAGAACCAGAGGACAAATATGCCCTCTGTTCCTGTGTTCTGCCGGAATCGGCAGATCGCAGGGTTCAGGAGCTGTCCCTGCTGAAATGTCAAGATCGCGGCTAGTGGAGAGCTGGCCGCGGTCCTGAAATGTGAGCGGGGAGCTCTCCACGTGGCTGAAGTTCAGCGCAGTTCATGGGTTGAGCCTCAGCACCCGGCGTCCGGGAGCCGGACCAATATTATGTCGATTCCGGCGCTATCCGGCGCCATAGACTCCCATGTTAGGGGGCACCGGATCGCGCCAAATCCGGGAGGATCCGATTTGTGCAGATGTTTGCCACGGGAGAAATTCGCCAAATTCCCCAATTACATGCCGCAATTGGGGGGGATTTTGACGGCGATAGTTCCAGGGCAATATATCGTCGTCAGGATTTTTCGCTGCGTCATGTAAAGGTACCCTTAGGCACCTGGCTGTTTACTAAGACTGGTGACACATGGTGCGAGATGCATTCAAGATACTCACACGAGTCTCACATGCACCACCTGTCACGGCTGTCGGCTCTCTGGACAAGAGTCTGCAGCTACATGTGCTACTATACAGCTCCACACTCCTGTCCAGAGAGCCGGCGACTGTGCCAGGTGAGACATGTGAGACTCGTGTGAGTAACTCGCATGCATTTTTACACCGTGTGTCACCAGCCTTAAACTAATGTTTTCTCAATTAGGATTATAATGCCAATAGTATAGTAAAAGTAGCAAGAAAAAATATATTTCAATTTGAGAGTTCTCAGTCCTCAGTTTTAATATTTTTCTATCTACTGGCCACTATGGTACAAAAATATCTATTTTTTGCATAGGTCAAAAGTACTGTAGGAATCAAAACTTTGCTGCTGAAAAGCGTGCCATTAGGAGAGGCGACAGATGTTCCAAAATGCAATAGACTGCAACCCAAATAATAAAGTATAGAAAATTAACCTAGTAATCTTACGGGCTATGAAAAGTCTGAGCTGAAATGGTGTTCAGCAAATTCTTACTGACCTCTGAATCGTTCCCATCTAAAACATAAGTGCAGAATGTGGCACTGTGAACATGATCACATGCTGTTAGAAAAATGTCTAGAATGGTAAATACAATGCTTGAAATCACAATATAAAATAAAAAAACTGCAGGGATACTGTCCTGGATGGCTGGATACACCATGGTATAACAGCATTTGTACACAATGAATATCGGTGCAGACCTCGTAATCAAATAACTGATCTCCGCAAGGCTTCATGATGAAGGGAATTTGTCACCGGCTTCTGAAAAAAAATGCTCTTTTGACATTAAAACATAACCGTAATTTTTAATTTTATTTCATATGGACCATGTGTCAGTGTGGTGTCCATGTGCTCCACAAGGAAACATGTTCATTTATTTGCCGGCAGCACCAATGCCACAATGACCGCACACAGATGTGATCTGTGTGGCATCCATGTGGCATCCATGTGACATGTACTGGAGGAAACCGCAAGTCACTGAAGTAAATGATTTTTAAGTGTTAAAAGTAGTGTGAATTATACTTGCCAGTCTCTGGCGGCTGTGGCACACTTGCTTCTTCTAGGTCAACTCATTATCAATAGTAGAAACTTGATTCCAGCTCACCCAGTTGCTCTATGCTCATCCACCTGGAGCTCAGACACCGCCCTCGCCCTGGCCTCCCATTCAGGATAATAGAAAAAATTGGAGCCCGGCTCAACAGGACTGTTTTTTTATTTTCTTTTTCTTTTTCAAAAGAAAGTAAAGTGCATGCAAAAGAAAAGTCTTACTCATGACTCATGAGTAAGGCTGCCTTCACACTTGCAGATGCATCTGCAGCGTTTTGCAGATGCATCTGCAAGTATCAGCATGCAGACCGCGGCCCCTATGTTTATAATAGGGCGCACCGCGGTCTGAAAGCTCTCATTCATTGCTATATGTGAAGAGTCCGCAGGCGGATGCCTGCTTACAGATCACACTCTCCCGCCCGCACCATGGACGCAACATCTCGCGTCCATGGTGCGGGCGGGAGAGTGTGATCTGTCAGCAGGCATCCGCCTGCGGACGCTTCACATATAGCAATGAATGAGAGCTTTCAGACCGCGGTGCGCCCTATTATAAACATAGGTGCCGCGGTCTGCATGCTGATACTTGCAGATGCATCTGCAAAACGCTGCAGATGCATCTGCAAGTGTGAAGCCAGCCTAAGACTGCTTTGTGCAGTCAAAACGCGTCAACTGGGTAATGTCAACCATGTAAATTCTTCTTTTGTATGCACGATACTTTATTTTGAAAAAGAAAAGAAAAATCCAGTCCTGTTGAGCCGAGCTCCAATTTTTTCCAACTCATTAACCTTGTGAATATTCACAGCACTGACTTCACAACAACCAATCACAGGCATCCACTTTCTGTGACAGCAGCTGTGATTGGCTGTTTACATTCAGACTGCGCCCCCACAATCTGTACCTTTGTCTGTGTTTAGTTGTCACATACATTAGTGTATGGTAACCAACTTGCTGCCATGTGTGTAAAAATAAATAAATAATGGAAAAAAAATGCACAATTGTCACCCCATATTTCTGATTCTCAGCACAGATAAAGCAGCCAGCTACTGGCTGCCACACCCAGCTACGTGGTTTCATCTTGGTTGGCAATCAAAAATACTGGGGAGCCCATTATTATTATTTTTTTTAATCTAAATACAGAATTAAAAAAAATAAGTGTGGGCTTCGATCTTTGTTTGATTGCCAGCCAAGGTAAACCCAGGCAGCTTGGGGCTGATATTCCCAGCGTGGTGAGGCCCATTGTTATTGGGCCTTCCACACTAGAGAATAGCAGCCTACAGCCACCCCATAAGTTGGCATATTAATTAGAAGTGCCAATTTCTGTCCCTTTACCCGGCTATTCCTGGTAAGGTGGGGTTAATGACAGTTAAGTATTGACAGCTGTCATTAAGCCCTAGATTGGTAATGTTCAGGCTTCTATGAGTCCCATACATTACCAATCCTGTGAGTAAATATAGAAAAAAAAAAACAAACACAGAAAAGTATTTTATTTGAAACTAAACACACAGAGAAAAATCCTATATTTGAAATAAATCACACAGAGAACTCTCATTTTCCCATTTATTACTTAACACATACCCTCTGATGGTAATCCACAATAGTGTCCCTCATAGCATCTGAGCTCTGCTGCATCAGAGCTTGTGCTAAAGGTGGAGCATTCTATCAGTGCTGGAGATGATGCTGATAGGATGCTTTGCCTTCAGCACAAGATCCAATGCAGCAGAGCTGAGATGCTAGATGCAGGATATCATTGTGGATTACTTTCAGAAGGAATGTTTGAGAGCTAATAAATGAGTGACAGAGGGTTGCCCGTTGTTTTCATTTCAAATAAAGGATTTTTCGCTTCGTGTTTTTTTTTTTTTTTTTAACTATTTAATCATAGGATTGGTAATATGTAGGTGTTATAGACTCCTGAACATTACCAATCTACTCAGCTGTTATTAACCCCTTCTATTATCCTGACTGCCACTGCACCAGTGCAGTGGGAAGAGCCAGGGGAAAGCACCAGGATTGGCGCATCTAATGAAGGCGCCAGTTATGAGGCAGCTGTGGCCTCCTATTTTTAGCATGGGGAGGGCTCATCAAAGATGGCCTTTCCAATGCTGAGAATGCCAGATCCCAGCTGTCAGTTTTACATTGGCTAGTTTTCCAAAATGGGGGGGACCCTACACCGTTTTTTAATTTTTTTCAAATTTATTTATAAATATATGATTAGCATAAAATAGCGTGGGGTGACCTTTGTTTTAGATTACCAGCCAAGGTAAAGCTCACACAGATGACTCACATGGACACCCGGATTGCCATACGGATATCAAAAACAGATGGCGTGACAAGTGTGTTTTTCAACATACCTGTAACTCCAGCCTACTGGGAAAGTCTTCACCGAATACAGATTTTACCTCAAAATTGAGAATTTTGACAATAGCATTTCAATTCTCGCAGAGAAAGATACAAATTTGTCTGATAAGATGTGATTGAAAACTAATTTTGGAGATGCAGTGCAAAGCTCAGAAGGGAAGGAGCGCCATATTGGATTTCAGATTTAGCTGAAATGGTTTGGGGGTGCTATCCGCTATCAGATGATGGACCTTGGTGATGATGTTTTTGTGGGTTGAGTTGAATGCTATTTGGTGGCAATTTGGGTGCAGAAGATTTTGGATGGTGGTTGACCACATTTTTGCGTACGTCTAAAAATATGGACACCGCTGGATCACAAGTCATATGGGAGTTCAAAGTAACTCCATCTGCCTTATTACTGTGAATTTTCCTTTGGAAATTTTGTCTGAATTACATATTTCAGAGATTTACATGTAATTGCTGATGTAAGTGCTCAGTGTAGAGTGCAGGATAAACGTGAGCTGCGCTGTACTGCAATCCTCAGGAGGCAGAATATACAATTCAATATCAGTTGAAGAATTGGCTTTACTACTATTATTATGCTGTTCACCTTGCTGTATAAGTAATTAGGCGTGTTTATTCATCAGGTTGGTACAATCACAGTGATACCGGATTTATATAGGTTTTTTTAAGGTTTGGCTACTATCACGCTAAAGAAGCTTTTTTTTTTACAAAATAATGTTTCTTTGGATCATTGAATTTTGATGGCTGTAGTTTTTATTTTTCTGTCAAAAGAGTCATGTGAGGGCTTGTTTTTGTGGGATGAGTTGCAGTTTTTATTGTTACCACTTTGGGCCAAATAATATTTTCTGATCGCTTTTTATTCTGTTTTCTGTGAAACAGGATCCAGAAGAACCAGAAATTCAGGAATTATTTGCAATTTCTCACGCTGTTCACCGTATCATAAACGTAATAATTAATAAAGAGATATCCGCTGCACACCAATACTATAAAGTCTAACAAAGAAAAAGCTTACTGGCTTGTGTGTATATATGCTCTGGTCCTGGACACGCCCTCCATAGGCAGGTTTTTAATTGCATTTAGTGGCATACACCCATACACGCAAGTTCACACTGCAGACATAAGGCGATAGAGTAGGACCCGGTAGAATGAGAGACCTTGACGCGGTTACCGGGCTCGGATGTCATGGCCATAACATCAGCTAAGTTCTCATGTTATTCCTTATAATATATAGCTTTAAGTAGTTTTCTACTATGTCTTATGCTTCAGTTCACACTATACATCTATACACACAAGCCAATAAGCTATTTCTTTGTTAGAATTTATAGAGTTGGTGTGCAGTTGATATCTCTTTATTAATTTTATGTATTTTTCCAGCTAGCACCCAACACAGAGGTGTAGCCAGCCATTTCTAAAATATATTCATAAAAGTGATGAGACAGCTTTATTCTTCGGGTCAGTATATGTGTCAGAGCTGCTTGCAGCTGTAACAGTCTGCCTCACTCATCATGCATCTAGCATGGTGTGCAAGGTTTTTCATAGCAAGGTGACCTAGGGTCATCATAGCAACAACCCTGTGTTACCACAGCAGCGATCGGGTTCCCTTGATCTCGTCACGGGTTATGATTGCTCAGGAGATGAGCGCGATACCTCTCCCTGCCTCTTAAATGCTGTAATCACTATTGATCTCTGCATATAGGGAATTAAACTGCCAGGAGCGGCATGGCACCGCTCCTGAAAGTGGGAGTCAGGTCTCAGCTGTCACATCAGTGGTGATCATGCAGGCACAGCCGTGGTGCTCGCAAAATCACCATGACGTACTGTGTACATCCAATGTCGGGAACGCATTGGTTTCCTGGACGTACCAAAAATGTTCAATGTCACAAAGAGTACTTGATAATCACAAATATTTTTCTATCTCTTTGGATTTCATAATCCAGGTAGCTGCAATTACAATTAAAGTAATAGTGCAGGGTCTGAGTATGTAGTACTTCACTCAGTGACTCTGATTAAAGTAGTCCACTGCCCCATCTTTCTCTCTTACAGGCTTCAGGGTTGGACTCGGTGCCCTGTAAAGAACATTGTTTTTATGTCTTCTGTATGGTGAACAATTTAGTGCTCAAATAATAAATGCAATAACAAAATAATCCTCATAGATTCTAAAATGGTAGTGTCCAGCAAGAATTTAAGTTATCTCCTATGCTTTGGATTGAGCTTTCCAACTGATGGGATCCTCTCCAATCTATAAAGGCACCATGAAAAACTGCGGAGATCATGTCATAGAGCAGGGAGAGCAGAGCAGACTGAAATAGTTAACTTTTTTTTACTAATTTATTCCTCTGCTCGTTTTAGGATTTTCATTCCAGTGGGCGGTGCTATTAGTGATTGACCGATATCTCTATATTCCCTCTTGTACAAAGAGAGCTGTCAATCACTGATAGGACTGCCCACTGGACAAAGTATCCCAGAAAGAGCACAGGGTTAAATGATTAAAACACAGGTTCAATGAATCTTTAATCACAAAACTATATATCAGTCTACTCCGCTCCCTTTCCTCTATAAAATGCTGTCTGTAGATTGGACTGCATTTTCATGGTGACGTGCTCCCTTTAATTGCATATTGCTATCTGAATGGAGCAGGGTTGAACATGGTTTCCACACATTGTCCGTGTGGCTGCCGGAGACGGTGCTATGTACTACTGATGTAAACAACATGAGACCACTGAGGCCAGTGATTGGCTGCAGCAGTCATGTGATGTCATTGTAGCATAACAACTGCTGCCACAATGACTGGGAGCAGCAGAGGAGAACAGGTGCTGGAGCTAAGTGCAACTAATTTGGGTATTTTAAAAGAAAGCCAATTGACAAAAAAAAATAAAAACTGAAAAATTCATTAAGAAGTGACGACATAATCTTACTCTTTTTTTTATTTGGATTAAACATATTTTTGCTGCAAAAATTATGATAGAATTATGAACCTCTCCTAAGTCAATAGGTTTCTCCATTCAATGCATCATTGCTCATGTTCAGTGACTACTATATAAAAACAACTGTTTATTCCAATGGTGACAGGTGCTTGTTAGTAACATGAATATTCATAATCTGTGTAAGGGCCACGTCACAACACAGATAATTGTGCAGATATTGTTGGCAGATCTCTGGTTGCAGTGAAATCATGGACATGTAGTGAGGTGAGCAATTCAGATTGTATTATTGAAATGGACACTGAAGTGAACATTACACAGTCCGATACTGCCCCTTGTGGACAAGTGCTGAAACAAACGCAGGGAAGTGGGAAATTCCCTTTTCAGCAAATGTGTTTACTCAGGAAGAGAGAGCAGCAGGAAGTCAGTGCAGATCCAGAGCCGAGCAAGGGGAGACCTGCTTGTGGATGTCTGTTGAAAGAGGGCTACTTTGCTACACCTTGCTGGAAAAATCACCCCGCAGAAGCCCCCGTGACTGATCCTGGGCCACTGGACTTTGGTGCTGTGACTCTGGCCGCTCTGCAAAACCTTGCCCGCCAAGCACCCGGAGTGCATGTGCAGGGGCCGTGACCGACATAAGGGAGCCATTTGTACTGCCGTGATCTCCCTCCTGCTGCTCGGGGTGCCCTCGAGACTGAGAGAGACTTCTGTGCTGCTGTGGGCCCCCTTCTGCTGCTCGGTGTGCCCTGAGACTGGGAGAGACTAACAAAGAAAGATTCCGTTACCTGCGGAAGGAGACCAAAGAAGAAGACTAAGGAGTTTCCCCCTTCAGCGCTGCACCGGGACCCGTCCTCATGAGATCCCCAGGCCTGCGACGTGGGAGCGACATCTTCTTCTGTGACTGGTACATGATTTTAGGGAAAGTTAGGGAAAGATACTTTCATTGTTGTGTTTTTTTCTTTTCTTGCGTCGTACCCGGAAGAAGTGAAGATCCAGAGACTCTAATATATACAAGTGCGCATATAGTTCGGTTGACTGTGATATAAACATGTTTGTCAGTAAAGAAATGTTATTATCGCTTAAACCTGAGTATGGGGATTCTGTTGAGAAAGTTCATACACACACACCCGCGGCCTTACCACCGGTCGCTACAGACACATTGTTACATTTTGTACACAGCCACAAAATGGAACAATGTGTCCATGATTTCACTGCAACCAGAGATCTGCGAACAATATCTGCACAATTATCTGTGTGTGTGACGTGGCCCTTAGTAATACTTGATACTTGCACAAATTTATGTTGTCACAGATCAGTGAGGACCCATTGGGGCTGCTAATAGATGTCGGTTAAGTTTATCCCTACGTTCTGCAAGAAGATATGAACTTTTCTGGGAGGATTCAGCGTTGGCTGAAAAAGTAGAACCACAATTCAGCTGGTGCAGTATCAGACACTGAAACTGGTCAATACAAGAAGAGTTAGCACATTGTCAGGTCACAAGAGACCTCTGTAACATGGCATCCACTAAATAAAATGGATTTTGTTACAGATTTTGGTGCCAGTTTGGCACAGAATTAACACAATTTGATATGCAAACAGGCTCTTCAGAAGGAAGAGAACTATCTCTGCCGCCATCAACTGGATGTAGCAATCCTAAAAGTCAACATTAATCCTTGAACAAGCATTGCAATATGAGTTAAGGCCACTTCACACACACAGATATCTGAGTCCAATATCTGAACAGATCTCTGGTTGCAGTGAAATCATGGATACATTGCTCCATTTTGTGGCTGTGTACAACATGGAGCAATGTATCCATGATTTCACTGCAACCAGAGATCTGTTCAGATATTGGACTCAGATATCTGTGTGTGTGAAGTGGCCTTTAGGGGTACTTCACATACAGCGATATCGTTAACAATATCGTTGCAACGTCATAGGATTTGTGACGTTGCAGCTACCTCGCCAGCGAAGTCGCTGTGTGTGACACACGGCAGCGATCAGCCCCCCGCTGGGAGATCGCTGATCATGACAAACCATTCTGGACCATTTTTTGATCAGTGATCTCCTGCTGTGTAGGCTGCATTGCTGTGTGTGACAGGGGCAGCGACCAGATAACCCGATGTGTTCCCTGGTAACCAGGGTACACATCGAATTACTAAGCGGGAGAACGCTGCTAACCAGGGTAAACATTGGGTTACTAAGCGCAGAGCTCTGCTTAGTAACCCGATGTATGCCCTGGTTACCAGCGTTCTCCCGCTTACCCCAGCTTAGCAGGACCTCGACATCGTGGAAATTAATATTTTATATTGAAATCTCATTGCGACTACAGAGGAACATCACCATCTGCTGGACAATGGAGGAGATAAGAACCAACAGGAACCAAATATTGAAGAGCATGTTTCATCTGGGGAAGAGTTTGGAGGAGATGCCAAGTCAGCTGACATCTGTGCCGCAGTTGCTTAATATAAAAGGCTGTGACAGCAAAGATAGGGAGTAATTAACACTAGATCCTGTTTAAGAAGGATCATACAGCAGGAAAGGGGTTGACAGCAGCATTGTACCAGAAGCACCCTAGAGCAGTCAGTTCCTGGAGGATGCCTGAGATATACCAGAACTGACAGACCACCAAAAGTAGAAGCCTGTGACTTGCACCAGTAGAAGCATGTGCCCTGAGTCAGTAGAAGCCCAAACACCATGTACAATTGCTCGAGGAACCCAAAGACCGAATGCCAAATACTGTTGCCAGAGGAACGCAAAGACCGAGCATCGAATATCAGACTCTGATGGTCAAGCACCGAAGACAGCACATTTGCGAAGCCACAGAATGCGAGTGAGCTGGGCCATTGCTTTCTGTAGAGACTAAAGGTATCAAGTGAGGATTTATGAGTACTTCAGAGAGTGGAGGTAGTAATTCAGTAGTGTGAGCACAAATGTTCTCCAATTTGGAATTGTGGCTAGAGATGAGTAAACCTTTGGAAGATAGAGATCAAAAACAGTGCAAGTTCTCATGATTTCCTTAGCATTGCACATGTGCTAATTTCATCACCTGCAGAGGTGATGATTCCAGCACCTTATGCCAATGTTAAGGAAATCCTGAAAACATGCACTGCTTGCGGCCTTTGAGAACTGCACATGGCCAGCCTTATTCTACTGGAGTGAGAGCAGTGTCTTGCTTTTCCATACCTCAGACGGCCAGACGAGAGGCCTGCGGCTTTTTTTACCAGTCTCTATAGGGCACTATCAAAGCACCTGTTTGCTCAAACTGTCCAGCTCACAAAGAGTGAACTAATAAAAACTGTTTTCCTCTAGGGGGAGTCTGTCACAGTGATGCATATTTCAGTGCTGAGCGGCCCGTCAGGTCTAAAAGGAGGCGTCACCAATAGGCTGCTCAGACACTATGTAACACCTGAGTGTGACAGAGGCCTAATGGTGTCCATGTGTCTGCATTCACCACCAGCCTCTCCCTGCATACATGGCTGGTCGCCTGGTTGCTACAAACCGCCCCCATGTTATAGGTTGCAGAGGTCTGTGTACCGGTGTCTAGACGCATGTGCTACCTCCTGGGGGAATTTGCAGCCACCTGCTAGATGCAAGGGGTAGAAAAAAGCGACCAAATTTTGGTGAGTTTTTTTCATTATAATGTTCCTATTCGGATATTTACTGTAGAAAGTGTATAAATATTATATGAGTTATCATATAGCTAGGGACTCGTGAGTGTAAGGGCCCTTGACGGTGGGTCACGAGCTTACGATATTCTGGCGCCATAATACCAAACTGACACCTTACATCATTATCTTTAGTGTACAACCGTGAACCACACCTTGCTGCCCCACACCTTTAAGAAAGTTACCTCCTCCCTGCCAAAGATGGTGCATAGTCTTTGGGTAAGACTGTCACACAGCAGGGTGAATCGGATGACGTAGCACCAATGTCCAGTACCTTATTCCACTATGAAACCAAATCGCTTATCCTGCAAGATCACCTTGCCTCGGGTACATTGGTCAAAGAAGACATTAGCCTTAGGCCCATGCAACCAGTCCTAGGTGATGGCATCTGGGAGCCGAATCTCCTCAATAAAGGACATGGGATGGGGTGGTTAATTCCTTGACACCATTCTGACCAAGCAATCACTACAGGATTTTAATGCTTGCACAATCATGTTGCCTAGCTCGTTAGTAACTCCTCTATGCGGTGGGCTGCAGAACTAACATCATTGTCACAAATGGGTCATTCCATGTCAAGTGATCCAAAAATGAATATTTTTTTTCCCTGACGTCCTCAGATTTTTAAAAAAATTTTTCTATCTGAAGAACAACTTTATCTAATTACAAAAAAAAAGTTTTGAATTTTTTTCTTTATCTGTTAATTTTTTACAGATTTTTAAAGTTTTAAAAAAGTGCGAATTTTGGCCTGGTATGGCTTTACATTTTCTATCATATCTCGGGCTAGGAATAAGATAGAGAAACAAAATAAACACCAATCTACTCAGAACTGTCCAGGCTTTCATCAGATATGTCACAAGAGGATATTTGTTAATATTTTACCCATGTGATTGCAAGCGCAAAACTTTAAAACGCATTTCCGAAAAATCGGCGCGCTTTAAATATTTCAAAAACTGCCCATGTGTCTGCTGTGCTCTTAGCCACATCTGTACCAAATTTCAAGTTGGGATCGCAATGGGATCATATTTTAACATATTTTACTAGTAAGAGCGTCAATGGGTCATTCCATATCAAGTGATCTAAATATGAATATTTTTTTTACCTGACGTCTTTAGATTTTTTTTTTTTTTTTCCTTTATGAAGTACTACTTTAGTTAATTACAAATTAAAAGTTTGGAATTTTTTTCTTCATCAGTTAATTTTTTACAGATTTTTAAAGTTTAAAAAAAGGGTGAATTTTGGCCTGGTACGACTTTACATTTTTTTATCTCAGGCTAGAAATAAGATAATGAAGTGGGAGAGGCATCATTTTACTCAGAACGGTAACAGCTTTCATTTGAGATGTTACAAGACTATGTTTCTTTATATCAAATTCAAACTATTGACGGGCAATTGTGAAAAAATGACTGATTGTGTTCTTGGTGACTTTTGAATTGACACTATAATAGTTAAATATTTTGCACTTAGGTCCAATGAATGCGTCCATGGGGTCAAGCTGGGACAGAGTCATCACAAATTAGCCTTATTTGCAGATGACCTGCTACTTTACATCTCCCAGCCCCTGGTCTCCATCCCTTCGGTCTTAATGGAGTTTGAACGGTTCGGACAATTGAGCAACTTTAAAGTGAATTGCTCCAAAACCGAGGCACTCAATATTTCTTTGCCTGGAGAATTGGTTTCTCATCTATCTAAACAGTTCCCATTTAAATGGAAAGTAGAAGCCATTAAGTACTTGGGAGTCCTTATACCAAAAGATCTTAAACAAATATTCAATTTAAATTATCAACCCCTTTTGACTAACGCGGAATCGGCATTTACCTCCTATAGACAATTAAAGCTATCCTGGTTCGGGAGAATAAACGTAGTCAAGATGGATGTCTTGCCCCGACTCTTATATACTTTTCAGACAGTTCCTGTTCTATTGGATAGAGGTTTCCTCTCCAAAATGCAATCTATGATCCTTAGATTTGTCTGGGGGGGCAACAGGTCCAGATTGCGAATGAATATCCTATCCTTGCCCGAGACCAGAGGAGGGGTTGGACTACCCAACATACGAGCGTACTTTGAGGCTTCCTCTCTTGTTAGAGCTCTAGATTGGCATTATCATGCGTCCTCCAAGAAATGGGTAGGGGTGGAGCAAGAGGGTTTGGGGATTCCGCTGAAACACCTGCTTTGGATTTCCCCTAAAGACTCCACAGACCTAGTACCTTTGACAGACATGACCAGAAACACCTTGAAGGTATGGCACCTAGTGACGAAAACCCTCCGCTTAAACGACAGACTTAGCCCTTTGACTCCCCTTTTTTCCAACCCATCTTTCCCACCCAGATTTGACAGGCAGAGATTTTTATGTTGGCGGATTGTGGATGACACCCGAGTAGGACAGACTCTGTCCAGTGGTGGTTTGCCCCCGATGGCAGAGCTACAACTCAAAGAACCTACGAGACCTCTTAAGTGATTCGAATTTCTCCAATACAGAGCATAATTATATTCAGCTGACCACTCTTGCAGGGTAAGATTGACGCCCAACGTATTGGAGAGGTTATTCCAACTGGAGGCTCCACCGAGGCGCAAAATATCATTTCTATACCAGGCCTTAGGGTCCATGAGAGAGCAGGGCACCCTTTACTTCCAACGTGCTTGGGAGAGGGAATTGGGGTGTAGCATTTCAGAAGCTAATTGGCAGAAATGCTTTATATTTACTCACTCACTAGCTAGCGCTTGTTCTGCACAAGAAAGAAGCTATAAGCTGCTCACTAGATGGTACTTGTGCCCGACGACACTCCGGAACATGTTCCCTGGAACCCCTGATACCTGCTGGCGCTGTGAGGAAGAGAAGGGTACAATGATACACATTTGGTGGAGTTGTGGGGAAATCCGGCGGTTCTGGTCTGAGGTTTTCAATGCATACGCCCGGATAACAGGTAAACAAGCCGAATGCTGCCCAGAATCGGCAATGTTATCCATTTTTCCAGGTCCTATTGGGCTACAGAAGAGGGATATTCTCCGCTTTTGCATCTCGGCTGCTCGTGCTGTGATCCCGAGGTTCTGGAAATCAAGCCAGGCTCCATCTCTACTTGATTGGTTCAAAGAATTGATGGACATATATCGAATGGAGGAGCTCGCAGCTGATGCGTCGGGATCTCGGAACAAATTCTTAGGGATTTGGGTTGAATGGATTCTTTTTCACGACTCTGCAGAATTTAGGAGTATCTTTTCCAGCACAGATAATATGGCTCGACCTCTGGCTGATGGGGAGCCAGTGGGATGAGTACCCTTTCTCCTTCCCATACCTCACCCGTCCCCCCCCCCCCTCCTTTTTTTCTTACGTGGCTTTTCTTTCCCAGTATAACTTTTTCTAATGGTTTTTGTTTCTCTTCTCTCTCTCTCTTCTTTTCTATCTCTCTTTTCTTCCCATCTGATACATTCAGTCTAGGTATTTCCTTTCTACGCCTATACCTTCAGAATTCTAGTGAACATTAGACAGGTATCGAAAACTCTGAGCTGTGAGTAGATCATTAATATTTCGGCCTTCCTTTCCGGTACACCAGTCGCTAGACTTTTCCAACTAGGCCTCAACGGGTAATGACCCACTTACGTGGTCAACCTGTTAGAAGGGGCCAAGTAATAAAAATCATTCTGCTGGGGCTGCTTGTCCCCTTGACATCAGAACATCTCAAAACCCTGAGAAAGGTTGTATACTTGAGTGTTTGGAATTATATTTAGATTGTAGTATATATTGCACCAGAGATAAGCGCAAAAGTAAATTTGCAGCTTATCTTAAAGTTACTAATAACTTTGTGAATTCTCTTTTTGTATATTTTATATGTCTCAAGATTTTGTTAAAAGATTGAATGTATGTCTTTCATATGTTTTTTCAAAATTTAATAAAAATGAGATTAACCATAGTTAAATATTTTAAAATATGATCCCATCACGATCCCAACTTGAAATTTGGTACAGATGTGGCTAAGAGCATAAAAGACACATGGGCAGTTTTGGAAAATTTTTATTAAAATGTTTTTTTCGGAAATGCGTTTCAAAATGTTGCGTTTGCATTCGCATAGGTAAAAAATTAAAATTAACAAATATACTCTTGTGACATATCTGGTGAAAGCCTGGACAGTTCTGAGTAGAATGGTGTTTATTTTGTTTCTCTATCTTATTTCTAGCCCGAGATAAAAAAATGTAAAGTCGTACCAGGCCAAAATTCACCCTTTTTTTAAACTTTAAAAATCTGTACAAAATTAACTGATGAAGAAAAAAATTCCAAACTTTTAATTTGTAATTAACTAAAGTAGTACTTCATAAAGGAAAAAAAAAAAAAAAATCTAAAGACGTCAGGTAAAAAAAAATATTCATATTTAGATCACTTGATATGGAATGACCCATTGACGCTATTAATAGTAAAATATGTTAAAATATGATCCCATTGCGATCCCAACTTGAAATTTGGTACAGATGTGGCTAAGAGCAAAGCAGACACATGGGCAGTTTTTGAAATATTTAAAGCGCGCCGATTTTTCGGAAATACGTTTTAAAGTTTTGCGCTTGCGATCACATGGGTAAAATATTAACAAAGATCCTCTTGTGACATATCTGGTGAAAGCTTGTATAGTTCTGAGTAGAATGGTGTTTATTTTGTCTCTCTATCTTATTCCTAGCCTGAGTTATGAGGAGAAACGTAAAGGCAGGCAACAGCGAAATTCACACTTTTTCCGAACTTTGAAAATCATTTAAAAAAAAAATAAATTTTTTAAAAAATTTTTCTCTTCACATTTTGCATTGTCTGACATGCTATTATCAAATAACAAAATCTCAAAGGAATTAAAAATATAGAGGTAATAATCATTGGTTCACTTGACATGGAATGACCCAAATCCAATTCCCCAAGTCACAAAGTATAACTGGGTTGTGGTTCGGTGCAGTGATTATTGAAGCATGACATCTTTGTAGGAGGAATAATGATGAAAACAGGTATGTTTATTCAAGTGACAGTCACCACTCCCTACCAATTCCTCTGGAATGCTGAATAAGGCTAGTGGGCACTGCAGCAATGCAAGGGCAACTTTAACATGATTGTGCACTTGCCAAAAGTCTGTATTGTAAATGTATGGCATGAAATGTAAACCCCAATGGGGGCAGTGTTGCAAATGTATGTAAAGCACTACAGTATGGAATTAACAGCACTATATAAATGAATATTAAAAATAATTATATCATTATATGACATGAAATAATAATTGCATATTTTCAAGAAGCAATATCTATACTTTGATGTTTCATTAGTGTAAACAAACCTATAAAATCATGGATGTGAAGCATATAATGGCCACATGCTATTTTTATATTAATTGCTATCACATAAGTGTAGAACAGATGGCCTCACATACTACTGACCCTCTGTAATATTAAAGGTTTGGTTTCCAAAAAATAAAATAAAAATAATAAATAGAGTATAAGAAACTTCCCTAAAAAATATAAAACTCTCTTAAACAGATGTTTTAAGAACATTGTAAGCTTCCTGGACTTCCGAGATCCTGCCACATCTGGCAAGGTTTTCAAAATTCAGACTTTGCAAGTGTCAAAACACCTGCAAACTCCAGAAAGCTTAAAAATTCATTTAAAGTTAAAAAAAATTCTGCACCTCGATACAAGCTGGTAGGCCTGATGGATGGGGACACTCCTAACCATGTGGTTAGGAGCTGTTCCCAGAAAGTGGGTCTTCCGGTGAGCGTTTTGGCCCCAAACAAGCAGAAATAATTTTAGGGTCATTTTAAATTTTAAACTTTTACCCGAACAAAGCCATGATCAGCGTTTTGTTTTTTTTTAAATCTTGTTTTTCCAATCCCCGAGCTGAATCTGTCATTTTTGGGCCAAATCTGAAATTGGTGAACATGTTCAGGAAAGGTTTGCTCATCTCTACTTGTGGCCCAGCGGATAGTGTCTCTTACCCTGCTACGGCCTGTATGCTGTTTAATATTAGTATTTAGATAAGCTGACGATTGTGATGAGTAGAGTGACACCGACACCTCCCTGATAGAGGATTTAGTTTACATTCATGTTGACGGCAACTGTTGCATAGTGGAAGGACTTATACTGTGTAAAGAATACCGTTATTGCATTTAGCATACAAGTGTTGGTGATTTCTTCACTGTGAAATAATCTGATTTGTCACTATTACTTGTGTCTTATATTGAAAGTACTAATCCTTATCTGTATAAAGTGAATAAACCACTATTGGTTTGGTTATCACTGACTTCTAATTCTCAGCACATTGCATCTCGCACCTATTTTACAACAGGTCACATCTTGAAGACCCATCATGAAAGAAAGAGGGACACGCTGGCGAATCCATTAGAAGTGAAAAAAGAAAGACAAGTAGATGAAGTTCTGTTAACAAGTTAAGTTAACCCATCTCTACCAGACATTTCTGAAATATACTGTAGAAATGCCAAAAGTGTCCATTAAGAGAATACATACCTTGTAAATAATTATGAATCACATCATTATTGCACTCTCCAGTTGTTGTCTTTCAACAGCAAAAATATTCTTTGTGTTAAATTCAAGTCATGAGTTGCCACTACCAAGATCCAATGAAAGTACGTCAATGACCTATACATCAGGTACCCATACATTATGCTGATATTTTACATTGACAATGGTGTCCAGTCAACCATGGGAGTTTTAATGGAATTACATAATGTAATTCTAACACAAAATGTCAGGATCTTCCCTAGGTTGACCTATTCAAAAGAAGACATTTACCAAATGCACAGACACACATCAGAAGTCACAAACTCAAAAAATGGTTATATATATATATAGGCCATATTTGTGTTACTCAAGATCAGGGATGGATATTAGAATTTTTATAACCGGATTTGCTGGCCGTGCAAAATTATCAAATTTATCCTCCTAGATTTGGTCAAAGATTTCATTTAGTCAACCCTAATGTGATGGCTGGAACTTTTTCTCTTTGATGAGGTGTGTTCATGTTGATAGTCATAAGTGCTTTTCCAGATTTGTGGCAATCTGGAGTACAGGCATCTCTTTGTGATGGTAAGTTTTATTAGGAATTCATAGCAGTAAGTTAGACCAAGTACAGATGTGTATTACACTGTAGGTCTCCTCAATGTCAGAAATTCATCACTGCTCACAAAACATAGAACTCAAGCAGTGGGAAGTCTACAGTCTACATCACATAGGAGACACAGAGACTGCTCCATATATTAAATAGGATATTTTATGACTGGTGTATATACATCACAAAGGAGACACTGAGACTACAGTATATACATTACATAGGAGACATAGAGAATGGTGCATATATGTCCAACAGAAGACACTAAAAGTGTTGTATATACATCATACAAGGTACACTGCAACTGCCCTATATACATCACATTGGATACATTAAGACTGCTCTATACACATCACATGAGATACGGAGACTGCTGTATATTCATCACATAAGATATACTATGAAGGCTGTATATATATCACATAGGAGACACAGACTGCAATATATACAGTACAGACCAAAAGTTTGGACACACCTTCTCAAAGAGTTTTCAAAGAGTTTTCTTTATTTTCATGACTATGAAAATTGTACATTCACACTGAAGGCATCAAAACTATGAATTAACACATGTGGAATTATATACTTCACTAAAAAATGTGAAACAACTGAAAATATGTCTTATATTCTAGGTTTTTCAAAGTAGCCACCTTTTGCTTTGATTACTGCTTTGCACACTCTTAGCATTCTCTTGATGAGCTTCAAGAGGCAGTCACCGGAAATGGTCTTCCAACAGTCTTGAAGGCGTTCCCAGAGATGCTTAGCACTTGTTGGCCCTTTTGCCTTCACTCTGCGGTCCAGCTCACCCCAAATCATCTCGATTGGGTTCAGGACTGGTGACTGTGGAGGCAAGGTCATCTGGCGCAGCACCCCATCACTCTCCTTCTTGGTCAAATAGCCCTTACACAACCTGGAGGTATGTTTGGGGTCATTGTCCTGTTGAAAAATAAATGATGGTTCAACTAAACGCAGACTGGATGGAATAGCATGCCGCTGCATGATGCTGTGGTAGCCATGCTGGTTCAGTATGCCTTCAATTTTAAATAAACCCCCAACAGTGTCACCAGCAAAGCACCCCCACACCATCACACCTCCTCCTCCATGCTTCACGGTGGGAACCAGGCATGTAGAGTCCATCCGTTCACTTTCTCTGCGTTGCACAAAGACATGGTGGTTGGAACCAAAGATCTCAAATTTGGACTCATCAGACCAAAGCACAGATTTCCACTAGTCTAATGTCCATTCCTTGTGTTCTTTAGCCCAAACAAGTCTCTTCTGGTTGTTGCCTATCCTTAGCAGTGGTTTCCCAGCAGCTATTTTACCATGAAGGCCTGCTGCACAAAGTCTCCTCTTAACAGTTGTTGTAGAGATGTGTCTGCTGCTTGAACTCTGTGTGGCATTGACCTAGTCTCTAATCTGAGCTGCTGTTAACCTGCGATTTCTGAGGCTGGTGACTCGGATGAACTTATCCTCTGCAGCAGAGGTGACTCTTGGTCTTCCTTTCCTGGGGCAGTCCTCATGTGAGCCAGTTTCTTTGTAGCGCTTGATCGCTTTTGCAACTGCACTTGGGAACACTTTCAAAGTTTTCCTAATTTTTCGGACTGACTGACCTTCATTTCTTAAAGTAATGATGGCCACTCATTTTTCTTTACTTAGAATTTGTATCATGGCAAGAAAAAAGCAGCTAACAGTCTATTCAGTAGGACTATCAGCTGTGTATCCACCAGACGTCTGCACAACAGAACTGATGGTCCCAACCCCATTTATAAAGCAAGAAATCCCACTTATTAAACCTGACAGGGCACACCTGTGAAGTGAAAACCATTTCCGGTGACACCTCTTGAAGCTCATCAAGAGAATGCCAAGAGTGTGCAAAGCAGTAATCAAAGCAAAAGGTGGCTACTTTGAATAACCTAGACTATAAGATATATTTTCAGTTGTTTCACACTTTTTTGTTAAATATATAATTCCACATGTGTTAATTCATAGTTTTGATGCCTTCAGTATGAATCTACAAATTTCATAGTCATGAAAATAAAGAAAACTCTTTGAATGAGGTGTGTCCAAACCTGTGGTCTGTACTGTACATCATATAGGAGACATCAAGACTGGTGCATATATATATAACATAGGAGACACTTAAATAGCTGTATATACATCATACAAGATACACTGAGACTGCTCTATATAAACCATATAGGAAACACTGAGACTGCTGTATTTACATCACATAGGTGCCACTGGAACTTCTGTATATACATTGCATAGGACACTGACTGCTGACATCATCATTGGGACAGGAGCCCAGAGTATGCGAACTACCCACAAAGAACATCCTAATGTTAGCACTGGCCAACATCATGACAAAATCCTTGAATGTGTCACAGCAGTCATAGTGAATGCTGCATGTGCATGCTAAAAATCTAAATAATAATAATAAAGCAACTAAACAATGCCATGATGGCAACTGATTTTATGACTTGCTCTGGGTTGAATGAAGGGGTTGTTGGTTGAAGTGGTAATGTGAAGATTATGTGGATTTCCAGTAAATCTCCATTGATGGCTGAAGGATTTGAGGTTCTCCACTGGGAGATAGTCTTGTTGGCCTATCTTTTATACTGCAATTGATGAACAGTAATAGGAAATAGAGAGTTAACCCTTTTCATAGCCCAGCTGATCCATATCATTTAGAGTACACTGCTCACATAGAGGACATAAATAGCCGTGCAAAAGATTTATTTTTTGATATCACTATTATGTTGTAAAAAGTATAGAATACATAGAAAAAACATGAAAAAACTGATCAGGAAAAAATGTAAAGTGTTTAATTCTATGCATGAAAAGTGAAATGTCTCACATTGCTACAGTATTTATAGACTGACACATGGTATCAGACCCCTCCAATTCACATTGACTTAAACTAGAAGAGTTAAAGGGATCCTGTCATCTCCAAAACGCCTCCTAAGCTACCAAAACATGTCCCTGCAGCATCCCATCACTAATCTCACACTCCTTTTGTCTCCTAAAAGCATCCTGTGAAAGTGCATAAAAACGTTTTAATACTCACTCATTAGTGATTATAATTAGCAGGGGCTATATTCCTTAGTCACCAGGGCGGGCTGTTTGCAGCCTCGAGGATCCACCCTCTCTCTGTCTGTGCTGCTGTGATGTGCAGCTGAAGGCAGGACTAATGATTTGCTTTCTGTGAGTAATAGAGAGGGGGAGGGTAAAGCCTGCACAAGCAGAGCACACAGACAGAGAGAGGGTGGATCCTGGAGCCTGCAAAACAGCCCGCCCTGGTGACTGAAGAATATAGCCCCTGCTAATTATAATCCCTAATGAGTGAGTATTGAACCGTTTTTATGCACTTTCACAGAATGCTTTAAGGAGACAAAAGGAGTATGAGATTAGTGATAATATGCTGCAGGGACATGTTTTGGTAGCTTAGGAGACGGTCTGGAGGTGACGGGATCCCTTTAAGAAGTGATATGAAATTATTGTAGAGAATTTTAGGGATTGTTTTCTTTCAGTTTGGTTTCTGTCCTTGCTGCAGTTTATTTTTTAAAAGAAAAAAAAAAAAAATCACACTCACGTACCTTCCCCAGGTCCAGAGGAGAATCTCCGCCGCTGCTTCCGGTGTCCGGTATTGGCTGTGGCACTGGTGTAAAATTTACAATGTGGCAGCCAATCAGTGAGCTCAGTGGTTCTGAACGGGGCATTCTGTCTATATGGGTAGGTGTGTAGGGCTCACTCATTAGCTGCCGATCTGGTAACATGACGTCATGGCCTCAGCTAATGCCAAAAACCGGGGACAGCTGTGTAAATGGTTAGAAAGCGAATATAGTGTGGCTTGCATTTTTTATAAGAAACTGCAGCCAGGATAGAAACTTAATTGAAAAGGAACAACCCCTTTTACGAAATAAGCTTCTAATCAAATAAACTGCAATTTCGTGTTCACAGTACAGACAGAGAATGAGATGTACCCTCTAATTAGAAGTACACCCACTGGCAGGCATTTAACCGAAGGCTTCCACGAAACCTGATCTCATGCTGGGCAGACAAGAAGTTATGTCAGTCTGAAGGATGACAAGCCTGAAAGTTTAAGAAAGCTGCAAAATGGGGCATCAGAAACCTTTATCATTGACAACAAGGATGTGAATATTATTAGGTGCAGATTACAGCTGTCAAGGGTTCTTTCTTTCCTATCATTTGTCATTTGAGCGCAAACAGTTTAATAAAACGTTATGTCGTTAAGTGCCACCGGATCATTAGACCTCTGACACGCTTAAATTCTCACTTGCTTACTGAAATTGCAGTGGTGGTTAACTTTCACACAAACTCGGTCACAAGAATATCTATTAGTTCAAACTATACTGTATATCCGCTCTATCAATGCACTGGGGGGAAAAATGGGCATACAATGCCTTCAGAATAAGCAGAAGTAATACATTGACAATTGTGAACTGTTACAGAGGGTAACCGCATCCTGCCGCTGCCAATTTTTGTTTGTGATTTTGTTATTTCTGCCAATGTAGTCATACGAGGGCTTGATTTTTAGGGGATGAGTTGTAGTTTTGAATGACAGTGCACCATAGTGAAAAATATTTGTCATTATTGCGTGGATTTAGTGGTTATGATGTTTACTGTTCGTTAAAAATAGACCAGATAATTCAGAAGGTCAGCATATTTACAGTGACATATTTGCATCCGCCATTTACATTTATATTTAATAATAATGTATAGCAACGGATAATAATAAACTTTCAAATATACTTTATAAGAGTTATGGTTGAAAACCATTCATAAACGTTCTACAAGGTGTCCCCACTAGACTGTGTGAAGCACACATATGTTCATTATCAGTCAGATCCATCTTCAAGCTTCTCACACGGAATACGGGCATGTAACCATATAAGGGTAAAGGGGGTGGGCCTACACTGCTGACTGCATCTGGAGAGGTGACAATCTATCAGATTACAGCACAGTGCTGAGCAATGTCAGAATGTCAGGATCAGTGCAAACTCCTCTTTCCTTGACACAAGCTTCTGATCTGTCATCTGGCTCCACAAAGCTCAGTCATGATCTCTGATAACCCCTTGTCTCCTGTCACATTGCACTGCTCCCTGCTCTCAGAAGCTGCGGAAATACATACACAGTGCTGGCTGATACTGAGAAATTATGGCCACGCCCATGCAGCCAATAAAAGCAGTTTCTGAAATAGAACAGAAAAATAATAGAAAATAAGTCATATGACACAAAATAAGGATTAGTTTAGCTGTTATGTGACTCATCGTTAACAATCAGTGCAGTATTGTTGCTTTTTTTTCAATGAAATTACTTTTACACTCAAATATATATTTCTTTTTTATGGCTTTTAAAAGAGCTGTAGTTTATTATTTCTGCCATTTTGGGTTACATATTACTTTGTCAGTTTTTATTTCATGTGTGCTGTCTGTAAAAATATCTGTCTGTTATCATTTATGATTTGACCGAGTTCTTGCGATCGCTCCACATAACCCTAGGAATAACCATATGGTTGCAGGGTGTAAAACCACAAGTAGGCCTGTGGAGAAGGGGGACCTCTTGGGTTCAATACTATGTTCAATTTTAGCTTCATTCTAAGTCGCAGCTTCAGTTGAAATCTATTGCAAAGCAGAGAGCCACTGACTCCCTGCCCCTCACTTAATCTATAGCCAAGAACCTATGAGCGCCCCAAGGCTGCAGAGCAAGCGCAAACAAAATAACATCAATCAGCAGGCATCTTAATGTAGTGACTTTGTGGCGCCCCTGTGACTAGGGCAGCCACAGGGTGAACTGCAGCCAGGTAAGGTAGAGACGGTTGACTAAAATATATCCACACAGATACACACACTGATCCTACACCTAGGACTCTAGGTTAGGCAAGGGTTGCCAGGGGTTAAGAGTAGTGTGAGTGGAGCGTAGAGCAGCACTGACCAAGTGGGTGGAGGAACCGTAATGAAATATGGGAACATTAAGTTGGAGGCAGACATTCCCAGGAGGAGAAGTTCCCTGGGGGATGTAGAACCCTAGAGGTAGAATTCCTAGGGGATAAAGCTCGCTCCATAGCCGGAGGCGAGGTGCAAGTAGCCACAAACCGATACACCCCACAGCTAAGAGAAAGGTGGGAGGACAAGGGCCCGGCAGCCATCAAGACTATAGTTGCCCGGAGCACCCCTGAAGCTGAGAGACAGTGAGAAAGAGGGAGCCTGGTGATCCCACAGTCATACCTGGGACACTGAAGGCTAGGCCGCTACAGCCAGAGAGCTCTGTAGAAGTGACCAAGGATACTCTAAGACCCTAATCACAGGACATACCAGAGTGGGGCAGGTACTCTATGACCTGCAGCCTACCTACCACCACGGTCTAGGAACACAGCCATCAAACTAGGGCTATTGATCCTGAGAGAGAGGGGCCCATCACACAAAAGCCTGCGACGGCCAGACCAAACCCGTGAGTGAGGAGAAAAGAAAGGGCCTGAAAGGACTTGAGGGAAGCAATGCAGAGGAGCTGCCTGAGCTACATAACCCAATTATCCGGAGCAATGCAAAAGTGTAGAGAAGTGTGAAACTGTACCTTGTAAATGCTACTGAAAGAAACTTGAGTAAAGTACTTGGTAAGCTCGCCACTGCCTGAGACTGTTCTTTCCAGTATTGCATCAGAGTTCCCACCTGAGTAGCCGGAGACTGATATTTCCACTTACAGCGTAAAAAGTTCAATCCCTCACCAGACCCCTCCACAACTACTACACCTGCCATGGGGACACCCGGCCCTACCCGAGGAGAGCCTGCCATCCACGCTGCCCTTCACCACCATCCCCAGCAGGAATACGGCAGCGGTGGTCCCACTGACCACATACCTCAGGTGGCGTCAAGACAAATCCCCTGTAAATAACCCTTTTAGTTGCCGCATCTGGGACAATAGGATCGGGCCATGCACCTTGACACCCCCAGAGACAGTACAACCCAGTCTTGAGTACCCCGGTCCCTAGTGTGCGACAACTTCATTGCGTCACCTAATGGCAATGCACTGACGTGCTTAACAACAGTAGGTATCTAATTTGTCAGGGGAAGCATGAAGACTGAGAAGCTAAAAGTAGGTGCTGGCTAGGTGAGAGATTTTGTTGTTTGTTTTTTCTAGTAGTGAGGTGCAATATATTGTCGAGTGGAGCTACCTCTGGGCCACACTTCAGAGTATGGGGTTTGGTCTGGGCTTTATAGCTTGGGTTGGACTCCTGTATTCTGAACCGAGAGCTCGAATAAGGGCAAATGGGTTACTCTCTGATGCCTTTTGTCTATATAGAGGAACGAGGCAGGGCTGCCCTCTGTCCCCGCTGCTTTTTGCTCTGGCGGTGGAGCCTTTGGCGTCCCGTGTGTGTCTTGATCCGGGCATTGAAGGGTTCAGGTATGGGGGACTGGAGGAGAAGATCTCACTGTACGCAGATGACCTGCTCATGTTCCTTGCGGACTCTGGTAGCTCACTGTGTAACACAATGCGGCTCCTTGACCTGTTTGGAACTGTCTCAGGCTTGATTATCAACTGGGACAAGTCTGCGGTCCTCCCTCTGGATCGCGTTTCAGTGCCCATCAATACAATCCCTGTATTGACACAGTTCAAGTACTTGGGTGTTATGGTATCTGACAAATTGACAGACTTTTTCACCCTTACTGTCACGGGTCAAGCTACAGGTAAAAGCATGGGCCAAGCTGCGCCTCTGTGGTGGGGAGAGTAAACTTCCTCAAAATGGTGGTCATGCCACAACTTCTTTATGTCCTTCAAAACTCTCCCGTTTGGCTGCCTCAGAATAGGTTGTATAAAATAAATGCAATTTTTAGAGAATTTATTTGGCTAAAACCAGTGCGAGACTTAAACTAGAACATTTACAGAAACCGAAGGATGAGGGAGGGCTAGCGTTACCTAATCCGTGGCTGTACTATATCTCCTCCCAGTGTCAACATTTGGTGGGGAATTGGATGATATCTCTACTGAGGGGAGGGGTAGTAGGGGGATTCTGCAATACCTGGTGGGTAGAGGATCAACACTATCTGGTTTGGAGGCCGGGAAGTTCCAGTCATGGGTGGCAGGGCTACCTACAGTTAAGCTCATGGTTAAAATATGGGACAGATTAAAACAGATGAGAGGCATCACTGGTCTGACCAAATACTCCCCTATCTGGGACAATTCGCATCTACCACAACTGCGCAAGCTTTCTGGATTTGCACAGTGGAGGCGGATAGGCATATGGTGGGTGTCGCAGTTGACGGAGGGTGGAGTGTTCGGATCGTTTGAGGAACTGAGACGGGATTTCCCGTTATCACACAATATGTTTTTTCAGTATTTGCAGCTGAGGAATGCCTATTTCTTGCAGACCCGGACACAAGACATGTCTATACACCAGGATGTTGTAGTTAGCAGGCTGGGCATACAGGCACCCACCAGGGGTCTGACATCCTTTATTTATGGAGCTCTGCTGTGTGTGGATCGGTTGAGGCATCCGATCAAGGCATTGACGAAGTGGATGCAACAGCTGGGTCCCATTACTGGAGATCAATGGGATTCGATACTTCAGATGGTTCCCAGACTGTCCTTAAGCGAGCCTGCTCGTTTGTCTCAGCTGTATCTTATATACAGAGCATACCGGACTCCTAAGTGGCTCTTTGTTCTGAATCTGCGGTCGGACTCGGGATGTCCTAAATGCGGTATGAATGACGCAGATATTCTGCATATGATGTGGACGTGCCCCTGTCTGCAAATTTTCTGGATTCTAGTGCTCAGTCTAATACATTTGACTACTAGACAGGACATTCCCCGGGACCCGGTAGTTTGTGTGTTGGGTTATGTGGAGGAAATGGGGGGGATGAGTGCCTTAAGGTCGCAGTGGCCAGGATGCTGTTTGTCACTAGAAAACTTATAGCGTCATACTGGATATCGGACAAAACTCCCTCACGTACTGAATATATTAATAAAATTAATTTTCTGCTATGCCGGGAAAAGGCTATTTACACAGAGAGGTTGTCCTAATATATTTGAGAAGATTTGGGCGGGATGGTTGGATGCCCTGGGTTTATCCTCAGGGAATTTGTAGGCGCAGTGACTGCTATCAATATTAATATGTTTCTTGACCTATTTTTGTTCTGTTTTCATTTTTCTGCTCTGCTTTCCTTCTTATGTTAGATGTATTCCGTGTGCTTATAATGGTGTCGGCATATAATTTCATGGTATGTGCTCATTGTATATGTGGTTTGAGAAGTTTTTTTTTTACTCTATGAGATGGTTTTTAGACCGAGCTAAGGGAGGGGGGGAGGGCGGAAGGGGAGGTCGGAGCGAGTCGGATATGTTCCGCTTGCAATGTTATGTTTTTTCTATGTATGTTATGTTGGAAATTCTAATAAACACTATCTGATTAAAAAAACTGCTCCTAACCATCTAATTTCACTTCTGCAATGTATATATATACATAGTGGAAGCAAAATTAAGTAGAAGCAAGGGTTAAAAATAAAGAATCTGTATTCCCACCTTTCCAGCGATCCCCCGATGGCTCCAGCAAACTCCGTTGTGACTACAGGACCTGTCATAATGTCACATCCTGATCAGCTGATCGGGTCACGTAATCGGTTACCGCGGTAACTGCCATCATGTGACCCGATGACGTTGCCGAGTTGTGACATCACGGCAGGTCCCGTAAGCATCGAGAGCTGCTGCGCCGGTGGATCGCCGGACAGGTGAGCATAGAGCTTTTTCTTATTTTTTAACCCTTTCTTTTACAAAATTTCACTTCTGCAATGTATGTACATACATTGCAGAAGTGAAAGTGCCCCGCACAGCGCTTTCTGTGTCTGGACCCTTGATAATCACGGACCCGGACACAGAAAAGGTCACCTCCTGTGGTGTCCGTTCCTGTCTGTGGAGTTCTACAAAAAGTAGGATCCCACGGACAGGGAAAAATACGTGATGTGAAACCAGCCTTAGTAGTTACAGGCAGAGCAGGAATTTGTAGCAAAAACAGAGGAAGTCAGAGAATGGGAAAGAGGAATAGGAATGAACTCATACCAGTATTGGGAATGCAAGAGACACAGGAAGAATTAAATGCAAGGAAAAGTTGAGGGAAAGTGACTGACAGATATGGTAAGTCAGAGATGTTAAATCGAACCCCAAGGATCAAATACGGATGAGCTATCAATAATAATATTTGGAAAACTTATTGATTACATTTATCTAAAAAAAGTCTTTGTGGCACTCTTAAAACAATTTAATCTATTAGCATGTGTCCATCTGTCTGTTTCTATTGATGTTCATTAGTGCTATATACTATGAGATGACAAGGCACATGTTTGACTTCTGTTTAATTAAGCTTCTTCTACTCTTTAAATTTGTGGTGATCCTAACAGTTAGACTCCCTCCAAAGTGCAAACTATCTCCTTTACTGTGCACAAACAATAATTTGTTAGAATATCATTTTAATCTCTTTAACCCCAAGCCTGTTTTTATCATAATAATAATACTTAAGGAATGACTCTCATCACCTTATGTGTAGGTGCGAGCAAGAAAAAACATGAAAACAAAAGTGAAATCTGCTGCAACACTACACACTATGAGTATGTGAAATAGCATAATGGCTAACAATGAATGGCAGGGCTCTATGCACGGCTTATACAGGCATGAGGAAAAGGGCATGGCAGAAACTACTTGTGAATATAAAGAAACTTGAGAAAACTTAGCTTTAGCAGTGGCCACTGTGAAAGTGCCCGATAACCGCGCCAAGGTCTTTCTCATTTTATCGGGTCCTAACCGTGTGCCTCTAGTAGTGGTATAATGCTGAATGTGTGGGTTTTTATGCCTCTATATGCAAAAAAAAACTGGCATTGAGGGGTTGTCCTGGACCTGGCTACAATTTTTTACATCAGATATTTTTATTAGACATATTCATTTTGCAAACACCGTAGAAACACCACATATATTCCAAATTTTGACATACTTAAACCCCCATCCCTGTCCCCCACCCCCCCCCTTTCCAATATCATATCAGTAACATCATTAACCAAAATACCGACTCAAATGACCGTCCTAACCCTCCATAAACCCCCCCCACTCCCTTTCCCCTCCCCCCCCGGTTTACAGACAGCGATAAACTCCCATTAACCATATACCGTTAAGGTCTAATCATAATAAAGCATATATCTGTAACAGAAACCTCTTGATACCGCAAACATCAAGGCACAGTTCAGCCAGAGCATCCGCCCATCCCCCTTGATCCCAGATTACCCAGGCCTGTTACCTCCTCGTAGCCAAGCAGACCAAATCCTGTCGAATTCTCCAGGCCTATTCCTTTGTAAATATATACTTTCCTCTGTCTGTATAACAGGACCTGGCTACAATAAGCTGGCCACCTAACATGGCTGCAGGGTGGGGAAAGGGAACACAGTAAAAAATAGTCATACTAATAATTAAGGAATGACTCGCATTATCTTATGTGTAGGTACGAGCAAGAAAAAAACATGCCTTTTTTTTGCATATAGAGGCATAAAAACCCACACATGCAGCATTATACCACTAGTAGAGGCACACAGTTAGGACCCGATAAGATGAGAAACACCTTGGCGTGGTTATCGGGCACTTTCCCAGTGGCCATTGCTAAAGCTAAGTTTTCTCAAGTGTCTTTAAATTTACAAGCAGTTTCTGCCATATCCTTTTCCCAATACCTGTATTAGCCGTGCATAGAGCCCTGCTATTCATTGTTAGCCATTATGTTATTACATATAAACATAGTGTGTAGTGTTGCAGCAGACTTTCGCTTTAATTTTCATGTTTACATCTTAATAACCAGGTAATTTTTTTAATTCAATTTTGACCAGTGTCATTTTATAAAGTACTAGCTGTAGTACCCGGCTACGCCCGGATTAATAAATAACTGCTGTTAGCTATAACAAAATAGAATTTGAATATGTCATATTAATGACCTGTAGGAAAATAGAAGCTGAGCTGTGATTGATTGCTATAGGCAGCCTAATAAATCTCCAGCCAACAGTAAACCCTCCCCCTGGCCGGGCAGTATATGTTACCTCACACATGCACATAATAGACAGCTCATGTGACTGACATCTGCCTTAATTCCCTATATGGCACATGTGTTGCACATTGGCTGTTTTTAATCAGATGTTTATGTTTGGAAAATAAAGATAGCACACATGTGAGGCGAGTTGTGTGAGGTGATTTGTGCACATCTGTGTCTGTTTGTGTGGTGTGTGTGTCTCTAGGGTGTGTGTGTGTGTGTCCCTGTGGGGGGGGGGTCTGTGTGGTGTGTGTCTCTGTTATGTGTGTCTCTTTGTGGTGTGTGTGTGTGTCCCTGTGGGGTGAGGGCATGTGTCCCTATATGGTGTGTATGTGTGTGTGTCCCTGTGGGGGGGTCTGTGTGGTGTGTGTGTGTATCTGTGTTGTGTGTGTCTCTTTGTGGTGTGTGTCCCTGTGGGGTGAGTGCATGTGTCCCTATAGGGTGTGTATGTGTGTGTGTCCCTGTGGGGGGGGGGTGTCTGTGTGGGGTGTGTGTGTCTCAGTGTTGTGTGTGTCTCTTTGTGGTGTGTGTGTGTCCCTGAGGGGTGAGTGCATGTGTCCCTATAGGGTGTGTATGTGTGTGTGTCCCTGTGGGGGGTCTGTGAGGTGTGTGTGTGTCTCTTTGTGGTGTGTGTGTCCCTGTGGGGTGAGTGCATGTGTCCCTAAGGGGTGGCTATGTGTGTGTGTCCCTGTGGGGGGGGTCTGTGTGGTGTGTGTCTGCGTCATGTGTGTCTCATTGTGGTGTGTGTGTGTCCCTGTGGGGTGAGTGCATGTGTCGCTATAGAGTGTGTGTGTGTCCCTTTGGGGGGGTGTGTGTGTCTCTGTGTTGTGTGTGTCTCTGTGTTGTGTGTGTCTCTTTGTGGTGTGTGTGTTTGTTCGGTTGCATGTTGAGTATCCAATGTTGGGGCTGCACCTTAGCGACTATACACTTGCTGTTACTCTTTGTGTGCGTGTGGTGTGTATACATGTCCCCGTGCGTGGTGAATATCTCATGTTGGGGCCCCACCTTAGTGACTATATGCTGGTATGTGCTGTTAGTCTTTGGCGCTATCATTAAGCCCCTCTCATTCACAACTGTCAACTGGTAACTGTCACTTTTTCCCCATTATGTAGATAGGGGCAAAATTGTTTGGTGAACTGGAATGCGCAGGGTTAAAATTTCGACTCACAACATAGACTATGACGCTCCCGGGGTCAAGACGTGTGACTGTGCAAATTTTTGTAGCTGTAGCTGGCAGCTGTCGATTTTCCTCCCACACGTTTCCTTTCCCTTTTTCCCCATTATGTAGATAGGGGCAAAATTGTTTGGTGAACTGGAACGCGCAGGGTTAAAATTTCGCCACACAGCATAACCTATGACACTCTCAGGGTCCAGACGTGTGACTGTGCAAAATTTTGTCTCTATAGCTGACAGCTGTCGATTTTCCTCCAATATTTTTCCATTCACTTTTTCCCCATTATGTAGATAGGGCCAAAATTGTTTGGTGAACTGGAATGCGCAGGGTTAAAATTTCGCCTCACAACCTAGCCTATGACGCTCCCGGGGTCGAGACGTGTGACTGTGCAAAATTTTGTGGCTGTAGTTGCGACGGTGTAGATTCCAATCCCGGATATACACACATACACACACACATACACACATTCAGCTTTATATATTAGATAACTGTGGAACTTCATGATAGTGGTAAATTTAGGACAATATATTGTACGTTTATTTGTGAAAATATTGGTAATTTGTCAAAAATGTGGTAACTTTCAAACTTTGAATTGTTATGCCCTTAAACCAGAGTTATGTCACACAAATAAGTTAACATATAACATTCCCACATTTCTACTTTACATCAGCACCATTTTTGATATGACATTTTTTGGTTAGGAAGAAGGGTTCAAACTTTTTCAGCAATTTCTCATTTTTACAAAAGCATTTAGAAAACCATTTTTTTAGGGACCACATCTCCTTTGAGGTGACTTTGAGCTAATGTGACAGAAAATATCCAAAAGTGACACCATTCAAAAACTGCACCCCTCAGACTGCTCAAAACCACATTCAACAAATGTATTAACCCATCAGGTGCTTCACAGAAAAATAGAAGTCAAAAATGCAAGGTGCACCTTTTGACTTTTTAAACGAAAAATTGTCTGCTATCGTTTGCGAGTACCATGTTGTGCTCGGCGCACCAGGGAGGCATTGAGTTGATGTGAGCCCTAGGTGAGAAGGGGGGGCGGAAGGGGTTTGGGGAGTGCTAGTAGAGTCTGGCGAGGTGAGGAGCGGGTAGGTGCTACTGGAGGCTAGCGAGGTGAGGAGCGGGATGGGGGGGTGCTGGCAGCAAATTCCCCACGCTTCTCGGCGCATCTGGCCGGCTCTGGCATGGCCGGCTGCTGTGAAGTGAGCGGCTGCGGCCGCAAAGCAGAGCCGGACCGGCCCATTCAATATGGGGGCGGCCCTGGAAGAGGCCATTATTGTCCGCCCCTGGCCCCTGATGTGTCTAAACAGGGGAACCTCCCACAAGTGACGCCATTTTGGAAACTAAACCCCTCAAGGAACTTATCTAGACATGCAGTGAGCACCTTGAAACCCAAGGTGCTTCACAGAAATTTAGAACGTTGAGCCATGAAAAGAAAAAAGCACATTACTTCCCACAACAATTTTGTTTTTGCTTCAAATGTATTTTCACAAGGATAACAGGAGAAAAAGCACCATACAATTTGTTTTGCAATTTCTCTTGAGTACACCAATACTTCATATGTGATTGAAAACTACTTTTAAAGTACAGTGCAAAGCTCAGAAGAGGAGGAGCGCCATATTGGATTTCAGATTTATCTGGAAAGAGTTTGTGGTGCCATATTGCATTGGCAGAGTTAGAGGGTTAGAATATCAGAAATTCCCCCACAAGTGACCCCATTTTACAAACTGCAATGAATTCATCAAGGAGTACAGTGAGCATATTGCCACAAGTGTGTCACAAAATTTTATACTATTGGGCAGTCAAGAAAAAATTATTACATTTTTACCAATGAAATATTGTTCTACCTCCAGATTTCCAATATTCAAAAGGGGAATAGGTAAAAAAAAATGCTCCCAAAATGTGTTACACAATTTCTCTTGGTTGTGGCAATATCCCACATGTGACAGTGAAGTACCATTTGGCTACAAGCAACTGCGCGAGATGAAAGGAGCGCCATTTGAATTTTTCAGAACAGATTTACCTAAAATAATTTGTGGACTCAATCTGCAGAGCCCCCCAAGTACCATAGCAGTAAAAAGAAACCCTCAAGTGACCCCATTATTAAAATTACACCCATGGAGTCAAACACAGTGAATGTTGTAGAATTAAATATTGCAAATAAGCCCTTGTAGTGCCCAATATACTGTAGTGCCCATACAATGCTCCCACCTCATATTTCTGGAGAAGCCCACCCCCTAAATTGAGCAGGCTTCTTAACTACAACAATGCTAAAAAAGTGGACGTTAACTGTGGTTTAAAAACATTGTGGTGCTCAAAAGGACAAGGGCATTTGGATTTGGGAGCGCAGGTTTTGCTGATTTTCCTTTGGTGGGCAAGGAGAAATAGCAGTTTTTCAGAGCCTTTGTGCTACCAGTAACGTGGAAGAACCCCTATATTTCTGTTAACAGAGCCTCGGTGTGGACTTGTTTTTTTGTGGGTTGAGTTGAATGCAATTGGTAGCAATTTGGGTACAGAACATTTTGGTTCAGTACATATTTATCCTGTGCTCTATGCTGAGCACTTGCATTCGGGATTCCAGCTACATCTTCGAAACATGCGATTCAGAGGAAACCCCTGACAGGTCAATTCACTAATGAGCCATCAGAGTTATTCTGGAATATATGTGGTCATGTTTAGTAGCGCTATAGTTTTAGTTTATACACATAACAAATAAGGTCAACTAGGTTATTTATAACTCAACACATTAATAAGAGACCCACGTGATGAGTGATTGGCTCCAAAGTCATCTCAAAATTGGGTCATCTTTTGCCAAACTCTTAAGCCCCCGTCACACGGGGCGACATCGCCGCCAATTACAGAGGCGACGTGGGGGCGTGGCCTATTGCCAACGACCTCGCCCCTACGTCGCCTCATGTAAAGGGGCGATGTCAGCGGTGCTGGGAGGTCGCCTGGTTTCAGAGCAGTGCTCCATGTAACCAGGCGCCCCATGTAACCATCGCCCCATGTAACCAGGCGCCGGTGACCTGTCAGGCGATGGGAGCCATAGGCTCCCATTGTCCTGCATCGCCGCTGGGGTTTCCAGACACCCCAGCGGCGATGCCGCCTGACAGCTCGCCATCGCAGGGCTGGAGGTGTCGCCCCGTGTAAACGGGGGACTGGACGCTGGCGGGGCGCCAAAAACGTGCGCGCACCCGCCAGTCACCGCAGACATCCCCAGCCCCGTCGCCTAGTGTGACGGGGGCTTTAGGGTCTCTAAATATACAACTGTCCACGCCTCAACCACAAAACACTTTTGTGGGCTAGTTCAAACCTAACAGAGACAGATAAGCAAACAACCAATCAAAGCAGTTACTTTCGATCCAATAAAAAGTCTATATTTTTTTTCATCTGGTAATTGTAATATTAGCCACATCATTTGTCACCAGCAATATGAAAACAGTAATATGGATAGAAATTGTTTGTCAGAAAAGAGCAAATTACTGTAATTAATAAACCAGGGAACATAAAGAATTGGAAAAGAGAACAGAATGTACATAAAACTGTAATAACATGTCTGAGGAGGTAAACGGTACAAGTCACGCTGCACGTTTTTTGATAAATTCGCCGTAACCTCCTGTTTCTACCTCTACAGTTGGTGTTAATCATATTTATAGCACAATCATTTGCTTGACAACCTGAATTATGCAGCAGAAATTATGACATCTATTGGTTGCTAGGATACACGGAACACTGCAGTGACCTGGTGGATATGTTGGACTGTTAGACATGAACATCAGGTGGTCTTCCTTGTCTCATCAAAATTTACTTTAAGGTTCGTTATTGGGTTGGTGTTTAAGCTGTAAACCACTTTTTGTCATCCCAAAGATGCATCACACAGGTTAAGGATTGTCCAGATGTGCATACAGTGACAGGAGGCATTAAAATATTGGCACATTTACACACTTACGCAAATATTTACTTACTGCACATAGTATGACCAGGACCATCCTGCCTATAATTATTTGTAGTTTTCATCTCACATAGCTTTACAGATCAATACAAGGCCGTGGAGTCACGGAGTCGGTACCCATTTAGGTGAAGTTGGTATAAAATGGACTGACTCTCGGAAAGTAGTACAATGCAGTATGTGCTGGACACTACTATTATGAATTATGCTCTATCAAAATAGCTTTATTATTGTATCATAATAATGATTAAAAGCCTGATGTTATCAATAAATTGATCACTTAAAGGGAACCAACCACCTAAAAATACCTATCTAACCTATAAATATCTGTCCCTGGAGCCTAAAATTACTATTCTAACCATCCCTGACTGACTAAATCTACCTAACAAGATGCACAATCAATCACTTTTTATACTTACCAAAACCTTGTCTGATGGGCGTTCCTCTAGGGTCTTTGACCGATAGGCGGGTCTCCTCGCCGCGCTTGCACCCGCCTAGCTGCTGTCCATCTTCTTTCCAGGATTCAAATTACCCGCCCATCGCGTCCTCGCAATGAGCGGGTCACATGCTGCAGGCCCGGTGTCACTTCTGCCCGCAGCGTCACTGGTACACCCAGTACCAGATGGCATGCTGAAGCCGGCCTAGGCGCATCATAGACCCAGCAACGCGGCGGGCGAAGTGACGCGAGGCCTGCAGCACGTGACCCGCTCATTGCGAGGATGCCATCTATTTTGTGAAGTGCATCGGTCCCTTCTGCAGCAAACCAACCCCATAACATGATACTACCACCCCGTGTTTCACAATTGGGAAGGGTTTCTTAGGCTTCCAAGCTTCTCTCTTTTTTCCTCCAAGTAACAATGGTCATTATGGCCAAACAATTCAATTTTAATTTTGTCAGACCACAGGATGTCTCCAAAAAATTAAGTCTTTGTTACTGTGAGCATTTGCAAAAACTATGCTGGCTTTTTTATGTTTCTTTTGGAGGAATGGCTTCTTCCTGGGAAAGTGACCTTTTATCCCATGTTAATACAGCACTTGTTTCACTGTGAATAATGACATAATCTTAACATCTTCCACCATCATCTTCACAAGGTCTTTTGCTTTTTGCTCTTGAGTTGATATGCACATGTCCGACCAAAGCACGCTCATCTCTGGGACACAGAACCTGTCTCCTTCCTGAGCGGTATGATGGATGGACATACCCATCTTGTTTGTACTTCTGTATAATTATTTGTACAGATGAATGAGGCACCTTCAGGTATCTGGAAATTGCACCTAAGGATCAACCAGAAGACTTGTGCAAGTCCACTATTTTCTTCCTGATATCTTGGCTGATTTCTTTAGACTTTTCCATGATGCTACACAAAGAAGCAGTGTGTTTCAGGTATGCATTAAAATATATCCACAGGTGTGTCCCTAATTAACTCAGATGTTGCCAATAAATCAGAAGTTTCCAAACACATGACATCATCGCATGAGCTGTCCCAAATTGTTTAAAGGCAAAGTAATCTTAGAATATGTAAAATTGTGACTTTCCAGAAAGTAAAAAAAAAAATGCCTTAAAACATTCCCTCTCTCATTATTCTGGCATTTGACAAATATAAATAATTATGGTAATCCTAATTGACCTAAATCGGGAAAGGTTTATTCTGATTTCATGCCAGATAGTGAGAAAACATGCATATGTGTCTGTATATAGTGTATTTAAACGTCTGGTTTCCACTGTAAAACTTATTGTTGTGCAATGTCTTTACAGAACCCACAATGCCAATAACCGAAGACCAAAATACAATTCCAACAGAATTTAAAGAAATTATGAAGCAGTTCATAACTGATACCATCATTACCCAGCCATCTGACCTTTTGGAGTGGTCTTACAAGTATGTTATTATCCTATTTTACTATACAAAATTACAGCAGGCATAACACCATGAATAAGGAACCTTTCTAGTGATATAACCCAACAAACCAATTATTTCTGGCTCCACTATAATAAAATCTGGCAGATAGGGCTAATACTAAATATGATTATAAAACTAAAACATAAATATTGGTTACAATTTTTAGAATCCATGAATATCTTCCCAACTAGTATTTTTATACTGATGGAATTTCCACTTTATTAGTGAGGAGTGCATAGTGAAAAATTTTGGTTTTGATTATTCTAACCGAAAACTTTTACAATTTGGGCATTTGTCTCGAATACTGAACCTAATGCAAGTCAATAGGGAACTCAAATATTTTTCTGAGGATCGTATCAAAATACCCGGACCGGCTGGCAAGTCTCCTGACCTGAGAGTGACAGCTTCATGTATTTCTATACAGCTGTCACTCATAAGGAGAGCAGCCGGCCGGCAGTGCGATGCGATCCTTGCACAAGCCATTATACAGTGTGACTTAAGCCTTTTAAGTAGAATTTTCCTACAAGCAGTCATGTGTTTTATACTACACGATGTCCGATTCTGTCACTGTCTAAAGTGTTTGGCAATATTCCATGATGTGCAAATACAACAAACTTCATGGATTAAACAGCTAATATTGCATTTCCTACATGAATTCCCCCTACAACCTTTGAGATTGCAACAATTCACTGTAAATGTTGTCCGTATACCTCTTAGGCGGCCGTCACACTCATCAATATCGTGAGCGATATTGTTAGCGATCACGTGCACGCGCGATGGCTAACGATATCGCTCACATCGCTGGTGAGCTGTCACACAGACAGACTCACCAGCGATGTGGGCCAGCGAGATCGCTGGTTACTATGGTACACATCGGGTTACTAGGCGCCGCGCGGCGCTTAGTAACCTGACGTTTACCATAGATACCATCTCCCAGCATAAGCTCCGCCGCTGGGAGATCGTTCATCGTGGTGTCACACACCACGATGAAGCAGATTAAACAAGCGATAATCGCTTGATCTGAGCTCCGGCTCTCACATCTGCGATGTCACGATCAAGCGATTTTACATTGTAAAATCGCTTGACCGCACGTAGCGATACACAAACGATATCGCTTAAGCGATCAAAAAGCAGATCGCTTTAACGATATCGTTCAAGATATTGCACCGTGTGACGGCCGCCTTTTGCGGCCGTCACACATGTCGACATCGGTAGCGATATTGTAAGCGATCACGTGCACGCGCGATCGCTTACAATATCGCTCACATCGCTGGTGAGATGTCACACAGACAGACTCACCAGCAATGTGGAGCCGCGATATCGCTGGTTACTATGGTACACATCGGTTACTAGGCGCCGCGCGTCGCTTAGTAACCCGACGTGTACCATAGTTACCATCTCCCAGCATAGGCTCTGCCGCTGGGAGATCGTTCATCGTGGTGTTATACACCACGATGAAGCAGATCGTTAAATCATTCATCGCTAGATCTGAGCTCCGGAGCTCAGATCTGCGATTTCACGATCAAGCAATTTTACATAGTAAAATCGCTTGATTACATGCAACGATGCCAAAACGATATCGCTTAAGCGATAAAAACGCAGATCGCTTAAACGATATCTAGCCATTTATCGTAGCGTGTGACGGCCGCTTTACAGAGATGAATTATCTTTGCAATTCTGTTTGGATTGTATAGAGCTAATGGATTTCTGTTCTATGTTTTGGGTTTTCATCTGGAACAAGTTCTGCACATGGGAATGATTTATCTCTCTCTGTCAGTATGCATTAAACCTGTGAATCAGGCTATGGGGGAGTGTGATAGAAAGCTTACCATAAGGCTTTGTTAGCCTTCTAAATGGTTGTAAATACAATACAAAATATGGGGGATATGCAGATCTTGAAGTCCTACAGAAGATTAATTATATATACATGAAATAAAGCACATAAGTGTTGCACTCCGCTAGTAATGGAGAAGTCCAAAAACACAGGAACATACTGAAAAGAAGGGAACATAAACAAAACGACAAGTTCAAGGTCTCTTAACAATGTGTTATGCATCTGCTTGCCAATGTGTCGGGCATATTCATACCGACCCCTTTATATATTGATATATATGCATTAATTTGAAGTTCTGCATAATAACATAGAAATCTACTATATATATAGTGTGCTACCAGCTAATGTCAGCATTAAAGGGAAGTTGACTTCTGTTAGGCTGGGTTCACATTTGCGGACCCCTCCACAGCGTTCTGCGGAGGGGTCCGCAATGTGACCGCAGCGACCGCGAGCTCCTATCTTTATAATGGGAGTGCACGGTGCTGCGCTTGACAGCGCATGACCGTGCGCACCCATTCACTCCCATATGTGATCTGTGCGCAGGCGGATGCCTGCGCACAGATTACACAGTCTCATCCGCACCAGGGACGCACATATGGGAGTGAATGGGTGCGCACGGTCCTGCGCTGTCAAGCGCAGCACCGTGCGTCCCCATTCTAAACATAGGGGCTTGCGCTGGCTGCGCACACATGGCGATTCCCCTCCGCAGAACGCTGCGTAGGGGAACGCCAGTGTGAAGGCAGCCTTAGAGAGTTTCCTTTTATTGTTCTAATACAAGAACACTAATGCTACTATGTAAATATGCTAATTCATTTTGTGTCTCCAAGCTAGCATAGAAGGGTTTATTACTGCAGGATCACACCACACATTTGTTAATGAACTGTTACCATAGATCTTTATATGCTCTTGGGACACTATTGCGCACAGCACCAGCAACATGTTAGTCCATGTTCACACATACTGTAAATGCTGTGTTTTTTATGCTGCTTTTCTCTACTTGTATTCTGCAGGTGTCCGCAACAAACTATGCAATGATAATCTGTGAATATTGCATTTTTGCTGCCTTTACGCTTTATTTGAGGTGTTTTTTGTGCAGATTTGAATCAGCAGTAAAGATTTCATTCTACACCTATTAATACAATTGCATTCCTACAAGCAATTCTTTTTAAGCTCCCGCATTAAAGCTTATAGTCAATATATACACATAAAACACACAGTTCAACAGTATCTTTAATCCCTTCACGACCAAGGAGGTATAGGTACGTGCTTGGTCATGTCCCTCCCTTTGATGTAAGCTCATGCCCTGCACATGCCAGGTGATCTGATCAGTTGACATGTGCAACTAACAGATGTTATCAAACACTGACAGTGCAATCTATAGCGACGCGATCTTCACCGCCATCATTGATGTGCTGCCATGACAGCGCAGATCAGATAAGGACCCCTGTCCCTGTCATGATTCACTTTCTCTGAGCGATGCCTGAGCAGCTGTGCTCGCAAGTGATCATTTCTGCTGTGCAGAGATGAGGATCATCACGGCTCTATAGAGCATGAGCAATCGAACTGTGCAGTGTTGAGTCAGCCTCAAGGGGGCTAGTCAAATAGGGTAAAAGTGACAAATAGGTTAAAAAAACATAAAAGTTCAAATCACCCCCCCCCTTTTGCCCCATTTAAAGTCAAACTATAAAAAAACACATTGGTATCAACGTTTTCAGAAATGCTCAATCTATCAAATATAAAATCAAGTACGGTAATCAGATAGGTAAGCTGCGTAATGACAAAAAGAGTCCAAACATCAAAATTATGTTTTTTGGTCACTGCAACATTGCAATAAATGCAATAACAGGCGACCAAAACATCAGATGCAAACAATAAGCCGTCACACAGCTCCAGATCCGGAAAAATGAGAATGCTGCGTGTCTTGGAAAACCAAGTGCACCAAAAGCACAATTCCAGAATTCTTTCTATCTTTTTTTTTTACAAGCCTTTTTTTTTTACCAAATAGAAAAAAATAAAAGCATACATGTCTGGTATCTACAAGTTTGTTATGACCTGAGGCATCATACTGACAGGTCAGTTTTACCATACACTGAACATGGTGAATAAAAAAATTAAAAAAAAAGGAATTTTACTTTTTTTATGCAATTTCACCGCACTTTTTTTTTCCCATTCTCCCAGTACACTATATAGTAAAATGAATGATGGCATTCAAAATACAAGTCATTCTACTAAAAACAAAATTTCATGTGGCATGTCAGAAAAATAAAAAAGTGATGACTCTTGTAAGAAGGGGAGGAAAAAACAAAAATAATAAATAGAAAATCATCTGGGGTGAAGGGGTAACGAGCGGTGAAGGGGTTTAGCTACCTCGTGTGAGAGCAGCATAATGTAGGAAAAGAGACACTGAATCCAATGATGTATTACTTGGGTTACTGCCTGCAGTAGATGTGTGAACACTGTATAGTGATAGTGAGCTTCTAATCAGTTCTGGGGTTGGTTGGACTAGCAGATGCGTGAGCTGTAGTCGGGCAGTGATATTTTCCTCGTGATTTAACAATCATTATATGGAAACAACAGCACCCAGCCTGATAAGTCATATATCCCTGAAATCAGTGTCTCAATCTCTATATAGCAGGTTTTATGCACAAAAAAATGCAGTGAGAAAAAAGCAATATTTAGTAAACTAGGCCTAAGACTATTTCATAAGATGCTTCATTTTTTACTTTAGAAGCACTGAGCGGTTGTATATGTATTGCTTATTCAAAGCTTTCCACACTATGGTTATAATGAATTTTATTTACACAGGTATCAAGTAGTGGAATAACTAACAAATGAATCTAAATATATTTATTTCAGACCATTTTCCAGGCACCAAATAATTTGATTAAAAATTTTTTGATCATTTCAGTTACTTTGATGCTATGAAGAATGGGACAAAATTACCAACCGAAGAAGATCCATCGAAAAACAACATTTGTAATTGGTCATTGCCATCTACAGAAATTCTGAAAGAATTACATAATAAAGTAGGTACACTAATGTAGATTTACTTTACTTTAGCTAAAGAAACAATCTGTGTTAGGATACTTTCACATATGCTTACTTTTGTATCTGGCAAAAATCGCATCGGAACTCTTATGGTTTTTGCCCTTAAACCGGATGAAACCGCACCTGCATTATAACAGATCCATATGCTGGTTCCATTATAATACCAGTCCGGCTTCACCCGGTATTGTCCATATTTGTTTGCCTGTTTTGGGTCCGTACTGAATATATGAATGTTCGGCATAGACCCGGAACAGGGTCTTCACTGAAGTCTATGATAAACGAATTATACTCACCTGTCTCGGTGCTGCAGTTGCTTCCGGGTCCTCTATGCACTGCCTGCTGTTAGCCAATAATAGATGCCCAGTCTCTGTGACAACGTCTGTGATTGGCTGTTGCACCCCACCCATTGTGTCTGTGATTGCTTTCTGGCACAGTGGGTGGGGCGCTACAGGCATTCACAGATGCTGTCACATACAATGGGTGTCTGATTGGCTGTTCAGCAGGCAGTGGAATATTATATGAGGCAAACGAGTCGGACCCAAAAATTACCGCAGCAGCGAGGCATTTGAGAATAATGCTTTATTCATGGACTTCTCAGTGAAGTCCCTGTTCGGGGTCGGTACCAAAACATGCAGGTGTTTGGTATGGACCCCGAACGTTATATGTGTGACGTTACATACTCAGTAGATATGCTGGATCCGGTTTTAACAGATCAGGAGTGATCTGGAAAAAACAGATCTGGCACCCATTGACACAAATTATAAATCATGCCACAGTATGCCGGATCTGGTCGGAAGCGTTTTTTTTTACCGAGCCCAAAAAATGCTACATTTAACATTTTTTTCGCTCTGTGAAAAAAACTTTCAGCTTGATCTAGTAGTAAGGAAAAGCAACCAGATGCAAACAAAAGTGCCGGTATGCCCATTGAAAATCAATCTGCACAATCCGGATCCGGTTTGCAACCCAATTTTAAGAAAAGAGACGGATCTCTGCTGGTTTAAAAAAAAAAAAGTGTGTATGCAAAAGCGATGTTATCAAATTAATGAAATAGCACAAAAAAAAAATAATGAGGTTGTCAGTGTTAAATTCCAAAGGCTACATTATTACAATTTTTTGATGAGTTTTTGATGCTGCATATTTTTGCTCTGAGCCACAAAGTCTAAGGCCATGTGCCCACACTCAGGATTTGGTGCAGACATTTTCTGCACCAAATCTGCATCCTCTGGCAGAAAAATGCACCAAAATTTGCAATGCATTTTTGCACATAAGGCTGCAAGCACACTGGCGCAAAGCTCGTGCGAGTGTAATGCGTGAAAAAATCGCATTGCACTCAGACCTGTATCTTTAAATGATACAGGTCACATCAATGCGATTTTCACGCATTACAGTGCGGCGCGATATTCGCATCGTGTGCTGTTAAATTATCGTCACCGATTTCCCGGCACAGTAATAAATCATCTTGCACCGCTGTGTCAGAGGTGCAAAATGATTATGATAAACCCAGCTGCTGGGCATGGGTCCCGTGGAAGCGGTAACTTACCGCGTAACGGCAGGCCGTCGTCCATCGTCCCTGCACTCCCCCTCCCCTGCTGTTATGTTCATGAACTGACTTCTGGACATTCAATAATTGTGTGAAGATACGACCCTGGTGAGTGCAGCCATTTTTTCTTCATTATTGAAATGGCATATATATATATATATATATATAAAAATTATATTTGTTCAATATATTTGCCATATATATTATATATAACAAAAAGAGCGGCACGTGAATAATAACTCTACGGGAGCAATATATCTTTCTTGCAGTCTTAATTGCAAAAAAAATCACATATCAAAAATACTGGAGACAGCACTCTAACCTTTAAAGCTATAACAAACCTCTATTGGCCCTTACAACACCACAGTGGTATTGTGGGGGCCAATAAGGGTTTGTTATATCTTAGCAAATTATTGTGCTGTCTTCGCTATTTTTATATATATATATACTAGCTGGGTGCCCGATGCAGATGCATCGGGATTCTAGCAGTGCGAGTCTCTGACTCGCAATGGCCGCTTCGCGGCCAATGCTTCGGTCGTATCCACATGACCACGCTGACTCGCAGCGAGAGCGGTCTCAGAAGGGGCAAAAAACCCATTCTTGATTATATAATAGATATATATATATATATATGTGTGTACATTATATAGATATATATATATGTATATATATATATATATATATATATACAATATGTTCCAAATTATTATGCAAATGTTCTTTTTCTCTGATTTTCCTAAATGGTTGGTGCAAATGACAGTCAGTGTAATAAAAGTCATCACCCGTTAAGAGTATACATCAAATTTTATTGAAGAAATCTCCCTATGATAACAGTATAATTTTCAAAATTAAAAAAAACTATAAAAGCACTGTTCCAAATTATTAGGCACAGTACAGTTTGTAAACATTTGATATGTTTGAAAGAACTGAAAATGCTCATTTGTTGAATTTGCAGCATTAGGAGGTCACATTCACTGAAATAAAAAGCTATATAACTCCAAAACATCCTAACAGGCCAAATTACATGTTAACATATGAACCCTACTTTAATATCACCTTCACAATTCTAGCACCCATTGATATTGTGAGCTTCTGGAGAGTTTCTGTTTGTATTTCTTTGCATGATGTCAGAATAAACTCCTAGAGCTGCTGTTTTGATGTGAACTGCCTCCCACCCTCATAGATCTTTTGCTTGATTATACTCCTAAGGTTTTCTATAGGGTTGAGGTCAGGGGAAGATGGTGGCCACACAATGAGTTTATCTCCTTTTATGCCCATAGCAGCCAATGGCACAGAAGTATTCTATGTAGCATGAGATGGTGCATTGACATGCATGAGGATGATTTTGCTCCTAAAGGCACGTTTTTGCTTTTTGTACCATGGAAGAAAGTTCTCAGCTGGAAACTCTACCTACATTGCAGAGGTCATTTTCACACCTTCAGGAACCTTAAAGGGGCATACCAGCTGTTTCCCAATGATTACAGCCCAAAACATGACTCCTCCACCTTCTTGCTGATGTCACAGCCTTGTTGGGACATGGTGGCATCCACCAACCATCCACTACTCTATCCATCTGGACCATCCAGGGTTGCTCAGCACTCATCAGTAAACAAGACTGTTTAAAAATTAGTCTTCATGTATGTCTGGGCCCACTGCAACCGTTTCTGCTTGTGAGCACTGTTTAGAGGTGGCCGAATAGTAGGTTTATGCACCACAGCAAGCTATTGAAGGATCCTACACCTTGAGGTTCGAGGGACTCCAGAGGCACCAGCAGCTTCAAATATCTGTTTGCTGGTTTGTAAGGCCTTTTTCGCAGCTGTTCTCTTAATCTGATGAACTTGCCTGGCAGAAACCTCCTCATTCTGCCTTTATCTGCACGAACACATCTGTGCTCAGAATAAGCCACAAATCTCTTCACAATACGATGATCAAGCTTAAGTTTTTGTGCAATATCTAATGTTTTCATCCCTTGTCCAAGGCATTGCACTATTTGTTGCTTTTCGGCAGCAGAAACATCCTATTTCTTTCCCATGTTAGTTGAAAACTGTGGCCTGCTTAATATTGTGGAACACCCAGTTTTCCTGTTATTGGCCTCACCTGCCAAACTAATTATCACAGGTATCTGAGATTGATTTCAATGATCCAAAGAACCCTGAGACACAATACCATCAATGGGTTTCATTGAAAAAAAAAAAAATAAGACCCTACGACACTTAAAACCAATTTGCATAATAATTTGGAACACAGTGTATATATATACCGTATATATACCATATATATATATATATATATATATATATATATATATATATATATATATATAATTTTTTTGTCATGGAGAATTCGGCCCATTAGAATGGAGTGCGAGACAACTTCAATGTTTTCATTTTTATAAGGTACATAGTGCTGACAGGTCACATAGAGGGGTTGTGAGAAAAATATTAAAAAGCAATGGTTATTATGGTAGAGTCACACCAGCATATGACTCACATGCGTGCAGTGAAAGAAGATCTTGCATTGCACTTGTCCCAATGTTAACTCACTCAGGAAGCTCAGATCTGCAATTTTTTCCTGAGACCTAACAGGACTGAGGAGAAATTTCACAGCATGCTGCAATAGTCAGCGAGTCTTGAATCACTCGCACCCATGCAAGTCTATAGCTAAACATCGGACTGCACTCGGATGTCGTTCTAGTGAAGTGCAATACATGCCAAAACTTACAATGGAGAAGATGAGGAGATTAGTCTCTCCCTCCTCTCCACAGCTGTGATCCAATCACAGGATCAGATCACAGTAGATGACTTGTGGTGACACTAGCATCTGAGCCTGAGCCGAGAGTCATTCACATATTGCATCAGATGCTCTCGTATGAGGCATACGCTAGTGTGACACTACCATAACAGAGGAAACCGGATGACAGGTTCCCTGTAAACAATGATAAATCAAAATATGAAAATTCACTCAAAAGTTACAATTCACCAAGCTTATAAGCCAGAATAGTAACCATTTTGTCAGATGCTCCAAGTTTATTAAGAGATACATATTTCTTAATGAATCAAGAGCATCTAACTCACCACATTCACCAAGACCAGCACGAACATCGCTGCTCTTGATATATTAGAGACAATGAGTCTGAGGTAAATGAACGTCTTGTTACAAACATACTGTGTAATATAAACACTTTCTAAATTGCATTACAAGGAAGGGTCATAACTTCCCCCCTTAATTCCCTAATTTATTACTAGAATCGAAAATTATAGAGGTGTGCGGGAAGAGATAAAGGCACAAATAGGGTGTTATCTATGTTAAGCGTGGATTGAATTATAGTTGGAGGATCACCTATAAAGGTTGTGAGAGCCACCACAATCATCTATAGCAGCATATCCCTGACAACTGCTGCAACCAAGAGATAAGACGAACCGGTAGTAGAACTGATGTAAAAGCTTTTATCTCAAGAAGGAGCAAGTCCATGCGCTGAAATGCGTGATCATTAATAACCATCTTATTGTATTTGAATTGTGTTACATATCCCTGACAGCACAGCTTTTACACCAGTTCTACTACCGGTTCATCTTAGAATCATCAAAAGTTATAATAATACAATAAAAACAATACAGAGAAACATGCTCCTCATATAACCCAACCTTTCCCCCCGAACTTGCCATCTCTCCATCACTATTTCCTCTCTTCCTACAACTTCCCAGATGCTGGGACAATTATTATTACTATTTGCTAAGCCTATTTTCCTGTATAATTAATCTTTTCAACTTTTCAAAGATGGCCATATATACTCATGTTACTTATCCACTATAAAATTGTGGGCACTTTGGTTGACATCCAATTTTGAACAGTCCCCAATCTTGGCTGCTATTAACATCTCAAAAAGAGGAGTCACAATCTGTCTTTTCCTTGGATAAGAAACCCAAAGTACAAGATGTCAGATTTACCCTTAAATTTACTAGATACATGACTTTAATACAATCTATAAGTATAATCTAACCAATATATTTTTAGCTTTGGGCAACGGCTCTGCAATTGAACAAATCTGCATCACTTACTTTTTTTGTTATCTTAAAAAGTAATTTAGATGTATCATACAATTTATGCCTAATCATAAATTGCTTTAGATCATTAGCATTGCTCATAATCTTTTGTGTCTAATTAATGATATAATCTTTTGATCCGCTTGTGTCCAATTTCTCTTTGAATTGTCAAAACACAACAGACTAGAATCCCAGCCTGTAGATTGCAGTTACAAATTGTAGGTTGCTAATCTGTTACAAATTGCACCTAATATACGTCCCTCTTGACAGGAAGGCAATGTATCTTGTTTCTCAGTTTCAGTTGATTAAATAATTATTGGGTTTCTTGTATTCGGTGTTGGAAATGATATGTATCCTAGCAACATTCCCGTTACCTGCACTTCAGAATGTTACATCCTGGGCAGACGGGGAATTGATTGGAAATCTATCTGTAAATGCTTTCTTTTTAGTCCAGTTGTGTAGTTGTTCCTCAGAGGAATGACTCTGCTATAAGAATCTATACCAAGCTGAATTCCAACAAAAACAAGAACATTTAACATTATCTGCTATATCATGTGTAACCAAGCAGCCAGGATCACCTATCTAGCTAACCGTTACTCGGACGCTTCTGCTCTGTGCCAGTCATTGCACTGGCAGCCTATACACTATAGCAGTGATGGCGAACTCCAGGCCTCGAGTGCCACCACCAGTGCAGGTTTTCAGGATTTCCTCAGCATTGCACAGAGGTTGGAATCATTACCTGTGCAGGTGATCACATTAACACCTGTGCAATATAAGGAAATCCTGCACTGGTGGTGGCACTCGAGGCCTGGAGTTCGCCATCACTGCACTATAGGATCCAATTCAAACTGCTTGTTCTCACCCACAAAGCTCTTCACAGTGCATCATCTCGCTACATCTCCTCCCTCATCTTTGTCTATCACCCCACCCGTTCTTGACTTTAGACTCACTTCTGCATTAATCCGAACCTCCCACTCCCAGCTTCAAGACTTCTCCCAAGCTGCACCAATTCTCTGGAATACTCTACCCCAAGAAATTAGGTATATCCACAACTTACATAGTTTCAGGCGATCCCTAAAAACACATCTTTTTAGGGCGCCCTATCATGATCCCTAGTCAAAGTCATCTAGACATTGCCTACCCGCTCCATCAATCTCAAATGTATCAGAAATAATGGTTGGTGGCCACTTATACTGCTCCTAACTGTTCCCCATCTCCTCAAGTTGACTATACCATCATTATAAATAAGCACCTGTACTTTGTGTCAACCCACCTCATTGTTTGATTGTAAGCTCTTATGAGAAGGCTGTCATTATTTTGCTCTAAATATTGTATTGTATTATGCTTTGTAGCTCTGTATTGTATTGTACTTTCTGATAACTGTTTCTTATGATTGTTTAAACATGAACCTCCGTATTGTGAAGCACTGTGGAATATGTTGGCGCTATATAAATAAAGGTTATTATTATTATAATAATTGTGTACGGTCTACTGTTAATCTCTAAAAGGGGGGGAAGAGAAAAAGAGCCGGCGCAGATCTAAGTGTAGAGATTATTTGATCTTGGTCTAGGTGGTAATGATCAAAAAATGCTCACCTTTTTGTTGTCTTTTGTTCATATGGTATAAGGTTTTCTCTTAGGCTTGCAGTACTGTACTGCAATATATGGAACTATTTACTTATATGAATTAAAGAACTTTTGGAAGAAATTATTGTGCCTCTTAAGGAAGCGCTATTCCTCAAAGTCCGGTGTTTTTTGAACCATGTACGGTCTACTGTGTTAATCAGCAGCTTCAACAGTTTATAGCTGATATAAGTATGTTCACACTTTGCCGCCGCAGATTTTGTGGTAGAAAATTGTGCAACTACCCTAGTCACTTGAAACAACCCTATTGAGATGAATGGAACCGATTTTCAGTTGCAAAAATTTCAGCAACCATGCCTATAGCGAAGGAACTTAACCAAAACTTAAGGCATGTGCATACAATTTATTTGTCAGGAGTAGGAATGAGCAAACAGAACTTTAAAGTTTGGCAAAGACTTTACAGTGTTTGGGTTCGGAGTTTGGGTGCTTTACGTATGCAAACCATGGGATCAAGCATCGCTGTGCTCGGGTACACTCGGTGCTCGGCCCAGTGTGACCCTCTTGCACTGTTTGAACGGCTGCACAGGGAGTAAAATCAGTGTTATCGGATGTAGTGTGAACAACAACAACAAAAAAAGACAAAACCCAACCCTCCCCCCACCGGAAGTGCTTTGTTTATGACTAGTGTTGTGTGGCAGAATGCCAAACTGCCCAATCAGTAACTTACAATGAGGTTGGGATCCAGAAAATAACTTTATACAAAGTGTGGCTGAACCCCCAGAACTAAAACTTCCACAGGTCCACTCATCCCTAATCAAAAGAACTTAGCTCTAAATAACATCTCAAAAACCAGTACCTAAATGTTCAAAAAAAATTAACTTACAGTGTCATTTATACGTTCCACCTTTTATTCTGGCCAGCACAATGTTTCTGCGTACTCTGGTTTATTCCCACACTCTAAAGTGTTTTAAGCTCCAATGGAGATAGTGATGATAATGTTTGTAAAGTGCTGTGATAATGAATGGTGCTACATAAATAAGTAAAATCAGATTCCAATAAAACATTTTATTAAATATTGATTAAAACACAATAAACAGATAGACAGGACCAATATCAAGTAATCTAATATATAATTGCCCTAACTCACTTCCGTACGTTTCGGCTCTACTTCCGTCGTCGTGGACGTGGCTGCCCAGCGCAGCGGGCATTGCGAGCCGTTGCAGGGGCGCGAGCAATGGCCGCGCGGCGGCCATTGCGAGTCTCCCGCACCGGCGACGACCGACGAGAGCCGAGCGCCGTGGCCAAAAATAGAATCAAGGGCCCAACCATGCACAGCTCTAAAGACCGCTATGTATCTCAATGGGAAGTGAGGCGCTATGCTCATTGGTCGGTGCCAGCACACAGCGATCAATGAGCATAGCGCCTCACTTACAGCGGTAGATTTGAAACTCAAAGTCCTCCATTATATCTCAATGGGAAGTGAGGCGCTATTCTCATTGGTCGCTGTGTGCTGGCGCCGACCAATGAGATTAGCGCCTCACTTACAGCGGTAAATTTGAAACTCAAAGTCCTCCATTATATCTCAATGGGAAGTGAGGCGCTATTCTCATTGGTCGGCGCCAGCACACAGCGACCAATGAGAATAGCGCCTCACTTCCCATTGAGATATAATGGAGGACTTTGAGTTTCAAATTTAGCGCTGTAAGTGAGGCGCTATTCTCATTGGTCGGCGCCAGCACACAGCGACCAATGAGAATAGAGCCTCACTTCCCATTGAGATATAATGGAGGACTTTGAGTTTCACATTTAGCGCTGTAAGTGAGGCGCTATGCTCATTGGTCGGCGCCAGCACACAGCGACCAATGAGAATAGCGCCTCACTTCCCATTGAGATATAATGGAGAACTTTGAGTTTTAAATTTACTCAAAGTCAAACTCAAAGTCCTCCATGTATCTCAATGGCCAGTGAGGCGCTTCTCTCATTGTACTCATGACAGTAGCAACATTAACCCCTTACATTCCGTTTTATCTGTAATTTCTATAACACAGTGTGTAGTTGTACTGCCACTGCGAAGTTAACCCCTTATATACCATTTCTGCCTTAACTCCATACTTTGTAGTCTCTATTACTACTGCCAGTAGGAACATTAACCCCTTATATTCCATTATTGTTGTTATTTCTATTACACAGTGTATAGTTGTAATGACACTGCGAAATTAACCCATTATATACCAGTTCAGCATTAACTGCATATTTGGTAGTGTTTATAACTACTGCCACTGGTACATTAACCCCTTGAACACCATTTTGGATATAATTTACAGCGCTGAGTCTGTTGTGGGAGTGCCTGTGGGACATTAACTCCTTCAATAACATTTTTGATATCATTATAAGTTCCTACTCTGTTATAGTCCTGTTAGTCGGACATTAACTCTTTCTACACCTCCCCTATATTGCTACCCTCACAGTTCTGCCTACATCGCCTACTTAGTCATATATCTGGTGTTTAAGTCTATTATTTAAAACTCTTAAAAAAATTATATACAGATTCTAGACTCCCGATTCTTTAGAATCGGGCTCACAGCTAGTAGTAAGTATAAAGTCTGTAACCCTCACAGAGATTAATATATGAATTTATGTACTCTCACAATAAACAGTAGTAAGTCAGTCTTCGCAAATAGGAACAGAACTCAGTGAAATAATAATAGGATCACTGTTCACAAGAAAAAAGTATACAGACCAACCTAGCTAACTAACAAGGAGAGCAATAAAGGGGAATACCTAGGATGTCATAGTGTAGAGAACACCAATGTAATCAATATGCACTTGAACTGTAGGAGAGAAGTATAACAAAGTATATAGGGCAGAGGTCCCCAATGTCAGTCCTCGAGGGCCGAACCAGTGCAGGTTTTCAGGATTTCCTTACTATTGCACAGGGATTGGAATCATTGCCTGCTGTGCAATACTAAGGAGATCCTGAAAACCTGCACTGGTTCGGCCCTCGAGGACTGACATTGGGGACCTTTGATATAGGGGGTATAGACCTTAAGTTGAATGGGGCATCCAGGAGTTGGGACAACTCCTAGCCTTAACGTCACTTAACGTAGCCTTTACCGCCACTTCATCAGGAGACTAATCTTAGCCTCCTGATGAAGCAACTGTGAGAACTCTCCTACAGTTTAAGTGCATATTGAGTACATCTGCTATTTACTAATACTACTCTAATACTACTCTAGTCCATTTTCATTATTTGTTCCAAGAGAAAAGATTCAGCTGCACTCAGGCCCTGTATTAAAACGTTCAACTTTATTTACAACAGGGATAAAACTACATCCAGTAGAAGTTGGTGCTTTTAGGGTGATATAATGTGTGTTTTGTCCTCCCAAACATGGTGTGTATTATGGCATCCAAAGAGTAAAATCTTGGAATTATCTGATCGGACTATAATTTCCCAGTATTTCACAGGATGGTCTAAATGTTGTTGAGCAAATGTTAAACACGCTTGAAAATGCTTTTTGTTCAGCAAGAAGTCTAGCGTGGTGAGTGTGCGTACAGGGCATGGTGGTTTAGTGCATTACTTATTGTTTTCTTTGAAACCAGTGGTTAGCACTGCAGCCTTGCAGCACTGGGATCCTGGGTTCAAATACCAGCAAGGACAACATCTGCAAGGAGTTTGTATGTTCTCCTTGTGTTTGCATTGGTTTCCTTCACGCACTCCGGTTTCCTCCCACATTTCAAAGACATACTAATAGGATGTTTAGATTGTGAGCCCCAATAGAGATAGTGTTGCAAATGTATAAAGTGCTATAGAATTAATAGTGTAATGTAAGTGAATAAATATTATATTATTATTTTTTTTACAATATTTTTTGGACTATAAGACGTACCGGACCATAAGACGCACCCAGGTTTTAGAAGTAAAAAATAGGGAAAAAATATTTTAAGCAGAAAATGTGGTAAAAGGGGGATATATCGCCACGGGGCTGAGAGGTGCTGGTAAAGTACAGTATAAAAATGCCAGAAGGTGAGTATAACGACTGGGAGAGGGGGCTTATATTTAAAGCGCCACTCCAGTGCTGAAGAAAAAACACTGGAGTGCTGCTTTAAGATCTCATAGGTGCAATTCATATCAATGGAGAACTCTAACTCCCAGCATGCCAAAGAACCTGCAGGGTATGCTGGGAGTTACAGTTTTCTCTTGATATGAATTGCACCTATGAGATCTTAAAGCAGCACTCCAGTGTTTTTTCTTTCAGCACTAGAGTGGCGCTTCATATGTAAACCCCTCCCCTGGTTCTTATACTTACATTTAAAGCACCACTCCAGTGTTGAAGAAAAAACATTGGAGTGCTGCTTTAAAATCTCATAAGTACAATTCATATCAAGCGAGAGCTATAACTCCCAGCATGTCCTGCAGATCCTTTTTCATGCTGGGAGTTATAGTTCACAACAGGAGTGGTAGAAAGCCTGTATGTATAGTTCTTAATTAACAATTACAATTCATTCTAAGGGTTTACACTTACATTAACTGCTGTCACTGTCATCCTACAGCCGATCTATAGCACTTCTATCTTAAATTGAAGGACCTGGGATGAGGTAATGAAGAGGGAGGGCTGGGGCATCACATGACAGCACTCCTTCATTACATTTGATGCTCCAGCACACCCTCTTCATTACCTCATCACAGGTCCTTCAATTTCAGATAGAAGTGCTATAGATTGGATGCAGGATGACAGTGACAGCAGCTAATGTGAGCACACACAGTTCTTCAGAGGTATGCTGTCACCTCTGCAGCTCTGCCTGCTCTTCCCAGCACAGTGGACTCCCGATCTCCCCAGCACTGCTGGATCTGGCGCTGGAGAAACCACGTGGTTCCTCCGAGTGGAGGAATAGTCATTAGCTGCTCCCCACTCACTACTCAGTGCTGACAGGAGGGCGAGGATGTGGCTAATGAATATTCCTCAACTCTAAGTATCAGCACCTCGTGGATTCCCCCGCGCTGGATCCAGCAGCGGGAACATTCTCCTGCCTCCCCCATGCTTGCAATCCCCCGCTACCCTCTCCCTACAGCCAGCCACAGTACATCCGGACTATAAGGCGCACCCCACACTTTCCTCCATAATTTGGAGGAAGAAAGTGCATCTTATGGTGTGTAAAATATGGTATATATTACCTACTGATTCCAGGACGGTGCAGGAAATGACCTCTTAACAGGTGGGTCTTGGCTCTTGCACAACTCTTTTGATAATTATTTTCACTCCTCTGTCTGAAATTTTGCAGGGTGATACCTAACTTATGAAGAAATTATGTTCTTTCCACTTCCAAATTTATAACCCCCAACTGTACTTACTCGAATCTTTAGTAGTTTAGTACATTTTCTGTAAACAATGCCAACAGTATGTTTTTTGACAATAAGGATGTGAAGGTCTTGAGACAGCTCACTGGTATTATAAGATGTTTCTTGTGTTGCACCTTAGTAAAGAGAAACCTTTTTATAGGCTAACAGTTGAACCAGTTGATATTATTTTTCACTAAGTGGTAGGATTGCTTTGTAATTACTGGTAGATTTCAGTTGGTGTCATAACTTTCCATTGCTTTCTGCATCTCTTTCTTCATGTGATTAAAGGGAATCTGTCAGGTCTAAAATCCACATGTAACTGATATAATTTTCTAATTCCTCACTCTAAGCTCTCTTTATTCATTTATTTCTATTATTATACTTCCCTCCTATCCATGGTAAACTTCAAAATAAAAGATTCATTCCACCTGTCAATCACAGTGAGTTCTCTGCTGCCCACTCTCCAAGGAATGAATATACATGCATCACTGTACTTCCCTGCCCTCCTCTGATCTGTATGTTGTGTGACTCATTGCAGACAGAGGAAAAAGGATGAGGGAGGAGGTGTGTGCTCATAGCAGATCTGATCTTAGCAGATGCAGCTCTGAGATCTTCCTTGTTTGTATCTGAGGCATGTATATAGTGTGTGCTCTGAGATATTTTTATATGTTCATATGAATGTTTGATAATTTGCTCAGCAGATACACACATTACATGTATGCAGGAAAACAAATGTTCATAAAACCATAAATCTCTCACGGGCAGATGTTACTGCAAGAGTAGCACAAAACACCTCCCCCCTCTCAACTCCCTTCCCAGCAGGCTGCAGAAGCATGAGATTTGGTGTAACCAGAACATAGGGGAGGGTTCGATTACCAGCTTGGATAGGTGTGGATATTTAAATAACACATGCTGTGACTCTCAGACTGCTCATGAGTCATGTCAATTACTTTTACAGCTGCCTTCTGTGCGCGCAGGTGCTTATAGCAAGAGAAGTACAGGGTGGGCAATTTATATGGATACACCAAATAAAAGGGGAATGTTTAGTGATATCAACTTCCTGTTTGTGGCACATTAGTTTACGGGAGGGGAAAAACTTTTCCAGCTGTTTTTCAAAATAGCACAGAAAAATGTTAGCAAATAAGTTATAAGGCAGAAAAATGCATTGCTATGTGACCCATTATTAACATCCTGTGTAGTATTGTTTTATTTTCAATGAAATGACATTTACACTTTAAATATGATTTTAAATAGAAATGTGGCACCCCACCGGTCAGGACACCACAAAGTGGTACTGCACCCAAGTCACGGGTGTGGTCGTCCACTAGCCGCAAGGTGGGGGTTGGTAAGGGTGAGTCCTCAACATAGCACAACACCCCACAATACTCTTAGGACCCAGGGGAACCTGGGCACAAAACACCGGGGGGAGGGCCCCATAGAAAACAAAAAGGGGAGTTGGAGAGTCAGAGTTAGAGTGCGTGAGAGTAGAACAGTTCAGTGCAGAGGTCTTGAGCAGTGCCACGCTTGTCTTGAAAGCGTAAGAACCCAAGGGGTTCTGGCGGAGCTAGATTGGTTGGTACGCCCGAATACGGGACTGATACCACCAGACGGAGGGGTTTTGGTCAGACACAGGGACTGTCCTAAACGCGGCACAGAAGTCTATCACCGAACTGCTGAAACCAGAGGTTACAAGCTTCATAGGAGCTGTAGCTAACACACCTGGCGTATACCCAAAGAAAGCAGCCGAACAAGGGTCCGGGGCCAGGTAAGACTCACCCATCAAAACCCGTGGCTGCAGGATCAGGGCTTTGTGCACAGAGGCGCTTACAATAGTTCTGAGAAGGAGAGACAGGACCAGGGTAAGGCTGAAGAACAGGCACACAACCCAGGATCTCATACCTGCCATCCCCAATCTACTGAAGAGTGTACAGGCTGGAGCTTTTCCAAGAGTGTGTAACATTGATGACCTGTTGTACTTGATGCTAGCTGTGAGTAAAACCGGGAACAGAATTGCAGAACGGAATGAGATTGAATTATTCCTGTGGCGACAGGCTGTGGAGGCCACTGAATAAGGTAACGTGGACTAAATTAATCCCTGCCTGCCAGAGACTATTACTCATTACACATGCTGTCCTGGGAGTCCGCTACGCCCGTGAGGAGCCACTCCTTCCTAGCTGCCCATCCATCATCCCCAGAGGTTCTGCAACAGCGGTGGCTACCCATAGCCACAAACCATGGGTGGCATCACAATTAACTGCCTTATAAATGACCCCTTTCCCTACCTAAGCCAAGAACTGCCTTTTAAAACTGAACCCAGCGTCACGGAAGCTGGGTCTCGACCCATGTGACTCTCCAAAACTGCTAAACAGCCCGATTCCGAGTACCCTACAGCCCTGGGGCGACACAGAAACACTAGCCATATTAGCCTACTTTCACATGTGTTGTATTTTCAGATCAGGGAAACCTGAAGTTTTGAACTTAAGATTTGCTTGATTTTGCCCATTTACAAAATTCAGCAGAATTCCACCTTTTTTTGCAAAAAAACAGGTGTTGCCTACTTTTAGCAAGGTTGCGTTAAGGCTAATGTATTGTTAATGGACCTCCGGAGACTCAGATTTCACCGCGATCCCGCACTTCCAGGACTTCTGGTGCTGGACGAAAAACGCTGTCTCCTGCAGTTTTAAGACAAGCCAGAAGTGCTGGATAAATGGTGAAAACAAATGCCGCACGTTAGGAGGCCTATTAACAATACATTAGCCCCAACACAACCTTGCCGCAAGTGTGCCGCAATGTTGCCACATCTGGTTTTTGCAAAAAAAAAAAATGCAATTATGCCAGATTTGCAAAAACGCAAATGTAAAAGTACCCTTAGAAAGTTGCAACTGTAATAAACAATAATTAGAATGTTTTTTACATAAGTCTAGAAAACTCTTTGTTTTACTTTAGGAAGTCACTTCATTTTTGTGTTCATCCCGATTTATGTTATTAAAATATAAAATAAAGATAACAGAATGACTGCCAACGATACAGATTTCTACATCATATGAAAAAATATGTACTTTTCTCTGTAAATGCTTATCAATGTACTAATAGATTTTAACATATAATTTCTGCCAATATAGGTAGGAAAAAGACTGACAATAACATCACATGAGTTATCACGTATGTGGGATGAGCAACTTCTATCAGCAGAACTGTTCAGCAGAATAATGATTGTTGGATGCCTTCCTGAAGAAATCGAATGGTTAAAGTTCTTAACACTGGCATGTAATATACGGGGAGTGGTAAGTTAAACAATAAACTATTTGAGCCGGCCGTACTCTAATTTCAAATCTATAAATCTCTCTTGATAAAGTCTACATAATGGAGGTTTTTTTCAGCTAAGGGTGCACACTCACGATCCAGAATTGCAGTGTTTTGGATGCAGCTGTGTTGTACAGTGCCAGCATAGTGGATGGGATTTCAAGAAATTCCATCACTATGCTTTTCCCGACTGCAATGTGGGTTATTGGACGTCCAGATCTCCGCAGTATGTTAATTTCAAGCTGCGGAGTCGGAAGCGATCTCCAGCGGGTGAATGCAGGGAGAAGCCACCCTGAATCGAATTCAGATTGTGGACACAAGGCGGCTGCGGTCTCCCTGCGTTCACCCTCGGGTTCCTGCAGGTCCGGAGCCACTGCGTCCAGTTTGCAGTGGCTCCAGATCATGTGCATATACCCTTAGATTTTCTTAATGCTTTCAGAATGGTTAAAGAACAAGGAAATAAAAAAAAAAAAAAAACACAAAATAAAAAAAAACAAAACCCATTTTTGAGAGAAATCAATTCCATTTTTAGAGTAAATATTTTCTTAAACCCAACAAAAGAGCAAATAATAGTGACCTTCACAGCCAAAGTTCTCTGGTCACCGAGCACTCAATACATCAGAAATGAAAACATAATGGACTGATCATCCTTCAGTACACAGGAGACTTGATAAGAGCCGTATATTAAGAACCTTGGACCTGCTCCTGCTAGAAATGCTAACCAGCTGCTGACATTTAGAAAAGGCTATTGAGAGCAAACCAACATCTTTGTAATTAAACATTCTAGTATTTGCAAAAGGACTAAAATCTACTTTAAAATGCTCAATGGAGTCAATCAGTTTGTCCTGTCTATATATTTATATTGTAGACTAGGTTATTTAGGCTTGTCATGTTTGGAAGGGAGGCATATTTATCTAGAAAAGACTAATGTCCACTTTTGTTTTAGGTAAGTGCTATGTGGAAAACTAACAGCACTAGAATTACTGTATTAGGCCCCCTTCACACATGCGAATAAAACACACATGAAAAAATGGCACCAGTGTCATCAGTGTTTTCCATCTATATGTCATCAGTGTACCATCTGCATTTTTCCAATATGGATAAAGAAGGAATGAAATTACAAAGCTTCTTGCAATAATAAGCCATGTGGACGCGCTGCATTTTTTAATTTGTTTTCTCCGGGTTTTTGTAGAATTTTCAGCAGGAAAACTCGATTTGTTTTTGGTGAAAAAGAGCCAAAACGTATCATGTTTTTGCTGCATTTTTGCTGCTCTTTTTCATTACAATGGAGTCAGTGGAGAAAATGGTGGAGAAAAACGGATCACCGATTGGCATGCTCATTTTTTTTCTGGATGCGTTTTCTGCCCCAAAAACACACCAGTAAAAATTGCAGCTTCGGAACATCATTTCTGATATCTCATTGTCTATGCTCCTGTGTGCATTTGCAAAAATAAATCTGCCTTTTTTAATTTTTCTTTTGGAGTAATAGCTTCTTCCTAGCAGAGTGGCTTTTCAGCCCAGGTTGATACATTACTCATTTCACTGTGGGTAATGACACAATCTTTCCAGCTTCTGCCATCATCCTCACAAAGTCTTTTGCTTTTGTTCTTGGGTTGATATGCACATGTCAGACCAAAGCACATTTATCTCAGGGACACTGAACACATCTCTTTCCTGAGCGGTATGATGACTGGACATTCCCATCTTGTTTGTACTTGCATATAATTGTTTGTACAGATGAAAGATACACTTTAAGGTATCTTGAAATTGCACGCAAGGATGAACCAAACTTGTGCAAGTCCACAATTCTCTTGGTGATATCTTGGCTAGTTTGTTAGACGTTCCCATGATGCTTCAAAAGGACACAGTTTGTTTCAGGTGTGCAATAAAATACATCCACAGGTGTGTCTCTAATTAACTCAGATGTTGCCAATACATCTACCAGAAGTTTCCAAACACATGACATCATCATATGAGCTGTCCCAAATTGTTTAATGGCATAGTAATCTTAGAATATGTAAACTTGTGACTTTGAAAAAATAATAAACATGCCTTAAAACATTTTATCTCTCATTATTCTGGCATTTGGCAAATATAAATAATTATGGTGTCAGAAGCTTCTAAACACATGACATAATCATACAAGCTGTCCCAAATTGTTTAAAGAAATAGTAATCTTAGTGTATGTAGATTTGTGACTTCAGTAGAAAGTAATAAAAGTTCCTTAAAATATTTTCTCGATTATTCTGACATTTGGAAAGCATAAATAATTATGGTAATCTTAATTTACCTAAAACGGGAAAGGTTTATTCTGAGTTTGTCAAATAGTGAGAAAAACATCCATCTATGTCTTTTTATATAGTGTATGTAAACTTCTGGTTTCAACTGTACCACTAAATTTGATGTTGATTTACTCTGAGTCAGAATATCTCTATAAAATGGACTGGCTCGTTAATTGTCTTGATAAAAAAGACATACGTTATTTTGCAATTCAAAGTCAGATTGGGTTTACAAAAAAAAAGCAAAGAAAAGACCTTGGATGATTCAGATCAACTTCAAGATTGAACATGAAAATTATACCAAAGTTCAAATAGTCTGAATTAAGTTGACTACAAACATTAGAAGACTTTGCAGGCCAATAATCTTTTTCCCTTTGTTTCTTGGCTAGCTTAGGCTGCTTTCACATCAGCGATTTTCGCTGATCGCAGCAGTTGAGGTGAAAAAAAACGCAACTGCCGCGATTACCGCATAACTGCAGCACTTGAGGTTCACTTGCGGCAAGCCCCATGCAATATCTATGGGGCTTGCGGGAGGTGCGGCAAATGCGGTATCGGCACTTGCGGCAGGTGCGGCCGCGAAAAAACCACGGCATACAGCGGTTTTTCCATGGCCGCACCTGCCGCAAGTGCCGAAACTGCACTTGCCGCACACTTAACGCAAGCCCCATAGACATTGTATGTGGCTTGCCGCAAGTGAACCGCAAGTGCGGCCGTTATGCGGTAATCGCGGCAGTTGTGTTTTTTTCACCGCAACTGCCGCGATCAGTGAAAACCGCTGATGTGAAAGGGGCCTTACTCTGGTGACATTTCTAGCCAAAAATGATGCTGGCACCCGGGTCAGGACCACTGTTCTCAGTGGACTAACGTTCCTTGCCTCTTGCAGCTGAAGTTTTCCATTTAGTTTTTTTTTTCTTCTGTGAATATACTGTTTAGAAGTTTATTTATGAGATGTGAGCAAGTGCAGGACAGCAGGAAGGACTGTTCAGCACCAAGCCCCTCCAACTCATGGGCCTCATAGTAGCTGTGTGACCCTGCCTTCATTGAAGCAGAATCATACTAGCCTATCATAATATCAGCAGAAACAATTAAGGTCACAAAGGTTTAATGGAAGACCACCACATATGTCATCACTTGTAGCTAGGAAAAATTCTTTATGGTCAATTTAGGCAATGTTCACACTGGACGTGTTTGATACATTTTTGGTGCTCTGTTTTTTTTTAAACTGCATTAATAAAGGATCAGTCATTGCTTCTGCCAGCAACATGAATGGTATTTTCAATTTGCTGCGCAGATGTCATTTTTAACTGCTGCGCTGGTAGGGCAGAAAGTGGACCTAGAAAATAATAAGCATGTCAATTAGTGCTCCATTTTCTGGTGCACTTTCCACACCAACAACACTCCATTATTTACCCTCCCCAGCAATCCCGCAGTGAGCCCTGGCGGTCATCGGCAGGACCTGCAGGTACAGTACTGACAGGAGCTGCCCATGTGGCTCAGCCTGAGAGTTAGGCCGGCTTCTCACTGCGGTGTGATCCGATCCAGGGCTGTCAGGGATGAACCTGACAGCCCCAAACTGGATTTGCAAACAGAACCGGAAGGCAAATATGTGCAGCCGGATGCCACTAATAGCAGCCGCAGCTGCTGATTTTTCAAGTTTGCGGCTAGCAGGGAGCTAGCTGCGGTCCTGAAATTACAGCAGCGTGCAGCCGCCAGTGTCCGGTTGCCGAATCCTCCTGGATCGGGGCAATCTGGCCTGATAGACTCCCATGTTAGGGAGCGCCGGATTGCCCCGAATCCGGGAGGATCCGGGAGAATCTGGGAGGATCCGATTTGGGGAGATTTTTCTCCCCGGACCCAAAAATACTGCATGCTTCGATTTTATGTCCGGGAGAAAAATCTGATTCCTCCCGGATTCTCCCGGACACATGGAAACCGGATGGATAGCAGAGAGCTGCCATACGACTCCATCCGGCCCCATAGGATGCTATGGGACCAGAATACGGTCTGGGGCTGTCCGGTTTAAGCCAGCCTTAATGAATGGCCAAGGTTCTTTAAGTACACATACTGTTCGCTGCTGCCCGGAAGGATGACATCACTGGGGCTCACTATGGGATCGCTGGGGAGGTTAAAGAAGTGTGTGTCTTTCTGTATGTGTCCCCCGCAAACAAAGCAAAAAAGCAACACAAACAGATAATGAGTTTGTGATGATTTTTTGCAAAAAGAGGATCTGTCTTTGGTGCAGAAATTGCACCAAAAATGGATTAAGGAAAACAGAGCAGAACGCTGTGTGTGAATGAGGCCTAACATAAATTCTTATTAATGATCTTGGCAAAACATAGAATAATTTAAGAAGCAGAAAAAAATGATCATGCCAGGGCCCAAGTAGCTTCAGTCCAGCAATGATTTAGAGGCATTTTTAAAAATCCACCATGGAGTTTAGTAAAAAAAAAAAAAAAAAAAGAAATTAGATTAACACAGAGTTAAATATTTTATGCATTTAGATGGACTTGTTAAATTGCTTTGTTACAAAAGAAATCAATCTCTGAAGACCATCACCTAAGGCAGACTATTCCTTGGTTTTATTATAGATCTTACAGTAATGAAGCCTATTTGTAGATGAAGATTGTTCGGGCTTTTTTTTAGTACTCGATCACTAAGTAAATAACAGATTGTTCTTTTTATCAACTTAAGGGCATTCCTTTGTGTACTGGATCAGTAGTACTGATGGCTTTTCCTATACACAGAGGTATCCTGCAGGCTTTACTAGCAGCTAAATTGGTGATACATGTTTAGTTTATAATCTACAAATACACCATCTCCATGCTAGAGCTGTTTCGTTTTATCCACCCCAGAAAAGATTTCAGACATATCATACTTCAAAGTTCTAAACAAAGACCAGTTCCCTGCAAATTATAGATACAAATATAAGTAGAAACATTGTCCTCAAAAAACTAAACTTCAGCAAAATTGATGATCATGTTGATTTGGAGCATAACTTTTCTGAGAAACATAATTACCATCCAATACAGTATTTAAAACTGCATCAGAAAGAGAGTCCTTGTGGGCTATAGGAAACATTCAGAGCTGAATATTGAATTGCCAATGCAACAATGTCTAGTGTCAATGTGATCATACATGCAAAATGATTGTCATAAAGCACTGATTACTTTTAAGGTGTCGTCACACGCTTCAATTTGTTGCTAGCGATCTCATGCAAGCTCCCAGCATAGGCTTTGAGGCGCTGGGAGCTCGTTCATCGTTGGTCTGCCGGTGTCACACGCAGCGATGCTGTGTGTCCACCGGGCGACCAACAATAGATTTGAGGTCCTGTCCTCAAATCAAACGATCAACGATCAGCCGACTGATCGTTGATCGGTAACAGTGTCACATGCAACGATGTCGTTTCGACATCGTTCAAACATCACTAAACAAGTGACTTTTGAACGACATCGGCAACGATATCGTTACGTGTGATGGTACCTTTAGAACTGTCCATTCATGTGATTGGAAATACACCTTCTCCTGGGACACCATCTGATCATCAGGAACAATGTTGGGGCACTGTATGCAATATAAAGCATAAATTAGAGCTTGGATACATAATTTCAGCCAAAGAAACTTCTGAAATGGTGTAGCATCTCAGAAATAATAATCCTTAAACATCGGGCCATATACCATAACTGGAAGCAAGACTAACTTGCTTCCTTCCCCCTGGCCAAGTTTTCACAGCACCGCTGCAGGTGCATAGAAAGAGACTTGTCAATCACCTAGAGCAACGCTGAGATAAGCCAGTAAGGGGAAGAGCTGGACTAGTCTTGCTTCTTGTTGTGGCCACCGTGCAGCCAGGTTCAGATTAATGCTTGGTAGCATGATTCTGTTGAGATATTCACTTAAAGCATTCAGACAAAATAAACTTCAGGGTATTTGGCCCTATGATCCACTACAACATTTTAAGGTCCTGTCACACATAACGACGGTCCAGCGATCCCGACAGCGATAACGACCTGCCGAGATCGCTGGAGCGTCGTTACCTGGTCGCTGGGGAGCTGTCAAACAGGCAGATCTCCCCAGCGATCAGGGACCTGGGAGCCACCTCCAACATCGCTGGAAGCAAAGTTACCAGCGTCCGCCCTGCTTAGTTCAGCCTGTAAGCAGGGAGGAAGCTGGTAACTATGATAAACAGCACGTGCTGCCTAGATACCCACTGTTTATCATAGTTACCAGTGTCCTCCCTGCTTAGCGCTGGTAACCATGGTAAACACTGGGTATCTAGGCAGCGCGCGCTGCCTAGATTCCCGGTGTTTACCATGGTTACCAACCTGTGAGGTCACTGATAGCTGGTCTCTCGCAGCGATGTGTGCTGACCAGCGGGAGACCAGCGACCAAAAAATGGTCCTGAGCCCTTTGCAGTGATCAGCGACCTCACAGCAGGGGCCTGATCGCTGCTAGATGTCACACATAGCGACATCGCTGGAGAGATTGTTGTAGCATCACTGTTACAACGATCGTGCTAACGATCTCTTTATGTGTGACTGGGGCTTTACTCAGCAAGGTCTACCCAATGATGGCCATTTGGATGATTTCTCAAAAGATCTTACAATGATATATTTTATTTCATATCACACAGACCATCGCTAAAACCCTGAAAACCGCTTGTGAAGTCTTGTCAGAAGAAAAAAATGGACCTCCTTCTATTCCATTCAGCACATTCCAGTTACTGTACAAATTTCTAGCAGACATGGATGGTGAAGTACCGGAAACCCAAGTACATCAAATGCTGACTTATTTGGAAAAAAAAGTGTAAGTTTCAAACATTTCAGTAATTATAGTTTGTTGAAGGAGCCAGCACCTCCTGCCGTGGTTACGCTGATACCAGTGTTCCTGGGGGGCCCCCTGGAGTCAGAACTTCTAACCTCCTTGCTGCACACGTTGGAATCCTGGTGCCTGGCCTCCTGTAAGCAGCACAACGTCACTTCCAGTTTCAGTATCAAGTAGGAGCCGCACACAGGATTCTTTTTTGCAGCCTTTACTCTTCCTTATGGGGTCTTACATAGTGGAGGGTGCGGGAGGGAGGACGGGGAGCAGCCTATACTACAGCCGTTTCACACTGTCAGTCGTGCTTCTACGGGTACAGTACAGTACTGTACCCGTAGAAGCACTACTGACTGTGCGAAATGGCTGCAGAAAATGCACAAAAAACAGATTTCCTAACACGGTGCACAAACGCCCAGTGGGCACATGGCCTAATGTGTCATGAAAAAAAAAATCTGAGAATCACTGGGATACATTGAAACATTCTGGAGTTATTATTACATAAAGTGACACATCAGATTTAACAAATTTAGTGCAGTCAATGAAGGGACATTTATACTGCATAGTTATTGTAAATGAGCATGGTTAAAAAGGCTGGTTTCACATTCATCTTAAGGTACGTTTACATGCCGCGGCGAGAAATCTGACTGGCAATCTGTTGCCCCGTCACCATCGCCGTGAAATTGCCTCACAATTGCGGCGTGTAATTGGGTAATTTGGCGGCGATAAAAAAGGTTGCTCCTGATTCATATTTCACAGCACTGCTCCAAAATCAGAGGCAATCATGAAGGTGAAATTCCCTGCTTTTGGCGTGTGAAGGGGCGATAGGGATGGAATCTGCATCGCCTACAGATTTCCCGGAGGCATGCCACAGCGTGCTGGAGACCGCGCCCCGTCAGCAATGATTGGTGGTGGCTACTGTGTTTCCGTTGACTGTCCCTTCACTGGGCGCCATATTTGAACAGCTGTCCATTCACACTACACAATGGCGATGCCGTCATGTATTAGCCAGCCTTCCAGAGCAGGCTGCCCTATCATAACGCTATTGCACTGTCTAATCAGCGTGTTTGGGGTGTGGAATACACCAGTCTGTCACGCCTATGTTCTTGCGGCACTAACCATGTACGCCCACATTCCTTTGGGGATTGTGGCGTGTGAAATGGTGAGGGAAGTCCACCGGATTGGTTCTGCTGTTGGTGTGGCAACTTCCGGGGCAACACATTGCCTTAGCTTGAGGGCAAAATTGTGGCGTGTAAAAGTGCCTTCGGCGTTTGGCGGCAACTATGAAAAATGTGCACACGCATGTTAGATTGACTCCTATCGCCGCCAAAAGATGCAGCGTGTAAAGGTACCCTTACAGTGTAAATAGTCTGATCACCCGATGAATGAGCAAAATGCTAGTTTAATGGGTGAAATTATGTTTTATGCAGCACAAAAAAAAAATCATCATTCTTGGTGGTGCATTGTCTTGTGTAAACAGATCTCACACTGCCGAGAATGACAACCTGTGCACCAGGGACAGGGAGATATATCATTGGTGTAACCTGTGCAGCCACACAAGGGCTCAAGGGCACAATGCAGAAAGTTAACACAACCAAAGCTTTTATAGTTAATAGTGTTGAGCGAATAGTAAAATATTCAGATTCAGAATGCTCGTGTAGAGCACCTCGTGCTATTCAAGTGCTCATCATAAATAACGAACCTAATGCAAGTTAATTAATGATGGGCACCGCCCACAAACAGCCAGCCATAAAACAAGCATATCTGAGAGTGGGAGATTGTTTTTTTATTTTGTTTGTTCATGGGATACACACGTTGCTCTACCCCCCAGTGAGAGCCTTCCATTCAAGCGGCTCTCACTAGGGTGCCAGCTCTCTTGTTCATTTAAGGGAGTCTGCAATTTGTGTCAGATCATTCATGGTCGAGACATCACTCTCAAGCACCAGCGATACTCGCTGAGTACCGAGTATCTTGAATACCATACCATTTGTGCGAGTAACGAATAGTAACAAGTATATTCGCTCATCACTAATAGATGTTGAGTTACACTTTTCTACATCCGGATATCTTACTGCATTGTGATATATTTGTCTTCATTTTAAAAAAGGTTACATCTGTATGTCTTTTATAACTAATAACTAAACAGCACAATGGTCACAGATAAAGAAAACCTATGGGAGTCTTTGAACAGTATCTGCAAAAGGTTTTAGCAATATGCAAGTGTGACTCTCAATAAACTGAACTGTAAGAATAGTTATTTTTTTCTCAAGATATTTAAATTAATTGAAAATCTTGTGAAAACTTCTAGAAAACAATTTCCCAATACACAAGTATTTTTCAGAGAACAGTTGTGAGATAATCAGGTGAAACATTTTTATTAGTTGGATGAGTACAAAAGAATAGAAGCAAATAAAGCCGCTCTTTACATATTATAATTACATATTTATTTCTCCTTGAAAAATCTCTTCAAATTCAGTATTTTTTGTAATAAGAATAGAAAAGAAAATATTGAAATACTGTAAAATAATGAGCAGATCAATTTTACATTTCTTTACATACAAAATTAATAAACTAGTGGTCCCCAACCTTTTTTGCACCGGGGACCGGCTTCATGCAAGACCATCATTCCATGGCCCGGTAGGGCGGGGTGGCACAGGGGTGGGGCTTTGGTCATATGGGGTGGGGCTATGGAGGATTGGCGTTTAGTACCCTGTGTTTCCCGAAAGATGTGCTATGTCTTATTTTCAGAGGATGTCTTATTTTTCCATCCCCTTGCAGCCCCCAATATGGTACCCCTAACATCTCCTTGCAGCCAACAATATCCCCATCATCACCTTGCAGCCCTACAATATCCACAACATCCACTTGCAGCCCACAATATCCACATCATCCCCTTGCAGCCCCAAATATCATATCCCCCATAATCATCCCCATGCAGCCCCATCATCCACTAGCAGCCCTATCATCCCATTGCAGCCCCCATCATCCTCTTGCAGCCCCCATCATCCTCATGCTGCCCCCAATACTGTATCCCTCATTATCATCCCCTTGCAGCCCCCATCATCCTTTTGAAGCCCCCAACATCTCCATGCAGCCCCCAAGACTGTATCCCTAATTATCAACATGTTGCCCCCATCCTCTCCATGCTGCACCCAATACCATATCCCCCATCATCTCCATGCAGCCCCCATCAACACACACACTTTGCTTACATGGGCACCACTCTGCTCTCTGCATTAGCTATGTAGTTGTACAGGTGGAGCTGGCAGCCAATCACAGCAGCAGTCGCAGGCTAATCACAGCGCAGCAGTCACTGGCCAATCAGGGCCTGGCTGCTGCACTGCGATTGGCCAATGGCTCCGCTCATACATCTACACATGCAGCTGAGGCATACAGCTCAGAGCAGCTCTGTAATGCTGCAGGTGCAGCGGCAGTCACAGGGCCACTGCTCTGACCCGCCGCAGAGCACACTTTGTGTGTAGTGCTGGTCTGCGGTGGCGCAGCTAGGCACAGGGTCCCCCACGGCCCAGTACAGGTCCGCAGCCCGGTGGTTACGGACCCCTTCAATAAACCATTCTTCCAAAATAAAAATAAGAAAAAACTGTAACTAAACATGTTACAAGTTACAGGTTCAAAGTGATTTGGCACAAAATGTATTCAACGGGGCTTGTAAAACAAGCATGCAGCCACCAAGAGTTTTAACTAATATACTTTACTTCTTCCTTTTAAGAAATCATGTTTTATATTATCCTGGAACTCAGAATTCTAGTGTTTTGCGCTCTATTTAACCAATGAAATTACTGGGTAGACAAAGCTAAATGGATATCAACGTTCTTGTACCACACAGTCACACCAATACAATTGAGATCACAATGTAGATCACAATGTTCGAGGATGTGTGAATGAGCATTGCAGACACAGGATATACTATATCAAAGTGAGCATACAATACCAATTAAACATACTAAGTTACAAACATTTAAAACCAGACATAATCCACTATGTATCTGCTATAACTGGATCACTGCTATTCTACTTATGTTATAGCTGTATCACTGCAGGCTGTTATCCCTCTAAATTGCTGCGAGTACATATATACACAGATAATGATGTCACAAACTAAAGAGCAGGGATGACAATGTACAGTGAAATGTCTCTATAACACGTGCAGGATAAAAGTGATCTCACATAACCCAATTCCACACTCTCCTATCTCAGCACTTTGCACAGTAGCTAGTCTCAAGCAACGGTAGGTGGAAAGAACAGACGAGACATTAGTACAAGCTAGAGGCACAGAGAAAGCATTATCACAAATTAGAGACACAGAGGAGATATTATTACGTTTGGGAGCAAGAGAGGAGCATTATTACTGTTAGAAGGCTAAAAGGAGGCTTTTATATGAGACAGGGAAAGCAATATTAGAAGCTGGAGGCAGAGAGAATGCATCATTACTATAATGATTCACTAGGAAGGGATTACTACAGAGTGGGAGTAAGCAGGAGGCATTATTACTGATAGCTTGGTGCCCGATGCACATGCATCGGGATTCTAGCAGAGCGAGTCTCTGACTCGCAATGGCCGCTTCGCGGCCAATGCTTCGCGCTGCTAAGGCGACTCGCCATGCCCGCTCAGCGGGCATAGCGAGTCGCCTTAGAATTGCTCGCAATGGCCGCTGCGCGGCCAATGCTTCGGGCGTATCCACATGACCACGCTGACTCGCAGGGCGTGTGGTCTCAGAAGGGGCAAAAAACCCATTCGCAATTATATAATAGATGGGAGGCATAGAGGAGGCATTATTACTGATGGGTGGCACAAAGGAGGCATTATCACTGGTGAGAAGCAGACAGGAGGCATTATTACTGCTGGGAGGCACAGAGAAGGCATTATAACTGATGGAAGGCACTTAGGAGGCATTATTACTGGCGGGAGGCTGACAGAAGGCATTATTACTGATGGGAGGCAGACATGAGGCATTATTACTGATGGGAGGCACAGAGGAGGCAACATTAATGATGGGAGGCAGACATGAAGCATTATTACTGATGGGAGTCAGACAGGAGGCTGTATTACCGATGTGAGGCAGGTAAGAGGCGTTATTATTGATGGGAGGCAGATCTCTGGTTGCAGTGAAATCATGGACACAATGTTCCATTTTGTGGCTGTGTACAAATGGAGCAATCTGTCCATGATTTCACTGCAACCAGAGATCTGTGAACAATATCTGCCCAGATATCTGTGTGTGTGACCCCAGCCTAAAGGAGGCCATTTCTCACGTCAGCCACTCAATATCGTCTAAAATAGAAAAATGATCATTGAGTGAGTAAAAAGAGTTTGTAACAATGTTCTGTAGTAAGATAACTTTAAAAATCTGACTGAGGGTTTTAATTACCGTATATACTCGTGTATAAGCCGAGTTTTTCAGCCCAAAATTTGGGCTGAAAAGTCCCCCCCTCGGCTTATACACGAGTCATATACGGGGGGGCTGTGTCCCGGGGGCTGTGGAGGCTGGAGGAGGCGGGGGGGGCTGCTGTATGAGCGGGGCCGCTCATTATATATGCACTGCTTCCCCCTGTCAATCAGCGGGGGAAGCAGTGCATATGGCCCCCCCAAAAGCTGGCACTGTCCCCCCTTGTAAGGGCCCCCCCCCGCTGCTTATACATTACCATCCCGGTGTTCTGATCGGCGCCGCTCCTCGGTGCTGCGTCTTCATCCTCCCGTCCGCGCTCGCTGCATCCATCCGGGTTCTCTCGGCTGTCGCAGCGATATGACGTCATCGCGCGACCGCCGGAGACCCTGGATGCAGCGAGCGAGGACGGGAGGATGAAGACGCAGCACCGAGGAGCGGCGCCGATCAGAACACCGGGATGGTAATGTATAAGCAGCGGGGGGGAGGCCTTACAAGGGGGGACAGTGCCAGCTTTTGGGGGCTGTTGGTACCCCCAGGGGGCTGCTGGGTACCCCCTGGGGGCTGCTGGGTACCCCCTGGGGGCTGTTGGTACCCCCAGGGGGCTGTTGGTACCCCCTGGGGGCTGTTGGTACCCCCAGGGGGCTGTTGGTACCCCCAGGGGGCTGTTGGTACCCCCAGGGGGCTGCTGGGTACCCCCTGGGGGCTGTTGGTACCCCCTGGGGGCTGTTGGTACCCCCAGGGGGCTGTTGGTACCCCCAGGGGGCTGTTGGTACCCCCAGGGGGCTGCTGGGTACCCCTGGGGGCTGTTGGTACCCCCAGGGGGCTGCTGGTACCCCCAGGGGGCTGCTGGGTACCCCCTGGGGGCTGTTGGTACCCCCAGGGGGCTGTTGGTACCCCCAGGGGGCTGTTGGTACCCCCAGGGGGCTGCTGGGTACCCCCTGGGGGCTGCTATATGTACCCCTGGGGGCCTGCTGTATACCACTGGGGCTGCTGTATACTACCACTGGGGCTGCTGGGGCTCCTGTATACTACCACTGGGGGCTGCTGTATACTACTGCTGGGGCTCCTGTATACTACCACTGGGGCTGCTGGGGCTCCTGTATACTACCACTGGGGCTGCTGGGGAATCTGTATACTACCACTGGGGCTGCTGGGGCTCCTGTATACTACCACTGGGGCTGCTGGGGAATCTGTATACTACCATTGGGCTGCTGGGGAATCTGTATACTACCACTGGGGCTGCTGTATACTACCACTGGGGGGCCTGTATACCACACTGCTGGGGGCTGTATACCTGTGCTGGGGTCCACCCTCGGCTTATACACGAGTCAATAGGTTTTTCCAGATTTTTGGGGCTAAAGTAGGGGGGTCGGCTTATACACGGGTCGGCTTATACACGAGTATATACGGTACTTTCTTTTTTTGGTAATTCAGATAAAATCATAAAACATTATGAAAAACAATTTTTCCAATCCTTTAACTCTGAAAAACAAAACTGACTGATTTATTCCTTGATGAACACTTGATTTAATAGTCATCTGTTTTTCTTCTGTTAGATTCTAATAGTTGAGAGGATAGCATTTTATGTGGTTCTATAAAAGAATGGATTTACAGCCTGCACAATAAAGCAATTTGCATTTATATCATATCAACTGTAGCAATGCATCGAGCATGGGGGGACAGTGCCAGCTTTTGGGGGCTGTTGGTACCCCCAGGGGGCTGCTGGGTACCCCCTGGGGGCTGCTGGGTACCCCTGGGGGCTGTTGGTACCCCCAGGGGGCTGTTGGTACCCCCTGGGGGCTGTTGGTACCCCCAGGGGGCTGCTGGGTACCCCCTGGGGGCTGTTGGTCCCCCCTGGGGGCTGTTGGTACCCCCTGGGGGCTGTTGGTACCCCCAGGGGGCTGCTGGGTACCCCCTGGGGGCTGTTGGTACCCCCTGGGGGCTGTTGGTACCCCCAGGGGGCTGTTGGTACCCCCAGGGGGCTGTTGATACCCCCAGGGGGCTGCTGGGTACCCCCTGGGGGCTGTTGGTACCCCCAGGGGGCTGCTGGTACCCCCAGGGGGCTGCTGGGTACCCCCTGGGGGCTGTTGGTACCCCCAGGGGGCTGTTGGTACCCCCAGGGGGCTGTTGGTACCCCCAGGGGGCTGCTGGGTACCCCCTGGGGGCTGCTATATGTACCCCTGGGGGCCTGCTGTATACCACTGGGGCTGCTGTATACTACCACTGGGGCTGCTGGGGCTCCTGTATACTACCACTGGGGCTGCTGTATACTACTGCTGGGGCTCCTGTATACTACCACTGGGGCTGCTGGGGAATCTGTATACTACCACTGGGGCTGCTGGGGCTCCTGTATACTACCACTGGGGCTGCTGGGGAATCTGTATACTACCATTGGGGCTGCTGGGGAATCTGTATACTACCACTGGGGCTGCTGTATACTACCACTGGGGGGCCTGTATACCACACTGCTGGGGGCTGTATACCTGTGCTGGGGTCCACCCTCGGCTTATACACGAGTCAATAGGTTTTTCCAGATTTTTGGGGCTAAAGTAGGGGGGTCGGCTTATACACGGGTCGGCTTATACACGAGTATATACGGTACTTTCTTTTTTTGGTAATTCAGATAAAATCATAAAACATTATGAAAAACAATTTTTCCAATCCTTTAACTCTGAAAAACAAAACTGACTGATTTATTCCTTGATGAACACTTGATTTAATAGTCATCTGTTTTTCTTCTGTTAGATTCTAATAGTTGAGAGGATAGCGTTTTATGTGGTTCTATAAAAGAATGGATTTACAGCCTGCACAATAAAGCAATTTGCATTTATATCATATCAACTGTAGCAATGCATCGAGCATGGAAAAATATGCTTGGGAATATTATTAAAATGTCAGTACAGATAACTCAAAACTATTCAAGAGGAGTCTGCACATAATTTACTGGAACTGAAGGAATGGCTGTAAACTAATAGCAACACTCGCTTTTATGGGACTAAGGCAATGTTCACATTGGCTGTTTCTGATGCATTTTTTTTTTTTTCAAAACTGCACCAAAAACGGATCAGTCACATCATCTGCCAGCAAAGTGAATGGGATATTCAATTTGCTGTTCAGATGCTGCAAATTCTACTGCTGTGTTAGTGGTGCAGAAATCGCATCCAGAAAATAATGAGAATGTCAATTTGTGTGGCTTTTTTTCTGGTGCACTTTCTACGCCAACAACATCCAATTACTTATCCACCCCGCGGTTTCATGGTGAATCCCGGCGTTGTCTTCCCCTCCCGGGCACCGCAGGTCCTCTCTGAGTAGTCTTAAGGCCCCGTAACACCAATCCACATCGCCGCCGATTACATAGGTGACAAAGGGGCGTGGCCTATCAGCAGAGACATCGCCCCTACGTCGCCTAATGTAAAGGGGCGATGTCGGTTGCTGTGACAGCTCGCCTGGTTTCACATCAGTGATTTAAAGCCAGGCGGCCGATCTGGGGCGATGTGTACACATCGCCCTATGTAACCGGCCGCCGGCGAGCTGACAGGCGATGGGAGCCATAGGCTCCCATTGTCCTGCATCGTCGCTGGGGTTTTGAGAAACCCCGGCGGTGATGCTGCCTCTGAGCTCACCAGCCCATCGCCGGAGATGTCTCCCGTGTAAACAGGGGGGCGGCGACGCTGGTGGGGCGCCAAAAACATGTGCGCCACCCGCCAGTCGCTGCAGACATCTCCGGCGGTGTCGGCAGGTGTAGCGGGTTCTTTACGGTACCTGAGAAGGAGACATCGCCGGGGATCACCATGAAATCGAAGGGAGGGTAAGAAAGTGTGTGTCTCTGTCTGTGTGTCTCTGTCTGTGTGTCTGTCTGTGTTCCCTGAAAATGAAGCAAAAAAGTGGGACAAACAGGTGATGATGCGTTTGTGATGCTTTTTTGCAAAAACAAAAAATCAATTTTTGGTGCAGAAATGGGTCAATAAAAAACAAAGCAGAAATGCTCTGTCTGAACTTAGCCTAAGGCTATGTGCGCATGCTGAGTATTTGGTACAGAAATGTTCTGCACCAAATCTGAAACCTCTGGCAGAAAAACACGGTATATTTTTGGTGCAGTTTTTTGCCATGCGTTTGTCATAATGAAGACAATGAGTGTAAGGGCTGAAAAATGCAGGTACAACTGCACTAAAAATTGACATGCTGCAGATTTTTTTCTGCACCAAATCTGCAAAGAGAAAAAAAGCAACACGTGCACAACACTTCAGAATTCTCATAGACTTTGTTGGCATTAGGATAGGCATGCAGATTTTTGACAAATCTGCAGTAAAAAAAGCAACTCTATTGAACTGGAAAAATGTACTATATATGTTGATTTTCACCATTTCAAAATATGTGTTGCATACGCAAAGGACTTGTTGAAAAGGTGTACAAGGATCAGTCCTGCTGCTGTATCTGGAGTTAGGCTGCCTTCACACTTGCAGATGGATCTGCAGCGTTTTGCAGATGCATCTGCAAGTGTGAGCATGCTGACCGCGGCCCCTATGTTTATAATAGGGCGCACGCGGTGTGAAAGCTCTCATTCACTCCTATATGTGTACTGTCAGCAGGCGTATGCCTGCTTACAGATCACACTCTCCCGCCCGCAGCATGGACGCTACATCTCGCGTCCACAGTGCGGACGGGAGTGTGTGATCTGTCAGCAGGCATACGCCTGCTGACAGTACACATATAGGAGTGAATGAGAGCTTTCACACTGCGTGCGCCCTATTATAAACATAGGGGCCGCGGTCAGCATGCTCACACTTGCAGATGCATCTGCAAAACGCTGCAGATCCATCTGCAAGTGTGAAGCCAGCCTTAGTGCACTCACTGAATACTGAATGAAATCTCAGAACTTTGCATTCCAAGCACTTTGTGAACACCAGACGTTAGGCATGTGCAGTGTTAATTTAAAGGGGTTCTCCATTAATAGGACAACTCCTTCTTATTCCACTTGTTCCCCTAAGTTAAATAAGAGAGCCCGTACTCACCTCCCTTGCTGGCATTCCCACTCTGTAGGTAATCGCGGCTTGGGGCTCTCGTGACATTGTGACAGCGTGCGAGGCCCACATCCAATCACTGCCAACTTCTCTCACCACTCCTTTAAACCAATTGAGCAATCAACAGGAAGTGAGTGGCAGCCGCAGCATCACTTTCTACTGATTGACTTATTTGTTCCAAAGGAGACAGAAGCCGGCGGTGATTAGAAAAGTGACTCATGTGATATGAAATGCAACGTGAGCCCCAAACCGCAATTATCAAAAGGGTTTGAACGACACCAGCACGAGAGTTGGGTACAGGCTCTTTTATTTTACCTGAGGGCACAAGTGAAATCAGAAGGGGTTGTCCTAGTAGTGAACAACCCCTTTAAGCCTGGACATGTAGATAGAGGTCCACTGCATCTGCTCAAATAACAGCACTCCCAAGCAGTCATGGGATGCAAAGTTCAGGGAGGAGGAAGTGAGGCTGAATCAAGGATGTGAGTTACTCCTCAGTGGGTGTGCAATGGCAGAAGTTTGAAAAGGTAAGAAACACCAGATACTGTAAACTTTTCCTACATAATGGTGGCGCTTGTAATCAGACTTAAAAGACAGAGGCAGCCATATTATTAATTTACAGGTGTTGATCCAGCTGTCAAGTTCCCTTTAAAGGATTTAAGGATTTAAACGGTCTAGCGTGATCTTACTAAAGGTCTTTTGTCTTCCATAAGGGATGTACACTTTATAAGCAAAGCTTGTGATATACATAAAGGGGTTGTGCCACAAACAATTGTACATTTTAACTAATAGATCTTAGAATAAAAACAAGTTCAACAATTAGATGTGTTTACATTTTTCCTGTCCCGAGATATTCTTATAAATGTGCCCTTGTGTAATGTGCCATGCAGAAACACATCTTCTGGGCAGAGGAAGAAGTAAAAGACTATACAATGTACGCAGAATTATTAGGCAAGTTGTATTGTAGAGGATTATTTTTATTATTAATCAACAACTAAGATCTTAATCAGCCCAAAAGACACATAAATATCAACGCTTAATATTTTTGGAAGTTGGAGTGGTTTTTTTTTAGATTTGGCTAACTTAGGAGGATATCTGTTTGTGCAGGTAACTATTATTGTGCAGAATTATTAGGCAACTTAATAAAAACAAAATATATTCCCATCTCACTTGTTTATTTTCACCAGGTAAACGAATAGAACTAACAAAATTCAGAAATAAACATTTCTGACATGCAAAAACAAAACACAAAAAAATCAGTGACCAATATAGCCACCTTTCTTTATGATGACACTCACAGCCTTCCATCCATAGATTCTGTCAGTTGCTTGATCTGTTTACTATCAACATTGCGAGCAGCAGCCACCACAGCCTCCCAGACACTGTTCTGAGAGGAGTTGCTGCTCTTGCCATCCCTCTGCACCCTGTGATTGTGTCTTGGGAAGAGATGGTTATATAAATGGTAAACAATTCTTAGTAAGATTTTTGAGGAAAAGATGAGAAATACTGTGCATGTTTTTGGATAATTGCACTGACAATATGCACAAATCATGATGTGTGACTAAATTGGGCAAAAAAGTATAATACAATTTTATGCTTAAAAATTTAAAAATAACATGAAAACTGGTCATTGTCTATAAGTTCTGAATAGGTTTACTAATACTAAAAAAGCTAAAACATGAAAAGATAAAAACGTTGTCATTAAAGTATACCTACTATAACTTAAAGCATAACCACTGTTTACATTTTTATTTAATAATAATAATGGGAGAGCAAAAAATTATAATAAACTTTCAAATATACTTTATTAATGAAATCTGGTGGAAAACCTTTCATAAACCTGCCACAAGATATCCCCACTGCACTGTGTGTGAAGCAGACATATGCTCATTCTCAGTCAAATCCGTCTTCATACTTAATATGGCCACATAGCTATATGAGGGAAAGGGGGCATTGCTTACACACCTGACTGCAGCTGATGAGGAAACAATGTATCAGATTACAACACAGTTGCTAAGCAATGTTGGAATGTCAGGGACACTGCAAACTCCTCTTTCCTTGGCACAAGCTTCTGATCTGTCATCTGGCTCTCCATACAGGCCAATCAGGATCTCTGCTAACCCCTTCTCTGCGGACTCCACACACAGCTCAGGATCTCTCTTGCCCTTTCTTTGATGTCACATTGCACTGCTCACTTACACTTTAAAGACAGTTTACAATGTGCCACATTTATACAGGCATATGTCGTATAATAATTTTGGGGCAATTTACTAAAACATTTTTATTTTTATTTTTTTGAAGATTTGCTAATATGATGAATGTGGGCTGTTGTGTTCAGTTATGTTAATTTCATGTGATGTTTTTGACAAATTTAAAAGGAGGCTCTAATATAATATAAGAGTTGACAGTATTTTAATGAATGGTGTTTGGTAGAGTGTTCTATAATCATCTCATCATGAAATGTTCAACCCAAGCACATTATTTTTGGGAAAAGATTAATTAAAGGGATGTTAATTTTGCTATAAAAAGCCTTTATTTGTGCCACTGTATACATGCAAACATTGATTAGTTTTTGTTTCTTAGCAGGAGTGGACCAGATGCAATGATTACAGTATTGGACTTTCTTGAAGATCCAAATGTCAGGCTGGAATAATAAATGAAGACAGGCATACAGGAATCAGCTGAATGCAGTAGGGGCCCCTAAGAAGATTATCATCACTAGAACTAGTCCTTAATCCCCAGCACAATAAAAACTGCATGCAAAGAAAGATGTGCTATTAGAAACTTTATTATTGAGCTCTACATTCTAACACTGCCTGCTATGAATTGCTGTTTAACGGTTTTTGCTCCATAGTGAATTATTGTCCCTAATGTGCCATTGAAAAAGACATCCGGTGGAGATCACAAGCGCTCCCAGGAAGAGATAGAAGCCTGTGTTCTTACTTCCAAAATTATTCTTATTCACATTAAAACTACGTGTTTCAGCTAAAAATTTTAAAACATAGCCTTCCTCAGGTAGCGAGGTACCTGAGGAAGGCTACGTTTTAAAATTTTTAGCCGAAACGCGTAGTTTTAATGTGAATAAGAATAATTTTGGAAGTAAGAACACAGGCTTCTATCTCTTCCTGGGAGCGCTTGTGATCTCCACCGGATGTCTTTTTCATTCTGAATACTACAAAATGATTACAAGATGGTATTTTACCCCAAGTAAACTGGCCAAAGCATTCACCAACAAATCCCCTCTGTGCTGGAGAGGTTGTGGTCATAAAGGAGACTTATCACTGCCCAAGAATTAAAAAAACCTGGAGAATTATTTCTTCTGCAATAAATCAAATTACACAGAGCAACAATCAAATCACCCCACAATTATATCTACTCTCCCTGGAAGCAGGGAGTATCATCCCACAAAACAGGGCATACACATGTATGCCCTTTGCTCTGCCCGCATTAATAGACGCGAAAACATGGAACAGTGGTGAACCTTCCCAGGAGTGGCTGGATGACCAAAATTACCTCATGAGTGCAGACACGACTCATCCAAGAGGTAAAAACACCCAACAACAATAGCCAAAGAACCGCAGACCTCATTTGCCTCAGTTAAGGTCAATGTTCATGACTCCATCATTAGGAGACTAGGCAAAATTGGCCTGCATGGCAGACTTCCAAAACAAAAACACTGCTGAGCAAAAAGAACATGAAGGCTTGTCTTAGTTTTGCCAGAAAACATCTTGAAGATCCCAAAGACTTTTGGAAGAATACCCTGTAGACTGAGAAGATAAAAGTTGAACTTTTTGGAAGGTGTTTGTCCTATCACATCTGGTTAGAAATAACATAGCATTTCAGAAAAGGAACATCATACCAACAGTAAAATATGGTGGTGGTACTGTGATCGTCTGGGGCTGTTTTGCTAACCTCCAAACCTGTAACACTTGCAGTGGTAAATGGAACCATGAATTCTGCTGTCTACCAAAAAATCCTGAAGGCGAATGTCCAGCTACCTGTGCGCACTTGGGGTATGCAGCAGGACAATGATCCAAAACATACCAGCAAGTCCACCTCTGAATGACGCAAGATAAAAAAATTAAGATTTTGGAGTGGCCTGGTCATAGTCCTGACCTTAATCCGAATAAGATGCTGTGGCATCTAAAAAAAATGCAGTTCATGCTCAGAAACCCTCCAATGTGGCTGGATTCTAACAATTCTGCAAAGATAAGAGTGGGTCAAAATTCTTTAAGAGCATTGGAAAAAACTCATTGCCAGTTACTTCAAATGCTTGATTACAGTTGTTGCTTCTAAGGGTGGCCCAACCAGTTATTAGGTTTAGGGTGCAATCGCCTTTTCACACAGGGCCCTGCAAGTTTGGATCTCTTTTTTCTCTTAATAATAAAGATCTTTGTTTTTAAACTGCAATTTGTGTTAACTTGTGTTATCTTCGTCTAATATTTAAATTTGTAAAGTGTAACAAACCTGCAAAAGAATAAGAAATCAGGAAGTGGGCAAACACTTTTTCACACCACTGTACACTAAATACGTTCTTGCAATGCTGGGAGTGCAGTCAGCGGGAAACGCTCCACCTTGTCCATGTTTTGATGGTACAAAAATTAAATACATTTTGTGTAAATTATTTCATATAAATAGATAGTCCTCAGTTGCTTAATACAGGTGGTACAGAAGCCAGGAAGGTGTGGTAAGATTAGGGGCCCTCACATCAGTGTTTTTGCTGAATCGCAACAGATCCGGCAGATGTACTGCATGTGCCGTGTAACGGCCAACTTGCGGCGAGCCCCCATTCATTCTCTATGGGACTTGCAGCATTTTTTTTTGTCTTGGGGCAAGTGCCGGATTTCTATAGAGAATGTTTGGGGGTTGTTGCAAGTCGGCCTTTATGCAGCAGATGGGGTAAATCTGCCGGATCAGCCACAATTCAGCAAAAACGCTGATGTGAAAGCAGCCTTAGCAAGTATTGGTTGATGTTAAACAATAATACTACTCTGTAACTCAGGGAGACAAAACATCACCATGGATTGGATAGGAGGCCAAAACAGAAAGTGTTTCTGAAGACCTTTTAAAACGTTAACTTGTAAATGCATTATTCTACTTGCTGAAACCTTCATCAAGATGCTGTCAGTAACATTATGGGAGAAGTTACTTTATATGAGACTTCAATAACTGAAGAAAATGGCTAGTTTTGCCAATGCTCTGTGCACCCTGCCAATTTATAAATTACATTCAACATTGAAAACAAATTGCCATTTACATGAAGATGAGTCAACATTCAATTCACTAGCTGTGACACAGCATACACAGGAATTTTTCCAAATTGTGATGATTTTATAACCAATCACATCTTGTCATTTATATATCAGACAACTTTTCAATGTTTGAGGTGACCATCAGAAATGGTAGCACAAACTATAGTTAATCAAAAAGCTCCCCATGAATAGGCCAAAAAATATTATTATAATATATCTGAATGGTAAATACAATCTGTATTTATGGACAGGAGCAATGAGTGAATTTACTTGAGGCAAACTCAATTCACCATGAATTTAAAAAAAAAAATTTGGATTGTACTGAATTGTTCTATGTGTTACTCAAGGAGTTGACTAAGCTACAAGTAATGCACATAACATTGTGACGTGTTGATGGGTGCTATGATTTCAGAAGCCCAGTCAGTGCCGGAACCTGGGCGTAGAGTGAAGATGGCTGAAGAGGACATTGCTTGTTGAAGAAAGAAGAAAAGAACAGACCAGATGGTCAAAGGAGGGATAGGTGAGTAATGAGGTGAGGTTTTCTTTAAACACTACAAAGATTATGCTCTACAGAGACCCAAGAACATAAAGTTTTATTAAGATAAGTTGATGAAAATCTATTTGTCACATGCCTCCAAGTACGCAAATCGTTTATGTGCTGTTAAGTGCCCCGCTCACTCACACTAGTAATACAGGGGAATTGTGACTGTGTGCACAATGCAGTGTGATCTGTCATCACAAGAGAGGCTACATAAATTTGTCTACATACCCCAACAGCCCTTTAACATGGACAAAACTGAGTTCATCTTCTACCACCCAAATCACTCTCCCCCTCTACCACACCTATCCATCAATGTCAATAACTGCGCACTCTCCCAAGTCCCCCATGCCAAGTGCCTCGGGGTAAACCTTGACTCTTCCGTCTCCTACAAACTCCACATCCAAGCCCTCACCACCTCCTGCCGACTCCAGCTCAAAAACATTTCCCCGATCCACACCTTCTTTAACCACGACACTGCTAAAGCACTTGCTTATTCTCTGATCATCTTCCGCCTCGACTACTGCAACCTCCTGCTCACCGGCGGTCCACGCTACGCTACCTCCCTCACACCTCTCCAATCTATCTTCAACTCCGCTGCCCGACTAATGCATCTGTCTCCCTGCTTCTCCTATGTCTCCCCCCCTCTGCCAGGCCCTTCACTGGCTCCCCACTTCTCAGAGATCCCGGATCAAAACCCTAACCATGACATACAAAGCCACCGACAACCTGTCCCCCCATACATCTTTGACATGGTCTCCTGATAGCTCCGCTCACGCAACCTGCGATCATCCCAAGAGCTCCTTCTCTACTCCCCTCTTATTTCCTCCTCTCACAAACGCATTCAAAATTTCTCCCGTGCCTCAGCTATACTCTGGAACTCTCTTCCCCAACACATCAGACACTCGCCAACCCTGGCAACCTTCAAAAGGAACTTGAAGACACACCTCTTCCGACAAGCCTACAACCTACAATGAAACCCGGTTCACCACACCATCTCACGACCGGCACTACCCCCTCCTACTGTATCCCCACCCTCCCCTTGTAGACTGTGAGCCCTCATGGACAAGACCCTCTCTCCTCCTGTATCTGTACATCTCGTTTGTCCATACTTATTGTACTTGTCCTCTGCCCATTCCATATGTAAAGATCCATGGAATCAAATAATGCTATATAAATAAATAAATAATAATAATAATGTCTTTATCAAACTCCTCTCATTTTTTTTACTTACCCATTCACCCTGAAGCCTATTTTCACCTTCCTGACGAGGTCAATTTTTTTTTTTTAAATTCTGATCAGTGTCACTCTGAGTTAATAACTCTGGATCACTTCAATGGATCCAAGTGATGATGAGAATGTTCTTTTCATGACACAGGTGTACGCCATGATAGCGGTAAACTATGGGCAATGTGATTTGCGCTTATGTATGAAAATATAAAAAATTTGACAAATTTAAAATTTCAACATTTTTTGAACTTTGAATGTTTATACCCATAAATCAGTAGTTATATTTTACAAAATTGTTAACAAATAACATTTGCCATTTACCTACCTTAACGTTAAGTTATGAAAATAAAAAACTAATTTTGTTCACAATCACATTGTGCAGAAAAAGGAAAGACAGAGTTCCCTCCATTTGGTAAGTAAATCAATGCCTCTGTCACTATGGACAGTGGCATTAGAGGGGTTAAACACTTGCGAGCTTTACTAGCACCGATTGTGGGCTTTACAGCAGGGTTGTCACCATGACATATAGCTGACACCTGCTGATGATTTTACCAGCACTGCATGTAAGCCGGAGCGATCCTAGCGCCGCACATGTACGGCAGGTTGCTAGAACGCACCTCTTGCATTGCCATACATGTACGGCAGATATAAGGGGTATATTTCAGCTCTATTATTGGATTATCTTTTATACAGATATGCTTCAGTATACTTATTTTTGGAATTCTGTGCTGTTATGTCCCTATTATTCCTCATATAGTGTATGAATAAACCAGGTTTCATCTGTTTCTTTAAGAGTAGGGTGTGTGCATTGATTATTTAGCAGCATGTCACATTGACATGGACTATAGCATTATCTAGGGATCAATATATGGTATCTATACATTTTCAGGAGAAATAAGAAAAAGTTACCACAATGCAGAAATTTACACACACAAAAAAAAAGAGTAACCAGAGTTATTATTTTATGTAGAATGGTTATATAATTGCACATATAAAATAGTATGGTGTATTTTCTCTTGCTCTTGTGAAGCTGCAAATGTTGGGCTAAAGTAACATTTTTGTGGGAAAAAGTAACATTTTCATTTTCTCCTTCCACATTGGTTTAGTTTCTGTGAAGCACCTAAAGGATTAATAAACTTTTTGGATATGGTTTTGAGCACATTGAGGGTGCAGTTTGATGTAATCTTGAGGTATTTTCTGTCAATGTAGACCTCTCAAAGTCACTTAAAGTGTTATGGGGTCCCTAAACAAATGGTTTTGTACATTTTGTTGGAAAAATTAGAAATTGCTGATAAACTTGTAACCTTTCTAACAAAAAAAGTTGTTTAAAAAATTGTGCTGATGTAAAGTAGACGTGGGAAATGTTATTCATTAACTATTTTACCCCCCTGCTTTAGTTGCCTAAAAATTCAAAGTTTAAAATTTGCAACATTTTCACCAAATTTTTAATATTTTCACCAATAAATACAAAAAATGTTGTCCCAAATTTACCACTAATATGATTTACAACATGTCACGACAAAACATTCTCAGAATCACTGGGATCCGGTGAAGCGCTCCAGAGTTATTACATCATGAAAGTGACACGGGTCAGAATTTGAGAAATTAGCCTGGTCAGGAAGGTGAAATCAGACCGGGTGGTGAATGAGATAAATTTACAGTCCTGAGAGGACTGAGGAAAAGTACCTGGGTGTAAAAAGGCTGCGTTAGGCCCACCCCATGGTCCACTGTCCAGTTCCAGGCCAGCCAGGGTCTGAGGAATAGGAGAAGCAGTGGAACACACCTGGGATACGGAGTTACCCTAAACTCACCCTGGAGGAGCGCAAAGACCAGATACCGGATCCGCAATTGTGCCTGACACAAGCAGCACAGTAAACACCGGATTAGTGAAGATTATATATCTTCACTGTACCACAGCAAAGCAACACGGCGGTGTCAGAAACACAAAGATAAGACTCAAGTTGCCTAGCAAGTGGGTACCCGTGAGAGGAGACAGGGCTGGCAGCCTAGCTAAAGAGGCAGCAGGGCCACACACACAACAGCGCAGGAGTGGGAAGCCAAGGACCCGGCCAGGGTGGGAGCAACCCCGCCCCGGTACAGACTCCATGGACAGTACTCTGCTGAATAACACCAACAGTAAAGACTTGGAAAACTACAAAACCAGGAGTCTGTGTAATCCTTGCGCTCAAGCCCTACTTCCCCTCACAAACTGCTATCCTCTCTACCACTATCCCTAGCCTGTATCATCCATAGACTATCATCACCGCTTCCCCGGGGAACCAGGCTCTGCCCGTGGAGAGCCGTTACATCACCGGCTACCAAAAATCATCCCCGGAGGTTCTACAGCAGCTGTGGTCACCCTGACCACATACCACAGGTGGCGTCACATTTTCCCCGGTAAATAACCCCCAAAACCCATTACTTGTGGGTCCAGGACACGGTCCGGACCAAGACCACCGTGATTCCCTGTGATATCCCGGTCCGGCACCGAGTACCCTGTCCCAGTGGGCTCCACACATACAAGGAACAAATACCACCACGTTATGACCAGAGCACATAATACCATAACATAGTAACAAATTATACTACAATAATGAAAATTTTATAAAGTTCTGTATTGGGTCAGTGTAAAAGTAATAACGTGATTATAAGTGACATTTTACACATGAGTTCTGTATATAGTGTCAGTGTACAGGTAATACAGTGCTCACCAGTGACATTATACACAAAAGATCTGTATATAATGTCAGTGTATACACTGTGTGCAGAATTATTAGGCAAGTTGTATTTTAGAGGATTATTTTTATTATTGATCAACCACTATGTTCTCAATCAACTCAAAAGACTAATAAATATCAAAGTTTAATATTTTTGGAAGTTGGAGTGTGTTTTTTTTAGATTTGGCTATCTTAGGAGGATATTTGTTTGTGCAGGTAACTATTACTGTGCAGAATTATTAGGCAACTTAATAAAAACCAAATATATTCCCATCTCACTTGTTTATTTTCACCAGGTAAACTTATATAACTGCACAAATTTAAAAAAACATTTCTGACTTGCAAAAACAAAACCTCCCAAAATTAGTGACCAATATAGCCACCTTTCTTTATGATGACACTCAACAGACTTCCATCCATAGATTCTGTCAGTTGCTTGACCTGTTTACGATCAACATTGCATGCAGCAGCCACCACAGCCTGAGACACTGTTCCGAGAGGTGTACTGTTTTCCCTCCCTGTAGATCTCACATTTTAGGAGGGACCACAGGTTCTCTATGGGGTTCAGATCAGGTGAACAAGGGGGTCATGTCATTATTTTTTCTTCTTTTAGACCTTTACTGGCCAGCCACACTGTGGAGTAGTTGGATGCATGTGATGGAGCATTGTCCTGCATGAAAATCATGTTTTTCTTGAACGATACCGACTTCTTCCTGTACCACTGCTTGAAGACGTTGTCTACCAGAAACTGGCAGTAGGTCTGGGAGTTGAGCTTCACTCCATCCTCATCCCGAAAAGGTCCCACAAGTTCATCTTTGATGATACCAGCCCATACCAGTACCCCACCTCCACCTTGCTGGTGTCTGAGTCGGAGTGGAACTCTCTGCCCTTTACTGGTCCAGCCTCTGGCCCATGCATCTGGCCCATCAAGAGTCAATTTCATTTCATCAGTCCATAAAAGCTTTGAAAAATCAGTCTTAAGATATTTCTTGGCGCAGTCTTGACGTTTTATCTTATGTTTCTTGTTCAAAGGTGGTCGTTTTTCAGCCTTCCCTTCCTTGGTCATGTCCCTGAGTATAGCACACCTTGTGCTTTTTGATACTCCAGCAACGTTGCAGCTCTGAAATATGGCACAACTGGTGGCAAATGGCATCTTGGCAGCTTCACGCTTGATTTTCCTCAATTCATGGGCAGTTATTTTGCGCCTTTTTTGCCCAACACGCTTCTTGCGACTCTATTGGCTATTTTCCATGAAATGCTTGATTGTTCGGTGATCACGCTTCAAACGTTTGGCAATTTCAAGACTGCTGCATCCCTCTGCATGACATCTCACAATTTTGGACTTTTCAGAGCCCGTCAAATCTCTCTTTTGACCCATTTTGCGTAAGGAAAGGCATTTGCCTAATAATTAAGCACACCTTATATAGGGTGTTGATGTCATTACATCACACCCCTCCTCATTGCAGAGATGCACATCACTTGATTTACTTAATTGGTAGTTGGCTCTCAAGCCTATACAGCTTGGAGTAGGACAACGTGTATAAAAAGTATCGTGTTCAAAATACTCATTTGCCCAATAATTGAGTACACAGTGTAGGTAATACAGTGATCACCGGTGACATTATACACAGGAGCTTTGTATATAGTGTACTGGTAATACAGTGATCAACAGTGACATTATATAGTGTACAGTGTGCATTTATAGGTAATATACATACTCATCAGTGATGTCTCTAGGTGAAGTCATTCATCTTCTGCTTACTTGTTTATCTGGCGCAGACCGATACCACGTCTTCTAGCCAGGACTCATCCTTGCAGAAAATAACAGTTACCTATAACTGACCACTTTCAGAGCACCTTCCCCAGCACTTTCCCCAAGATTTCTACACTATATTAAATGACCAAAAAGCGACATAGTGCCGCCCTGCACAGTAACAGGACCTCCCTTTTGTACCTCTCATGGGAAACAGTATTCTCTAAAAAATAATTATATTACAGCAGTAATAATGTCCCCTAATTGGCCTCCGCAGTAAATATGTCTCCACTTACCACCATAAACCAATAATATATGCTCCTTATTATTTATTTAATCATGCCCTCCATCCTAGGTCCCTATGTTTCTATATCCTTGACCCCTAAGTTCCTCTATTCTGGCCCCTCTATAAGTAATAATGTTTCCCATCCTGGCCCCCTTTATTTAATAATAATTTATTAATAATAATTAATATTAATTTATGTAATAATAAACAATCTGGTCTTGTATGTTGCCCTGTTCTGGCTCCCCAGACCAACATGAAAACATCTCCAGCCTTCTAGATAGATTACAACAAAGAAACATCTGACTTCTCACACTTCCCGCCCCTTCCCCATTTATTCCCAAACTGGATAATTCCTCATCCTACTGATGCCACAATACTGAGCCGCTGCTGCCGTATGTGTCCCTATTATTGCATCTGCTGTGTGGAACAAAAACAATACTCCTCTTACTGCCCCACATAATAATACCACCACTGTGCCCACACATAATAATGTCACAACATCGCCCCCACACATAATAATGCCACCACTGTGCCCCCACATAATAATGCCACCACTGGGCCCCCACATAATAATGTCACCACTGTACCCCCCACATAATAATGTCACCACTGTGCCCCCCTCATAATAATCCTACCACTGTGCCCCCCACATAATAATCCCACCACTGTGCTCTCCACATAATAATCCAACCACTCTGCCCCCATATAATAATGCCACCACTGCCACCACCAATGCCCCTACACAAAAATTCTGCAACTGTGCCCCCACATAATACTGTCACCACTGTGCCCCCCACATAATAATACCACCACTGTGCCCCCACATAATAATGCTACCATTGTGCCTCCCACATAATAATCCCACCACTGTGCCCCCATATAATAATGCCACCACTGTGCCCCTGCATAATACCACCACTGTGCCACACACATAATAATGTCACCACTGTGCACCCTCATAATGTCACCACTGTGCCCCCCACATAATACCACCATTGTGCCCCCCACATAATAATACCACCACTGTGCCCCCACATAATAATCCCATCACTATGCAAGTGTTCCATATCCTGGGCCACTTACAGGTATATATGTCTCCATCCTGGTATATATGTGGTCCATCGTGGTATATATGTCCCCCATCCTGATATATATGTCACCATCCTGAATCCTTCCTGGTATATATGTCCCTTATAATGGTATATGTGTCCCCCATCCTGGTACATACATGTCCCCCATCCTGGGCCCCTTTCTGGTATATATGTCCCCCATCCTGGTACATACATGTCCCCCATCCTGGGCCCCTTTCGGGTATATATGTCCCCCATACTGGGCCTCTTACTGGTATATGTCCCCCATCCTGGTCTCCTATAGTACCCCATTCTGGGCCCCTATAGTACCCCATCCTGGGCACCTATTTTCCTAATATATGTCCCCCATCTTGGGCTCCTATAGTACCCCATCCTGGGCCCTTTCTTTGTGGTATATGTCCACCATCTTGGGCCCCTATAATATCCCATCCTGGGCCCCTTTCTTCCTGGTATATGTCCCCCATGTACCATCCTGAGCATCTTTCTTCCTGTTGGTATATGATCCCTCTTGCCCAATCCTGTGCCCCTTTCTCCCTGGTGGTATTAGTCACCTATGTCCCCATCCCAGCTCTGTTCTCCCTGGTGATATATATGTCCCCCATGCCCCCATCCTGGGCCCCTTTCTCCCTGGTGGTATATATGTCCCCCATGCCCCCATCCTGGGCCCTTTTCTCCCTGGAGGTACATATGTTGCCCATGCCCCCTGAGCATTAAAAAAAACTCACTGTACTCACCTCACCAAGGATCCTTCAGTGTCCAGTGCTGTAGAATCCATTCCACACTGAGCTGCTGGCGCGCACTGTGATACCAATGTGATAAGAATGGTGTGTGGATGTGAATAGAATAGGTACAGGTAATCATAATTAGAATATAGTGACCACAGGCATTATCATTCAATGTTCAATAAATGCATCAGTACTTGGTTGAAATACAAACAGGGTCTCTTCTTCTCATTATGCCAATTATGATGAAACCATGAGCTGAGCTCAACTTCTTGTGACAGGAAACCACTTCTTCAGACAGGAAGCCACTTCCTCAGACAGGGAAACAGATGGGGGTATTGCACAGCCGATAACAGGGAAAATAGTGAATAACATGTCGTTGGTGGTCATGTCCTAAAAAACGCTGGATCATGCCATCAGCACGTGATCAGATATTCAAAGTATAAATTGAAGGAAGTCACAGTCAGAGGGGAAGGGAAAACCTTTCCAGAGACCGACATGAATGGTCATCTCTGTGAAGCAAGCCGTGGTCCTTTCTCGCTGATCGTGACTTCCCCGATGAAGAAGGTGACGCAGCTACAATACACGGTAAACGTATTGATGCTTATTCGCTATAATTAAGTCTAGGTATAATTGATATACTTTATGTTAAGCCTGTATTCAATTGATGGCAATTCATGTGCTACTTTGCTAACAAATAAATTTAATCTTGCTATAAAGAATATTATTATTCATGCCTGATTTGTAAGTCAGTGAGCGCTACGTAAGCTTAGTTCTATGCCCCATTTCCTCAAGATGCCTGGACCATCAGTGCAATAAGCCCCTGTACCTTGTGCAACCCCTATCCCATTGTAGATTGTAAGCTCTTTTGAGCAGGGTCACCTTCATTTCTTGCTTTATTTATTGTATTTTCTTTTTTACATTGATTCTATGCCTATTGTTTTGTATCCAATTATTGTATTGTATTTGTTCTCTACTGTAACTACTTACTGTATTATATTTTCAGTATTCTAACCCTACATTGTAAAGCGCTGCGGAATATGTTGGCGCTATATAAATAAAGCTTTATTATTATTATTACGTAAGTACGGGCTCTGCCCCAATCCAGGTAAATTTAGCAAGACACGCACACACAGCAGAGTCTTGGAATGATGATGACATCACCCTGAGATTCTGACCTCCTGTGTGCAATCCAGCAGCGTCGCTGTGCATAGGAGGCAGCGGTACATCGCACAAGGAGATCGCATCTCCCGGATTCTGCACTGCTCAGGTCTCAGAGACTAATATCATCATGCTGTGCACGCCAGATATAAATAGAAGCATGAGCTCCAGGGGGGGGACCCTCAGGCCCTCACTGTGCAGCAGTGGAGTTAGGGAGGTGGGGTGGAAGGTGCAGGGCCATGATGACATAGGGCCCACTGCAGGATTTCCCAGTGTCCCATTCCGACCCTGGATGAAAGTACAGTGATACCGAAGTTCCACTTTGTATTTTCAGCCTGAGTTCAGAATTTGTACTGCATAAGCTATATTTTAACAGCAGGTGCTGCAACTTAAAGGGGTACTCCAGGGAGATCAAAAAAATGGTTCTCTCTGTGCATTCATACACTGTAGGGCTGGAGTCACACAAGCATATGATTCATGCAAGTATCGCATCGCAATGCCTGAACTAGCTGGCAACTTTCCTGACCTGAGCAAGACAGCTTCATGTATTTCTACACAGGGTCAAAAGAGCCGCCAGGCAGTCTGGGCATTCTGATACGATCCTGCATCGTGATGTCCTACATCCTCTGCGTGTGCCGGAGTTCCCGAAAGAGCAGGGTATAATTACAGCAAATTACAGCTCCTCTGCCTTTGCACTGGGTGACTCCAACTTTAATTGTATTTGAGCCTTACAGACGCAGAATACAAGGAAGGAGCGATGGTCAAAGGATGCTGGTAATGAAAGGGGTGAGCAGTGTCAGTGCCTTACTCTGCTCCCCTGTGTGCCTTGAGCTCCAGCCATAACTGTGCTCAATGACTGCGACTGGAGGAAGGAGACGGTAAGCCGCAGGTATTCAGTAATGTCAGGCTTTTATCTTTTTCTATGAAATGCCCCACCCTCGGGAAGGTAAGCAGGTGCCTACCCTTTGTCCCGGCCCTGCTTCACATTAATGGCAGCAGATAGCTAAAACTATTTTATTTCTTAACTCTATGTTTGTGCAGCTATTTTTATCAAGTGGAAGTGGTGACGTGGTGCAGGATACTAGAATTCTCTCCTCAAGTGTGACCCAGCAACGGATCAGCAAATATGCAATTTGCCTGGTGGCTAGAGGACAGCTTGTGTTTCTCTAATTTATTCCATCTCCATCTTACTCTCAGTCTGCTTCTATTTTATTTCTGCAATAAACGCATGGTTATTTGACATACAGTATTTTTAGTCAGTATTGAAAATAAGCTGTACATTAAGAAGTCAAAGCGAGAGATTCGATTTATTCTACAAGCATCACTTGAGGGTCATACCTATTTAGATTTATCGTCTGTCTGCCACACTGTAAACAAGTTACATTTCCTAAAAGGATTTCAAGATAACAATCCATTAACAGAGCTAGGCAAAATCAAAAAATAAGATTATAACAAACGCCACAAACATAATTTACTGCAGTCACATCTTTGTTAGAGGTGAAAAAAGGAGGGAAAGCAACATGCAAAAGAACTGAAAAGATCATCGGAATAATGCAAACAATTCTTTATTTGACATGACCAACACAAAAACTCCAAGTAAAAACAATTAAAAAGCTAACAAGCCAATACTACAAGGCCCCCACAAATTCATATGTGCAGCAAAGGAAAGCAATATAGTGTTGTAAGGCAACAAAAAACGTTATACACAAGATAGGAAGTTAAATTATACAATGTCAAAATTGAGTGCCTAAATACAAGGGTAATTTCTCACAAAACCCCCTATGGTAGGGGGTTAGTACATCCCAGAATTATAGAAATGGACAAAGAACGGCGGTAAAATTAAGAGCTGGCCTGCAAATATATCACAAGACAAGCCATGTGCAAATTTAAGAGCCCTGTGAGGTTGTTCAGGAGTTAGGCTAGGGTCACATATGCGGGTCTAATTTCAAATCCTGATCCGGTTTCAAAAAGCTCAAAACTGCATCAGGAAACGCTCCTCATAGGAGCCCATTATGGTAACCAGATTGCACTACATGCAATCCGGTTACCAGCTCCGGATCTGCAGCCTGCGCGAAAAATCATGCAGGCTGCAGTTTTCGGAGCGCTTCTGTGATCCGCAATGCGGTAACTGCATTGCTCAGGATGTGTAATCCTGAGCAATGCGGTTACCGTCTACTTTGTTTATCCCTGCTGCTGCTGCTGTGATGAACAAAGTGTTAAATGTGTATTAAAGCATTAATTATTAATATTACTTGTGAGCAACATGTCTCTAGGGGGTGCCCACCCCCCCTAGAGACATGCTGTCCACTCCTGTGGGCATCTGAGGGGTTAATAACCCATTTACAGTATAGGCGGCTATTGTCGGCTTTGTACAATTTTATCAATGAAGCTGCGGCTCCTCTGACAGTTGCGCAGATACTGTACGTAATGTACTTATAGTATCTTAAGGAGAAACTTAGTTAGGGGTGTCACCGTGGTGGGATCACCAGTTACACAAGCAATCAGATCATGTAAATAAAAAGAGAAAAGTACTGTGTATATATAAACTGGGATCGGGCAACATATGAGTGAAAAAAATAGTTAAACAAGTTTATTATAATACAGAGCAAAGTGCATACAAAAGAAAATATTAAAACCAATTAAAAATTGTGTAACCACAATAGTACATGTAAACCATAGCCAAATTAATTAATTACATAAGTACTGTAAACAGTCTCAAACTTATTACTGAGCAGTGTAAGTAGTTGAATGACCACTTGGGAAAAACGGAATCAATTTTCAAACCAAAGAATCAGTAGCAACAGTCTTCAAACAAAGAGAAGCAATTACTGACAAATTCCCCTGTCCCCATTGGGACTCTCAATGTACCAGTTAGTCCTGAAAATGCAGGGAGTTGGTTAACAAACCAAAGAATCAGTGGTACAAGCCTTCAAACCAAGAAAAGCAATTCTGACAAAATCCCCTGTCCCAGTGGAACTCTCAGTGTATCAATTTATCCTGAATATGGACTGCCAAATACACAGGAGGGTGTCTCTCAGCAATAGTGAAATTACAGGTGATGCTTACAGAGCTTCAACCAGATCCAACAAGGATCAGGAACAGAAGCAATAAAAAAGTTGTAATCTGTGGCATCATAGACAGGCACTGCTGAATATGCCAAATTACCCTATCTTACATCATAGGACGGTAATGACAATAATGCACTAGAACTTATGTGCAGTGAAAAAACAAGCAGCTGGCACATAGCACTACCCACTGTTCTCAGCTGCTGGTTCCCCACACAGCTCAGGATCTCTCTTGCCCTTTCTCTGCTATCACATTGCACTGCTCACTATCAGCTGCTGCCCACGCCCACAAAGCCTTAAAATACAGTTTTTAAAAGCACATAAAAAATGTGAGAAAATAAATCACATGGCACAAAAAAGCATTATCTTAGCTGTTTTGTGACCCATCATTAACAACCAGTGCGGTATTGTGTTTTTTTTTCCAATGAAATTACATTTTCACTTTAAACTTTAATTTTTTGTCTTCAAAAATGTTGACATAAAGGGATTAAAATTGCTTGTCTTCAAACAAAGGTAAATCAAGAGTCTGTATTTACAGATATTACAGTAAGGTTATCTTCAGATGCAGCTTTTTTTCTTTCTGTGCTTTTTAAAGGGAACCAACCACCCCAAATGACCCCCCCGGACTATTAATATGGTTCCCTACACCCAGCACATACATGTGCTGCAAGCTTTTTTGCTAAAAAAACTGTTTTTTATAAGTGAAGATATAGCTTTTGAAAGTTTATAATGATAGGACGGGTGGGCGTTACTTAGCTCCTTCTAAAGCCGAGATTCTGCTGCCAGTCATCATCCTGTCCTGGTCACAGCAGTAACGGCCAGCCCTTTTTTCAGCGTCCCAGGCTGGTGCACGGGATGTCATGCCCGTGCACACGTCATCAGCTACAGCCGGGTCGCGAGCACACGCTCTGACTTCCACAGCTGAGAGCAGGAAGTCAGAGCGCGCGCTCGCGACCCGGCTGTAGCTGATGACGTGTGCACGGGCATGACATCCCGTGCACCAGCCTGGGACGCTGAAAAAAGGGCTGGCCATTAATGCTGTGACCAGGACAGGATGATGACTGGCAGCAGAATCTCGGCTTTAGAAGGAGCTAAGTAACGCCCACCCGTCCTTTCATTATAAACTTTCAAAAGCTATATCTTCACTTATAAAAAACAGTTTTTTTTAGCAAAAAAGCTTGCAGCACATGTATGTGCTGGGTGTAGGGAACCATATTAATAGTCCGGGGGGTTCATTTGGGGTGGTTGGTTCCCTTTAAATGTGAATTGAAAGCTGCTTTCTATAAAAGTATGCCATTTCAGAAACCTTTTGCACACTCTAGGCCAGGGGTGGGAAACTCCAGGCCTCGAGGGCCGCACACAGTCCAGGTTTTCAGTATTTCCTTAGAATTTCACAGTTGGTAATTTACACATATTTAAATTACCAACTGTCAAATTCTAAGGAAATCTTGAAAACCTGGCCTGTGTGCGGCCCTCGAGGCCTGGAGTTGCCCACCCCTGCTCTAGGGGTATGTGCCGATGTTGAGTATTTTGTTGCAGACAATTGCACCTCTGTGCGGATTTAGTGCATTCTTGGTGAAGATGGTGCAGATTTGTGCCCTGTGTTTTTATCACCAAATCAATGGCTTGAAGGGCTGAAAACCCACTGCAAGAAATTATATTCTGCAGATTTTTCCAAAGCAAAGTCCGCACCTTTCCTGCAACGGAAGTAAAATGCAGCATGGACACAACACTTCAGAATTCACATAGACTTTGCTGGATTGCAAATTTTAAACAAATATGCACCATTTCTGCAGCAAAATCTGCAACAAAAATGGTGCAAAATCCTCAGCGTGGGCACTGGCCTAGAATGTTTTTTTTCCTAACTGAATTTGAGAACAGCAGCAATTTATTTTAATGTGCAGCAATGAGCAATGAGAAAGTAGAAAAATGCTGCAAAAAACTTGTTTGGCATTTTTCCTTTTCTTCCCTGTTTTCTATGGTGAAATAAAATCCTTTTATTAGAGTGGAGGTCCAAAACAAACATTTATTTTAATCCAAAATGTTTATCTATTTAATGCAATAATCGAATCTCTTTTCTCATATACTGTAATGAAAACATCCTTATGGTGTCCTCAGTACTCTAACTGCTTTATTTTTTGTAACAAATTTCTCTGATGATGCTTTGTTTGAGAGCCCAGAGTGCATGCTAGGATACTTAAACAAGTCATGATCAGAAGGCAGAGGCTGTGATCACTGTGAAGCCTCTGTCTCCTGCCTGAACAAAGCTTCATTAGTGCTCCACTGAGCATGTATCGGTTGTCAATTCCTACATGTGCTCTACAGCAGAGGTCCCCAACTCCAGGCCTCAAGGCCCTCCAACAGTGCATGTTTTCAGGATTTCCTTGGCATTTGACAGTTGGAATCACCACCTGTGCAGGAGATTGAATTACCAACTGTCAAATTTCTAAGGAAATAATGAAAACCTGGACCGTTGGTGGGCCTTGAGGACTGGAGTTGGGGACCTCTGCTCTACAGAATCTTTTCACTGTGATATTCCCATTAATGCATAGTGACAGCTCGCGCTCTTGCTGATTCTGATGAGAAGTGTCAAGATGGCAAAAAAGTGCACTGTTCATGCGCATTGTAAGCAGGTTACCTGGCATGGAGGAAATACAGAGACCAATGAAACCCCTGCAATTGACTGATCAGAACTGTTGAGAGAGCGAACTGTCACTGTGCATTAAAATAAATAGATTTCACAGTGGCAACATTCTGATGAGCACACAGTAGAATTGACCACCAACTCATGCTCCGTAGATCAGGGACTAGTCCAACCCTTCAAACTAAGGTCACTGATGACGCTTCACTACAGGGAGGGGAAGAGGCTCCAGTCTACTGATGATGACTTGTTTTTGTAATCCAGCATGCACTGGAGCAGGTATCTCCAACGCCAAGCCTCAAGGGCTGCTAACAGTGCATGTTTTCAGGAATTCCTTAGCATTGCTCAGGGTTGGAATCATCACCAGTGCGTTGTCACCTATGCAATATTAAGGAAATCCTGAAAGCCTGCACTGTAGGCAGCCCTCGACGCCTGGAGTTGGAGATTCCTGCACTGAAGGCTGTTAAAGAAAAGCTTCATCAAATAAAAGCAGTTAAAACTAATATTTTTTTTTACATGTAAAACAAAGTTTGTTACCTATGCTATTCTCTGCCCTTGTAAATTTTATTGCATAGGGAAAATTATCATGCACATGTACGTTACATTTAGGGAACACTGTAGATCCATGACTACTGGGAAATGGTGACTATGCTTCATACAGCACATTCGAGACAAGCATGAATCAGACTCTAAAGTCCTGTGCTTTTGTGGTGTACAAATCCAAAAACAGCTGTTCAGAGGAGACGACCATGGTAAAGCACTCCTCTGAAACGAGTCATGGTGGATTCTAGGTACAAAAGTGCTTGAACCTCTGGGGTTAAACAATAAACTTGATATGGCAGTATATTTCTGAAACACAATGACTGCAGCTTTTCAGATTTCATTTTTTTTTTTTTTTAAAAGCATGCTTTGTTTTGTTTTTTTCAAACATCCTTTGTACTATGCGCTGTTCACTACTTCTGCTTTTGTATATACTTCCGCTTGATAAGTTGTTTTCAAAAGTTCTGTAGATTTGATATGCTTGTATTTTAATCTGTACTGTTCGCAACAACTGTTGTTATTTGTGAGGAAGAGGAGGAGATTTATTACCTACCTCTGCTAGTAACTTGCATACCAGACCAGATGAAGCGCAAGAAGCGTGAAAAGATCCGTCATGTTTCCAGGTGTTCTGCACTGGATTGACCTCTTCTGCCTAGATGGGACTCTGCTTGCTGGAATCACACTTTTAATTAGTATGGAATAAAGCCTGCATTTTATGGTAACGTGTGCCTCAATTTCCTTTTCTGGATACAATAATAAAGCAAAGGAAAACATAGGGTTTATTTAGGAGTTAAATTAATGTTAGTTTTGGACTACCCGTCTAAATATGTACTGTAGACAAAGCACACATATAATCGGCACCCACAAAACAGTTGTAAAAAAAAAAAAAAAACACAAAGCAAAAAGGGCATTTTGAATGCATGGTTTTTAATGGCAAGAAAGGAAATTTTCGTCGCAGAAAAAAAATGGCACAAATGAAGGGGACATAGCAGTCACCATTGAATCTGAATGTGTTGACCAGAGATTTCCCCAACCCTGTTCATTAATGGTGGGACAGAAGCCATCAATCATTATTTGGAACAGGTTAAGCACATATAAGGTATTTCTTATCAAGCATAAACATCTGTTCACTGATTATATATGGTATAAATATATATGTACGCATACTTTCACAGTGTTACATATGAACTTATGTACCGTATATACTCGTGTATAAGCCGACCTGTGTATAAGCCGACCCCCCTACTTTTGCCCCCAAAACCTGGGAAAACCTATTGACTCGTGTATAAGCCGAGGGTGGACTCCAGCACAGGTATACAGCCCCCAGCAGTGTGGTATACAGGCCCCCCAATGGTAGTATACAGCAGCCTCCCCAGTGGTAGTATACAGCAGCAGCCCCAGTGGTATATACAGCAGCAGCTCCAGTAGTTAGTATACAGCAGCCCCAGAGGTATATACAGCCCCAGTGGTAGTATACAGCATCCCCAGAGGTATATACAGCCCCAGTGGTAGTATACAGCATCCCCAGAGGTAGTATACAGCAGCCCCAGAGGTAGTATACAGCAGCCCCAGAGGTAGTATACAGCAGCCCCAGAGGTAGTATACAGCAGCCCCAAAGGTATATACAGCAGCCCCAGAGGTAGTATACAGCCCCAGTGGTAGTATACAGCAGCCCCAGAGGTATATACAGCCCCAGTGTAGTATACAGCAGCCCCACAGGTATATACAGCCCCAGTGGTAGTATATAGCAGCCCCAGTGGTATATACAGCCCCAGTGGTAGTATACAGCAGCCCCAGAGGTATATACAGCCCCAGTGTAGTATCCAGCAGCCCCAGTGGTAGTACACAGCCCCCCCTCCTTAATATGCGTCCCCCAGTAGTAATAAACAGCCCCTCCCTCCTTATCATGTCCCCCCCCGGCTGCGGCAGCTGTGAAAATAACAAACACTTTATACATCACCTTCCGGCGCAGCTCTCCGCTCCTCTGGTCCTCAGCATCTCCGCTCACCGGCTGTTTCTTCTTCCTTGATGTGCCGGCTTGTGACCGCGCGCAGGAAATGACGTCATCTCCTGCGCCCGGTCACATGACACCGGCACAACAAGGAAGAAGAAGCCGGCGAGTGGAGATGCTGAGGACCGGAGGAGCGGAGAGCTGCGCCGGAAGGTGATGTATAAAGTGTTTGTTATTTTCACAGCTGCCGCAGCCGGGGGGCACATGATAAGGAGGGGGGGGCTGTTTATTACTACTGGGGGACGCATACTAAGGAGAGGGGGCTGTGTAGTGCAATATGCACAGCATCCCCCCGCCGCTGATGGACGGGGGATGCCGTGCATATTCATTGCACTAATGAGGCGGCCCCACGTGACCGCCTGCGGTCACCGCGGCCCCCTCCTGCCTCCTCCAGCACCCGGTCACAGCCCCCCCCCCCCCCCACAGCATACCGTATGACCCGTGTATAAGCCGAGGGGGGCAGCGCTGCGCATATACATTACCTGTCTAGCAGCTGTCACCCTCCGATGGCGGATCGCGGCTTCCGGCTCCGGCTTCCATCTTCCTCTGTGTCTTCCTTGTCATGTGACCGGGGCTCATCGCGATGACGTCATCGCGACGCCGACGCCGGCCGGTCACATGACAAGGAAGACACAGAGGAAGATGGAAGCCGGAGCCGGGAGCCGCGATCCGCCATCAGAGGGTGACAGCTGCTAGACAGGTAATGTATATGCGCAGCGCTGCATGTGGGGGGGCCCAGCAAGTGAGGTGGGGGCGCCAAATTATGAGGGGGGCCGTATGACTCGCGTATAAGCCGAGGGGGGGACTTTTCAGCCCAATTTTTGGGCTGAAAAACTCGGCTTATACACGAGTATATACGGTAAGTAATTTTCTTCTGCTTCTCCGCTTAACAATATGCTTAAGTTTCATAGTTTCACTTCAGAATAACTCTTTTTCTATTATATGCACAGGCTTCCATTTGAAAAATGGCAAAAGTGTAAATACTAACATGTATATGTATAAATCCCCATTATGATTTTTGAACTACCTTTCTTCTTTATGTTGCATTTACATTCTTGCCATTTTTCAAATGGAAGTTTGTGTATATAATGAAAAAAAGTTTTCTTTATAGTGAACTTATGAAACATACTGTACTGTAGGTATACTGTTAAGTGAAGAAGCAGAAAAAAATACCTGCATAAGTTCATAAGTTACACTGTGATAATATGTAAGTACATTGAAGAATAGAAGACATGTTGTATCAGAATATTGCTAGATGACTCATTCTCTTTGCAATTCATATCCTGACTCAAGTAATCCATTTACCGTACTTGAAATATAAAGAGTTTGTAATTTGGAGAACTTATCTATTTCATTATAGTATTTCTTTTCCTTAAAATGTTTTTACAACAGTCATTTTGCATCAAACTGGCTTATAGGGGTTGCACACTACCTGGCCGCTATTGTACAGAGTACCGACAGGAAATTAAATGAAAATGTAAAACATGAAATGAAAATATAAAGATATTTAAACCACACAAAACGCAAAAAGAATGCAGGTAAGAAGTTTATTAATTTGCAACGTTTCCCCCAAAAAAGCAGCTAAAAGGTCATCTTGTTTATTTGCGCACCATTTTTAACAGATACCATATTAGAGCATATATGATGTTGTACCCAGAAATATCAATAAGAACATTAGCTTGATGTGCAAATTGGGATGCAAAAAAAAAAACAAAAAAAACACACGCTTTAAAAGTGGGTAAAATGTTATTATAATGACCATGCTCTCATAAGCTATAAAGATGAGATCCTTAGTAATATTTCTCACTCTTACAGTACCTGTAATTCAGTGTAACACTGGAGCTGCTCATTGGTACTCCCCTTCATTTCTGGGTCTTTTCAACACACATATGGGGTTATGGGCTGCATCATGTTGTTAGTAACAGCCAGCCTCCTGATATTACAGTCATATGAAAAAGTTTGGGCACCCCTCTTAAGCTTACTCATTTTTTTTTGTTTAAAATTGGGTTTTTGCAACAGCTATTTCAGTGCGATATATGTAATAACTGATGGACACAGTAATATTTCAGGATTGAAATGAGGTTTATTGTACAGTCATGGCCAAATGTTTTGATACAAATATTAATTTTTACAAAGTCTACTGCTTCAGTTTTTCTAATGGCAATTTGCATATACTCCAGAATGTCATAAAGAGTGATCAGCTTAACAGCAATTACTTGCAAAGTCAATATTTGCCTAGAAAATGAACTTTAACCCCCAAAACACATTTCAACATCATTGCAGTCCTGCCTTAAAAGGAGCAGCTAACATCGTTTTAGTGATTGTTCCATTAACACAGGTGTGGGTGTTGATGAGGACAGGGCTGGCGATCAATCAGTCATGATTAAGTAAGAATGACACCACTGGACACTTTAAAAGGAGGCTGGTGCTTGGTATCATTGTTTCTCTTCAGTTAACCATGGTTATCTCTAAAGAAACACGTGCAGCCATAATTGCACTGCACAAAAATGGCCTAACAGGGAAGAGTATCGCAGCTACAAAGATTGCACCTCAGTCAACAATCTATCGCATCATCAAGAACTTCAAGGAGAGAGCTTCCATTGTTGTCAAAAAGGCTCCAGGGCGGCCAAGAAAGACCAGCAAGCGCCAGGACCGTATCTTAAAACTGTTTCAGCTGCCGGATCGGACTACCAGCAGTGCCGAGCTCGCTCAGGAATGGCGGCAGGCTGGTGTAAGTGCTTCTGCACGCACTGTGAGGCGGAGACTCTTTGAGCAAGGCCTGGTTTCAAGGAGGGCAGCAAAGAAGCCACTTTCCTCCAGAAAAAACATCAGGGACCGACTGATATTCTGCAAAAGGTACAGGGAATGGACTGCTGAGGACTGGGGTAAAGTCATTTTCTCTGATGAATCCCCTTTTCGATTGTTTTGGACATCTGGAAAACAGCTTATTTGGAGAAGAAGAGGTGAGCGCTATCACCAGTCTTGTCTCATGCCAACTGTAAAGCATCCTGAAACCATTCATGTGTGGGGTTGCTTCTCAGCCAAGGGAATCGGTTCACTCACAGTCTTGCCTAAAAACACAGCCATGAATAAAGAATGGTACCAGAATGTCCTCCAAGAGCAACTTCTCCCAACCGTCCAAGAGCAGTTTGGCGCCCACCAATGCCTTTTCCAGCATGATGGAGCACCTTGCCATAAAGCAAAGGTGATAACTAAATGGCTCAGGGAACAAAACATAGAGATTTTGGGTCCATGGCCTGGAAACTCCCCAGATCTTAATCCCATTGAGAACTTGTGGTCAATCATCGAGAAATGGGTTGACAAACAAACACCAACAAATTCTGGCAAAATGCAAGCATTGATTTTGCAAGAATGGACTGCTAACCTTTTGGTACTCATAATATGATTGCAATTATATTTCTGTATGTGATATAAACATAAGACAAACACAAATAAAAACCAGAGGGCAGCAGATCATGTGAAAATATAATTTTGGTGTCATTCTCAAACCTTTTGGCCATGACTGTACTAATCGAAAATGTGAAATATGCATTATTTCAACATTTGACAGGTGCAAAAGTATGGGCACCTCAACAGAAAAGTGACATTAATATTTAGTAGATCCACCTTTTGCAAAAATAACAGCCTCTAGTCGCTTCCTGTAGCTGTTAATGAGTTCCTGGATCCTGGATAAGGTGTTTTTGACCATTCCTCTTTACAAAACAATTCCAGTTCAGTTAAGTTTGATGGTCACTGAGCATGGACAGTCCGCTTCAAAACATCCCACAGATGTTCAATGATATTCAGGTCTGGGGACTGGGATGGCCACTCCAGAACATTGTAATTGTTCCTCTGCATAAATGCCTGAGTAGATTTGGAGCGGTGTTTTGGATCATTGTCTTGCTGAAAGATCCATCCCCGGCGTAACTTCAACTTTGACACTGATTCTTGAACATTATTCTCAAGAATCTGCTGATACTGAGTGGAATCCATGCGACCCTCAACTTTAACAAGATTCCCGCTGCCGTCATTGACCACACAGCCCTAAAGCATGATGGACCCTCCCCCAAATTTGACACTGGGTAGCAAGTGTTTTTCTTGGAATGCTGTGTTTTTGTGGCGCCATGCATAACACCTTGTTGTATGACCAAACAACTCAATCTTTGTTTCATCAGTCCACAGGACCTTCTTCCAAAATGAAACTAGCTTGTCCAAATGTGTTTTTGCATACCTCAGGCGACTGTTTGTGGCGTGCATGCAGAATCGGCTTCTTTCACTTCACACTCCCATACAGCTTCTCCTTGTGCAGTGTGCGCCGTATTGTTGACCGATGCACAGTGACACCATCTGCAGCAAGATGATGCTGCAGGTCTTTGGAGGTGGTTTGTGGATTGTTCTTGACTGTTCTCACCATTCTTCTTCTCTGCCTTTCTGATATTTTTGTTGGCCTGCCACTTCTGGCCTTTACAAGAACTGTCCCTGTGGTCTTCCATTTCTTTACTATGTTCCTCACAGTGGAAACTGACAGGTTAAATCTCTGAGACAACTTTTTGTATCCTTCCCCTGAACAACAATGTTGAACAATCTTTTTTTTTTTTTAGATCATTTGAGAGCTGTTTTGATGAGCCCATGATGCCACTCCTCAGAGAAGATGCAACTAGGAGAACAACTTGCAAGTGGACACCTGAAATAGCTTTTCTCACGATTGGATACACCGGGCTATGAAGTACAAAGCTCAATGAGGTTACCAAACCAATTTAGTGCTTCAGTAAGTCAGTAAAACGTAGTTAGGAGTATTCAAATCATGAAAATCAGAAGGGTGCCCATACATTTGCACCTGTCAAATTTTGAAATAATGCATATTTCATATTTTTGGTTAGTACAATAAACCTCATTTCAAACCTGAAATATTAATGTGTCAATCAGTTATTACATATATCACACTGAAATAGCTGTTGCAAAACAACAATTTTAAACAAAAAAAAAATGAGTAAGATTAAGAGGGGTGCCCAAACCTTTTCATATGACTGTACATACAATTAAAATCTCAGAGCTGCATCTGTTAAGAGAACACACCTCCACCCCCTCCCTTTTCCTCTGGTCTGTATGCTGTGTGACTCATTGCAGACAGAGGACAGGGCAGTGCAGTGTAGTGATGCATACATATTCATCCCTGGGGAGTGGGCAGCAGAGAACGCTCTGTGATTGACAGATGGAATGAATCTTTCATTTTGAAATATACACAGGATAGGAGGGAAGCATAAATAATAGAAAAATATGAATTAAGAGAGCTTAGAGAAAGGAATTAGAAAATAATATCAGTTACATATGGATTGTTGACCTGACAGATTCCCTTTAAGCTGTGTGCTCACTCTCTACTGTACATAATACCCCCCAACTTATCATTTATTAAAAGTTTATTTTTGAGTGGTGGTCTCGCTCATTAAACTGTTCAACAAGGCTTGTGCAAGGGCGTAGTGCTCCCATAACACTAGTCCAAAAACTCAGCCAAGTCCCCCATCTACATGTAACATGCTGGGGTATAAGGGATGACTGCCTTGCCCACAGCTACCACACATCGTCACATTATACCACCAAGCAGTACTTTTTAAGTACTTTATTCCATTGAATCATAACTCTAAAAATATGTTAAATGTCATTATATTGTCTTTAACAGCTTGTCTTCCTTGCTACATATCATAACAGCTGCATTTTTAACATGGAAGCCTATGGATGATAGATAAACAACAGATGGCATTCATCGAGGCATCTGTATACTTTTAATTTCATCTTGTGCCATACATCTCGGGATATGTTGACACATTTTAAGGAATGTAATATCTGTATTTTGTCATTATATTGTCTACAATCTTTGTCATATTTACACGTACATGTTATCAGTCACTTTTACATTTCCTCGCTCTACCTTCAAATATGTTTGGCAGACGTTCAAGTTTTCTAGGCTCCTGATCAATAAAGCTGGAGGCCTCTTTGGCACAAGATTTTGATATATAAATATAACATGGTTGATTACTTGAAAATGAGCAGAATAATTATAAAGTGCAATTAGGAGTGAAGTTTGAAGACTTGCCAGTCTATGACTAATGATTCAGAACCATGGTAGTGACTCCAGCGTATTTTTTTATTATTTCACCACTGAGGTGCTGAAAAAAGGTCAAGATGCCGGAGAGCGAGTATAAGACTGAAGTCAAGGGATGTAGGTTTAAAGCCACACTCTAGCGCTTAAAAAAGTGGTGCTTTAATAGTAAACAATATAAAGATTATATTTACTGGTAGACTACTCTTACATTTTATTTTTTGCTGAACAGTTGTTAGTCATTAATTGCATTTATAAATCTAGCCATAAAAAGCCTTTTATCCCATTGTTATGCTGTTTTCAAACTGCTGTCAGTCATATACCTTGAAAGAGGACCTGTCACCCCCTGGTGCATGTCAAATTAAATGCAGCACTGAATGCAGCATGTCTGCTGCATTCAGGGAAGGGGCCCCTTATGTCTTTAGCCCCCTGAAGCTTTAAAAAAGACTTTAGAAACCTTACAGTTAAGAGGTCGCCTGGGTGGAATCTTATTAAGAGGTCCTCGCCGCTGGCAAAGCCCTCCCTGCCTTCTCCTTGTGTATTAAGCCTCCTCTATGTGTCTGCCACTGCCTCCTCTTCTCCTGGGTGTGCCCTCCTCTTCTGTTCCAGACATCACACAGAGCAGGAGCAGAAGAGGGCAGACCCAGAACAAGAGGAGGCGGCAGCAGACACATAGAGGGGGCAGAACACACAAGGAGGAGGCAGAGAGGGCTGTGCCAGCAGCTAGGACCTCTTAATAAGATCCCACCCAGGCGACCTCTTACTGTAAGGTTTCTATAGTCTTTTTAAAGCTTACAAGGGGCTAGAGACATGGGGGACCTCTTCCACGAATGCAGCAGACATGCTGCATTTAGTTTGACATGCACCAGGGGCATGACAGGTCCTCTTTAATCCAGTTTAAAGACATAAAATATCTGGAATTGCCACATTCAAGAGGATACTGTATATTAAATTCCTATATATTGAAATCCATTTGCAAAAAAATAAAACTTCAGATATTCATATTCCTAGTTGTGTAGTCATTTATGTTCAAGCTCCATTTGAAATACACAGAAATTAAAGATTTTTGTGTTGTAGCATTGTACATTCCATATTCAATGTCAAATACTAGAAAAATAATATATATATACCTGATGCATTGTTGCCAAAGAACTCGACGAGGACTTTTTTTATGGTGACAATTACACTTTAGTTCTGACTATTTTTGCATGTAAAATTAACAAATCCTGTTTGATGTTGAAAATATTGTATATTAAATGCCTATATATTTATCAGTTTTGCAAAGCAACAAACCTTCAAATATTAATTTTTTTTGAAAAGTGTAATTATTAAAAAAAACTGCATTAAAGAATACAGAAAAAATAAGGGTTTTCATTTTAGCAGCGCACATGTCAGGTTGTGCTAGATATGGTTATACGGAGATATGAACTGGACACAGTTTGTGGCTTCTATGTTAATTTATATTTTGGATTATTTCGGTCTGCTCATAAAACAGCTTTTCAATATCTCTGTTATAATCAGAGACTTTTTATCTCTCGGATAAATAGTGTATTTTATTTATTCTGTCAGTTTTTTGTAGTGTACTATTGGAGGTGGTGATTGCCTCCACTTGACTGATCACCCCCCCTCCTCACATCAAGTTAAGGGCTTGCTCACAGGTTAAGTTTTTCTCCGTATGTTTTTCCCACATTTTACAACACCAACAAAGTGAATGACTTTTCTGAAATCTCAGGCACATGCAGATTATTTTTTTCTTGTGGATTTGAACCTTTAGGTCCTGCGCCAACGCTGAATTTATTTATGCATTTTGCAGTGTTTTTGTGTCACCTTTGGTCATAAACCTGCATGCATATTCTTACCCCCGGAAAGTCAATGAGAATTCTGAAGTGTTGTGCCAATAATTATTATTTTTTCATTGCAGATTGTGGTCAAGACAAAAGAATGAACATGTCAATTGTTTGCTGTGTTTGGTAGCCCTCCCAGTCATTGACTATAGTAGAAAAATGCATGAGCACATTCTGCACCAAAAATGCTGCAAAAACCACACATAATGCATTTTGTGGTGCGTTTTCCAGCAGAAAATTTCTACACCAAAAAAGTAGCATTGGTACATACCCTTAAAGTGAACCAGTCAGGTCGTCCGTGTCCCCAGAAGCACTAACAGTTGTGTGCTCATATCAAAATCGCTGCCTAACGGTCCCTTCAATTCTTTGCATCCATAAACAGATCTTTAGAAAAAGTACATCAAAAGTTTGTTTATGGTATCAAAATTAAGCCTTGACTAGTTAAGGGGGGATTATTTCTGTGACAAGTCAGCCCACTTACCCTGTGGGTGTGATAACATGACTTACAAGACCTGGCATCATCACCAGTGCTAGACAAAGCTTACACATGTGAGCGGCTTTGTCCCCTCAGACCATTAAGCTTCTGAAGATGAGTATACACATTCCAGCTTCAGAGTGGCGTAGTGTGCATGACTGGAAGTAGTCCGCACTAATGGTTCTGGTGCCATGAAAGGAGTTTTGTTTTTCTTCAAATCTCTACCATGTCAATATTTCAGCATTTTCTATCCATTTAAAAGAATGTGAAGAAAGGTAAAAACTGAAGACATCAAGTGCATACAAAAACATGGCAAAATGTGCATATTTAACACAATAACAATGGTGGGCCCGTCGGTAGGGAACAGGGGAAGTAACACCTCCTACACTCGCCTGCGGACGTACCCTGATCTCCCTACCATTCCTACACAGGTTCTTTCCCCCAGTCACAGGATACCTAGTCCTATGTTTGGCGAGAGCATCAGTCTTAACTACTGCACTAAAACTACCATGAAGGTAAGCAAGACAGATAGGAGAAATACCAACTCAACTTCACTGCTGCTGTCACACAGGCAGCAGACAGCTTGGCAGCAGTCAGATCTCTAGAATAGCTCCTTCCTCCAGGCAGCTTGGCTAGGAATCAAGTTCAATCACCTGCACTAGGTGATGGGTCATGTGACTATTTGAAGGAGATGGGAGTGGTCAAACCTGAACAGACAAATTAGCTAGCAGCAGAACTGACATTAACTATTAGTGTGCAAAAAGAAATCCAGAGTCTCTCAAGCCAAAGAAAGTCTGGGCCCAAACTTGTTGAAAGTCTCCAAAGCACGGGAGACAAACGTGATGACGGCCATTACCTGCCAACACTGATTTTTGCTGCAGAAAAATGCATAATATCCCATGCTTTATTTTTAATTAGTGAAGGATCATACTCATACTAGTTATTTAGGCCTTTTTTAGGCTTTTATCTGTTATGTTTAATGAATATTAGGTTTAGGGTTTCATCAAAGAACGGCTGATTTACAATGGGTAGAGGGCACACATAACTTGGCCAAATGATGCATATAAACCTTTATTTATTACTATATACATTATATAGAAATAATGCAGTTTAACATTTCATATATTCCATGTTTGCATAAATCTTAGCACTTAGAGGTTGCTGTATTCTTTTGTTTGTAAATTACTGTGCAATTACCATCTACAAAACATTTAGAATTTGTGTTTGCCATTGCTTTTCGATTTCACTTTTCAACTTTTTAAAGGATATAACAAAAAATGAGAAAGCAATAGTTACAAAAATACAATTGTATTCATTCACTGTTCTCCTATTATCATGCATCAGACATTAAATAGTATTTTTGAGCAATTATATTTGAAGTTATTTGTCAGATTAGAATTCCTGCAGAACAGAAAAGAATAAAAAAGTAAACAAGAGTTAAAAGAAAGATTCTTTATTCTGACAACCAAATTATAGTCATAGAACAAACAAATCTATATTGACTTTTGCTGACAACCAGTTTATTGTTCTTTTGTGGCTATTGTGTAACTGCACAGGAAATGTCCAACACAATGCTGCACAAAGAACTAATGACTAAATACAAAGCTTTGCAAATGGAACACTTGTGCGGGTCTTTAAAATCCTAGTTGTCCATCAAAAACAGCAAAAATGGACTACGGAACAAACATGAATTTCAGGCTTAATTTGCATTTCATTTCCAACCAAAGCGATGTTTTCTTGAGCACATAGATTTTATCAAGATTAATTTTCTATGAAGATAGATTAACAATGATGGGGTGCTAAAAAATGTTAAAAAAAGATCTATTATACTGGTCAACAGCATTTTTGGTGCCAAAGATATTTCATTGAATTTAGGGTAACTTTGGGGTGCTGATTCTGAATATGTCATCAGTTTTGCCAGATTGGCTCAAGTTTTTGAGATTTTTCGTAAAATGTGTAACAAAAAAAACGTTTTTTGCTACTTTTTTAACGAAGTCTGTTATGTTTCTTCTATGTTTTGTCAGTGTATATTCACCACAAATGTAACAGAATGAGTCTGAATCGTTAAGAAAACTTCTTCTTGATGAGTTCATGCTTTTCACTTTACAACAGACAACAACATAAAGTTAGTGCCAAAAACCAAGCTATGAACAAACTTTTAGAACACTAATTAACACAAAACTATATTGAGAACTGCTCAGTTCAAGTACTAATCCAAAGAAATTAATGAGATGATGCGTCGCATTTACCAACAAGTGCTATAAATAAGATACCAAAAATCTCAAAAACTTGAGCCAATCTGGCAAAACTGATAGCATATTCAGAATCAGCACCCCAAAAGTACCCCAAATTCATTAAAATATTTTGGGCACCAGAAAAAAAATTTTTTTTTGTTGACCTGTGTTATAGATAACGCTTCCAATAGGTTCTCAATTTATATAAGAAAAAAATGTTTACACCCACAATTAGCGAGTGGCAGATATTGCCAATCATAGAAGAAATATAGGTTATATCATGTAGACTGTCGGCCTGCAGCAATTCCCGGTCAATGATACGGTGCCGTGCAACTATAAAAAATGTATACAAAAATACTGTGCCAGCCAACAGTTTCATATAGTTGAGAAATACTGCAAAATTAGCTGCAATAGTGCACTCACAGTATGGGGGGGGTAATCCTCCTATAACCCCCTTCAAGACACTAGCCTCTGAAGCAGGCTTTGGAGCAGCAGAAAGGAGATTGTGACCCGGCAGTAGTGTTACCGACTCGGGAGAAATGACCCACTATTATGGAATTCACAGTATGAAGGTGACTGACTGCAATACCCAGAAAGGTGGTTCCTGGTTTTGCTTACCTCCCCCGTACTGTGAGTACACTATTGTCTCTAATTGTTTTCTTAGTTATATGAGACGTTGGCTGGCACTATTTATATATATATATATATATTTTTTTTTTTTTTTTTTTATTGTGATAGGATAGGAATCAATGTTTGGACTAACATAGTCCTGAAAAAGCCCTGTTAAATATCTGTTTGGCTGCACATAGATGTTCCTGTCCATGAGGTAGCTGATGCCAGTTCTACACCACTAGAGCTGGTTGTGTTTTATTTCAGCTTTGTAGTTGTGCCTGCCCCACTGCTCACTTCACCTGTGGCCATCCTCATCTGTTTCCAGTGTGTGTTGCTCCAGTTGGTGTCTGGCAATTTGTGACCTGTCGGCAGCTCCAGTGTTTCATGGAGCACACCAGGGGTCACAAATCAATTCATCTGTTTGGGACCCGCATTCTGGCCTCATTTTGGCTCTCATAGAGATGTATTGAGCGCTAGTGATATAATTTCTGAATTCCAACCAGTCAGACGTTACGAGTACAAGATGGTGCTGAAAAACTATTAAGCTGCTGGAGGGGGAGCATATTACAGGGGCTTACATTTGAAGAGCCACTCCAGTGATGAACGAAAAAATAAAACGCTTGTGTGGTACTTTAAAGATGTCCAAGGCAAGAGAAATCCAGTACTGATCTGAAAAGTGAAATTATTTTATTGAAGAGAAACTGTGCAACAAGCCTATATTACATGCAAGGATGCAAGGGATCACTTCCATCACCTCAGGTTATGAGTAAGGCATGTAGCCTCGAAATGCGTCAACCCTACTATGATCTCTTGTATCCTTGTACAAAATTATAAACTTGTTGCACAGTTTTTCTTCAATAAAATAACTTCACTTATCAGCACTGGATTTTTCTTGACTTGGATTTCCTAAGTGGATTATTTAATCCAAGCACGATGGGCATCAGGTGAGCTGGTTACTTCCAACTTTTCCATGGAAATTCATTTTGCAGAGAGGTTATTCTCGCAAATGTAATGTCCCTTATTATGCTGTCAGGTCTCTACAGATCCTAATAAAAACTTGAAAGGTAAAAATAAAAGAAGCATATATTATACTCACTTCTTTGACTCTCCAGCTTCTCTCCACCACCTGTCTGGTCCTCATCACATCTCCTTATTACTGCACACAAGACCTTAATCCCCGGGCCACTCCATGCTCACAATAGGGATTGGGATGGTTCTGCGCAAACACACCAAAGGTCACAATGTCCTTGTGCTGCTAGTCACTACTCAAGAGCTAGCCATAAGACTAGGTAATCAACAGGTCCTGGGTAAGATACCAGGAGGGCTAGCTATAAACAAAGGCATAGTCAGGTCATGGTTTGAGATTAAAATTCTGGGAAGGTAGCAGATCAAGACAAAGTGTATTCTGTTGTGCACTGTGACCTTTTGCGGGAAATTCAGCACTTGCAGCAGGAATAAGAAGATGAAATAGGAACTGGATGGGTGATGGTGAGGAGTGGAAGGGCCAGAGAGATGAATAGTAAGGTGAGTAAAAGTACATTTTTTAAATGATTTTTTAACATTTTACAGTTTAGAAAAATGGCAGTCAGGGGCTGCTATTTTGTGTAACCTACATGGATGCACACTACAAAAGTGTTCATTTTGGACAATGTGGATTTTTGTAATATTCATGTAGAATTGAATTCCACGAGAATATATTCACTCATTTCTGATTGCAATGCCATCTGGTTCTTGTATTCAAATTATCAATTACTTTACTACAAGCTGCAATACAAGACCTAACAATAAATATAATGTTCCAGAAAGCCTAAGTTGTGCTGACATAGCTCCAATTTTCAGTTATTACGCTACTATAATATATGCAATGTGAAATCAGGGGCAGATTACAATAAAGGACAATCAGGGTGGTAACCTGGAGCCCACGACACAGATTGTCCTCACTATAATAACTGACAAGATCAGAATAGAGGACGTCAAAAGAGGATATCAGCTGTAAGGTGCAAGATGTGGCAACTATTGGAACTGCTCGGGGACTCAGCTCTGGTGTAGGCAGCCATTTAGGAAAATAATGAATAGAAAGGCTGATTCTTTGGAGGAGACCCCGTCAGAACTTGACTTATAGGTGGTCTTCCAATATCACTCTGGGCTAGTAAAACTGTCTGCTTGTTGTCATTTCCCCCAAATCATGACACACTAAAGCATTTTTTTACATGACTTAATGAAAAATCAGAAGTTGAGAATAAGAAGTCAACACAAACACACTGAAGAATGTAAGTACTACATATGCAGTGTACTGTCAAAGCTCCTTTGTTTGCAAAGTCACGTTTGCATCTGTAAAAGTACAGGTTGAAAGCCCCAGTCACACGTTCAGTGTTTGGTCAGTTTTTCACATCAGTATTAAAATAAGGGGTGGGTGATAATACAGACGTGCTGACGTGTTTCTAATATACTTTCCCTCTGATTGTGCCAGTCCTGGTCTTGGTTTACAAATACTGATATAAAACACTAACCAAAACACTAACCAAATACTGAACGTGTCTTAAAACCGTGCGTACCTGTATTGGAGAACATAATTATAGGAGATTGTGATCCACCAATAGGGACAGTGATGAGAATGTCTGTAGAGCTGCGGAATATGATGGTACTATATAAATAAAAATGAAATACATTTTAAAAAGTAAAGTAAATACACAGCATGCCTGCATGTAAAGTCTTGCCTATATGTATGAGTGTAAAGTCATGCTTTTGTATATAGAAGTGTAATAGCAGTACTGCATGTGCAAAGGCAATGGCTTGTGTGCCTAAAAGAATATATATGTGTGTAAATGTGTGCTTGTCTATTTGTGAAAAGAGTAAATAATACTTGTATTTGCACTTGTCAACCTGTTGTCTTTATACATGTGTGTCGCCCCTGAGGGTCCAGTCACCACAGAGGGACGGCATCTCAGCTAGAGGTATGGTACCCCACTCTCGGGTAAGGAGGAGGGCACTACCCGCACACTAGTATCCAACACCACACCAATCCAGGCCAGGGAATCTGGGCGGACCCTATTCAGGAAAAACCTCATCTCAGGCTGGAGGGGAAACTAGGTAGAGGGTGTGGGTGGAGGAAGTAGATAAAGATAGGACGCCCGGAAGTAGAGGAAGTGGAGAGAATGTGAAGAAAATGTCAGTCAGTCAGTAGTTGGAGAGAGACATCCTGGGGACTGGAGCAGAGAGGAACTTGTCCCAGGAAAAGGGAAGTGAGAGGAGAGATGCAGGAGCCAGTGAGGGTCTCCAGAGACAGAAAAGGGATCCTAGGGGCATGGGAAGTGAGGGATCCACTTGTGGTGCCTGAATCCACACCGACCGTAGTTGGGTGGAGGGACCAGGTCAAACTGGGGACCGGCCCCAGACTAGTGGAGAGACTGTAAGACTCAACTAGCAAACCGGAGGCTGTGGTATCTGTAAGTGAAACAGCCACATCTGCACACAATTCCTAAAAAGGCGGCCACATAGGGTCAAGGGGACCAGGAAGACATCACCAGACACGATCCGAGGCTGCTAGCTTGGGACACTGTGTGTGAGGCGCAGGGCAGGAGGGCGAGAGCCAGCATAGTGAAAAAACCCGGAAAGGCACACCAAAAGGGGGTAAAGTGCACCCAAGTTACCCGAGAGTTGGCTGGAACCCTAACCCTGAGGACACTGCACCTGGCTGGTTGTTGTACCCTGGAGAACTGTGAGAACTGTGAGTAAAATGTGAAGACTGCACCCTTCCGAGTCCTCATATTTATTTACTGCATCACTTGCCTGTGATACATCAGTAACCATCATCAAATAGATTTTATAACTCTCCTGGCGCCTCGCTCTACTCGTTGAAAGCTGTAACACCTTTGCTGCGTCACCAACGGCCTCAGTGGATCTGAACCGCAGCGTTGGCCATCCAATTGCTGAATACCATGGGTGGCTTCACAAATTAATTCCCCATATAAACTTTCACAATTTTTATGACACGGCCAGGGTCACGGAGCTGGGTCATGCCACCGTGACATTCCCCAAAAGAACCGACCGTCCCAGCTCTGAGTACCCCCTTGCCCTGGTGTCTGGGCATGTCACATGGAAGAGAAAGTTTCAAACTACTGTCTTTTCAAATCCAAGCTTAAAAAATGTTTTCAATAAACTAAAAGGGGCAATAGGAGGTGCCGTTAAAAAATATCAAAGTTGCTGGTATAAATGCCTATAGTGCCTTAAGGTTAAAGGGGTTTTCCCACAAACAAATTTTACTTTTATCAATAGATCTTGGAATAAGAATAATTTCCACCATTGGATGTGTTTAAATAAATGTTCCAGTGCTGAGATAATCTTATATATGTGTACCTGCTATGTACAGTGTAATTGATGTGTCTCACCATTCAGGGACATGGACTGAGCATACCACATCTTCTGGGCTGAGATAATCTTATATATGTATCCCTGCTAAGTATTGTGTAAAGGCCGTGCCTGACCGTACAGGAACATGGTCTGATCATACCACATCTCCTGTGCCGAGATAACCTTATATATGTATCCCTGCTATGTACTGTGTAATGGATGTGTCTGACCATACAGGGACATGGTCTGATCATACCACATCTCCTGTGCTGAGATAATCTTATACATGTGTCCCAGCTGTGTACTGTGTAATGGCTGTGTCTGACCGGTCAGGGACATGGTTTGATCATATCACATCTGCTGGGCAGGGGATAATGTATAAGAGTCAGCCAGACTCCCTGCTGTAATGTCTGCATACTCTTTTATTCCTCCCCTGCCCAGGAGATATGGTATGATCAGATGATGTCCCTGTATGGTCAGACACAGCCATTACACAGTACATAGCAGGGACACAGAGATAAGATAATCTCACCACAGAAGATGTGGTATGATCAGACCATGTCCCTGAATGGTTAGACACATCCATTACATAGTACATAGTAGTTACACATATATAAGATGATCTTACCATATGAACATTTTTTTAAACACAAACACATTCAATTGTGGAAATTATTATTATTATTCCAAGATCTATTGATTAAAATGAACTTTAAAGAGGATCTGTCACCCCCCACCCCCCGGTGCTTGGCAAACTGAATGCAGCGCTGAATGCAGCATGTCTGCTGCATTCAGGGAAGGTGTCTCCCATGTCTCTAGCCCCACTGTAAGCTTTAAAAAAGACTTTAGAAACCTTACAGTTAGACTACTCACCTACTACACTATATAATTTAGGGACATAAATGAAAAGACTGGGTCCTATACTAAATTTTAGAATGCACCCTACTTCCTTGAATATAAATATATACCAACGCCATATGAAATTAAGTCCGAGACACTATTTTCTGATGACTATCTGCAAAGATTAATACTGTATATATTTAGGGATAATGTAACTAACAGGTGAAGCATTGATCGTATGTTAGAATTAAGGCTTAAAGGGATTTTCCCATGAAGAAAGTTAATTTTAAAGAGGACCTGTCACCCCCCTCATGCTTGGCAAACTGAATGCAGCACTGAATGCAGCATGTCTGCTGCATTCAGGGAAGGGGTCCCCCATGTTTCTTGCCCCATGTAAGCTTTAAAAAAGACTTTAGAAACCTTACAGTTAAGAGGTCGCCTGGGTGGGATCTTATTAACAGGTCCTGGCTGCTGGCACAGCCCTCCCTGCCTTCTCCTTGTGTATTCCACCCCCTCTATGTATCTGCCACCACCTCCTCTTCTTCTGGGTCTGCCCTCGTCTTCTGCTCCTGACATCACACAGAGCAGGAGCAGAAGAGTAGGGCGGGCTTGTGTGGCTCTCCCCGCCGCCGGCGTGTTAATTATGCACGCCCACATGGGCGTGCTATACAGCAGACATTGCTTGTCCTGCACAGGCGATATGACAAAAATCGCGTCATATGGGAGTCAAAACATGGAACATTAGCATAAACCAGAATATAAATGGCATAAACCTTTATCTCTACATAGATCTTTAAAGGAGTTAAGAAAATGTGATCATATACAATATTTAAACGGTATCTGTCGTTTTAATTTCTTTGTCATAAATCAATAGTACACATGAGAATAAAAACTTTGTTATATATCTAATCAGAAAAATCTACTTTATTCTGCTAGATTGACATTCATTCTCATTTTCCATTTTTGGAGATAGGAGATGACAGTCGGTGCTTACAAGATTCTATGGAATCACCTTCCGCCTTTACAAAGGAGCAACTTCTGTCTCCTATATCAGTAACGTTAAAATCTATCTTCACTAAATAAAGATTTTACAGATTTTATCATTGAATTGAAACTGAAAAATCAATCCAAAAGAAAAAGGAGATTGACTGGATAAGACTTATTGCAAAGTTGTTTATTTTCATGGGTACTACTGATTTATAATATAACAATTAAAATGACAATTATCCTTTAGATGATCATATATCAACAGAATGGATGATAAGATTTCTGTGAGACCTACTACTAAGACCCAAAATGATCCGAAAAACATAAAGCCCAAAGTCTCTCATGTGAATGAAGCAATTAGTAAGAATGGACAACCTCTACTCTATTGATAGTTTATAGGACTGTTTCATTTACATTGGGGATTTTTGGAACCTATTGTCATGATCAATACTGGCAGCGGGACCCTCAGGTGTCTAACATCACTTATTTATATCTTGTGTTTAGATTACATATGTTGTTTGTGGTACAATCACTTTTTCCTGTGCTGTACAACATAGGCAAAAGAAAACCAAAGTGCTGCTTTAACCCTACTATTCATGTGATTGATATTTATTAACTGATTTATCTTACTCTATATGCGTATATTTTGTAGAAGGAGCTCTACAGGGAGGTTGTGCAGAGCATCTTGGAGATCTAACCATATATCTTTTGTGCATGTAGGTTTGGGTAAATTTCAGGGCCCTGGAGGCGGAGTCGAGGAGTCTGATTCGGTGTCCATTTTGTTGGTGTCAAAGTTGGATTCAGGGAAATTGAGGAGTCAGTCGGATGTTTGACTTACCAACTCCACAGCCCAGGTAAATTCTACCATCTCTTCATGTAATCTCAGACAGACTCAACGATAGTGAGATCAGGGCTCCGTGAGAGCTATATCATCACTTACAGGACTGCTTGTTCTTCTTGATGTTGACAGTAGGTCTGACATTGTACTTTCTAAGTCAGGTTAGAACAATGCTGGGTCAGATGAATACTATTCATTTTAATTCCAAGAAGGCTTGAACTGTCTCAGGCTTCCGTGTCATCACCTCAGCCACCTTCTTAGTCAAATCAGGTTATGAAAAAAAAGACTCCAAGGTGGCTAAACCATTAACTTACAGAAATAATTTGCAAACCTAGAAAGGCTTTTAAAGAGTTGAGTTTCACCCTGTCCTTTTTGGGTTTTACCTTGTACTTCACTCTTTGACCTTAGCGGGATCCATATGAAAATCTTAAGAGGATGAGATATTTCTGAAGAAGTTAACTTCCTGGTTCAAGAAGACAATGTTTTTCAAGTTTAACAAACAACAAATTTTGTCTTTCTTTCAAGAAAAGTACATAAATGCCAGATGTGAGATTCAGAATCGGAAAAAAAAAATCAAAGATAATATATGAATAAACACCCACATATTGAACATTTATATCTCTGAAAATGTCATGGGACATGTTCACACACAGATGTTATATCGTTGTTCCCATCAGTATATTTGTAGAAATTACCGGATAATCCATGTAGGTTTATTAGTATGACATGTATTAACTTTCTAGTAAAACAAATAGCACAATCTCCTGCTGGGCGCTCAGAACAAGGCAAGGAATCCTTGGTATGGTGAAAAGTCCTTTATTAAGAAGCCTCCGTCACCACGACATGTTTCGACGGTGTAGTGCCGTCTTTCTCAAGTGGAAATACTAGGAAGTGTGTAATACTAGGAAGTGTGCGGGGACACCTGTGGCCGACCGGCCCGGAGGTCGCAGGGTGTGAGACCGCTACCCTATACCAACTGCTAATAACTCGGCTCAAGGGGGAGGCCCCCATAATCGTTTACATCTACACCAGTGTTGTGCATGTTTTGTACAACACTAGAAGGTTAGTACACATAGAGCCATAAGCTAACAGAGATCAAGGCGATATTGCACTATTGCGCCCCCGTCTCTCCTTTTGTCTTTTACATGTATTAACTTTCTGCCCTTGATGATAAAATATCTCATTAAAAAAGTATTTTATTAGCTTTTTATTGTTATGAATTTCCAGATTTTTTTTTTTAACATTCTTTAAGTTAAAATTATAGAGGCTTGTGTCAGCATGGGTCCTTATAGAACTTGTATATCTAAAGATGGGGAAACAAGAGGTGCAATTGTGTCTTATCTTTTTATAGGATGAGAAAATTATAATGATTGCTGCTCACCTAATCTGGTTGTGAGACCCACAACCAGTATATATAAGGGGTAGTTATGGAGGACATCATACTGTATGGGGGCTGTGCGGTGATCACACTGTAGGAGGGCCTGTTGTGGACATTATACTTTGTGGTGCATCTCATACTGTATTGGGGCTGTGGTGAATACCACATTGTGTAAGGGGTTGCTGTGACAATCTTACAGTATGGGGTGCTGTAGAGCATCTTACTTTGTGTAGGGTTTGCGGGGCAATCATGCAATGTAGGGTCATCATGCCGTGTAAGGGGGTATAATACTCTAAGTTGGTCATGAAAGGGGTATCAAGGTGAGTGAGACCACTTTGGGGTTTTAGTAGGGGTAAACTAACTAAATGCCAAAGTATATATCCTCCTCAATTTCTTAAAAAGTTGGGAGATATGCCCTTTTTTGAATGTGATGTGATAGGACTTTTTGTATAGGGCAATTGTTATTTTTATGTATGCCCCTGTTCAAGAGCCGTATTGCAATAAAAAGGCATTGAGGGATATTGTTATAAGGAGGCAGAATGGTTGATCATTATCATTATAGGTGAAGTAAGGAAGCATTATTATTAGATAAAAGCACAGGGGTGTTTTTATAACTATAAGAAGTTTCGGGGTCATTAGTATAAGGGGTCAAGAGGGATTATTATTAAAGGAGGCACAAGGGAATTATTATAAGACAGCATATGTTGTGGTTTCTGTAGAGGTAGTGGAATGCCAGGAGGGTCCTGAAAAACAGTAAAGATGTCTATTTGTTACATTTTTGCAAGGTCAAGTTATGGATGGAAAAAAAGTCACGGCGGCCTAGACCGAATGTAAAGAAAAAGGAAAAATGAACGATAATCAGCGAGAACATCACTGGTGAGAACCTGCACAGTACATACACACATGGTCTGCAGTACAATGATGTAACACTGATATTACCATTATATGGTCACTCTATGGTAGTAATAATAGCATTAGTACAGGGTTTTGCTTAAAGGAGGTGTCCAGGCTTGAAGTTAAAGTCTGTAGTGAATATGTGACTGCTGATCTCTGATCCTCACAGTGCTCCAGTGGCGGCGCCAGGAGTTGGTAGCGATCATGTGACTGCAAGTATGTGATTTGCATACATGTGGTCACATGCTGACTACAAGAAAACACCTTCACTCCACACAAGTGAATTTAGCAAAGTCGAGTAAGTTTAGTTGGAACGTGGCCAGTGGTGTGGAAAACACATACAGTTAAGCGATGTGATGATTCAGAAGTCTCAGGTCACATAGACTTTAACCTCAACCCCTCAACGATCAGTACGGTGGTATTATCACAAGTGTACATGCTGATAATATTTGGTTATGGTTTGTTGGTGTTTGTCTGTTATATTGCAACATTATTAATGCAATGTTATTATTATATCACAGCATTATTACAAATAATAGTAATAAATATCCACATCTGGGACTCGGGGGCAGGGACAAACAGGGAACTGAGGTTTGAAAATGCCAGGGCTGAATCTCAGTCCCAGTTCGCTGTCCGACCCTGTATGTTATTGCAAGCTACTAATTTAATAAAATTATATTATATACACACACACTTGTATGTATGTATAACCATGTAAATAAATATCTACTCAAACTAACTATACGACCATACTTTTTTAAATTTACTTTTAAGATCATTACAAAAGTTACATTTAGTGCATGACTTGGTACATATATGAATATTTAAAACCAGAAAAAAATGTAGTTAACCGCTCTCGGAGCATGTTCTACTACGCAATAATATTCTAAAATGTCCCAACATTGTAGAAGGGCTGCACCAAATTGTGCAGCTGCAGGAACAGGGTGGCAGCTGTCAAACACAGCTCCTGATAGAGAAGGCAGGAACAGTTGGTTAATGTCTCTGCATAACTGGACACTGTGTACACAGGGCTGAAAAAGAATTGTGCATATAGCAATTGGAAATGCTAACAGTGCTTCCTCCAGAATTCAGCAGTAATGGGATAACTGGGTCTAGGGACAAAAAAAAAGAGCTCCTGGGCCCTAGTAGACCCAATCAACTCTGCTATGCAGCCATGAGGTGCATATCCACTATTACTTGAACTAATATACCACTGCCCCAGTTACAGGGAAAATCAGGTAATAAAAAATATTTAAATGTGATATTGGCTGATAAATAAGTGAAAGAGGGTTGTCTGTGTGTTTATTCAAATAAAGGATTTTTCTCTGTCTATTTTTTAACTATTTACTTACAGGATTGGTAATATGTGGGTCTCATAGAAGCATGAACATTACCAATCTAGGGCTCAATGAGAGCTGTCAATACTCAGCTGTTATTAACCCTTTCTATTACCCTGGTTGCCACTGCACTAGGGCATCTGGAGAGGCGAGAAAGCACCAAGAATTGGTGCTTCTAATGAATGCGCCAATTTCTAGGGTGGCTGCTGGCTGCTTTTCTGTAGCCTGGGAGGCCTCACCATGCTGAAAATATCAGCCCCCAGCTGCCTGGTTTCACCATGGATGGCATTCAAAAATAAGACAGAACCTATGCATTTAAAAAAATAATGTTTATTTAAATAATTAAAAAAAGATTTATGGGCTATACTGGATTTTTGACTAACAGCCATGGTAAAACCAGGCAGCTGGGGGTAATAGCCAAGAACTAGCTGCTCTATCTTGCTGAGAATTAAAAATATGGGACCCCTACACAGGTTTTGTAACATTTTTATTTTTACACACCTATGGCAAGAGGTTCATTGCCAATACATACATACATACATTAGTATGTAGGGTATATGGCAACCAATCACAGACACCAGCACAATTAGTGGAGGTGCAACAGCCAATCAAAGACACTGTCACAGAGAGTGGGCGTTAGTGATTGGATGTTGTTGTCAGAGTGCAGTGAATGCGGACCAAGAAGTGATATTACAAGCGCATGGTAATTAGGTAAGTATAATGCTCTTGCTTTAAACTCTGTTTTTTGGGGTTTTTTTGCTTTTTTTTAAAGCCCCGCAAAAAGGCCTTAACGCCACCATTTTATAACTGTGAAGTTCGGGCTCCCATAGACTTATATGGGGTTTGCGGTTTTGGCTCAAGTTCGGGTCATGTCCGGTCTCGAACCCAAACTTTAAAATGTCCGGCCAGATCTGTTGAACCCAAACATCTGCGGGTTCACCCATCTCTAATAGCTACACATCTGGGAAAATATTTTTTTAAAACACACTCTAAAATCCATGATCGGAAGTCAATGAAGAAGTGTTGCTGTAAAATTCTGAAAAGACTACATTAATAATGTGCTGTTCTAAGTAAAACTAAAACAATTGTTAAAAGCTGAAGAAGCTCTGAATAATAAGCTGGAATAGCTTAGGAAAAAAAGGTTAAATATGAATTACTCATAATAAATAATGAAAAAGACTTACAGCATATGCGCTAATCGAGTTTCTGGTATAGTCTAACCAAATAAATCATACAACAATGCTTAAAGTGACTTCTAATTCTAAACAGAACAAATGTAATTAACCTCTACATCTCTGACCCTCCAGTGCAATGATTATAAATGGGCGCTCTAATAAATGCAGATTCTGGCAAGAGAGCACTTAAATGGAAATGAAGAGTCCGCAAGATGTCAAAAGCACAGAGAGACTCTGACAGTAATAGAACAAGTCTGAAACATGGTCAGGTGAAGAACAGCACTGGGTACAATTAACTCTTCACAGATTCATGTTTCCAAAGTAAATGTTTCTCCGAGTTTTCAGCCTGTTAGGCAAGAAAAGAGATGAATACCTTTTAAAGAAACCTGTCACATCGGACATGCCACCGGAGGAGCAGATATCTTTTGAAGAAAATATTCAGTCTATCTCAGGCTTTTTTCTTTTTAAATCCCTGCTCACTCCAAGCTCACGAGTCCAATCATACTCAATGATTGACAGCGATATGTCAAAGAAGCTTATACAGGGAAGGTTGTTAACATTTTAGTTATATCACACAGTCGACTCATGAACCTTGAGAAAAATAATCCAGAAATGAACACTCCATAATAAACTGATATACCGCATTACACTATATCCAGATCAGTGAGAACAGCCACTATCGAACATAGACAAGATTTATTTGGAGGAAAATAATTAAATTAAACATGTTGGCTAATGGACTAAAGGCCACATCACACGCTTCAATATCGTTAATGATATCACTGAAACGCCACTGTTTTTTATTCACTGAAACAATATCGTTTGTGCGTCGTTGCGTGTAACCGAACGATCCTTTTTCGAAAAATCATTTGATTGCTCATCACAGATTTTAGATTTTAGATCCTGACCTCAAATCCGTTGTGTGTCAATCAATTAACCAGCATTCAACCTGCTGCATCGTTGTGTGTGTCACCGCGATAACGATTTTGTGAACGACTTCGCCTATTCACAACATTGAACAAGTATCGTTCTTGGGTTGGTCGAACGATAGCTGCTCGCTGCATCGTTGGTGCCTCGTTCACGATATCTAGACGTGTGACATCTCACCAACAATGTCGAAAGATTGACCGAATGATTTTGTTCACGGGAGATCGCTCGCGCGATTGTTAACGATATTGAAGCGTGTGACGTGGCCTTAAGATGCCCTGAATCAGACCCGCTACTACTCAATATTGTCCAATCATGGCCAAAAGTTTGGAGATTGACATGAACTTTGGTTTTCGGCTTCAATTTTTATAGTGCCAATTTGTATTAACTCTAGATTGTTATGAAGCGTGATCGGATGAATTATAAAAAATTGTAGTCATTCCTAGACATGAAAATCAACTTACTCACAAAAAAACCACTTTAACTGATCCTTAGCCCCTTCACAGAATTACCTACTTATAACATTTAGTGATTTCTTCGTTAGCTAAGCAGAAAATCTTAAAAGGAATCTGTCAGAATGTTTTTGCTATGTAATCTGAGGGCAGCATAAAGTAGGGATTAAAACACTGAATTCAACATTGTGCTTTTTAAACTGAGTAATGTTAATCAAAATTAGAGAACGACACACAAGGTCATTGTGTCGTCCTATGTAAAAATATCAGAACATTAGTAAAATAGCAGTATTTTAAGCTTATTTCATAAATTGAATATATTCTAAAAGCACAAAAAATGTACATGAGATAAATGAAAAAGAACACTGATCAAAATTAGAGAACACTTTCAGATACCTGCACGTTATTGGTGTTATTCTTTCACCTAGTACTAATTTTCTTAATGATCTGACAAACCCTATTTAAATGGCAGCCTAACTTTCCAGTTTGCACTCACTTTGCGAAAATGATGTTCCGTTGCAAAGTGACTGAAGCCCTCTGGCAGCAGGTTGTGCAGATGAAGGCCAAAGGGGACACCATATCAGCCATAGCAACAGAAGTTGGTCATTTCAAGTCTGTGATTTCAAGGATATTACATCTTTACAACATCACAAACTTTTTCATGAAGCTCTGCTTCATGTTACATTTGAGAACTCTGAACTATAAGAATAGATTAGCTGCTTTAGAAAGGGGCTGGTGCTTGAAATATTTGTCTTCTTCTGTTAAGCATGATTACTTTCAAGGAAACACGTGCAGTCATCATTGATTTTCCATAAAAGGGTATAACAAGCGATGATATTGCTTTCTTGTAAGAGTGCCCCTAAATCGAACATTATCAACAAAACGGTAAAGACATGTTAAATTGCTGTGAAGAACCCTTAGGGTGCCCAAGAAGGTTCAGCAAGTGCCGAGACCATCTCCTAAAACAGATTCACTTGTGGGATTCATTCAACACAAATACAAAGCTTGCTCAGAAATAGTAGCAGACATGAGTCAGGGAATCTGAGTGCACAGTTAGATACACCTGTTACCAAGAAAGAAGGTAAAGAAGTCAATTCTTGCCAAGAAGAACCATCAATGATGGACTGACAGTCTGCAGGAAGTACACTGAATAGACTGTAGAGGACTGCGATAATGTTATTTTCTCTGATAAAGCCCCCTTTAGTCTGTTTGGGATATCTGGATACATGTAAAATGCCAACAATAAGGCATCCTGAGACCATTTAAATTTGGGGTTGTTTGTCATCACTCACAATTTTGCCTAAGAACACTTCCATGAATAAAAAATGATATCTAAGCATTGTTTAGGAGCAAACAGACAAGGAAATTGGTTCAGCTTCTGCCATATAGAGGATCAGGAGATAGGATTAATATTAAAACATGATTCTTTCATTTTCTTCCATAAAAAGCTTCACTTATGCATTTATGGCTTACAGCCCTTACTCAGGGTTCCAGGCCTCAAAGAACATAGTGTTGTGAAATGTTGTGACTTCCTATGACTTGTCACAGTTGGAAGTCCTGTCCATAGGGAAGATACCGGTATAGGACTGCAGGAACAAGAGGCCCTGGGGACTGGAGAGTTGGGCAGCGGGAACCAGATACAGCGGGGGTGCTGGGACAGGTAGGTGATAAGGTATTAGGGTTTTGTTTTTATATTTAAAATTTTATCTTTATTTTACTCTTGGGTTTTAGAGACCCTGGAGATGCAAAGGAAACTTTCAATTCATGGAGAAAAACTTTCCTACCAAACTAATTTCCACACAGTTTGGAGAAATTAAATTTTGTCATATACGCCAATCTCCAGTCAAAACTGCAAATATTGAGTCTTTGCACAAAGTTTGTGTAGTTCATGATACAAATGTAAAAACTTTTCAAAAGCTTATAACTGTACTTCAGTAACCACAGAGACAACTGAGTAAAAGATCTATAAATACTGAAGCAACACATTTTGTGAAAATCTAAATTTGTCAGTCATAAAACATTTGGCCACGACCATACTTTTGGAAAACTCACCACAGGCCAAGCAACGTGTGTGTATTTTTTTTCTTTTTCATTACTATTATTTAAAATATGTTTTTTTTATTATTATTATTATTTTTTTTTTAAGTCTCTTCCTCCCCCCCAACTATTGTATTTTCAACAACTGTTTCTTAAGACTGTTTGTATATAAATCTCTGAATTGTTAACCGCTGCGGAATATGTTGGCGTTATATAAAGATTATATTGTTATATATGGTCATATATATGGTCCCCATCCTGATATCTATGTTGGCGCTATATAAATAAAGATTATTATTATAAAAGAGTCATAAGTGGTCTTTCCTTATTTGTACATGGAAGGAACAGTACATGTGTTTGGAAATTTATTTTCTGACATAGCAGAGACACAGGAGGGGATACAAGTGCTAAAAACACAAAAGGTGCTGGAATGCTATTAAGTGAATTGTGTCTCTTTGATTTCCATTAGTTTACCTTTGCTTCACTAGGTGGAGATGCTGCAGGTATCTCATGTCCTAGTGATTGGTTGGCATTACTGATGAGCATGTGAAATCTTTACTATTCGCACACATAGTACGGTATTCATGATACTTGTTACTCGGCGAGTATCGCTGGTGCTCATGAGTGATGTGTCGATCGTTAACGATCTGACACAAGTTGACAGCTCCCTTCACTACATTAAGTGAGCTGGCACCTCAATTAGGACACATTGAATGTTAGGGTCTCTCTGGGGGACACAGCAAAGTGTTTTATGCAGTCCAAATGTGAAAAAGACCACCCTGTCCCAGAAATACTAGTTTTATATCCGGATGTGCGTGGGCGGAGCCAATCACTCATTGACTTACACTGTACTCGCTATTCGGACGATTATGCGAGTGTTAAAAAGTACTCGTAACAAGATAGCAAGTACAAAAAAAAACTATTAACTAGAATTGTTAAGGTCTAACTTTATTAAAAATTAGTATTTCTTTTCCTTTTTCCCCTCTCCTTGTACACGTTTCTTTCCTTTTTTACAGCGACCACAATAATTTTTTTCAGCTTTTTTCCTTAGCCATTTTGGCTTTATTTCCTATTTTTACATGTACTCTTCAGTCATTACTGCCTTTTGGTACTTCATTTGCTATTCCAGGTAATCCCCTATTGTGTTTCTTATTTTTATTTTCTTATGTATTTCCTTATTCGTCTGTGTATCCACTGCTGTGGTATTCCTCTCTACCTATCTATCATTGTGTCAGTGACAGCATTCTACTCCCCCCTCTCTTTTTCAAGTATCTTTATTTCCTTTTTCTCTTATTCTTTATATAGTTGGTACCCCATGTAAACTTAATTACACAAGACAACCACCTCCTCAATTGATCTCCATTGTAACCTTTATTACACGGACATACACTATTTCTCCACTCACCCGCGCGATACTGTCTTTCAGCCATATGCACTATTCTGTGTTTTTCATACGTACTTTTTTTACAATAACGATTATTTGTACACCTTGTTATGTATATATTCATTTACTTTCCATGTACATCAGATCCTTGATTAAGGCAGTTTGCTAAAATGTTGGATTAAGAATCTGAATTTGTGTGACAATAAAACACATACATTTCTTTTGCATTGAGAACCTTCTCCTCATTTTTTGAATACTGTCCGTATGCATGGTGTGCCAGAGTATTCTTAATCAGTGGTGGACCCATAGAAGCACCAGTCAAGGTGTGAAACGGCGCTGTCGTCCAGTGTCTCCTGCACCCCTCCCCGCCTTCACTGCGCCATCCTGCTGTAATATGTCACCGGTAATTTAATAAAGCATTTGAAGATCATATCTGGTGAGTTCCCCTCTATTTCCTACTATTATAATGAAGATTCTCGGTGCTCAGCTTTAGAGGGAGCACCACCGCTTCTCCAGCCTCAGTCAGGCTGTCGCTCCCCGCTGCTCTACGCTGTCAGAGCAGGCGGTCCACCCAGTGTGGTGCCCAGAACTCTGTTTGCTTTAATCGTATTCTTAATCAATGCTGAGGCTGCTGTAATCACAGGATTTTATTAACTAATAAGTACCTCCTACAGGCATACATATTGCTTGCAATTTCCTATTTACATGGCTATTTGAAAATAAATGTTGTGCTTAACCAGCAATGGATTGCAGCTACTGTACATTCTGCCACCATAAGCCTGAAAATTGGATCAATGTGACATTCCGTAGCTATCAAGATTATCAACTTTAGATTAGAAACTTAATTTAACATATATAAGTGCATATCCTAATTGGGCTTTCAGGATGATGTTTTGTGATATACATTCATGATTGAAAGTGTTGTAACCCTTGAAATTGTTCAAGAAAAGTAAGTATTTCTCCCAGAAAATTATTGCAATTACACATTTTGTCATACAAGTTTATTTCCTTTGTGTGTATTGGAATAACTCAAACAAAAAAAAAACTGAAAAAAGGAAAATTGGACAAAATTTTACACAAAACCCCAAACACAGGCTGGACAAAATTGTTGACACCCTCAACTTAACATGTGGTTGCAAATCCTGTGGAATAAAAAACTGCTTGCTGTAACTATTAAACAACCTTCTTACACCTCTCAACTTGAAATTTGGACCATTCTACTTCTACAAACTGCTCCAGGTCTCTCATATTTGAAGGGTGCCTTCTCCTAACAGTAATTTTAAAATCTCGCTGCAGGTGTTCAATGAGATTTACATCTTGATATACTGTTGGACACTTAAGTACTCTCCAGCGCTTTGCTTCCATCCATTTCTGGATGCTTCTTGAAGTATGTTTGGGGTAATTTTCCTGCTGAAAGATCCATGACCTAGGACACAAACAAGTTTTCTGACACTGGGCTCTACAATGAGACCAACAATCCTTTGGTAGTCTTCAGATTACAAGATGCAATGCATTAAGGTGTAATGTGGCACAGGGCAGTTGGATGGGAAAAGTAGTAATCTTACACCCTGGTATGTTACTCTCACGATCCCTCTGCACAGGGGTGTATCTAGGGGGGTGCAGCCGGATCCTTTGCCCCGGGCGCAACTCAGAGGGGGGGCGCCGGCACACTCCCCGCCCCCCCACGGTTTCTCAATCAAGGGTGCAGGGGCAGCGGGGCTAACAGCTGACAGCACCCCCCCTATCCCGGCTCCTCATCTACTCTGGGGGGGGCACCGAAATAGATCTTTGCCCCGGGCGCCATGAAACCTAGTTACACCGCTGCCTCTGCACACCACATCTAGGAAGCTATGGTGATTATGATGTGATGGGTACCTGGGTGTGTCGAGCTGTCAGTATGCTGATCTTCAGAACAGTTCTTAATTCTGATTCTGGGAGGGGTTGGGTTGCTCAGATTTTCCAACTTCCAGTGATTACTCTACTATTTAACTGAGCAACCTCTCCCAGAGTACTGCCAGTCGTACATTCTGTCTTTAGTGCTGTGTGGCCTGCATTACGGTGTCTGCTTTGATCTCTGTTATCTTACCTGGATTTTTGCTTAATTACTCTTGTGTCTGTTCCTGTACTTGTCATTATCTCCTGGAATTTTTACCCCTGGACCATAACCTGAAAATGACTCTGTCTACTAACTGAATCCTCTTTTTTATCTTCTGGAAACCTGACCTTGGACCTTTGCATGACTACGTCTCTAGCAACTCCCTGAATACTAATAGCTCTCCTGTAACCAGACCATGGATTACCTGACTTCCCTGTTGCCTATATTCATGTTAGTAGTGACCAATGTCAAGAGTTACATGAAGATCAGGGTCCTTACTGGGTGTGTGAACTTGTACTACAGGGTTGCAGGGAAGCTGCGCCCATGCAGGCAATATGATGCCGACGGAATTGGCATGATCAGATGAATAACTCAGTGGCAGAGACCAACAGTTCCTTTTACTAAACAGCCACTTGACAACTATGTACTAAAGACAGCAGGCGCATAACTTGTCGTGCAGTTCCTCTTCCTCACAGTGCATTTCTATACAGCCTGTATACTTTCCCAACTTCACTTAGGCCGGTTTCACACTTGCGTTCGGTACGCAGCGTAAGCAAATGCAGGCAAACGCCTGCATACCACATTCCTATGTTTAACATGGGTGCGCATGGTACCTGCGTTCTTTTGCGTTTGCTTGCGTTGCGTTCAGATGTGCAGAATGTCCGCGCCTTCCGAATGCAACATGTTGCATTTTATGTACGGCGCTGGCTACTTGGTTTATACACAAGCGGCCTCGTGCGCACAAAAAAAATGAATGGAAGTCAATGTGTGCGCATTACCATCTGCAGGGGAGCGCAACAAAGGCAGCGTATGGTGACGTAATTCACAGGTCCTCCCAGCTTATATCCCGTTCTGGTCTCTCTCTCTCTCTCTCTCTGGCCACTTTATAATGTGTTTCAATGTGCGGCAATGCATTCTTATGGGCAAAATTCTGTGAACACATGCAGATAATTCACAGTGCGTTCACAGAATTATGTCTGGTTTTGGCATGCATTTCCACATGCGCATCAAACACTGTGTTCACAAACGCAAATGTGAAACTGGCCTTAGTCCTACTTCCTTCACCACAACATTGCTTAGCACAACATTCCGATTAGGGAAAGTCAGATTTCAACATAGGGTTCCAAGTCCTCTCTTCCTCTTATCTAAAAAATGAGAATGCGCATAGGGTCTTATCCTTATTACAAAACGAATCCCATACAGTGTGAAAACTGCTCACCTGATACGGTTGTGAAGCCCACAACCAGCTTGATCGCTCAAACACAGCAGCCGCAGCCTCTTCCTCTTAGGCTGGGTTCACATTGCATATTTTTTCCTGTCCGTGGAATCCTACTTTTTGTAGGACCCCACGGACAGGAACGGACACAAGAGAGTGACCTTTTCTATGTCTGGGTCCATGATTATCACGGGTCTGGACACAGAAAGCGCTGTGCGGGGCCCTTTCACTTCCACAATGTATATACAAACAGTGTCCGATTTTGCGTACAGCAAAAAATCGGACACAAATTGGATCCCACGAAATCGTATGGCAATAAGGCCAAATCTGATCTGATCCGATCCCCATAGGATAACGGGGGCCAAATCAGATCCGTGGCTGTCCGTTTTACAACGGACAGCCACGGATGCTCCAAAATCGCAATGTGAAACCAGCCTTAAAGGAACAAATCAGCTGGAAAAGACAAACAGGCACAGATAAGGTCTTATCCAAGTGGGATCAGATAAGAATATGCAGATTTGCTCAACTGGAGTAGTTGTGAAAAGTCATAACTATTATAGTAGGTACAGTATATGGCATCAATGACTGCTGCAGTCCCCATAGAAAGGTAACATAAGGAGAACATATTTAAACTATCTACAGCTAATATTACATGATAATTTATTCAACTGAAAAATATTCATTTGTTCACTAAGCTTTGGCTTTCTTGACTTTTTTCACTGTATTCTTCATACATTCACCACCCTCCTCACTGGGCTCTGTATGCTAGATGTACAGATTATCTTTGCTTTCTTCGGACCTATGATTTTAGGTTCATTGTTTCAGTCCCACCTTTACATTTATATTTATTAGTTGCTTCTAGATCACTCCTGGGTCATCTTGAAAATGATCCTCTCATTCTGAGATCGATTTAGCACATTGCCTTCAGCCAAATGTTCGTCTATTACACATCTATGTAATACTTTATGGGTTCATATCCCACTTTCATATTTACTACTGATATTTATTATACCTCTGTTATGTTATCCCTACATTGGATTTCCTGTTGATAAAGTGATTTAGCACATCGCTCTTAGTACATTATTCTATAGCTTTTGTATTTCCTTTAGGGTCCCAGGTCAATCAATAGATGTCTTTCTTTCTTTCTTTTCCTTATTTTTTCTCTCTTTCTTTGCTTCTTTTTCTTATCTTCTTTTTGATTATAAATTGGATATCTGTAATGTCTGGCAAGCTGAGACAGGTCAGGTGATTGACCTCTTTCCTGCGCAGCTTTTTCTCAAATTTTGTGTCCAATACATAATCTCACTGTTTACACCTTGTGATGTATATATGTGATTTGTGCATGAAGGAGCCCAGATTCTGAAACACGTAGAAAGAAAATTATGGCAGTATGTCCAGACTGCTGGCAGTATGTCTATCTTCTTACACAGTCAAGGCAGCCAGTGCCAGAGGCTGCAAATCAGCCTCAAAATATCTTTGATCCTCCACGATGTTTGACTGTAGGGACTGTATTATTTTTTTTATAGGCCTCATCCTTTTGTGGCAAACAGTAGAATGATGTGCTTTACCTAAAGCTCTTTCTTGGTCTCATCTGTCAACAAAATGCTTTCCCAGAAGGATTTTTGACTTGCGTACATTTTGCCAAACAGCAGTCTAAACTTTTATGCCTATGTGTCAGCAATTAGGTCATCCTGGGCCTTCTTTTACAGCATTTCATTTCCTTCAAATGACGACAAATAGTTTGCACTGACACTGATGCACCCTGAGGCTGAAGGACAGATTGCATTTCATTGGAACTTGTTTGGGACTGATTATCCACCATTCAAACTATCCTGTGATGCAACCTTACATCAATTTTTGTCTGCCATCCACATCCATGGAGCTTAGCTACAGTGCCATGGGTTGTAAACTTCTTGATTATGTTTGCGCACCATGGAGAAAGGAACACCAAAATCTTTGGACTTTTACCCTTGAAATTGATATTTTTAAACAATTTTGGTTCTCAAGTCCGCAGACTCTTCTCCTTTTTCTGTTGTATATGCTTAGTGTGGCACACACAGACACACAATGCAAAGATTGAGTCAACTTTTTCCCTTTTTATCTAAATTTATGTGGAAGATTGAGGACAAATACACCAAGATGGATTATAAATATACCAGGAAGGGACCCAGGATGGAGACATTAGTACAGAATTGTGGTCCATTACCCCCATAACAGTTTTACCAGCATTTACTCCCCCATAACAAGTGTGTCATAACCACATTTTTGGCTTCAAATTTTTTTTACCTATCTTCTTCCTATAAAATCTAGGTGCATCTTATAGTCAGGGAGTGAGCAGTACTTCGTTTTTCTGGAACAATTTCTAGGGTGCCAACACTTTTGCCCGTTACTGTATCCGGTATCCTTACATCAGTACATATTGTCTGTGATATACAGTATGTTCTAATCAGAAACCAAAAAAGCACAATAGAAACCTACGACAAACCAATGCGACTGTGTACTCTCTTGGATAGCATTTAATAAGACTGAAAATCAAGTGTAGCAATAATCTCAAGAACTATGTTCTTGTCTATTGTTACATTAATGGTAAGAAAGAAGCAAACGAGAAAAAACCTGAAAAAAGATTCGCCCACCTTTGATCTTATTGCCTTACAAGCTGTCTACAAATCAACTGTAAAAATAATCTCAGCAAATGCGGTCTTGACTATTGTTATATTATTGGTAATAAAGACACAAAGAAACATGAAAACATTTCTTCACATACCTTTGATCTGATTGCCTTCCAAGTTGATGTTCTCTATACACTGAATTTCTGTCAGCTCATCAGGGAAAGTGTCAAGCTTATTTCTTGCTAAATTGATTATTTTGAGGTTACATAGAAGGCTCGCTTCATGCGGGAGCTTTTCAAGAAAGTTTCCATCAACATTGAGTTCTGTGACACAAAACAATAAGAATATTAAGGCTGGATATAATGATAAACCAAGGCAATCTTTTTATGAAGTAAGATCAAACGCTTCCTCAATGCTGTCTATATGGCGACAAGAAATAAAACTAAATTACAGCGATAAGTAGTGGTGTCATGGTCCTAAAAGAAGTACGACCATGACTGTACTCAGAGAGGAAGATGTGCTTACAATGCGCACACAGTTTAAAACAATAGCACTATGCCCGACTGTAATGATCACTGTCTATGCTGATCACTCGTAGGATGCTTAGTCCCATAGATGTAGGAGGCAGGCAAGTCATAGCACCTTCTGATCCTTCTCACCCGCAGTCAGCATAAAGAGCAGAGTCTAAATGGAAGAAGTGAAAGCAATTGGGAGTGGGGAAGAAAGTAATAGGGACTTTAAAATGGCAGAGGTTGCTTTATAGAAGTAGGGCACTGACAATCAATGTAACAGTATGGGAGTTAATTCCAGCCTCAAAAACATGGCACCTTTTACTGTTGATGAGTTCATAAGGTGGCCTGTACTGGTAAGGCCGGTTTCACACCATGGTTAAATCTGATATGGGGCTGTCCGTTGTGAACCCGAATCAGATTTCGGGCCCCATAGTATGCTATGGGGCCGGATGGAGCCGGATGGCAGCTGTCTGCCATCCGGTTTCCATCTGTCTGGGAGGATCCAGGTGTATTTTGATTCTTATCCCGGACACAAAAATGCTGCTTGCAGAATTTTTGTGTCCGAGGAGAAAAATCTCCCCAAATTGGATCCTGACAAATTCTCCCGGATCCTCCCGAATCTGGGGCAATCTGGCACTCCCTAACATGGGAGTCTATGAGGCTGGATTGCCCCAACTCGGGAGGATCCGGAAGCCGGACACCTGTGGCTTAAGTTCAGCGTGAGCTATGCTGAACTTCAGCACCAGGGAGCTGTCCCCTGTGAAGCGGTTCAGCACCATTTCGCAGGGGACAGCTGCGCTTGGCTGAATCTGACTACAAACAGGACCAAAGGGCATATTTGCCCTCCGGTTCTGTTTGCAAATCGGGTCCGGGGCTGTCAGGTTCACCCCGGACATGCATAGCGCCGTGATGTGAAACTGGCCTAAGAAGCCAAAAAAAGTTTTTTGTTAATTGAGAATTATCCATGCTCGACATAAGAAAAGTATAAAATTAAATTCCAGGTTTTTTTTTTCTTACATATAAATAAATGTTTGAAAGAGATTGTCCCAAATCATGGATAGCTCCCCACCATCGCAGTGCCGTGTCCCCAATGCACATCTTTGGAAATTTAATGGCATGCCAGTGATGGAAAAATGGAAACAAAATTTAAAAAATTCTCGATTTAGTCAGTTTTGAGTATGAGCGCCAAATACACGGACTTGTCTTTCTTATCATTTTGTGAGCTTACCAATGGTTGTCTAAGGAATGTTCTACTCCTTTAGCAATTACTCACCAATGACCTCCCAGACGTGCTCAATGCAAGTCAAGTATGGAGATGCTGGAGACCAAAGTAGCACATTTAAGCCCCAGAGGTTGTTCACATTAGCACAAGCAACATGCAGCCTGGTGTTTTAGAGTCAAAAAATGGTTACTGGGACTATTTCAAGCAGTGGCCAAACCATTGGTTCCACGATCAAACCAATGTGATGCTGAGCTGCTAGTGTACTTGAAATAAAGACAAAAGGGGTCTGGTTTCTGTATATTATGTCACCCCACACCATAATCCATAGAGTAGGAACATTGTGATGTTCCCTCATGTAGAGAAATCTCTGGCTATCAATACTTTAAGACAGAAATTGGACTCATTAGCGAAGAGTATAGACTTCCATTCCAGCTCCATTATAATCTTGCTTTGCACCATGATGCCATTTGAAAATGCATTCATGAGGAAACATTACCCTGGTCCTGTTCCTAGGATTATTCTGTAGGGTAAAATAATGTATGAGAGCTAAACACCTCTATTCGTCATTCCAGTTACACTAACAGCTCAGTTTTACATAAATTTCGTCATGGAACCAGAGGTATAACTATTTCACCAAAATGTTCGAAGAGCCATTTTTCAACACAACAGGCAGATTGTTTCTCGTGCTGTAAGGAGTATGGATGGCTTACACATACTACTGTACCATTGTCTGGATGTCTCTAGACTTGTCTCCCATTGAGTACACTGGTCATAAATCAGAATGGAAGCTTCCAGGATCAGATCTTGAAGATTTGCATGTCCACATCTCCATAGCGTGGCAGAACATTTCTCTGACAACCATTAATAACCTTATTGATAGCAGCCAAGGCATTTAAGTGCAAGGATTTGGCATTCATCGATTCTGTTAATTTCATAATTCCACAACTTTTTCTTCTTTGTGTTGAGATTTCAAAGTTGAGGAGTGTGTGTACTTACAATTGTGTAATGCTCTCTGATCTGGCATCAAACCTAAATCTCCTGATGTCAAATTGTGTTGGAACAACATGCAATGTTCTGTTTGAAGAACCACATAAAAGCAAAGATTTCTTTTGAATGCCTCCATTATAAATAAGAGGATTGCATATCTTGTTGAGAGTTGCATTCAGTTTTTCAGTGACTTTATAACAAATGTATGCAGTACTTAGTAGACCACCATAGGCTGTTACATCCTGATGCAAACAAGATGTATATAAGAACTAAGGGTCTCACAACATTTATGAGTAATACTAGATGGGATCCCAACACTATTGCATCGGGTGGGCAGTGACACCATGAGGGGGGTGACAGCGGGCTGAGTGGGGGTGAGCGTGGGTGAGGGTGGGCTGAGGGGGGTGAGAACAGGCTGACAGGAGTGAGAACAGGCTGAAGGGGGTCAGAGCAGACTGAGGGGGGTGAGTGCAAGCTGAGGTGGGTGAGAGCTGAGGGGTTGCGAGTGCAAGCTGAGGGGGGATGAGTGGAGGCTGCACGGGTGAGTGCATGCTGATCGGGGTTGAGAGCTAGGCAGAGCGGGGGAGAGTGCAGGCTATGCAGGGGTGAGTGTGAGCTGAGGGGGTGAATGCGGACTGAGCATGGGTGTATTTGGGCTGAGGGGGTGAGTGTGGGCTGAGGAGGTGAGTGTGTGCTGAGAGGGGGTGAGTGCAAGCTGAGGGGGGTGAGTGCATGCTGCGCAGGGGTGAGTTCAGGCTGAGGGGGGCGAGTGCTGGGCTGATGGGGGTGGGTGCAGGCTGAGCAGGGCTGAGTGCAAGCTAAGGAGAATGAGTGCAGGTTGAGCAGGCAGAGGACATTTGGTGATGTTACAGTTATGTGATAAGTCACATGACCGTGACATCACTACAGGCCCTGTTAGGTCAGTGTGTGCAATAGTGGGTGTCGTATGCGGCAGTGGAAGCTTCCTGGTGTCAGTTGTGGGTCAGCACCGTATTAGCACACCCATCACCTGGGTGTGTTAATATGACATGGCTTCCAGGGTGGCGCAGTGCATTGTGGTGTTCATGGACATCACTTTGGTAGTTGATGATACACGCCACTAGGTAAGTATATAATAGGTTACCCCATTCCTCATGAACTTCAGTTCACTAATATTCTTGGATTTGCTTGCTGCAAGCATCTTTGTCAAATCCCAAAAAAGGTTTCCTATGGTGTTCAAGTCAAGCGACTGTGACAACAACTCCAGAATCTTTAAGTACTCTTTCTGAAACCAAGTCCATTACTGAGTGATGCACAACATATGGTACTATTGTAGCATCTGAGGTTGGTGGTAGGACAATATATTTGTATGGAACACTATGGATAGTTATAGCACTTTGGAGTTATGAAGGTTGGAGAAAAAGTGAGGAAGGTACAGGAAAAATGACTATACAAGAACATAAAGTATATTCTGCAGAGACAAGTTATGGCAGGAAGAAGGTGTCATGAGTAGTGATGAGCGAGTACCGTAATATTCGCACTCGCTAAATTCGTAACGAGTAGTTTTTAATGCTCGTGTACTCATCCAAATAGCGAGTACAATGTAAGCCAATGAGTGATAGGCTCCCCCCACACTCTTCCGGCTATAAAACGAGTCTTTCCGGAACAGGAAGGGTGGGTGGGCTTTTTCAAATTTTCACAGCGTAAAACACCTTGCAGTGCCCCCCAGAGAGAGCCTAACTTTCAATCTAGTCTTCCTGAGGTGCAAGATCCCATTGTTTACTGAAGGGAGCTTTCAATTTATGTCAGATTGATAACGATCGACACATTACTCACGAGCACCAGCAATAATCGCCGAGTAACCAGTATTGAGAATACCATACTATTTGTACAAGTAGTGAATAGTAAATACACTCGCTCATCACTAGTCATAAGGTTCTGGGCTATAGAGAAAAGAAAATAAAAGACTATAACTAAGGAGCATGTCACCTACAAGTGTTTTCTCTGTCAGAAGTGGTAAGCTCAAAAAGCTTACTTTGGACAGGCTTCCCAAAAGAAGTGAAAAAACGTCGATGAAACCAAATGATGCCACAGGGTCCACAAGCGAGGTTGTAGAAAGATCAGGTTAATTCAAAGTGCAGTTAAAACAATGCGTTTCTGGGACTATTTGTCTCCTTCATGAAGGTATACAGCAGTGTTCAAAATAATAGCAGCCCAATATGACTAACCAGATTGTTCACTGTTTTTGTTATAAATTAAATAACATGTCAAACAATTTACCAGTTGTTGCAGTAGAATCTTAGAAAACCACCAGACTCAGCATTCATGATTTGCATGTTTTTGAATCTGTGTATTTGAATAATTAATTGAAAGAAGTGTGTTCAAAATAATAACAGTGTGGAGTTCAGTAAGTGAAGTCAATCATTCTGTGAAGAAACAGGTATGAATCAGGTGGACCTTGTTTAAGGATGAAGCCAGCACATGTTGTACATACATTTCTGCTTGAAAGCCTGAAAAATATGGCTTGAGATATTGTTCAAAAGAACAGCGTACTTTGATTAAAATGTTGATTGTAAAGGGTAAAACGTATAAAGTAGAGCAGTCAATGATAAGCTGTTCAGTTAAAATGATCTCCAATGCTTAACCAGAGAGATTTGGAAGAAAATGGAAGACTACCAATCGACTGGATCGAAGAATAGCAAGGATGGCAAAGGTCAGGCAATGATCAGCTCCAGGATGATCAAAGACAGTCTCAAGTTACCTGTGAGGACTGTGACAGTTAAAAGACACCTCTGTGATGCTAATCTATTATAAAGAAGTCTCGCAAAGTCCCACTGTTAAAAAAAGACATATACTGAAGCGGATACAATTTTCCAAAGAATACATCAACTGGCCTAAAGAGAAATAGAGAAACATTTTGTTGACTGATGAAATTAAAATGGTTCTTTATGCTTCCAAAGGCCACAGACAGTTCGTCAGACGACCTTCAAAATCTGAATTTGGGCCACTGTGTACAATGAAGACAGTGAAGCATGGTAGTGCAAGCATCATGATGTGAGCATGTTTCTCTTAATAAGGTGCCTGGCCTATTTACCATGTACCAGGGATAATAAACTGGTTTGCATATATCAAAATACTTAAAGAGGTCATGTTGCCTTACACTGAAGAGAAAATGCCCTTGAAATGATTATTTCAACAAGAAAACGACCTTAAACACACCAGTAAAGTCTTCTTTTGCAGTGTAACAAAATTGAGGTTATGGAGAGGCCAACCCCATCCCCGGACCATAATCTGATAGAGCACTTGTGAGGTGAAATTAAAAAAAAATGCTGTTTCTGAGGTAAAGTTAACTACAAATAAATTGTGGGATGTAGTCAAAGCATCCTGGGCTGGAATATCAGTTGACAGGTGCACTAAGTTGGTTGACTTCATGTAACATACTGTAGATGTGAAGCAGTTCTAAAAAATACCATGGTTGTACAGCTAAATATTAAGCTTGTGATTCATAGAAATGCTAAGTCCTAAAAAAAGTACATATTTTGAGTTTGCAAAGGCACTACCGTATATACTCGTGTATAAGCCGAGTTTTTCAGCCCAAAATTTGGGCTGAAAAGTCTACCCCTCGGCTTATACACGGGTCATATACGGTACATGTAGGTGGGGGCTGTGTCCCGGGGCTGCAGGAGGCGGGGGGAGGCTGCTGTATGAGCGGCCCCGTCACGTGGGGCCGCTCATTAAATATGCACTGCTTCCCCCTGTCAATCAGCGCAGGGGGAAGCAGTGCATATAGCCCCCAAATGCTGGCACTGTCCCCCCTTGTAAGGGCCCCCCCCCCCAGGGCGCTTATATTACCATTCCGGTCTTCTGATCCGCGCCGCTCCTCGGTGCTCCTCGCTGCTCCGTCCGTCCGTCCTCCTACATCCGGGGTCTTCGGCCGTCGCAGGCATATGACGTCATCGCGCGACGGCTGGGGATCCCGGATGTAGGAGGACGGACGGAGCAGCGAGGAGCACCGAGGAGCGGCACGGATCAGAAGACCGGAATGGTAAGAGAAGCGGGGGGGGGGCCCTTGCCAGCGAGTGCCAGCATTTGGGGGCTGCGGATACCCCCTGGGGGCTGCTGGGTACCCCCAGGGGGCTGATGGGTACCCCCAGGGGGCTGATGGGGACCCCCAGGGGGCTGCTGTATAAACCCCCTGGGGGCTGCTGGGTACACCCAGGGGGCTGCTGTATAAACCCCCTGGGGGCTGCTGGGTACCCCCAGGGGGCTGCTGTATAAACCCCCTGGGGGCTGCTGGGTACCCCCAGGGGGCTGCTGTATAAACCCCCTGGGGGCTGCTGGGTACCCCCAGGGGGCTGCTGTATAAACCCCCTGGGGGCTGCTGGGGACCCCCAGGGGGCTGCTGTATAAACCCCCTGGGGGCTGCTGGGGACCCCCAGGGGGCTGCTGTATAAACCCCCTGGGGGCTGTTGGGTACCCCCAGGGGGCTGCTGTATAAACCCCCTGGGGGCTGCTGGGTACCCCCAGGGGGCTGCTGTATAAACCCCCTGGGGGCTGCTGGGTACCCCCAGGGGGCTGCTGGGTACCCCCTGGGGGCTGCTATATGTACCCCTGGGGGCCTGCTGTATACCACTAGGGCTGCTGTATACTACCACTGGGGCTGCAATACCACTGGGGCTGCTGTATATAGGGGCTGCTGTATACACCACTGGGGCTGCAATACCACTGGGGCTGCTGTATATAGGGGCTGCAATACCACTGGGTCTGCTGTATATAGGGGCTGCTGTATACACCACTGGGGCTGCTGTATATAGGGGCTGCAATACCACTGGGGCTGCAATACCACTGGGGCTGCTGTATATAGGGGCTGCTGTATACACCACTGGGGCTGCAATACCACTGGGGCTGCTGTATATAGGGGCTGCAATACCACTGGGGCTGCTGTATATAGGGGCTGCTGTATACACCACTGGGGCTGCTGTATATAGGGGCTGCAATACCACTGGGGCTGCAATACCACTGGGGCTGCTGTATATAGGGGCTGCTGTATACACCACTGGGGCTGCTGTATATAGGGGCTGCAATACCACTGGGGCTGCTGTATACACCACTGGGGCTGCTGTATATAAGGGCTGCAATACTACTGGGGGCTGCTGTATATACCACTGGGAGCTGCTGCATATACCACTGTGGCTGCTGTATATACCACTGGGAGCTGCTGTATATACCACTGGGGGCTGCTGTATATCATACTGCTGGGGCCTGTATACCACTGCTGGGGGCTGTAAACCTGTGCTGGGGTCCACCCTCGGCTTATACGCGAGTCAATAGATTTTCCCATGTTTTGGGGGCAAAAGTAGGGGGGTCGGCTTATACACGGGTCGGCTTATACACGAGTATATACGGTATTTTTTTTTTTTTTTTTTTTTAACAGTCCAATGTACATTTTTTGTTAGTTTCTGTAAAGTAGTTGAAAATTATATACATTTCTCTTAATGTTTTGATTTATAAAACAGTGTGCAATGTTCATAATGCATGGAATTAAAAATTATTTCCAAAATTATAAATATTTTGGGTTTAGCACATGTTTTTGAACATACTGCTATCATTTTGAACACAGCTGTACTTCCGTCTAGAAGATTCCAGGGGAAAACGAGCCTTTGCCCTTCAACCCCCCACAGGAAAATGGGTCTTACAATGGGGTCCACTAGATTACTTCCAAAGGAAGGATACTGTCTGAAAGAGCTAACCAGATGCAAGAGAACAGTCTGGTATCTGGGTCAGAACCAGAAGGTCGGTGTAGGGCAAAACCGTAAAGGCAAATAGTCAACAATAGAGCCAAGGTCATATTCAGAAATGTCAACTGGGAACGTAGCAAGTCACACAAATTGTCAGAAGCACGTTGGATTATATGGCTTTCTGCCAGTGATGAGTTTTTGATGCATATTTTTCCTGCATCAAAACACAGCAACTTACAGTTCCAGCAAAGTGTGATTTTTAGAAATCTTAATTTCACTGTACTTGTTTTAACTCATCATAAACTGACTTTCAGTGATCGTTTAAAATTCTAAACATATCAATTTCTCTTGCAGATGCATTAAAGGGAACCTGTCACCTAATTTTAAGCCCCTACACTATCTCTAGCTGTCCCTACAGCTTCCTAGCAGCTCCCTATCTCTCCCTTTCTTATCTAAAGTGACCCTATTAAACATGTGTAAATTAAGTCTAAACTTACTGCAGTCCCCATGGTTAGGGGACTGGGTAGGCGTGGCCACGCTTCCACAGCACTCCTCCATGTTGTAATGCACGCCCCGCTGGGCGGCATTATTCAGGGCCCTCTCTGCCCCCATGTCTTTGTAATCTGCCGCCATGTTTGTAGTTCTAAGCACCGGCCGGACGTCACTTCCGGCGCGGTGCATTATGGGGCCGGTCACGTGATCGGCCCTAGTGCATTATGGGGCCGATCACGTGACCGGCCCGGCTCCGCGCATGCGCAATGCGCTTACTGAAGCCGGGCCGGTCACGTGATCGGCCCCATAATGCACTAGGGCTGATCACGTGACCGGCCCCATAATGCACCGCGCCGGAAGTGACGTCCGGCCGGTGCTTAGAACTACAAACATGGCGGCAGATTACAAAGACATGGGGGCAGAGAGGACCCTGAATAATGCCGCCCAGCGGGGCGTGCATTACAACATGGAGGAGTGCTGTGGAAGCTGGCCACGCCTACCCAGTCCCCTAACCACGGGGACTGCAGTAAGTTTAGACTTAATTTACACATGTTTAATAGGGTCACTTTAGATAAGAAAGGGAGAGATAGGGAGCTGCTAGGAAGGTGTAGGGACAGCTAGAGATAGTGTAGGGGCTTAAAATTAGGTGACAGGTTCTCTTTAAAGTTTTATGTGCAGATTCTTCTCATAGACTTATAACAGTCAGAATGAATTGCAGTTTCCATTGGTATTTCCCACCATTACATGTATTGACGCTACAATTTAGTTCTAATATGAATAATGTTGGAATTTCATATTTCTGACTTAAAAATATAAAGTATAAATAAGCAGTAGAAAGTTATCCTTGGCGTAGTGCACGTCACTCCCAATGAGCCTTCTTGGAATATAGCACTTGCGTTCAATTAAAGACAGCGCTCTACAAAGCCAATGTGTCCATCAAATAACTCTTTATTCCACAACTCTCAGTGCAACGTTTCGATCTACAGTTTAGATGCTTGACAAAGATCGCACTGGCTTTGTGGAGTGCTGTCTTTGATTAAATGATAGAACTGTACTTAGACCTGATTACTTGATTGGTGGGGGGATTCAGATCAGCACCATCGTCACACTCCTGACTTGAACTATGGTACCAATATTGGCTGGCTTCAGTGCAGTGCAAGAGCCATCTAAGGCTGGCTTCACACTACGGTGTGATCTGGTCCGGGGCTTTCCGGTGTAAACCAGACAGCCCCGGACCGGTTTTTGGCCCCATAGTAGCCTATGGGGCCGGATGGAGCCAGATGGCAGCTCTCTGCCATTCGGTTTCATCACTGCGGTGGAATCCGGGAGAATACGGATTATTCTGTCCGGACATAAAAATGTTGCTTGCAACATTTTTGTGTCCGGGGAGAAAAATCTCCCCAATTGGCCGGATACCGGATTCGCCCGGATTCTCCCGGATCTGGGGCAATCCGGCGCTCCCTAACATGGGAGCCTATGGGGCCGGATTGCCCCAGACTGGGAGGATCCGGGAACCGGACACTGGCGGCTGCACGCCGCTGTTCTTTCAGGACCGCGGCTAGCTCCCTTCCAGCCGCGGTCTTGATTCATCAGCAGTTGCAGCTGCGTCGGGTTGCACACAGGACCGGAGGGCACATTTGGCCCTCCGGTTCTGAGTGCTGATCCGGTCCGGGGCTGTCAGGTTCATGCCTGACAGCCCCGGAACGGATCACACCGTGGTGTGAAGCCAGCCTAAGAGTAGTGGCAGGTCCACCTTGCAACATGAAGTAAATTGGCAAGTCCCTCTTCTTCTATGGCCCATATAACAGATGTGTGCTCTGTCTTAAAGGTATACCGCAAAGTTAATTCAGTGTTAAAATTGTTCCTGAAATTCACTTCTCATAAGACAGAGCCCAATAATCTTCTCTACTTCAAGACTTTATTTTTATTTGTACACAATAGATAGCACTTTTTTCATTAAGATTGAAAATCATATGCATACCAAAATATGCAAAATATTCACAATAACAGAAGTCATCATATTCTTATAGGCATATTCAGGAGAATATAAAATGTATTCTGTGTACTGGTACATCACAATATAAAATGAAAAACATTAAATTTACGGTAATGTTTCAGGTTTCTGCAGGGAACTATTTATTAGCTACATTTCTAGTAACATACAATCAAGGCTATAGAACATTTTGCAGATAGCTGTGAAGATATACAGTACAGACCAAAAGTTTGGACACACCTTCTGATTCAAAGAGTTTTCTTTATTTTCATGACTATGAAAATTGTAAATTTACACTGAGGGCATCAAAACTATGAATTAACACATGTGGAATTATATACTTAACAAAAAAGTGTAAAACAACTGAAAATATGTCTTATATTCTAGGTTCTTCAAAGTAGCCACCTTTTGCTTTGATTACTGCTTTGCACACTCTTGGCATTCTCTTGATGAGCTTCAAGAGGTAGTCACCGGAAATGGTTTTCACTTCACAGGTGAGCCCTGTCAGGTTTAATAAGTGGGATTTCTTGCCTTATAAGTGGGGTTGGACCATCAGTTGTATTGTGCAGACGTCTGGTGGATACACAGCTGATAGTCCTACTGAATAGACTGTTAGAATTTATATTATGGCAAGAAAAAAGCAGCTAAGTAAAGAAAAAGAAGTGGCCATCATTACTTTAAGAAATGAAGGTCAGTCAGTCTGAAAAATTGGGAAAACTTTGATAGTGTCCCCAAGTGCAGTTGCAAAAACAACCAAGCACTACAAAGAAACTGGCTCACATGAGGACTGCCCTAGGAAAGTAAGACCAAGAGTCACCTCTGCTGCGGAGAATAAGTTCATCCGAGTCATCAGCCTCAGAAATCGCAGGTTAACAGCAGCTCAGATTAGAGACCAGGTCAATGCCACACAGAGATCAAGCAGCAGACACATCTCTACAAGAACTGTTAAGAGGAGACTTTGTGCAGAAGGCCTTCATAGTAAATTAGCTGCTAAGAAACCATTGCTAAGGATAGGCAACAAGCAGAAGAGACTTGTTTGGGCTAAAGAACACAAGGAATGGACATTAGACCAGTGGAAATCTGTGCTTTGGTCTGATGAGTCCAAATTTGAGATCTTTAGTTTCAACCACCGTGTCTTTTTGCGACGCAGAAAAGGTGAACGGATGGACTCTACATGCCTGGTTCCCACCGTGAAGCATGGAGGAGGAGGTGTGATGGTGTGGGGGTGCTTTGTATGTGACACTGTTGGGGATTTATCCAAAATTGAAGGCATACTGAACCAGCATGGCTACCATAGCATCTTGCAGCATCATGCTATTCCATCCGGTGTGCGTTTAGCTGGACCATGATTTATTTTTCAACAGGACAATGACCCCAAACACACCTCCAGGCTATGTAAGGGCTATTTGACCAAGAAGGAGAGTGACCTGGCCTCCACAGTCACCAGACCTAAACCCAATCAAGATGGTTTAGGGTGAGCTGGACCGCAGAGTGAAGGCAAAAGGGCCAACAAGTGCTAGGCATCTCTGGCAACTACTTCAAGACTGTTGGAAGACCATTTCTGGTGACTACCTCTTAAATCTCATCAAGAGAATGCCAAGAGCATGCAAAGCAGTAATCAAAGCAAAAGGTGTCTACTTTAAAGAATCTAGAATATAAGACATATTTTCAGTTGTTTCACACTTTTTTGTTAAGTATATAATTCCACATGTGTTAATTCATAGTTTTGATGGCTTCAGTGTGAATCTACAATTTTCATAGTCATGAAAATAAAGAAAACTCTTTAAATCAGAAGGTGTGTCTAAACTTTTGGTCTGTACTGTATAAAAAAATAAGCTCAGAATTTTGAATTTGTTTAGGTAAAAAAATTACCGTAGGTATTATATATACACTGCTCAAAAAAAATAAAGGAAACATTAAAATAACACATTCTAGATCTCAATAAATGAAATATTCTAGTTGCAAGTCTTTATTACTTCTTCATTACACAGTGGAATGTGTTGAGAACAATAAAACATAAAAATGATCAATGTAAATCAAAATGAATATCCAGTGGAGATCTGGATTTGAAATGATACTCAACATCAAAGTGGAAAATCAAATTCCAGGCTGATCCAACTTCTGTGGAAATGCCTCAAGACAAGGAAATGAGGCTCAGTAGTGTGTGTGGCCTCCACTTACCTGTATGACCTCCCTACAATGCCAGGTATGTTTCTGATGAAGCGGAAATGTTTTCCTAAGTGATATCCCCCCAAACCTGGATTAAAGCATCAGTCAACTCCTGGACAGCTTGAGTTGCAACATAGCTTGGGTGAAAGGAACGAGACATGATGTCCCAGATTGGATTCAGGCTTATGGAACGGGCAGGCCAGTCCATAACATCAATACCTTCAACATGCAGGAACTAATACACTTCAGCCACATGAGGTCTACCATTGTCATGCATCAGAAGGGACCCAGGGCCCACTGCACCTGCATATGATTTCTATATGGGTCTGAGGATCTCATTCTGGTACCTAATGACAGTCAGGGTACCTCTGACAAGCACAAGGAGGGCTGTGTAGTCCTCCAAAAAAATAGAAAACAACTAAAAAGGCGGTAAATAATTCAGCCTACCTTAGAGCTGTTTGTATGCCTTTCCACAACCTTTACTGACCCACTACCAAACTGGCTATGCTGCAGAATTTTGCAGGCAGCAGAACATTCTACATGGTGTATCCAGACTTTGTCTCATCTGTCACATGTGGTCAGTGTGAACCTGATCTCTTCTATGAAGACACAAGGCACCAATGTTGAATCTGCAAAGCTTCGCATTGTCTGGAAAATGGCCCTGCATGGTGTCGGGCTGTAAGTTCAACACCCACTTATGGACGTTGGGACCTCATACCACGCTCATAAAGTCTGTTTCTGATAAGTGTAAGCCGACTCATGGAAATTTTTTGCCTTTTAGAGGTCATTTATCAGGGCTTTCGCACTGCTCTTCTTGTTTCTCTATGCACAAAAGACATGTTAGGTGTCCTGCTGCTTGGTTGTTGCCCTCCTACGGCCCCCTTCAGGTCTCCTGGTGTACTGGCCTCATTGCCCCCTCCTCTTAAAACATAAATTAACTCTGGTTTATCACACCTGGTTACTGCCACAACTGTTCTCAATCAATAAATCACTTAAATAGGATCTACCTGGCAAAGTGAGGTAGACCAAAAGATCCTCAAAAGTTAGAAAATCATGCTGTGATCCAAGGAAATTCAGGAACAAATAAGAAACAAAGTAAATGATATCTATCAGTCTGGAGAAGGTTATAAAGACATTTCTATAGCTTTGGTACTCCAGCGAATCACAGTGAGAACCACTATCCACAAATGGTGAAAACATGGAACAGTGCTACTCCTTCCCTGGAGTGGCTGGCCAACAAAATAAGCCTAGGGTGCGTTCACACGCTACATATTTGCTGTATTTTTTTACGCACGTGCTCATCACAAACCAGGAGTGGGTGATTAAATAGAAATATAGAGCACTTGTTTATATTATATTTTTCCTCTGATTGTTCCACTCCTGGTTTGTGATGAAATCATGCGTAAAAAGATGCAGCAAATACGCAGCGTGTGAAAGCACCCTAAGACAGATTTAACCGACGAAAAGTGATTTTTAAGAACAAAAGGTCAGTCCAGATTGGGAAAGAAGATTATTTTTACAATACGGTATATTACAAAATTTTTGGTTAAATATGTGCTATTAATTTATGAGAAAATACATTTAAATGATGACGACTCTTTAAGTAGTAGACTTTGCCCCTTAGATAGATCTGTCATGAGAGTAAGTATGATGTATGTTTGATGAGCGGATCTGATGAGATTCATAATCCAAATCACACAGATTTTACTGAGGAATGTGACTTGCAGCAAATATATTTTCCATGAATAGAATGTCCTGTATTATGATATCAGTTTTGGATAAGTTCCAGAACACAATAACCCTAAGATCTAGAAAACAAAAAACCTAATACTCAGCTCATTGCTCACCTCCGCTGTTCATTGCTCACCTCCGCTGTTCATTGTCACCGTAGTCCTTGGCGTAGTCTATGTTAAATTTCTCATTTTGCATCTAAGGACCTACAGCTGTGTGCTAATCATGTGACCTATCATATGATCTTTCAAAGGACGATCATGTGACATGTCACATGATACTTCGGGCTGGGGAAGGGGCATTGCCTTCTAACCTTCCCGGGGCCCTGGCTACACTTAATCCGCCCCTGGTTGCCACTTGCTAATATTTTGCATGTAGGACGATGTCCCACTCCTCGTCATGTCCTAGCCTAAGAATGTTTTTTTTTTTGGCAAGATATTCCAATAAAATAAAATAATAGGTGATCAAAACATTGTATCTTCCCAAATATGGTATCAGTATATGTCAGCTCAGGGGGGCAAAAAAGCCATCACTGCGCCCCAGATCCTTAAAAGAAAAAATTATGGTTTTCTGAAAATAACGACAAAAGCGAACATTTTTTTAACAATTTTCAGAATTTGTTGTCACCGCTTAAAAAAAAAAAAAAAGTACACGTTTTTATCTATGAACTTATACTGACCTGAAGAATGTTATTACTACATTAGTTCTATAATATAGTGAATACTGTAAACAACAAATATAAAAAATCAATAGTGGAATTGCACTTTATTTTTTTGTCATTTCACTCCATTTGGAATTTCTTTCCCGGTTTCCAGTACATTACAGTTGTGGCCAAAAGTATTGACACCCCTGCAATTCTGTCAGATAATACTCAGTTTCTTCCTGAAAATGATTGCAATCACAAATTCCTTGGTATTATTATCTTCATTTAATTTGTCTTCAATGAAAAAAACACAAAAAGAATGGTCCTAAAGCCAAATTGGATATAGTTCCACACCAAACATAAAAAAGGGGGTGGACAAAAGTATTGGCACTGTTAGAAAAATCATGTGATGCTTCTCTAATTTGTGTAATTAACAGCACCTGTAACTTACCTGTGGCACCTAACAGGTGTTGGCAATAACTAAATCACACTTGCAGCCAGTTGACATGGATTAAAAGTTGACTCAACTTCTGTCCTGTGTCCTTGTGTGTACCACATTGAGCATGGAGAAAAGAAAGAAGACCAAAGAACTGTCTGAGGACTTGAGAAACCAAATTGTGAGGAAGTATGAGCAATCTCAAGGCTACAAGTCCATCTCCAAAGACCTGAATGTTCCTGTGTCTACCGTGCACAGTGTCATCAAGACGTTTAAAGCCCATGGCACTGTGGCTAACCTCCCTAGATGTGGACGGAAATGAAAAATTGACAAGAGATTTAAACGCAAGATTGTGCGGATGGTGGATAAAGAACCTCGACTAACATCCAATCAAGTTCAAGCTGCCCTGCAGTCCGAGGGCACAACAGTGTCAACCCGTACTATCCTTCGGCGTCTGAATGAAAAGTGACTGTATGGTAGGAGACCCAAGAAAACCCCACTTCTTACCCCGAGACATAAAAAAGCCAGGCTGGAGTTTGCCAAAACTTACCTGAGAAAGCCTAAAATGTTTTGCAAGAATGTTCTCTCTTTTTGGTCAAAGGCATCAACATAGCGTTTACAAGAGAAAAAAAGAGGCATTCAAAGAAAAGAACACGGTCCCTACAGTCAAACATGGCGGAGTTTCCCTGATGTTTTGGGGTTGCTTTGCTGTCTTTGGCACTGGACTGCTTGACCGTGTGCATGGCATTATGAAATCTGAAGACTACCAACAAATTTTGCAGCATAATGTAGGGCCCAGTGTAAGAAAGCTGGGTCTCCCTCAGAAGTCATGGGTCTTCCAGCAGGAAAATGGCCCAAAACACACTTCAAAAAGCACTAGCAAATGGTTTGAGAGAAAGCACTGGAGACTTCTAAGGTGGCCAACAATGAGTCCAGACCTGAATCTCATAGAACACCTGTGGAGAGATCTAAAAATGGCAGTTTGGAGAAGGCACCCTTCAAATATCAGGGACCTGGAGCAGTTTGCCAAATAAGAATGGTTTAAAATTCCAGCAGAGTATTGTAAGAAACTCATTGATGGTTACTGGAAGCAGTTGATCCCAGTTATTTTGGCTAAAGGTTGTGCAACCAAGTATTAGGCTGAGGGTGCCAATACTTTTGTCTGGCCCATTTTTGGAGTTTTGTGTGAAATGATCAATGTTTTGCTTTTTGCTTCATTCTCTTTTGTGTTTTTTCATTGAAGACAAATTAAATGAAGATAATAATACCAAAGAATTTGTGATTGCAATCATTTTCAGGAAGAAACTGAGAATTATCTGACAGAATTGCGGGGGTGTCAATACTTTTGGCCACAACTGTACATGTATAGCAGCACTACAGTATATGGCGGTACATTACAGTACATGTATAGCAGCACTATAGTATATGGCGGTACATTACAGTACATGTATAGCAATACATGTATAGCAGCAATACAGTATATGGCGGTACATTACGGCACATGTATAGCAGCACTATAGTATATGGCAGTACATTACAGTACATGTATAGCAGCGCTATGGTATATGGTGGTGCATTACAGCACATGTATAGCAGCGCTATGGTATATGGCGGTACATTACAGCACATGTATAACAGCGCTATGGTATATGGCGGTACCTTAGAGTACATGTATAACAGCGCTATGGTATATGGTGATACATTACAGTACATGTATAGCAACATTATAGTATATGGCGGTACATTACAGCACATGTATAGCAGCACTATAGTATATGGCGGTACATTACAGTACATGTATAGCAGCGCTATGGTATATAGCGGTACATTACAGTACATGTATAGCAACATTATAGTATATGGCGGTACATTACAGTACATGTATAGCAGCGCTATGGTATATGGTGGTACATTACAGCACATGTATAGCAGCGCTATGGTATATGGCGGTACATTACAGCACATGTATAGCATAACTATGGTATATGGCGGTACCTTAGAGTACATGTATAGCAACGTTATAGTATATGGCGGTACATTACAGCACATGTATAGCAGCACTATAGTATATGGCGGTACATTACAGTACATGTATAGCAGCGCTATGGTATATAGCGGTACATTACAGTACATGTATAGCAACACTATAGTATATGGCGGTACATTACAGTACATGTATAGCAGCACTATAGTATATGGCGGTACATTACAGTACATGTATAGCAGCGCTATGGTATATGGCGGTACATTACAGTACATGTATAGCAGCACTATAGTATATGGGCGTGCATTACAGTACATGTATAGCAGCGCTATGGTATATGGCGGCACATTACAGCACATGTATAGCAGCACTATAGTATATGGCGGTACATTACAACACATGTATAGTAGCACTATAGTGTATGGCGGTACATTACATTGCATGTATAGCAGCACTTTAATATATGGCCGTACATTACAGTACATGTATAGCAGCGCTATGGTATATGGCGGTACATTATAGTACATGTATAGCAGCACTATGGAATATGGCGATACTCCGCTCCCCGTGGCCCCCTCGCTCCTACTGGCCCCCGCTCCTCCACAGTAAAAGTAAAGATAAAAAAATCCTCAGTGAGGATACTTACCTGCCCGCCGGCTCGCTCCACCTCCGTCCTCTAGGTCCTACAGGCCTTTAGGTCCTGTCATTGCCAGGGAATCCGATCAGCTGACCGGTCACAAGACCGCTAACTGCCAGGGGGCAGGATGGAGCAGGGGCGCAGGAAGGTGACGGGGAAAGGGGGGGGCAGGATGGTGGCGGGGGGCAGGATGGTTTGAGTGGGGTGGGGCAGGATGGATGTGGGGGGCAGCATGGATGTGGGGGGGCAGGATGGATGCGGTGGAGCAGGATGGATGCGGTGGAGCAGGATGGATGTGGGGGAGCAGGATGGAGCCAGGGGGCAGGATGGATGTGCGGGGACAGGATTGATACAGGGGGGCAGGATGGATGCAGGGGGCAGGATAGATGCGGCAGGGCAGGATGGATGCGGGGGGGGCAGGATGGATCCGGGGAGCAGGATGGAGCCGAGGGAGTAGGATGGAAGCGGGGGGGCAGGATGGAGCCGGCGGGGCATGTAGCCAGGGAGGCAGGATGAAGGTGGGGGGCAGGATGGAACTAGGGGGCAGGATGGTGGCATGGGTCAATGATGGAGTGAGCGGGGCAGGATGGAGCCGGGGGAGCAGGATGGATGCGGGGGGGGCAGGATGGATGCAAGGGGGCAGGATGGAGGCGGGGCAGGATGGAATGAGCAGGGCAGGATGGAGCGAACAGGGCAGGACGAAGCGAGCGGGGCAGAACGGGGGCGCGGGATGGAGACGGTGGGGGCCGGGGGGCACAATTGAGTCGGGGCCCAGGATGGATGCGGGGGGGGCAGGATGGAACCGGGGGGGTGGGGCCAGGGGCAGAATGGACCCGGGGGGCATGATGGATGCCGTGGTGCAGAATGAAGCCGGGGGGGTAGGATGGCGGGGGGGGCAGGATCCCCCTCGCTCCCCTCTGTTGTCACCCGTCTTCTGCAGTGTGTACATTGGTCATGTGACAGGGCGGGCTGTGTGACGTCACATTAGCCCACCCTGTCACATCACCACTGTACAGGGAGAAGACGGGTGAGAACAGCGGGAGGCGAGGAGGGAGGTGAGGAGGGAGGCGAAGAGGCAAAGAGGCGAAGAGGTGAGGAGGAAGGCAGGAGGCGAGGAGGGAAGCGGCGGGTACCGGTGCCGGGGGTCGCCACGGCCGTACGCATGTAGCCTGGCGATAGCGACGCCAATGCGTTGCTGTCGCCAGGTTACAGCTACTATATAATCTTCTAATTTTGAATGCGCGCGGCTTTTTGCATACGCGGCACTCATTGGTTGCTGCTGCTTGCGGCAGCCAATGAGGGCTGGCGCGTGATTTCGGCATCAGACAGACATGATTAGGAGATCATATAGTAGATAATAAATAATAATAAATGGTGCCAGTCAGTAGCGTAACTTGAAGCTCATGGACACCAATGCAAAATCTCAAACCAGCCCTTAATTATTGCAAATCTTTAACAGAAAGCTTTTTCCTATAGGGCAAATAGACTTTTGGAGCCTCCTAGGCTTCAGGGCCCAGGTGCGATTGCAACCACTATACCTGTTGTAGTTATGCCCCGGTGTCAGTCATAAATACAACTTGTCCCACAAAAAACAAGTCCTCATATGACTATAATAACGAAAAAACAATTAGGTTATGGCTCATGGAAAAAAAGAGTAGGAAAAAACAGAAGAGCAAAATTAGAAAATGGCCATGACGTGAAGGAATTATTGTAAGCCATGATGTTCATTGGCTTGGCAGCAGCTGCCCGACACTAGTAGGTAAAGATGAGTTTCTTCTCCACCCATACACCCAAGGCTATTTTATGGACAGTTTTATCCAGTGTCGTACACCTTAGTACATAATTATACACTTAATCTCTTTAACCTAACTGCATGACCTTCAATTTAACTACATTAAACGTCAGTTGTCATTTTTCAGCCCAAGCCTCCAGCTTATAAGAATCCTTCTGTGATATTAATTTATCCTCTCCTATATTGATTACCTTGCAGCTTAGTATAAATAACTTAATTTCTGCAGTACTCGAGGGTGCATGCCGTCCCAGCTCGGTGATTTGTCTAGTTGTTGTTTTTGAATACTTCCTCATGTGTGACATTTAAAAAGAACCTCTCATCATGATTTAACCTGTTAAAGGTATGGTCATAATAGTGCTATTATACTGATTTATCCCCATCACAACCTTGCTTTTTCCCTCTTTGGCATTCACATTTTTGCCTCCCCTGTCTTCCAGAGCCATAACTATTTTAAGTTTCTGTCTTTACTGCTGTAACAGGCCTTGTGTTTTGTTGGATGAGTTAAACTTTTGAGTGACATCATTCATTTTATCATATAGTGTACTGGAAAATAGAAAAAAAAATCCTAGTGTGATAAAATTGCCCTTTGCTGTTAAAGCCACATGTCAGATTATCAGTTCAGCCAATGTATGTGGGGAAAGATGCAGGCTTATTGCATGAGCTCACATCAAAAAGAGGGTGACAATCTTGGACATACCAGAATGTCCAAAGTTGTGAAGGGGTTAATGGATACTTGTAGTGAAAAAATACAATACCCTGTGGTGCCCAGCTCTTTCTTCTTCTGAGTACAGATATTAGCAGTTAAAGCATTTGGTACCTAAGCAGTTAATTTTAATACAGTCCAAGTGAGCATTACCAGACAGATTTCACTTGTGATGTGTACATTTTCCTCTTCCTGTTGCTGACCAATGTATGTAGGCAACAACACATTGTCCACACAATAGCTTAGAACAGACTCAGTGTGAGACATGTGTGGCACCCCAAGGGTTAATGTGCCACAGAAACATCAACACAGGTTCACTCCCCACACACTACACTAGTAAGTGGGAGGAGCTTAGGTGGCACCTGCACTAGTGGAAGGAGCTAAGTTGTTTACCACAGAGCAAGAGTGACAGTTAGTTCAGTTTGAGTCTGGAGCAGGAGCAGAGTCAATCAGAGGTGGAGGTCCTGAGAGGTCTGAGGAGAGGAGACAGAGGAACAGAGGAACATACCCGGGATAAAGAGTTACCCCAAAAACTTGACCCGGGGAGGCGCTCAAGACGGATACCAGATCCGAGGCTGTGCCTGAGACAGACAGGACAGTAAACACCGGCATAGTGAAGGTCCACCATCTTCACAGCACCATAGCAAAGCAACACGGAGGGGTCAGTGACACAGAGGACTCAAGTTGCCCAGCATATTGGTACCCGTGAGCAGAGACAGGGCCAGCAGTTCAGCTACAAGCAGCAGCAGGGCCACACACAGCGCTTAAGTAGGAAGCCAAGGACCCGGTCAGGGTGGGAGCAACCTGGTACAGACTCCGTGGACAATACTGTGTTATACCATCTGCAAGTAAAGACTTGGAAAACAACAGAAACCATGAGTGTGTGTGATCCTTATACTGAAGCCCCACTTGCCCTCATATACTGCGATTACCTCTACTCTCATCATCTCTACTGCTACCCCTACTCTCCTGCAGCATCAATAACTATCGTCACAGACTTTAACTACTACTACCACTGCCCCGGGGAACCCAGTTCTGCCCACAGGAACTATTCTATCCAAGCTGCTATCCATCATCCCCGGAGGTTCTGCAGCAGCGGCGGCCCCATTACTGGCCGCATATAGTGGGTGGCGTCACGAGTGACAAATCACCTGTAAATAACCCCCCATTTTATTGTGTGGGCCCGGGACACGGTCCGGACCAGGACCGCCGTGACATCCCCCAGCAGTACCCCGGTCCGGCACCGAGTACCCCGTCCCAGTGGGCTCCACACATGTATTGACAAACAGTCTGCTCTCCCCACAGCAAAGTGATGACATGTGCTGGAACACAGCAGACCTGAATGTGATTAACTGGCAGCTTTTATTTCTCATCTCCAGCAGTTAGTGCGGTAGAGGGGCAGTCCTACAGAAGTTGAGTCTCATTACAAATATTTTTAGTAGCAAAATACTTTGATCACTAATATCTATGCTATGGAGAGGCAAAATTGAAAAAAACAAAAAAATATTTTATTCTGCTCTGTAGCCACCATTATATCATAAGTCCAGTTCAACATGAAAAAATTGTTGAAAGCTCTCTTTAACCCCTGTTCTGCCTTCTTCTAAGTGTGGCGCTGTGGATATCTAGCATACAGCTTAATCTTCATTCACTTTCCCAGTAAGCAGACTGTATGGCTGCTTAAGTCTATATTTATTGGTGATGATGTGAACTTGATGTGAATGATAATGGTATAAAAACTATAATACTAAGAATAAACAGTCTGAATCAGTACTGTCATATCAGCAGTATGATACAGAAATACAATGACCATCAGTAACTGGGGCATTACAGAAACTGCACAGTAACAGTGCAACATAGAATGCAGTTAGCATGGGGTAAAGTTAATGTTGCTAGCACTGTTCTACAATCTGTGTGCATGTTTGGCTGGAGCATTAACTTAGGTACAGAATCACAGTACAACTATATAATGGCTGCATTACGACCTGCATACAGATTACAACACAACATGCAACTGCATTCTGGCTCTCACCGAATTCATCTGACAGGAAAGGAGGAAAATTGTAGAAAGAAGGGACCGGAGCTAAGGATGCATGTTTTATCTTCTCAGGAATTCAGGAACATGTCTGCCATCTCCTTCATCCAGAGAAGCAAGGGGAGGTCTCTTCTAAATGAGTCACTCTCTTAAAGGAGACATGCTCTTATGTATGGAGAAACAGGATAAATGGGTATCTAGCGACCTCTATAGGTCGTAACTGGTATTAACTATGAACATTTTCTTACTGCACATGAGTGGGCAGGACAACCCTTTCTCCACCCAGCCTATTTTAACCTTACAGACATTGCCATTTTTTGCAATTCTGACCAGTGTCCCTTTAAGAGGTAATAACTCTGAAACGCTTCCTAGCGATTCTGTTATTATTTTTTCGTGACATAATGGGCTTCATGTTTGTGGTAAATTTAGGTTGATAATTTTTGCGTTTATTTGTGACATAAATCAGAAAATTGGTGAAAATGTTTTACATTTCGCAATTTTCAAAATTGTAATTTTTATTCTGTTAAACCAAAGAGTTATATGACATAAAATCGTTAATAAATAACATTTGCCACATGTCTACTTTACATCAGCACAATATTGGGGAAAAATAATTTTTGTTAGGAAGTTAGAAGGGTTCAAAGTTCATCAGCAATTTCTCATTTTTTCAGCAAAATATACAAAACCATTTTTTTTATGGACCACATCACATCTGAAGTCCCTATGAGGGGCCTATATGACAGAAAACACCCAAAAGTGACACCATTCCAAAAACTGCACCCCACAAGCTACTCAAAACTACATTCAAGAAGATTATTAACCTTTCAGGTGCTTCACAGGAACTAAAGCAACATGGAAGGAAAAAAATTAGCATTTTATTTTTTCCAACAAAAATGTTCTTTTGGTCTCAAATTTTTCATTTTCACAACAGGATAAAATGGATCCTAAAATAGTACACCGACACCTCATATGTGGTCAAAAAAACCACTGTTGTGGCGGGGCTCAGAAGGGAAGGAGGGCCATTTGACTTTTTGAATGGAAAATTGGCTCCAATTGTTAGCGGACACCATGTCGCGTATGGAGAGCCTCTGTGTGCCTAAACATTGAAGCTCCCACACAAGTGACCCCATTTTGGAAACTAGATCCCTCAAGGAACTTATCTAGATGCATAACGAGCATTTTGAGTCCTTAGGGGCTTTACAAATTGATCCGAAAAATGAAAAAGTACTTTCTTTTCACAAACATGTTCTGTTAGTCTCTATTTTTTTCATTTTCACATGGGCAACAGGATAAAATGAATCCTAAAATTTGTTGGGCAATATCTTCTGAGTACACAGATACCTCATGTGTGTTCGAAAACCAATGTTTGGGCGCATGGCAGGGCTCTGAAGGGAGAGAGTGACATTTTGGAACATGGATTTTGATGCATGGTCTGTGGGTGTCATGTTCTATTTGGATAGCCCCGATGTGCCTAAGCAGCGGAAACTCCTCACAAGTGACAACACTTTGAGTTCACTGCCACGGGAAGCCCTGATTACTCAGCGAGTGACGTCACCAGTTTCTGACTGCCGCAGGCGACGCCACTCACCAAGTCCATGCGGTCAGTGTGATTGCAGACTCTGTAGGGAAAGACTGTGGATGAAGTATCGTGGAGGGTTATGTGGGAGTATTAAAGATGGAGTTTAGATGTTGTTTTTTTGTTGTCATAAAATTATTTTTCTCTGAGTTCTGTGTATTATTTACCATTTACTATAAATTCCTATTGGCCGGGTCTAACATTGGCCCAACATTTTGAATATCAGGCTTAGTTCTAGCTTCCAATGCAAAGCTGGCATTTACCCCTTTATTAACCAGTTTGTCACCAGCACAAAGGCAACTGGAAGAGTCAGGGTACAGTACCAGACAATGGCGCCTCTAATGAATGCGCTATTTTCTGGGGTGGCAGTGGGTTGCAATTTGCAGTGTGGGGGGCCCACAATGTTTGGGTCTCTCCACACTGAGGATTCCAGCCCCCAGGTGCCAAATTGTACCTGGCTGGCAACTAAAAATACGACAAAGCTCCATGTCGCTTTTTTCTCTATTTGTAGAAATAATTAAAAAAAAATAAAACTACGTGGGGCTTCGCCATATTTTTGGTTGCCAGGCAGGTACAACTTGGCAGCTACAGACTGCCACCCACAGCTGCCTCGTTGTACCTGGTTGGCAACCATAAATACAGCAAAGCCCAACAGGTTTTTATTTATAGAACTAATTTAAGAAATAAACAATGTGGGGCTCCGCCATATTTTTGGTCCAACCAGGTATAACTAGGCAGCTGGTGGATGGAATCTTCAGCATGGAGAGGCCCAAGTGTTCTAGGCCCCCAATGCTGTGATTTGCAGCCCATTGCCGCCCCAGAAAATGGAGCATTCATTGAAGCGCCATTTTCTGGCACTGTATCCAGACTCTTCCAGTTGCCCTGGTGCCGGTGGCAAACTGAGTAATAAAGGGGTTAATAGCAGCTTTTTCATTGGCAGCTGGAACTAAGCCCGATATTCATAATGTCGGGCCAATGATAGACCCGGCCATTAGGAATCTCTAATAAATAGTAAAAAAAAAATACATCACGCAGAGAAAAATCTTTTTATTAGGAAAAAAACAAATACAAATGCAGACTACATCTTTATTACTCCCAAATACCCTCCAACGAAGTCCAAAACAATGGTCTCACGAAGCTTGATCGCCTCTGCTACATCCAGAGACTGCAGCAAGGGATCAAGTGTCCTCTGGTTGTAGTCTCTGGGGTCACGGAGATTGTGCACTGTATGGCAGATCATTGCCACACAGTGCACAATCCATGTGACCCAGAGGTTGTAGAAAGGGATCAAGAGTCCTCTTTTTGTAATCTCTACAATCATAGTGATGGTGCACTGTATGGTAATGATCAGCCATAGAGTGCACCATCACTATGACCGCAGAGAGTACAACAAGAGGACAACAAGAGTCATGGTGCAATGCATGGCAATGATCTTCCATACCGTGCACCATGACTGCGACCCCCAGAAACTACAAGTGAACACGTGTCCCCTTGTTGTAGTCTCTGGGTGATTGGTTGCCATGGTGATTGGCACCCTCTCCCCAGACCCCAAGTGCTGTGATCACTGAGATCACAGCACTTAGGGGGGTAACAGAGCTAGGGCACAGTGATCACACAGAACGCTGTGCCGTGGCTGTCATACCGTGCCTCTGCACCCTCATCTTCATGCAGGGAGATGAGGCTGCGGAGGACTGGCGGTAGGGGGCATAGTAGGAGGACCAGAGGTGAGCGGGAGGCCTGAAGTGGGAGGAGGATAACAGGAGGTGATCATCAGCGGGCGGGTGGAGAGATCGGCGGGCAGGGGGAGAGAATGGAGGGCAGCGATCTGCGGGCAGGGGGTGATATTGGGGGGCAGGTGAATTTCTGCGTCGGTCCCGGCCATCGAATCATGTGACTGGGGTGCACAATGACATCACTGTGCTGTGCCGATCAAGTGAACAGATGCCGGCACAGATACAGGAAGTCACCACTCAGCTTGGAGGACGGCGCGATCGTTGGCAGGTGAGTAATGTTTTTTTTATTTTATTGTGCGTGTGTCATAAACAGTGAAGGGGGCATATCCAGCATCTGGGGAGGGTGAGTGCAGGCACAGGGGCAAGTGTGCCAACACTGGGGCATGGGTTCAAGCACAGGGGCAAGTGTTCCAGCACTGGGGCAAGTGTGTCAGCAATGGGGCAAGTGTTCCAGCACTGGGGCAAGTGTGTCAGCAATGGGGCATCGGTGCCAGCACTAGAGCAAGTGTGCCAGCACTAAAGCAAGTGTGCCAGCACTAGGGCAAGTGTGCCAGCACAGGGACAAGTGTGCCAGCACAGGGGCAAATGTGCCAGCACAGGGGCATGGGTGCCAGCAATGGGACATGGGTTCCAGCACTTGGGCATGGGTGCCAGTACAGGGGCAAGTGTGCCATCACAGGTGGCAAGTGTGCCATTGTAGGGGGCAAATGTTCCAGCAAGGGGTATGTATGCCCACACAGGGGCATGTGCCAACATAGGGGCATGTGTGCCAGCATTGGGGCAAGTGTGCAATCACAGGGGCCATGTGTGCCAGCGCACAGGGCATATGTGCCAGCGCAGGAGGATGTGTGCCAGCACAGGAGGCTATATGTGCCAGCACAAGGAGACAATAGGTGCCAGCCCAGGGGGGCAATATCCAAGATAGGAGGGCCATATCTAGGATGGGTGACCATGTACCAGGATGGGGGACATATACAGCTCTTGAAAAAATTAAGTGACCGCTGCAAAATTTTCAGTTTCTCTGATTCTTCTCTTTATAGGTATATAATAATGCAAAGAAAACAATTTAGAACAACAATTTAGAAATAACAATACTAATGATTTAACTCAGGAAGAGTTCAGAAATTAATATTTGGTGGAATAACCATGATTTTTAAGCACAGCTTTCCAACAGTCTTTCACACTGCTTTTGGGTGACCATATGCCACTCCTGGCACAAAAACCTCAGCAGTTCTTCATTGTTTGATGTCTTGTGACTGTCTCAAGTCATGTAAGGCTAGAAAAAAAGCCTTTCATCAATGAGAAGCAAAGGAGAGCCAGGCTGAAGTTTGCCAAACACCATAAGGACTGAACCATAGAGGACTGGAGTAAGGTAATCTTCTCTGATGAGTCTAATTTTCAGCTTTGCCTAACACCTGGTTGTCTAATGGTTAGATGGAGACCTGGGGAGGCGTACAAACCACAGTGTCTTGCAACCACTGTGAAATCTGGTGGAGGATTACTGATGATCTGAGGTTGCTTCAGCAAGGCTGGAATTGGGCAGGTTAATCTTTGCGAAGGACGTAAGAATCAAGGTTATCCTTGAAAAACACTTGCTTCCTTCTGCTCAGGCAATGTTGCCCAACTCTGAGGACTGTATTTTTCCATCAGGACTATGCCCCATGGCACACAGCTAGGTTAATCAATGTGTGGATGAAGGAGCACCATATCAAGACCCTGTCATGGCCAGCCCAATCTCTAGACCTGAACCCCATTGAAAACTTCTAGAATGTAATCAAGAGGAAGATGGATAGTCACAAGCCATCAAACAAAAAAGAACTTAAATTTCTGTGCCAGGAGTGGCATAAGGTCACATAAAAGCAGTGTGAAAGACTGGTGGAAAGCATGCCAAGGCACATGAAAGCTGTGATTAAAAATCATAGTTATTCCACCAAATATTGATTTCTGAACTCTTCCTAAGTTAAAACATGAGTATTGTTGTTTTTGAATGAATATGAACTTTTCTTGCATTATTTGACGTCTGAAAACACTGTTTCTTGTTTATTATTTTGACGATTTTTCATTTGCTGCAAATAAATGCAACATTTTTAGCTTTGCATTTCGGAGACATGTTGGCAGTAGTTTATAGAATAAAACAACAATGTACATTTTACTCAAAAAATATCCCTATAAAGAGAAAAATCTGAGAAACTGAACATTTTGCAGTGGTCTCTAATTTTTTCCAGAGTATATATATAGTATCACTGTATATCAGTAGTTCACCACATGTGTTGGGACTCGGGGAGGTACAATGACAAAAGGGACAGTTACACACAGATAATTGTGCAGAGATTGTTTGCAGATCTCTGGTTGCAGTGAAATCATGGACACATTGCTCCATTTTGTGGCCGTGTACAAATGAAACAATGTGTCCATGATTTCACTGCAACCAGAGATCTGCGAACAATCTCTGCACAATTATCTGTGTGTGTAACTGGGCCTAAAGAGAGGAGACCATGTGCAAAGACTAGGCCAAGAGGACCAAAACCAGTTCTCCCACTTTGGACAGCCCTGGCCAGAATGGGAGAGGTCAGTGGTTGGGAGGATCAGCCAATGAGAGAGAGATCTTTGGACATGCCTGATTTCTAAAGGTATTACCCAATGTGCTTTGTGGCCACTCTCACTCTCTTGTCACTTGGACCAGCATGCAAGCGCCGGAGCTAGGTATCATTTCCTGTTGTTTTTTCTCATGATCTCTAATACCCTTTTCCCCTGTAACTACCCCTGCTAAAATCTTTCAACCCATTGTATTCCTGCATTAACCTTCTACATGTGTGTTAGATGGGTGGGTTGCAATTCTGTGACTGGTATGGTTGAGAAATAATAATATTAGGTAATTGTGGGTTTTATTGCATAGTAGTATTGTTTTATTATGCTAATCTGCTCTTTGTATGTTAGCTAGTATATATATAATACTATAGACTTTTTGGGTGTGTATAATAAATACTGCTTTATTAGCGTGGTTTTGTCTCATTTAGTTGACAGAGAATTTATATATATACATATTATCAATAAAAGATAAGTTAACGTTAAGATAGTATAGGTACTGGACATTGGTTATTCGTAGGCAAAGCTGGCATTGAAAATGAATATCCAGATCGAGCCCTGTAACACTGTCATATCATAACAGCAAGAGAATGTGCTGCCGCAACAATTACCAGTATCTTTTAGAACTCAAACTTACATCATTTTATTATTGCAAATTATAAAGATTATCTTTAAGTAGGAATATCTGAGAAATATAAATATTTACAGGTCTAAAGAAATCAATGTATAGGGAGTAAAGAGCTGATCCACTACACTGGTGGCTCAAGTGGTTAGCACTGCAGCCTTTGCAGCACTAAGGTCCTGAGATCCTTAGTTCAATTCCCACTAAGGACAACATCTGCAAGGAGTTTGTATGTTCTCCCTGTGTTTGTGTGGGTTTCCTCCGGGCACTCCGGTTTCCTCCCACATTGCAAAGACATACTGATAGGATGTATAGATTGTGAGCCCCAAAAGGGACAGCATTACTGATGTATGTAAAGTGCTATGGAATTAATAGCGCTATATAAATGAATAAATATTATTATTATTATTATTAAATAGGGCAGGCGATGGAAGGCCTAGAGCAGGGGTTGGGATCCTATGGCCCACGAGCAAGATGTGGCTTTTTTGATGGCTGCATTAAGAAACCCTTTTATCAAAGAAGATGGCTGAAAGAAAAAAAGATGAGCAGTATCATACTTTCAGCAGAAATGGGCAGATTAATTCACCTTTGTGGAGAGAGCAGGTTCTGTAGTGTTTCAAAAAAAGGCAAAAGGAGTTTTTTCTGCTTTCAAAGTGAAAATGTTTTATTACAAAGTGTCACCCATTAAAAAAGGTGCAATTTGTGCCATGGATGTGATGAGTACAGTAGCACAGACACAATTACAAGCTGCATATAATGCACATATTCCCTAATAACAGTTACACTCTAACACGCACATACATAAAAGTATTAACACTATTACAATTGCATAGTCAATGTACATAAAAGAACCAAGGTGCAATCAATACAAATATACCATATCAGTGTGCAAAAAGGTACCAATGTTTGGCAGTGCAAGGGGTAAGGGGATGAAAGCCCATCTAGTAAAAGTCCCCACGTATGTTTTGCGTTTTTCTTCTTTTATACCAGCTTCATCAGAGGAAGTATAAACCTTGTGCCTGCCTTGCCTGTTTAAATAAGGATACGGGCGGCAGCGCTGTGTAGCCGATTCGCCTCCCAGAATGGATGTCGGCGCCACCTCGTCACATGACTCCTCCCGAAAGTGCATCTTCACTACACATTGCCGGACGCCCAGCGGTTGCAGGGCGACCGTACGGGTGCAGTGATTGGAGACGCCCCGAGAGGAGTGGGAGGCAGGAGCGCACACCTATCGGGACAATATAACAGTATACAGTCATTATAGTGGTGAATTCTTTTTATACAGTCCTCTTCAAGTTCTCAATTTATATAGAACCAGGCATAGTAGTCTGTATGACCGGAAGAAGGCTCCATTGGCACAAAGGCATATGTATTACAAGCTTGCACATGAACCAATTACCGTATATACTCGTGTATAAGCCGACCCGTGTATAAGCCGACCCCCTACTTTTGCCCCCAAAACCTGGGAAAACCTATTGATTCGTGTATAAGCCGAGGGTGGACCCCAGCACAGGTATACAGCCCCCAGCAGTGTGGTATACAGCAGCCTCCCCAGTGGTATATACAGGCCCCAGTAGTGTTACAGCAGCAGCCCCAGAGGTGCATACAGCAGCAGCCCCAGTGGTATATACAGCAGCAGCCCCAGTGGTGTATACAGCAGCAGCCCCAGTGGTGTATACAGCAGCAGCCCCAGTGGTATATACAGCAGCAGCCCCAGTGGTATATACAGCAGCAGCCCCAGTGGTGTATATGTGGCGCCCCTGCGTCCAGGAGGCCACAAAGGCAACTGCAGCCAGGAAGGTAGGACAGTGTTGCACACCAACACCCTCACAGCCCACATACCCACGTGTAGAAGAGGTTAACATCCAGCCCTGAGATTAGATACTCTATGAGATTGAGGGGTGGTGGATCAGAGGAGTGGGTTGGGCAAACACGTAGTCAGGTGACTTGACAGTATATAGGAAGGGGGAGGAGTGAAGGTGTTCAGTAGGCCGTAGTGAGCTGAACAGAAAAGACCAAGAGCAGCAGAGAAGCTGAGGAGCACAGGCCAGAGAACAGCAGCAAGTTGAGCTGAAGCTGAGCAGGATAGAGCCACACGTTCTGGAAGAGTGAGGGCAGAAGGAATGCAGAATCTGTACTGAGCCAGTGTGAGCCAGAGGAGAGAGAAAGCCTATCCGGAGCCGGATCCCCAGGAGTGTGAGGGAGCCGAGAGGGACGGTGTAACCCGGGCCCTAGAACCACAGCTAAAGCAACTGACTGCAGGCGGAGTAGCCCTCCTATATACCGAGAGGAACAGAGGGAAGGAGACTGGTAGAGCCTCAGGCTTGAGGACTGCTGGAGGCTGGGCTGAAGTAGAGTGTCGGCTCTAGAGGGGACCGTAGTTTACCCGGCATCCCCAAACAACACGACGAGGGGTCTGAGTTTCAGATTGAGATCCCTACCTAAAGGACAGGCAGCTCAGTGACATACTCCACAATAGACTTAACCCTTACTGCCCCAGGGAACACAGTTCTACCCACTAGAACTATACCACCTAAGCTGCCATCCCATCATCCCCGGAGGTTCTGCAGCAGCGGCGGCCCCCATCACTGGCCGTATCAAGTGGGTGGCGTCACGATTGACATCCCCTGTAAATATTCCCCTTTATTTGCCAGGGCCCAGGACACGGTCCGGACCAGGACCACCCGTGACTTCCCCAGTAAAGACCCGGTCCGGTACCAAGTACCCTCGTCCCAGTGGGCTCGACATATACAGCAGCAGCCCCAGTGGTATATACAGCAGCAGCCCCAGTGGTGTATACAGCAGCAGCCCCAGTGGTATATACAGCAGCCCCAGTGGTGTATACAGCAGCAGCCCCAGTGGTTTATACAGCAGCAGCCCCAGTGGTGTATACAGCAGCACCCCCAGTGGTATATACAGCGGCAGCCCCAGTGGTGTATACAGCAGCAGCCCCAGTGGTGTATACAGCAGCAGCCCCAGTGGTGTATACAGCAGCAGCCCCAGTGGTGTATACAGCAGCAGCCCCAGTGGTGTATTCAGCAGCAGCCCCAGTGGTGTATACAGCAGCAGCCCCAGTGGTGTATACAGCAGCAGCCCCAGTGGTATATACAGCAGCAGCCCCAGTGGTGTATACAGCAGCAGCCCCAGTGGTGTATACAGCAGCAGCCCCAGTGGTATATACAGCAGCAGCCCCAGTGGTGTATACAGCAGCAGCCCCAGTGGTATATACAGCAGCAGCCCCAGTGGTGTATACAGCAGCAGCCCCAGTGGTGTATACAGCAGCAGCCCCAGTGGTGTATACAGCAGCAGCCCCAGTGGTGTATACAGCAGCAGCCCCAGTGGTGTATACAGCAGCATCCCCAGTGGTGTATACAGCAGCACCCCCAGTGGTGTATACAGCAGCAGCCCCAGTGGTGTATACAGCAGCAGCCCCAGTGGTGTATTCAGCAGCAGCCCCAGTGGTGTATACAGCAGCAGCCCCAGTGGTGTATACAGCAGCAGCCCCAGTGGTGTATACAGCAGCAGCCCCAGTGGTGTATACAGCAGCAGCCCCAGTGGTATATACAGCAGCAGCCCCAGTGGTGTATACAGCAGCAGCCCCAGTGGTGTATACAGCAGCAGCCCCAGTGGTGTATACAGCAGCAGTCCCAGTGATGTATACAGCAGCAGCCCCAGTGGTGTATACAGCAGCAGCCCCAGTGGTATATACAGCAGCAGCCCCAGTGGTATATACAGCAGGAGCCCCAGTGGTATATACAGCAGCAGCCCCAGTGGTATATACAGCAGCAGCCCCAGTGGTATACAGGGCCCCAGCTGTGTATACAGCAGCCCCAGCTGTATACAGCGGTACCCAGTGGTATACAGAGCCCCCCCCCCTTGCTTCTGGCAGACCTGTAAAGGAAGAGATCATTAACTTATCGTGTTGCTGCCGCTCTGTCACCTCCACCGCGCTATTCCGCGTCTTCATGCTTCCTTCTCCGGCGCACAGGAAATGACGTCATTTCCTGTGCGCCGGAGAAGGAAGCATGAAGATCCGGAATAGCGCGGTGGCGGTGACAGAGCGGTGGTGGCAGCGACACGATAAGTATAATGATCTCTTCCTTTACAGGTCTGCCAGAAGCAAGGGGGGGCCCTGTATACCACGGGGGGGGGGTGTTGTATACCACTGGGTACCGCTGTATGACTCGTGTATAAGCCGAGGGGGGACTTTTCAGCACATTTTTTGTGCTGAAAAACTCGGCTTATACACGAGTATATACGGTAAAAACTATTTAAAAAGAATTATTATATGTACAATATGACAATAAACAAAATACTAGAGGGGGAAGAGTGAAAGGGAAAGAAAGAAGGGGAAAAAAGGGAATAACATGGGAGGGCAGGATTACTGCACATGATTGGAAGGAAGGAAAGGAAAATTGTGGAAGGAGAAGTGGGCTATTTAGAGAAAAGAAGCAAAATTTCTGGTTTCATTTAGTCCCTTCAGTGCCAAGGTGTCTAAAATGGAAATCCACCTTGTTTTTGTGATATTTGTTTCATATTGCCCGCCCCCCCGATCCCACAATGGTCTATATCTATCCCTCGTACTTTCAGCGTTTTACTGCTAGTGCTCACGTCATCAATATCTTTAGCGCCCCCAATGTCTCTCACGTGTTCACGTATTCGTTTTCGTAATTCACGTGATGTTAATCCTATATATATCTTTGGGCAGCCGCACATGGTGTAATGGACCGGTTACCGGGGTTTGATGTGAGCTCTGGCGCGAAGCTCACATCATTTGCCCGACATCTCAGTTGATCTCATCAGCTGAGATGTCGGACTAACAGCACCGATCGGATCCAGGATTTAATTGGTGCTGTTAACCTTTTAAATCCCGCTGTCAATCACTGAGAGCGGGATCCAAAGGTGCCGCGGTGGGGAACGCGCTGTTCGCCACCTGCATCGGCGATCCCGCGATAATGTCCCTGGCTTGACCCTGGAAGCTGTCACGGAGCACTTCCAGTGAGTGGTTGGCAAGCACTGCCAACCACTCACCGTCCGCAATTCTGACAAATACTGATGTGCTGCAGCTCATCTGTATCTCTCAGAAGCAATAAGATGGTGCAACAGAGTGCCTCTCTATGGGGCTGTGCAAAAATAAGAATCAATTAAAAAATAACATTTTTCCAAACATGTAACATAGTAACATAGTTTTTAAGGTTGAAGGAAGACTTTAAGTCCATCTAGTTCAACCCATAGCCTAACATGTTGATCCAGAGGAAGGCAAAAAAAAAACCATGTGGCAACACTAAGCTCCACATTGGGGGACAAAATTCCTTCCTGACTCCAGATACGGCAATCAGACTAGTTCCCTGGATCAACGCCCTATCAAAGAATCTAGTATGTATAACTGGTAATATTATAGTTTTCAAGAAAGGCATCCAGGCCCTTCTTAAATGTTAGTAGTGACTCGCTCATTACAACATCATGTGGCAGAGAGATCCATAGTCTCACTGCTCTTACAGTAAAGAATCCACGTCTGTGATTATGATTAAACCTTCTTTCCTCCAGACGTAGAGGATGCCCCCTTGTCCCAGTCTCAGGCCTAAGAGTAAAGAGATCATTAGAAAGGTCTCTGTACTGTCCCCTCATATATTTATACATTATTATAAGATCACCCCTAAGCCTTCGTTTTTCCAAGCTAAATAACCCCAAGTTAATAACCTGTCTTAGTATTGCAGACCCCTTAGTCCTCTAATGACTTTTGTCGCTCTTCTCTGGACCCGCTCTAGTTCAGCTATGTCTTTCTTATACACCGGAGACCAGAATTGAACACAGTATTCTAAGTGTGGTGGCACTAGTGACTTGTATAGAGGTAAAATTATGTTCTCCTCACGAGCATCTATGCCTCTTTTAATGCATCCCATTATTCTATTTGCCTTTGCAGCAGCTGCCTGACACTGGCCACTAAATGTGAGTTTGTCATCTACCCATACACCCAGGTCTTTTTCAGTGACAGTTTTGCCCAGTGTTTTACAATTAAGCACATAATTATACCTTTTGTTTCCTCTGCCCAAGTGCATGACTTTACATTTATCCCCATTAAAGCGCATTTGCCATTTAGCAGCCCAAGCTTCTAGTTTACATAAATCCTCCTGTAATATAAAATTGGCCTCCTCTGTATTGATTACCCTGCAGAGTTTAGTGTCATCTGCAAATATTGAGATTCTACTCTGTATGCCCCCTACAAGGTCATTAATAAATATATTAAATAGAAGCGGGCCCAACACTGACCCATGTGGTACCCCACTGTTAACTGTGACCCATTCTGAGTGTGTTCGATTAATAACCACCCTTTGTTTCCTATTACTAAGCCAGTTCTTAACCCATTTACACATATTTTCCCCTATCCCCATTGCCCTCATTTTATGTATCAACCTTTTGTGTGGCACCGTATCAAAAGCTTTTGAAAAGTCCATATACACCACATCCACTGCATTAAAATGGTCCAGTGCAGAACTTACTTCTTCATAGAAGCTTATTAGATTAGTTTGACAGGAACGGTCCCTCGTAAAACCATGTTGATAATGGGTCATGAGGTTATTTTTCTTCAGATACTCCAGTATAGCATCTCTTAGAAAACCCTCTAGGATTTTACCCACAGTAGAGGACATATTTACCACGCCCCATCAGCTTTCATTGGTGGAGGCTACTGTGTACCCATTGGCTGTCCCTGCACAGGGCGGAATATTTAATGATCTGACCAGTCACACTACACATTTGCTATAGCATCATGTATTAGCCAGCCTCCCTTCGCTGGCTGGCCAATCATGATGTTATTGCATTGTCCAATCACCGTACAAGCGTCGCGTAATACACAACTCTGTCACGCCTATGTAGTTACGGCGCACAATATGTATGTCCATATTCCCTTGTGGTAGCGGCGTGTAAATGAGGGATGGTGCTCCACAGAAGGTAACCTGCGGCACCCGTCGGCACTTCCAGGGAACGAAAATACCTTCTGTGGAGCACCTTGTGACGGCGTGTATTTGCGGTATCAGGTACCGTTAGCAACCGTTGAAAACGCGCGCGTGCACGTGCGGTGCCTACCTGTTGCTACCTTCGGTAGCGGCGTGTAAAGGTACCATTAGGGGTAAGCGGTGCAGCAGCAATCCAGATAACTATAAGTGGGAGAGGCATATAGTGCAGAAAACCCCTGGGAACTGCTGTTCCAAATAATAGATTACCTCACTTGAAAATTAATGGGAGCACATAGTGGAAGATTATTGGTGGTAAAACTATAATAACTGTACTGTATAAAGGCTGTTATGTGCATATAACTCAAGATATCCCACAGCTAGTGTCAAATTATACAGGCAGAGTACACCCACACAATAACATATATATATTTTATGTAATAATTTTATTGATATTGCTTGTAATTGCTACCTGAATAAATTGTACCTCAGGAGAGGCAACACGGGTGATTTTGGGGATATATTGATATAGTATGAAACGAAAGTTATTGGACATTTGATTTCATTTACAAATACTGGGTAATGGATTCATCCAACAATACAGCTTTTATGTAACATGTATATACAATGTCAGGTGTAAATCACTAACAGAACAGAACCGTAAGTATTACTCCTTTCACAGATGGTTTCAGGTCACAGAGTAAAGAAACAATGGGTGAAATTATGTCTTGCAGTTTTCAGAGTCCATATATTTCTTATGCTAGTTCCTTTTATAGGGGGACTGGTTATCAGACTAATATCACAATGGTTATTCCTTATAGCAGAGCTGTGGAAACATTGTACAAGATGTAGATCACACGCTGTGGGTGACACAAACTGTGTTTTACCCGACCAGATCTCTAATCACCACTGAACATTATCCCCACTCATGGATGTTAATCCCCAAGTTGCACTCATTGAGAAAGTACTTAGCTGATTACTATATTAGACAAATCATTTGTCTCATTCTCCACCTACTGCAAAAACACTTAGCAATAAATGCTTTGCTCACCCATGGTACTTGTTGAGCCTCCTCCGTCACAGTGAGTCACCAGCCACGTGACCCATCCGGACCAATCAGGAAGCCCTCGGCCGCGGGGAACCGCACTGCGCATGCGCACAATGGCCGGGTTGTATGGTGTCACTGTGGGAAGCTGGTGGCGCCATATTGGGGGCATCTTGCTCCAAGTGTAGTTAAGCTTGCCCACAGTTAAGGGTACAGTCTGTCTCCTGCCAATGATGGGTAATTGTATTATCCCCAGGGTTTATGCTGGAATAAATCCTCAACAGGGGGCTCATTATGGGCTTGATGTACTATAATCAAAACTTAACCCAACACATTATGGCATCTTCGTGTATCACAAACCTATCAAGCGGATACAATAACAACATACATTAACAAACATGCATGAGCTTTGAACACACAGTTTTGCAGCTACACAAGTGCATCTACAAACACTATAAGTTTACATTCTCATTGCATGTTGTCAAAAATAGAGGGGCTTTCACCTATATTTATAGACCATATGTTTCTTGTAAAACTTATGTAGAGTGTTTCTTTTGAGGTAAACAACTCTTTCCAAACAAATGTTATCATTCATTTTGTTTTAGGTTCTCTAATAGCTGTAGAAGCAAAGTCTACCTAGTGATATGCCAGTAAACTTCTGGAATGATATAAGCAACATGCGGTCAACAAACTCTTAATTGAAGAGAAACAGACCAACATTAGGCTAAAAGAAACAGGGGCTCGATCAGAGATGTAGCAGAAATATTATAAGTAGCCAAATCAACAGTTTTGTACATTAAAGGGATCCTGTCACCCCGAAATCACCTCTAAACCTATTAAAACCTGTCCCTAGAGCATATTAACACTGTCCCTACACTCCTTTTAGCTCCTAAATGGCATTAGTCAAAGTGAATATAAACGTTTTATAAGTACCTGATTAGTCATGATAATGAGTGACTATGCTATTCATAGTCACTCATCAAGGCAGCCCCTCTTCTTCATATCACGCCTATTCAGGCGTGCTCGTCAGTCTATGTTCAAATTCGCGCCTCCCTGCGCGCCTCCCCTCTCTCTCATAGCGTCCGGGCTTCACTGTAAGCTGTATGACGCGATTCGCGTCATTCCCGGCGCCGGATGACGTATTTGCAGCCGCGCTGTCAGCTTCAAGTCCCGCACTGCGCATGCGCATGGGCATGAGCAGTGCGCATTTTGAAGCTGACAGCGCAGCGCGGCTGCAAATACGTCATCCGGCGCCGGGAATGACGCGAATCGCGTCATACAGCTTACAGTGAAGCCCGGACGCTATGAGAGAGAGGGGAGGCGCGCAGGGAGGCGCGAATTTGAACATAGACTGACGAGCACGCCTGAATAGGCGTGATATGAAGAAGAGGGGCTGCCTTGATGAGTGACTATGAATAGCATAGTCACTCATTATCATGACTAATCAGGTACTTATAAAACGTTTATATTCACTTTGACTAATGCCATTTAGGAGCTAAAAGGAGTGTAGGGACAGTGTTAATATGCTCTAGGGACAGGTTTTAATAGGTTTAGAGGTGATTTCGGGGTGACAGGATCCCTTTAAGCAAATAAAAAAAAACGAGTTTCGGGATATCAAAACAGACTGGAGGTCCATGGAAGACAACAGTGATGGATGATTTCAGAATCCCTTCCATGGTAAAGAAACATCTCTTAAATACATACACTGAGGTAAGTAAAACTCTCCAGGAACAGGGTGTTTCAGTATCTATCATAAAGAGAAGACTAAAGGGGCCGTCACACACGTCAATATTGCTGTCAATATCGCTGCTACGTCACAGATTTTCCATCGCGCAAAAGACTTGAAATCGACATCGTAGTGTGTGACCGGGCGATACGACCAGCGATTAGTTGCTTGATCGCAGGTTGCAGGTTTTAGAACCAGACCTAAAACTTAGCGATGAATGGTCAGTCACTCTTCTACCTCGGCATGTGTGACATCTGTGTGTCGACAAGTTTGGCGGTGTGTGCGATCCTCAAAACTTAGACAGTAGGTGTGCCTTGGGGTTTGGCTCGCCTTGCATCCTTAGCACCGAATGGATGTGAGATCTGCATTCCTATTGGCTTGCGTTTATTTATTAAAAATGGCGTCTCGCAAATTTGTTGTGGCTGAGTGTCATTATCCAGTTACTTGCACACCAATCACATTGTTTGGGGCGTGGAAAACAAAATTCTGGGATGCCTACCTGCCATGATGTGGCAAAATGAATGCCCACATTGAGAGAAAGATCATTGGAGATGCTGCTATGTGACTTGGTAGAATCGACTGAAAAAAATCACTCGCTGGGTCGCCCGGACGATCGCGGAATCGCCGGATCGTTGAGTCGCCGTGAACGAGATCTTGGCATGTGACATCTTCCTCACGATAATTAGACGTTGATTAGGCGATCCCGCCAAAGTTGCATCACTCATAGGATTGTTAGCAATATTGACGTGTGTGACAGCTCCTTTAATGAAAGCAAATACAGAGGGATCCCCACATGATACAAACCATTAATCCCTTCACCACCTGGCGATTTTTCATTTCTCATTTTTTGCTCCCCTGCTTCCAAGAGCCCTAACCTTTGTATTTTTCCGTAAATATAGACATTTGATGGCTTGTTTTTTGCAGGACAATTTGTACTTTCAGATGCAATCATTTATTTTACCATATGGTGTACAGAGAAATGGGGAAAAAATTCTAAGTGTAGGGGTTAAGTTAATTTTAATCAACAGAAACAGTACCATAATTGGAGGTGTTTAAAAAAAATGTTCCTGTGCTGAGATAATCTTATATATGTGCCCCTGCTATGTACTGTGTAATGGATGTGTCTGATCGTACAGGGATATGGTCTAATCATGCCACATCTCCTGTGCTAAGATAATCTTATGTGTGTGTCCCAGCTATGTACTGTGTAATGGATGTGTCTGACCCGTACAGGGACATTATCTGATCATAATACATCTCCTGTGCTGAGATAATCTTATATATGTGTCCTGCTATGTACTGTGTAATGGATGTGTCTGACCGGACAGGGACATGGTCTGATCATACCACATCTCCTGTGCTGAGATAATCTTATATATGTGTCCCTGCTATGTACAGTGTAATGGATGCGTCTGACCGTACAGGGACATTGTCTGATCATAATACATCTCCTGTGCTGAGATAATCTTATATATGTGTCCCTGCTATGTACTGTGTAATTGATGTGTCTGACCGGACAGGGACATGGTCTGCTCATACCACATCTCTTGTGCTGAGATAATCTTACATATGTGTCCCTGCCATGTACTGTGTAATGGATGTGTCTGACTGTATACGGACATGGTCTGATCATACCACATCTCTTGTGCTGAGATAATCTTATATATGTGTCCCTGCCATGTACTGTGTAATGGATGTGTCAGACTGTATACAGACATGGTCTGATCATACCACATCTCCTGTGCTGAGATAATCTTACATATGTGTCCCTGCTATGTACTGGGTAATGGATGTGTCTGACCATGCAGGGACATGGTCTGATCATACCACATCTCCTGGACAGGGGAAGAAGCAAAAAGGTATACAGACATTATGGCATGGGATTGCAAATAATTATTTCTATGAGATAAAACATTAAAAAAAAAAAAAGGCAGGAAAATATTTTTTTCACACAGTCATTACCTGCAAAGAATTCTCTATGAAGTACAGTATTTAAAATGGATATATGGTTTTACATATGGTACAGTTAATGTGTCCAATTACTTTAGACCCCCGGAAATGAGGAGGTTTTGTAGAAAAATGGCTGGCTGCAATTCTTAAACATTTCACATGATATTTTGCTCAATCCCTCTAACTAAAGTCTACACTTCACTTGCATCTTAGGTTTTTCATCTTAAATAAATAGTGACATGCAAAGCCTAAATCACAAATTCACTGTCCAAATATTTCTGGACCTAACCGTATGCTCTCCACCCAATCCTTGTATTATTGTCCTGCATCCAGGGCACCTTCCTGGTATGTCACCCATCCTGGGCCTCTTCCTGGTATATAGGTTTTCCATTCCTCAACTAATCTATAATGCTTAAAATAACTTTCTTCCCATCTTCATCCTCTTCCATGACGAGGGGCATCCTTCTCTGCAGCCAGAGATGTCACTATTATACGTAAACATCAGCTGCCTGCATGGGGACCAAGCGGGTCTCTGCACCACAATGCATCTCAGCTCAATGTGCATTGTTAGAGGCACATCAAGCTGAAATTGGCGCTGGCGTCGGAGGCCCCCTTCCCACATATATCTGGACTCCCTGCATTTTAGCGTTGTGTGAATGGTGATTGTGTGACATGTACTTGTGTCATGCATGAATAGTGCACAGGCAGCATGTGTCCTGCTTAGTGGTGGCACATATAAAGCCTGTCTGCCTGAATATTTCTAAATTGTCACTTCAGTGAGGAAATGAAAAACTCTAATGCCACCCAATAAGGTTAGCAATCCTTAAAGTCATAATCAACTCTTTAACTACCCTTATTGGGTGGCATTAGAGTTTTTCACTTTCTCACTGATGTGACAATTTGTATATTTCCCAGATGAGCATTGCAGCTATAAGTCTCCTTATTAGCTTATCTGTCTCCTTATGCCGGCAGGCAGATTCCTCTCCATGAGGAGAATAGCTAGTCCCCCAGACCTCTTTTTAGCCTCTCATACAGCCAGATCAGAACTCCCACATTCTGCATTGATGAGGGGCAATCACCCCAAAATGCAGCATCTGCAGTTTGGGGTTCTGATCTGGCACAAATCTTAAGTCATATTAAAAGGCTTGTTAAAAAGTCAATTATGACTTTAAGGATTGCTGCCCTTATTGGGTGACATTAGAGTTTTACACTTCCTCACTGAAGTGACAATTTGTATATTTCCCAGAGGAGCATTGCGGCTAGAAGTCTCCTTATCAGCTTATTTGTCTCCTTATGCCGGCAGACAGATTCCTCTCCATGAGAATAGCCAGTCCCCCAAACCTGAATACCTCTAAACATTTTATTCTTTTGCCATGAATTTCATGTGTTAGAAATAAAGCAGTTAAATGTAAAGACATTTCCCATGCATGTGCCAGCTCTCCATCCAAGTGGCTCAACAAGAGTAATTGGGATTAGATAAAACTGTTGCTGTAGTCTTATGAATTGGCATGTCTACAAAGCCTGCATATCCCGACTTTAATTACCTGGCAACCACTAGCTTCATCTGACCAGTTTCTCACTTCATGGTACAGCATATTACCTGTCAGTTTACATCAATCAGCCATTACATTAAAACCATACAGATGACATGAATAACATAAAAGCAAGATCAAACTGACCCCTGTTAATCACCAAAGGTGTCTACCAGAGATTAGCCAATCTATTTGATGTGATTCGAATTCATGTCAAACTCTTGGGAATTAGATGAATTTGATGACTTTTAATAATGTGCGATTTGCTTCACGCTGGTCTTTTACAATATTTCAGAAGGTTGCATCAGTCAGAGAAGGCTCACATGACCTTAGATGCAGCCAGTCGGGCTGCAAAAAAAAAAAGATAAATAGATTTTGGTTTCAGAAAAATGTAATGTATGAATATTTACAATTGATTGACCTGATCTGTAAAAACACTACCGAGAAAACATCTAAATACGAGAATTGTGGGTTTTTGGCTGCCCCTGAGGAAGCTGCACATGCAGCAGCGATATGTGTGGGGTCCTCCCACGTCCCGCATCCCTACCCAGGGTGTAGGTCTCTTGCAAGTTCTAATTGTGGATACTCTTCTCCTTTTTGTACGTATGCTGTTTACACAAAGCCAGGGATCTACTTATATGATGGGACTTTTTTAATACATGGAATAGGTTTCCTTCCTTCCCCATGGTCTACAGCATTTGGCTCTATGTTTACAGGGGCCTGGTTCACATTATACTATATCGTGTATACATATACGAGTCTCAGATTATCCTATATGTTGTCTTTTCAGCCTTCCTGCCAGGATCATTTCATTAGGACGACTATATGGCTATACGGACGAAACGTTGTCACTTTACCTGCATATATTTATACCTGTATCTGGGTTTGTGAGTGGGCTTGGGATGTGTTCGTATTTGGCACTGTATGTATTTTAATTGTTTTTAACAGTTCTACTGTGTCCTTTTGTTTATAAGTTGCTGTTATTTGCTTAAATTATTCAATTTTTGTACATACATGCTCCTCTTGTTTTTGTCTCATGAAGCTTTTTGAGGTGTGCCATGGAGGTCACTTAGGCATGGATTGTGGTGCTCTCTACCTTAACTACTAAGGTTGGCTTCACACCACGGTTTTTAGCTCTCAGGGTGGATCCTGTTTTTTGCAGAATCACCCAGACAGAACCTGACAGGACAGGATGTGTAGAAAGTGTCGCCAAATATGGTCTCTGATCAGGTTTTTAACAGGATTCATTTTCTGCCGCTGTCCTTGGTGCTGAAGTCCGCCTGTGTCTGCTCTGCTGCTGTCCTTGGAGCTGAATTCACAGCCTGTGCTTGAAATACTGCTGTCCATGGTGCTGAAGTTTGGACAGCAGGATTTCTGAGCATGCTCTGTGCTTAAAATCAGATTCGGCACCATAGACTCCTATTATCTGGGAACCGGATTGCGCCGTATCCGGTTCTGTCTGGTTTTGTCCGATTTTTGCACCACAGACAAAAAGTGCTTTAGGCTCCAATTTTGGGGATGGTGAAAAACCTGACAAAACCGGATCAGGCAGAGAATACACAAAACCTGATGGCCAAATAAAACCAATCCGGCACCATAGGGATACATGGGAGGCAAAACCGGATCAGGTTCTGTCCGGTTTGAACCGGACAGAACCGGATGTCAAAAACCATGGTGTGAAGCCAGCCTTACACTTTGGTTGCCAACTGCACATAAAAAGAAACCAATAAAAAGTGATCATAGTGTTATATATATCCCCAAAAAGTATCAATAAAAACATCAGCTCCTCACGCAAAAAATGAACACCTCATCCAAAAAGAAATGTTACGGGTTTTGGAAAGAGGAAACTCTAGGTAATTTTTTCTTTGAAGAATTTTTGTTTTCTTTTCACCACTTACAAACAAAAAAATTTGCAAGAGTGGTATCTTCTTAACCTCTTCACTGCACCGCCTGTTTTCACATGAATGATCACACCATTTTTTCAATTCTGGACAGTGTCACTTTATGAGGTTATAACTCCAGAACACTTCAACGGATCCCAGAGGTTCTGACACAGTTTTTTTCATGACACATTGTAGGTCATGATAATGGTAAATTTGATATGACCTTTGCTGCCTTTATTTGAGAAAATATTAGAAATTTGGTAAAAATGTTGCAATTTTGAAAGTTTTAATTTTTATGCCCTTAAATTAGGAATTTAAACAAAATAGTTAATAAACATTTACCAAAAGTCTATATTACAGCGGAACAATTTTTGAAACTTTTTTTTGTTAGGAAGTTAGAAATTCATCACCAGTTTCTAATTTTTCCCAAAAAAATTTACAAAGCCGTTTGTTTTTAGCGACCACATCACATTTGAAGGGACTTTGAGAGGTCTACAGGACAGAAAACATCCAAAAGTTAACCATTTTAAAAACTGTACCCCTCAAAGTACATCAAATCACAAAATGTTGATTAACCCTTCAGGTGCGTCACAAGAACTAAAGCAACGTGGAGGGGAAAAGTGAAAAAATTACTTTTTTCTACAAAAATGTTTCTTTAGTCCCAAATTTTGACAAGGATAACAGGAGAAAATGCACCATACAACTTATAGTGCAACTTCTCTTGAGTGCACCAATACCCCATAAGTGATGGAAAACTACTGTCTATGCGCACGGCAGGGCTAAGAAGGAAAGGAGCACCATGTGACTTTCTAAATGTAAAATTGGCTGGAGTTGTTAGCAGACACCATGCTGCATTTGGAGAGTCCATGATGTGCCTAAGCAAGGAAAACTCTCCACAAACAACTCCATTTTGGAAACTAGGCCCCCCCAAAGAATTTATCTGTGTGGTGTGATGGCCACTTTGAACCTTCAAGTGCTTCACAGAATTTTATAATGTTCAGCTGTGAAAATAATCTTTTTCCCCAAAAAATGTTATTTTAGCACCAATTTTTTAATTTTCACAAGGGTAAGAGAAAAAAATTGCACTACCCGATTTGTTGAACAATTTATCCTGAGTACGTAAAGTCCCAATATGTGGTAGAACATTACCGTTTAGGCATACGGCAGGGCTCAGACGAGAAGGTGCTCCATTTTATTTTTAGAGCACAATTTTTTCTTAAATAGTTTTCAGTCTCCGTTTTCAGAATCCCTGATATGCCAGACAGGGCTGTGGAGTTGGTGCCCATTGTGGTGGAGTTGGAGTAAGTATAAAATTGACCGACTCCAACTCCTAAAGTATGTAATAAATTAGGTACAAGTTCAATGGAAAATGTGTTGAATATTATTATGAATTATTATTATTTTCTAAATATCTTGATTATTGTATCATAAGAATGATTAAACGTCTGATGTTAACATGGTACTATAATAAATCTATCACTTCAACATGAGACATGTATGAAGGAGTTGGAGTTGAAGTCAGGGAAATTGAGGAGTCAAGAGTCAAGAGTCGAAGGTTTGGCTTACCGACTCCACAGCCCTGGTGCCAGAACAGCAGAACTCTCTCAAATGAACCTATTTTGGAAATGACACCCCAGAATTCATCTATGGGAGTAGTAATGATTTTGTCTCTGGTCAACACCATAAAGTCAAATGCAGTGAATGTTGCAGAATTAAGAATTGCAAATAAGCCCTTGTAGTGCCTAGAACATTGTAGTGCCTTGTACATTTTGCCTTTCTCGTGCCTCTCAAAACACAAACCATGTAAATTAGGAGGGTGGCCTCACTACAACAATCCCAAACATGTGGATGTTAACTGTGGTGTAGACACATTGTGGTGCTCAGAAGTGAGGGTAAAATTTGGATATTTTTGCAGAGAGCCATATTGCTTTTCCAGAGCCTTTGTGCTACCAAAAAATTAGAAGCTTCTTATATTTCTATTAACAGATGATGGACTTGAGTGGGGACTTGTTTTTTTGGGGTTTAGACAAATCCTATTGGCAACAATTTGGGGTATAGAACATTTTAGATTGGTTAGCACTTACATTAGTTCTTTCATCTACATCTCAGGAATGCATGATTCAGGTGAAATTCCTAACAAACACATTCCCTAGTAAGATTCTTTTTGTAAACTGTTCAGCGGTGTCCATATATTCAAAGGTGTACAAAACTGCTGTTGATTGCACCTTTGTGCACACCTAAAAAGACACGAAAAAGATGGACACTGCCGGGCGATAGGCAAGACAAAAGTTCAAAGTGACTCCCTCTGAGTCGAGTCACTACAGTAAATTTTCTATTGGAGATTTTTTTCTGAATCATGTTTTTCAGAGATTTATACGTGATCTCCGAACTAAGCACTCAAAGCAGAGCACATTATAAATATGAGCCGAGCCCTACTGCAATCTTTTGGAGGAAGAATGAGCAAATCAACAGCAGTAAAAGAATTGGTTTATTACTATTTTTTACACTGTTCAGTTTGTGGTATAAGTGATTAAGCAGCTTTATTCCTCAGGCAAGTATGATTACAGCTATAATAGACTTAGGCTATGTGCCCATTGGACGTTTTGTGGGCTGTTTTTCAGCGTTTTCTGTCGACATTTTCCACTGAGTTTTATGTTAATTTATGTTAATCCTAACCACCGGTTGGATTAACATGCTAGTCAATGGATTTTAGAAAACGCTGTGTACATTAGAACGTTTTTTTTTGTCTCCTTTCCACTTTCTTCACAGGTTTTCCACCGGTTTTCAAAGATAGAGCAAGTGACTTCTTTTGAGCGTTTTTCCAGCGGTTCCAGCTTACAAGTGCACAAAAAACAGTCTTAAAAACGCTAAGAAAACCGCCAGAAAACCGCCGACAAAACGCTGTATAAACGCTATAAAACCGCTCAAAAACCGCTAAAAAAACGATGGACACTGCTGAGGTCAGAAAACTCAGTTTCTGCAATTCTCCACCGGTTTTCTGACGGTCTGCAATGATGCAGAACCGTCCAGTGGGCACATACCCTTATAAAGTTTTTTTTTATGTATGGCTACTATCACACTATTTTTATTACATGTAAGATTTTAGCATCAAAGGATTTAGAAGGAATTGGTTTTTTTTTACTTTTCTGCCAACAGTTAGTTATGTGATGACTATTTTTTGAGGCATAAGTTGGAGTTTTTACTGGAACCATTTTAGGCCACGTAATATTTTTTGATGACTTTCTGTGAGGCAAAATCAAGAAGAAATAGCAATTCAGGCTTTTTTTTTTATTTCTTTTACACCATTCACTGTGTTATAAAAGTTAGAACACAGCTTTATTTTTCGGCTCAGTATGAAAACAGCAATACCAATTGTATTTACATGTGACTTTTTTTATTACGTTTTATTCCACTTTTTTGGTCAGTATGACGAAAAATCTAAGTTTTTGACTGCATTTTGTTTCAAAAAAATTTTTTTTTTGCTTCATCCTTTTATGGGCACACCACAGGATTTTTGCAACAGGATTGCAATGGATTATACTTGTCAGTTTTACACTGACAGAAGCCTATTACACCATACTCTTGGCGTGCTTGGTTCGATGGGTTGTTATGTCATTATAAGGCAAAGTCAGAAATTGCATGTGGGAGCTTTGTTTTTCTGATCAATGTGTCTAAATGTATTCTATGTTGAGGGTCACAGTACAATATTTTTGTTCTGATTCAGCTGGGAGTAAGAACTAGGGATCAGCGGACTCATGGAAATTTTGTGTTGTTGGGGTTCAGACTGACATTTTTGAAAATTTTGTTCTGGACCAAAGCTGACCAGAACCTCATTGGAAGTCACTGATTGGACAGTTCAGCTCTCCACCCACATAAAGAAAGCAATAAGCAAAACTCTGCCTGGAGAGGGTGGGTGGGGTTTGGTAATTTTCTTGTTTAGTACATACTGAATTTGATATCACTGAATTCACCCCCAGAGCGAACTGTTAAACAATGCAAGTGGGTTGCACTGGGCCAAGCACAGCGATGCTCACTTCAGTGATTTGCGGACGTAACGCACCCAAACTCTGAACACGAACTCTGAAATGTTTTTTTAAGTATGTGTTTGGTATGAACTCCAACTTTAAAGTCCGGCTGGCTCATTTTTAGTAAGGAAAGATATCTAAACCATTTATCCTGGACACCATTGGATATATTATTCCATTTAGACCAACTAATAACAAAAATAAAAATGTAACATGTTGACTTATTGAATATTATACCAGTAGAACATAAGTGTTCTGTGGTGAAGATTTTATTAAAGTTTCAGCGGCTTGTCGGAGCTTAGAAAGTGAATTATACATTTAAAGCACCCATTTTAAATGTGAAATCCATACTTGAGGACATAACCATACTTTTGGATTTTCTAAAACTTTCTTCACTATTGCCATTTTATTTACTGCAATGAAATTTCTTATCAGATTAGTTAGCACTAACAGAAGTCAGCTCACTTCGTTATCATCCTAGGTCTCAAAGGTAAAAAAGACACATAACTACCCTGTTTCCCCTAAAATAAGACGGGGGGGGGGGGGATGTTGCATTTTGAATATTGGGGGCTGCAAGGAGATGATGGGGATATTGAGGGTTGCATGGGAATAATGGAGCTTGCAAGGGGATGGAAAGAGAACATCCCCTAAAAGTAAGACATGGTGCATTTTATGGAGCAAAAAGTTATATAAGAGAGTGTCTTATTTTCATGGAAACATGGTATACAGTTCGGTCAGGAAATATTTGGACATTGACTGAATCTTTGTTATTTGGGCTCTGTATTTCTGATTTAAAATGAAACAACTTAGGCCCCTTTCACATCAGCGGTAATCGCTGATCGCGACAGTTTCCGTGAAAAAAACGCAACTGCCGTGATTACCGCATAATGGCCGCACTTGCGGTTCACTTGCGGCAAGCCCCATGCAATGTCTATGGGGCTTGCGGCAGGTGCGGCAAGTGCGGTATAGTTGCAGTTTCGGCACTTGGGGCAGATGCAGCCGCAAATAGAAACACACTTGCTGTACCTGCCGCACACTTACCGCAAGCCCCATAGACATTGCATGGGGCTTGCCGCAAGTGCGGTAATCGCGGCAGTTGCGTTTTATTCACCGCAACTGCCGCAATCAGCGTTAACCACTGATGTGAAAGGGGCCTTAGATATAATTCAACTGTAGTCTTTCAGAATTAATTAAAGGGCTTGAACAAAAGTATCCTGTGAAACGATTAGAAATTGCAACCTCTGCTTCTTCAAAGCCTCCTCATTTTAGGGTTTTAAAATTAATTGGACAAATTATCTTTACTAAAAATAAAATGTTCATTTTTAATACTATGCAGAGAATCTTTTGCAAGAAATGAATTCATGAGGTCTGGAAGCCATGGACGTTACCATTTCCTCCTTTGTTGTGATGCTTAACCAGGTCTTGACTGCAACTGAATTCAGTTTTTACTTGCTTGTGGGTCATTTTGCCTTACAGCATGTCATACGCATGCTTAGTGAAGTTGAGATTACACTTATTTTTTTTCTAAACACTCCTGGGTTGCTTTTGTAGTATGTTTTGGGTCATTGTCCATCTGTACTGTGAAGCAATATCCAGTCAACCTTGCTGAATTTGGTTGAATCTGATCAGAAAGTACATAGCTCTGTACACACTGCAGAATTCATCCAGCTGCTTCTGCCTTCAGTCACAACATTAATAAGTACTAGTAACCTGCTGCAATTGGATCCATGCATGCCCTGCCATCACACTGATTCCACCAAGTTTTACAGAGGATGAGGTGTGCTTTGGATCATAAACAATTCCAAGACTTTCTACATACTATCTCCTTCCTATTATTTTGGTATGGGTAATCTTAGTTTCATCTATTCAAAGAATGTTTTTCCAGAGCTGGGCTGGCTTCTTTAGATGTTTTTTGGCAAAGTCTAATCTGGCCTTTCTATTTTTAAGGCTAACTGCCATAATGGTTTACATCTTCTGGTGAGTCCTCTGTTTTTGCTCTCATGAAGTCTTCTCTTTCCTGTAGACTTATATACTGAAACACCTACTTTCTGGAGAGTGTTTTTCACTTGGGTGGAAGCTGTGAAGGGGTTTTTCTTCTTCATAGAAAGGATTCTGCGGTCATCCACCACTGTTGTTTTTCGTGGACATTGAAGCAACAGTGCACTCTTTTGGCAGAATCTATCACATTTGTGATCTTACTACCTGTGATGGTGGATATGGTGGGTTATGATATAACTGCATTTTACAGGTGCTTTGTTCTTAAAATACTGTGTATTCTTCCCTTCCCCACTTTCTGTGTACTCATTACACTCCTGAGAGTATAATAATTCAATTACTGTGGACATGTCCTTATTTGGTCATTCTAGTCTGGTAGTAAGATCTGTACTCAAAACTTGTTTTTTGTATAACTTCTCCAAATATGATCTGTATATTTTATACCCACCGCTTTCTTAAATTAAATTTTCTAAATAAAGCTTATAATATTTTTGCATATTATTACATGTTTGGTGGTTTTTCCCTGTGATGTTCATAAATACACCCTCACTAGTTTTGTGTTAAATACTGTGGACATGTCCTTATTTGGTCATTCTAGTCCTCTGTCTGTAAATGTTTGTGCCACACCCCCAGAGTGTCAACTGATTTTGGAGGTGGTTGGGGGGAAGAGAAGCAGTGTGTTTTCAGTCTTTGGCACACACAAAGGCTGGGTTCACACTGGCGTTCCCCTCCGCAGCGTTCTGCGGAGGGGAATCGCCATGTGTGCGCAGCCAGCGCAAGCCCCTATGTTTAGAATGGGGACGCACGGTGCTGCGCTTGACAGCGCAAGACCGTGCGCACCCATCCACTCCCATATGTGATCTGTGCGCAGGCGGATGCCTGCGCACAAATCACACACTCCCGCCCGCACCAGGGACGCAACATGTCGCGTCCCTGGTGCGGACGAGAGTGTGTGATCTGTGCGCAGGCATCCGCCTGCGCACAGATCACATATGGCAGTGAATGGGTGCGCACAGTCCTGTGCTGTGAAGCGCAGCACCGTGCGCTCCCATTATAAAGATAGGCGCTCGCGGCCGCTGCGGTCACATTGCGGACCCCTCCGCAGAGCGCTGCGGAGGGGTCCGCAAATGTGAACCCAGCCTTTGTGTGTGTGTGTGGGACGCTTAGTTGAGACCAGCTCCACAAAGGAATTTAGAGAAACCTGGATTATATGGACATACAATATACTGCTGTTATTGTTTTATGTTTTTTTCAAGCAATAAAGGTTCATGGGCTGATCACGCATCTCTCGCTCTGTTTATTGTGGGATAGCGGTGAAGGACCCCATAACACTACCCTAACATTTCTGTTATCTCTCATACAATTGTTCTTTTTCAGCCTAATTATGGCATGTTTCTTTTCCGTTGAGACCTGCTTTGACTGCATTTTGTGGATTTACACTAGCAGCTTACAAATGCAAATTCCACAATTTGAATCGCCTCCAGAACCTGTTTAATTGATGATGGATTACCTAGAGACTAGAAAATACAGCCCATTAAAGGGCTTTTGAGATGGTTGTCCAATTACTTTTGGTCCCTTGAAAAAGAGGCAGTTACGTATTAAAGAGCTGTATTTTCTAAACCCTAGCTCCAATTAGGATGTGAATACCCTCAAACTAAAGGTAAGAGTTTGCATGTTTAGCCTATATTGACTATATCATGAATATAATTTGGTAAACAGCCAAACTGCCAAAATGTGTGACAATGTCCAATATTTCTGAACCTAACCATATAATAATAAACATACGTACATGTATCGCCCTCAGGGCTATGGGTTACTCAGGACCGGTCCTTATTCTCTGCTTACATGGGGATGTCACAAATAAGAGTTTGTCAGTGACGCCACCTGTGGGATGTGGCCGGATATGACCACTACTGCTTATCTCAGCTTCAGGTGATGATGTTGGAATGCAGCAGGATGATAAACCCTCCACAGGTAGGGTTAGGATAATCCCTGTGCTGGTGATAATAATTGTTATTGGTGTTGATGGGGATGCAGGAATTAGCTCAAACAATGATGTGGAGACACAAAAGTAACAGTCTTTTCTTTATCTTTAATGGTGGAACTCAGGTAGTACCTGGTACTGTTTTCTAAAGTTCAAGGGGTCCGGAGCTTGCAGGTAATTTTAGGCTTTCCACGCCAGGCAAGTCCTGAGGTTTTCCTTTTAGATTGTGTCCATTGGGCCCTGGCTGCATAAAGCAATGCTGTGACCCTCTCTGATCTGTACTAGCTGTAGGACAAGCAGCGTGAACTCTTCTCTTAGCTGTATTTCTACTTAGCTCTCCTGAGCTCTGTAGTGCGGCTTTGTCTCTTTAGCGATTTGAAGAAAGAGACAGCACTCACTGGTATGTGCAGGGTGGTCTTTTAATCCAGATTTTCAAGGATAGACAGGGTGCAGGGAGGTGACCAGGGAGGGCCGGTGGACAACGACGCCGTTTCGCAAACGATGTTTTGTTTTGATCGTATTGTTTGGGGTAGTCCCAAAAAAAGGTTGTTATACCGAAATGTCTGTAACATAAAAATATATGAATAACTGGAAATTACTAACAACTATATACCTGAGGATTACCTAGATTTTCAAAATTCAAACTAAAGTACTTTTACAGAAAATAGAAAACAAGTAACCTGGCGGGCCTGCGAGGCCCCAGGTATGCGTTCTAGGGTTAAAGAGCAACTTCAAATCTCAGAGAGAGAAGAATTTGGGAATACAAATTGATAACGACCTTTGACACATTCAAAACAGGATTAAATGTATCACATGGATTCATGGATTTTTATATAACATGAATAAATATTTGGGAACATCACAGATTAGCGCGTTTTTTTTATATAAATTGAAAAGACATTTGGGGATATCACATCTACCAATAGACTTCATTTTGAGGACAATGAACTTTTGACACTTCTTATATGAACACCCTCGCTTCCTTTTAATGCTTTCCCCAACTCATTAAAGTATTTTCAGTTCTCCACAGACTACTACCATATAGCAATTATACAATTTGTTTCGCTTATCTTAGCCTTTTAGTTTCAATTCCCAGGCCCCTCTAGTCCTCCCTACGCTGACTCTGTTTTACGTCAGCTGTCACATTTGCTACAGTATCTAAGACTGTTAGTTTTTTTGTTTTTGTTTATTTCATTTGCTTATGTATATATGTATGTTGTCACGGTGTAGTGAGAATGCTGATGAGGGAATGGCAGTTATGGGCAGGGTGACCAGGGAAGACTAGTCTGACCATAGTCTAGGAACCCTGAATGGCCTGATCACGAAAGTATCTCTGAAGGTGAGAAGGTTCAGGCCTCCAGCCTCTTCCTAAAACTTCTCCACCAGCACTGCGCTATTTCCCCCTCACCTCCCTCCACAGAACTGGAATACAGCAACTCCAAAGGAAAAGACTTCAGCAAAACAAATACACAGGTCAGCACAGCACGGCTTCCAGGCATAGAGTGAAACTATCAGCAGCACCACCTGGTGGAAGGAGAGGCTACTCAAAGGCCAGGGGGAGGGGAGCCCAGGTAAGTCACACATTAACACCTCAACCAGCAGCCGAACCTCATAGTGAATGCAGCTCTGGAACACAACACAGGAGGCCCAGGACCTTAACAACTATCAACTATGCAGCTCTTGAAGACAAACACATACACAGCAGCATCCAGCAAGGTCAGCGCCAACTAAGCGCGTGACAAATGTGTCTTCAGAATCTGTGTCATTATCAGCCTGACGAAGGAGCCATATGTCCAGAAAGCTTGCTATGCTTGCCATCTTTTCAGTTAGCCATTAAAAGGTATCAACCACTGAGGACTCTCAGATTCCAACATTTTTCGATCTACTGTCTAACACGGTACACACATTTTTACCTTATCTACTTATTTATGCATATAATATTGGTGCTTTCCACTTGCCCTTTTCCGGCTCACAATGTATACTCTGCTTCCAATAATTCAGCAGGCAGTTTGCTCCAACCAACCTGATGATTTGTGTTTTGTTGTTTCATTATTCTAATAGAACAACATTTCCATACTATAAGAAATGCTCTATCCATAAATGACTCATCCTGCTTTTCCCCTGCCGCGATGCTTGTGATGCTGCTATAAAAGCCTTCATACTACACAGAATTGGACTTGTTGCTTTCATCATTTAAAATGTTTTTGTTTGCTTTTTATTGAACTATTTAGTTAAGTAACTCCATTTAATTCCTACCTGCATATTAAGGGTTAAGCATACATGTTAAAAAAACAATGATGAGGTTATGATCATGCCGTGAGGAGTTTGGCTTCACAACTCAGGAGAGGATTTCAGGATAATCCGGTGGCAGGAATCCACACGTGAACCAGGGATTTCTTCTTTCTGACTGTCATGCATATTCATGGGTGGATTAGCTCCATAAATGTTTAATGGCGTTAGTCCGCAGCTGATAATGGTGGAAACTGCATCAATAATTACTATGCTACAGATTAAAAACACTGGTCATTAATTATCCCACATTATTTTTTCCTCAGAAAATGTGACTAGTGTAGAAAAATAAATACAATTCATATATAATGCAAACTGAATTTAGGCAGACGGAATCCAAAATCTTTCAAGGGAATCTGACACTATTATTTGAGAGTAGTAAGGTGTAGGGGCAGAGACCCTGATTTCAGGGATTTATCATTCACAAAGCTTGAGTTTAAAAATAATGTTCTATCTTCTGCATATCTAGCTGTTCTCACAATGCTGCTCGGTATAGCTCTTCCCACTCCACTAACAGCTTTCTATATACACTGTGCATAGGCAGAAAGTTGTTAATTCATGGTGGGGCAGGGTCATAAAGAGCTCATGAACATGGAGACTACATGACAGCAGGCTTACTAGTCTTCATAGGATAATCTGCTAATTTTTATCAAAATGAAAGTAATCAGCCCAAAAAGTGATACATCATTGAAAAAAAAAAATCTGTCTCTACATTACGCTGCTCTCAGATTAGATTAGGTAGCGAAAACACTGTCACTGATTCCCTGAAGGTACCATCTCATGCCTCCATATCGCTGGCGAGAAAGATGGCTATTCCTGAATTCGGAGAAGTGGAAACCACATCGCATGTGCGTAGTGGCGTGTGACTGAGTGATTCTATGGCGAAAAATCGCAGGTGGAGCGTTGCCTGTATGCCCTGCCCTGCAATAGCGATGTACACAGCGATCCTGAAATCAATCCCGTAGGCGTGCTCGGATGGGTTTTTTTGCGCCGCATCTGCAGCAATTGGTGGGTGATACTACGTTCCCACTGGCTGGCCGTGTCCGAGGTGCCTTATTTGATGACATGTGTGTTCACGCAAGGCTGACCAATGGGAACGCAGTTCCATCCACCAATCGCAGTGATAGGGGCGCGGTGAAACACACTCTAGCATGCCCCTATTGAAACAGTATGCCAACATCACTTCTACGATTGTGGCGTGTGATGCGGCGATGTGTGAAGGGGAGATCGCTTCCTGTTTTCTGCAGGTGATTTCCGGAATGCAGGATCGCCGAAGATCGCATGCTAGATAGCTACGTGTGACAGCACCACAGCGATATGAAAAAAGTGCCCGAAACGTGCGCGCTCACATCAAATTGCCGGCGATGTGGAAGCCATATGGCGGTGTGTAACGGTACCTTTACAGTTCAGGTGTAATGTTTTTATAAATGCTGATTTTGCTGTTGATTTTTCACAGTTTCTGCACATTCTGCTTTGTAAAAATTGAAATCTTTTGGGAGAATCCTGGTTCATGCACAGAACATCATTTTCAGGCAGATTCTGGAAAAGCACTAATGGCCCCTTTACACGCAGCTACATGTGACAGGTTTTCCACAGGTAACTTACTGGTTGCAGTGAAATCATGGAGACATAGTTCCATTTGTACACAGCACCAAGATAGAACTATGTCTCCATGATTTCACTGCAACCAGTAAAATCAGTGAGTAAGAAAATTGTTACATTTGTAAACTGCTGTGCTGCACCACCGCTGGGTGGATCCCTAGCACTTATTTGGTAGCATAGTTTTTAGTAGATTAACTTCCCTGCTGTCACATTAGGGGTAAACATTGTGTAGGGAAATTATAGAATATTTGTTAGAACACTTTGGTTTATAAGGTTGTGCAGCACAGGAGTCCTAGATGACTGACTGGGTGTGTGTTTTCCCACTTTTGGTTTAAATAAGTTTTCAGTTAAAAGATTCCTTAATAATTGTGTTCTAAAAACATTAACTCAGTACATAGTCCACAAACTGCTCGCTTTAGGTCCTCCCACAACATTGCTAAAGGATTAAGGTCAGGACTTTGACTTGACCATTCCAAAACTTAAACTTTATTCTAATTTAATCATTCTTTTGTTGAATAACTTTTGTGATTGTGGGATGTTGTCTTGCTTCCTGATCCACATTCTCAGGAAATTCAAATCATAGATGGATGTCCTAAAATGTATCAAATTCTAAAGGAATATGCTACAATTCATCATTGCATTAATGATGGAAATCCATTCTGGCCAAGATGTAGCAAAACAGACCACAATCCATGATACACAGATGGTATGAGGGTTTTATTATGCAATGATGCAGGGTTTTTCTTTCTCCAAATATAATGCTCTTTATTTAAACCAAAAAGCTCTATTTTGTGTTCATCCATCCACAAAATGTTGTTCTAATAATGTTTTAGCTTGTCTGGGTGATCCTTATCAAACTGTGAAAGGGCAGCAATGGTCCTTTTGGAGCACAGTGGCTTTTTTCTTGCAATCCTGCCATGCAAGCCATGGTCACTGTCTTTAAGATGGTGAATTAATTAAAATTATTTTAGCTAATATGAAAGAGGCCGTTAGTTGCTTATGCTGGCTTCACACCACATTTTTGGGGATCCGGGTCTATCTGTTTTGAAATGAATAGGCTGGGATCCGTTTTTGCCTCCCATGTATCCCTACAGTGCCGGATTGGTCATATACGGCCATCCATTTATGTGACTTCAGTCCGGGATTCGTTTGTGTCCTGTTTTGTTCCGTACCCAGAATCAGAGACTGCTCTGATTTTGGGCGCACTGGACAAAAAAGAATATAAACTATTCCGGCACCATCCGGAGCACATAACATGGGAGTCTATGATGCTGAATCCAGGAAATAAAGGATTGTTTCCCGGATCCAGTTTTAGGTACTGAGCATGCTCAGAACAAATGCACTGATCCTCCAAGCCCAATTTCTGTTCAGGATCCTCTCTCTCTCTCTCTCTCTCTCTCTCTCTCCAGAACTGACATTACCATTATGTCCTATGGCTCTACCGATTGCCATGCACAAAATGGAACCTTAAAAAAATAGGATTTGGGAGCATAATTGCCATACATTTACACAAATCTGTACCTGTCTGTGTGGTCCTTGAAAAAACAGGATCCACATGGACAGGAAGGAAATGTGATAGACAGGGGGCCTTAGAGGCTGCCTTGTGTTCTTTAGTGACCTTGCAAACTATAATTTGCTTTGCTCTTGGAGTGATCTTTGTCGATCAACCACTTCAGGGTACTTTCACACAAGCATATTTTCAATCCCAATACTGTTGGTGCAAAAAACTGAAAGCACTCAAGCAGAACTAAGACTAGTGTTATTGGACTGTTCAAATTACAGCTTTTTATAGCAGACCAAATCTATGCATGACAAATAACCACAGTGCACACTATTTTTTTTCCATATGCAGAGCAAGACAAAGTAGTGCATCTCAATGAATTAGGATATAATCAAAAATCAATGTCATATTGTCATTTTTTGTGATGACCGTCTGCTGCAAATGCTTAGCTGCTGGTAAGGCAGAACCCAGAGACGCTCTGAGACCCTTTACTCCTATACAGGGATTTGGATTTACAGTGGAGCCTAGGAGGTAGCTGCCTATAGGTGAGCAGCAGATCAGAGAAGGGAAGTCACCAGGAAGGGACCAGGCTAGGGGGTAAGGGAATAGACAAAGTCAGGATACAAAAGCGTAGTCAGAAGGTAGTGTCAAAACCAGGAGGGCTGCAAAAGTACAAAAAAGTCAGGCAGTAGAAGGGTCAAAATCCAGGCAAAGATCAGAGTCAATATAATAGAGCACAGACTAGATAGCTGGGAAAACCAAGAATATATCTGGCAATTTGCAGGACAGGCCCTAAGGTATTTGAAGGGCGCGGTCCCCTCTCATAGGATGGAGCTCACAGCCTGATGACCTCATTTGGACCGCCCCTACAACCAGGCCAGATGGTGATGCACGACTAGTATCAACCACCACACTTCTAATGGAGGAACGAAACCTGCGCCTACCAGATGCCTCTGCAGAGACCTCTCTCCTATCACCAGCATCACCCACAGGAGAAGGCAGGAAGCAAAGGAGCAAGTCCTGATGATGACATGGCCCCACTATCACCGGCACCAGCCAAAGGAATCTGGCGCCGCCTAGTGGCCGGGGCATGTATAACAGTCAAAGAGTCTGACGGCGATGAGACACGTTGACTAATACATCAATATTATATTCACCCTTTGATGTCTTATGGAATACAGCAGCGTGGTTTTTATCCGTTCATCCTTCCTACTTTAATTTTCTGAAATAATAACCTTTGGGTATTCATTGGCTGTAAGCCATAATCCTAAATGTTTTGTGTTTTATTTCTTAAAAAACATTTATCTTTTTTTTTTAATGTTTACTAGAAATTCATGGTGGCTGGGTCTAATTTGGCCTGACACCATGAATTTCGGGCTTAGTACCAGCTGACAATACAAAGCTGGTACTCATTATTACCCAGCATGCAACCCCCACCAGGGTCCCACCAGAAAGCTTGGGCCATACCACGCTAAGAATCCCTGCACCCAGCTGCCTTTTTTACCTGGCTGGTGATCACATTATGGTGTGAGCCCACACATTAAATAATTAAAACAATATTGGGCTTCCATGTATTTTGATTGTCAGCCAAGATAAAGTAAGGCAGCTGGGGATGGCAGCCCATAGCTATCTGCTTTATCATTTTTTATTTATTTATTGTTATATTACTAAAATGTCAGTTGATCTGTGAATGCCCCAACAGCCAATCACAGACGCTGTCACAGAGAGTGGGCATCTGTGATTGGCTGCTGGAGCGACCTGAAACCAGCCCATACATTCTAGCATCTAGAATGCATGGGCAGATTTCAGGTTACGCCAACAGTCAATCACAGATGCCTATTCTCTGTCACAGTGTCTGTGATTGGCTGTTGGGTCCGTGACACATAGTATTGTAAAAATAAATAAATAATTGAAAAAATTATGTAGCGTTCCATGGTAATTTTGATTCTCAGCACTGATAAAGCGGACAGCTACGGGCTGCCAACCTCATCTGTCCAACTTTATCTTGTCTGGCAATCAAAATTCATGGAAGCCCAATATTTATTTTTAAATTGTTGAAATAAATAATAAAAAAAAAATGTGTGGGCTCCCACCATATTTTGATTGCTTGCCAGGTAAAACCAGGCAGCTGGGATTCTCAGCATGGTAAGGCGCAAGCTTTCTAGACCCCCATGCTGAAAACCACAGCCTGCAGCTGCCCCTGAAAACAGCGCTTTCACTGTAGTGCCATTTCCTGGCTCTTCCAGTGGTCCTGTTGGGGTTAACACCAGCTATGTAATGCCAGCTGGTACTAAGCACAAAATTCATAGTGTCAAGCCATATTAGACCTGGCCACCATGAAAGCGGTTCTCGACAGTGCAGTAAATATCCCCAGACGTCAATGAGCAGATAAGCAGACGGGGCAAGGACAACCGGACGGAAGGACGAGCGCCAAGAGACCCCAAAAGTACAATGATGATGTTTATTAACTATATGCGGTGAGTCCATCAAACCCAAGCATCGGCAGGTTCACCCATCACTAATCGGGAGTCCACAGATTTTATTCAATCTTGACCAACGAGTTTGAATATCCGATTCAGCTTTACCTCAAGTCTATGCAAACATTATATAGTAGGAGATAAGCTGGATTCAAAAACGTATAAAAAAAAACCAAAAAAAAAAAACCCTGAAATCTGCCATAAAATCCAATTTAGTCCGATATGGCTCCTGTGAGCTGTAATCTCTGTGGGAACAGCTGGCACTTTCTTTGCTCTTTGTATTACGTGCCCATTATACTTTCTTTTATTTTGATTTAGTGTTATCTTTAAACAGATAATTTGTTTGCTTTAGGTAGTCTAAAGCAGATATATTACAGTGAATAGCAAAAGAATGAGATTTTGGAAATGTCCCCACATGCTGTGCACAAATTCAGTGTGGAAAACGAGCATGCGGCAGATTTTCAAAACCTTCAGCATTTGCATTATTTTACAGAAATATTGAGGATGGTCACAGCATATTTCACCACTTTAACTTTAGTGGGATAAAATCCTAGGTGAATCTGCAACTAGATTAGTTGCAAAACTTGCCAATAACACAGTCACATTTGCCAAAGGCAATTTTTACTATTTAGATTTACCATAATTGAATGGACGTTAACCCTTGAGTGCAAGGGACAAACTAATTTAATTTTATATTTAACTAGCTGTAGTACCCGGCTAAGCCCGGGTTAATAAATAACTGATGTTAGCTATAACAAAATTGAATTTGAATACCGTATATACTCGTGTATAAGCCGACCCGTGTATAAGCCGACCACCCTACTTTTGCCCCAAAAAGCTGGAAAAACCTATTGACTCGTGTATAAGCCGAGGGTGGACCTCAGCAGAGGTATACAGCCCCCAGCAGTGTGGTATACAGGCCCCCCCAGTGGTATACAGGCCTCCCCAGTGGTAGTATACAGCAGCCCCAGTGGTAGTATACAGCAGCCCCAGTGGTAGTATACAGCAGCAGCCCCAGTGCTGTATACATTATTAATTAAGTGGACACCACTATGGAGTTAGAGTTACATAAAATATAGCTTTTATTATTAATATAAAAGTGGACACATAAACGTTATGATACGAAGTATAATGACAAAAACAATCCAAAACAACTGCAGTGGGGTGGTAACCCCCTGGGTACAACCTTTTACCATAGGACACAATTCACAGTGGTATTAAGTTACATGAGTAAGGGGTGTATTGGTTAACAGTTTTTGGAGATACCCCGAGGGGCGTGCTGCAGGACAGGGCCCCCTGTGGAACCACCCGGTCCATCACAAGAGTGTATCATGGGTGAGTGATTGTTGCAATGGTATCTCCAAAAACTGTTAACCAATACACCCCTTACTCATGTAACTTAATACCACTGTGAATTGTGTCCTATGGTAAAAGGTTGTACCCAGGGGGTTACCACCCCACTGCAGTTGTTTTGGATTGTTTTTGTCATTATACTTCGTATCATAACGTTTATGTGTCCACTTTTATATTAATAATAAAAGCTATATTTTATGTAACTCTAACTCCATAGTGGTGTCCACTTAATTAATAATTAAAAGGAGTGTTACTTACTTCCAGCTACATATACACCTTAAGGGAATGATGTACCTTCAATCATGAGAATTTTTATAAGGTGTATAGTGATTTTGTATAATTCCAGTGCTGTATACAGCAGCAGCCCCAGTAGTATATACAGCCCCAGTGGTAGTATACAGGCAGCCCCAGTAGTTTATACAGCCCCAGTGGTAGTATACAGGCAGCCCCAGTAGTATATACAGCAACCCCAGTGGTATACAGCAGCCTCCCCAGTGGTATATACAGCAGCCCCAGTGGTATATACAGAAGCCCCAGTGGTATATACAGCAGCCCCAGTGGTATATACAGCAGCCCCAGTGGTATATACAGCAGCCCCAGTGGTATACAGGCCTCAGCAGTATATACAGCAGCCCCCAGGGGTTATACAGCACCCCCCAGGGGTTATACAGCACCCCCCAGGGGGTACCCAGCGGCCCCCAGGGGGTACCCAGCAGCCCCCTGGGGGTACCAGCAGCCCCTGGGGGTACCAGCAGCCCCCTGGGGGTACCAACAGCCCCCTGGGGGTACCCAGCAGCCCCCTGGGGGTACCAGCAGCCCCCTGGGGGTACCAACAGCCCCCTGGGGGTACCAACAGCCCCCTGGGGTACCAACAGCCCCTAGGGGGTACCCAGCAGCCCCCTGGGGGTACCAAAAGCCCCCAGGGGGTACCAACAGCCCCCAGGGGGTACCCAGCAGCCCCCTGGGGGTACCAACAGCCCCCTGGGGGTACCAAGCAGCCCCAGGGGGTACCCAGCAGCCCCCTGGGGGTACCAACAGCCCCCAGGGGGTACCAACAGCCCCCAGGGGGTACCCAGCAGCCCCCTGGGGGTACCAACAGCCCCCTGGGGGTACCCAGCAGCCCCCTGGGGGTACCAACAGCCCCCAAATGCTGGCACTCGGCCCCCTTGTAAGGCTTCCCCCCCGCTGCTTATACATTACTATCCTGGTGTTCTGATCCGCGCCGCTCCTCGGTGCTTCTTCATGCTCCGTCCTCGCAGGCTGCATCCGGGATCTCCATTCTCCGGCCGTTGCGCGATGACGTCATATCGCTGCGACAGCCGGAGATCCCCGGATGCAGCCAGCGAGGACGGAGCATGAAGAAGCACCGAGGAGCGGCGCAGATCAGAACACCGGGATGGTAATGTATATGCAGCGATGGGGGGGGCCTTACAAGGGGGGACAGTGCCAGCTTTTGGGGGGAATATATGAACTGCTTCCCCCTGCCGCTGATTGACAGGGGGAAGCAGTGCATATATAATGAGCGGCCCCACGTGATGGGGCCGCTCATACAGCAGCCCCCCCCCGCCTCCTCCAGCCTCCACAGCCCCGGCCCCACAGCCCCCACCACAGCACATACCGTAGTGACTCGTGTATAAGCCGAGGGGGAGACTTTTCAGCCCAAATTTTGGGCTGAAAAACTGGGCTTATACACGAGTATATACGGTATGTCATATTAATGACCTGTAAGAAAATAGAAGCTGATCTGTGATTGATGGCTATAGGCAGCCTAATAAATCTCCAGCCAATAGTAAATCCTCCCCCTGGCCGGGCAGTATATGTTACCTAACACATACACATAATAGACAGCTCATGTGACTGACATATGCCTTAATTCAAAATATATGCACATGTGTTGCACATTGGCTGTTTTTAATCAGATGTTTATGTTTGGAAATTAATTTAGATAGCACACGTATGAGGCGAGTTGTGTGAGGTGATTTGTGCACATCTGTGTCTGTCTGTGTGGTGTGTGTCCCTGGGGTGTGTGTATGTGTGTGTCCCTGTGGGGTGAGTGCATGTGTCCCTATAGGGTGTGTATGTGTGTGTGTCCCTGTGGGGGGGAGTCTGTGTGGGGTGTGTGTGTCTCTGTGTTGTGTGTGTCTCTTTGTGGTGTGTGTGTGTCCCTGTGACAGTCATGTATATTACATTGGTGTAATTTACATGTTTGTTATTCTGCACTTTGACCTGTAGAATATTCGCTCTTTTTTGGGATTTCAGTTGCCACTACAAGCTGTTGTCTTTAGAGATTAACTATCTCTCTACCTAACTTAAAATTCGCTTGCTATCTGGCTGACAAACTGACACTGTAATACTGTATAGCGCACAAAGCAGCAGTGGTGCCATCTGACACAAAGCTGCAGCAGTGAGGAAATGGTGGCGATGGGAAAAATGCTTTGCGGCAACTGAGGTACCTCATATGAGGTATACAGCAACTCAGGCGTTCTGCAGTTCCGAAGTGGGAATTAGAAGCTTCTGCAGTGGCTGATTGTGACAGGGTGTGCGACAGAGCAGGAAGGGACACCCGGCCGATGATCAATCCAAGGAGGTTTATTAAACAAGAAAGCTGGAACAACACACAAGAAGGTAAATCTGCAGTCCGAAAGGAGTCCAAACAAAGGAAACAGATCCGGGGCACCTCTCGATAATCCTTGTGCCAGATAAACTAAATCAATAGTCCTTGCAAGAGTCCAATGGATCCAACACAATCCCACGGACGACAAGATATGGCCTCAGCTCAGGTCTCGCTCCGGTCACTTTCATAGTCGACTCACATCTGATCCTAAAACATGAAAGTATTGTCTGGGCTCCTGGGTTCAGCCCATGTGAAGGGGAGTAGGGGTCACACCCACTACTGAATGGTCTGCTCCATCAGAAGACTCTGGAAACGTATGGCTCCAGTGTGTCTGGTAGTATGTGGATTGGACTAGCCACCTGCTGGGAGGAAGAATGGCCAATCCTTTACTAGCTGTTGACCAATGCTTAACTACATTACAGTCCAGGAATGCACTTCTTGGGGGAAGGAGACATGTTAAAGTACAATACAATAAATTGCATAGTATACAGCTAATAGAAAACGGAGCAACGTTACAACATCAAATGGCATAGTATACAGAAATACAGGACAGGGAAAAGGCATATGTCATGACAATCCCTTCATCCGCAATTTGTGTACGTACTAGTGACCTCTACAGGTTGCTTGTTAAGTACACACAGTCATAGTGGGACTTACACTCAGCTATATGCAGCCACAAATTGGCACTGTAGCTCTCCTACATCATTGCCCAAGAGAACATCTGCAGGTAGGTCACCCATCACCCCAACCACACATCGCCTGACCCCAAAGCCAAAGTTCAGATCCACAGTGGCTTTGGGAATAGTCCTTCATTTACTACCAGCCTGTTCATTTACAATTCCAGATCCTTTGTGGAATGTTTCAGGCCGAACCACTCGGGGATCAGTCAGTGTGAGGAAAGCCCCGGAGACAGCTCATAGAAAACAGAGAAAGGTTACAACATCAAATGGCATAGTATACAGAAATACAGGACAGGGAAAAGGCATATATCATGACACTGATGTATGTGTTCTGGCAGCTGAAGTGTGCAGTATGAGGTTCTGTGGCAGCTGACGTGTGCAGTATGAGGTACTGGGGCAGCTTAGTTGTGCAGTATGAGGTTCTTTGGCAGCTGAGGTGTGCAGTATGAGCTTCTGAGGCAGCTGAGGTGTACAGTATAAGGTTCTGGGGCAGCTGAGGCGTGCAGTATGAGGTTTTGCAGCAGCTGAGGTGTGCAGTATAAGGTTCTGGGGCAGCTGAGGTGTGCAATATAAGGTCCTGGGGCAGCTGGGGTGTGCAGTATAAGGTTCTGGGGCAGCTGAGGTGTGCAGTGCAGTATGAGGTTCTGGGGCAGCTGAGGTGTGCAGTACGAGGTTCTGCGGCAGCTCAAGTGTGCAGTATGAAGTTCTTGAGATTGCAGTAGGGAAAGAATAAAATATGACTTGTAATAAACTCTATGGTAAAAATGTAAGGGTCAAGAGGGGAGAAATGTGTGGAAGGATGATAGAGAATTTAACTAGGTGTCTCCAATGTTAGCCTACATTTTTTTCTTATGCATGGGGGCCACACATTCCTCCATGCTGAGCCTCACATATTGAGGCAGAAAGGCGTTGGGAGGGCTAATTGGGGAGTAGACAGCGCCTACTTGTGTAGAGTGGAAGCCACGCAGGGGGCACAACAGGGTTTTCAGCAAAAATAATGTATTGTACTGTGACCCCCTTTGGATTGACAGCTTAATAATAATAATAATAATAATAATAATTTTTATTTATATAGCGCCAACATATTCCGCAGCGCTTCACATTCACAATACAAAGCTCACATTTAAACAATCATAAGAAACAATTAGAAAATACAATACAATGCCAAAAGCAATACAATACAAAGCATAATATAATACAATAATAAGAGCAAAAAATGGCAACCCTGCTCATAAGAGCTTACAATCTAACAATGAGGTGGGGGTGACAAGGTATAGGTGCTCATTTGCAATGATAGTATAGTCAACTTGAGGAGATGGGGAACAGATAGGAGCAGAATAAGTGGCCACAACCCGTTGTATGTGATCCACTTGAGGCGGAGCGGATAGGCTATGTCTAGATGACTTTGACTAGGGATCATGATAGGCCGCCCTAAAAAGATGTGTTTTTAGGGATCGCCTAAAACTATTTAAGTTGTGGATACATCTCATTTTTTGGGGGTAGAGCATTCCAAAGAATTGCTGCGGCTCGGGAGAAGTCTTGGAGCCGGGCGTGGGAGGTTCGGATTAATACAGAAGTGAGTCTAAAGTCACTTCCAGAGCGAAGAGAACGGCTGGGGTGATAGACAGAGATGAGGGAGGAGACAGCTTGGTTTCTGATTACCGTAAATCTTCAGTGGATTCCCCTCCATGCATATTATTCGCTTTTTATTTGCACGTTTTTCACTGTTGTGTTCATTTCTGCACATTGTCTCTTTATAATGATGCCAGGATCTATTTTACCTTACAATTTATTAAAGGTTATATTTTATTCTCTCCCTCCACAGTATGAGGTTTGGCAGCAGCTCAGATGTCCATAATGTTCTACAGCAGCTGTTTTGTGTATTATGAGGTTCTGCAGCAGCTGAGCAGTGTACGATAAGGTTCTGCAGCAGCTGAGCTGTGTACTATGAGGTTCTTCAGCGACTGAGTTGTGTATTATGAGTTTCTGCATCAGCTGAAATGTGTATTATGTTGTACTGCAGCATCTGAGGATTGTATTATCATGCTCTGAAGCAGCAGAGGCTTTGTGAATCTTCAAGTTCTGTGGCAGCTGAGGTATAGTTTGCGGCAACTGAGGTGTGTAGTATGAGGTTCTGCAGTGGATGAGGTGTGTATTATGAGGTTCTGCAGCAGCTGAGGTATTGTGAGGTTCTGCAGTAGCTGAGTTGTGTGTTATGAGGTTCTGTAGCAACTGAGGTGTCTAATATGAGGTTCTGCTACAGCTGAGATTTATATCACCAGCCTCCTTAGCAGCATAGTTGTTGCATTATGCGGCTCTGCAACAGCTGAGGCGTCCTAATGTGAGATTCTGGAGCAGCTGAGGTGTATTATACACAATGTATTGTATGTTTATTTGCAGCATTGTCATCTGGTGTGAGCCCAGACTGAGTAATAAAGGGGTTGTATATAGGCTGAGATCTTCCCTGTGCTCCTGTTGTGTATGTGGTACTGCATCTCAGCCTGGTCAGGTCAGTGGGGCCGAGAGGCAGCCCCACATATAACCTGAGGACACTTTATTATGCAGAAAGAAGACATTTTTTTTAATTTTGTACAATCTCTTTAAACATCTGTATTTTGTCCTTTTTGCCCCTGAGTACAGGCAGAGCAGGCAGCGGCTCCATTGTGCATCCTCTTCTTGTCCTGGCCATTTCAGGTAGATCCATAGGATTTGTATAGTAGATGCAGATCCCAACAATAGGGCCCCGACCTGCTCCGCTCTCAGCCAAGGGATGACAAAGCTCCCATTCTCCAGACTGATGAAAGTCTCAGCGGTGGTACCCGTTATCCTATCTATTATGTATGACCTCAGCAGACCCCTTTAAGTGTAAGTTCACACCTGGTCGAATTAATGTGGATTTGAGTTGCAGATTCTTCAGTACAAAATCGGAGGCCTTTATTGTACAATACATGTGAAGGAATACTTTTTTTAGGATGTAAAAAAATGGCTTCTGTTCTGCGTTACTGTCCTGGGAAACTGGGTAAAAAAATCAATAGTGGGGCACCAAAAGGCAGTTTTGTTTTACACAGGGCACCTTTCAGGCTAAGGTCGGCCCTGGATAGATCTGATCAGACCCCTTACTCCTCCCTCCACTAAAGTAATAGGATGACGGCTGATTAGCTTTTATTCCAATCCAGTTTTAGCCCTCATTTCTGCTGTCAGTAACGTTGTCCCCTAGGAACCTCCTAGAGAAATAATAAACCATCATCTTACCTTCAAACATTCTATACATACCACACATGAATATGATAAATCCATAATTCAGGAAGATATTGTGCTTATGTGGGTTGCCAGCTACAAAAACGTTTGCAATTTTTACCCATCGATTGACACTTCTACATTTAACTCCTATGTGCCAAGGGAGGCATACAGTAAGCAGGAAAGGTGCATTCATGTCCAGGCGATTCACAGAGAGGAAAAAATGAGCGGGTGGTAGAATGGAGGAACTTTATTGGGCTAAGCGTTTCAAGGGTAGTCTGTCCTCTTCATCAGGCACATTAAGGGTATGTGCCCACAGGACATTTTTCCCGAACGCAGCAAATCTCCTGGCAAGGACTCTAGAGATTCTTGAAACCAGTACCGGTTTTGCTGCATTCACGACTGCTTGAAAAATGTCCCGTGGGCACATACCCTAACTTTGCAAGGTGAGCAACTCCACCTTGCATTCATTTTATCTCTCTGCCCTACTATTCCTAGTATTCCACACATGCAGCGAGTCTCATTTTATATGGCAGGGGAGGCATACAGGGATATATATGCTCGCCCAATTGGTTATCCAATATTGACAGCTACCTGTTAATTATCCTATATAGGCTTCACGTCTGCTTTTCATCTTTCATTTCATAACGTGCTTCAATTACATGTTTTCTGCAGTCAAGGTTCCTAGTCTTAGATCTGTATAACTAATAACTCCATTTATGACACTGTGTTAATCTACCATTAATTTTTGTTACTATAAATAAAATAATGAGGTTCACCTTTTCTATAGATTTATATGCAGTGTTTACAAATTTGTTACCCTTTCAGGAAAACTATTTTGTGGAAAACAGAAATTCTGTCATGGGTTCATTGTTTTTAATTGTTATTTTATATAGTTTATTAATAAATTATAAAGTTTATACATCTTATTTCATTGCTATATTTTCATTGCTTATTACCTGCAGTCAAACATAAGCAGGCTGAAACACACTGGAGAAAGAAGAAGACGCCCCCCACAATAGCATGGAGCAGATTACTCAGTTTGATGGATGTATTATGACAGAATGATCTCTTGATGTAACCTCCTGTATGAGTCAGGATGGGAGGTGGGGCGATGTTGTCAAGTTTAGCTGTCTTACATTACAAACCCTTTAATCAGCTTTCCTACTTTCATCTCTGCTATACTGCTTCTTTCCCAGTCCTGCTGGCCAAAGATACACTGGTGATCAAAATTAGAGAACAATATATGATAAAAAAAGCCAAGAAGCCAGCGCTGCCTGTGGTTAGCACGCAATACAAAAAGTGCATATGCACATATTAATTTCTAACTGTACTTTAAACTGAGACATTTAGCAAACAATTGATCAATTCTTTGAGCTACCCCACCACATCACAGCATTCTCAGATGGGGCAGTCCTACTCTACATTTTTTATATACGTTGTGCCATTACGGCCTCCTGAATGCATTAAAAGCAGAACCATATTAAATGAACATGTGCCTGAAGCATTTCTCAACTACTCCCACAGCGCCAGAAAAGGACAGCACAGATAAAGACAGACCAGGTCTGGACATGACATCCGGACATTATCAAATCTGACCCCCAATGCAGGCTTTCAAGATTTCCTTTGTATTGCACAGGTGATAATTGAATCACCTGCATTGGTAATGATTCCCTCCCCTGTGTAATACTAAGGAAATCTTAAAAACCTGCACTAGGTGCGGCCCTCGAGGCCTGGAATTGGGGACCCTTGCTATATAGCGTTAAGCCATGCAAGAGCCTCTCCTCCCAGGTGGGACATAATAAATGCCACTTTGGCCAGGTTCAACAGAAACTGATAAGCCAGGAGTTCAAAGTGCAGTGTGCATTGGTTGATCACCCACAGCAATGCTTAGAGGTGCTGTCGAACTGCCGAGGAGCAGACAAACATGGTTCAAGACTGAGTGCAGGAATAACTGGCTGAGTGGGATCTGCTGGTAGGACAGGTACAGCAGTGAACATCAAGTGTTTAGGCACATGTTTATGGACCACAGATAGGTTAAGATCTGCTCCTGCTGATTCCATTGCAGACTATCTCTTGGTATTCTGTCAGTAGCATAGATGTGTTGGGGCCAGCGGGATCCAGAGCATGTCATTGGAACCACTGCACCACAGGCCTGGCTTACCTTGGAAGGGCATAACTAAGTGATGACCTGGTTTTCACGAAAGTAACTGATGGTGTCATTAGGCTTGTGCTGCACATATCCACCAGGTAACACCGCAGGGCAGTACCCGGTACCGATCCCAGGGTCAGGAATTCAAGGGCTGACTAGTTATCCGACAGGATGGCAGCAACGGACTAGGCAACAGACAGAGGCTTAACAGCAGGAAAAGGCTGGATAGCAGGTACAGGTTGGATGGCAGGTACAGACTGGAACACAGGAGCAGGTACACAAGATAAGTACTGCATCTGGTGTGGAAATACAGGACAGGTAATGTTTACTGGAACACAGGTTAAGGAACACAGGATTAGCACAGGATAATGGGGGCCTGAAAACTAGCAACTTGCAAACTCACTGAGAATACATGTTGCCCAGGCACCTCCAAAAGAGGTGGGGTGTGTGCATGCTTATGACCTAGACGTTCTCCCAGGAGACCTGCACAGTGTGGCAGCAAGGACAGCGAGGAGTGCGGGGACACCGGTGGAGTTACAGTGGGGAGAACTGATACGTTTTTTTAATATGACACAGCTAAACTCAGCTGCACTGCCGCTCATCTGACACTCGTGGAGGAAGTTAAAACAAAGATACAGACTATCATTACTTCTCACACACTGAGCAACGTTCTCTAAGGCTACATTCACACAGAGCATTTTTGCTGCATTTTGTGAGGATCTGTTTTTGGTGCAGAAACTGCACCAAGAACAGATCCTAACAAAGCCCAGTCTTCTGTGTATGAATGTGTTGTCTTATTCTGCTGCGCGTTTACTCACCTCGCCGCGCTCCCCCAGTGATCTCTAGAGATGTCCTCTCATCTCCGGAGGCCGCAATGTCAATGCTTCTAGGACCCTGCAGCCTGTGCATTTGACCGGGTGATGTCACACGGTCACAGGGTGCAGTGCCAGATCCTCCCACAGGTCCTGTGGCCTTGCTATTAAAGGACAACGCTGGAGATCACCGTGGGAGGGTGGGGAGATGAGTAAAAAGTGCAGGCAAAATGTGCTCAATAATTGACATGTAAATTCTTTTTATGGATCTGTTCTGGAGGCCAAGAATGGATCCGTAAAAAGTGCAGCGTGTGTATGCCAAATAGTGAAATGTATTGACTTGGGTGGGACAGCCAATGTCACTGCAATCCACAGCAAATAGTGGATCCGTACAAAACGCTATAATAACAGTGCAATAACGCACCATGTGAATGTAGTCTAAGCCATGGTGGGGTTGTGTTCTTTCCTTTGAGTGTTGCTGCCTGCTCAGCATCATAAAGGAGGAAGAAATACAAGATCCCATAAAAACTCTTTGTTAACACCCGCTTGAAGTTAAGAAAAAAAAAGTCAGTGGACAAATTCATTGAGTCCTAATATCTGAGCTACAGAGACACAAATATGAAAAACAACAAAAAAAATGTTATTATGTAAAGACCTAGAAAAGACTATTCACTCTGTAGCCATTAGACATTGGGTCCAGTTTAACAACAAATTTGGTTAAAGATTACCTTTAGGTATTAAGCTACTCTGCAAGACTCATCATGTAGTCAAGTATGACAAAAATGTATAAAATGAAATTAAAGACTAGTTTCCATGCTGATGATCTACCGTACTTCACTTTTTCATATAAGTAAAAAGAGTATCTATTCTTTATGATGAGTGAACTCTGCTGGATCAATTAAAAGATCGGTACAGATGAAGAGTTTACTGAGGGATACGGATATGCTATCCCGCTGTTTTCTAGTAATAGAAACATTTTCTGCGTTTAGGTGACAAGAAAAAGTCTTCCCATATCCAACTAAGAAAAGGAATTTGACAGGTGGGGGAGGAGAATTCATATACTGGTTAACCTTGTCATGAACTCTGAGTACTTCATTTAGCAAGAGGTCAAACTAATATCCGCTTGAGTCATGCCTGCTTTGTACTAAAATGACAAAACACTTCTACATATACTGCACCTGGTCCCCTTACATGTAACGTTCTTCTTTCTAACCATTTCTTACACTCATCATACTGTACCAAATGAGATACTAAATACAAAGTTTTCATGTTCCACATTCAATTATCAAGTACATTTTCCTACCTTTTGATCATCTAGAACCCTTTTCAGGTGGGTAACACAGTGACATACCACCCAAGGTTATTTTCCATTATGTGCTGTCTTGTTTTTTTGTTTACATTTTAAGAAAGTCTTGGTACAGGACAGACGAAACATGTTTATATATGAAACATAAAAATAAAAGACCTTTTAATAAAACAGCATTAACCCGTTTATGCAAAAAGATCAATTCATTTGTTCCTGTTTCTTATGTTCTTCAAAAGTTGAATGACGGTTGTATATCTGCGGTAGACGATACAAGTAAGTTAGTCTTAAATTTGAAAGTTATACACAATCTTTGCGATGAAGTAGGGGTCTCAAAATGAAGCCAGAGGCCACATGTGGCCCATGAGGTTGATTCATAGAGCCCACACCGTACACCTCTTGTCTTGCAGACCGGCCAGGCATTCTCTGACTTTAGCCCTTTATTTCAGTTGAATGTATTGCTAGCGTGGCACAGAACCAAGTTCTTTGCACAGCTATACGGCAACCGAGAAGAGGCCAGCAGCTAACTTAGGCGTATGATATCAGCTGCCAGCCTCAGATTGGCTTTCGGCTGGTATTGGTATAGCTGCCAAAGAACTTGTCTCTGCATGGAACCAACATAAAATTCAACAAAAATAAAGTGTTAATGTCCACAGCCCCCTAGCCCGAAGCAGCAATTGTCTAGAGATCAATGGCGCATGTGGGCCACATGTGCAGAAAAGAGGATGCTGAGGGAATGGGGGAGAGGTGAGAATTTGGGAAACATTAGTGTAAGATTGGGGTCATTAATACAAGAAGGGGACCAGGATGGGTCAGATGAGTACTATAAGATGATGTGGCCAAGTCATGTTAATTATTTAAAATGTTGTAAGCTATAGGACAACCCCTTTTTAACTACTTAAACTCCACACATAAGGAAAACAAAGATATACATACTTTCTATACCGACAGTCACATGCCGCTGCTGCTCATCTTCAGCAGTGCTAAAAATTCTATTACACAATACATTTCTGTGTTACAAAATAATGAAGACTAAAGCCAATCAGTAGCTGATGATTAACTGCAATAGGCACATAATATCCTCTTCCCATCAGAAATTACAAAGCTGACATTGAAAGAGGTGAGCCAATCTGAGAGGTTGATATGTTTTAATGTTATAGAGGGAACCTAACCCCTACATGACTTTTGACGTATATTTATGTGATGGGTCGAGTATGGTCTGATGTTGCACGGCTATGTACAACACATGACGGCATGATCACAGCCTCAAGTGCTCTAAAAAGACTAGTAAATACAATAAAAATGTATAAAAAAAAATATATAAGAAAAAGTAAAATCAACCTTTTTTCCCCAATGAAAAAAAGCATTGCCATGTTCCCATTAGGAGCTTCACAGTGCGCCCCTATTTTCTATTTCCTTTATGTTGTAAAAAGTAAAATCAACCTTTTTTCCCCAATGAAAAAAAGCATTGCCATGTTCCCATTAGGAGCTTCACAGTGCGCCCCTATTTTCTTTTTCCTTTATGTTGTAAAAAGTAAAATCAACCTTTTTTCCCCAATGAAAAAAAGCATTGCCATGTTCCCATTAGGAGCTTCACAGTGCGCCCCTATTTTCTTTTTCCTTTATGTTGATTTGGAAAGACACACACATATCTATGTAAGACTTCACAACTCACAGTGCACATCAGACCAAATGAGAATCATAAGTTCAAAGGAACTGCCAAAGGAGCTCAGATATATAATTGTGACAAGGCACAGATCTGGCCAAGGTAACAAAATAATTACTGAAGTAATCAAGGTTTTTAAGAGTGCAGTGGCTTCCATAGTCCTTAAGGTTTGGCCAATACAATCTAAACAGTGAAACATGGTGGAGGCAGTCTCATGCTTTGGGGGTCTTTTTCAGCTGCAGGGACAGGACAACTGGTTGCAATTGAAAGAAACAGAAATGAGGCCAAGTACAGAGATATCCTGGATGAAAACCTCTCCCAGAGTGCTCTGGGACCTCAGACTTGGCCGAAGGTTCACCTTCCAACAAGACAATGACCCTAAGCACGCACAGGTAAAATAACAGAGGAGTAGCTTTAGAACACCTCTGTGACCATTTTTGACTGGCCCAGCCAAGTGAGCATCTCTGGAGAGACCTGAAAATGGCTGTCAACCAACGTTCACCATCCAACCTGACGGAACTGGAGAGGATCTGCAAGTAAGTGTGTCAGTGGATCCAAAAAATCCAGGTATGAAAAACTTGTTGCATCATTCCCAAGAAGACTCATGGCTGTACTAGCTCAAAAGGGTCTTTTTACTCAATACTGAGCAAAGGGTCCGAATACTTACGAGCATGTGATATTTCAATTTTTCTTTAATAAATTTGCAAAATTTCTACATTTCTGTTTTTTTTCAGCCAAGATGGGGGGCAGAGTGTACATTAATGAAAAAAATGAACTTTTTTGAGTTTACTAAACGGCTGCAATGAAAAAAAGAGTGCAAAATGTAAAGGGGTCTGAATACATTCCATACCCACTGTAAGATAAATTAATTTGATCAGTGAAAAGCTTAAAGGAAAAGAAATTAAAATGACAGGATTATGTTTTTTTTTGCAGTTGCAACATTGCAATAAAATGCAATAAGTGACAATCAAAATATCGTATCTACCCAAAAATGGCATCAGTAAAAATGTAAGCTGACGGAGCAAAAAATAAGTCATCACTTACCCACAGAACCCTGAAAATAAAAATGTTATGCTTCTAGAAAAATGGCACCAAAGGCTAACTTTTTTTGTTTTACAAACTTCATAATTGTTTTTACTACTTCCATTGAAAGAAAACTGTTCAGGTTTCATATCTACATACTTGTACTGACCTGAAGAATCGTGGAATTTTTTTTCCTGTTTTCCATTACACAACATGGTAAAAGGAATGGTTTAATTCAGAAGAACAACTCATTCCATAAAAAACAAGCCATCATACGGCTATATTGTTGGAAAAATAATGATGTTATGGCTCTTGGAAGAAGAGGAGGAAAAAATGAAAGCGCAACGACGCAATATTGTTGGATAGTGATGGGGTTAAGCAACTCAGAAATGTACAAACACATTTTAATAATCATTCAAGGCATCAAAACCATTAGTAAGTATCAAGTGTTTTAATAATTGTTTATCGTTACTTTGCAATTTTATTCTCACTAAAATGTTCCATAAGATAAGCTGTATCTTATATCTCATTCTAATTATCAAAAAAGACATCAGAGTACTTGAAATTCTCACTAACATTTAAATTTCCACATTTGCACAAATCGAAATATTATAAATTTACAATTGGTAATAAAAGGCAATTTTAGCACTGATTTTAGCAAAGAGGACTAAAAAAAATCTGTGAGTGGAGCAAAACTATCTCAAAAGGAATTTTACCCCTGTCTTGCACACACAAACACATTAGACTAAAGGCCCCATTACACCTAATGATGTCCCAGCGATTCGACCAACAATGTGGATCGCTGGGACATCGTTATCTGATCGCTGGTGAGCTGTCAAACAGGTAGACTCACCACTCACCAGCGATCAGGTCCAGCGAGAATGCTGGTATCCAGGGTAAACAGCGGGTAAGTAAGAAGAGTTAGGGCCACGTCACACACACAGATAATTGTGCAGATATTGTTCACAGATCTCTGGTTGCAGTGAAATCATGGATACATCTTTCCATTTTGTGGCTGTGTACAAATGAATAATGTGTCCATGGTTTCACTGCAACCAGAGATTTGTGAACAATATCTGCACATATATCTGTGTGTGTGACGTGGCCCTTAGTTATCCGATGTTTACCCTGGTTACCAGATCCCAGCGCTTGCTGTGCGGCGCCAGGAGCTCGTTCATCGTTGGACTCCCATTGTCACACGTGCTGATGCTGGGCGCCCAGCTGGAGATGATAAATTTATGGTCTAGGACATTTACCAACAATGAACGACCTCATCGTTGGTCATTCGTAAATGTCACACGCACCAATATTGTTTCGACATTGCTGCAACGTCACCAAACCGGTGATGTTGCAACGATATCGTTACCGATGTTGTAGCATGTAACGGGGTCTTAAGGTCGGTCAAACCTAAAGGGGGGCAGGTAATAATGGACAGGTCGTTTGAATGTTAACATCCATCCTTTTGTTATTCAGGCGATAAACTGCTGTCAGAACTGCCGCGCGCATTTCTGTGTCCTCCCATTTGAAATTGCTTGGAAGAGCTGAATGTTCCTATGTGTGAAGGAATTGGGAGCCACAACTGTCATGGTGGGTTTACACACACCAATCATTGTATCCAATCTCTGAACCAATCTCTGGTTGCAGTGAAATCATGGACAGATTGCCCCATGTTGTACACAGCCACAAAATGGAACTATGTGTCCATGATTTCACTGCAACCAGAGATTGGTTCAGAGATTGGATACAATGATTGGTGTGTGTAAACCCACCATTAGAGGCCCTAACTTTATTGTGCTGCAATGAATGTAGAAATTAGTAAAATTGAGGAGTAATAAAACCTTCTTGTGATACTAAAGCAAAAAAAAAAAAAAAAAAATATAGCTCCAGAGGAAATCTTGCTGTTGTGCTGTATCAACAGAGAATACAAAACTGTATTACAGTGGATCCTTGTATTACGAGCATAATTCATTCTGGTAATGTGTTTGTTATCCAAATTACTTGAATATCACAGCAAATGTTCCCATAACAAATCATTGACATGCAGATGATGCGTTCCACAAATCAAAAATATCTACTGTATTCATATAAAAATGATTATAAATCTAAAATTTTCAGCTTTATGGTATATACAGTATACATATGTACAGGAAGCTAATCACTTACAGTACCTAAAGTTAGTTTAGTAGCAGCATCACACAAATACGGTATGAAGTATGTAGAGCTCCATGTTCAGAGTGTGGGGAACATGCCAAGGTCGGAACTAATGGCCACTTTACACACACCAACGTATCTGTCCAACTTCTGACCAACTTACGGGTTGCAGTGAAATCATGGACATATTGCTCCATTTTGTGGCTGTGTACAAATGGAACAATGTGTCCATGATTTCACTGCAACCAGTAAGTTGGTCAGAAGTTGGTGTGTGTAAAGTGGCCATCAGAAGTGAGGAAAAGACTGTAAATGATGGCTTGTGCGCATGTGCTAGAACCATGGAATATTACTAGTACTGTACTGTATCAGTGCAGAGAGGGAAGTGCAGTACTATAACGGCGGAGAGAGCTCACATTTTGCTCTTATTGCAAATCTTTCTCTTATACCAAGTTACAATTTATTAAAAATGTTAGCTTGTATTGCAAAATGCTCTTCAACTGTCACAATATTCACACTGCAGCACAGATCCAGCTTCTACAACAGTAGTAACAGACAAAGGCAATCACCTGCCTTCACTTCACTTAATTAGGCCTCTACTTAGGCCACGTGCACACGCTGAGTATTTGATGAGTTTTTTACCTCAGGATTTGTAGCCAAAACCAGGAGTGGATGATTAAATACAGAAGTGGTGCGGGTGTTTCTATTAGACTTTTCCTCTGATTGCTCCATTCCTGGTTTTGTCTACAAATCTTGAGGTAAAAAAACTCATCAAATACTCAACGTGTGCACGTGGCCTAAAGCAAACTAGCTGCTCTATTCAGTGTCAATTGTACATTTGCTTTTGCCTGTGTAGGACTGATCTCTCTGTGCTTCGAGCCAGACCCAGCCTGACTTTGTTACTTTACCTGGACTTTGACCCTTTGCCTGTGACCTGACTTCTCCTTTTGTCTGCTCCTCTTTATTGTTTTGTCTCTCTGCTTTTCCTGACTTTGGCTAGAATTGAACTTCGTCTCTGACTACCCCTTGCTGTTACTGCGCCATTTCCTGGACCTAACCTCAGATCGTTTGACCTCCCTTGACTTCCAGTAAGAAGTAGTGTTATTATTATTTACTTTCCGTTATTGCGGTCTGTTTCATCACCTCTGGGACTAGTTATTCCTGTAGTGTGTTACATCACACAAACCAAGTTACTTGTAATCCATGGCTCCACTGTAATTGGGAATTCCCTTTTAGAGTAAGTGCACATGATCCTGAGGCAAGCGTGTTTCACACAGTGCCTCCCGACCTCTAGGAAGCCACAGGTGAATGCAGCGTGAAAGCAGCCGCCCTATGCCCATGATCTGCGTTGGGTCCAGGGCGGCTTTTTCCTGCATTCACCCGATGATTATCACTTCTGACTCCACAGTATGAAAGTAACATGCTGCAAAGATGCAGAAGCGTGGTAACCTGCACCACAGCTGAAAACACACTATGGTGGGGAGAAGTATAGCGAGTATGAGATTTCTAGAAATCTCATCTTCGGTGTCGGCGCGGGAGATTTAAACGGCTGTCAGATTAGCTGTTTCTTCAAATCTCCCGCGCCGACAACGTCGGAAGATCAGCAGCGACCGGGAGGAGGAGATCAACGCCGCTGATCTCCGCCTCCCAACCGCATGCGTTCACAACAGTATGGTGCCCGGCCAGCCAATCAGCGATCTCGGTGGAGGTCGGGAGGCGGAGATCAGCAGCGGAGATCTCCTCCTCCCGGTCGCCACTGATCTCCGCCTCCCGACCGCCACCGAGATCGCTGATTGGCTGGCCGGGCACCATACCGATGTGAATGCATCCGGAGATTCTCCACTACGTTCACATCAGTATGGCTTCCAGCTTTCACAAAATACCAATCACAGTTGATCATGGAATACTTAGAAGGTAAGAAAGTTACAATACCATTATTATGGATGACATTTTATAAACTATGAGTTCACTGCAGTGTAAAGCAGCAGTGTAAATTGTCCAGCGCTGCTTAGGATGTTTATGTATTCATTGGGTATTCGCAACAGATGTAAATATCCAGGAATGTTGGAGTATATCCATATCTTTTGCATAGCATAAACTGCAGTGACATCTGCACAATGTAGCGAAGATATAGTCACTGCAAATTTGGTGCAAATTTCCAGCTGCATAAATTCTACAACAAATAAAAATCATGTGGAACATAGTCAAAGGATTCCTTTTCCCAAAACCCATTTCACCCGACTTATTTTATGAGTTAAATTGGTTTTAATGGAAGTCTTAGGCCAGTTTTACATTTGAATTTTAGCGTATGCTGCGTAGTTCTTTGTTTAAATCCACAAGCGTATTGCGCACGTATCTTTAACATGGTGTACGCAGGTGAATGCAGGGACCTGCATTGGCGTCAGTATGTCTGTGTATGTGTCCCTGTGCGTGTTTTTTTGGTGGCAAGAAAACGCAACATGTTGCATTTTTTGATGCCCGTAAAATGCACAAGCATCCGCATGCACATGAGTGTGTAAAAACAACACATTGTCTATGGGTGTACATTGGTGCGCAATGGCTTGTGCATTGGCTGCGTTTGATGTGCATGCATATGACACACAGCGCATGCCTAGGAAGAGATTATCAGTCCCTCCCAAAGCCCTTCCAAATCCCAGCTGTATAAAAAGGGGGTTTGGACATAGGATGTGGGCATGGCTTGTTTGGAAAATCCAAGTAAAAACACTCCTGGAAATATTGAACGCATGTGCAATAAAAATGCAAACACATGCACAAACGCATGCATGCGCTGCATGTTTAAAAAATTTTTAATGTCTTGCAAACACTCATGCAGATAAAAAACTGCGTTTTAGCATGCGTTTCCGCATGTGCCGCGTTCAAAAACGCAAATGTGAAAGTAGCCTTAAAGGTGCAGCTACAATGTAGAAGGTTGGATCACATCAATATATATGCTAAAATATCATAAGACAGCTAAAAGTATTTGGAATTATTCTTATGGCCACTTTACACACACCAACTTATCTGTCCAATTTCTGACCAACTTACTGGTTGCAGTGAAATCATGGACACATTGTTACATTTGTACACAGCCACAAAATGGAGCAATGTGTCCATGATTTCACTGCAACAAGTAAGTTGGTCAGAAGTTGGACAGATAAGTTGGTGTGTGTAAAGTGGCCCTTAAAGACTAGTACAACCTTATAAAATCCAAACTTGCATACTTTGCCAAATTTTCCCCAAAAATGTTAATACATTTGCTACAAAGTACAATACTGTTAAGGTACCTTTACACGCCGCAACTGGGGTGTGAAAACTGAGAGACAATCTGGAGATCTGGAGCCCCGTCACCGTCGCCGTGAAATTGCTACGAAATTGCGGCGTGTATATGGGGAACCCGGTGGTGTTTTTGAAAGTTGCTCCTGGTTGCGATTTCAGAGCACTGCTCGATAACCCGAGGCAACCATGAAGGGGAAATTTCCTGCTTTTGGTGTGTGAAGGGGCGATAGGGATGAAATCAGCATCACCTGCTGATATCCCGGAGGCGTGCCACAGCGTGCTGGAGACCGCCCCCCCAGCGATGATTGCTATTGTGTGTGGCTACTGTGTATCCATTGGATGTCCCTTCACAGGGCGACATATTTGAAGAGCTGTCCATTCACACTACACAATTGCAATGGCGTCATGTATTAGCCAGCTTTCCTGCGTAGGCTGGCCAATCATGACACTATTGCGTTGTCTAATCAGCGTGTTTGGGGCGCGGAATTCACAACTCTGTCACGCCTATGTTCTTGCGGCGCTGAACATGTACGCCCACATTCCTTTGGGGATTGCGGCGTGTGAAGCAGCGTAGGGAGTTAACCGGATGTTTCCCGCTGTTGGTGTCGGAACTTCCGGGATAAAACATCATCTTAGGTTGAGGGCGCAATTGCGGCATGTAAATGCGCCTTCGGCGTTCGGAGGCAACCATGAAAAACATGCACGCGCACGTTAGGTTGCCTCCGATCACCGCCAAAAGTTGCCCTGAATATATATGTACAACATTTAGCAGTCACCAAGACAGCATTGAACCCTTATGAGCTCTTCAACGAGAATTAAGTCTTATTAATGTCCAAGTGACCTCAACCTATCTGGCTAGGGAAAAATGGAAGGTCACCGGTGGCAATCAACATCTGCATTCAGATGGACTGTATGGGTGTGACATTGAACTATTACAACAACAATAAAGGTAGCAACAAATTTTTAAGCACATGAAAATTGTGTGAAGTAGTCAGTTCTTGTTACATTTTGGGATTCTGGAGATTTCTGATTTGTAATAAAAATTTTTAAAAAATATGGCGATGCTGTCTGTGACAAACAAGCCTTGGTTTTAGCATTCTTTACTAGCAAATTTATGGTGTTCGCCATTGCAGAGTGTGAATATTGAAAGATGCAAATAATCAGGAGCTGTTACTGAAGTATATGATGGGTCAATTAATTCACAGTGGCATAATTATGCCGGTCCGGCACCTCCATATCTTACCTGAATCCAGGGGCATAACTACAACAGGCACAGGGGTTGCAATCGCACCCGGGCCCTGTAGCCTAGGGGGGCCCCAAAAGTCCCTTTGGCCTATAGAAAAAGACTAATACAATTAAAGATTTGCAATAATTGGGGGCCTCGTTGTAGCTTTTGCATTGGGGCCCCTGGGCCTGAAGTTACACCACTGCCTGAATCTTTGGATTATTTTTCACAGACATAATACCACTACCATTTCCAATGTGCTTCAGCACTCTATTAGTAAAACAGAATCTGTTGCAGCTTTTTTTCTGTATTTATGTGGAAGGAATATAGGGGATCAAAGGAAATGGTGCTTTATTCAGCGTATTTCAGAGCGTGTCCTCGCACTTTCTTCAGGAATGCAACCATTGATGGTTGCATTCCTGAAGCAGGAGCGAGGACATGCTCTGAAACATGTTGAATAAAGCACCATTTCCCTTTGATCCCTTGTGGTCCTTTTCTACGTACAGTTAGCGCGGATCACAAAAACACCGTCCATTTGGATTTGTTATTGACTGCCACCATGTTGCCGTGGAGTGTGGATCCTGTAGCAGCTGTACCATACGCATATACTGATTGCAGGTCTCACAACCAGATCAGTGGAGCAATGACATTTGCCACTTTTTAAAAAAAAGGCTAAGACCCTATTGCGCTTTTGTTTCCTTACTTTCAGCTATTTATGTGGAAGGAGTAGTGCGCTGTCCTCCTATACCTATGCTCAATAGTTCCCTTAATAGATAAACTTGACCATGTGATGTGATGGCTACAGAGTATATAAGGGTAAACTTTCCCAGCCGCACATGATGTTATTAGTTTGCTCTATGACTTTTCAGAAGGAAATCAGATGGTGTTTGGCATTTTCTTTTTCAATCCTTACAAATCAAGTCTGTGTGAATTTGCAGGGACCAGCAAATAATGAAATTTGACAAAGTCTATTCTCCACAGATTGATTGGCTCATCTCAATCTCTACCGAGTGCCAAAAACATGAGCTTCAGAGGGTTTATTGATTATTTGGACTCCAGAAAGTCAGGCTTGTTAAGTTAGTCATTTTTTTATGTACTTTTTTCCTCACTAAGTTTGAAACAGCAAACAGCCAAAATAAAGCTTAAATTGGCACATCGAGCAGTGACTCACTGAACTCATGTGGCTCAATGCAGTGTCTTAACAAGCAAGAATAAATATGCTACAGACTGTTATATGACTTTGTTAAAATGTCTACACTTATTGTGAATGTAACATTTTCTATGTGTTTGAACAAAATCAAGTTTCAGTGGGAGAATATAATAAAGGACTTTAGGACCTTATTTAAAAAATATTTAGATTTTCTGAGAAACATTAAAAAAAGCAATACAAAGACAACTTAAAGCCATTGGGACAAAGCCAAGGAACATCACTTAATACAGCCTATGAATAATACACAGAATAAGAAAGTATATCAGACTGTACGGTTTGCTTTTTTTTTCAGGGAAGGATTGAGGAAAAATGTTTTACTATTAAGGGTATGTATAAACCATATTTCAAATTATTATGAAAATTGGTTTTAAGTGTCATAGGTTTTTTTTTAAGTGAAACCCATTGATGGTAGTGTGCTCAGGGTACCAAGGCTTGCTGTGGTGCATAAACCTACTATTCGGCCACCCCTAAACAGTGCTCACAAGCAGAAACAGTTGCAGTGGGCCCAGACATACATGAAGACTAATTTTCAAACAGTCTTGAATACTGATGAGTGCCAAGCAACCCTGGATGGTCCAGATGGATCGAGTAGTGGATGGTTGGTAGATGGCCACCATGTCCCAACAAGGCTGCAACGTCAGCAAGGAGGTGGAGGTGTCATGTTTAGGTCTGGAATCATTGGGAAACAGCTGGTATGCCCCTGAAGGTGTGAAAATGACCTCTGCAAAGTATATAGAGTTTCTGACTGAGAACTTTCTTCCATAGTACAAAAAGCAAAAACTTGCCTTCAAGAGCAAAATCATCTTCATGCATGACAATGCACCATCTCATGCTGTAAGGAATACCTCTGTGACATTGGCTGCTATGGGCATAAAAAAAGATAAACTCATGATGTGGCCACCATCTTCCCCTGACCTCAACCCTATAAAGAACCTTTGGAGTATAATCAAGCAAAAGATCTATGAGGGTGGGAGGCAGTTCACATTAAAACAGCAGCTCTGGGAGTTTATTCTGACATCTTGTAAAGAAATGCAAGCAGAAACTCTCCAGAAACTCACAAATTTAATGGATGTAAGAATTGTTAAGGTGATATCAGAGACCGATTCCTATGTAAACATCTAATTTGGCCTGTTAGGATGTTTTGGAGTTAAATAGCTTTTTATTTAAGTGAATGTGACCTCCTAATGCTGCAAATTCAACAAATGAGCATTTTCAGTTCTTTCAAACATATCAAATGTTTACAAACTCTACTGTGCCTAATAATTTGGAACAGTGCATTTAGAGTATTTTTAATTTTTAAGATTATACTGTTATCATAGGGAGATTTCTTCAATAAAATTCGATGTATACTCTAACGGGTGATGACTTTTGTTGCACTGACTGTCATTTGCAACAACCATTTAGAAAAATCAGAGAAAAAGAACATTTGCATAATAATTTGGAACATGGTGTATTAAAGTAGGTATATTAAGTATGTAGAACATCAAAACTTTAAGGTAAAAGTTGTCTGCAAGGAGAGGTCATCAGGATTTACCCTAAGATGGTATTGGGCATGTTTTTTGTCAACCTCCTAATACATTTAGAGCTCATTTACAAGGGTAAGTGTTTAAACAGCAAGGGCAAATGTCTCCACTCTTCCTGTCTGCAGTCATCATACTAGGCCATTGTCAATCAATGCATCGGTGATGCACTCTTATAAAAGTGTGATAAACAACCTGGTATGTATGGGGGAAGTAAAGAGAAGGAAAAGCCATCAACCATCTCCTCCTCCCTGCTCTCCGTGCACCCACTAAGATGTCACTCACACTTTTATGAGAGTGCATCCCCGACTCTTTGCTTGACAGTGGTCCTGGTACCAGTCCGTTGACTGCAGGAAGTTAGAGAGGAGACAAGTAAACAGTTTTTAAACACATTTATTCAGCATTTAGAGCTGATGTAAGCATTATTAAATGCGACTACCCTATCTACTTACATAATTGCTTGTGTCCGTATGTCCTCCTATCAAGCGCCTCAGTAAGTGTGCATGCGTATACCTGTCAGGTGCATATGAAGTTACTCATGCCGCCGCCATCTTTGGACACCACAGGGGAGGAGAGCGCACAAGCGGGGAAACACAGCACACAGGGGGAAAAGTGCACGGGGATAAACAAAGCACAAGGGGAGAATGCACAAAAATGCACAAGTGGGGAGAGACAAAGCACAGGAAAAGCACACAAGTGGGGAGAGACAAAGCACATGAGGAAGAGCACACAAGCCGAGAGAGACAAAGCACAGGGGGAGAACGCACAATCAGTGAGAGACAAAGCACATGGGGAGAGTGTACAAGCAGGGAGAGACAAAGCACAGGGGGGAGAGTGCATAAGCAGGGAGAGACAAAACACAGGGGGAGAGAACACAAGCGGGGAGAGAAAAAGCAAAGGGAAGAGAGCGCATGAGGGAGAGAGACAGCACACAAGGGGGTAAGAGAGAGCGAACAGGAGAAGAGCATACATGGTGCGAGAGATGGCAGCCAACCCCAATGATACAGAGCCCGCCTTCATCATGACGTCACCACCCTCCCGATGTGATAGCATAGGGGCTCCATCCAGTTTATTATATTGATTGCTGCACCATATGGGACAACACATTTTACCATTTACTTTTTGTCAGTAAATAATCGGCACTCACCGAGCAGAGCTTTTTTCTTTTTTATTTCAGAGTCCTCTTTACATAGTTTCTCTGCGATGGGGGAGGGAGTGAGGAGACATACAGGTGACAGATTCCGTTTCGGAGCACCTGCCCCTTCTACGGACCTTGTTGTCTGTTTTTTTTTCTTATTTACTGCTATTGGTGTCTATTAAGCGTGCACCCGGGCACATGAACCTGCTTTACTCGCACCCTTACATATGCAAGTAGCACCGATCCCTGCAACACAGCAGTGCCCAGTATATATCTGCAAAACTTTTTATCATTTACTTTTTGTCCCTTCTCCATTTCCTCATAGACTGTAATAACCTATATTATGGCCACCAATTTTGTTGGGCTAAACTCAGATTTGAAAAAAACCTATAGGTGAAATGAGTTTAATAGCCAAAAATGTGGGTATAAATATCACTTTATTGAAATATATATAAAATTAAAACCATACACAAAAGACAAAATTACTTTGAAAATCCCATCAGAGATCAAGACACCCTCAAATTTATTTCCAAGTATACATGATATTATACATAATAGATACAGGATACTATTTAATAAGGATAAAGTACATAAGTGCTATAAAAATGTATTTGAAAAAGTTAAAAATGTGTACTATAAGTATTCAGTCTTGGTGTATGAATTTTTTGCACTCCGCACTTTATGTTTATTAGTGTTCACTTCAATAGTGTTCACTCTGCACTTTATCATTTTAATAGTTTTCACTGACTATGAACTGGCAATGTCATTAGGAGAAATATGGAATATTGTACCATTTAATAGTGTGCACCATTATGAATTGTATTAGGCGTGTGTAATAAGACGTGGTTAATATCCTGTATACTTGGAAATAAATATGAGGGTTGTCTTGGTCTCTGATGGGATTTTCAAAGTATTTCTGTCTTTTGTATGGTTTTAATTTTATATATATTTCAATAAAGTGATATTTATACCCATATTTTTGGCTATTAAACGCATTTCACCTATAAGTATTTTTCTCATACACTGTAAGCTTGCAATCAGGGACCTCACTCCTCCTGGTATCTGTTGAATTTCTTTTTTTCTCTGTATTATCTCATATTGTCTGTAAATGTCCCCACTGAATTGTAAAGTGCTGCGGAATACAGTATGTTGGCGCTATATAAATACAATTATTATTAATAATGAGGATATTAGGCCTAATGTCGCATATTTTGATGCTTTTTTAGATACATTTTTTGACAAATCTGTATCAAAATCTGCATGCCTATCCTGAAGACAGCAAAGTCTATGACATTTCAGAAATGCTATGCCAATGTTGCATTTTTTTTTCCTTGTGTACTTGGTGCGGACAAAATCTGCAGCATGTGAACTGTTGGTGTGTATTTCTCTGTGGTTTCCAGCCCCTCCGGCTATTGACTTCATTATAAAAAACGTATAGCAGAAATATGCACCAAAAATGCGAAATGCGTCAAAAACACGGTGTGTTTTTGGTGTTTTTCTTTCTGCCACAAGATGCAGATTTGATGCAGAACATTTCTGAACCAAATCTGCATCATGGGCACATACCCTTAGGAGGCTGAATAAAAGCACCTAATATCACCTAAGGGCTCGGACACACTCATCAGAGTTTCACTGAGGAGACTCTGAAAGGGCTGGAGCAGTGACCCTGAACGGCTTCCCCCTGTCTGGATGGGGCTGTCAGCTGATTGTGGTTTTGTGCAGCTCCAGACTCCCCGTCCAGAGAGAGAGGCCGTTCAGGGTCACTGCTCCAGCCCTTTCAGAGTCTCCTCAGTCAAACTCGGATATAACTAGGAAAGTGTGTCCAAGCCCTAAAGGGTAAATCCTGATGACAGGTTCCTTTTAAATGAGTGCTGTGGATAAAGGAGCTATAGATACAATATTTGCAGAAAAACTCATTTGAAGTCATGGAGCAGGTTGAAAAGTTTTAATTTCTCATACTCTGTCTTGGTAAGGAGAGACAGTAGAGGAGAAGCTGCAAGTGTCAGTAGGTCGCTAGTTCACAGCCTGCCGGTGTTGCATTAAGGGCTTTTGTTTTTACTAACTATAAAGAGATGAACATTTTTTAACTTAGTAAATGAAGTGGTCCCTGGGATCTGCATCACTGAGATTTTTATTTCCCTCAGTTTGTTACTTATGAAGATAATCTGGTTATGTTTTGCGCATGTTGGCACGTAGTAATGTTCACAAAATTAAATTCTGCACATACTGGATTTACAATATTAGTAAAGGGCTTTTCAGACTCTGCTTGAATTAATATTTTGGCCATGAACAGGAATTTGTATTCAGCTTTTATACAACATTCAGCTTTGAAGCAAATTGTATGAAGGCATACATGAATATAAAATCCAGGTCAGTATTTTAACAAGTAACAAGTTTCTTACTTTCAAAAAATATAACTTTTTCATTTGATAAGTAGGTTTGTGTCAAAAGTGCAAAAATTGTCTTAACCCCTTCACAACATTTTATCATACCTATATATCATGGTTGGACAAGGGCTCCCAACCAATAGCTTATACACCATGTACTTGTACACGATGGTGATCATGTCGGGCACAGGAGCTGTGCTTGTATGATCACCACCTGGAATTCGGCTTACGTGATAGCCGGGATCCGGCTGTCAAAGCCAGATATGGTCCCCGCACTGCCCCTGGCTGTGTAATAACAATAGTGATCACAGCATTTAAGATGCTCAGAGAGGAAGTGTGCTCTCTCTTCTACACAAATGGCACTCCTATGACGTGATCTCAGATGACCAATTGTTGCTATGGTTGTCATGACTACCCCGGGTCTGCCAGCTATGGAAACTCCGTTAGACCATGCCAGTAGCATTATTACCTCACACATACCCCTCCGATGATGATCTACAACAATGGTCCCACGAAGCTCACTCTCCTCTGCAACATCCAGATTCTGCAGAGAGGGAACAAAAGCATCCTCTGCGATCACAATGACTGTCATGAGGAGCAGTGACATCATTCACTTAGTCACTTGGGGCTCTCATGGCCGTAAACTCAGGTGACCCGCTGAAGTAGAACATCAGAATGTTCGCCCATCACTACCCACGATTAACAAATGTCCTCTTTCAGGAGTTTCCTGACATTTCTTTTATAATTGCATCATGGTAGTGTCACTTACATGAGAGCCTGCGGTGGAACATCTGTGTCATGGTGGAGACTGGTATGCTATGCTGTGAGCAAGAGAAGCCTGCTGGATCCTAGTTACCAACTTTCCCAAAGTATTTAAAGAGTAACTGCTGTATAAATTTTTATTAAATAATGTAGAGCAAGTGATTTTAATAAACCTTCTAATATACTTCATTAGAAAATTCTGGTTGAAAACCATTCCTAAACCTTTCACAAGGTGTCCATACTGTAATGTGTGCGAAGCAGACACATAGTTATTATCACTCAGATCTGCCTTCACAGTGAATACGGGCATGTAACTATAGGAAACAATGTATCAGATTAGGCTGAGCAAACAGCACAGTTGCTAAGCAACATCAGAGTTCAGGATTAGGTCAAACTACCGGTAGTTTGTGCCAAGGAAAGAGCTGTCACAATTTCTGTTAACCCATTCTCTGCTGGCTCCACATCACTCAGGATCTCTCTTGCCCTTTCTCTGCTGACACAGTGCACGGTCAGCTGCTGGCTACGCCCACAGAGCCATAAAATGATGTTTTTAAAAAAGCACAGTAAAATGTGAGAAAAGAAGTCACATGGCACAAAAAAGCATTGTCTTAGCTGCTAAGTGACCCATCATTAACAACCAGTGCAGTATTTTTTTTTTTCAATGAAAGGACATAACATACTGTAATACAGGTGCATCTCAACAAATTAGAATATCATCAAAAAGTAATTTTTTTCAGTAGTTCAATACAAGGTGATCCTCTGATACCTATTAAATAATATATTATCTCTCCGACCCTTCATCCTTTAATTTTCTAAGATAACGACCTTTGGGTTTTCATTGGCTGTAAGCCATAATCAACATTTACAGAAATAAACACTTGAAATAGATCACTCTGTTTGTAATGACTGTATATGAAATATGTGTTTCACTTTATGTATTGAATCACTGAAATAAATTCACTTTTTGATGACATTTTAATTTATTGAGATGTACCTGTATATAATGGAGTAAAGCATGTTTTTCTCATGTATGTTTCCAAATTCTGTATAGTAAAATTTTGTTTATAGTCTTTTTTTCTAGCTGTGTACTCTCCAGATATGTGATTGATTATGGGTATTTTCCATTGTTAATTGTTTTTGCATTGTGACTGGTGTGTTCATTCTGTTCATTTTACATATATATATATATATATATATATATATATATATATATATATATATATATAAGCTGAGTGTATATATGTCTGTGGGTGTGTAAATATGTATCAAGGACTGCCCACTCCACATAGCACCACTCACTCCAGTTAGCCACGCCCACCTCCTAACAGAATCAGACAACATTCTATAGAGGGGAGGAGCTATACATAGAATCAGATATTCTATGGAGGGAAAGGGAGAGGCAGAACGAGACAACATTCTATGGCGGGAGAGGATCTAGAGGCAGAACAAGACAAAATTCTATGTAGGGAGAGGAGCTAAAGGCAGACTCAGACAACATTCTTTGGAGGGAGAGGAGCTAGAGGCAGACAAGATTCTATGGAGGGGGAGCTAAAGGCAGAATCAGACAACATTCTATAGAGTGGGTGGGGCTCGATACACACACACATACATACATACATACACTCAGCTTGATATACACCATGTTCCAAATTCTTATGCAAATGTTCTTTTCCTCTGATTTTCCTAAATGGTTGGTGCAAATGACAGTCAGTGTAATAAAAGTAATCACCCGTTGAGGTCAGGGGAAGATGGTGGCCACACCAAGAGTTTACTCCTTTTTTGCCAATAGCAGTCAATGACACAGAGGTATTCTTTGTAGCATGAGATGGTGCATTGTCATGCATGAAGATGATTTTGCTCCTGAAGGCACATTTTTGCTTTTTGTACCATGGAAGAAAGTTCTCAGTCAGAAACTCTATATACTTTGCAGAGGTCATTTCCACACCTTCAGGAACCTTAAAGGGGCCTACCAGCTGTTTCCCAATGATTCTGGCCCAAAACATGACTCCTCCATCTCCTTGCTGATGTGGCAGCCGTGTTAGGACTTGGTGGCCATCTACCAACCATCCACTACTCCATCCATCTGGACCATCCAGGGTTGCTTGGCACTCATCAGTAAACAAGACTGTTCGAAAATTAGTCTTCATGTATGTCTGGGCCCACTGCAATCGTTTCTGCTTGTGAGCACTGTTTAGGGGTGGCAGAATAGTAGGTTTATCCACCACAGGAAGCCTTTGAAGGACCCTACATCTTGAGGTTCGAGGGACTCCAGAGGTACCAGCAGCTTCAAATATCTGTTTGCTGGTTTGTAAGGCCTTTTTAGCAGCTGCTCTCTTAATCCAATGAACTTGCCTGGCAGAACCCTTCTTCATTCTGCCTTTATCTTCACAAACACATCTGTGCTCAGAATCAGCCACAAATCTCTTCACAGTACGATGATCACGCTTAAGTTTTTGTGCAATATCTATTGTTTTCATACCTTGTCCAAGGCATTGCATTAAATATTGTTTTTTGGCAGCAGAGAGATCCTTTTTTTTCCCATGTTACTTGAAAACTGTGACCTGCTTAATATTGTGGAACACCCAGTTTTCCTTGTATTGGGCTCACCTGCCAAACTAATTATCACAGGTATCTTGAGATTGATTTCAGTGATCCAAAGAACCCTGAGACACAATGTGGCGCCCCACTGGTCGGGACACCACGTAGGGGTACTGTACCCAGAGTGTGTAGTATCCCTGAGACCAGGGGACTGGGATGTCAATAGGGGACCCTCACCACAAGTATCCACATACCTTAGGTCAGGAGACCAATAGGTTAATGTGTTACTAGGATACCTGTCCTCGTGGGAGGAGTTTAGGTGGGTAGTGGCGGGCAGGAAAGTTAGTCAGGGAGAGAAGTCGGTTGGAGAAGGACCCTGCGAGAAGCACAGTCGAGGGCAGCTCAGGAGACGTGGCCCAGGGTCTGAAGGGGATCCTAGGGTGTTGAGGTGCACCTGAATCCATGCCGATATGTCACCCGGCCGGAAGGATCCAGTCCAAAACCGGAAGACCATCTCCAAGCTGGTGCGGGCATTTATCCCCGAGCCGCAGAACCGGAGGGCACGGACGTCTTCAGAGGTTGTAGCCAACCCCGGCATAATTCCCCTAAGGCCCCATATAGGGTCTAGAGGCCCCAATAGGTTAATCTGTTGCTAGAAAACTCGTCCTGGTTGGAGGAGCTTAAGTGGGTAGTGGAGAGCGGGAAAGTTAGTCAGGGAGAGAAGTCGGTTGAAGAAGGACCCTGCAAGAAGAGCAGTGGAGGGAACCTCAGGAGAGGTGGCCCAGGGTCTGAAGGGGATCCTAGGGTGTTGAGGTGCACCCCAATCCATGCCAGTACATCTCCCAGCCGGAAGGATCCAGTCCAAAATCGGAGGACCGGCTCCGAGGTGGTGCGGGTGTTTATCCCCGAGCTGCAGAACCAGAGGGCACGGACTTCTTCAGAGGTTGCAAATAATTATAAATATTATGCTGCACTCAGTCCTGTCAATTAAGGTGGTAACTAAACAAAATTCTATTTAAAATATCAATAGTTGAAAATGTCAATAGTTGCACTTCACAAAGACTTAATTCTAAATAAAAAATAAAAAAAAAGATATACTTAGCATTATGGAAATGGCCAAATCAATAATCCATCCAGTTGCCACGCTGAGGCGATCTCTGTTAACTGCGTCCTAACACTAATGACACTGCCTTGTGTCTTTCTGTGCTTTTCCTCATCGGCTGATACCAGAGAATAATTGAATTGCAGTCTTATAACTAAAGACAGGTGCTTTGAATATGTAAGCAGTGCCTTGGGAAAAGAGGTTAACCCCTTAGGTGTGCTAGAGACTGATACCAGAGGGCAATAGCTTATATCTGACAACTAGAGTGATGAAAGGTGCTAGCATACGGGTGCTGAACCCATGTCATATATATACAAATATCATGCTGCACTCAGTCCTGTCAATGAAGGACACAATTCTATTTCAAATATCACCCGTATGCTAGCAGCTCTAGTTGAGCTATGTCTTTCTTATACACCGGAGACCAGAATTGTACACAGTATTCTAAGTGTGGTCGCACTAGTGACTTGTATAGAGGTAAAATTATGTTCTCCTCATGAGCATCTATGTTTCTTTTAATGCATCCCATTATTTTATTTGCCTTTGCAGCAGCTGCCTGACACTGGCCACTAAATGTGAGTTTGTCATCTACCCATACACCCAGGTCTTTTTCAGTGACAGTTTTGCCCAGTGTTTTACAATTAAGCACATAATTATACCTTTTGTTTCCTCTGCCCAAGTGCATGACCTTACATTTATCCCCATTAAAGCTCATTTGCCATTTATCAGTCCAAGCTTCTAGTTTACATAAATCCTCCTGTAATATAAAATTGTCCTCCTCTGTATTGATTACCCTGCAGAGTTTAGTGTCATCTGCAAATATTGAGATTCTACTCTGTATGCCCCCTGCAAGGTCATTAATAAATATATTAAATAGAAGCGGGCCCAACACTGACCCCTGTGGTACCCCACTGTTAACTGTGATCCATTCTGAGTGAGTTCCATTAATGACCACCCTTTGTTTCCTATCGCTAAGCCAGTTTTTAACCCACTTACACATATTTTCCCCATTGCTCTCATGTTATTTATCAACCTTTTGTGTGGCACCTTTTCAAAAGCTTTTGAAAAGTCCATATACACCACATCCACTGCATTTCTTTGGTCCAGTACAGAACTTACTTCTTCATAGAAGCTTATCAGATTAGTTTGACAGGAACGGTCCCTCGTAAAACCATGTTGATATTGGGTCATGAGGTTATTTTTCTTCAGATACTCCAGTATAGCATCTCTTAGAAAACCCTCTAGGATTTTACCCACAGTAGAGGTTAAGCTTACTGGCCTGTAATTTCCAAGTTCAGTTTTTGCTCCCTTTTTGAATATTGGCACCACATTTGCTATACGCCAGTTCTGTGGTACAGACCCTGTTATTATGGAATTTTTAAAATTAAAAATGATGGTCTATCTATGACTGTACTTAATTCCTGCCCCACTCTGGGGTGTATCCCATCCGGGCTCGGGGATTTGTCAATTTTAGTGATTTTTAGACAATGCCGTACTTCCTGCTGGGTTAAGCAGGTGACATTTAATTGACAGTTTTTGTTATCACTGATCATATTGTTTGTCATGGGATTTTCTTGTGTAAATACTGTTGAAAAGTGCATGAGATCAGTGATCAAACTGAGAACTAGTCATGTTCCACAGTGGGACTTGGTAAAAAAAGTGGATTAAAAATGTAATAGATTTTAAAAAAAAAAGTGCAGAAACATCACAAAAACCCATTTCGCCAGTAAATATGCTGCTTTTGTGTTAAAAGAAATAGTAATAGAGAAAAGTACACAATTGGCAAAGCATACGTAATGACCCAATCTATAAAACTGTCAGTATTTATTCTGTATAGCAAATATCATAAAAGAATAATTTAAATTTAAAACTCGCCAAAATTTTTCATCAAACTGACACCCAAAAAAGTGAATAAAAAGCAATCAAAGGGTTGTATGTAAGAAAAAAATGTTCCCCCAAACTGTCACGCAAAAAACAAGCTCTAATAAGGCTCAATCGGGGAAAAAAAATTAAAAAAAAAGTTACAGCTCTCAGAATATGGCGATCCAAAAACAAATGAATTTTTGTGAAATATTGTTTTTACTGTGCAAGAGTAGCAAAGCATAAAAGGCTATATAAATACATCATCACTGTAACTGTACTGATCCGAAAAATAAAAGTCTGATAACTTTTACCGCAGTGAACCATGCAAAAAAATATACACAAAAATAATGAAAAATGCTAGTTTGTGTATTTTTAATGTGAAAAATCTGAAGAAAAAAAAAGCGATAAAAAGTTACGTTCCCCAAAATTGTACCAAAAAAAAACCACTCCAACTTGTTGCACAATAAGTAAGTCATCATACAGCCCTGATCACCAAAAATTAAAACTGTAACAGCTCTCAGAATATGGCGATTTAAAAACTATTTTTACTGTGTGATAAAAGCAACACATAAAAAAATATTGGACTATTACTTGGGTCATATTTACCTGTGCTCTCCGAGGGGAGCTTTAAGTCTGGGTCTCCTTGCAAATCCCAAAAACTGTGATTCAGCGAAACCCCTGATCGAACCAGTGACTATAATGAGGAAGATGGAGACACTTTGGCCTTCATCTTGTCTCTCTTCCAGCTGTGTCCCACCACTTTAGGCATCTTTTTAGCACACATGTGCAAACGACGAAAATTCTGTGCACGCCTAAAAAGATGGAAACCACCGGAATGTACACCAAACAGAGTCCGATGTCTCCATCTGCATCATTATAGTGAGTGGTTCTGTTGTGGGTTTTGTCTGAATCACATTTTTGAGATATTTACATGAAAACCCTGACATAAGTGCTCAGCGTTAAAAAAAAGAATGTGACCCCAGTCTTAGGCGAAATACCCATGATTAGGACATGCTGCGTTCTGGATGCAGCATGTTTTGTCTTCCAGAGACGGTAGCGTTCTCTGCAGGAGAATGTGCGTCCGTACCCACAATCAGAATAATGGGCATGGTGGTTTTTCGCTGAGAAATTGCTGATAAACTTAACGATTCTAACGTCCTTAAAAAAATAATAATTACGGTATGCTTCAAAACTTGCGCTGACAAAGTAGACATGTGGGAAATGTTATTTATTAACTGTTTTATGTAACATAACTCTCCGGTTTAAGGGCATACAAATTTAAACTTTAAAAATTGCAAAATTTTCCAAATTTATGCCAATTTTCCATTTTTTCAGAAAGAAAATATAATTCTAAAATTAACAGTAATATGAAGTACAAAATAATGAATAATGGAAAAACAAACTCAGAATCACTGTGATCCGTTGGAAGCGTCCCAGAGTTATTACATCCTAAAGTGACAATGGTAAGATTTCTAAAACTTGGACTGGTTATTAAAGCGAACCTGTCACCATACCCCCCGGACATCAAAAGCTAAAATAGCCACCTTCTGCAGCACCAAGGCTGCATTCAGAGAAGGTGTCTATAGCCTTTTGATGCCCTATATACAATGAAATATGCACTTAGATAAATGCTTACACTTAATAGGACCGGTGACCGGGAGGTGGGGTTTCGCGCTCCCCTGACCCGCCCCCTCTTGTCAATCATCGAGCACGCCTGTTGCTGTCTCCCCTCACTGTGTAAAAGGAACGCGCGCCTCCGTTCTCCTGTATGGTGCCGCGCATGTGCTGTGCGTGCTGCCCGACGACTTCCTGGACACCCGGCGCACAGCACATGCACGGTGCCAAACAGGAGAACGGAGGCGCACGTTCATGTGACAATGAGGGGAGGCAGCAGCAGGTGAGCACGATGATTGAAAAGAGGGGGCGGGTCAGAGGAGCGCGAAACCCCACCTCCCGGTCACCGGTCTTCTTAAGTGGAAGCATTTATCTAAGTGCATATTTCATTGTATATAGGTCATCAAAAAAGGCTATAGACACCTTCCCTGAATGCAGCCTTAGTGCTGCAGAAGGTGGCTATTTTAGCTTTTGATGTCCGGGGGGGGGGGGGGGGGTGACAGGTTCGCTTTAAGGTCTAAATTGGCTATGTTACTAAGGGGTTAATGATCTCTACTGACCTAGAATTGCTGATTGGCAGACCGGACAAATGTATAGTGGTCAATGGGTTAAATTTCAATCGTAAATATTCTCCTTTTTGTAGTAGGTAGTTTCACACTAATGACAAAACATAGCAAAACCCCTTTATACAGAATCCTTACCAAATAGCTTTGTTAAAAAGTCTGGAACATGCTTTCTGTGCATTTTGAACAATTTCCAGTCTCTTTGTAACAGCATTTTAGAGCAGAAATTATTAAATACAACCTGCTGCTCCCACACTCAAACCATGGGCAGCATGAATCAGAGGCTGGTTAGATGATTGCAGCTAGGTTTGTCCTTGTTTCAACTGCTCTGGGGTTTGAATAAGAAACAGCCAGCCGGAATTATTGAGAGAGACCTGATGACCTATGGCACTACCACTGCATGGCTTTACCCAATCCCGCTTCAGCTGATTGATGGGTCTCTCACAAGTGCACACATAGGCAGACTCTACAAACTAGGCTTTCTTTGAAACTTTGGAGTGCTTCAGATAAAACAAATACCGGTATGTATTTGGATGACAACATGCTATTGGTTAGCCGTGATGTGAAATCTCCCTATACATTAATAGAGCACGACCACGGACTACATTCGTCTACTTTTTGGAGATGAATAATTTAGATCCTTCATTGATTGATTTTATTTTATCGGCTCTTAAATTCATTTTAACACACAATTATTTTACTTTCAAGGATCATTTCTTTGTACAGCTACAAAGTAAAGCAATGAGAGCATCTTTGCTAATCTTTTCCTGGACATGTGGGAAAGGGAGATAGTTCAAAATACTAAATAGTCATGATGTGGTGGTTCATTGGTTATATAGATGATTTTTTTTTATCTAGCAAGGATGCACATTGCAGATACTAGATTTTCTCAACTCCCTCAAAAATAATTTGAATATCAGACTAACATGGAAGTTCATGTCTATGTAGATTGATCTCTGATTACTGATGTATATTATAAACAGACCTCCACAAATGTCTTATTAGATTCTTCTCCTTATCCTCAGGTCATTAAACCTATCCCAATGGGGCAATTCTTAATCATGGGTGAGATATGTTCCAACGATTCATTGTTTGAATAATGGGCAAGGGATCTATCAGCTAGATTCCATGAACATCGTTATAGTCGAAGACTGATTAAACATGACAATCAAAAGGCTTAAAAAAAATTCTCGTGACTCTCCACTGGTGAGCAAACCTAACTTTACCAAAAAATATATTTATAAATATGAGGGTCCTCCAAGTCTGGTCACTATATTTAAGACTCAATGGAACTCAATCCATGATATATGCACTACCCATTGGTCAATCTTTCTTACAGACAAGGATCTAGAAAACATCTACTTAAACTACTAATTAATTGCTATTATATCTACTGGCATTGGATACTTCCTCTACCAGACTTTGCACCGAATATGGTATGCAAGTTTATGCTGTTCCATTTGTCTATCTATACCTAAATTACCAGCCATCCTTTGGCCAGGGTCTTGCAATTTACGAATGTTAGGCATTTAGTAAGACCTTCTTACTAAAAACCACTATGTGGCATCTACACCACCAAATCCCTTCAACTCCAAAGGTTCCCAAAGGGAAACCTTTTATATGGGCAGTGCACTGCATGTCAACATATTTCGAATCCTTACATTTACAGACTCTCAAAGTGAAAAAAAAAGAATACAAAATCATCAATCATCAGACATGTAGTACAACCTTAGTGATTTTTTTCACCACCTGTCCTTTGTAATGTAATCCATAATTGGGATGACTATTAGACAACTGAAGTTATGTGCACATTAGAGATATCCATGCTGAGTATCAAAGAAAAAGAGATTAATTAAGTGCATCCTATTCTATGACATTTTTATGAATTTCATCAATGCAACCCTAAAGATGTCCTTATTCATGGTATCAATAAAATTAATCTAGCAAAATACAAAAGAGTTGAGTTAATCTAGGCTTATGAGGTGGTGACATTAAAAAAGCTCTCCTTGAGAGAAACTAAATGGATCATTCTTCAGAGCACAATGTCACCAGCTGGCCTAAACTAATCTATCTATGAAATACTCTTCTTGATCAGGGCTGGCTTTTTTTCTTGTTCAATTCCTCAAATTAAAAAATGGCATAAAATGTAATATTCCACCATAAGGGATATATTTTAGTTCTTATTTTAGTAATTATTGATCATAATATATATAAATTTATATATATATATATATATATATATATATATATATATATATATATATATAAATTTATACATATATATATATATATATATATATATATATATATATATACACACAGTCATGGCTGAAAGTGTTGACACCCTTAAAATTGTTCTACAAGATCAAGTGCTTGTGTCATAAAATTATTGTAATTACACGCTTGATTACGCACATGTTTATTCCTTTGTGTGTACTGGAGCACAGATAAATTTAAAAAAGGCAGTTTGGACATAATTTCACACAAAACTTCCAAAATTCTTGGCACCCTCAACTTACTATGTGGCTGCACACCATAACTGCAATCAATCACTTCCTATAAGCATCAACAGGATTCTTACACCTTTCAAGTGGGATTTCGGACCACTCTTCTTTCACAAACTACTCGAGATCTCTGATATTGGAAGGATGTCTTCTCCCAATAGCAATTTTAAGAGCTTTCCACATGTGTTCAATCAGGGCCGGCCCTACCGCTGTGCGAGTTGTGCGGTCGCACAGGGCGCCGCCTGCCATGCTTCAAAGGGGGCGCCGTCGTTCCCTGGCCCTCCGCTCTGCCCCGGGCCGCCGATGTGCCCCCTGCCCTCCGATCTCCCCCCTGTGGGCTCCCCCCTGTGGATGATCTTCCCCCTGTGGACCACAGGTGGTAGTGCTGCCCCCCTGCTGATGCCGTTCCCGCTCCTATAGTCCTGGCCGCCGACGCTGCGACCAGGTTTGGCGTACTGGGGCTGCTGGCAGGGTGTCTGCCCCAGGCTCAGCAGACTCCTGCTGCAGCGCCTGCGGTCTCCAAACCGCCCCCGCCAGCAGTGTGAGCCGGCTACATGAGCCGGCTGCATGCTTCACAGTGCCCCGCATTGACAGGACCTGTGATGATGTCAAAGGAGGGGAGGAGTCACGGGGGTCACATGATCATCTCCTCAGTATGCAGCCAGGACTCCCACCATGGTGCTGGATGAGGTGAAGTTCATGTGTGGGGCTGAGGGATTTACAGTGTAAATGAATGTAGCAGAGCTGTGTATGTATGAGGTATATGGAGTGGAGCTGAGTGTACGAGGTGTACAGAGTGGAGGTGCCTGTGTATGAGGTGTATGGAGTGGGGCTGTGTATGTATGAGTTGTGCAGAGCGGAGCCGAGTGTGTATGAGGTGTACGGAGCGGAGCCGAGTGTGTATGAGGTGTATGGAGCAGAGCCGAGTGTGTGCGAGGTGTACAGAGCAGAGCCGAGTGTGTACGAGGCGTATGGAGCAGAGCCGAGTGTTTACAAGGTGTACAGAGCGGAGCCATGTGTGTACAAGGTGTATGGAGCAGAGCCGAGTGTGTATGAGGTGTATGGAGCAGAGCCGAGTGTGTACGAGGTGTATGGAGTGGAGCTGTGTATGTATGAGTTGTGCAGAGTGGAGCCGTGTGTGTATGAGGTGTACGGAGCGGAGCCGTGTGTGTACGAGGTGTACAGAGCGGAGCCGAGTGTGTACAAGGTGTACGGAGCAGAGCCGTGTGTGTACGAGGTGTACAGAGCGGAGCCATGTGTGTACGAGGTGTACCGAGCAGAGCCGAGTGTGTACGAGGTGTACGGAGCAGAGCCATGTGTGTACGAGGTGTACGGAGCAGAGCCGAGTGTGTACGAGGCGTATGGAGCAGAGCCGAGTGTTTACAAGGTGTACAGAGCGGAGCCATGTGTGTACGAGGTGTATGGAGCAGAGCCGAGTGTGTATGAGGTGTATGGAGCAGAGCCGAGTGTGTACGAGGTGTATGGAGTGGAGCTGTGTATGTATGAGTTGTGCAGAGTGGAGCTGTGTGTGTATGAGGTGTACGGAGCGGAGCCGTGTGTGTACGAGGTGTACAGAGCGGAGCCGAGTGTGTACAAGGTGTACAGAGCGGAGCCATGTGTGTACGAGGTGTACCGAGCAGAGCCGAGTGTGTACGAGGTGTACGGAGCAGAGCCGCTTGTGTACGAGGCGTGCGTGCTGTACAGAGCTTAGTGTGTACTAGGTGCACGGAGCGGAGCCATGTGTGTACCAGTGGTGGCCCCGCGAACATGCCACTCCTATAGTCCCGGCCGCCTCTGGCGGCAGTATTCTCCTGAGTCCCGGTCGCCGCTGTCCACCCCTCTGCAGCTCAGCACGGCGGGGAACAATGATGTCATCACTTAGCGCCGCTGTGCCGAGTCATGCAGAGCGGCAGAGGAGATGCTGAGTGGAAGAGGTATTTACTTTTTATTTTTTTAATAGTTTTTTTTTAGTGAGTACACTGATGAGAAACTATGTAATGTATAATATAATATAATATAGGAGGACAATGGGGGTGCAATATACTATATGGAGAACTATTGTGGCCCATTATATTATATGGAAGACTATGGGGGTGCATTATACTATAAGGAAGGCTATAGGGAATGCATGATACTATATGGAGGACTATGAGGGTGCATTATACTATATGGATGACTATGTGGGTCCAATATGCTGTATGAAGAGAGCTATGGGGGTGCAGTATGATATATGGGCTTGCATGCTATATGGAGGACTGTGGGGGTTCATTATTCTATATGGTGGACTGTGTAGGTACAATATGCTATATGAATGACTGTGGGGTGCATTATACTATTTGGAGGACTCTGGGGGTGCATTAATCTATATTGAGGACTGTGGGGATGCATTATTCTATATGGAGGACTGTGGGGTGCATTATACTACATGGAGGAGTGTGGGAGTGCATTATTTTATATCGAGTACTGTGGGGGTGAATTGTTCTCTATGAAGGTCTGTGGCGGTGCAATATGCTATTTAGAGGACTACGGGGTGCAATATACTATATGGAGGACTGTGGGGGTGCGGTTTTCTATATTGAGGACTGTGGGTGTGCATTCTATTTTATAGAAGACTATGGGGGTGCATAACATATGGAGGAATGCGGTATACTATGTGGAATACTATGGGGGTGTATTATATTATATGGAGCAAATTATACTATATGGAAGCCATTATAATATTTGGAGGGCTCTGTGAGAGGCATGATAATACTTTGAGGGCTACGAGGGAGACTTTATACTTTATGAAGGGCTATTTGAGGGCTGTGCTGGGGACCATTATACTGTACATAGGTCCATTTTACTACATGGAGAGCTGGGCGGGGGTCATAGTTGGGGATCATACTGTACTGGGGTAGTTGAAGGAGGTACAGTAGGTTCATCCATACTGTGCGTGTGGAGGAATGCACTGTGGAGGATCATACAGTGTTTGTGGGGCACTTTTGTTGGCAATGAAAGGGGAATCTAGGGGCTTCAGTAGGAGGAAAATTACTTTGTAAAGGCTGACATGTTGTGAGAGATGTACCTATGTGACCCAGGCAAATATTGTTGTTTTGGGGGTGCCCAATTAGAACTTCTGCTCTGGGGCTCCATGATTTCTATGATGCAGGATGCATTGTCCCTCTGCTGCAGAACTGATTGGACATAACTTAGGCTCGTTTCAGATTTGCGTTTGTGTCTGCATGCGCAGGGCATGCAAACGCAGGACAAACGCTGCCATACTGATGTGAATGCAGCGGAGATTCTCCGCATGCGTTCACATCAGTATGGTGCCCGGCCAGCCAATCAGCGATCTAGACGGCGGCCGGGAGGCGGAGATCCTCCTCCTCCTGGCCGCTGCCGACGAAATTTCAGTGTGATCCGCAGCGTTCTCCTGCGCCGCCATGCGGAGGACACTGCGGATCCATTGAGATCCATGCATTGTTTGTGCGCTTGCAGGCACTTGCTGATAAAACAAGCGCCTGTGAACGCACAAAAAATGCAATATGTTGCATTTGGAGGGCGGAGGAGGGCGTATAAATTATGTGCATCCAAACGGAACCGTTCCCATGTTAAACATAGTAACGCAGTGCGCATGCGTTTGGCTGCATTCTGTTACACTTGCGTTCTGAACGCAAATGTGAAACCACCCTTACACACCATGTCCAGTGCCGCCCCTCGGTACATTCAGGCATCCAGCCATGTTTCTCCTGAGCAGCGGTTGGTCGGTGGTGCTCTTCCCCCATCTTGCTCCCACATCCTTTGCTCAACCCAATAGGAAGGACCCTGTTATTAATTACGTAAAGACAGCCCCTTGTGTGGCGCTTGTGATTGGCTAAGCAATTTGGGAGTAAGTGTGGTCTGTTGGATGGAGGAGAAGCGCCATTTTACCAACTTAGTGCAGTGGCGGCTTGTTGATGTTCAGACGGCAGGTCGTTATCTGTGGTGTGTGGACTGTGGTGCATGGTGACATGTCTGAATATTCAGTGCCAGGCAGCGGTCCAGAGTTTTGCAGGCATGTGCCAGAGGTTGGCAATCAGTGCTGCCTCCTGAGCTAGAAGGACGCAGGACAGTGTCTGCCTACAGGACCACAGCTCTGACAGTCGTCATTATGTGTCTAAATGCTTGTGCCAAGCCGCCATTGCCATTAATGATTCGTGTTCTGGATTCTTCTGTGTGGTTCTTGTATGTGCGTGTGATGGCGCTGACATCTTTTTTTCTGTTTCTGTAAACTAAAATGTCCACTATTTTGCTCATTTACACAGGATAAATATAAATCTACTATATAAATATAAATTTACTAGCGGGTGGGGGGGGTGCCGTTTTGCAGTTCGCCTCAGGCAGCAGAGATGCTAGGTTCACCCCTGACTGCCCCAGCTGAGCGCTGAGAGCGATCACGCTTCACGGTGACAGGAAGCCGCTGGGAGCTCAGCTGCTTCCTGTCCCGTGATGGCTGCAAGTGCTGGTGCAGTGGTGGCGGCGGCTCCTCCATCTAGCCGGCCTCCCATGGACCCAGAGAGGTGAGGGAAACTGTGCAGAGGAGAAGAGGACAGGGGGACAGAGGAGAAGAGGACAGGGGGGCAGAGAAGGACAGGGGAGCAGAGAAGGACAGGAACAGGGGGGCAGAGAAGGACAGGAACAGGGGGGCAGAGGAGAAGAGGACAGGGGGGCAGAGGACAGGGGGCAGAGGAGAAGAGGACAGGGGAGCAGAGAAGGACAGGGACAGGGGGCAGAGAAGGACAGGGACAGGGGGCAGAGAAGGACAGGGACAGGGGAGCAGAGAAGGACAGGGACAGGGGAGCAGAGAAGGACAGGGACAGGGGGCAGAGAAGGACAGGGACAGGGGGGCAGGAGGACAGGAACAGGGGGACAGAGGAGAAGACGAGCAGCTGGAGGGACAGAGGAGAGGAGGACGGGTGTGCAGCAAGACAGAGGAGAGGAGGACGGGGGTGCAAGAGGACAGAGGAGCAGCAGGAGGGACAGAGGAGAGGAGGATGGGGGCGCAGGAGGACAGAGGAGCAGCAGGAGGACAGAGGAGAGGAGGACGGGCGTGCAGGAGGACAGAGGAGAGAGGACGGGGGTGCAGCAAGACAGAGGAGAGGAGGACGGTGGTGCAGGAGGGACAGAGGAGAGGAGGACGGGGGTGCAGGAGGACAGAGGAGCAGCAGGAGGGACAGAGGAGAGGAGGACGGGGGCGCAGGAGGACAGAGGAGCAGCAGGAGGGACAGAGGAGAGGAGGACAGGGGTGCAGGAGGACAGAGGAGAGGAGGACGGGCGTGCAGGAGGACAGAGGAGAGGAGGACGGGGGTGCAGAAGGACAGAGGAGAGGAGGACGGGGTGCAGGAAGGACAGAGGAGAGGAGGACGGGGGTGCAGGAGGACAGAGGAGAGGAGGATGGGGGTGCAGGAGGACAGAGGAGAGGAGGACGGGGTGCAGGAGGCAGAGGAGAGGAGGAGGGGGTGCAGGAGGACAGAGGAGAGGAGCGGGCGTGCAGGAGGACAAGAGGAGAGGGAGGGGGTACAGCAAGACAGAGGAGAGGAGGACGGTGGTGCAGGAGGGACAGAGGAGAGGAGGACGGGGGTGCAGGAGGACAGAGGAGAGGAGGATGGGGGTGCAGGAGGACAGAGGAGAGGAGGACGGGGGTGCAGGAGGACAGAGGAGAGGAGGACAGGGGTGCAGGAGGACAGAGGAGAGGAGGACGGGGGTTCAGGAGGAGTGGGGGTGTGTGTGGTGATAATGGCAGCTGTGCCAGGTGTCTCAGCCTCCACCTTCCTGTGTTGGCAGGGTGTGGCATGCTGGGAATTGTAGCTCTCCTGCCTGTTCGGGCGTTACTGTATGGTTTCTGGGCAGTGTGTTGGGTGCTGGGAGTTGTAGTTCTCCTGGGTGGGCTCAATGTTCTCCCGCCTCCTGTCTGTGGTTATTGTGCCTCTTCTGGGATGTCCCCAGCTCCGTGCTGTCCTCAGCTCCGAGCTGTGCACAGACAGTGTACCACCATGTCCCCAAATACATGCTGTGCACAGTGTACCACCATGTCTTCATCTTTGTGCTGTGCACAGACAGTGTACCGTATACTGTCTGTGCACAGCACGGAGCTGGGGACTTGGTGGTACACTGTGCACAGCACAGAGCTCGGGACATGGTGGTACACTGTCTGTGCACAGCACGGAGCTGAGGACATGGTACACTGTGCACAGCACGGAGCTGAGGACATGGTGCTACACTGTCTGTGCACAGCATGGAGCTGAGGACACGGTGGTGCACTGTCTCTCGCCGCCTTAAAATCGGTCTGTTTCCCATCCAGGAGAGTCGGACGAGTTACATCCGTTTTTTGGTCCGTTTGGCAACTGCTGTGCGAGTGTCCGACATTTCTCTCAGAACACATCCGTGTGCAATCCGTGTTTTTTCTCAGCAGCTATTACTGTAGAATCATTTACAGGAACATTTTACAGTTGTCTCAGCTACAGAATGATAATGTATCCGTGAAAAAAACTGATGCCTCTCGGATGGTCCGTGTGCGGTCCGTGATTTTGTCGGACCCGTAGACTTGCATTGGTGAGTCTCGGTGTGAATCACATACTGTCACAACATGTTGCAACTTTTTTCTCATCCTGAATCTGGATGAGAAAAAAGCGTCCGACACTCATCAGTGTGCTCTCAGAGATTGATTGCAATGTAAGAAAATCACACATTGCACTCATCAGAGTTTCACACCAGTGTGTTCGCACCCTAATACTAAAATCCATATAGTAATCCTACTGGTATGGGGAGGGTTTATGGCTCAGTTAGTACACTCCATACTTCTCATATTAACCAGTTAATGCTCTCTTGTCCACCGCACTGCAGTGTCAAAAGAGGACGACAGCGAGGCAGACAGCAACACGGCATCAGAGAGCCCTGACCTCGAAATAGAAGATCCTCAGATCCCGGTATTGTGACATCATATTAAGAATAACGTTTTTTGCACTTATATTACACTATGAACGCCACAGTACAGCGGCAAAAAATTGCTCCGGCCCCAGGCCCTCCTTGAGTCCGGTTTGTTGCCATACACTGGGGTTGTGCAGAGGTGGCGGTGCACAGTGACAACCCCAATAGGTGAGTGGCCAATTGGCCCAATACTTACCCCCAAATTGCACCCCTTCTCTTTATGTTTTAGTATAGTAGTTATATTCTTGTATATAGGGGCAGACAGTGTATACTATGTATACTTCCGGATTATCAACAACCAAAGGGGCGGCAAATTTTTCGACCGCCCCGGGCGCCACAAACAGTTGCTACGCCACTGTGTACAATGCAGCATTTTGGACGCAACAGAAAATATGCAGTGCTAGAATGCTGCTAATCCTGTTCAAGGGCACAGGTCCTAAAGGTTTATTTTTTTTAATAAACATTTATGTGCCATTGTTACCATCAAGGGAGTATGATTATGTTCATGGAGCTGAGGGGCATCATTTTAATGCAAGATGTGTTGTGTGTTTAAACACATGCATAGTAGTATATTCACATGAACCCATTATTGTTAAATGGTTCCTTGAAGCGTAATCTCTTATGGTACCGGCACACACCGCAATCTCCCCTGGCGATATGTGGCGATCTGACATGCACGGTCACGTTTCTCGTGCCCACCTCAGATCGCCGATGGCGGCTTCAGAATAAATGAGAGCTGCTGTGGTTCCCTGATTTCCTCGGGATGTCAGTTTTATGTGAGGAAAGAGTGAAGCTGCCACTGATTGGCTGCATGTCTCATGTGACATGGTCTGGGGGCACCAAAGGGGAATTTTGCACAGGGCGCAATTTAGCCTGAGGCCGGCCCTGTGTTCAATACGACTTTGATCCAGACTCACTGCCTCTTTCCAGTGTTTTGTTTCCAACCATTTCTGGGTGCTTTTAAAGTATGTTTGGGGTAATTGCAGTTCTGGAAGACCCATGATCTAGGACACAAACCCAGCTAACTGAAACTTGGAATACATTGTGACCCAAAATCCTTTGGTAATCTTTAGATTTCATGATGCACACACAGTCAAGGAACTCAGTGGAAGAGGCGGCAAAACAACCCCAAAACATCTTTGAACCTCCACCATATTGGACTCATATATACAGTATATACATATACTCTCTTTAGCGCTCTCCTCAGGATGTTGCTAACCTCTGTCTTGATCTCCATTTACTCTAGGGATACCTATGTCATGCAGCTCTGCTCACTAGTCACACCTTAGGTCCATCACTAGTACACACTGCACCCTATCTGCCCTCTTGACAGAATCCCATCACTGTACTCTCATTTTAGACCCTCCCACTCTGTGTTACTCCGAAATAGTAACACTATTTTACCCTGTGGTCAAACAATACACACTTCAAAATTGTTAATGCATGTCTCAATTCATATTACAATAACACTGATGTCTTCAATGGGGAAGATGGGCAGTATGTCCATTTTCTTACACACTCAATGCACCCAATGCCAGAGGCAGCAACACAACCACAAAACATCTTTGAACCTCCACCATATTTCACTGTAGATGCTGAGCTGTTTTCTTTGTAGGCCTCATTCCATTTTTTGGTGAACAGTAGAATGGTGTGCTTTACAAAAAGCTGTGTCTTGCCCTCATCTGTCCACAAGATGCTTTCCCAAAAACATTTGCAGTTGTACACATACATTTTGCTAAACTGCATGCTAGCTTTTTTATGTCTCTGTGTCAGCAGTGGAGTCCTCCTGGGTCTCCTCACATAGTGTTTCTTTTCATTCAAATGTCGATGAATAGTTTGCACTGACAGTGATGCACACTGAGCCTGCAGGACAGTTTAAATTTCAGTGGAACTTGATTGGAACTGCTTATCCACCATCTGAACTATCTAACGTTTAATGTTTAACCAATTTTTCTCTGCCATCCACATCCAGTGGCATAGGTTGTAAACTTCTTGATTATGTTGCACACCATGGACAAAGGAACAAAAAGATCTCTGGAGATGGACTTGTAACCTTGAGATTGTTGATATTTCTCAACAGTTATGATTCCAAAGTCCTCCGCTTTCAGATCTTGTCAGGACACCACCATAGCTGAGGGAATGGCGAATTTGAGCACATGACGCTATTCAGGGTGCAATATGGAGGGAATCCCCTTTACTTTAAATATTAAGACTCCAATTCATATCATGTTGAGGATAATTTGTATTGTGATATCTCATGAGGAGGTTGTACTACTCATTGGTTTGTGGAGTATTGTATCTGACAGATATCTTCAAAGGATTGGGAAATATAGAGGCTTTCTGTTGATAATACTAGATTTGGCTATACCTTTCATATACCTTGTGGTGGATTATAATGCTAAATACCCTTTAGTGCTAAATGAAAGGATTGCACATTGATATCACAAGGATGACATACCGAATGACACTTGGATGTCACTCACATCTCACTCAAAGACGTTTTCAGGAGCAACATGTCTTTCACATGCAGATGTGAGTGAACCCTTAATCTAAGGCTCATATTGATATGTGACTATATATATTCTGCTTACATCAACGTGCTATTAATATGTGGTAACTCTCTTTATTTGTTTTTAGAAGGTGTGATAAATTACTATATAATTACACGTTTGGTTTACATCATTAGTGCAATATTTTTGTAATGTTTTTTTTATGTTTTAGATTGTACAATCTTTATGACACAAAAAATGATCTGACTTATTATATATAATGGCCAATTTCTGATGTTTCTGTCAATATATTACAAATTTCTCCTTTCATTTGTGCCTTTCATTCATACCTTGCCATATGCTCTTCACAAGTGGCTATTCTTTTTCTGATGCTGGAGCGTGCCTCTTTGGTCCTGTCTAACCGGAAGTGGCATTCAGTTTGTTCCCACTTCCGCTTGTGCGCTCCGTCTACACACCGCGTTTTCAGGTACTGCCATCATCCGGAAAGACATCACGTGGAATGCACACCACATGTGACTATGGTATATTTGTTTGTATATATATCCCCTAATTTCTATGACTCCATACCTCATGGCGAAGTTGTTCAGTACAACGAAATGTGAGTCGAGGCTGCTATCCTGTGGTTCTCTATCCTGGGTAGTGAGGTGTATTCAGAACTTCAATATTATGACAGCAGGTATTGTATCATGTACAGTTTCTTGTGCATCCATAGGTATATACGGTAGATTGAATCTTTCTTGCAAGTCCACTGACACATTTTTGCCTATTACCAATTGATCATATACAACCCCTGACAAAAAAGGAGATTTTTGTGTACTCACCGTAAAATCCTTTTCTCTTAGCCTCTAATTGGGGGACACAGACCGTGGGTGTTATGCTGCTGTCCACTAGGAGGCGACACTAGGCAGAATCTGCAAAAGAGTTAGTGGCTCCTCCTATGCAGTTATACACCCTGGAGCAGGAAGTGATTCCCCAGTTTTGTGCTAAAGCAGTAGGAGAGCTAACAGATAATAACAGTGACACAGGAAGTCCACGCAGGCAACCTGTGTAAACAAATATAGTTAACAAGGTAATAACATTGTAACAAGACCTGAAACCAAACAGGCACGTGTGTAAACAGTTAAGGGTTAGCAGAGTAATACTAGTACCACAAGGCGTGTAACTAAGCAGGCGCATGTGGAACAGTGAAGAGTTAATGAAGTAATAATCGTATAACAAGACCTGTAACTAAACAGGCTCACTGTACTACAAGGCCTGGAACTAAACAGGCACAAGTTTAAACAGTCAACAGTTAACAAAGTGACATAGTCAAACATATGTAAACATGTTAACCATGTAACAGTTGAGAAGCTACGTGAGAACTGTAGAAAAAACCCAAAGGGCAATAGGGTGGGTGCTGTGTCCCCCAATTAGAGGCTAAGAGAAAAGGATTTTACGGTGAGTACACAAAAATCTCCTTTTCTCCTTCGCCTCATTGGGGGACACAGACCGTGGGACGTCCTAAAGCAGTCCCTGGGTGGGAAAAAACAATGGAAACAGTAACGCTGAGCATGGTCAGTGAAGAACTATGCACCGACAGGCGGTTGCTGTCGCCTGGAGGATGCGTCTAATCAGACCAGCGGTTGCCGAGGACTGAGTGCAAGTATTGTATTGGCATAAGTATATGTGTAGGCTGACCATTTGGCTGCCTACGCTCTGGTTGTGCTGACGCCTGGTGCTGAACGGCCCAGGAGTCGTCCCCTCCCGGCCGTAGCAGGATGTGCCGGAACACTGGCGAAAAGGCTGAGTGTCCTGATGGTATAAGCGTCTTGGATGGTTAGATGAATCCATCCGGTTAGAGGAACCTTAGAGACTGACGTGCCCTTATTTCTGTCCTGTGGAAGAAGGAAGAAAGAGAATTCGGCCTCTTTGAAAGGCACTGTGCTGGACACCTAGAAGTGTAGGGCCCTGGCAAGGTCCTGTATACGTAGGTCCTTCACGACAGGATCGACTGGAGTCGGACGCAGCGATGACAGAGAGATGTCTTGGGAGTATACAGACTTAGAAGAAGGATGGAACCAGCCATAGAGCGATCTTGTCCAGGTGGAAGACCAGAAAAGATGGTTGGCATGAGAGCACTGTAAGTACTGATAGCTCTGCAGAGAAAAATCATTTTCCCCGAAACTACCGTCGTTTGGAAGAGAACGCTAAGGATAATATCCTATAGAGGCTCAAAAGGTGAGTCTTGCAGGGCCGTGATGACGATGTGTAGGTCTTACGGTGTAGTCCTGTTGTCTGGAGACCTTAAATGGCAGATCCTTCGAAGGAAGGGTATTAATAGAAATCTGGTGGCAAGACATATTTGAAAGAAACAGAGAGTTCTTGGTATAAAGTAGGGTCAAGGAGAATGACCTGTGTAGGTGTCCCAAGGAAAAAGAAAAGGAAAAACCATCACCCATGTGTGATGAGATATCGTCAATAAGGCTGGTTTCCTTGTTGTAACTATGGTCGCTACAATATCCTGGAAAAAAACCCCTGGGTTAAATTCCAGGTCTCAAGGGCTACACCATTAATTCAGATTCAAAGAATTCCAAGGGAGAACTGGCCGTGAGAAAGCAGGTCTGAACTGTCGTTCAGTCGTCCTGAGACTGCTGTTACGAATGGGACGAAATTCACGTCCAAGCACATTTGGCCAGTCTGTGACCACAGGGATGAGACGCCGACATTCTAGTTTGACATTCCAACCTATCTTAGTAGTGGGGAAGGAGTATAGAGGAGACGGATACAGGTCCAGTCTTGGACTAGAGTATCTGTCGTATTGACTGCGGGTCCTAGAACCTGGTCAGGAATAAGGAACGTTGGCTTGAAGGCGTGATGCTGTCAAGTCCCCATCTGTAGTTTGTTGCGCTGGTAGCCTTGACGGAGGACATCTGGAGGAAGGGACAGATTCCCTGAGTCCATCTCTTGGCGTGATAGGGAAAACCACTTTCCTTATGTGTACCTGTGGTACGAGAACAGCTGAAGTACAGTGTCCAAGGATTCCACCTGATGAAAGATGTGGCGAAACGTTTGACATCGCTTGGAAAGTGCGGGTACACCCTGGTGGTTGACACATGCCCTGGATCTGTCGTTGTCTGTTCTATCCTGAATGTCCGACTGCAAGATGGCGACTGAATGATTTCAGTGTTATAACTACTGCCCGAATCTTCGTATATTGAAGGGCATTGTGATGGGGCACATTGCACCACATCCTGTTCTCGTGCCAAGCCTGAGCACGGGTAATTGAAGGCCGGAGGTGTGGATAAGCCAATGGAACTGTTGCCACTATCCTATGGCTGAGACTTCATATTGTAAATATGGTAGACTTGTGTAGGGTAATCTGCCAATTGAGTCTTGTTAATGAGCCCAGGGAAAGTGACAGTGCATTCGCAGTCCCTAAAAGTCCTGAATTGAGGAATAAGTCGTCCAGATATGGGAGACTGCTGGAATGCAGTATAGATATGGCCAACCTCAGGCTGGGAAAAAACCTTTGTATTCTCTTTTGACTCCTGAGTCAAGAAGGGACTGACTGCGTGGAAGAGAGTTTGGGCTACAGTCAGGCAGGGGATTGATTGGAGAGACCATCCATTGGGTTCATGCGGTCGGTAGTCTGCGAGGACCTGCTTCTAAACAGGCTGTGCAGTGTGTTTGCGCATGTCATCTTAACCCGAGAACCTATATATAGGTGCAGTGAAGAGGTTAGCAGCTGAGCCCGTGCTCCGCGTTCTGCGACCCAGAGTTTTGTCTTTTTTTTTTTTTTTTTTTTTTAATAGCCTGAGGAGGGATCCCGGTTAGGCCTTGTGCAGTTGCAACTGCAAGCTGAGTCCCCAACAGTGGGGAGTTGAGGAAGGAGTATGGCATATAGCAATCTTGGCTGCAGCTGAGAGCACCAACAGTGGAGAGCTGAGAAGGGAGTATGCTATGATTACCCGTGCACCTGCGGATCACGGTGTTTTAGCCAGTGTCTAGTGAGACATGGCTGTCATCACCGTCAACCAGAACTCCAGATGTGGGGTCTGGAGGGGCTTGGCGAACAGTCATGGGACGCTTTACAGTTGTCTGGTAATTGCAGCTTTCCAACAGTGGGGGGCTGAAGAAGGGACCTGTCAATTAAACGCGTAGCAAGTCCACCACAACCTAGGAGTGCCAACTGTCCAACTGTGTGGGGGCCCTGGAAGGGTTTTTTTTTTTTTTTTTTTTTTTTTTTTTTCAGACGTTTAATATCAACTGGGCTCCCGTAACGACGGAGGGGAGGAGGGAAGAGACATGTCGGTGTCTTACTTTAACGTAGCTCTCCCAGGGTAGAGCCATAAGGTTGATAGGTGTACCAACAGGTACCTGCATTTGGCGCGGTGGTAGGAAAAAGATTATAACACGTGCGGTAGAGACTTGCCCGTACCGCTCCAGGGATCAGAGATGTGCATGACATCGGGAATCAGGGACATTTATTTTTACTGCAGGAGAAACCAGTGTTGGACAACCTGAGCGAATTGCTGCAGGATACGCCACTGCTGGATGTCCGTCATTTGCTGTATAGCGAAGCTGTGCTGATTGTATTCTCCGGGAGTCCCTGTGACTATAGCGGCTGCAGGGTTATTCTCCTTGAGGAAGGGTCCCTAAATCCCTATCACCTTCTTCTGGGAGGATAGGGGCAAAAATGCTTACGCAGTGGTGGCCAGAAGGGGAGCTCTAGCAGACCTTCCACCTGGCACTGTGCACCCTGAAGTGCAAGCCTTGCGGAAGCAGGTGTCTGCAGGCTTCTGCACATTATTGTGTGCCCTAGCAGACCCTCCGCCGGTCAGGTGTCTGCAGGCTTCTGCACATTAGTGTGTGCCCTAGCAGACCCTCCACCGGTCAGGTGTCTGCAGGCTTCTGCACACTAGTGTGCGCCTTAGCAGACCCTCCACCGGTCAGGTGTCTGCAGGCTTCTGCACACTAGTGTGTGCCTTAGCAGACCCTTCACCGGTCAGGTGTCTGCAGGCTTCTGCACACCAATGTGTGCCTTAGCAGACCCTCCACCGGTCACTGTGCCGCGGTGGCAAGGTGACTACAGGCTGCTGACACCTTAGTGTGTGTTCAGGCAGTCCATCCATCTGGCACTGTGCCCCCTGAAGTGCAAGGCCTGCGTGTTAAGCGAGTGTCTGCAGGCTTCTGCAGTTAGTGCATGGCTTAGCACACCGTCCGCCTGGCAGCGTGTGTCCACATGTGCAAAACACTGCCTTTTTAAGCTGGTCAACCTGTGGCCAGTCTGTGCCCCCACATACTTAAGCGCTGCTTGCTGCTGCTATACAGCGGCATCGGCGCTAAGAAACTGTAATGGCGGCGGTGAGAAGGGGGGGCGGAGCTGGAAAGAACGCGCCAGAAATGTTAAAAGGCGCTCTTTTTAGCATTGTCCCGCCTCCTGTGCTGACGCCGAGCCGGGTCCGACGTCAGGCGGAGGCGGGCGGGGAGGCGGGGAAAGCCCTCTGATGGGGTGGCTAGGCCGAAGCCGGGGCCTCGCGTGAATCGCGGGCCCGGGAACGGCGGAGGCCCGGCGCGGACGTCCGCGGCCTGGGAATGGCGGTGGCCCGGCCAGATACAGTGCTGGCCTCACCGGAGCCTGCACCCACGATAGGCTAGATGCTCCGGTGGGTATTCCGCCTGTCACTGTGCTCCCACATTGAGGGCCCCCTGTAGAGGTAAGGGCCTTTATAGGGGCAATGCTGGAAGTCTTATCCTGCTGGTTCTTCTAAGATGTGCTGCAGCATTTGAGATGTGCTGCAGCATGTGAGATGTGCTGCAGCATGTGAGATGTGCTGCAGCATGTGAGATGTGCTGCAGCATGTGAGATGTGCTGCAGCATGTGAGATGCGCTGCAGCATTGAGATGTGCTGCAGCATTTGGCTTGTGTGAGCACACAGTTAAGCTGGCTCTTCTGCTGCAGCATTGAGATGTGCTGCAGCATTGAGATGTGCTGCAGCATTGATCTCTTACATAGCCGAGCTGGTTTTAGGGTTAGACCCCTCGCGGTGTGCTGCAGCAATTTGTAGTGCAGCCGTGTGCTGCTGCTGCGCGCCATACCTTGCGACGTCTCGACCTAAGAGCCCCGAAGGGGGAATTAGGGAGGGATGCTGCCGTCCACCTTCAGAGGTCACTTGGCTGTTGATCCCATTCCTGTAACCGACTTGTTACGTGCAGGGGGTCTCTCAACTGTAACCCAGCACCCCAACTGTGAGGAGCTGAGGAAGGAGGGGGGGGTCGGTTTTGCCGGCTTTGATTTTCCTGTAACTTGCTGCTTGCGGTGGGGACATGGAGCATTACTGCGACCCAGAGCCCCATCTGTGGGGACTGGGGAGGAATGCGGGCCTCAGAACCGGCAGGTCTGGAAATCGCTTTAACCCTGCACCTCCAACAGTGGAGGGCCGAGAAAGGAATAGCCCTTAGCAGACAAAAGTAACTCGACCCAGAGTTCCAACTGTGGGGTCTGGGGAGGTATCTGTGGTCGACATGTCCCTTCAAAAATAAAAAATGCAGCTTCAAAAAGTAAAAATAATGGAGAGAGAGTAAGAATGTGTGCCTCCTTTCAGACACTAAGCAAAAACTGGGGAATCACTTCCTGCTCCAGGGTGTATAACTGCATAGGAGGAGCCACTAACTCTTTTGCAGATTCTGCCTAGTGTCGCCTCCTAGTGGACAGCAGCATAACACCCACGGTCTGTGTCCCCCAATGAGGCGAAGGAGAAATTATGGAATCACCGGGCACGGAGGATGTTCATTCAGTTGTTTAATGTTGTAGAAAAAAAAGCAGATCACAGACATGGCACAAATCTAAAGTAATTTCAAATGGCAACTTTATGGCTTTACGAAACACTAAAAGAAATCAAGATTAAAAATGTGGTAGTCAGTAAGGGTAACTTTTTTCAGACCAAGCACAAGGAAAAAATTAGGGAATCACTCAACTCTGAGGAAAAAATTATGGAATCACCCTGTAAATGTAACACCTGCATCAGATCTGCTCGTTAGTCTGCATCTAAAAAGGAGTGATCACACCTTGGAGAGCTGTTGCACCAAGTGGACTGACATGAATCATGGCTCCAACATGAGAAATGTCAATGGAAACAAAGGAGAGAATTATCAAACTCTTAAAAGAGGGTAAATCATCACGCAATGTTGCAAAAGATGTAACAGTCAGCTGTCTTAAATCTGGACTAAATACAAACAACATGGAAAGGTTGTTAAAGGCAAACATACTGGTAGACAAAGGAAGACATCAAAGCGTCAAGACCGGAAACTTAAAGCAATATGTCTCCAAAACAGGAAATGCATAATAAAACAAATGAGAAACGAATGTGAGGAAACTGAAATTAATGTCTGTGACCGAACTTTAAGAAACCGCCTAAAGGAAACTGGGATTTACATACAGAAAAGATAAACATAGCTATCATTAACACCTAAACAGAAAAAAACAAGGTTACAATGGGCTAAGGAAAATCAATCGTGGACTGTGGATGACTGGATGAAAGTCATATTCAGTGATGAATCAAGAATCTGCATTGTGCAAGGTGATGACGCTGAAAATAATACGCTTACTAACTACCACATTTATTATCTTGATTTCTTTTAGCGTTTCTTAAAGCCATAAAGTTGTAATTTGAAATGACTTTAGTTTTGTGCCATATCTGTGATCTGCTTTTTTCTACAATATTAAACAATTGAATGAACATCCTCCGAGCCAGGTGATTCCATCATTTTTGCCAGGGGTTGTATATGATGATTTAACTGATATCTAATCTATTTACATACTATGTGACTGCATGCTCTTCATGATAAATTCCTTTTAGGAAAAATCTTATAATTGACACTGTCTGCTCTACTTTCCTTCCTTATCCTTGGTTATCTATATGCACTATCATACAGACGCCACACTATCTTATCTGGGGTTTTTTCATATCCTTACTAAAGATTTTAAAGAAACTGCTATTACTGATTACCGTATTTTTCGCTTTATAAGACGCACCTGATTATAAGACGCACCCCCAAGTTTGGTGAAGGAAAAGAGAAAAAAAATATTTTTTAATGTTAAATGGGGTCCGTCTTATAATGCCAGTGTCCGTCTAAGGCTGGTATCACACTGTCCGTGTGATATACAACTAGGTTGGACGTGTCACACATGATTAACTTTGAATGGCCTCCCCCCCTGTCAGGACAGGAGTGTGGAGCTACTTAAAAACACAAGCAGCTGACGCTCGCATCCAGACGTCCAGAGAGGGGAGGCCATTCCAGTTTAATCATCTATGACACGTCCAACTTGGTCGTATTTCACACTGACTAGTGAATAGGCAGAGCTGGGAGAGCAGTGCACTCTGCACTGTGCTGTAGTGTGATGCCCTGTAATATAGAGGCAGAGCTGGGGGAGCAGTGTACTTTGCACTGTGCTGTAGTGTGATGTCTTGTAATATAGAGGCAGAGCTGGGGGAGCAGTGCACTCTGCACTGTGCTGTAGTGTGCCCTGTAATATAGAGGCAGAGCTGGGGGAGCAGTGCACTTTGCACTGTGCTGTAGTGTGATGTCTTGTAATATAGAGGCAGAGCTGGGGGAGCAGTGCACTTTGCACTGTGCTGTAGTGCAATGTCCTGTAATATAGAGGCAGAGCTGGGGGAGCAGTGCACTCTGCACTGTGATGTCCTGTAATATAGAGGCAGAGCTGGGGGAGCTGTGCACTCTGCACTGTGATGTCCTGTAATACAGAGGCAGAGCTGGGGGAGCTGTGCACTCTGCACTGTGATGTCCTGTAATACAGAGGCAGAGCTGGGGGAGCTGTGCACTCTGCACTGTGATGTCCTGTAATACAGAGGCAGAGCTGGGGGAGCTGTGCACTCTGCACTGTGATGTCCTGTAATACAGAGGCAGAGCTGGGGGAGCTGTGCACTCTGCACTGTGATGTCCTGTAATACAGAGGCAGAGCTGGGGGAGCTGTGCACTCTGCACTGTGATGTCCTGTAATACAGAGGCAGAGCTGGGGGAGCTGTGCACTCTGCACTGTGATGTCCTGTAATACAGAGGCAGAGCTGGGGGAGCTGTGCACTCTGCACTGTGATGTCCTGTAATACAGAGGCAGAGCTGGGGGAGCTGTGCACTCTGCACTGTGATGTCCTGTAATACAGAGGCAGAGCTGGGGGAGCTGTGCACTCTGCACTGTGATGTCCTGTAATACAGAGGCAGAGCTGGGGGAGCTGTGCACTCTGCACTGTGATGTCCTGTAATACAGAGGCAGAGCTGGGGGAGCTGTGCACTCTGCACTGTGATGTCCTGTAATACAGAGGCAGAGCTGGGGGAGCTGTGCAGTCTGCACTGTGCTGTAGTGCAATGTCCTGTAATATAGAGGCAGAGCTGAACCGGAGGAGCTGTGCTGTAGTGATGATGCTCGGCCTCCAGCCCTGCCAGCTTCAGATCTAGTGCAGTGTGAATGAAGATCGGCCACTTCCTGGTTCTCAGCTCTGCGACACAGGGGCTTAGCAAACAGAGCAGAGGGACCTTGGAATGCTGACACAAGGTACGGATCTGCCCTGCTCTGCCCCTGTCATCATGGCAGTGATTCAGCACAAGCTTAGTGCTGATTCACTTGCCTCTGCTGCTACAGCCCGCTCCTTCATTACTTTAATAGCCCGGCACGATCTCCCCAGCAGCTGCAGGAAGCTGGGGAGCAGCCAAATGTGCCGGCTATTAGAGTAAAGGAGCGCTCCCTGCTCCCATGCCCAGCTCTGTGCGCTGTCTTCAGTGCGCATGGAGAAGTGAAGTGAATATTCATGTCGGTAATGAGCGGGGACACGTGGTTCTCCTGCCGCTTGATTCTTCAGCAGGAACCATTCCCTGCCACTTCTGACCCCACTTCACCGCTGCCCCCCCCCCCCCCAAGTAACCCAGGATGCCAGAATGTTATATTCCGATTATAAGACGCACCCCCACTTTCCTCCAAAATTTGGAGGGAAAAAAAGTGCGTCTTATAAAAGGAAAAATATGGTATCTTATTGCATCTAATAAGTGTTATATTGTTTACCGTCTTTTGGGCTTTAGCTGCAATTTAAAAAAAAAAAAATATATATACACCTGGTTACAATAGTACAACCAGGCTCTAATTCATCGTGTCCCTGGTTTGCACAGCATGAATCAAGTGACAAGTTCTCTTTAATATAATTAAATAGCCTAGCTGTGATAGTGTAAAGGGGTAGTCTGAAGTCAAACTAAATTTCCATTGAAATCCCTCTCTCTTTAGGTCATAATGTAAGGTTTAAAATATACTTGTATTAAAAATACCTACCGTAACTGCACTCTCCAATTTCTATTCTAGTGAGGTCACTGGTCTCCTGCATGCTGAATGTTGCCAGCAAATTATAACTGATCTGAGTTGATAACAGATCTGACTCTTATCACTATGCAAACTGTAGAGTGCACAGTGAGCAGGGAGGGACACAGTAGGGATGAGCGCAGCCCCTGAAATGAGCATCGTTCATTTCATGGAGGAGGCAAAGGCTGTGACAATGATCGCAGCCTCTACCCCCTGCTCTGATGATGCTTTGTTTGAGCATGCACTGGGGGGCTCTCAAATGAAGCGTCATCAGACATGACATAGGAAAAAAAAAAGAATGTAAGTTAATATAATTAGAGACCTGTAGGGAAACGGTAATACAAGTACCCTATATTAAAAAATAGCCTACAGTAGATTATAGCCCTGAATAGATAAGATTTAGATGGAAATTTAGTTTGACTTCGGACCACCCATTTAACTGCTGAAATTCAAAGTTGTTTCATCCTATGTACAATAAAGATATATAACAAGTACTGGTAACTCTCAAACTCCTACAAAAAGTGTTTCTTTGTAGCTGTGAAGTTTTCAAACACTTCCTGCTCACATTAGGAAAAGATTCTGTCACATTTTTTTCCTCTAAGGAAATTTGCAACTGTTTTGCAAAGGTTTATTGGTCTTATCGAATATAAACAGCTGGTTCAAGAATTCTGTTTGATACCTCAATAGAAGTAATTTCAAGAACTTCAGTCCCCAGTGTATCAATCAAGAACAATCTTCTGATGTTGCAAATAATACTAAAAAGTTGAAAGGCATCACAGAAGTGTCACATAAAAGTACAAAATATTCCTCCCCTGATACTAACACTAGACAGACAGATAAGTAGATTGACAAATAATCCGAGTTTTAAACTGATGCATCATTGCTGGGCAACTATGCTGCCTTACTTCATAGTTTGGGTTATTACTATGAATCATGGGACCAGGTTATAGAGGCTTGCTCCATTCATTTGCCCAGAAGGCAGACAGACAGACAGAAAAACAGATAAATAGAGAAGAGTGAGATTTCAGTAGAGGCATGAAGGATCACTTAGGAACTTTTAATTACACATGTCTCGATACCTCCTAAAAGCACTGCTCCTGAGGTTTTCCTTTTTTCAGTGCAGGAGAGTCGCTTTTAATCTAAGACTCCCGGTCCATGTAATATTCTCACCCACCGGTGCCACTCTGGTCCGGCAGCGCCATCTTGTGACCTCAACTTCCGACTGGCAGGAAGTCAGTAGTTACATCACAAGCTCTCAATGCAAGTTTAAGAAAGTCAGAATGAGGCCAGAATGAGACATTCATAGGCACGCATTAAAGGTTGACCTCCAGCGAGTTCCATGAAACTCTGGAGTGAAACGACCGATAACTACCGATAACCGAAATGAGTGTCGACAATAGAAGATGAAAATAAGGGAGGGTGAGCAAAAGAAGACCAGAGGCAGGGGACAGATTTAAAGTGGAAAAATAAAAAAAAAGAATTGGCGATTTAAAATTTTCCTGTCAAAGACATTTTTTGCTATTGCATCTTTTTCTTTCCCTTCTTCCAAGAGTCATCATTTTCTAGATATTTCTTACAAGATAGCTATATGGCTACTACGAGTTGTAGTCTTTGAATGACACTAATCATTTTGCCATACAATATGCTAGAAAATGTGAAAAAAAGTATCCAACTAACGTAGAATGAAGAAAAAAGCCTTCAAGATCTTCATAAATACATCATTAGCAGCCCACTACGCCATCAGTATTGCATCAACTTAAAGTCACCAATAAAAATCTTCAATTTCATCTCTGGTGATCAGTCACATTTTTAGGAGTTTCTCTACAAAATGTATGATGTAGTAAGATGAAAGCTCTTCAAAATCATAGACACACAAAACTATTGATAGTTTCCCTTGTGATATTTGAATTCAGCAAAGCGAATTAAAATCATTCATTTCTGAGCCACATAACTTTTGAAAATTGATAAGTCAAATCATAAACCTGTTAAAAAAATAACATTTTGGTTCGTATCTAAGTCCATAGATTTGGTAACCAAACATCCAAATCCGACTCCTCAATATCCTTGAATCAGACTCCGACTCCACCAATATGGACACCCTCTCTGACTCCACAGCCCTGTTTGTATCAGCATTTTTTTTTATACCAGTAACGTTTTTTATTTTTTTCATCTTTGCTGTATGTTATTTTATCTTGTACAAGATGATGTGTTTATTCACACCATTTTGGAAAGGAGGAGCGGTTCAAACTTTTGTATCTGCATTATTCCAGACTTGATGAATTGACCCAATATTGTGTTATATTTGTTCATTATTTTCTCATAAGAGCTATATTTTCTACTGGTGCAAAGTGATTAAATGCTTTAGTACTTTTTATGTAAAAAAAAAAAAAAAGTAATTATGTAAAAGCTATGTAGAATGGCATGTGGTGGTAGTCTTGGGCAAGGGATTGACTTCAGACTCCTTGGCTGACTACATGAAAGTCATGGTTAACGCTGGGTGTGTCGATTTGTGTCATGTATGCAATATGCCCATGTATGCCAAATGTTACCGCTGGCTTTGACTGGCTAGGACCAAATAACAACTCGCTTCCACTAGGAGACCACCAGTTCAATTTTGACAACATTTTTTTTTACTTAAAGGGATCCTGTCACCTCCAAAACGCCTCCTAAGCTATCAAAAAATGTCCCTGCAGCATCCTGTCACTAATCTCACACTTCTTTTGTCTCCTAAAAGCATGCTGTGAAAGTGCATAAAAACGTTTTAATACTCACTCATTAGTGATTATAATTAGCAGGGGCTATATTCATAGTCACCAAGGCGGGCTGTTGTGCAGCTCTAGGATCCACCCTGTTTCTGTGTGTTCTGCTGTGATGTGCAGGCATCGCCCTCCCCCCTCTCTATCACTCACAGAATGCAAATCATTAGTCCTGCCTTCAGTTTCAGTTTCACTTAAGCACATACAGAGAAAGGACTGGATCCTGGAGCTGCAAAAGAACACCCCCTGGTGACTAAAGAATATGGCCCCTGCTAATTATAATCGCTAATGAGTAAGTATTAAAACGTTTTTCTCCACTTTCACAGGATGCTTTTAGGAGACAAAAGAAGTGTGAGATTAGTGATAGGATGGTGCAGGGACATGTTTTGCTTAGGAGGCGTTTTGAAGGTGACAGGTTCCCTTTAATTGTTCTTCCATAACAACTTCACAAATGAGATAGTCGGCACATAATTTCCAGGCCATTACAATTTGCAGAGATCCTCAGACACAATCTTAGCTCCCTTTGGGTTGTTCCCAATTTTACTCATCAACAGCCCAATCCCTGATAGTCACTATCCCTCTTCTCAGTTCCACATCAATCCTACTCAAAGAGGAGGGGGCATGGTGTTCTCATCACTATAGCCAGAGTAGAGCCGCCTTCTCCCAGAGGCTTCTGTATTCACATATATTCTCCTTGTAGAGGAGGCGGTAGTAGTTTTTGCCAGTAGTTTCAGAGAAGACCTTGACACTCTCAGACACTTGGAGAGACTCCTCCCTCAGCATCGTATTGGTCAACACTTTAGGACAATACTATCTTATTCGGTCTCCTCTTTTGCTGTCACAGGTCATCTAATGCATGTGGCATTGACGACTTTTCAGACCATACATCTGCTCCAGTCATACGCTGGACTCTCCAGTGTGGTCCATATAGAGTAGGGAGGCTGAAGGGTTAAAAATCGCGCTACTGTATTTCACGAGACATTCAAAGGTATGTAGAATATTAATTTATTAGTCAACGTGTTTCAGGGCTCCTTGGCCCCTTCCTCGGGACAAATCAATATCGTACTGCCATGTTTCAAGGAGTTGAAACACGTTGACTAGTACATCAATATTATATTCATGCTTTGATGTCTTGTGGAATATGGCAGCACAGTTTTTAACCCTTCATCATCCCTACTTTAATTTTCTGAGATAATGACTTTTGGAGTTGTATTGGCTGTGAGCCATAATCATCAACATTTACAGAAATAAACACTTGAAATAGATCACTGTGCTTGTAATGACTATATAATATGTGTTTCACTTTTTGTATTGAATTACTGATAAAAATTTACTTTTTGACATTTTTATGATATTTTAATTCATTGAAATGCTCCTGTATATTACATCATGATTCACATATTGCATTATTTATAAGGACGCAGGAGACAATTCACATGACATCACAACAACAAGACTGCGATCTTTACTGAGGAACGTGACTGCAAGTTCACCTCCATGAAGCAGCACCTTCATCCTAGGAGCCATAATTTTTACATTGTATCCTTAATTTAGCCGTATGAGGGCTAATGGGGAGGTGAAAATAAAACAGGAATTCCACCATTATTTAATTATATGTAACTTTTTGTTATGAGATAAATATATATATCAATATAACTATTAACCTGCCATTATTTTTGCAGTATCAGTTTTCAATTTTTGTATTCTTGAATAAACTTAATAAAACTTTCTTTAATTGCCTCCAAAAATTACAGTGAACAAAGCTGCAATCTACTTATGATCTGTCGTCAAAAAACTGAAATGTTTCAGGTTACCCTTTATAGCTGCCATGAAAATTTCAGAGAAATTATTAAACGGTTACGATCTTTTGTTATTTTGCTAGAAAGACACTTATTAAATATCCACAAGTTAAGTAATAAATGTGTGATACAAGCAATTAAATAAATAGGAAATAAATCCACATTTTCACGTAATTATAAATAAGAAGCATCATATATATGTAACTGACTTAGGTGCCTTCACACTGCGGCACGATCCGGTCCGGGATGACCCTGACAGCCGCGGACCGGATCAGCACACAGGACTGCACACCGGACCCGAGGGCAAATTAGCCCTCCAGTCCTGTGTGCTGATCCGGTCCACCGCTGTCAGGGTCATCCCGGACCGGATCGTGCCGCAGTGTGAAGGCACAATAAGCAGACAGACAAAATTACAAAAACAGGTTCCCTCCCACCTGATAGAGGAGAGTAGCCAATTAAGACTATGATATAGTAACCTCTTTTTACTGATCATGGTAAATAACCCTTTAAAAAGTAGGTAAGAATTTTTTTTTAAATATCTATTAAATCCCAGAACTCTATATTTTTTGTGCTTGCTTTCAGTTGAGGCTGGTTTCACACTATGATTTTTTTGAAATCCGATGCTATCCGATATAAATTGGACAGCATCGGATCCAAACTGATCCCTGCAATCGGATGCCAAATAGACATCCGATCCCGACATTTTGCAGGATAAGTTTGGCCGGCTCCTCCTGTCATCTGCTCCTCTCTGCCTCCTGTCACCTGTCAGCTGTTCTCCCCTCTTATCCCGTGTTAACCCCGCTTCTCCCCTGTGTTAACCCCGCTTCTCCCCTGTGTTAATCCCTCTTCTCCCCTGTGTTAACCCCGCTTCTCCCCTGTGTTAACCCCGCTTCTCCCCTGTGTTAACCCCGCTTCTCTCCTGTGTTAACCCCTCTTCTCCCCTGGTACTCCCCCTCCTCTCCCTTCTCCTCTGGAATAAAAAATAAAAAACATCTTTATGCTCACCTGTCCACGAGTCCCCCGGCGTCTCCAGCTATATCTTCTGATCCTAGGACCTCGCGTGATGTCACTGTCACATGACCAGTTACCGCGGTAACCGGCCATGTGACTGACATCACAGCAGGTCCTACAGGCAGGATGTGCTGGAGATGCCGGGGGACTCGTGGACAGGTGAGCATACATATTCTATATTTTTAACCCCTGCCTTACTTAATTTTACTTCCACAATGTATGCATATACATTGCGGAAGTAAAATTAGATGGTTAGGAGCAGTTTTAGTGTACTGAGCATGCTCAGTACACTAAAATCGGGTCCGAGGAGACATCACATGTTTCCTCGGACCCTGCTCCATAGGGCCCCATGTTACAGGAATCGGATCGGATTTGGCATAATTGCCATCCAATCTGTCGCATTCAATTTTTGATTCAGATGCAAAATCTAAGCAGTTTTGCACCGGTAAGAAATCGGACAAAATCGGATCGGACGTGATTCGGATGGCATTCAGTGCACATCCGAATCAGTCCAAACCCCACAGGATTACATGGGGCCAAATTCAGATCCGATGCTGTCCGATTTAAAAAAATCGTAGTGTGAAACCAGCCTAAAAAACTATTATTTTAACCTAATAAGGGCCCTTTCACATCAGCATTTTTGTCCGGATCCGCACATTCCGGACAAAAAGATGCATCTTCCACATATGACGCCTAACGGCCGCACTTGCGCTGCACTTGCGACAGGCCCCATGCATTGTCTATGGGGCTTGCGGCAATTGCGGTATTGCCACGATCTGGAACTTGTGCCAGTTGCGGCCGCACAAAATAACCGCAGCTGACCTCGTTTTTTTTTCACTGCTGCAACTGCCGCAAGTGCCGGATCGCGGCAATACCACACTTGCAGCAAGCCACATAGACAATGCATGGGGCTTGCCGCAAGTGTACCACAAGTGCGGACGGTTTTTTGTCCGGATCAGCAGGATCTGGACAAAAACGCTGATGTGAAAGGGGCCTAATAACTATTTATTTTTAGAGCACCATTGATTCTAGAGTGGTATACATGTGAAAAATGGGTGTCAGTCATGGCCAAAAGTTTTGAGAATGACACCAAAATTATATTTTCACATAATCTGCCGCCCTCTGGTTTTTATTTGTGTTTGTCTGATGTTTACATCACATACAGAAATATAATTGCAATAATATTATGAGTACCAAAAGGTTATATTGAGAGTTATAATGAGTTAATGCAGCAAGTTAATATTTCCAGTGTTCTTCAGGACCCCTGCAATTCTCCCTGGCAGGCTCTCAATCAACTTCTGGACCAAATTCTGACTGATAGTAGTCCATTCTTGCATAATCAATGCTTGCATTTTGCCAGAATTTGTTGTTTTTTGTTTGTCCACCCGTCTCTTGATGATTGACCAAAAGTTCTCAATGGGATTAAGATCTGGGGAGTTTCCAGGCCATGGACCCAAAATCTCTATGTTTTGATCCCTGAGCCATTTAGTTGTCACCTTTGCTTTATGGCAAGGTGCTTCATCATGCTGGAAAAGGCATTGTTGGGTGCCAAACTGCTCTTGGACGGTTGGGAGAAGTTGCTCTTGGAGGACATTCTGGTACCATTCTTTAATCATGGCTGTGTTTTTAGGCAAGACTGTGAGTGAGCCAATTCCCTTGGCTGAGAAGCAACCCCACACATGAATGGTTTCAGGATGCTTTACAGTTGGCATGAGACAAGACTGGTGGTAGCGCTCACCTCTTCTTCTCCGAAGAAGCTGTTTTCCAGATGTCCCAAACAATCGAAAAGGGGATTCATCAGAGAAAATGACTCAGTCCTCAGCAGTCCACTCCCTGTACCTTTTGCAGAATATCAGTAGGTCCCTGATGTTTTTTCTGGAGAGAAGTGGCTTCTTTGCTGCCCTCCTTGAAACCAGGCCTTGCTCAAAGAGTCTCCGCCTCACAGTGCGTGCAGAAGCACTCACACCAGCCTGCTGCCATTCCTGAGCAAGTTCGGCACTGCTTGTAGTCTGATCCCGCAGCTGAAACAGTTTTAAGATACGGTCCTGGCGCTTGCTGGTCTTTCTTGGGCGCCCTGGAGCCTTTTTGACAGCAATGGAAGCTCTCTCCTTGAAGTTCTTGATGATGCGATAGATTGTTGACTGAGGTGCAATCTTTCTAGCTGCGATACTCTTCCCTGTTAGGCCATTTTTGTGCAGTGCAATGATGGCTGCACGTGTTTCTTTAGAGATAACCATGGATAACTGAAGAGAAACAATGATACCAAGCACCAGCCTCCTTTTGAAGTGTCCAGTGGTGTCATTTTCACTTATTCATGTCTGATTGTTCACCAGCCCTGTCCTCATCAACACCCACACCTGTGTTAATGGAACAATCACTAAAACGATGTAAGCTGCTCCTTTTAAGGCAGGACTGCAATGATGTTGAAATGTGTTTTGGGGGTTAAAGTTCATTTTCTAGGCAAATATTGACTTAACAAGTAATTGCTGTTAAGCTGATCACTCTTTATGACATTCTGGAGTATATGCAAATTGCCATTAGACAAACTGAAGCAGTAGACTTTGTTAAAATCAATATTTGTATCATTCTCAAAACTTTTGGCCATGACTGTACAAACAAAATACAAATATGAATTACAATGAACAGACTAATATTGACAGACTGGTATAGAGGGGAGAGAACTCTTCCTTGTGATCTTACAGAATGCAGAATAAAAAAAAAGGAGACAGCAGGTTTCGGGTGGTTGTAACAGCTCTGGTGGTTGTAAGGTGACAATATTATTGCAAACCTTAAGCTTTAATGAAGAGATGGGTTTTTGAATACTATCTGAAGATTCCAAATGTGTAAGACAATCAGACATGTTGTGCTTTGGGAGACATCTTTAGGTGCTTGGGTGAGGAACCTATGTATTCGGAGGAGAGAAGGCTATCTTATATGGACAGGAGATTACATGTAGGAAGATATATGGAGATGAGTTTCAAGATACTTGGAAGAGAGATCATAGATGGCTTTGTGTGTAAGTATTACTAAACTAAACTGTACCTGTTGAGATACTGTGAGCTAATGAAGAGATTTGCAGGTTAGAGATGTGGTTAGTGGTAATACAACCTTTATATCAGTTTTCCAACCAAACAAAAGTCCAACTTAGTAAAGGAATAAGGGGTGTCTATAAACAAGACCTAAAGAAAGAAGGGGGCAATACTGGAGGACTCAAAAGCTAACCACTGTAGTATAACCTTGCTAGAGGCTAATTAGGAAAAATAGTTATTGTGTTAACACCTGTAGATATTACTTTCAACTGTTTTTGTTAATCCAGTATTGATATGCTGATTTGTGGTAATTTTCCTACACTTAATCTGTAATCTGACTTTGTTGTGTGTCTTCAGCTCTTAAAATAGCTATTTTTTGTGGTATTGTGGAGCTACTTTACTCCTTTAAACTGTCCCAGCTTGAGTATCTCTCCCTCCCTACTCTACACTGACCTAGTATACACTGCAGGTAGCCCTGAAAAGGGCTTTTGTGTTATCAAGAGGCCTAAACACTCTCCCTAGCAGTTCAGCAATCTCTCACTTTGCTAGTAGAATGCAGGCTCCAGATACAGGGTGGGCATCCAAATATAGTGAGCCGAGTACACAAAGACTCGCAATATAACGAGTAACCCGAATATCGTACTATTCGTGCGAATAGTAACAAATACACTCCCTCATCATTACTGGAGATGACTGCATATATACAATATGTTATCTTTTAAATCTTTTGGCAATGTCTATCATATTAATATCAGACACATGACTTTTTTCTCAGTCAATCCTATAGACTGCAGTACACATTATTGCTCCACTTAAACTCCTCCTATCAAATAGGTAAAAGTCAGAATCTCTGCTATCAAACATTAATCACCAGTCCTATAAAACAATAATAGTTCATTCGGAGAAGACCCCTTTAGTTTATTAAATTTACTACCATTTATAGTATATATCAGAACAGCTCCACAAATCTTACATCTTTACAACTCTAAGGGTGGGTTTACACGTTTCAATATCGTTGCGATATCGCAATTCAATGGCGCGGGAGCGCGCATTTAGTGCACGTTTCTCCCGCATCGCATCGGAGGTTTACACGTTGCGATTTAGGAATCCGACGTCCGTACGATGTCTACGCCCCCCAACCCAGGAATGACCATTTAACATGGGAGTGAATGGGTGACGTTGAACTTCACATCGTAATTGGGCTGTCACACAGCACGATCCGGCTCCAATCTCCATTCAATATCAGAGCATTGAATAGCACGCTCATTCAATCCCCAATATCGCATTGACATCGTTCCTGCATCGTATTGGACGTTCACACCATACAACGCAGGCACGATATCGGCTCCAACGATCGAACCACGTGACTTTTCATTGAAATTGGACGCCGATATCGCAACGTGTAAAGCGCCCATAACTGAAGGCATCTCTACCATCCTATGAAAATTCCAGCTTAATTAATAAATAAAAAAACAAATGCATGAAAAATAAATGTATTAAAAGCACAAATAGTGAATATCTTAAAATAGGCTGATTTTCTACTCAAACAGGAATGTATAATATATAGAAACCACACTGTTTCTAGTTTCAAGGATTAGACCAGAGGCTTAAAAAAAAGGTTAATTAGCAGTCTGCAATTCTTTTCTGCACAGCCTTTTGTTAAATACAGCGTCTGCTTCAGCTTGAGCTAAAATTACTGTTTTCACATGGGCCGCTACCTGGCAAATTACAATATTACAAAGGAAACTAAAAACAACAACCAGTATTATAACAGCAATTTTGCTGAACACACAAAAGCAGAGTTATAATAACTATACAATTATAGTCTTAATTGTGCATATCTGCTTTAATAATACTTATTTTTTCATAAATGATCAAGATATTGATTTCTAAAACTCAGCTGTTTTTGTCAACGTTTCAAATGCAAAGACAAGAGCAAAAATCGGCTGTTGAGAAGCATTCCCACAAAATGTTTTATTCTCTAAACCTGTCTAAATATGTAGTCTATGTCTGTATGCCTAGTATATCTGTATAGTGGTGGAAGTGCATTAACATGCTTACCGAATGCCTCCCTTGTCCGGTCTCCAGCTTCGCTGTTTATAATTGGCCTTCAGATTCACCAGATCAAACCAGGATGTATTCATGAAGTGGAATTTACTATTACATTGTAAACCTATGGATCTTACTTTTGATGCTTTATAGACTTACATTGAAATACCCACTTCAGGTTCACACATAGAACACACACACACTTGTTTGATCTGGCTACCAAGAATTTATACTTTAAATTTATCTATGCCAGTCTTTACTTCTAATAGGCTTTATAACCTTTTCTGCACCAATGACTGTGAAATGAACAAGTTGTCTATTATGCTGTAAGGTCATCTACCTGCCTTTGATGCGGGCTCACATGCTGAGTATCTTTCCCTGCACATTTTGGCTGATCTGATCAGTCAATATAGGTTTCTAACAAGTTAAATCTTGCGGTCAATATATGACCGCAGGATTTAGCCGGCGCAGGCAGGGAGCACGCCATTCCACACACTCATTGGGGATGTGATCGCGGGGCATTGTCGCTTGGCGCTAATAGGTTGACACGGCAGCCGAGGGTCATCTGATTATCCCTGTGTCTGTGATGACGGACCTCCTGTGATAGCTGGCTGAGTGCCAGCTCAGCAAGGGCAAGAAGGGTTAGAATGTCTTTCATATGCTCATTAATCCATTGGTTTAAAGTTCTGACCATGCACCCTACATATTATATGTGACATTGTTCACACTATATGACGTAAACCACTTTTCTAAAGCTATCTTGCCCACACTGGGTGTGCATATATTCCATTAGTGTACAAGCTACTATTATGTGTCACCAATATACACTCTGATGCAAATATACTGAACAGTGAGACATATGGCACAGAAAAGTTTACAATAGAGAAGCTTTTTGGATTCTGGCATTGAATACTGGATATCTGTCTGGCATGAGTCTTTGTACAGAGCTTTCATATATACACTAATAGTAATTTGGGATTGTTGCGTGAAACAAAAATACACACTGTTTAGTTATATATTGGCTGTAAATAGTAGTAGCTTGTCACCAACTGATATATGCACTACCAGTGTGGGTGAGACGTCTTTGGACAAGTCATTGGTTCAGACATATAAATTGAACATGGAACTGACTTACTATTTTGCCATGACTGAGAACCATATCTATTTATAGGTTCTAAATCTATAGGAATTTTTCAGCATGTCCTGGTTTTAAACTTGTGTTTTCCATATCCTTTTACTATATCAAAAAAGCTATTTTTTTTTTATTTCAAAATTTGGAGATCGAGTGCTGGACACCAGGTTGTTTTTTTTTCACATGTGTTTTATTGCCCTTTCAAATGGGATTCAATGTCGGTTCAACTCTTGAAATTTCAAGATTTCTTTAATCAGGTAAGATGAACATTTTTGTGAATAGTTTTAATATACGGTACTCAATGTCTTAACAGCAGGAAATCATATGACTACAGGACTAGGGCTCACCTGCAAGGCAATCCATCTAATCTGTGTAATCCCGCCCCACCATTGATCAACAGATTATGGACAATTTACAGTGTACACAGGAAGCTGATGTGGGTGGAATTTACACAGCCCATACGTCCAAGCTCATCGACATTTGCCCAAAAAAACAGAGATTCTGTCAAAACTGTACTAAGCAGCCCAACAACTGAGACATTCCTGGAATCAGGCTTTATTGCCCTATATTATGCTACTCTCAGATAATAAAGCAAAAACCTGCTGACAGATTCCCAACAACAACACTCTTCAATAACACATTGTTAGGCTTTTTAAATGGTATAAACTTAAATTACCTGTTTTTGGAGGCACTGTGTGCAGAAGAAGCCAACGCTTGTTAACAAGCTGTGGTCCACAGTTTATCACTATTTAGGGAGTAACAATCTGTTGTTGCTGTTTATTAATGGAAGAAGCTATAGTTTTAAGACAGTTTTTCGAAAATAATTCCTATTTGTGGATCATCAAGTTCTGTGTTTGGAAATAGAAAAACTAACGACTTCTTAACAAATCATGCAAAAAAGTATTACTACTTTGGAATCAATAAGAAATTTACTGCTTGGAGAATGGAAAAGCAATGGCTTCTTAGCAATCCATGACCAAATTATCCTTTTTAATTTTGCGATTAAAAGCAGGCCTGTTGTTTTAAAAACAAAGATATAATTGCTTTTTATTAAGCCGTCCAAAAGTTATCCCTTCTGTTTTTGAATCCGGATTAAGTTTGTCGTTTTGAAAGTGAAAAGGCAATGGTTTCTTAAAAAGCTGCGCAAAATTGCTAACTTTTGTGCAAGACCAGTTTCAGGTTTATTTACCCTGAATAGTGTGAGGTTTCCAGCAACAATACAGTATACCTATAGAACACAATAGCCAAGCAAATGGTGTATGTGGGTGGTGGCAGTGGATGTGAGAGCAGCAGGAACTGCACATTATAGAGTACTAGTAAAAAGGCCCGATGCAATTGCATCGGGAGCGCGGTGAAATGAATTGTGTGTATACAGGCGGGTCAGTGGGTAGCAGAGTATACAGGCGGCTCTGTGGGTAGCAGAGTATTCAGGCGGCTCTGTGGGTAGCAGAGTATACAGGCGGCTCTGTGGGTAGCAGAGTATAGAGGCGGCTCTGTGGGTAGCAGAGTATAGAGGCGGCTCTGTGGGTAGCAGAGTATACAGGCGGCTCTGTGGGTAGCAGAGTATACAGGCGGCTCTCTGGGTAGCAGAGTATACAGGCGGGTCTGTGGGTAGCAGATTATACAGGCAGCTCTTTGCGTAGCAGAGTATACAGGCGGCTCTGTTGGTAGCAGAGTATACAGGCGGCTGTGTTGGTAGCAGAGTATACAGGCGGGTCTGTGGGTAGCAGAGTATACAGGCGGCTCTGTGGGTAGCAGAGTATACAGGCGGGTCTGTGGGTAGCAGATTATACAGGCAGCTCTTTGCGTAGCAGAGTATACAGGCGGCTCTGTTGGTAGCAGAGTATACAGGCGGCTCTGTTGGTAGCAGAGTATACAGGTGGGTCTGTGGGTAGCAGAGTATACAGGCAGCTGTGCGGGAGCAGAGTATACAGGCGGCTGTGTGGGTAGCAGAGTATACAGGCGGCTGTGCGGGGAGCAGAGTATACAGGCGGCTGTGCGGGGAGCAGAGTATACAGGCGGCTGTGCGGGAGCAGAGTATACAGGCGGCTGTGCGGGGAGCAGAGTATACAGGCGGCTGTGCGGGGAGCAGAGTATACAGGCGGCTGTGCGGGGAGCAGAGTATACAGGCGGATGTGCGGGAGCAGAGTATACAGGCGGCTGTGCGGGGAGCAGAGTATACAGGCGGCTCTGTTGGTAGCAGAGTATACAGGCGGGTCTGTTGGTAGTAGAGTATACAGGCGGCTGTGCGGGAGCAGAGTATACAGGCAGCTGTGCGTGGAGCAGAGTATACAGGTGAGAGTGCGGGGAGCAGAGTATACAGGTGGCTGTGCGGGGAGCAGAGTATACAGGCGGCTCTGTTGGTAGCAGAGTATACAGGCGGGTCTGTTGGTAGTAGAGTATACAGGCGGCTGTGCGGGGAGCAGAGTATACAGGCGGCTGTGCGGGGAGCAGAGTATACAGGCAGCTGTGTGGGGGGGCAGAGTATACAGGCGGCTGTGCGGGGAGCAGAGTATACTGGCGGCTGTGCGGGGAGCAGAGCATACAGGCGGCTGTGCGGGGAGCAGAGTAAAGAGGCGGCAGTGCGGGGAGCAGAGTATACAGGCGGCTGTGCGGGGACAGAGTATACAGGCGGCTGTGCGGGTAGCAGAGTATACAGGCGGCTGTGCGGGGAGAAGAGTATACAGGGGGCTGTGCGGGAGGCGAGTATAGAGGGGTGTGTGCGGGGCAGAGTAATAGAGGGGTGTGTGCGGGAGGCGAGTATACAGGGGTGTGTGCGGGGAGGCGAGTATACAGGGGTGAGTGCGGGGAGGCGAGTATAGAGGGTTGTGTGCGGGGAGGCGAGTATAGAGGGGTGCGTGCGGGAGGCAAGTATACAGGGGTGTGTGCGGGGAGGCGAGTATACAGGGTTGTGGGTGGGGGAGTATACAGGGGTGGTGCGGGGAGGCGAGTATACAGGGGTGTGTGCGGGGAGCGAGTATACAGGGTGTGTGCGGGGAGCAGAGTATACAGGGGTGTGTTGCCGGGAGCAGAGTATACAGGGGTGTTGTGCGGGAGCAGAATATACAGGGGTGTGTGCAGGGAGCAGAGTATACAGGGGTGTGTGCGGGGAGCAGAGTATACAGGCGGCTGTGCGGGGAGCAAAGTATACAGGCGGCTGTGCGGGGAGCAGAGTATACAGGCGGCTGTGCGGGAGCAGAGTATACAGGCGGCTGTGCGGGGAGCAGAGTATACAGGCGGCAGTGCGGGGAGCAGAGTATACAGGCGGCTGTGCGGGGAGCAGAGTATACAGGCGGCTGTGCGGGTAGCAGAGAGTATACAGGCGGCTGTGCGGGGAGCAGAGGATACAGGCGGCTGTGCGGGGAGCAGAGTATACAGGCGGCTGTGCGGGGAGCAGAGTATACAGGCGGCTGTGCGGGGAACAGAGGATAGAGGGGTGTGTGCGGGGAGCAGAGGAATAGAGGGGTGTGTGCGGGAGCAGAGGATAGAGGGGTGTGTGCGGGGAGCAGAGGATAGAGGGGTGTGGCGGGGAGCAGAGGACAGAGGGGTGTGTGCGGGAGCAGAGGACAGAGGGGTGTGTGCGGGGAGGATATGATAGAGGGGGCTGTGCGGGGAGGAGAAGATAGAGGGGGCTGCGCGGGGAGGAGAAAGATAGAGGGGGCTGCGCGGGGAGGAGAAGATAGAGGGGGCTGCGCGGGGAGGAGGTGATAGAGGGGGCTATGCGGGGAGGAGGTGATAGAGGGGGCTGTGCGGGGAGGAGGTGATAGAGGGGGCTGTGCGGGGAGGAGATGATAGAGGGGGCTGCGCGGGGAGGAGGTGATAGAGGGGCTGCGGGGGGGGATGTGATAGAGGGGCTGCGCGGGGAGGAGGTGATAGAGGGGGCTGCGCTGGGAGGAGGTGATAGAGCGGGCTGTGCGGGAGGAGGTGATAGAGGGGGCTGTGTGGGGAGGAGGTGATAGAGGGGGCTGTGCGGGGAGGAGGTGATAGAGGGGGCTGTGCGGGGAGGAGGTGATAGAGGGGGCTGTGCGGGGAGGAGGTGATAGAGGGGGCTGTGCGGGGAGGAGGTGATAGAGGGGGCTGTGCAGGGAGGAGGTGATAGAGGGGGCTGTGCGGGGAGGAGGTGATAGAGGGGGCTGTGCGGGGAGGAGGTGATAGAGGGGGCTGTGCGGGGAGGAGGTGATAGAGGGGGCTGTGCGGGGAGGAGGTGATAGAGGGGGCTGTGCAGGGAGGAGGTGATAGAGGGGGCTGCGGGGGGGGGATGTGATAGAGGGGGCTGCGCGGGGAGGAGGTGATAGAGGGGGCTGCGCTGGGAGGAGGTGATAGAGCGGGCTGTGCGGGGAGGAGGTGATAGAGGGGGCTGTGTGGGGAGGAGGTGATAGAGGGGGCTGTGCGGGGAGGAGGTGATAGAGGGGGCTGTGCGGGGAGGAGGTGATAGAGGGGGCTGTGCGGGGAGGAGGTGATAGAGGGGGCTGTGCAGGGAGGAGGTGATAGAGGGGGCTGTGCGGGGAGGAGGTGATAGAGGGGGCTGTGCGGGGAGGAGGTGATAGAGGGGGCTGTGCGGGGAGGAGGTGATAGAGGGGGCTGTGCGGGGAGGAGGTGATAGAGGGGGCTGTGCGGGGAGGAGGTGATAGAGGGGGCTGTGCAGGGAGGAGGTGATAGAGGGGGCTGCGCGGGGAGGAGGTGATAGAGGGGGCTGCGCGGGAAAGAGATGATAGAGGGGGCTGTGCGGGGAGGAGATAATAGAGGCAGCTGGTGCTAGTTGAGGGGCGGGGGAAGATGACAGCAGGCTGCAGCCCCGGCGGCTCTGCAGCGTACAATCACAGAGCTCCGGGCGAGCGGCGGCTGGTGCTAGTTGAGGGGCGGGGGGGCTGAGAGGTGATAGTAGGCTGCAGCCCCGCCTGTCCTGTGTCCGTGACCTCCAGGGTGCGGGTCCGGGGCTTCTGTCTGTGCCCGCGTGTCCTGTGTCCCTGAGCTGCAGGGGTGCGGGTCCGGGGCTCCTCTGTCTACCCGGGTCTTCCCCGGGTCTGCAGGTGCACGGGTGCGGGTCCGGGGCTCCTCTGTCTACCCGGGTCTTCCCCGGGTCTGCTGGTGCAGGGGTGCGGGTCCGGGGCTCCTCTGTCTCTCCGGGTCTTCCCCGGGTCTGCTGGTGCAGGGGTGCGGGTCCGGGGCTCCTCTGTCTCCCTGGGTCTTCCTCGGGTCTGCTGGTGCAGGGGTGCGGGTCCGGGCTCCTCTGTCTCCCCCGGGTCTGCAGGTGCAGGGGTGCGGGTCTGGGGCTCCTCTGTCTCCCCGGGTCTGTGCGGGTCTTCCCCGGGTGAGCTGTGTGCCAGAGCGGCTTGGCGGATGTGCAGGGGTGCAGGTCCGGGGCTCTTCTGTCTCCCCGGGTCTGTGTCCCTGAGCTGCTTTGCGGGGCCGACGGTTGCTAGGATACGGCTCGCGATGACGCTACGCGTCATCGCTCGCACTCGCGCAAAGGAGTCTGGGATTCGGCTACAGCGCCCGAATTCTCCAACTCCCGATTATATAAGTAGATGAAAGGACAGCAAAGGTGATGTCTAGAGGTATAGAGCCAGCTCTGGTAGTACCGGCAGTAGCAATAAAACATAGTAGACAATTTACTAGCTTGTGCAGTAGATTATTAGAAAACCAACAGACTCAGCATTTATGATCTGCGCATTTGAATAATTAATTGAAAGGGGGTGTATTCAACATAATATCAGTGTGGAATTCAGTCAGTGAGGTCAAGCATTCTGTGAAGAAACAGGTCTAAATCAGGTGGCCATTATTTAAGGGTGAAGTCAGCACATGTTGTACATGTATTTCTCATTGAAAAGCCTGAGAAATATGGTCATTCATAAAAGTCAACATGAAGTCAAGTTACATCAAATGTATTTTCTCATCTAGAATTATAGCACTTTGTGGGGATAATCTGGGCCCAAGAGCTCCCATAGAGAGGGCCTAATACACTGCCTGCTAGTTTTGCACTGTGTCATGCTATCGGGTCTGGACCTTCTTTGCCATGAACTGGGCTTACCCTGGAGGGTGTGACTAAGTACCTACCATGAGTCTGAGCAATGAAAAGTAGTAGGGAGATGTACTTGATAGAGAGGATGAAATCCAGTTTTACTTCGCTGCAATGTTCTGTGATCCACAGATGAGGTCTGTTGTCTGCCCCCTAGTCACTTGATTAGTTACACCTAGTTACTCCTGTAACTTAGAAACAAAAATCCGCACAGCGTAATGATTTTTGTTCTAATAATAAATGTAATCATTTCATTGTAGGTTCTTACAACCGCTTATATTAATGCATGGTTTACTATAGAAAGCGTTTTGTATAACATTTTATTGTTTTTAATCATTGCACAGCTGTAGTGGATCCAATTGACTTCCTTTAAATAGGCAGAAATTTTGACCCTCTGTAGAGCCCGTAGAAGAGGAATTGTCCTCGAAACGGATTCCGTTGCTCACGCTACCCCTCCCTGCACACCCTCCCTGATGGATGTATCCTGTAATTTGGATAAATAAATAGCTTGGAACTAAGATCCGTGAGTGCCGCTTCCTCTATTGAAACAAAGTACCTACCAGGTTTTACCAAAGCCCTTGATGGTAAGGATGGACTAAGTTACTAGTAAACACCAGGTACCACTCCAGGGAAGACCGAAGTACTGCAGCAGCAAATGCAAAGTTCAGGTATGCAGAGGAAAGAGGACAGAGTGGGCAGTGGAGACAGAAAGGATGGAGTATTTACAGGAGACAGGCAGGTACTGGAGACAGGCAGGTAAGGTGTGGGTACACGGACAGGCAGGATGGGTTCAGGAACTTGAGATAGGTAGGTCGGGTTCAAATACATGGAGACAGACTGGCAGAAAAGGTTCAGGAGCTAGGCGGGCCAGGTAGGATGACACGGGCAAGAGATGTAACCAGAGACAAACAAGACGGGGTACAGACTAGAGTACAGATGGAAAAGGAATTCTAGGAAACTAATTGCTCAGACACCTCCTTATAGGGGCAGGTACCTTAAATACCCAGTGCTTTCCAACCATAGGCTAGAGAACACTTTCTGAGTGTGTATGCTACCCCTTTAAGAGTGCATAAGGACATTGCCAGGAAACCTGTGCCACATGTGGAAGTCCTGGAGCATAGGGACTGCAGAAAAAACAAGGGAGCGAGCAGGATGGCCATGGCAGTGAGTACACTGGCGTCCCTGCTAGGGGGAAGGAAGCGGGACACTGCAGGAATTCCAGCATTAGAAACTGATAAGCATAGTACATTTTAATGCTGAATTATTGTAATATACAATGCCAACCAACAAACTCTGCATCATCTATACTGACCATTTCATTACCTGACATCCACTATTACTATGGGTGACTTCAATAACACTTATGACACTTGTCATTTAACTGCCTCCAACCCTGTCACTTGCTTCCTCCTTTGGCTCTTTATAATCTGGCCACTCACAGGAATGCATCAGACGTTATTGATACCCACTTCCATTTCCAATCTAACCTTTCTACCTCATGTTCCCTATATCTAAACACAATCTACTTACATTCTCTTCCATTTTCTCTTCACCAGTCCTTCCCAGTTCAGAAAACAGCATGGCCTCATTGGAGTCTTGCGCTCCTTGACCCTTGCTCACCCTTCGACCTTTCTACCATACCTTCAGTAACTGATCTAGAAGCAGCTACCTGCTTTTTATAACACCACAATTACCTTTAGTTTCCACTTCATCACTTTCCTCATATACAATAGATTTGAGGAATTCAATAAATAAAAAAAGAACACTGGCACATCATTGTAGTGAGAAAGCAAAAACAACCTTCAGGGCTGCAAAACAGTGTTGGAAAAAACCCACACGAAGACCTTATGTTAAGTACTCTAATTATTAAGTGAATGTTATGTACTGCACAGATGTTTTACGTAATGGGCCTGGAATCGAGGGCACTAAACAAAATAATATTATAGAAGCAAGAAAACAATGCTAAAGTAGCTGTATTTTCTTTATTCTACTTTCCAAAATATAGAACAAAAAAGTAATCAAAAAGTCATATGCACCTCAAAAATGGTACCAACGGAAACCACAACTCATCCCATGAAAAAAACAAGCATTTATGCAGCTTCAGATATATTTAGAAATACATTTATATATGGACCTTCAAATTTGGGGACACAAAAAAGTTTTTTTTTGTAAAATAAAGGTAATTAGGCAAAGTCATAATAACCCCCAGAATAAAGATAGGATATTATTATATCACACACACATATTATTAACTGGCTGTAACAAGAAGCATTTGAGGTTGTCCATCAATAGAGGAAAACAAAAATGACAAACTGATGAATGCCAAGGATACTGTAAAGCCTTGGGTCCAAGCACGGGCTGCATAATACAAAGGTGTGAATTAATCATTTAGGTCCCTTTCACATCAGCGGTCCTGACCGGATCCGGCCAATCTGGCAGATTTACCGCATCTGCCGCCTAACGGTTGCACTTGCGGCGAGCCCCATGCACGGTCTATGGGGCTTGCGGTCGGGTGCGGCAAGTGTGGTTCTGGCGGATGCGGCAAATCCGGCAGTTTCGGCCGCGAAAAAAAAAAAAAGACGGGCCTGTCTGCTGCTGCCTGGTAATTATGCATGCCCCTCTCTGCTTCTAAGAGCCTGGCCGCGTCATGAAAGGGGCGGGGCTAAATCGCGGCATGCCGGAGCCCCGCCCCCTTTCATGACGCGGCCAGGCTCTTAGAAGCAGAGAGGGGCATGCATAATTACCAGGCAGCAGCAGACAGGCCCGTCCCATCTCAGCTTCCACAGAAAGAGAGAACTCACACAGGACAAAGTATTATAACCTTTTCTCTTACTTTACAAAAGCGATTTTTTCTGCAAAAGGGATGGCTAGAAATGATAAGAGGGGGTGCAGGGACAGGTCTAAAGATACGGGGGGGTCAATTTCTGGGTTTAGGATCACTTTAATATATAGGGTAAAGGCAGTGCCATACAGGCGCTAGGCTGGTGAATGCAATCATGCCCTTAGTTGATGGAATGGATGCTTGATTGCTGTAAAAAGTTTAATCAAAGGTCCAGAAACGTGTGCAGCAGTTATTGTATATCTTCAACCTCTGGCTTGCCCCCTTTTCGTTATTTAAATGTTGCGCCGCCATTGCCGCTGCTGGCGGCATCAGGACATTGCTATTGTAATGTCATTAAAATGGCTCCGGAGTCAGCGCATGGGTTAATCGCAATCTCCAGTACCATTTTATTGAAGACACTATGGAATAGACTATGAGAGGCAGGGGCGCATGCGCAGATAAAAAAAAGATTCAATCTGCACATGTGCCAATGCTGCTCATATAACAGTAGACTATAGTAAGGAATGCTCTTAGTCGCCTCATAAATCACCAGGATAAATATTCCCCTTTCCGTATTCCTATAACAGACTAGGTATCGAGGGAAAAAGTAAAAAAATGAACTTAGATGCCTTCTCCGATAATTGGTCATTAAGCAGTAAAGTCGTTTGCAAAGTTGCATCATTTTTCATTTTAGATTAAATGGATGAATTTTTAAACAACTTTCCTCATAAACAATCTATCAGGTTAATGAACAAATATATGGAATGGACGTCTTGTTTAATGCTCGGTGAACAAGGTCATCATGTGTCAGTATATATCTATTAAATGCTGTTCGCTGTCGAGCAACAAGAAAGGCCTGAATCGTGTACATAACAGACAACAAGCTATTGACTGAGGAGATGTAGATAAATTGCTACGGTGAAAAAAGGTTAATAGCACATAAAGGAACAGGGTAAAAGCAGATGTTATTCATGAAATATCTGCCTTCAAACAACACCGTACTCCTTACATACTGTTTGTGCAATACAATCACATAGTGCTACAGAGTGGAACTGAAGCACTTTACATCTATATTTGCTTGATTTACATCTCATTTACGTCCCTTTCCTATTATAACAAGTTATTATATTCACACATAGGAGGCAACACTATGGGGAGGCAGTCAAGGACAATGAGAAAGCCAGTTTGTAGTCTTCATTACGAATTATTATACGTGATTAATAAGGTTCATTGACCAATTCCACAGATCAGTTCCCTAATTTATAAGGTTAAAAAATCACAGGTCTATCAAATTCCATCTGTTTGGGGGTGGCTGTGGATGTTGGTATGCCCCATTAAATATGAATATACACTGATTATCACAAGAGTAACAATGTTTTGAACTTGTGTCTTTCAGGTTCCATATCTCACCTTCCCCAACAGCTTTGAGTGTGAGACTACCTTCATTTTAGAGACAATCATCTTGGCTATCTCATACATAAATTTGACTCACAAATATTTAGTATATGATAAGATATGCAGATTCTAGTCATGACACCGTACACTTACTGATTTGTTCCCAGTTTTAAAAAAAATGTCTTCATGTATACTACAAATTACAGCCTGTTCTCACATTCCTAATAGCTCAGTGTGTTATTAGGTTGATTACCAAGCAAAAGGTCACTGGTTCAAAATCAAGGAGCAGCCATGAAAGAGATGCCCCCCCCTTAAAAAAAAAGAAACAGCACAATCTAGCTCTTCAATAATGGTCTCTCAGGCAATAAAATTGGCAAACTGCATCATGTGAGTGCCAAGACAGATGGAAGAATATGACATGAAATCCATCTGTTCAAAAGCCAAGAGGTGGACGTCCAGGCAAAATATCGGAGTCAGCAAGACACCTTATCATAAGGTCTATTAGTTCTGCAGTGGAGGTGGCTTATCTGCTTAATAATATTGAGATCAGACATTGATGCAAGCACTGTGCAACTGAGGTTACAGGTTAAACAAGTGTGGAATGGTGGCCTGAAAAAAGATGAAAAAGCCAGGACTTCAATATCATCGCCAGAATCAGCAGCTCAAGTTTGCAAAAAAGTAGGAAAAGTGGACAGCATAAGATTGGAAATTGGTGATGAGACGATAGACAATAGACTAGGCTCTGATGAGTGCAAATGGGTTTGGAAGATACAAGGGAAAAAAGGGCTAACGGATTGAGAATGTGAAGGAACTGTTCGGTGGAGGAAGCCTGATGATCTGAGACGGTTTCACAGCAAAATCATTGAATACTTGACAAGGATTGATGGCGGACTCAATGATGAGGTATATTTAAGTATTTTACATGATTAATTAATTTGTACACTCAAGTACTGTGTGTCTGAAAAGGACAACATAGTGTTCCAGCAGGAGAACAACCCGAAGCATAACTCAAGATTGGCAAAGAAACGGTTCAATGAAAATGAAGTGGAGGTGCTGTACTGTATTGGCCTCCACGGTCCCCAGACGTGAAACCAATAGATCACTTGTGGGTAAAGTTTTAGAACAAGCGGTGTACATACCCAAGTGAATCGGCCAGTATGCACCCACAATGGGAATGAGTACAAGAGAGCTGAAATCACATTTCAATCAAGACATGCCTGGTTTGATTGAGAGCATGCCCAGATGAATTCAAGCACAGTAACAATGCAGTGACATGACAAGAATCTACACAACTAATCATATGCTAAATAATTGCAAGTCAGATTTATGTATGAGATAGCCAAAATGATTGTCTATAAAATCAAGGGAGTATCACGCTTAAAGCAGTATTGAATGGTGAAATATGGAGCCTGAAAGTCAAAATAACGTTACCCTTTTTGCCAATCAGTGTTACCCTTTTTGCCAATCAGATTACAGTTTGCTATAGCATAGAGCAGGAGGTATAGTGGTACCCGTCTCAGTATTCGTAGAAGAAATGCAGACTTGTAAACCAATACATCAAGGGTGGGGAACCTCAGGCCCCAAGGCCGAATGTAGCCCTCGATGACCTTTATTGGGCCTCCAGGCAGATTCCTGGGGACCGCAGTGCTCAGGCTGGCAGATTCATTTTGCTGACTGTCTGCCCTTTAAATTCAGCTCTCCAGTGATCCCTATGTGCCCCAGTATCTGTCCACCCAGTGAGGCATATACTCCTAGCCTCTCCTGTGATGTCTATGGCTCTAGCAAACCTTGTGTGACGACCACTCACTGTGAGGACGAGCTGCTGGCAAGGCAGCACCCCGAGAAACCCGGAGACCCTTTACCCCTATACAGGGATCTAGAATTACAGTGGAGCCCAGGAGGTAGCTGCCTAAGATGAGCAGTGGACCAGTGCAGGGAGGTCGCCAGGAAGGGAATAAAAACCAGGATCCAAAACGTAGTCAGGAGTCCGAGTCAAACTGGGAGGGCAGCTAAGGTACAAAACTGTCAGGCTGAAGCAGGGTCAAAAATCCAGGCAAAGATCAGAGTCAAAACCAGACGCACACTAGATTGCTGGGGAAACAAAGACTATATCTGGTGGTCTGCAAGACAGGCTCCAAGGTATTACCTCCCATAGGCTGGAGCTCACAACCTGATGATCTCATCCAGACTGCCCCTAGAACCAACGGTGATGCACGACTGGCACCAACCACCCAACTTCTGAAGAATGAAGGCTGCGCCCATAAGACACCTCTGCAGGACCTTCTCTTCTGCAACCAACATCACCCACAGAAGGAACATGGCGGCACCCAGCGACAGAGGCAGACGTCGAAGAAGCAGGTTCATATGAGGACATGTCCCTCCTATCACCAGCACCATCAGCTGAAGGAATCCGACGCCTCCCAGCAGCCGAGGCAGGAACACCAGCCACCGAGTCCAACGGCGATGTGACACCTGGAAAAGCAGTTGAGAAGCAACATGATCAATATCACCCACACCAAAGAGAAGCAGCTCCAGCCACCACAATGGGGGTGAGTTGATTGTTTAACCAAATATAGCGGGTAATTTTCAAAATAATAATTTTGTACGGCCTCCGAAGGATTGTAGAAATTTCCAAATGGCCCTTGTCAGAAAAATGGTTCCCCACCCCTGCCATACATTTAGGGTACCTTTACACGCCGCTACAACGGGGTGGAAACAACCGGGTGCTTCACGTGCACGAGCACGCAGCAACGGTTACAAACGGTACCCGCACCGCCTTTACACGTCGCTATAAGGTGCTTTACAGAAGGTTGAATCTATCTCTGGATGCACCGCCGGGTGCCTCAAGCTACCTTCTGCAAAGCACCTTACCTTATTTACACACCGCTACAACAAGGTAATATGGGCGGAACAAAGGCAGCAGGGACAACACATAGGCGTGCCAGAATTGTGGATTACGAGAATTTCGTACGCTGATAGGACAAAGCAATAGCATCATGATTGGCCAGCCAGCGCAGGAGGCTGACTAATACATGACGCTCGAGCAATTGTGTAGTGTGACTGGTCAGCTCCTTAAATATGCCGCCCTATGCAGCGACTACCAATCGTAACGCAGGAGCTTTCTCCAATGATCGCTGATGGGGCGCGGTGTCCCGGAGCCTGTGTCACACCCCAGGTAGATAGCAAGGTGTCGAAACAACCCTCCTGTTCCTTATTTACATGCCGATACAGGTCGCTACCATCGGGTTGAAATCAACCTGTTTTAGAGCTCTGCTCTGAAACAGGTGCCGCAAGTGACGGGTGGAAACAACCGTGTTCACACGCCGCTACCTCGGGTTGATTTGGCGGTGCAAGATACATTTCTCTCATCAACCCGATTGTTTCCACCATGTTGTAGCGGCGTGTAAAGGTACCCTAACAGATAACTTCAAATCAACATTACTCACAATCAGGGAAAAAGTTTAATGGTAGTTTAATGTCTAACAAAAGGAAATAGCTGGGTTTGAACCAAGGTTGTAGTTGTAGTTGTTTTATAATCTAGTGGTATTTACTATAACTGAGACATTGCACTTGCATAACTTCACACCACCTGCTTGGTAGTTCTTCCCTTATTCTGGCAAAGTGTGTTTAAGGGTATGTGCACATCAGTCGTTTTGTGGGCTGGTTTTGACCAGATTCCGACGGCGGTTCCCGCTGAGTTTTATGTTAATTTATGTTAATCCTACCCACCGGTAGGATTAACATGCTAGTCAATGGAGTTTAGAAAACGCTGTGTACATTACAACGATTTTCGGCTTGACGATTTTAGTTTATTCACCGGTTTCCGACCGGTTCTCAAAGATAGAGCAAGCGACTTCTTTTCAGCGTTTTTCCAGCGGGTCCAGCTGAACAAGTGCAGCAAAGACCAGTCTGGAAATCGCTAAGGAACACGCCGGGGAAATCGCCAAGAACACGCTGTACGACCGCTAGTAACCCGACCGCAAATCGTTAGCAAAACGCTAACAATACCAGGGACACTAGCGAGTGCAGAAAACTCAGTTTCTGCTAATCTCCACCGGTTCCCGGTCGTTCTGCAAAGATGCAGAAACGACTGATGTGCACATACCCTTACACTAAGTACAGCACAGCACATTCCCTTCACATTTCAAACTATTTCTTAGCCTTCTCTATTGACAGTATTTCAGTGTTAACGCTTTTTTGGTCATCCTGCCACTTGAAAATACCACATTAGTCCCTTACATTCAAACACCATTCTTCGTGGTATCTCTGTGGGGGTAAACGTCTTTATTCCCACGTATCAGCAAACAAGACTACGTCTGGTATGGCTACAGTAAAGTCCAGAAGGATTAGAAAAGTGACAAGTTTTGGCATTTTAACTATTTGCCAAAATATATTCATTAGGCTAAAATAGATTAAATCCATCAAAGAGAGAGCAGAAATGTAAAGAGCGGCCAAATCAACATTTTTGTACATTCTGCAAAAAAAATAAAAATAAAACACTAGTGAGCTTGGGAACTCAAAAAGGCCTGGACGTCCATGGAAGGCAACTGTGGAAGACAATCTAAGAATCTTTTCCATGGTGAAGAAAAGTCCTTTGAAAACATCCACCAAAATAAATAAAATTCTCAAATAAGTAGGTGTTTCAGTATGTACGTCTACCATGAAGAAAAAAAACGTCATGTGAGCAAATAGAGAGAATTCGTCACAAAGTGCAAACAAATAGTGAGCCTTAAAAATAGAACGTTCAGATTAGACTGTCAAAAAAAATCTAAAGAAACCAACCAATTAGTAAAAGCATTCTTTAAGGCCGCTTCACACGCTAGGATCTCGTTAACGATATCGTTGAAACATCACAGATTTGTGATCGTTCAATCAATATTGTTAGTGCGTCGTTGCATGTAAACGAACAATGTTGGAAGGAAAAATTGTTGGATCATTCAGCAAAAATTTGATATCCTGACCTCAAATCTATCGTTCGTTGTCCAATTAACGTTCTGGGAAGCAGCAACATCATTCAGTGTGACACCTTTTTGAACGATATCATTTAGAATTCTCCTATTCCTGCAGCTTTTTAACATCGTTCAATCGTTCTTCTCCAAATAGCTGGAGCGTTGCCAAATTTAAGATCGTTAACGATATCCATGCGTGTGACGACGCACTAACTATGTCGGAAGGATCGCGGTCACGTGACATAGCTAACGATCTCATTCACCTATATCCTAGAGCAGTGATGGCGAACTCCAGGCCTCGAGTGCCACCAACAGTACATGTTTTCAGAATTTCCTCAGCATTGCACAGAGGTTGGAATCATCACCAGTGCAGGTGATTATATTATCACCTGTGCAATGTAAGGAAATCCTGAAAACCTGCACTGTTGGTGGCACTCGAGGCCTGGAGTTCGCCATCACTGTCCTAGAGCGTGTGACGGTACCTTTAGATAGATAAAACTAAGATCGATATGTACCATAATTATGGAAAAAGAAAGTATGCTGAGGGTTTAGAACATCTCATGATCCAAAGCACAACACATACTATGCGGTGAAGAAAGTGGTTGGTCAGGCACGCATGGTTTTCAAAGACACTGAGTTACTTTTTTATATTGATGATAATTGACTCAGAAGAAGCTGGATGAATTCTGAAGAATACAAGTCTATACTTTTTGTACAGATTCAACCAAACAAAGGAAGATTGATTGGATGCTCTCCACAGTACATATGAACAATGACCCAATACATAATGCAAAAGCAACCCTGAAGTTTTTTTTAAGGCAAAGAAGTGGAATATTATGAAATGGTCAAGTCCATGGCCAGTCCATGTCTCCATTACTAAGGGTACCACTGCACGTCGCAACATTGCATGCAATTTCACTTGCAATTTGCTGGTTGCATTGAAATCATGGACACATTGTTACATTTGTACATGGCAACAAAATAGAACAATGTGTCTATAATTTCACTGCAACCAGCAAATTGCAAGTGAAATTGCATGCAATGTTGCGACGTGTAACGGTACCCTAAGAAATCAGCATTTCAATTTCTATGCAAATGAAGCTGACAGACTATGGTAGATCTGGAACCTCTATCACTCCAGCACTATTCCCCATGGGTCAAACACTGTCTATGGCAAAATGACAAAAATTGCTCAATTCACCTTTTTCTTTTCACTAAACTCTCTGTAATGTTAAACTTGCAGACACAATGAGCTAATTGTGTTGTTAAACCAGGGATTGATGCGCTCAGAAAATCAGTGAACAATATGATCAATGCCATAAATACTGCATCCACGGCTGTGCCTCATCGAGAGACACCTCACTGGTGAGGTCTCCTCAGTTTGTGAAACACTTTTAATAAGCTAAGGCGGCCGTCACACGCTGAGATATCGTGCAAGATATCGCTTGAAAGCGGCAGATTAAACATCGCGTAAGCGATGTCTGTGCGTGTGACGGCCAGATACGACGAGCGATATCTGATCAAATCTCTAAATCGTGATCTGAGGTTCGGTTCTCAGATCTGACGATATCGCCCAATTAACTACGCACAATCGACACGTGTAAATTCCCGACATCAGACGAAACGTGTGATTTCAGCGATGGCAAAATCCATCACGTAGGCGTGTCAGGAGTTTCCTATTGCCTGACCTCCTCAGTGGTGATTCGTGCAACGAAATGGTTTCGGATTGGCTGCTTCACCACTAGCTCGCATTGGTGGAAGATGATGCGTTGCCATTGGCTGCCCTCACAGGGCGCCATTTTGAAAGCGCTGTCTTCAGCACCACACATAGGCGTCGGCTGCACAATATCTCCGAACTGTGCACCCAATTGCGTCAACTTGATAATCGATTCTGCGTGGTCCCCGACCCTGCTATATAGTGTCCACCTTGTCATATACCCACACAATGTTGGCGGGCGCGGCACACATAACGCGGCTGTACGTTTTGCCCATTGCAATTTAGTTATGTGCTACAGCACACATATACATTACGATCAATATCACAGGACATTGTGGGGATGAGGCCGCCATGTTTCAAAGGACATCTGACCCAATGAGGACGCAGTACTGAGCACCAATGGTGTAGTGAGGGGCGCAGCTTGGAGCCCATGTACCACGCCTATCGGCTCCGATAACGCCCACATTTGCTCCCACATCGTTTAGGAGATTTCTGTGTGACTTTAGCTGAACGATGTCCACTGCTGATAACTGCATCTCTCAGACGATCGCTGGATCGGTGGATCGAGGAATCGTCTGAGCGATGTCTGTGGGTGTAGCGTCGTGATGAACGATTTTGCGCGTCGTTCGGACGATATGCAAATTTAACTTCGTCTACGATATCTTTAGCGATATCTCAGCGTGTGACGGCCGCTTAAAGGATATTCATGAAAGACAAAGTGAATCACCAGAAAAATAAGAAAGATAAAAAAGAAGTTAATATTGAATGAAGCTTAAATCCACTATTAGGAAATTGAAGTTCTGCAGCGATTATGAGAACAAATAATTAGGTTTAACTCTTTAAAAAAGCCTTCACTTATATTCAAATTTACAAGTAATTTAAAAAAGGCTTAAACGTTCATTATATTCTTAGTCATAAAAGTGCCAAAATCTCATCATTAAGCGAACCTGTCACCCCCCCGGGCATCAAAAGCTATAATAGCCACCTTCTGCAGCACTAAGGCTGCATTCTGAGAAGGTGGCTATAGGCTTTTGATGCCCTTTATAGTATGAAATATTAAGTTAGGTAAATGCTCACTCTTCTGAAGACCGAAGACCGGGAGGCGGGGTTTCACGCTCCTCCGGTCCGCCCCCTCTTGTCAATCATTGTGCGCGCCTGCTGCTGCCTCCCCTCAGTGTGGAAAATGAACGCGCGTCTCCGTTCTCATGCACGGAGCCACGCATGCGCTGTGCGCCCGGTGTCGACTTCCTGGACACCGGGCGCACAGCGCATGCGCGGCTCCATACAGGAGAATGGAGACGCGCGTTCATTTTACACACTGAGGAGAGGCAGCAGCAGGCGCGCACAATGATTGACAAGAGGGGGCGGGCCGGAGGAGCGTGAAACCCCGCCTCCTGGTCTTCGGTCTTCAGAAGAGTGAGCATTTACCTAACTTAATATTTCATACTATAAAGGGCATCAAAAGCCTATAGCCACCTTCTCAGAATGCAGCCTTAGTGCTGCAGAAGGTGGCTATTATAGCTTTTGATGCCCGGGGGATGTGACAGGTTCGCTTTAAATCGCTAAAATAATTTTCTTTAGAAAAAGCTGTTTCTACAAAAAAACTGTAACAGCCTCAATTAGTAACAAGCAGAAAGAAAAAGAAAAGGGCGCATGTGTAGACACACAGGGCTATTTGTATAAATAAAAAGTGCCAGTGCACTCACCTATAATGGTTGTGTACGTCTACACAACCAAGATTAAACGTGTGGGTGATGGGGCTCCGGGTCGCCTCTTTCTATTAGTGCTGCTGTCCTGCCGGTGTTTGCGTTCACAAATCTGTGCTCCGCGATTTTCACGTAATCCTACCGGAACGGATACCGCGTCACCGCAGGTCCTCAGTATGCTTATCCCGGTAATTAGGTAACCGCAGGTCCTCAACACTCCAGATGTTCCAGGCTGCTCCTGCCGCTTTGGCTCCGTAGAGAGAGAACTCACATAAAAACAATAGTACAGCGGTCTCAGGGAGCGCCAAAGGAATACTGGACAAATTAGTGGATAAGAACCGACCTTTATTCTTCCTCCAATATCACTGCCACAACGCGTTTCAACGGTCTAAGCCGTCTTCATCAGGTGGGGTAAAGGAGAATGTTACAATGACAGCTTTATAAAGGGGTGGTATTTTACATAATTTAGACCACATGTTGTAATCAATTAACCCTTTCATTGCAAAACTCTATGTAATGCATTTTTTACCAATCAACCTCTTATTTTCCCTTAAACCAGCATTGTGTACTCATATTTAAAAACTTTATACCTGAATTCATAAACTCACAATTCTTAATAAAAACGTCCTATCTAGATTTAAAAATGGTTAATAAATTTTTTTTTTTTTTTTTTAAATTTATAAAAATTAGATATATACTTAAAACTACGTAAAACTATGGAGATTTTGTAATCAATTCAGTTGGCAACTTTTAACCTTTTCAGATTTGATGGTTTGATGTGTTTTCCATCGTGAGGTTCAAAACCTCTAAGGTGCAGGGTGCCTCTTTTTTGTGAATCCAAAAAAACTTCCTATAGACTGGGAGTATATAATGCCTCATTGCTATAGATTGTAGGACTGAAAACCCCCACAAATTATTAAAGTCACCCTGGGAACCCTCTCAGGGTGTCTTCACAATGCTATACTGTGATTTCCAGCCCCCAATACAAAAGTTACATTTCTTAAAGAGACAGTACCCTTTTATAAAAATAACGTTGTAGAATTGCCTACTACTATTATAAACTCCACAGATTGTTCAAATCACCCTGGGGATCTTCTCATGATGTGCTGACAATGCTATACAACAATTGCCAGTCCCCGATTCAAACGTTAAGTTTCTTAAAAAGACAGTACACGTTCATAAAAATGGCCGAAAATAACCTTATACAATTACCCACTATTATTATAAACCCCACAAATTGTTAAAATCACCCTGAGAACCTTGTTAGTATGCCTTGACAATGCTATACTGTGATTTTTAGCCCCCAAGTCAAACCTTAAATTTATTAAAGAGACAGTACACTTTCATATAAAATGTCTGAAAATGACCTTGTACAGTTGCCCACTACTATTATAAAGCCAATACAACCCAATACTGTCCATTTTCATGATCAAAACCTATGTTTCCAGTAACCAAATACCCAACAACAGTAAGGGCTACTTACAAAATTATCACAATGAAAAAAATTAGCTTAGTGACAACCCGAAAGGGCAAACAAATTTCCTACCCAGCTGCCACATGTCATGACTTCAATCTTGTGCGGGTACCCCCACAACACACCTTTGAACGGCTGAAAAGAAATCTAGAACGATATAAGAGGAGCAACATCAAACCTTCTCAAATTTAATGGTTTGATGTATTTTCAATCATAAGGTTCAAACCCTCAGGGTACAAAGTGCCCATCTTATAAATCCAGAAACTTTCTTTCTTTATAAGAGTACTCAACCGTTCTTGTCCATTATCCACAATGTGGTCAATAATGGTTATTTTCATTTTACTTGGGTCTTTGTAGTGATAATTTGCATAGTGTCTTGAGACGCTATGTAATTGATATCCTGCCCTTATATTGGATCTGTGTTTGTTTAATCGGGCATGGGTCGTTTGGATTGTCCGGCCGGCCTTCACTTATATTCAAATTTACAAGTAATTTAAAAAAGGCTTAAACGTTCATTATATTCTTAGTCATAAAAGTGCCAAAATCTCATCATTAAATCGCCAAAAAAATTTTCTTTAGAAAAAGCTGTTTCTACAAAAACAGCCTCAATTAGTAACAAAACATCTTTTGCAATAGTCATTAAAGGGAATCTGTCAGCAGGTATTCTCAATATACACTAAAGTCACCACCTTTAACTCTTCTTGTATAGTAACTCAGCAATCCACATACAAGCCCCCAACTACCCTTGCATAACTAAAAAAAATACTTTTTTTAGTCCTCCAAATTAGCATATGGCGCAGTCTGGTGGACCTTCTCTAACCTCTCAATTGCTTACTCTTGCCTTGATTGATGGGGCTGACGTGTGCCACATCATCAACACAGCCACTGCAAATCTTATACCTGTGCAGTTGAAGAACTGGCCTGTGCAGGCGCACTTTGCTTGGCAGTACTGTATGCACTTGTGTCGGTAATAGAAGAGCAAAGAGCTCCTGCACAGGTCTATGCTTCCTCTGCTCAAGTACAAGATTTACATTATTGCGTGAATTGTATGTATTTTTTAGATATACAGTGTGAGTTTAAGGTTTATGTATAGATTAGCTGTAGTCCTTTGGCATTGCCCGGGATAGTAACTAGCTGTTCATAGCTATAACAAAATAGAATGGGTTAATAAAGCTTTCCTTCTCTATGCTGAAATACAAAGAGTGAAGTTCAGCGGCTATGTGTGGGCTACTAGTGTTTTAAAGGGGCTATATGTGAACACAGGCTATAATACTGGAGCTATGTGGGGCACAGATTCTAATACACAGGCTATGTGAGGCACAGGCTTCAAGTGTAACAGGGGCTATGTGTGGGCTTCAAGTGTAATAAAGAGGCTATGTGTGGGCTCCAGCTGTCATAAAGGGGCTATGTGTGGGCACAGGCTGTAATACAAAAGCTATGTGGGGCACAGACTCTAATACATGGGCTATGTGAGGCACAGGCTTTAAGTGTAATACAGGGCTCTTTTTGAGCTCCCAGTATAATACGGGGGCTATGTGTAGGCTCCTGGTGTAATACAGGGGCTACGTGGGGCACAAGCTCTAATACAGCGGTTATGTGAGGTACAGCCTTCAAGTGTAACAGGGGCTATGTGTGGGCTTCGGGTGTAATACAGGGGCTATATGTGGGCTCCTGGTGTAGTACAGAGGCTATGTGAGGCCTCCTGTTGCAATAATGGGGACTGCGTGCAACCTCCTTCAGTAATATCTGGGGCAGTGTGCTACCTCCTATTGTATTCTGGGGACTGTGTGCAGCCTAATGCTGTAATACTGGGGGCTATATGTGGGCTCCTGGTGTAGTACAGAGGCTATGTGAGGCCTCCTGTTACAATAGTGGGGACTGCATACAGCCTCCTGCTGTAATACCTGGAGCAGTGTGTTGCCTCCTGTTGTATTCTGGGGACTGTGTGCAGCATAATGCTGTAATAATGGGGGCTGTATGTGGCCTCATGCTGTATACAGGGGCTATATGTGGGCTCCTGCTGAATACTGGAGGCTGTGTGCAGCCTCCTGCTGTATACTGGGGGCTATGTGCGACCTCATACTTGGAGTTGTGTGTGGCCTCCTGCTGTATACTGGGAGTTGTGTGTGGCCTCCTGCTGTTCCCTGGGACCTGTGGGTGACCTCCTGTATACTGGTGGCTGTGTGCAGTCTCCTGCTGTACACTGGGGGCTGTATGTGGCAGGTTGTTAGAAGAATAGCTGCTGTTTCACTGAGAGTGAAATCCCAGTGTGTGCTATTTTCCAGAAGTCCTTGCCTTTGGCAAGCTTTCCTGATTGTTTCACAGACATGCATGTCCTTCGTTGCCTACAGCAACCAATATGAAGCCGAAATGTGATTGGTTGCTATAGGCCACCTGATAAATATCCAGGCCAACTTTCAAAACAGGCAATGCAGTATCTATTCCCTCACACGTACATACAGTAAGTATGCCTTTTTTGGTGAATGACTGTAAAGTGCGGGGTTACAATTTCACCTCAAAACATAGTCTATGATGGTTCCCGAGTCAAATGAGGTGTCTGTGCAAAATTTTGTGATAGTAAATGCGAAAGGTGCAGATTCCTTTAGTGGACATACATACTCACCTACATATACTCTACTTTATATATGAGTATATGAGATTTCTGGACTGCTGGTGGAGGCTTTAACTTATATTGCTAAAACCTGCTGCCAGGTTCATTTTAAACTTAAAGCATAACATCGTTTTCATTTTTTGTTTCATAAATCAACAATACACTTGAAAATAAGCAACTTTGTAATATCTCCCATCAGACAAATCTACGTCTTTCTCTACCGGAATTGACACATTACCAAAATTCTCAATTCTGGGGTAAAATCTGTATTCAGTGAAGACTTTTCCATTACGGAGATAGAGATGGCAGATTGTTGATGAGTTTCTATGTAGACAGTAGAGGAAGGAGCTATAGGAAGAGCATCACCACTTTTTTAAACATTTGAGATTGCATCAGCCATTAAGGCTTTTCCATAATGCCTTACAGCTGTCTCCTCACATAGTGTAGCACAGCCAATCTATTAGTTAATTTTCTTTATTTAACAGAGTATGGCTCTCAAAACATGTTTTGGCAGGTCACCACCTTTCTCAGATCATGCGGTGTGTGATTACAGACCGGAGGCCCACACTGTGGTTGTGCAGGGGTGCACAACCGCTAAAGGTGAGTGATCACCCAACCCCTCTCCCAAAAATCCTCCCTAGACCATGAGGTACACACAGAAGTGCCTCTCTATATCTTTTTTATAAGAAACAAAAAACAAGGTTGCGCCACACTGCTATGATTTAGGGCATAGGATTGGTATAATGTATCCCGTGCTCACCTGATCTAGTTGTGCTGACTGCACAACTAGTTGTTGCACTGATTTTCAACCCCGGAGGGCCTCCACGCCAGCCGGATCCAGGACAGGCAGGTTCGCGTGGTTTCCGAGGTACACACGCTGCTGATCCACGTGCTGCTGTAGGGGAGTGGTGATTGACGTCCGATGCGTCCTGGAGGCCGAGCTGCTGAATACCACGCTTCCCAGTGGGAGGACAAGTGTGCGTTCAAAATGGAAGTGGTATTAGATTAGCGCTAAGAACAACTCCAGGCCGACGCTCTGTGATAAATTACCTTAAAGCTTTATTGAATCGGTGTAGAATTCCCAGTCTCCACAACGCGTTTCGCCGCTAATTGCGCCTTTCTCAATCACTTGAGAAAGGCGCAATTAGCGCCGAAACGCGTTGTGGAGACTGGGAATTCTACACCGATTCAATAAAGCTTTAAGGTAATTTATCACAGAGCGTCGGCCTGGAGTTGTTCTTAGCGCTAATCTAATACCACTTCCATTTTGAACGCACTCTCTATATCTTTTTGTATTTCACATACCTAAAAGCTGAGGCAGGGAACGCAGCAACCAATTTTTAGAGTTTTTAGAGTGACTCTGGATAGTTAGAAGGCATCAGAGCTCACTGCTTTGCAATTAAAAGAGGAAGACAAAGACCTAAATGACTGAACAGATGTTTGACACAGTAATGTTGAGAATAATACAGATTGACATAGGGAGAGGTAGATCAGAGAAATGCCAGCAGCAGTGATAATGTGACTAATAAGTGAAACAGTGAATATGGATGGGCAGTTTGTCCTGCTGCAGCAACCCAACTCATTTTTCTATGAAAAAATTTTTTGTGCAATTTTTTTATGTTAAGGAAGGAATAATTATGTTTTAAATATGCAAAAGAAAATGAACTAAAACCCAGACATTTAGATGTTATTAGCCTGATGGCAAGGCCATACAGTCTCGAAAGCTTGCTTTGCTTTTTCTTACCATCTGTTCAGTTAGCCATTAAAAGGTATCAACCAATGAGGACTCTCAGATTCCAAAGTTTTTCTTTATGAGATGAACAGTTAGTCTTTGAATTCAGATAACATGAGGACAGAGTAGATGGATGACATCATTCAAAAGTCAAACTGTGGTAGATTATTATCAGCAACTAGTCAAGTCTCACCACTTATTTACTTCTTAATACAGAAATAGATTAAGGATTAGGACAGCCCATGTATTAGAGGCCAGTTTTGACATGATGAGAGGTATTCAGTAGGACCCAATTGAGAGGTACACCATGATATGATAACTGTGAACTGCTAAGTATCTCACTTTTTTCAAAAAATATTTTCTTATTTTTCTAAGCAGTAATGCATGTTCACATTCCTGTGTTCACTGTTTGCATCCTTCAGCCTTTCTTTTTCCTTCCTTGAGTGCTACTGTTATCGTGAGAATTATAATTTACTTCTGACATGTCACCACAAGTCTACATGATAGGTATTCTTTAATTCGTACAATGATTCTGGTACCGGAAATTAGTGGTAACAGTTGAAGGATCCTATAAAACTCATAAGACTTATTTTTAAGCTATACCGCAAATTGGGATATTTGCACATACCTTGTATTGCCTTGAAAGTAGTACAGAATTTTCCTGGAAGGCTTTTAAGCTGATTATTAGTCAGTGAGATTGATTGGATTTTGTCAGCAACTGCATGTGTGGCAAAATACAACCCGGTTGGGAAAGTGCTCAGTTCACAGTCTGATAAATCTGCAAAAAAAAATTAAAAATATGATGTAGTCAGTAACAGGAAATGATATTAGCCCAATTTATATTTTCTTTTAAGATAGTTGTTCATCTGCTTATTTCTAATTAGACATGATTTGGCGAAACGTAGGCTGACTCAGTATGGACTGATGAATATACAGTAGAGTCAATGAAGGAGACAAAATAATCAAAGTAAATGTAATTTAGAAACATGGGGACGTAATGAAGCAAATACAAGTTTAATAAACTCACTGATATGTAACAAAATGCACAAACTTATTATTAAGTATCTTCATATGATTACATTTATTGGAATACAGCTTTCTTTTGTCTCAATAAACACTTTAAGTGAGATTTTGTTAACCTCTTCCTGACATCTGTCATAATGGTACATCATGGGTCGGGTCCCACTGTGGCGCTCACATCAAACACCCGACATCTCAGCTGATCTCATAAGCTGAGATGTGGGGCTTCCAGCACCGATTGGATCCACGATCCGATCGGTGCTGTTAACCCTTTGAATCCCACTGTCATTCACTGACAGCGGGATCCAAAACTGCCACGGATCTCACCGTTCCTCACCGAGATCAGAGATCCTGCGATAAGATCGGGGGATCTCTGCTGCTCACGTGATAGCCCCGGGTCCTGGTGTGAACCCAGAAGCTATCAGAGACCGCTTACTGTCAGTGGTTGGCAAGCGCTGCCAACCACTGAAAGTGAAACCAAGTGCCATGTCCTGATGTGCTGCAGCTCATCGGGACATGGCACAAGTGATCAGACCCTGCAGCAGTGAGGCGCCCTATGGGGCTGTGTAAAAACAAGAATCAAAATATAAAGTTTTACAGAATATGAAAAAAAAAAAAACACAAAACTTTAAATCATTCCCCCTTTCCCTCATTCAAAATAAAAGTATTTAAAAAAAAAACATATTTAGTATCGCCGCATTCAGAAATGCCCAATCTTATATATAAAGCCGAATGTGTGTGTGTATGTATGTGTGTATGTATGTATGTATGTATGTCCGGGATTGGCATCTACACCGTCGCAACTACAGCCACAAAATTTTTCACAGTCACACGTCTGGACCCCGAAAGCGTCATAGGCTATGTTGTGAGGCGAAATTTTAACCCTGCGCGTTCCAGTTCACCAAACAATTTTGCCCCTATCTACATAATGGGGGAAAAAGTGAATGGAAAAGTGTTGGAGGAAAATCGACAGCTGTCAGCTATAGCCACAAAATTTTGCACAATCACACGTCTGGACCCCAGGAGCGTCATAGGCTATGTTGTGAGGTGACATTTTAACCATGCGCATTCCAATTCACCAAACAATTTTGCCCCTATCTACATAATGGGGAAAAAGTGACAGTTACCAGTTGACAGTTGTGAATGAGAGGGGCTTAATGATAGCGCCAAAGACTAACAGCACATACCAGCATATAGTCACTAAGGTGGGGCCCCAATATGAGCTATTCACCACGCACGGGGACATGTATACACACCACATGCACAAAAAGAGTAACAGCAAGTGTATAGTCGCTAAGGTGCAGCCCCAATATTGGATACTCACCACGCACCCGAACAAACACACACACCACAAAGAGACACACACAACACAGAGACACACACACACCCACGGGGACACACACCCTATAGCGACACATGCACTCAACCCACAGGGACACACACACACAACACAGACACACACACCACACAGACCCCCCCCACAGGGACACACACACATAGTCAACCTATAGGGACACATGTACTCACCCCACAGGGACACACACACACCACAAAGAGACACACACACACACACAGACCCCCCCACAGGACACACACACATACACACCCGAAGGGACACATGCACTCACCCCACGAGGGACACACACCCACCAAGACACACACAACACAGAGACACACACAACACAGGAACACACACACCCACACAGACCCCTCCCACTGGGACATACACACCCTATAGGGATGCATGCACTCACCCCATAGGGTCACACACATACACACCCCAGGGACACACACACCACACAGACAGATACAGATGTGCACAAATCACCTCACACAACTCGCCTCATACGTGTGCTATCTTTAATTTCCAAACATAAACATCTGATTAAAAACAGCCAATGTGCAACACATGTGCCATATAGGGAATTAAGGCAGATGTCAGTCACATGAGCTGTCTATTATGTGTATGTGTGAGGTAACATATACTGCCCGACCAGGGGGTGGGTTTACTGTTGGCTGGAGATTTATTAGGCTGCCTATAGCAACCAATCTCAGCTTAGCTTCTATTTTCTTACAGGTCATTAATATGACATATTCAAATTCTATTTTGTTATAGCTAACATCAGTTTTTTATTAACCAGGGCGTAGCCGGGTACTACAGCTAGTCAATATATAAAATCAGTTAATGAGAGCCGTAAACTGCGTAACGGATATAAGGTCCACACGCCAAAATTACGTTTTTTGGTCGCCGCAAATTGCTATAAAATGCAATAACGGGCGATCAAAACAGTGCATTCACCCAAAATTGGTATCATTAGAAACATCAGCTCAAGCTGCAAAAAATGCTGCATTTTAGTTAATGGATTTTTGTCAGGATTAGTAATGACTTCCAACCTGAGAAATACAGGCAGATACTTACACAATAGCATCTGGGAGACATTTGATTGGGTCAAAATGTATTCTGCAGCAGGACAATGACAACATACAGCCAATGTTATAAAAACAATTTTCAGTTTAAAGAAGAGGAAAGAGTCCTCAAAGTGATAATATGGCCCCCATAAAGTCCTGATCTCATTAACGAGTCTCGGATTACATGAAGAGATAGGACAATTTGTGTAAGCCTGCATCCACAGATCTGTGGTTCTTTCTTCAAGATGTGTGGAACAATTCCTCTGTCAAGACGATTCAAATACTGCAAGCAAGTGATCAAGAAGGATTAATAGTTTGTTGCTGTTTTAACCCCTTCACCCCGGGCTATTTTCCATTTTTCATTGTTGTTTTTCCTACCCTTCTTCCAAGTGCCATAAAACTTTTTTATTTTTCCAGCAATATAGTCATACCATTGGTTTGTTTTATTGCGTGACAAGATGTACTTTTGAATTACATCATTCATTTTACCATAAACACTGTGTTCCAAATTATTATGCAAATGTTCTTTTTTTTCTCTGATTTTTCTAAATGGTTGGTGCAAATGACAGTCAGTGTAATAAAAGTCATCACCCGTTAGAGTATACATCAAATTTTATTGAAAAAATCTCCCTATGATAACAGTATAATTTTCAAAATTAAGAAAACTCTAAAAGCACTGTTCCAAATTATTACGCACAGTAGAGTTTGTAAACATTTGATATGTTTGAAAGAACTGAAAATGCTCATTTGTTGAATTTGCAGCATTAACAGGTCACATTCACTGAAATAAAAAGCTATTTAACTCCAAAACATCCTAACAGGCCAAATTACATCATAACATAGGAACCCTACTTTGATATTACCTTCACAATTCTAGCATCCATTGATATTGTGAGTTTCTGGAGAGTTTCTGCTTGTATTTCTTTGGATGATGTCAGAACAGTCTCCCAGAGCTGCTGTTTTGATGTGAACTGCCTCCCACCCTCATAGATCTTTTGCTTGATTATACTCCTAAGGTTCTCTATAGGGTTGAGGTCAGGAGAAGATGGTGGCCACACCATGAGTTTATCTCCTTTTATGCCCATAGCAGCCAATGACACAGAGGTATTCTTTGTAGCATGAGATGGTGCATTGACATGCATGAGGATGATTTTGCTCTTTAAGGAACGTTTTTGCTTTTTGTACTATGAAAAAAAGTTCTCAGTTGGAAACTCTATATAGGTTGCAGTGGTCATTTTCACACCTTCAGAAACCTTAAAGGGACCTACCAGCTATTTCCCAATGATTCGGGCCCAAAACATGACACCTCCACCTCCTTGCTGACGTCGCAGCCTTGTTGGGACATGGTGGCATCCAGCAACCATTCACTACTCTATTCATCTGGACCATCCAGGGTTGCTCGGCACTCATCAGTAAACAAGACTGTTTGAAAATTAGTATTCATGTATATCTGGACCCACTGCAACTGTTTCTGCTTGTGAGCACTGTTTAGGGGTGGCCGAATAGTAGGTTTTTGCACCACAGCAAGCCTTTGAAGGATCCTACACCTTGAGGTTCGAGGGACTCCAGAGGCACCAGCAGCTTCAAATATCTGTGAATTGGTTTGTAAGGCCTTTTTAGCAGCTGCTCTCTTAATCTGATGAACTTGTCTGGCAGAAACCTTCCTCATTCTGCCTTTATCTGCACAAACACATCTGTGCTCAGAATCAGCCACAAATCTATTCACAGTACGATTATCACGCTTAAGTTTTCGTGCAATATCAAATGTTTTCATCCCTTGTCCAAGGCATTGCACTATTTGTTGCTTTTCAGCAGCAGAGACATCCTTTTTCCTTTATCACAGATATTTGAGATTGGTTTTCAATGATCCAAAGAACCCTGAGACACAATACCATCAATGGGTTTCATTGAAAAAAATAAATAAATAAATAAAACCCTATGACACTTAAAACCAATTTGCATAATAATTTGGAACACAGTGTAGTTAACTGAAAAACAGAAAAATAAATCCAAATGCAGTGAAATTACAAAAAAAAGTGGTAAAATGATTCCCAAGGTCAATATGAGTTTGTAGATACCAATCATGTATAATTTTTTGTATTAAGAGGTAAAAAAAAACCCTCAAAGGTGTAAAAAAAAAAACATATGCATTTGTTGCCATTTTGCGAGACCCGCAACATTCTAATTTTTCGGGATCTATTGCAGTGTGATGGTTTTTTTTGTTTTCATTGCCTGTTATCTGTATTTTATTGCAATCTGGTGACTACCAAAAATGTATTGCTGGTGTTTTTACTTTTTTTTTTCCATTACGCAGTTTACCGATTGGTTAGTCTATTTAATATTTATATTTTACATTTCTGAACTCGGCAATATTAAATATGTGTATATATTTTTTAATTATTTTAATTTGAGTTGGGCAAATGGGAACTTTTTTTTTTTTTTTTTTTTTCATGTTTTAAAAAAATTTTTTGTTTATTGTTTTTACTAGGGACTTGGAGCTGGCACTATCGATCAGTAGTGCTATGTGGTTCTAGACAGCACAGCACAAAGTCATCATCAGCCAGCGTTAACAGGAAGTGGACGTCATGACAGTGACAGGGGTAATCAGCTGACCTTCGGCTGTTAAAACAACCCATTGCCTCCCAATGATCACATCATGGGCTGCTGATGGGCGTGGGGAATGGCGCGCTTCCTGCAGACGGGTGTTAAATCATGCTGTCGGAGTTGGACAGCACAATCTAACTAGTTGACAGGCATGGGAAGATCTCTGATCTACCTGCGCCTGTTAGCTGCACATGTCAGCTGGTCAGATCAGTTGACATATGCTGGGAAAGATGTGGGGGTCAGGGTCTGAGCCCGCATCAAAGGCAAAGAGGCGACCAAGGAAGATTGGTCACATCAAATAAGGATTTAATTTACATTTCTCTTTTGTTAATTTACCTTACTTTACATTTTGTTGATCGACATAAACTATTAACACTTCTAGTTTTAAAGCATTCTTACTTTGTAGCACTTTTTCAATGACTTCATAAACCTTTTGGAAAGTGTTTTATGTTGAAGTCAGCTTGCTATTGCTAAAGCTGTGTTTGTATTAAAGAGCATGAAAGAGATTGGACACAGTCTAAGGACACTTCAGAGCGTCATGCACATCTTTTCTGGACAATTGGAGGCTTTGGAGCCCTTTTGAATCACAGTGAGATGATTTGTTGCAACTTGTATTATCCTGTTTAACTTGGAGAAGTTGATGAATTTGAATATTCTTCTTCTGGTCCGTTGGAAATTACACATGTTCCAGATTTATAAGTGACCTCTTCACATCAATACTTTGCTACAAAGAAAACAATTATGAATATAAACAGTAGCTTATCTGTTTTGCAGCAGAGATCCCATGGGCAAGAGCCATTCATTTGAACTCCTCCGAGTATTCACATTTTGACAGCCTGAAACCTTTTGCGGATAATGTCATGCTACGTTTTACAAAAAATAACTTAAAATGATCAGATTTGCATAACTACAATAGCACAAGTATAAAACGTCACTCTGACTTTTAACTTAAAATCAAGTGTCTATTGAGGTCTCAGGACGGTGCTGTCTAAAGTTGTTAGATCTATACAGCTTTTCTGTGCAAAAACATTTAGTGATCACTTCAACGAGAGACAATTTGCACTGATTATTTTGCATAACAAATTGTATTTTAGAGTCAATTAATGATTGATAAGTTTTGATTTGACTCTGTTTTTACAAAGAAATATGGTACATCTAAAACTTATAACAATAATGAAAAAATATAGCAAAGACTGTATGAGTTATGTCTTGTTGACCTGAATAAAACCTAATTTTTTTTTTAAAGTCCTATGTTATTGCAAGGCAATTTGCATAAAATCTAGTCTAGTTTTGAGCCAACTGTCAGAAGGCAGTGACATTCTCAGGCTTTTAAAAGGTTATTGCCATTTTGTGGCTAGTTGATAATGTGACTGGCATGTGTTAAAGGGAACCAACCACCCCAAATGACCCCCCCGGACTGTTAATATGTGTCCCTACACCCAGCACACACATTTGGGGCAATCGTTTTTGCTAAAAAAACTGTTTAGTAGAAGCTAAGATATAGCAATATAAACTTTAATAAATCCAGCCGACTGGGTGTTACCTAGCTTGTCCTCGTGCAGTGTTCCATGTGCCTGTCAGCCTCCTCTCCCCCCTCCCTTCAGTAAAGCCCTGCCCTTTCAGCCTCTCAGGTTTCAGCCTTTCAACTGATCCTAAACCCACAAACTGACCCCCCCTTATCTTTAGACCTGTCCCTGCACCCCTCTTATCATTTCTAGCCATCCCTTTTGCAGAAAAAAATCGCTTTTGTAAAGTAAGAGAAAAGGTAATATTACTTTGTCCTGTGTGAGTTCTCTCTTTCTGTGGAAGCCGCAAATGCCTCGCCTGTCTGCTGCTGCCTGGTAAATTATGCACACCCCTCTCTGCTGCTAAGAGCCTGGCCGCGTCATGAAAGGGGGCGGGGCTCCGGCATGGCGCGATTTAGCCCCTCCCCTTTCATGACGCGGCCAGGCTCTTAGCAGCAGAGAGGGGCGTGCATAATTTACCAGGCAGCAGCAGACAGGCGGGGCATTTGTGGCTTCCACAGAAACACAGGACAAAGTAATATTACCTTTTCTCTTACTTTACAAAAGCGATTTTTTCTGCAAAAGGGATGGCTAGGAATGATAAGAGGGGGTGCAGGGACAGGTCTAAAGATAAGGGGGGGTCAGTTTGTGGGTTTAGGATCAGTTGAAAGGCTGAAACCTGAGAGGCTGAAAGGGCAGGGCTTTACTGAAGGGAGGGGGGAGAGGAGGCTGACAGGCACATGGAACACTGCAGGAGGACAAGCGAGGTAACACCCAGTCGGCTGGATTTATTAAAGTTTATATTGCTATATCTTAGCTTCTACTAAACAGTTTTTTTAGCAAAAACGATTGCCCCAAATGTGTGTGCTGGGTGTAGGGACACATATTAACAGTCCGGGGGGTCATTTGGGGTGGTTGGTTCCCTTTAAGTCTCCGGACCTCCATTAAAACCAAGAATGAAGTGGCCATGGTCCCTTTGGCAGTTCTCATATTTAGGCTGCAGTCTCACTGGCGGGAGACATACAAGGGACATGCGAAAAACCTGCAACAAACTCACGTGAGACTTGCGAGAGACTCATGTTGAATTACCCTGCACATGTATGCAGTGATTACATGTCTATCGTTAAAAGGATCATCCGATCCGTTCAGTAGCATTGTTGACTCCCCTGGTTGAGTGCTATCCATTTACAAATCATTTACAAATTACCCTGCACGGCCGCCCACTCTTCAGACAGTTAATTAAGGAATATATCTGCTGCAACACCACACATTATAAGATATGTGAAATAGTAAAATGGCTAACAATGAATAGCAGGGCTATCTGCACAGTTAATACAGATATAAGGAAAGTGACATGGCAAAAAGTGCTTGAGAATATAAGGAAACTTGAGAAAACTTGCTTTAGCAGTGGCCACTGCAAAAGTGCCCGATAACCGCGCCAAGGTGTTTCTCATCTTATCGGGTCCTAACCGTGTGCCTCTACTAGCGGTATAATGGTGCATGTGTGGGGTTTTATGCTTCTGTATGCAATTAAAACCGGCATTGTGGGTATTTATTTAATTGCATACAGAGGCATAAAAACCCGCACATGCAGCATTATACAGCTAGTAGAGGCACAAAGTTAGGACCCGATAAGATGAGAAACAACTTTGTGAGGTTATCGGGCACTTTCCCAGTGGCCACTGCTAAAGCTAAGTTTTCTCAAGTTTCTTTATATTCTCAAGCACTTTTTGCCATGTCACTTTCCTTATATTTGTATTAGCTGTGCAGATAGCAAAATGGCTAACAATGAATAGCAGGGTATTTCACATATCTTATAATGTGTAGTGTTGCAGCAGATATATTCTTTAATATTCATGTTTTTTCTTGCTAGCACCTTCACATAATGGTAATACCAGTGGTTTCTTTAATTATTAGTATCACTATTCAGACAGGACCATGCAGCCACATAGAAATACATATGCTCCTGTTTGGAGAGCGGGCAGCCATTCCGGGAGATGCAAGGAGAGACTCTCTTGCTACTGGTACCGCAGACTTACCATCATTTTCTGCTACTTGATGGGCAGGAAACTGAATGTGTTCTGAATCAATGACAGGCAGAAAAAAAATTTGGAATAAGATTATGTTTCCACAAAGCTGTTTCAGACTAAGCTGGTCCCTTAGCAAAATGTTTTCCTAAATGCTCATTTTTTAAAAGGGAATATAAGAGTAGGACATATTTCCCCAGCACTATGTCTAACTATCTACCCTTGTATTATCACTCTTTTAATGTACCGTATATACTCGTGTATAAGCCGACCCGTGTATAAGCCGACCCCCCTACTTTTGCCCCAAAAATCTGGAAAAACCTATTGACTCGTGTATAAGCCGAGGGTGGACCCCAGCACAGGTATACAGCCCCCAGCAGTGTGGTATACAGGCCCCCCCAGTGGTATACAGGCCTCCCCAGTGGTAGTATACAGCAGCCCCAGTGGTAGTATATAGCATCCCCAGCAGCCCCAGTGGTACTATATAGCATCCCCAGTGGTAGTATATAGCATCCCCAGCAGCCCGTGGTAGTATATAGCATCCCCAGCAGCCCCAGTGGTAGTATATAGCAGCCCCAGTGGTAGTATACAGCAGCCCCAGTGGTAGTATACAGCAGCCCCAGTGGTAGTATATAGCATCCCCAGCAGCCCCAGTGGTAGTATATAGGAGCCCCAGCAGCCCCAGTGGTAGTATACAGGAGCCCTAGTGGTAGTATACAGGAGCCCAAGCAGCCCCAGTGGTAGTATACATCAGCCCCAGATGTATATACAGCCCCAGAGGTAGTATACAGCCCCAGTGGTAGTATACATCAGCCCCAGAGGTATATGCAGCCTCAGTGGTAGTATACAGGAGCCCAAGCAGCCCCAGTGGTAGTATATACAGCCCCAGATGTATATACAGCCCCAGATGTATATACAGCCCCAGTGGTAGTATACAGCCCCAGTGGTAGTATACATCAGCCCCAGTGGTAGTATACAGGAGCCCAAGCAGCCCCAGTGGTAGTATACATCAGCCCCAGATGTATATACAGCCCCAGTGGTAGTATACAGCCCCAGTGGTAGTATACATCAGCCCTAGAGGTATATGCAGCCCCAGTGGTAGTATACAGCCCCAGTGGTACTATCCAGCAGCCCCAGAGGTATATACAGCCCCAGTATTAATAAACAGCCCCCCCCTCCTTATCATGGCCCCCCAGGCTGCGGCAGCTGTCAAAATAACAAACAGTTTATACATCACCTTCCGACGCAGCTTCTCCGCTCCTCCGGTCCTCCGCTCGCCGGCTTCTTCTTTCTTGTTGTGCCGACTTCTGTGACCGCGCGCAGGAAATGACGTCATCTCCTGCGCCCGGTCACATGACACCGGCACAAGAAGAAAGAAGAAGCCGGCGAGCGGAGGACCGGAGGAGCGGAGAAGCTGCGTCGGAAGGTGATGTATAAACTGTTTGTTATTTTGACAGCTGCCGCAGCCTGGGGGGCCATGATAAGGAGGGGGGGGCTGTTTATTAATACTGGGGGACCCATATTAAGGAGGGGGGCTGTGCAGTGCAATATGCACGGCATCCCCCCGCCGTTGATGGACGGGGGGATGCCGTGCATATTCATTGCACTAATGAGGCGGCCCCACGTGACCGCCTGCGGTCACCGCGGCCCCCTCCTGCCTCCTCCAGCTCCCGGTCACAGCCCCCCCCCACAGCATTACCGTATAGACCCGTGTATAAGCCGAGGGGGGACTTTTCAGCCCAATTTGTGGGCTGAAAAACTCGGCTTATACACGAGTATATACGGTACTTTAATTATTTTGAATTTTTTTTAATTCCAGCTTCCTAAAAGTATACCGTAATAAAAAGTGATCAAAAAGTCATATGCACCTAAAGATGTGACCAACTACATAATGCCACAAAAAATTAGCCCTCACATAGCTCTCTTGCCAGGAAAATGTTTCCACTCTCAGAATATGGTGATACATAAACAAAGGTTTTCAGAGTGTTTATTGCACAAGAAATAAAACTTAAATAAGACTATATAAATTTAGTATCACTGCAACCATGCTGACCCACAGAATAAAGAAAACATTTAATTTGTCCAGCAAAACAAGAGTGTAAAATTTGAATGTAAAAAAGACTACAGCAGGATTAGCGCATTTTCCTATTTCATAGAAAAACAATGATAATCCAGCGATGCAGAGATGTCGTCAAGGAGATTGGATGCATAAAATTTCACTTAAAAAGCTGGTGGTACGCAGTCAAATAACCATTAAAGCTTGGTGGCAAGAAAATTTAAAAAAGTAAGCAGACCGACACATTTTGTCCATTACAAAGCCTTAAAGGGACCTGTAAGATCATTTTTGCCCTCCCAGCTATCATTGTCTGTCCCTTTCGCTCCATAGTATTAGTTTAACCATCCCTGTCTGAGCTCATAGTGTAATGTTAAAGGTGGAAAAAAAGCATTTGTAGAATTACACTTTCTTATGTAAATGAGGCAGTCAGACTACATCCTGGAGACTGTAGTCTATGAGGCAGGTTATTAGTTAACTCATTATTAACTTCTCTTGTCATAAGGACCTGTGTGATGTAACTATCATGTGACCATAATGGGTGGAGCTAAGTAAGCCAAATCACTATGTGCTATGAAGACTTAGCTTCGCCTATTATAGTCACATGGTTGTGACATCACATCAAGTCTCGTAGCATGATCTGACATTCAGCTGAAATGTTAACTATTAACCTGCCAGATAGACTACAGTCATCAAGATGTAGACTGACTGCCTCATTCCCATAAGTAAATGTAATTGTACAAATGTTTTTTTTCACCTTTCACATTACACTATGAGCTCATGGGCTTACCACCAAGCTTTATTGATGGCTATCTGACTGCATACCGCCAGCTTTTTAATACATAAAAGTAAAAGTTAAAAAATAAAAATAATTTCTACATCCAATCTCCTTGATGGCATCTTTTAAGCATCACTGGATTTTCCCATTACAAGATAGTGAGGAAGGACAGACTTCCCATTACAAGATAGTGAGGAAGGACAGACACCCACGTGCTACTCCATTCATTTTCTATAGTACTGCTGGAAAAATCCAAGTGCAGAGCTCAGCAGCCCTATAGGGATTTAATGGAGAAAAGTTTGAGACTGCACAATGCCACTCCATTCTGTGATAAAAGTTACGTGTTCTGCACATAAGTGTGGGCTCCAGTGTTTGGACCCCACCGATAAACACGTTTTCCGTTGGATAGGTGGTACCATATATACTCGTGTATAAGCCGACCCGTGTATAAGCCGACCCCCCTACTTTTGCCCCCAAAACCTGGGAAAACCTATTGACTCGTGTATAAGTCGAGGGTGGACCCCAACACAGGTATACAGCCCCCAGCAGTGTGGTATACAGCAGCCCCAGAGGTATATACAGCAGCCCCAGTGGTAGTATACAGCAGCAGCCCCAGTGGTATATACAGCAGCAGCCCCAGTGGTTAGTATACAGCAGCCCCAGAGGTATATACAGCAGCCCCAGTGGTAGTATACAGCAGCAGCCCCAGTGGTATATACAGCAGCAGCCCCAGTGGTTAGTATACAGCAGCCCCAGAGGTATATACAGCAGCCCCAGTGGTAGTATACAGCAGCAGCCCCAGTGGTATATACAGCAGCAGCCCCAGAGGTATATACAGCCCCAGTGGTAGTATACAGCAGCCCCAGTGGTAGTATACAGCAGCCCCAGAGGTAGTATACAGCAGCCCCAGAGGTATATACAGCCCCAGAGGTATATACAGCAGCCCTAGTGGTGTATACAGCAGCCCCAGAGGTATATACAGCAGCCCTTAGGTAGTATACAGCAGCCCCAGTGGTGTATACAGCAGCAGCCCCAGGGGTGTATACAGCAGCAGCCCCAAAGCTGTATACAGCAGCAGCCCCAGGGCTGTATACAGCAGCAGCCCCAAAGCTGTATACAGCAGCAGCCCCAGGGCTGTATACAGCAGCAGCCCCAGGGCTGTATACAGCAGCAGACCTGGAGGTATACAGGCCCCCCATCAAGCTCCAGGGCCCCTCCCCTTGCGCGGCAGCCTGTAAAGGAAAATCATACTTATCACTGTCCCGCGCTGTCCCGCTGCTGCCGACACACGATCCCGGGCTTCAATCCGCAGCTTCCTGTGGTCGCGGGCAATGACGTCATTGCCCGCGACCACAGGAAGCCGGAAGCCGCGGATTGAAGCCCGGGATCGTCTGTCGGCAGCAGCGGGACAGCGCGGGACAGTGATAAGTATGATTTTCCTTTACAGGCTGCCGCGCAAGGGGGGGGGCCCTGGAGCTTGATGGGGGGCCTGTATACCTCCGGGTCTGCTGCTGACTCTTGGGGAATACCGTATATACTCGCGTATAAGCCGAGGGGGGACTTTTCAGCCCAAATTTTGGGCTGAAAAACTCGGCTTATACGCGAGTATATACGGTAACTTGTTTTCATCACTTAACTTCTTTAATAAAAGTTAGATATTAGGTTGTATGTACCTCACTACTAAAAACAACTTGCCCCACAATAAACAAGTCCGCTTTCAGCTGCACTTACCAAGAAAAAATTGTGTCTCCTGTAATATGAGAGTGAAAAAAATCTAAAATTGTGAGCGTTAAGGCTAAATAAGGACACAGTCGTTATGTGATTAATGGGAAGCAACCAGTGGATACAAGCTGCCTCATCAACAGGCAGCATGTATCAGACACTGTCTGGATAATTTCAGCCTGTAATAGTGCAGTGTTTCAGAGAAAAACAATTTAAAAGCAAGCGTCTTGTTCTGCCTATTTATGAGCAGCAATATAAATATTCATAGTGTTATACCAGTTGCGACCCATAGAGGGTCACGAGTTACTCATTCACGTTGTTCAAACAGACTGTCAATGTAGATGTAAGAGCTTCTCCTTTAAGAGAATTTGTCATTAAGACGGGACCACCATTCTCCTTCCTTGAGAAAAAGGAGACTGGCAGACATCTTCTAAATTTCAGAGGAATCAGCCGCAAGTCTTGGCTTCCACTCCTTTCTCTACTATTACACATCCTGTCAGATGATTCCAGTGAGAAGCGTAGTATACAGTACATAATCATGTTAGAATCTGTGTGAGCAGGTTACAATCCAGCCGCTGTTACAAAGAAAACAGCGTGATAGGAGATGTGTTATACCCTGTAATTCAGAGGTCCCAAAGCACAGGGCCACGGGGGCTTCTGTGGCATTCCACGCCGTGAGCGGTGGATGCTGCCCACTTCCCTGCCCCAGTGATGTCCCCATCCACCATGACCCACTCCTGCAGCGTTACGGCGCTCTTCCTCAGCTGCGTGCGTACATGTACAGCAGAGCAATCAGCTAATCACAGTGCAGCAACCGGGCATGAATTTGGCCAGTGGCTGTTTCGCTGTGATTGGCACAGCTGCTACACTGTGATTGGTAGATGGCATGCAGCTGAAAAAGAAGAGAACCGAAAGGCACCATAATGCTGCAGGTACAGCGGCGGCGGACCAATGAGCAAAGGGAGTGTGTGTGTTTGTGTGTATGGGCTGCAAAAAGAGGAGGATGGGGGCTGCAAAAGGAGGAGGATGGGGCTGCAAGAGGAGGTGGATGGGGGCTGCAAAAGGAGAAGGAGGATGGAGGCTGCAAGAGTAGGATGATGGGGTCTAGAAAAGGAATAGGATGGGGGCTGCAAAAGGAAGAGGATGGGGACTGCAAAAGGTAGAGGATGGGGCTGCAAAAGGAGGAGGATGGGGGCTGCAAAAGGAGGAGGATGGGGACTGCAAGAGGAGAATGGGGATTGCAAGATAAGGAGGATGGGGGCTGAAAACGAGGAGGATGGAGGCTGCAAGAAGAGGATGGTGGGGCTCCAAAAGGATGATGGGGCTGCATGGAGATGATGGTGGTTGAAAAAGGATGATGAGGGTTAGATGGGGATGACTCCCCCCTCCCCCCTGGCCATAGAGAAATGGTCTTGCATGAAGCCGGTCCCCGGTGCAAAAAAGGTTGGGGACCACTACTGTAATTCTTCATGTTAGCATGTTTGCATTGTATGTAGATAAAAGTATTTCTCTGTAGAATACTGTAAAGTGAAAAGTATTCTGCTCTGAGATACACCATTTGAGTTAGTGTCCCCTGCACTGCATATAGAGATGTTAACTGTGTGTAAGTAGTGCTATTCCCAGTGACCTTTGTCCTAGCTATTGATGTTCACTGCATCCTATGTTGTATTACTGCTGTGCTAGTTACTTTAATGTACCCAGTATCGACTGATTATTCTGTACCTTGTATTGTAGTTTTTACCATCAAGTTCATATCATCACCAATAAATCAAGACTTAAGCACCCATACAGTCTGTTTACTAGGGAAGTGAATGAGGGATAAGCTGTATGCTAGATATCCACAGCACCATACTTGGAATAAGGCAGAACAGTAAAAACGGATGGTTGCACGGAATGTATGGGGTTGCTAACGCCCATACTGCACTGCACACAGGTATCGTGGCAGCCGCCATACAGTCACAAGTAGCAGAAGCGCAGCCCCAGTAAAACTGATCGCTGGCTGCAGGCGGTAGCTGAACAGACTGTACAGGGCCGCTACCACTAACTCTGCACCACATACAAGTATCACAGCAGCCGCCATATAGCCACAGTATACAGCCAAAGAGACTGTAGTCTGCCAGCAAGTGCAGCACCATTCCCGCCACGTGGAAACCCGCCCATGAATAGACTCAGCTTTCCCACCAAGTATCCCGCTATCCGCAGCTAAGCACAATGTCGCGAAGCGACACATCCTCACTCAAAAAAAGTTTACGATCAAGTCTTCAATGCCAGAGCTTGCTGCTGTCACCAGTGCCGAAGTCGAAGCAGCCAAAGCGAGATCCTTTGTCAAAGAAAAGATGCAACTAAAGCTGAAATAAGCAGAGCACGAAGAAGAGAAATCTTGTCTACATGCAGAAACTGCACGCCTGGAAGCTGAAACCGCATGTTTGCAGGCAGAGCAAGAGGCAGAAAGTGGAAAGACTTACCCCAGACAAAGAGACAGCAGCCACAATAGCTAAAGCAGAGTACTTGGAAGCTATGGAGAACTCTGGTTATGAGAGATGCAGCAACACCCTTGGAGCAGATTTAGTGCAGCAAGATCCAGTGCAGCGCGTCACAGAGTATGTCCATAGACATTTCGGCATAGACCAGTCTTTGCCGATTATTAGCAATCCAACCCCGCCCTCCCCTGCTACAGACGAAAAGGCATGCAGCCTGGAGATGTTGACCACAGCTAGAGCCACACCGAGCAGAAGGTACAACTCCAGTCCCAACTCAGAGAGACACTTCTTCACCGAAGTATTATACAGACTGTCTGAAGCAGGAAGCACCCAACAGGTATGATGATACACCTTATATTAGGCATGATTACAACACACACCGCTTGTACCAACACTGACCAAGCCACCATGGACTTTGCAAAGTTCTTTACCTGCCAAGAACTGATTACAATGATGGAATGCAGAACACTGACAAAGACATCCCTGTGGTCTCCTCTCAATGTACAGAGATCTGTAAAGGACTCATAGGGAAAAGGTCCTGTTCAAAAATGTGCCTTGTCCGTATCTACCCAGCAGGCCGCAGGGACAAAGATACATGCAATCCTGGATGACCAAAGCAACAGATCTCTAGCCAAGTCAATCTTCTTCGACAATTTCAGTATTGTAGGCATAGGTTCTCCCTACTCCTTGAGGACGTATTCAGGCACCATTGAGACGGTGGGGAGGAAAGCAACCGGATACAAAGTAGAGTCTATAGATGGTCAGACCTGCCTATCACTACTGACTCTTCTGGAGTGCAACCAGATCCCTGACAATAGGTCTGAGATACCTTCACCGGAGGTGGCAACACATCTCCCCCATCTGAAGCATATAGCTCACCTGATACCCGAGTTGGACCCAGAAGCTCAAATAGCTTAGGGAAGACATACTAAGAGTCCACAAGTCTAGAGAGTCTATCAATGGCTTCCAGAATGCTCCACACTCACAGAGTCTCAACCTTGGATGGTTCAGTATAAGAGACGTCTGTTTAGGAGGAGCACACAAGCCGACCTCAGTCAACAGTATGCTCACTAGCAGACTAGAAAATGGACGTCCATCTCTCTTCCAGCCATGTCAGAATAGTCTGCTCGTAAAAGAAGTACCAAGCAGCACTCCCCTGCCTTGCCTTTTCTCAGTTTCTTCCAATGAAGACCACGCCTGTGAAGGTGAACAAGACCACATAGGATGTCTAGTCTTCCACAGGACAAAGGAAGACAACAAGGCAGCAATGTCCATAGAAGACAGGATGTTCTTAGACATCATGGATCAAGAAATAGTCAAAGACAAGTCGAACAGTTGGGTCCTCTACCTTTTCGGCCATGGAGAAGACGCTTATCCAACAACAGGGAGCTGATCTATAGTGAATTCATCTCCCTTTGACACAAGCTTCAGAAGTCGCCTTAGATGAAGGAACATTTCTTTAACTTCATGGGGAAGATATTCCAAAACAACCACACAAGAGATGACACCTGCACTTCAACACTCAGAGGAGTGTTGGTACTTACCCATCTTCAGAGTGTACCTTCATAAAAAGCCAGGTAAGATAAGAGTGGTATTCGACTCAGGCGCCAAATGCAAAGATGTCTCATTGAATAATGTCCTACTGTTGGGCCCAGACCTCAACAACAGACTTCTAGAAATACTACTCTGTTTCTGCAGAGATACGGTGGCATTTATGGCTGACATATAACAGATGTTCTACTGTTTTCGCGTCAAAGAAGAACATAGAAACTACTTGAGGTTCTTCTGATACCGCAACAATGACCCGGATAAAGACATGACAGAGTACCGGATAAGGGTACACATATTCGGGAACGCTCCTTTCCCAGCAGTTGCTATCTATGGCCTCCAAAATTCCCCCAAAGAGGATGAAGAAAAGTACGGTTCAAATGTCAGATCCTTTGTAGAAAAAGATTTCTACATAGACAACTGTGTAAAGTCCTCACCAACAACGGAGGCTGCAAGTAAAATCTCTTAAACAGAGCTCAAGAAATGCTCCCTACATCTAACTTAAGGTTGCATAAGATTGCCTCCAACAGCCGAGAATTGATGGAAGCCTTTCCCTCTCAAAACTATTCCAGCGATCTAAAGGATTTGGACCTGAGCATCGACTCCCTTGCAATGCAGCAGAGCCTAAGATTGCTTTGGGATCTGAAGACGGATGCCTTCACTTTTCAGATCGCAAAGACGAGAAACCCTTCTCACACAGAGGACTTCTTTCTTTTGTGAATAGCTTGTACGACCCTTTGGTGTTCGTAGCTCCAGTAACCTTCCAAGGCAAAATTATGCTAAAGGACTTCACCCAAGAGACATCTGATTGGGAAAATCCACTTCCAGCAGAAAAAGCAGACCTGTGGGGCCGACCTTCGTGTGAAACGACCATGTTGCTCCCGTGACATCCACAGAAGTCAAAGCACAAAGGCTTTGTATCTTCTGTGACGCATCAGTCAAAGCGATTGCAGCAGTAGTGTACCTCAAAACCACAGATGTGAATGAACAGAATCATATCTGGTTCGTCATGAGTCGGACAAAACTGGCGTCACTCCGCGAACACATGATACCCAAATTGGAACTCTGTGCTGCTGTCCTCGCAGTGGAGTTGGCCAAACTTATCTCAGATGGGATGAATCTGGAGATCAATGATGTCGAATTCTACACAGACAGCAAAATGGTATTGGGATATATCTGCAACAAAACGCGATGCTTCTATGTCTATGTTAGCAATTGGATGCTGAGGATAAGAAGATCCACTTGCCCTAACCAGTGGCAGTACATGTCTACTCACCACAATCCTGCAGACCATGCGACTAGATCTGTTGCACCAAGTCATCTTAATGACACTACATGGTTTACAAGTTCACATCATCACCAATAAATCAAGACTTAAGCAGTCTGTTTACTGGGGAAGTGAATGAGGGTTAAGCTGCATGCTAGATATCCACAGCACCACACGTGGAAGAAGGCAGAGTACTTCTTCCCCCAGCTTCACTCTCACTTCATTCAGACTGATGGAAGAAGTAAGAGCTGCTGCTATTCATTTCCTCCAGAAGTGAGTTATGTCTAAAGGAAGTGAGAGTGAGGTGGCTAATGAGCAGACACTGACTGGCTGCAGTGCTCCAGTGATATAAAAAAATCAAGTGAGCCTTGGGAGACCCAGTGCCGATGTTGCTAGAGTGGCATTGGCACAGAAGTGAGTACAGGGTGTTATTTTATGTGGAGATATATGGTGATTAAGACATGGTTGTCCGAGTAGCATGGTTTTGCCCTGCACTCATAAGAAAGAGAACTTACTAAAAATATATATCAATTATGTATTTTTGGTGAGAAATGTGTTTACTAAACTTTTTATGAGACCAATAAACTATTTTTTTGAGAAGTTGTAAAAATAATTGCTAATTATTTACCTATTCATAAAGAGAGCTTTTAAACAAGTCAAATGTCTGTCTGCATATCCCTCTACCGATCATACAGAGACGAAAAAGCATTTTCCCATACATTAAGTATCAATCCATCCCAAAGCTTCAGTGAAAGGTAACTGAAAAACATCAGTAGCACTTTGAAATATACATCAGATGAATTACAAATGCAACTTAAAAGTAAACTCTTAAAAAGTCTAAACTATAAGCCATGCATTTCCTACAGGAAAATATCTTTATCCTTTGAAGATAAAAATATAAAAGAAAAAAAAACTATTATGAACGCTGAGAAATCATATCTTTCAATCATTAAGCCAGAGTACAAAACGACAGAATGGGAATGATCCATTACATGGGGTGAATAAGTTATTTTGCTAGGACTGGGAGAAACTTACCATCAGCAGTCAATCATAAAAACCAATACAGCACTTAGCAGGATGCAGTCAGACCCCATTAAATAGAGCAAACCGAGGTGCACGGAGCAGATAAAATCATCATCTACCTACAAAGACATTTGGAAGGCGTGTATATAAAACCGGGGAAATTTTAAAGTTATATAATGGCTTTGGCGGGACCTGCATTTAAAACATTTGATTAGCTTAAGGAAAATCCCTCTGGGCCTCTTGTTTTCTCCTATGTACCCCATGCTATGCAGTGAGGACACAAGCAGAAGGTGTAAATTTTACTCTATATATATTTTAATATTTCAGAACATAATAGGTAAAGAGCTATGTGTTATCGGCAGTTAGCTCAAAAAATAAGTATTTTAGATCATTTTCATACAATACCAAAAAGGATAATTATGTATCGGTGATTTAATTTCTGTAATCCATGGAGAGAATGAGAGAGAGAGAAAAAAAATCCCCTCCTTACAGCTGTACTGGAAGCCTAGAGAAAAATAAGACTACAACGCCAACTTCCTTCATCAATGGTTTACTGAGTAGTTATGGATGAGTCGATCAAATACAATTGTCCATAAAGTATGATTTATTATAAATGTTTCAGGAACCCTTGAAAAATTAGAGAAGGACGGAAACCTCACACCAAGTATAAGTCAAAGAGAGGGATCTGGAAAGGTGCAGTTATGGGTATATGAAAATTAATTTACCACCCCTTGGTGCTGTCACTACCCTGTGCGCTCTCTCCCACCAATGTGGGCTAGTTCTTTCCCCCTGTGCTCTGTCTCTCCCCCTTGTGCGCTCTTACCCGCTGTGTGCTTTCTCTCTCCCCCTGTGAGCCATCTCTCACCGCTTCCCATTCACCCCCTGTGCTTTGTCTCTCCCCGCAATGTGCTGTCTCTCTCTCCCCTGTGAACAAATATGGCTGCCGCCTGAGTAAGTGCACATGTGCGCTTACTTAGGTAGCCACCATCTGTGTACACCCAAGTGTCCAAAGAAGGCAGCCGCACACACAGCCGCCTGAGAGTAAGTGCGCATGCACATATCCAGCATACATGTGCACTTACTAACTTGGCTGCCATCTTTGGACACTTAGATAAATAAAGATGGCAGCCACCTAAGTGCACATGTATGCTGGATATGTGCATGCGCACTTTCTCTCAGGCGGCGGTGTGCGGCAGTGATGTGTGGCAGCGGTCTCAGATGGCAGTGGTTGCAGGAAGCTGCTCTGCAGTCTCTCTGTTGACTCTCTCTCCTTACCTGCATCTCTACTCTAGTCTCTCTCTTTTCTCTGCTCTCTCTCTCCTCTGTGGTTGCTCTATCTCTGCTGTCTCTCTCCTCCGCTGTCTCTCTCTTCTTTGGAAGTCTCTCTCCTCTCCTGTGTCTCCTATGCTGTTTCTCTCTCCTCTGTTCCCTCTCCTCTTGCTGTCTCTATCTCCTGTCTCTCTGAGCTGTCTCTATCTGCTGTCTCTCTCTCTTCCACCACCATCTTTGTATACCTGAGTAACCAAAGACAGCAGTGGCACGAGGAAATGCACCTGCACATACCTGGTGCATGCAGGCAAAGTTCATCATACAGCTGCCATCCTTAAGCAGTGTGCGCCAGGCGTTGGGCTGCGTGGGCAGTGGCAAGTTCCTGTAGTTGCTTTCATGTGTCGTCGATTTCATGTGTCAGCGGCACTGCTGGTGATACTGCGCAATGAGCCAGTACCGCCAGCAGACGCTATATTTGCACACCCATTACTTGAGTGTACAAATATGGCTGCCGACATGCTGATGGTTAAACTGGATAATGGACGCCACAAGGTAATTATATAGATAGATTATAGCCCCATTTATTCCTTGGCACTTTAAAAGTGAAAAGGGGCATACATAGACAATAACAATATAAACTACAAGGCACATACAGGTACAGGAGAAGAGAGGTTTCCAGCCAAATCCCCCAAAATTGTGATGCAGACAAAACCCAAAGAAATTATTCACTATAACAATACAGATGGTTATATATTGTCAATTTATAGTATAAAAGCATGACAGATGTGTGCATGAGTAAAATAATGGTCGCTGTTGAAACAGTAACTCCATCTGCCTCATTATAGTGAGTGGTTCAGTCTAAAATCCTTTTTTGAGGTTATTTAGATGGAGACCCTATTGTAAGTGCACAGTAGAATGCCTGTGTGTGTTCACTGGATCTCAGACTTTATTTCTCACAAATCAACAGAACAAAACAATTTATTGTCAGAGGAAGAACAAATTTCAACACATTTCAGTCAGAGAAGATAGAACGTTTCAACACATTCCATTCCTAAACCCAGCACATCGTCAGACTATACAGTAGTATGGTTCATCTTGAATACATGAGTCACAGCAGAAGACTGCTAGGGGGATTATGTGACGAGCAAGAAAACTATATGTGCATTGTGGCAAAAAAAAATAAGATAAAACAATATGGTTCACTGACGCAAAAGGAAATGAAAACTGAAAATAGAAATCAAATCTTCTGCAGCTTCTGAACATGCAGTATCAGCCATCATTTCATAACAAAATTCAATTTTCCTTTTATCTTAGCTTAACTGCTGAAATACATTACACCTTAACATTATGTGACTTACTAATGGATACAACATACTTGAAGACTTTGCTAAGTGGACGCAGTCCCATAATGCAAGATATCTAGGGTCTCTGGCAATACTGTAGGTTCTGTTCATAACTTGGCTGTTCATTTATAATCTGGTCACAGGTCACTAGAGAGCCACCTCAGAATGAGATCATGTAATTACTATGAAAGTAGATAGCTCTTCTGTGATCTAATAAAAGGTAATGGTGGCATGCTCAAAAGCAAAAAAGTGCCTAGGGCTCTGCTTCACAAGGTGCATGTTGTCTATAATTGAAAAACAGTAATCATATAGGCCGATTTACACAGCTAAAATACGCTGCTCAAAAAAATGAAGGGAACGCTTAAACAATACAATGTGACTCCAAGTCAATTACACTTCTGAGAATTTATCCTGTCCAATTAGGGTGCTTTCACACTGCGATTTTTAGCAAATCGTGGCTGTCTGGCCTTTAACATGGGGGCCTATGGAGCACGGGTCTGAGAAAACACAGGATCGTTTCTCGAACCCGATTTTAGTGTACTGAGCTGTTGTGATTTCATTGGAGCTCCCTCCGGTGGTTGTTGCTGGTGATGCAGCTGACTGTGTGGGCTTCACAGGTGATGGTGATGATTGGCAATCTGGTTCTTGGAGCATATAATGGTTTGAAGTGGATCAATCCTTGCCTGTTGTTTTTGGCTCCTGGAGGAGTTCACATCGCTCTGGTTTCTTCTGCTCTGTGGAATTCTTTGCAAGCTAAGTGGATGGTTTTTTGGTATTTTATGGCACACTTTTATGTGCTTAAGGTTCTACTTATGTTTTGTCTTATTCTGAGTTGTGGGTTTGCAATTGAGTCTGTATATTTGTTTATCTGCTCTCAGATAGGAAGTTTTCTTCCAAGGAATTTTACCATTCACTATTATCTGTTATTTCCAGTTCTGTTGGCATTTGATTTATAGAAGTCTGCAGATATAGAGGGCGCCGAGTCTTAGTGACTCAGAGTAATTTTTGTACTATCTGCTGTTGGTGGTTTTTTGATAGTGTTTTATACTGACCGCAATAGTATTCTATCCTGTCTTTCCTATATAGCTACTTTGGCCTCTTTTGCTAAACCTTTTACTCTGTCTGTGTTTGTTTTTCTTTCTCTTGTTTCCCAGTTAATATCTGTGGGGGCTTGCTATTCTTTTGGGGTTCTGCTCTGAGGCAAGATAGCTTTTCCTTCATCCATCTTTAGGAGCAGTTAGTTCTCCGGCTGTGCAGAGGGGTCTAGGTCTGGTTAGTTACATCCCACGGCTACTTCTAGTTGCACTGTGTAGTCAGGCATTGCGGTCAGTATAGTTACCAATGACTTCTGTGGAATCTGAATTGTTACTCCTGAGTCATCGGTTCATAACACTGAGCATGCTCAGTACACTAAAACTGCTCTGTTCCCTTTTAATTTCACTTCCGCAATGTATATACATACATTGCGGATGTGAAATTAAGTAAATGAAGGGTTAAAAATAAAAAATATTATGCTCACATCTCCGGCGTGTATCCCGCGCTGTCTCGCTCCTGGGGCTTAAGGACCTGGCGTTGCCTGGAAACCCGATTAGCTGAGCGGTCATGTGACCAATCAGCTGATCGGGTTGTCACATGACCGCACAGTTTAAATCTCCCGCCCGCCGATCAATTTTGGCAAGCGCGGAATTTAAACCGCTCAGCTGATGCCAGTCATGTTACCGATCAGCTGAGTGGTTTAAATTCCACACCCACCAAAATTGATCTGCAGGCAGGAGATTTAAATTGCGCAGTCATGTGACAACCAAATCAGCTGATCGGCCACACGACCGCTCAGCTGATCGTGTTGCCAGGTAACACCAGGTCCTTAAGCCCCAGGAGCGAGACAGCGCAGGACACACGTCAGAGAGGTGAGGATGTTTTTTTTTTATTATTTTTAACCCACTGTTCACTCCCGCAATGTATATATATATATACATTATGGGAGTGAAAGTACTCGGCTTGCCTGCATTTTTCAGGCACGGGCTTTCTTTGTCCGGACTCGTGAAAATCACGGACCCAGACACAGAAATAGCATCTGGAGGTCACCTCCGATGCTTTCCTTTCCTGTCCATGCGGTCCTGCAAAAAGTAGGATCCCACGGACAGAAAAAAAACGCAGTGAGAAAGCAGCCTTATGAAGCAACAGTGAGTGTGGATCAATCTCTCCTGCTGTTGTGCAAATGGAACAGATAAAAAGTAGAAATGACAAGTAATTACCAAGACACCCCCTATGAAGAAGTAGTTCAACAGGTGGTGACCACAAACCATTTCTCTGTTCTCAACTGGCTGTTTTGGTCAATTTTGCATTTTGTCATTGCTCCCACCCCTAAAGGTAGCATGAGGTGGTGTCTACAACCTACAGAAAATACTCGGGTAGTACAGCTCATCCATGATGGCACATCAATGTGTGTTGTGGCAAGAAGGTTGCCTATATCTGTCAGCATAGTGTTTCAGAGATTGAAGCAGATACCAGGAGACAGGCCAGTACACCTGGAGACATGGAGGGGGCCGTTGCAGGGCTACAACCCAGCAAAAAGACCAGTACCTTGCAAGGAGGAACAGAAGGAGCAGTGCCAGAGCCCTGTAAAATGAGCTCCAGCAGGCCACCAATACCCATATGTCTGCTCAAACTGTCAGAAAGACTCCATGAAGGTGGCATAAGGGCCCAGCATCCAAAATTGGTCGTACTTATAGCCCGACGCTGTTCAGGGCAATTGGCATTTGCCAGAGAACATCAAGATTGGCAGATTCAATGTTGGAGCCCTGTGTTCTTCACAGATGATAGCAGGTTCACACTGAGCACATGTGACAATATGCCAATCTGGAGATTCCACGGAGAACATTCTGCTGCCTGCAACATCCTCCAGCATGACCCGTTTGGCAGTGGGTGAGTAATAATGTGAGGAGGCATTTCTTTGGGGGAGCGCACAGCCCTCCATGTGCTAGTATGAGTTACCCTGACTGCTGGACCTGAATTTAGTTGAGCCATCTGGAACATCATGTCTCATTCTATCTACCAATGCCACATTGCACCACAGAATGTCCAGGAGTTGACTGATAGTTTGGTAGGAGATCCCTCAGGAGAACATCCGTGCCTCATCAGGAGCATGCCCAGGCATTGTAGTGAGGTCATATAGGTATGTGGAGGCCACTCACACTACTAAGCCTAATTTGCCTGCTTTGAGGCATTTCCACTAAAGTTAGATCAGCCTAGAATTTGATTTTCCATTTTGATTTTGCGAATCATTCCAAATCCAGACCTCTATGGGATAATACTTTTCATTACATTGATAACACTGGGGAACACAATTTTTTAGGAGTTAGGTCAGACAACTGTTCTTAATTAATTTTTGGATGCTGAATCCAGAAATGATCTCAGTTTTATTCTATCACGTCAAGTTTTTGAACTATAGGATTTTTGTCTTCTCAAAAATATGTAAACTACTGTACCTAAAAAGTGTTTTATTTTTTTTTTTTTTAAATAGTACAAATATGAACAAAAAATGAAACATATAAGAAATAGGCATGACAAATATGTTTTTTAACACTATCATGTTTTTTACAAAGGATATATGAGTCGAATTGTAATCAGATAACAAGTCTTATTACAGATATCAGTGCAATTGTGCTTCTCTGGCAGGTAAGTTGTGAAGGAAAAACTTGACGTGCTAGAAAAAAACTGACTACATTTTTGGAATCAGCATGCCAATTTTAGTATCAATCAGCTCAAAAACCTAACTCAACAGAAAATTTTTTTCAAATTGTTCCCCAGTGTAATTTTTGCTTTTTTGTTCTCAACGCATTCCACTATGTAAAGAGTAAATATTTGGAACTGGAATATTTCATTCATTGAGATCTAGGATGTGGTATTTTAGTGTTCCCTTTACCTTTTTGAGCAGTGCAGTGTCATCAGTGTTGTGGTCTGTGTGCCATGGAAAAGGCACATGCTGCAGAATGTAGAGAGTTGGCTGCATGTATCTAATACGTGTGTAATGAACATGTTGTTTGTGTCTCTCATACATGATGCCCTAGGGATGTAAGCAGAATGTGTGCTGAATGTGTCTAATATATGACTCACATGCCTGCTACAATATACAAGTGTGTGTGATTGAAAACTGTAAACCAAACATCCCTTTTCTTACTAAAATTTAGTGATGAGAGAGCACTATGGTGCTCAAGTCCTCGTTACTTGATTCAAGCAGGTTTGACGCTCAGACAGGCTTGATTCAAGTAACGAGTATAATGGAAGTCTATGGGGAACTCAAGCATTTTTCCAGCAGACCTTGCTAGGTTGGCTGGATGTGTGGAGCGGAAAGTCACTGACATGAATAGAAACAGTGCTAGAATGGAATGGAAATAGCATGGGGAAGATGTACACATCTCTAACTCCCTGGTTGCTGCAGGTAGTAAAAAAATTAAATAATTAAAAATAGTAGGATTTAACTCCATTTTTGATAACCAGCCAAGTTAAGGGGAATACCATGCCATTTTTTTAATTATTATAAATAATTTATGTATCTAGGAACTAACTACAACTCCCATCAAAGCTCAAGACTCAAAGTCACTCTCAGGGAGACCCAGCAGCTCTGGTAAGTGTCTGGTGTCTGTGAATAATTGTACATTACTGCTATTCACAGTCGCTGAAGCTGGATCTTGGATTACGTTAAACCTTTGAGTAAACATTTTTTGAATTTTTTATAAATTGGTGAATGAGGACAAGAGTGGGGAATCTTTATTCAAATAAACTATTTTTTTCCTGTGTGTGTGTCATTTTCACTTTACACTTACTGGGATAGTAATGGGGGTGGCTGATAGACTCCTTTCCATTTCTAAGCTCTCCGCTAAATGCTAGCTGACAGTTAGCAGCGGACATCAGCCCTATTAATCATTACCCGATTTCCACCGCATCGGGGCAATTGGGAAGTGGAAATTGGGAAGTGCTTGGCAAAGCACCAGAATTGGCCAAAATTAATGTGATGCACCAATTCTGGGGTAGCAGTGGGCTGGTATATTAAGGCTTAGATGGGCTAAATAACAATGATTTTTTTCAGCCTGGTAATACCAGTCCGCAGCTGTCTTTTTTACTTTGACTGGTTGACTGGCATCAAGAGGTGTCAGGTGCCAAGCGGGGCGCCGAAACGCGTTGGTGGAAGTGGAATAAAGGAACCGTCACATCACCCATAGGACTCCTGTCTTTTTTGGGGGACCAACTGAAGCATCCAGGGATAATTCTCCAGTGATAGCAGCGCGGACCGTGAACACCTATATCCTGATACCTGATTCTCTTCCCACGTGTGAAGTGGTGGTGGAGGTCCAGCGGCAGCTGTCATATGCAAAACGCCTACTAACCAGTTGTGGGGATCACAACTGGTACAGGTTAGTGCACCTGTATTTTCACACGCACCTTTCACTAAACATCAGTGATAAGGCACTATTTGCGCCTCGTTTGTCTCCCTTTATATTTTCTAGTCTGTTTTACTTTGACTGGTTGACTGGCAAGATAATTAACTGACTTTGAGAAAATTCTAATTTATTGCAAAAAAAAAACATTATAAAGCTTTCATTCTTAAAAGAGGACCGGTGTATACTCTTATTTTATTTCTGATGCTCCCATGAGTATTGAGTATTTAGGTTTTTTTTTGTTTGTTTTTTTAAATCCGCAGCATGGCTCTGAAGATACAGGGCTTCTTATTTTGTGCTATTTTTATGGTCTTTACTAAAGGCTGCTGCTCACAGGGTAATAATTCAGAGCAACCTAAAGACAAGTGCCCAGAGAATCCTATGAGCCATGTTCCACCAGGTAATTGCTGTAAGTATACTTTTACATATACCTGTAACCGTATGGTAAATTAAAAAGCATACAAACAAAAAAATACTTTGAGGAGCATCCGGAACAAAATAAGAGGAAAAACTGTCCGCTACATCAATTATTACAAGACAGTGTCACAGATGCAGAAAATCAAGCAGTTCAGAAATTATTTTAAAAGTTTAAGTAAAAACTTAGTTTTGTTTTACCTGAAGATTCTTTCAGTTCAGTTTGACACTTTGGCAAGAAAAAAGGAGGCTAGGCAGAGATCTTTCTGCCCCTTGAAATGACCCTAATAAAGTCTGAGCGGTTTGCATTTGTTTTATCCCCCGGTTTTAAAGATATGAGATGGTACTGAGAAGAAAAGTGTTGCTTCGGGCTACAAAACTGTATAAGCAGACTTTGAGACTTTGAGAGTATAAGCAGAAAATGAACCAGAAAATTCAAAATGCAGGAACTGTGAACTTGGTCTAAAAGCTGCAGTTTTTAAAAGTCCCTGTCAAATAGTCAGAAATACAGAGTCACAAAAATGTTCACAAAGAGCCAGGAATAGCTTTGTTAAAATTATAGTAGCCGATATAATATCCACCGGTACAATGGTTTTTAAAAAGTACAAAATAAAATAAATCTATGTCTATTTATATATATATATATATATATATATATATATATATATATATATATATATATACTAGCTGTGAGCCCGATGCATATTCCAATGACATCTTTACACCAACCTGCAAGTGTAGCGACTCGCAATGGCCTCGCGGCCATTGCTCGCGCTACACAGCGAGTCGCAATAGATCCCCATTGAAAGTATAGGGGGAGTTGCGACAACTGAGGTAGCGACTCGCAATGGCCTCGCGGCCATTGCTCGCGCTACCTCAGCGGTAAATCGCTAAGTTTGTGGCCGAGGCTCTGGTTCTATTTTCGGCCAGCGACTCGCAATGGCCGCTTCGCGGCCATTGCTCGCGCGTGGTGACGTCAGAGTGTCACATAGCCACGGCGATTTCGGGGGCTGACACGATTTTGCCTACGGCAATTATGTAGTAGATATATATATATACACACACACACTGTGCGCAGAATTATGGCCCCCTTGTTCACCTGATCTGATCCCCATAGAGAACCTGTGGTCCCTCCTAAAATGTGAGATCTACAGGAAGGGAAACAGTACACCTTTCAGAACAGTGCCTGAGAGGCTGTGGTGGCTGCTGCACGCAATGTTAATCATAAAGAGATCAAGCAACTGACAGATTCTATGGATGGAAGGCAGTTGAGTGTCATCATAAAGAAAGGTGGCTCTATTTGTCATTAATTTTTTGGGGTTTTGTTTTTGCATGTCAGATATTTTGTATTTCTAAATTTTGTGCAGTTATTTTAGTTTACCTAGTGAAAATAAACAAGTGAGATGGGAATATATATTGTCTTTTATTAAGCTGCCCAATAATTCTGAACAGTAATAGTTACCTGCACAAACAGATATCCTCCTGAAATAGCCAAATCCATAAAAGCCCACTCCATATATATATGGCTCCACCCAGCTGCAGATTGCACCCCCACCGACCCCAGGTGCTCAGGGATCAGGATGAGGTCAGAAGGACCAGGGAGTCCATGGACAAGGATCTGGCAGGGATGTCAGCGTTAGGACCCTCCGGACCCCGGGGCCGCCGAGACGTGGCCGGAGGGCAGGCATACATTGGCCAATGAGTGTACCAAGAGCCCCGGCTTTTAATAAAAAAGTGAGTACTGAGTTTTTTAGAAAAAACGAATGTTTTTTAATTTTTTTCTCAAACCATTATTGCTTGTCAGCACACACTTGTTGGTTAGACTGAGTGCAGCTGTGATTTTTTGTTTTTTGTTACATGTTGATCCAGCAGCACAGCTTTGCACCTTTCGCACAGTGTAACGAGTGCTTTACAGTTTTTTTGCTGATATATACTAGACGAGGTGGAGTAGCTGGCTCCACCCAGCTGCAGATTGCACCCCCACCGACCCCAGGTGCTCAGGGATCAGGATGAGGTCAGAAGGACCAGGGAGTCCACGGACAAGGATATGGCAGGGATGTCAGCGTTAGGACCCTCCGGACCCCGGGGCCGCCGAGACGTGGCCGGAGGGCAGGCATACATTGGCCAATGAGTGTACCAAGAGCCCCGGCTTTTAATAAAAAAAAGTGAGTACTGAGTTTTTTTCCTGAGGAAGGAGCTCGGTAGGAGGCTCCGAAAAGCGTCAGAAAATAAAGGCTGTAGCTGATCCAGACATTCCTATGTCTGTGTTTCTTTGGTCTCGGAGCAGCAGCGCGGACACTGAGGCACTTCGTCCAAGAAATCTGCATGTACACCAGGATGGGGGACTATATGCACCAGGATGGGGGACTATATACACCAGGATGGGGGACTATATACACCAGGATGGGGGACTATATACACCAGGATGGGGGACTATATACACCAGGATGGGGGACTGTATACATCAGGATGGAGGACTATATACATCAAGATGGAGGACTATATGCATCAGGATGGGGGACTAGATACATCAGGATGGAGGACTATATACATCAGGATGGGGGACTATATACACCAGAATGAGGGACTATATACCGTACATCAGGATGGGGGGCTATATACACCAGGATGGGGCCATGTCCCAGGTTGGGACATCACATATAGAGTGCCAGAATGGGGGTCATATACATCTGACCAACTTGTATGAGGAGGGAGGACTGGGAGTGGTAACATGCTGAGTTGTGGGGAGCCCAGGTCCATATTTCGCACTGGGGCCCATCAGACTGTTATGCCACTGGTAAGTAGTCCTCCGAGGTGAAATCTCCATTCTTGGACTTGTGGGGTAAATTCACAATGTAGTGCCTTTGATAGGACAATGTAGCTGGTGTCCCCATATGTCCCCATGTCTTATTTCCCCAGTTTGTGGCTCGCTTTATGGATCTTTATTGAAGCCTGGATGTTTTGTTTAAATTCACCTCCCGTGCTACCTTAGATGCTTCTGAGTGTGCCTCTTCTTTACAATAAAGAAAAAGATATATATATGTATATTTTTTATATAGATAATTTCAGACAACTGGAATAAAACAAAAGTAATGAACTAAAAAATGATAATTCCGCATCCTAATGGAAGCGACTGCACTCATTTGTCATACAATTATAATGTGATAGTTAATTAACCATATGACCTTTAATTGTTTTTTAAATCAACAAAACAAGCAAACATGGGCACTAGACCTTCCCATTCATTACATACTAACAATTAATGCAATTATTTTTCACTTTGCTTTTCAGTTTACGCATACAAACTCATAAAGATTGTGCGGAGTTTATTACAACCCTGAAGACTTTCTTCACTTTAAATTATTTCATTGCGCTTGCTGCTGCTCTTTGTCATCCAATTTCTACTTTATAACACTTTTCTGGCGTTTCTGTCTTCAAACAAAAAAATGTCTGTATATTTTGTTTGTTTGCATTAACATTTTTACAGATACAGGTCACAGGCGAGAGAAATAACAAAATAAAGAAGTATCATAAAACTTTACAAAACCTCCACTTAAAAAGTGAATGGAATTCTACACACCGCATAAGTTTACATCCACTTTAAGTATGCAAATTTAAAAAAGTAAATAATTTTTGTGAATTTAATTAGCATAATAGCATATGGATATTACCTAATTATCACAAAAAATGAACATAAAATCATACAAAGCTCTAATCTAAGTTCTAGAATGCAAAATAAAAAGAACACACTACAGACATGTACACATATACAGTACATGTAAGATGCTTGGTTCACAGTAAAGGGCCCGTTACACGCTACGATATCAGCATCTTTACCACAGGAAGGCTGCATAGCAGTGTGGAGGGTGCCAGACTGGGGGCCGCAAAATTTGATTTCAATATCACGCCCATCGGGGCGTGATAAAGGATCATGGCGGCTGTAAACCAACACGCCCAGGGGGCTATTGCATATAGCCCCCACTTCATTATCATCCTAATGAATAAGTAAAAAAATGTTTTTTAAAACATTGAAAGCAAGCATTTAGCAGAGAGAGGGATAGTTATGATGGTATTAGGAAGGTGCAGGGACATGTATTGATAGTTTAGGTAGATTTTAGGAGGTGACAGGTTCCCTTTAAACTCTTTATTGCCATATGACAGCTACCCAACTCTGGCCCTCATGATTTTCCATAGGGATTACATTTCCCCGGAGGTCAAATCTAGGATTTCTCTATCGGCTAATCCCTCTTGTCCCAAATGTTTATACTCCAGTTGACATCTTTCAATCTCTGAGATTGTCCGAAGGTACAGGTGGTTTGGGATATGCTTCTTACCATCTCACCAACACCTTCAACATTCGCTTTAAGTGATCTCTGGAATGGGTGTTATTTAATATTCTACCACTGGATCAGCTACTCGGACTTTGATCAACAACGACATGTTTTAACTATTGGGAGGCAGCTACCCACAAGGGTATTCTGCATTTGAGTGCACAGGACCCAACCCCTTCACTAAATCTAATTTCTTCAAAGGTAACATATTTGTTTATAATGGATTGGATTGAGTCCATACTCCATAAGGAAAGTCATACGGAACGTTTTTTCCTCACGTGGTTCTCCTTTATTGATCTGCAGCCACTATCAGTGCGGCAAGCATTACATGGTTGCTTTCAATTCATCGATTGCTATATAAGAGAGCTTCTATCTGGTAACACACCTATTAGACTTACCTGATTAAACCTGTAGGGTTTCAGACATGTCTGGGGAGGGGGTGGAGTTGAGGTCTGGACTGACTGTTAAACTGAATAACTCCGTCTTCATTTGAACCTTTCAAACTACACTTTCTGGATATTGTTAGGTCTTTCTTTGTCTCTATATGATATGTATCTTTCTGATTCCAATTTTGCTTGAAAATGGTTATAAATAAATATTAAAAAAATAAAAGCATTCCTCCTATAATACATTATATTTATTCATTTATATAGTGCTATTAATTCCATAGCACTTTACATACCGTATTTGCCGGCGTATAAGGCGAGTTTTTAACCCCTAAAATTGTCCTCCCAAGTCGGGGGTCGCCTTATACGCCGGGTCAGGCGGGGTACTGATGAAAAAAATGCCGGCATCGGTCCGCCGTGCATAATATAAGGGCCCCCCCCCCCGAAAATGAGCGGTGGCAGGTGGCAGGCAAGAAAAAAAAATGATACTCACCTGCCTCTGCCGTCCATGTCTTCCGGAGCTTCCCGCTGCCACCACCGCTGTGTACATAGCCGCCGGGCGCCATGGATGTACGATCAGGAGGCTGCTGATGTCTGATTGGCTGAGGCATTACCGTACATCTCCTGAACGGAGGTAACTGCGCCGCTCAGTGTGTATGTACGGTAATGCCAGGGCCAATCAGACGCCAGCAGCTGCCTGATTGGCTGATGGCTTATTATCGTACAGCTACGGTGCCCGGCTATGTACAGCGGCGGTGCCCGGCTATGTACAGCGGCGGTGGCGGTGGTAAGCTCCGGCAGGGTCCGGTGGCACAGCAGTGGCACAGTGTGTCTTACTGTGTGTGTGTGTGACTGTGTGTGTCTGACTGTGTGTGTGTGACTGTGTGTGTCTGTGTCTGACTGTGTGCGTGTTGTGTGTCTGTCTGACTGTGTGTGTGTGTGTGTGTGACTCTGTGTCTGTGTCTTACTGAGTGTGTGTCTGACTGTCTGTGTGTGACTGTGTGTGTCTGTGTCTTACTGAGTGTGTGTCTGACTGTCTGTGTGTGACTGTGTGTGTCTGTGTCTGGCTGTGTGTGTGTCTTACTGTGTGTGTGTCTGTGTCTAACTGTGTGTGTGTCTGACTGTGTGTGTCTGACTGTGTGTGTCTGACTGTGTGTGTCTGACTGTGTATTGCACTATATGGAGGACTACGGGGGTGCATTACACTATATGGAGCACAATGGGGTACATTATATTATCTAGGGGACTATGGCGTGCATTGCACTATATGGAGGACTATGGGGGTGCATTACACTATATGGAGCACAATGGGGTACATTATATTATCTAGAGGACTATGGCGTGCATTGCACTATATGGAGGACTACGGGGTGCATTATATTATCTAGGGGACTATGGCGTGCATTACACTATATGGAGGACTACGGGGTGCAGTATAATATATTGAGGACTTTGATGATGCATTATAATTTATGGAGACAATTATGGTATATGGAAGCCATTATAATACTTAGAGGGCTCTGTGGGAGCATGATAATACTTGAAGGGGTATGAGGGAGCCTCTATACTTTATGCAGGGCTATTTTAGGGCTGTGTGGTGGCCATAATACAGTGTGAAGAGATGTAGGGGTCATTATTCTATATGTGGGTCCATTATATTGTGTGGGGGTCATAGTGGGAATTATGCCGTAGAAGAGGGGGTAGTCTTATACGGCGAGTATATCCCAAACTCCATATTTTAAGTGGAAAAGTTGGGGGTCGTCTTATACGCCCAGTCGTCTTATACGCCGGAAAATACGGTACATTTGCAGCACTGTCCCTACTGGGGCTCACAATATAAGCATCCTATCAGTATGTCTTTGGAGTGTGGGAGGTACCCGAAGGAAACCCACACAAACATGGGAAGAACATACAAACTCCTTTCAGATGTTGTCCTTGGTGGGAATTGAACCCAGGACCCCAGTGCTGCAAGGCTGCAGAGCTAACCACTGAGGCACCATGCCGCCAAGAAATCAGGAGAAACAAGAAATCCCTTAGATTTTGCTGTGTTTTTGCAAAAGCAAAAACCGATGTGTCTGGACATAGCCTATAGGTTTCTAGTAAGATTTCTTGCCAGGAGGATTTGCTGTATTTTTGTTTGCTGCATTTTTACCATAAAACACTGCAAAAATGCAGAAAAAATGTCATTGCTCATTCTTTCAAAGACACAGCAAAACCTGAAGTGTTGACAGTTTCTGCAAAGAAATGAAACCAATGTATGTGGACATCTTATACCAGAATCACATAAGTTTTGTTTGGAAACAAAAACACAGGTCTAGATTAGCATAAAACCAAGGCAAAAACAGAGCCAAAAAAATCGCAGCAAAAACGCCCTGTGTGAACATAGCCTAATTCTCAACCACATAAAATATAAAATTATAATAATTTTTTCTTCATCCAGGAGAACGTCTTCCTTAACCTCTTCACGTTGAAGCCAGTTTTCATGTTTCTGAATAGGTCATTTTCCATTCTGTCTAGTGTCACTTTATATGTTAATAACTCTAGAACACTTCAGCATATCCCAATGATACTGAGAGTATTTTTTCATGACACACTGTAGTTAATAATAGTAGCAAATTTAGGTTTATATGATGTTCATTTATTTATCAAAATATCAAAAATGTAACATTTTGAATATTTTACAATTTTTGAGCCTTAAATGTCTTCGAAACATAAATAGTCATACCACAACAAATAATTACTAAATAACATCTACCACATGTCTGCTTTAAGTCAGCATTTTTATCGAATCAGATTTTTATTTGTTAGGAAGTTAGAGGGGTTAAAAGTTTTAAAAATTCACAAAAAGGACACAATTTCAGAAAAACTCACCATCAGCAGCCAAAAGGTCTGATACCAAAAGCACTTTGCAGGATGCAGCAGGCCCCAATGATAAAGGTGGGAGCAACACAGGTGCAAAATACTGATGCAACTAACAGACCTTTTGGCTGCTTATGGTGAGCTTTTCTGAAATTGTGTCCTTTTTACAAATTTTCTGATTATAGTGTTAGGGACTCGTAAGTGTGAGAACCCTTGACATGGGTTACGAGCTTGCGTGTTTTGGCCAAAATATCTACCAATACCTCACATCGTTATTCATATTCTGTATAATTTGCACTTCTTTATCTTTATGCAGGATGCAACCGGGCCCTTTGGGGTGTCTGTCCTGTGTGTTGCATTTGTATAGTGCTAGGCAGCCCGTCTGATCTAATAGTATGGGCATGAATAATAGGCTGCATACATACCTCATCTGTGTGCATATAAAAGACTACCAATCACCCCTTCCATGAAATGGCTGGCAGAGAGCGTTTGCTGCATCAGTATTTTTCACCTGTGTTGCTCCAGTCATTATCATTGGGGCCTGCTGCATCCTGCTAAGTGCATTCGGTATAAGACCTTTTGGTTGCTTATAGTGAGTTAAAGGTTTAGCAGCATTTTTATTTTCTCCTAAGAAATGTATAAACTCTATTTGTAAGGACCACTTCATTTCTAAAGTGACTTTGAGGGTTCTATGTGTCAGAAAACTCACAAACAAGATGCCATTGTAAAAAATGCACCATCATAGTATTCAAAACCGCAGTCAGGAAGTTTAACACTTAAGGTGCATGACAAGAATAATAGCAATGTGAAAGAAAATAATGAAAAATTACATTTTTTCCCCAAAAATGTTGCTGCAGTCCCAAATTTGTCACTTTCACAAGGGTAATAAGAGAAATAGAATATCTAAATTCTTGGGCAAATTCTCCTGAGAATGCAAATGCCAAATACATCAAACTTTTCGAGTACAAATTTTGTCCAGAATAGGCTGCGGACGACATGTACAATTTGAAGAAGAGCCCTCAAGGTACCAAAACAGCAAAAAAAAATAAAAAAAAACACAAGTGACCCCATTTTGGAAACTACACTTAGGCTAGGGTCACAATTGCGGCAGGGCACTGCGGATCCTGATCCGGTTTTGAGCAGTAAAAGTGCTCAAACCCAGATCAGAACCCGCAGCCCATAGGAGCCCATTATAGTAACCAGATTGCATTACATGCAATCCGGTTACCGCTTGTGGAATGGCAGCCTGCGGTAAAAATCATGCAGTCTGCAGTTTTCACAGCACTTTGCAAAGCGCAGCAGGAGACCTACAATGGGCTCCTATGGGAGGCCATGCGGCTGCCGCAAGGCACATGTGAATGCCTGCGGCAGCCGTATGCTTTGTTCATCCCTGCTGGCACAGGGATGAACAAAGAGTTAAATGTTATCAATAGATGTGGGCAACATGTCTCTAGGGGGCCCTCCCTCCCTAGAGACATGCTGTCCACTCAGGTGGCCTTGTGAGGGGTTAATCTTGGCACTTATAGTATTGCCGACTATTGTCGGCATTTACTATTTTATGAATGAACTTGGCGGCTCCTCACCTGTGTAGTACATACAGTACGTAATGTACATACTGTATGAGCCGCTAGCCTTGGTCCTGAAAGCATTAACATTAGGTCAATGGCGGTGTGCTGCCCATAGACATAATGTTAATGATTTCAGGACCAAGGCTAGTGACTCATGTAGTTCGTACATTATGTCATGTATGTACTACACAGTGAGGAGCCGCCGGGTTCATTCATAAAATAGTAAATGCCGTCAATAGCCGGCAATACTATAAATGCCAAGATTAACCACTCACATGGCCACCTGAGTGGACAGCATGTCTCTAGGGAGGGAGGGCCCCCTAGAGACCTGTTGCCCACATCTATTATTAAGATTAACCCTTTGCTCATCCCTGCGGCAGCAGGGATGAACAAAGCATACGGTAACCGGATTGGTCCGGATTACACATCCTGAGCAATCCGGTTACCGCATTGCGGTTTGCCGGACACATTTTGTGAACAAAATATGTCTGAAGGCAATTGTGCTTACCGCATCCGGATCTGGATGCGGTAACCGCAATTACCCTACCAAGTGTGACCCTAGCCATAACAAGGAATTTATCTAGGGGTGTGGTGAGCTCCTTAATCCCACAGGTGCTTCACAGAATTTTAAAGCATTAGACTGTAAAAGTGAAAAATTTAATTTTTGCCTAGAAATTTTGCTCAAATTTTTCAATTTCGAGGATTGATAGAAGAAAGTGGACCACTGAATTTGTTGACCAATTTTTCTTGAAATCACAGTCAGTGTGACACTAAGCAGAATGCCTTTTAGATCTCTGCTTTTGGCATGATCTAACAGGACACCATAGTTGACAAACCTGGAAGTCATTATTTCACCTCCAGCTACCATTCCATTGATCGAGTCCTTAAGATGGCATCAGGGGGTGCTAATAGGTTTAGAGTGGGAACCCCCTCTCTTTAACAACCATTTAAATGTTGTGATCATGGCTGATTGCGACATTCAGAAGACTAAACAGCTAGGGGCAGTGTCAGGAGCTCAGCTATTGATTAAATTGAATTCCCGGTAGTGATCATGTTTGAACAGCTTATGTTTCCACATAATTGCCATGACATAATTGTACATCAATTTGTTGAAATGCCTTAATGATCATGACATACAGATACATCATATGTTGGGAAAGTATTTAAGGGAATATGTCACCAGGTTTTAACTATGTAATCTGAGAGTAGCATAGTGTGGTCAGGTTCTTATTCCAGCAATGTGTCAATAACTGAGCTATATGCTATTATTTTGATACAATCCCTGTTTTTTCCACCCACACTACTGAATGGCAGATTTCTGTGTACTCTGTACAGTGACAGAAACCTGCCAAGCACTGGTTGGGTAGAGTAATACAGAGTAATCAACTAATTAACAAGAGACACCTAGTCCTGTAGTGATAATCTTCTTGTTTGAGAATCTTAGTACATTCTGGTATTCACAAATGAAGTGTCATTAGGGGACAGAGGATGCCGTCATTGTCACAGTTATGCCCCCCCCTGCAATGAAGCATCATCCGTGAGGCTTGTTTCAGGGACTGCCTGGTCCCTGTTCCAATCTGTGCACTGTAATTGTGTGATGTGCACAATGACTGTGTGCTCTGTGTTGCAGGGTCAGATCAGCTGTAATGAGCAACCAAAGGATCAGAGCAGACAATTAGGACACATTGTCAGAGCACTTAGTGGTGTTTAGTGATCAGCGCCACTCCCAGTAAGTAAATACTCTTGAAGGGATGGCGCTGATCTCTGAATTCTGCTCTGACAACACTCCCTAACTGTTGTTAAAAAGACTTTATAAAGTGTACAGATAACAAGTCCAGAGGGACTTTCTCAGTAATGAGTCATCGCTGTTGCTGGTGTTCTCCCCGCCTCCAGCCCTCTCTGTGCCACCTCCAGCCCTCTCTTGTTTAGCCTCCTGTATGTGTCATCTCTGTTGTTGGTGTCCTCCCCGCCTCCAGCCCTCTCTGTGCCACTTCCACCCCTTAGTGATGACACATACAGGAGGCTGAACAAGAGAGGGCTGCAGGTGGCACAGAGAGGGTTGGAGGCGGGGAGGACACCAGCAACAGCGATGACACATACAGGAGGCTAAACAAGAGAGGGCTGGAGGTGGCACAGAGAGGGCTGGAGGCGGGGAGAACACCAGCAACAGCGATGACTCATTACTGAGAAAGTCTCTCCAGACTCCTTATCTGTACACATTATCTTATTAACAGCTTACAGGGGGGCTGGAGACATGGGGAACCCCTTCCCTGAATACAGCGGACACACTGTATTCAGTGCTGCATTCAGTTAGCATAGCACCAGGTGGGGTGACAGGTCCTCTTTAATTTAGATTGCCCCATTAAATAGATACAGATTTGGTTGAAAAATTCTTTAGCCTTTCAGACTAACTCCATAATAATTTCTTAGCTCCTGCATATTCGTAGAGAGAGCGAAATCTTCAGAACAGTATACCTCAGCTGCCATATACGTCATTACTGACTTTTTCAGATTTCATACATAAATCATGAAAGTTATCAGTTTAAAGGCTACAGACAGCAATCTATAAATTGTTAAAGATGCATTTCATAGCATTTTCTGTCAAAAGGTTGCAACAAAAAAAAAACCATGTCTGAGCCAGAATACATAATAGTAGAAATAAAGGTGCACTCAATCACTCAATAGAAATACCAGTAATCAAATAGCTAAGCGTAACTATTGACCTTGAAACTTTAATACTGATAATAAAGGGATTAAATTCTTCCAGCTTCCTAATTTCCCCCAAAATTTTAAAGAATGTATGACAATTTTAGGATTCCGATTGTCACAGAAAACACCCCAAGGAACTTGCCTCCAAGCTCCTTTAAGCAGGTAAAAAAAGATGCAATAGCCTTCAATGGTGTAATAACTTATCAGGACTGTGAAGTCGGTAAGCTAAACATTCAACTCCAACTCTTCAATTTGTCTGAATCCGACTTCACCAAAATGGACACCGACTCAAACTTCGACTCCTCGACTGACACCACAACCATGGCCGTGAAGTCAATAAGCCAAATATCTGACTACGACTCCAACTCCTCAATTTCCCTGTATCTGACTCTACCCAAAATGGATGCCGACTCCATGACTTCGACTCCACAGCCCAACTTATCATCCCAGCATTTTTGGATAAAAAATATATTTATCATGTTTACAAGGTTTTTAGCTAGAGGTGTATCATAAAAAAAATTAAGATAGAATCCAGTGGATTCCTGAATGCATACCAATGACATGTTTTTTTTGTCTATTTTTATGTTTATTGAACAAGTTGAAAATATGCACAGGAGTAAATAACATGCATAAGGGAAAATTACCATATTTGTTTCCCAAGGAACTCTGAATGAGAGGAACCCAAGGGCTCCCAGTAAAAACAATTAACAAATACAACTCCAAAGATCAGACACAAAGAAAACAACATTTTACTTACATATATGAGAAGAAATAAAGAAAAAGGGGGGATAAGCAGAGTTAAAGAAGGAGAAAGGGCAAGAGACTGGAGTGAGGGTGCAAGCCTCCGGCATACCTGACCTGCCAGTAGAAGAGAGTTTCTCCCCATACCGCCCATTGAGACGAGAAAGAAAACTACCGAGATATCAGGATGCTATACTCAGGAGAGGATTTTCCAAGGATTCCATGTTTTATAAAAGGCGTAATATCTGTCATGCAGAGAGACAATCAGATCTTCTATGTATATTAGATCATTCATCCTGTTCAGCCAAACTGCAACTCCAGGGAATGGAGGATGATCTCCAGAACTGAGGAATACCACCTCTCGCCACCATAACCAAAAACATCAGTAGAGACCGTTGATAAGTGGTGGTTGGGAGATTTGAGAGCTGTAATAGAAATAATTCCAGGCCAAGAACTTGATTGGACCCCGTCACCAATCGGACAGTGCTGTTCACACTCCTCCAGAAGGGTTGTAACCTCTGACACGACCAAAAAATGTGGAGAAAGCTACCCTCTTCCTGACTACATCTCCAACAAAGAGGGTCAACGTTGGGGAACATCAAATAAATTTAGTTGGGACTTGGTATGACCGAGAGAGGATCTTAAAATTAGCATCTTGTAATCTCGAGCTGAAAGTAGTCTTATGAGCAAGTGTCAATATGGAATCTTTCTGGTTAGGGGACAAAGAAATATCCAATTCCTTTTCCCAAAGGGAAAAAAAACCTGCATAGGGTAAGTCCGCAGGGTTAATCAGAAAACAATTAACCAACAAGAGGGTGTGTCTCAGAGGGCCCTCACCTGTACAGAGCTTTTCAAACTCTGTCAGAGGTCTCAAGAAATTGTAATAAGTTGGGATAGAGCATATATAATGGCCCAATTGAAGTGCACGCCAAAACCTCAAAAAGGTAGGCTCTGACCAACCCATCACGTCCATCACCGAGGGCCAGGAACTCGTCACCCCTAAGTGAATGGCCCAGAATTTACCTTTGTCAATCCATTTACGAAACACAAAATCAGATAAACCGGGAAGGAAGTCCGGTGCTCCAATCACAGGAGAGAGTGGAGAGGGAATTGTGAGTAAGCGATGACGAGTCTCGACTTTCAAGCAACAAGTCAGGGTAGCTCCTATCGTCGGATAGGCCTTAAGTGATAAAACCGAAGAGACAGAAACCCAAGGAAGAGCCAACAAGGGACAATCTGAGAATCCCTGCTCTGTTTGGATCCTGGCCTTGGTTTTCCCGTACCTACATCAGTCCACCAATCTGGACATATGGGCAGCTAGATAGAAGGATTTCAGGTCTGGTAGTCCAAGACCCCTCTACCATCCCCTAGGCCTGATCTAGCAATCCTGGCAGATTGTTTAGCCCACGAGAAGCTGGTCTAGAGCGGGGTCATATCTTTAAAGAATGAGTCAGGAAGTCTAATGGGGACAGAATGAAGCAGGTACAAAACTCTAGGTAGGACGTTCATTTTAAGAATCTCACATTTTCCAAACCAAGTAAAAGAACCTCTGACCCAATTTCTACTTTCCACCAGCAGCTTCTGTAACAAGGGAGTAAAATTCAACCTGAAAAGGTCATGTAAATTAGCAGTGAATCCCAAGGTATTTTAAGGAGTTGGAGGCCCAATGAAACTTGAAGGAACTCTTCAGCCCACTTACCACACTTAAGGAGGTATTAATGTTCAGAGCTTTTGACTTGGACCTATTTATCTTAAAATTAGAAAGGGTTGAATATTTCTTAAGCTCTGCCATCAGACAAGGCAGGGAAACCACCGGATTAGAGATGAAAAAAAGAAGGTCATCATCATTTGCCGCAATTTTTTAGGACACATTTGCTATATGGGAAGCTAAGATATCCGGGTTTTTCCTATTATGACGGAACAGGGGTTCTAAAGATAAGATAAAAATCAGGGGGGACAAAGGACACCCCTGTCTAGTCCCACTGAATATGGGAAACCTATCTGAAAATACCTCATTGTCCCTCACGCTGGCCGAGGGATTACTATGAAGAACACCTACCCATCTCATTATATTCTGAGAGATGGGTGTCCTGGTTTCCAGGTTCCGCTTGAAGGCTCCGAGTGTAGGGGATAGTCAGACATTTTGGGGTGCAGAATTCCAGAGAATGGGGGATGCTCAGGCGAAGTATTGCAGGTGGTTAGATGAGAAACGTACAAGAATGGAGGAAAGGAGGAGGTCTTGGGAAGATCAAAGATTACGAGTTGAATGATATCGGGAGATAAGTTCAGAGATATATGGGGGGCCAGATTGTGGATGGCTTTGTAAGTCAATGTTAGTACTTTGAACTTGATACGCTAGTAAATTGGGAGCTAGTGCAGAGTGATTTGCAGAGGGGAGAAGTAGAGGAATAGCAAGGAGAGAGGTAAATTAGCCGGGCAGCAGAGTTAAGGACAGTTTGGAGAGGTGCAAGAGTGTTAGAAAAGAGGCCACAGAAGAGGAGTTTGAAGTAGTCAAGATGGGAGATTATGAGGGCATGCACAAGTAGTTTAGTAGATTGAGGGTTGAGGAATGAACAGATTTTGGAAATATTTTTGAGTTGAAGGAGGCAGGAGGTGGCAAGGGCTTGGATGGGTGGTTTAAAGGACAGGGCAGAGTCAAGGGTTACTCCGAGACAGTGTACTTCAGATACAGGGCAAAGTGTGATGTAATTTATTGTGATAGATCTGGTAAGGGAGGTGTGTGAGATGTAGGAAAGATGATGAGTTTTTTGTCTACATTGAGTTTTAGGAAGAGAGAGGAGAAGACGGACGATATGGCTGTTAGACACTCAGGGATTCTGGACAGCAGAGAGGCGACATCTGGGCCAGAGAGATAGGTCTGAGTGTCATCAGCGTAAAGGTGATACTGGAAGCCATGGGACTTTATTAGTTGTCCCAGAGCAAGGGTATAGATTGAAAAACGGAGGGACCACAGGATAGAGCCTGAAGTCAGCATAAAGTTAAATATTATATTACCAATTTGTCAGCATAAACAAAAGAGGGTTACCCTGACTAACGACCTTAAATTAAAATATATCTTTTATTATATCTATTAAAAGTGGAGTAGTTGCACTACAATATTAAAAACACATTATGCAATAAATGAGAAAATTCTGGTGTACCTAGACATACTAGGTGTGTCTTTTTAAATGAGACTAATCCCCTAAAAATTACAGGTACCGTACATCTGTGATTTTTCCTCAGGAACGGGCCTTGAGTCCAGAAATGTGCAGAAATAAAATCACAATAATTTAATTGCACTATAAGAATTATTATTTCGGATGGGAGCGTGATCCAAGTCCCATTTCTATTTCTTGAAATCTACTGTGGATCTACATCATGGGAGACTGCTGCAGACCATTACCGCCAGGATATCAAAGGAATATCACAGGTGTTTAAAATGGTTGTGACTCTTACAAACACATAAGGTGAGCCATATTCTCACAATATAATATCTGTTTTATACAAGTATACCCTATGTGCGCCATTTTCTTTTGCAGCTTTGTATAGCCTAGAGGGAAAGGTAGGTAATACTTAAGACCAGGACCAGGATCTGATACATTTGTGCCTGCACAATAGGAGTCAATTATTCTTGTGATTACACATGCACAAATTGATCACTTAACACTGTGCAAGTCACACAGAAGTGACCTAATGTGCATGTCAATGGACTGGGTGCAGTAATGGTGATTGTTTTACAAATGCGCATATCATTTATATTTGGTGCACAGCGGAAGTGTAAAGCAATTCTGTGCACATTGTTAGATTTAAAGGGGCACTGTCAGGTCATTTTTCAGTACAATACTAATATTACCCTTGAATAGTGCCTGGGCAGACCTTTTAAAAACATGCAAAATAATTACTGTACTGTTTGGAGTTCTCTAGTTATAAGCACTTTCAGACCCTGCAGGGAGTTGCTGCTTTAGTCCTCTCCATTATATTCACAGAGGACTAGTCCAGCTATGTTAAACTGTCTCATTTAATTATGCACTCCCTCTCAGCAGCTCCCAGTTCCCTCCTCTCTCTGCTAGTCAGGTTTCAGTTTCAATTAGGAGCTTCTGAGGGAGAGATTGACTTACTTGATTTTGATATAGTAATCTACCCCATTTGTTTCTCCAGCAGGTATAACTGCGGTTCAGTGACAGATTATGTGTTTTATTTGACCTCTTACTTGTCTGCAGATACAGAGAGCAGGAGGCAGGCGGATACACCCCACTACTGATCTCCTGAGCAGTGATGTGAATATGTGACATGAATATTCATTCTATGGGGAGTGGACAGCAGAGAACTAAGTGGATCACTCACTGTGATTGACAGATTAAATAAAGAGATTGATTCTAAGTTTACAGAGGATAGGAGGGAAATATAAATAAAAGAAATACATAAATAGAGAGAGCTTAGAGTGAGGAATTAGAAAATGATAGCAGTTACATTTAGATTTTTGACCTGACAGATTCTCTTTAATGTTTTTTCTAAAGTATGACAAGTTTTTTGTCACATACACAGAATTTAAAAAGTGCTATTGGAAGCTACACAGGTTTTTTTCTACCAGAATTACCTGTTTTATTAACAGTGATCTAAATACATATTTTACTAATATGTGTAAAACATATAAACAATAAATCAGAGCTTGGTGGAAAATTGCTAGCTTTTAAATTTATCTCCAGAAAAGCATTGACTGTAGATGTTTAGTAATTCAAATAACCTCAAACGCACAGAGAGGATAATAACTTTTTAAAAGCTTGGAAGGATTTGCTAACAGAAAACTCTCTACAGATGATCAATTACCTCTTATTACAGCATGAAAAGCAAAGTTTAGCTAATATTAACGAACAGCTTGAAATAGAAATAAATGAGACACAACAGTTTGCCTCTCAAAATTTACTATGTTGGAACTTACTTTACAGAAAAACCTTGAATGTTTTAAAAGAGAGGTAAAGAACAAAAACTTTGTAAATTCAGACAAAAGCTAAATGATTTTGAAAAATATCAAATATATAAACTTAGGATAAGGACTCAGAAATACTCTAATTCAACATTTCCAGATATCTCAGAAACAGATCCATCCGAATCAGATATTTCGACTACTGGATCAACTAATATTCAAGTATTGATTTAATTGTAAAATTGGCCCTTAGAGAAATCAAAACATAGAGATTTTTTTTTTTTTTTAAATCATGGACAGGTAAAACATTCCAACACAAAGATTCAGTTCTATGGACTTTTCCTTGCCTATTTCCTCCTCTATCGTTATGAATACAACATATTCAACTAGGAGCATAACTTGAAGCTCATGGACCCAATACAAAAGCTCCAACGGGGCCATTAATCATTGCAAATTTTTAACAGAAATAGACTTTTTCTATTGGCCAAAGGGTCATTTGGGGCCCCCTTGGTTCCAGGGCTAGGGTGCGACTGCAACCCATGTACATATTGTAGAGTCAACACTACAAAATATACCAACTTTATTTGGCAATGCCAGGCCATCAGTAGTGGGGTATATTACAAACTCCTCACATGTAATATCTCCACTTGTGACACCAACCATTTCAGCCATTTCAGCAACTCCTTTGCCATCCATAAGTGACCTGATATAGCCGCTTTCTTTTTTACAGAAAAAAGTTCACAGCAGCACGCAGTCACTGCCAATCATGTGTGTATATATAGATATAGATAGAAGTAAAACACCTATGCATTTGAGAAAAATTATAAAAACATGCATTTTTTGTTTTTTTTTTTAAACTCAATTTTTTTTAAAAATTTTTTATATTTTATCTTTGTAAAGTAAGGTTCTTAGTACACATATTGGCCAATACCTGTTTGCCTATCAACCGCAGCAAGGTGATCTTAGAATTGATAGGTCCCTGTCCTACCATGCCACTCTTTCCTTGTACTTAGCTAAGCCTCTATTTTTATAATTTTTATGGGAAGTGGGAGGACTCACTTCAATCAAAGTCCACCTGGGGTCAATGGGGGTGCAGAGTATAGCTGTGGAGCCAGTAACTCCAACAATTATGTAGAAACCAAAAAAAGCTAAACAGCACTCAAGGTCTAATCTGATCTGGTGCAAGCTGAATTATTATTATTATTATTATTATTATTATTATTATTATTATTATTATATATTTATATAGCGCCATTGGTTCCATGGCATAATACTGAACAATATACAATCATGTTTGGATATATACATATAGATAGATAGTAGTAAAACACCTATATATTTGAGGAAAAATCTAAAAACAAGCGTTTTTTCAAAAAACTTAATTTTTGGATTTATTGGGATATTCTAACTTTGTAAAGCTTTCTTTTTTAGGGAGCAAAAAAAAATAAAAATAGCGACTACTGAGCATACTACCAATAAGGATAATCTACAGAAAGGGATAATCTTTTAAACTGACCCCTTATTGTGATCCCTTTGTTTGGACAAAAAACTTAAATGTTTTTACTCAAACTATCATTATATAAATATCATTCAATCAAAGGTAGAGATCCATTTCTACTAAAGAAAAGGGAGGATGAGGCCATTCAAATATTGGAAGAACTTGAGATGGGTTTGGAGAAACCTATGGACAAAGTATATCACAAAATTGAGCACACCCTTTACATTTTTATAAATATTTTATTATATCTTTTCATGGTACAACACAAAAGATATGAAACTTTGATACAATGTAAAACAGTCAGTGCACAGCTTGTTTAACAGTGTAAGTTTGGTGTGCCCTCAAAACAACTCAACAGCCATTATTCTCTTAACCGTTTGTGGCCATTATTATTTTCAAGCACTTTCCTGACTCTATTGGGCATGGAGATTACTAGAGCACCACAGAAGCCACTGGAATCCGCTTTCATCCCTCCATGATGATATCATGGAGCTAGTGGATGTTGGAGACCTTGCACTCCTCAACTCACCATTTGAGGATTCCCCCTCAGATGCTCAATAGGGTTTAGGTCTGGAGGCATGCTTGGCCGTTCCAGCATCTTTACCCCCAGTTTTTTTAAACAAGGCAGTGGGTGTCTTGGAGGTGTGTTTTGGGGTCATTGTTATTTTGGAATACTTATAACCTACAGAATATGACCCTCATAACCAGGATACATAAAATTAAAATAGAGAGTCACCCAAAATGCCGGGACCAAAAGTTAAGGAGAAATGCATATGAATTTTTTAAAGGTATAAATTACAGTGCATAAGTGAAAGCAGGATGGCAAATAGTAACAGAGTTACCCTGAGGACAGAAGATACCTAAAAAAATAGAAAAGCATTCCCCGGGTGATACAGCAGTAAATAAGGCTATAAGGCTGTATGTGCACATCACACATAGAAATCACTCCTATTGAAAAAGAGGGCAGTCACTACCGCACAGATGGTCTATTACTCTCTAAAAGTCAAAAGCTTGTACACACTGTTACATGGAAGTGGATAAGCATCACAAAACTTGTTGTTTAAAAAAATTAGCATGCCAGAGAACCACCAATATCACAACAGGGCCCTTTGCTCTTATTGAATTTGCTTGAGAAACCCAGGAGAATTATTGGCTACTATATTTCATGGTTCCCTCAATGAACTGTGGCTCCCCACAGCTGACAAAACTCATGCAGCCCCTAACCATAACACTCCCACCACCATGCTTGCCTGAAGGCAAGACATACTTGACACAATATGAACCAAATAAATGTATCTTGGTTTTCTCAGACCACAAGACATGGTTCCAGTAATCCATGTAAATAGTCTCCTTCTCTTTAGCAAACTGCTGGCTTTCTTGTGCATCATCTTTAGAAGAAGCTTTCTTCTTGGATGACAGCCATGCAGACCAAATTTTGATGCAATGTGTGGTGCACGACGTATACACTGTCAGGTTGATCCCCCCCACCCAACCACGTCTTTATCTTCTATAGCAATGCTGGTAGCACTCATTTTAATTCGAAAAGACAGCCTATGGATATGACACTAAGCATGTCAACTCAACATGACCCTGGTAAAGCCTCTTCTGAGTGGAATCTGTCATGTTCAACTACTGTATGGTCTTGGCCACAAGGCTACAGATCAGTTTCAGGGTGTTGGAAATCTCCTTAATGCCTAACACCATTTTCATGTAGAGCGAGAATTCTTTATTTCTCAAATCCTCAGAGAATTTTTTGCCATGAAGTCTCACGATGAACTTCTAGTGACATTTAACACAAGTGCTCCCCATTCAAACCTGAGAGCTTGTAACACTAATGGCTGACATGACACAGAGGTGGGAAAATGGCTAATTTGGAACAATTTGGCCATTTTCACTTGGAAGTGTACCCACTTTTGTTGCCAGCAGTTTATACATTAATGGCTGTGTGTTGAGTTATTTAGATTGCACACCACACTGTTATATAAGCTGTACACTGACTACTACATAGTATCAAAGTATATCTTCAGTATTGTCCCATGAAAAAGATGCAATAAAATATTTAAAAAATTTGATTTTTTTTCTGTTTTTTTGTCTAATATGTGGAGTTGCTGGCTCCATGTCTGCACTTAGCACCCTCATCGCCCCCAGGTGGTCTGAAGTTGAGATGGTGTCCACCCACTTAGAAGTGGGACAGGGAGGACAAGGAGGACAGGGATGTCAGCATAGGACTCATCAGACCTGAGGTCACCGTGTCGTGGTTGATGAGCAAACAGACATTGAGATCCAAGATGGCCGCCGACTGAGCAGGATGTGCTTCAGAGAGCTCTGCAGATCTGCTCTGAATCTGAGGCATCCAACCCCTAAAACTACTTGACCCACACCGAGGGACATACACCAGACGTTACTGCCTGCGGAGACCCCGATATTTCGGGGCACAGGACATAGGAGACACACGTGGGAGAAGGCTACACCATCCTCCCCCCTGCACGAGGAGTCTGCCTGTACACAAGGCCGGAGGCAGAGCAGCGGTGATTTACCCTCCCCATCAGGAGACCCAGACGCTGGAGACCCCGCTGCGGACCCCACACTTTGAGGACGGACCCAGGGAGAGGCAAAGGAGAGGAGCCGCGCACAGGAGCAGCGCTTCCCGCCGTTCGCCGACCGCCATTGAAAGTAAGGGACCGTGTCCAAAAGCCACCTACTGCTGCCAGCCCCGTTCCTCATGAGTTGAGGAGTCGGACGGAGGCAGCGACCGACCTCAGTGACTGACGGGAGAGAGCGGGAAGCCGGCAGACAAGCGCACGGACCCGGCCTCCCGTCGCGGTGGGTGAAGCCCCTGTCCCTGACACCACCGGGGCGAAGGAGAGACTGAGAAGGAAGCCGCAGGGGAGACTGGCGGATCTGCTACCCGAGGTGAGAGGAGGGAAACGAGGTCTGGTGGAGTGACACAGGGGGAAGGAAGGGAGAAAGCAGGGACGGAAAAGTGCCGCAGCAAACTGATAAAGATCCCTGTACTGTGACACCTGGGGACTCGATCTACACCTTCCCCCCTCCCCAGCAGTAACACTCAGTGTAACTTATCTTTTACACACACCATCACCACTTTAATAAAGCCCAAGGGACGCTATGCTGTGAGGAGCATTGTTTCTACCACTATCCTATAATAATCCACCTCATATCTACACATAGGAGAACACTGAGTGCTGGATTAACCCTCTCACTACCCTGGCCCTGCACAAAGACTCATACCACCATTTGCCAGCAGAGGGCATCACAGATCTATCCTGAAGTTTTCACTATATCAACCCAACAAGGATTTCTTCAGAATTCAAGGTGTTATATATTAATACCCAATACACATTTCTACAAATCCTGATTGAAATAATACAGCACTCCCTATCTACCCATCCTGCTCAGTGGAAACCATATACAGAACTTTTTCTCCATCAAGTTCGCCCATCTTCTGGATCCCTATCTGAACTTTTACTAACTGATTCTTTCCGTAAACTGCCAGACCCCGGAATGTGAAGACCGTGCGACACTTTGGAGGGGCTGACGGAGAACAAGAGCCAGATAGACTCTTATATATTAAAGCGTCACAATGGTTAAATCCAGCACAAAATCTACAAAATCCTCAACTAAGGCGACCACTACTACTACACAAGTGGACCTGGATAAATATTTAAAAAAACAAGCTGGTCTATCCTCCTTATCCAAGGCTTCGAGACAACTATTGGTTGAAGACAACATGCCACCAGACCAGGATAGTGATTGCGAGGAAACAGAAGATGATGAGGAACTCCCAATTACTAGAGCTTACCTCAAAAAGATATTACATAAAGCTTTAGAACCCTGGCAAAAGAGATGGCGGATATAAAACAGGACCTTACACAGACTGGCCGCAGAGTCGAGGCCCTAGAATCAGCCAACACAGAGGTGGTCAAACACACCAACGCTACCCTTTCTGGCCTCCGGAACCATGAGGATCATCTTAACAAGATATATTCGATGTTGGAGGATCATGAGAACAGGGACAGGCGAGATAATCTGCGCTTGAAGGGGGTTCCTGAGACAATTACACAAGATGCCTTAACCCCATCCATCATAGATACATTCCGTTCACTATTACAGCCAGACGACCCGATCGATATGGAACTGGTGAGAGTCCACAGAGCATTACGCCCGAAGCCACAACCTGACGAATCTCCGCGAGATGTAATCTGCCGCTTTCTGGATTACAGAACAAAGGAGTTGGTCATGAAGAGGGCCAGGGAGAAGACCACCATCACATGCACTGGCTCCCCAATTCAAATATTCCAAGACCTTTCATGGATAACACTAACTAAACGGAGACTCCTAAAGCCGTTAACCACGATTCTCCATCAACGACACTACCCATACAGATGGCTATTCCCCTTCGGCATATCTGTTACAGCTGGGGAGAAAAGGATCCAAGGCCGTACATCAGCAGATATCAAATGGATGTGTCAGGAATTGAGTATTGAACTGGAACATTATCCCAATCTGGAGGAAGTGGGAGCTGCATACCAGATGACACCTCTGCAGCAACCACCACCGTGGCAAACCCACCTGACGCCAAAGTCTCAAAGAACAAAACGAAAAAACTCCAAGCTGACCGAACATCGGGGCGATGACAGCCCGAACGGATGATAAAACCAGAGGATCAAGCACGTCTTCTTTTGCTTCCCAAGGCCTCTCATTGTGACATTGATGTACTTGCAAACGTCTAGTTACATAGCTGGCCTGGGAAACCAATATTCCTGTCCCCTTCTTTAAGACGCCACATGCTGTGGTCGGCAGGAATTACAATCCGAACTGTTTTTGATAACCATTGTGACAGACACTCACTAACTTGTTAGCCCCTAGGGGCGCCTTTGGGGTGGTTACACTTCCCCACGTTTATTTTCTGATAACGTTACCAATTTCTTCTGGTTCTTGTAGTAGGTTTTACTTATACATAGGCTAGCCTGCAAGAGACCATCTTGCCAAAATGTTTATGGCACGAAAGCCTGATAGTTATATTTCATGATAAAAAGTAAAGCCCTCTCTGTCGGCCCATTCCATCACGTGCGGATCCTACGCAGTGCCGGGATGGTCGTGATGGAGACGAATCTGTCTACTCAGATTTCTCACCCACAAAAGTATTTTTTCACAATGCATGTATACGCATTAATCTTACCTTGTTTTGTGTTTTCAGGAAAATTTCTTCTATTGTTCCCTTTTCTCCCCTCTGTTCTCTCCCACCCTACCCCGTCACAAAATCCTGCGAGAGAGTCTCTACTTCACATCCAGCATGAAATCGAACACCCGCCATGACCAACAACCGTAAGTCGTACCAAGTGGTATCGCATAACCTACATGGCTTCAACTCCCCTATTCCTAGGTCTCAAACACTACACTTCCTCAAGAAAGCAGGCTATGACATCTTACTGCTACAAGAAACCCATTTTATTGAAACTAAATCACCTAATTTCGAAAAGAATCATTATAATACCTGGTACCATGCATACTCATCCCAAAAAAGAGCCAGGGGAGTAGCCATTGCCCTAACGAAAAATGTCCCTTTCTTACTCATAGATAAACTAGTTGACGATGAAGGTAGATATATATTTGTAAAAGGTTTACTGGAGGGTTCCCTGATTACATTAGGGAGTATTTACGCTCCAAATACAAAACATTCTTCTTGGATTAAGAAGGTTCAAAATAAGCTCTCACTATTTGCTGAAGGCTCCGTCTTGATTGGAGGAGACTTAAATATAACGCTAGAACCTTTATTGGATACCTCATCAGGGAACAGCAACATCTCAAGGCGAGATTTAGCCCAAATTAGGTCTTCTTTCCATACAGCAAACTTGATAGACATATGGCGATATCACCACCCCCAAGATAGAACACACACATATTTCTCTCACCCCCATAAAAACTACCATAGACTAGACTATCTATTTGTGTCCAAAAACCTTCTTCCAACAGCTATAGAAACTGAAATACTCCCGGCATTATACTCAGACCACGCAATGGTAACTATAAAACTGGAATGGGGAAGACCTATCCAACCTAATAGGACATGGAGATTAAACGAATCCTTATTAAAATCTAATGAGATTAAACTTAAAATCCAAACGGCCATTAAGGACTATTTCCAACACAATAACACTCCTGACGTAGACCCCACGATTATTTGGGAAGCACATAAGGCAACAATAAGAGGTATTATTATATCTATAGCATCGTTTCGAAACAAACAAAGGAAAGCTGACATAGAAAAACTGTATAAAGATATTATTTACCTAGAGAAACAACATCAGACAACACTACACCATCCAACCATGATAAAACTTACAGAATGCAGACAACGCCTTAAAGATCTCCTCAATCGAGATGGAGCTAAATACTTCACAAATTGGAGAAATCGCATTATGGTACATGGGGATAAAGCTTCCAAGTTAATGGTCTCATTGATTAAAAAGAGACAATCCCGAACCTTCATTCACAGGATCAAAACGGGTACGGGCCAAATATCGCAAAACTATGACCAAATTATCTCAGAATTCCTAACATTTTATAAAAATTTATACCAGATTCCAACACCCAATCTTGCAGTAAACCTTACTCAAAGACAACAAGAGATAGATTCATTCCTTTCAACCTTATCCTTACCAAAATTAGATGAGCAACAACAGAAATGGTTAACTAAACCCTTTGAACCGGAGGAACTCCAGTCCATCCTGTCTGAGGGTCAATCGGGCAAATCCCCAGGGCCAGATGGCTTTTCACTACTCTATTATAAGACTTTTTCTCCAGAATTAAACACACACCTGTTAAAGATGTGCAATGCAGTACTAAATGGCAGCTCTCTTCCCCCCCAGTCCTTAGAGGCACATGTTACACTTCTGCATAAAGAAGGCAAAGATCCGACACAATGCGGGAACTACAGGCCCATCTCCTTGCTCAATGTCGACTTAAAAATATATGCTAGCCTAATAGCAAGACGCTTGACGGACCTGATTCCCCATCTGATCTCGCTGGAGCAGACGGGATTTGTGCGAGGACGGGAGGGAAGAGATAATGCAAGCAGAATCTTACACTTAATGCAATACGCCAAAAGACACCAAAAACAGATGGTCCTTTTGAGTACAGACGCCGAGAAGGCCTTCGACAGGGTGGACTGGACATTTCTCCGTAGCACCCTAGTAGCTTTTCATATACCTTCCCCATTAATAGAAGCCATATTCAAAATGTATACGTCCCCATCAGCTAAACTGAAAATTAATAATACACTTTCAGACCCCTTTCTAATAAAAAATGGTACGAGACAGGGATGCCCCTTGTCCCCCTTATTATATGTTTTAGTTATGGAACCATTGCTACGGAGCATTCAAATGAATAAAGACATTAAAGGATTCCAACTGAATAATGTACACCACAGGTCAGCAGCATTTGCAGATGATTTGCTGGTAATTCTATCTGAACTGGATAGGGGCATCCCTGCCTTTGTACAAACTTTAGAAAAATATGGCCAACTCTCCAATTACAAAATTAATTTGTCTAAATCAGAAGCGCTAGGCCTCAATATTCCCGAACATACCATAACCAAATATAAAACTATATTACCCTTTAAATGGCCAGAGAAATACATCACATACCTAGGTATAAAGATAGGACACACAGATAAAGACCTTCTCTCCCTTAACGTACTACCCACATTAGAAAAGGCAAAAGAAACGATTAAATCATGGAGGGCACCCTTTCTATCATGGATAGGAAGAAAAAATCTAATTAAAAGTATGATCCTACCGAAATTCCTTTATCTATTTCAAATGCTCCCAATCCGCATTCCGGAATATATATTAAACAAAATTCACACCTTTATTTCAAACTTTATCTGGAATGATAAAAAACCACGTATCAAATACCGGACACTTTCCATGCCGAGAGACAGTGGAGGTATGGGAGCTCCAGATATCCGTAAATATTATACGGCAGCTATGCTGACGAGAGTTGTAGACTGGATTAGGCGACCACTTCATAAGTTATGGTTGCCGATTGAGGAAACTATGTCTCCGGTACCTTTAAGGTCTCTGGCACTTCTTCCAGATTACTACACTGACTCAAAATTAATTAGTAACACCTTTACTAAAACTATTGTAGCCATTTGGAAAAAAGAATGTGGTCGGCTGCTCCCTCCAATGACACCAATTCTAGATTTGAGGGATCTCGTCGGCAGATTACCGACGGGTTCTCCAGCAAACAACCCAAGGGACCTGGAGAGGAACCCTGCCGATCCCATCCCAATCGACCTCCTTCTATTGGACAGAGCACTGCTCTCCCACCAAGAAATACAGCAATCCAATTCGCTACCAAATTTATCCTTTCTGCAATACGGTGCATTAAAAACATTTATACACAAACACCTGAAAAATTTAGACTTCATGAGACCTTTAACACTGTTTGAACAATTGTGTTCACAACTAGTTGAGCCCAAAAAAGTACTATCATTACTGTATAAACAACTAACGCTAGACACGAACCATATTGAAAGAGACTTTCTAGAACCATGGGAACGGGATCTACAAATAAAGTTTTCAGAACAACAAATGAGACAGATATACAGAGGATCTCATGGCCCTTCCCCTTGTGTAAAAATTCAAGAAAGCACTTATAAAGTAGTAACGAGATGGTATCGCACCCCCTCACAAATACATAGATGGCACCCACAAACGCCAGACTCCTGCTGGAGATGCAACTCCGAAACAGGGACATACTTCCATATGTGGTGGACATGCCCTCTTATCCAAGTATATTGGTCATTAGTATCAACATTACTCACGGATGTTCTGCAGAGGGAAATAGCTCTCACACCTCATACATCCCTTCTCAACTTTTACATATGGCCAAAAGAACTATACGTATCCAAATTAGCTTCTAACATCATAGCCGTATGTAGACTCCTTATATCTACCCTCTGGAAATCTGATAAGACTCCAACGAAAGCACAAATAATACGAGAAGTAGACATGGTGTACCGTGCAGCTGAACTGGCGGCCCTCTCATTCAGCTCGCAAGAGACCTTTGAGAAAACCTGGACACCCTGGATGTGGTATCGTTCAACTCCTGAATTTATGTTATTGCATACCTCCGAGTGAGGAACATACTGAGATCTCTCCTGCATACCCACCCCCCCCCCCATCCCCCTTCCGTCCACCCCTGCTTTTCCCTATATTCCTCCCCCTTGTTGATTCTCCCCCATTTTTACATTTCTTGCTATTGATACAGAGTATTTACTCGAACTTCTTTATTACAATTATACCTGTTGAACTATCTGTATTAACTGTTACGCCTTCTTCCCTATGTTAGGGAATGAAAAACGTTGAATGTTTGATTGTGATTTAATTCTTCAATAAAAAGACCATTAAAAGAAAAGAAAGAGCAAACAGACATTGGCCAATGTATGTACCAAGAACCACAGAAAATAAAAAAATAAGAATATTGAGTTTTTTGAAAAAAAACATAAGTTTTTAATTTTTTCTTCATATACCACTTGTTAGCATGTGTGCATTATTGCTAGTAGCTGAGTGTTGTAGAGAAATGTTTTCTGGTTGTTTGATCCAGCATCCCTGCTGGCACCAGTTCACACTATGTCTTTAAGTGCTGTGCAGTTTTTTCTAAGTTTTTTTTTTTTAAATGTGAGGGATACATTCATTTTTGTGATACACTGTAGTTTCCCCACTTTTTTCTATTTAAAACCCAAAAATAAAAAAATAACGTATATACTCGTGTATAAGCCGACCCGTGTATAAGCCGACCCCCCTACTTTTGCCCCAAAAACTGGGAAAACTTATTGACTCGCGTATAAGCCGAGGGTGGACTCGAGCACAGGTATACAACCCCCAGCAGTGAGGTATACAGCAGCCTCCCCAGTGGTAGTATACAACAGCAGCCCCAGTGGTAGTATACAGCAGCCCCAGAGGTATATGCAGCCCCATAGGTATATGCAGCCCCATAGGTATATGCAGCCCCAGAGGTATATGCAGCCCCATATGCAGCCCCAGAGGTATATGCAGCCCCATAGGTATATGCAGGCCCAGAGGTATATGCAGGCCCAGAGGTATATGCAGCCCCAGAGGTATATGCAGCCCCAGAGGTATATGCAGCCCCAGAGGTATATGCAGCCCCAGAGGTATATACAGCCCCAGAGGAATATACAGCCCCAGAGGTATATACAGTACCAGAGTTATATGCAGCCCCAGAGGTATATGCAGCCCCATATGCAGCCCCATATGCAGCCCCAGAGGTATATACAGCAGCCCTTAGGTAGTATACAGCAGCAGCAGCCCCAGGGCTGTATACAGCCGCAGCCCCGGGGCTGTATACAGCCGCAGCCCCGGAGGTATACAGGCCCCCCATCAAGTTCCAGGGCCCCCCCCCCCCTTGCGCGCCAGCCTGTAAAGTAAAATCATACTTACCAGTGTCCTGTCGCGCCGTCCGCAGCTGCCGACACGCGATCCCGGGCTTCAATCCGCGTCTTACGGCTTCCGACTTCCTGTGGTCGCGGGCAATGACGTCATTGCCCGCGACTACAGGAAATGCGGAAGACGCGGAATGAAGCCCGGGATTGCGTGTCGGCAGCTGCGGACGGCGCGACAGGACACTGGTAAGCATGATTTTACTTTACAGGCTGGCGCGCAAGGGGGGGGGGCCCTGGAACTTGATGGGGGGCCTGTATACCTCCGGGGCTGCTGCAGTATTTTTTATATACTCGCGTATAAGCCGAGGGGGGACTTTTCAGCCCAAATTTTGGGCTGAAAAACTCGGCTTATACGCGAGTATATACGGTACCCCCCTTTCTCTCAATACAACAATATTGACACCTTTGTGAATGCGATGGCAACTGACATTAAAAAACTAAGCGGGGCACCTAATAACATCATGAATTTAAACCGTAATAAATCGAGAGCTTTACAAAAACTACAAGATAATGAGGTACTAATTATTAATTCCTTGGATAAAGGGGGAAACATTGTAGTGATGAATTTTGAGGACTATGTGCGGATAGTAGAGACCACTTTTGAGCGATGAGAACACCTATGTGACCCCATGGACCTTATGGAGTTACAAACTCTATAGGAAGTTTACGTGACATTAAAAGTATGTAATATTACTGTCTGACAATACTATACTCACAAACATGGATGCCCTATATAGTAACATTGGGCATGATTTTACACACAAAAAGGAAAAGACAGTTTATGTCACAGTGATTTTCTTCTGACATATACATTTTATACTGCAACTTAATTATTTCTCCTTTATCGGCACCTTCTTTCATCAGATAAAATGTACCGCTACGAGTACTTCCTGAGCACCTACTTTCATTATATTTTTTTAGTATGGTAGGAAGTTAAACAAATATTTTATGCCAGTTTATTGTTTAACACAAGTCACAGTTTGTTTTGAGGTAGATACATCGATGATGTACTGATCCTTTGGGGGAGTGACAGTAGTTTATTTAGTGATTATACTCTTAACAAAACTGACAGACATGTACACAAAGTTGAAAAGAAAATAAATGTTTTGAATCTGACAATATCCATTGATGGTCATGGTAACATCCTTACAAATATCTATAGAAAACCTACTACTAATAACTTTCTTCACTGAAATAGTTGGCATCCTCCTGCTTTATAAACAGAAATTCTCATGGGGCAATATCTTAGAGCTCGACGTAATTGCTGTGATGATAAAGGTCTTGTATTAGAGAATAACAATCTGTGTAAACGATTCACATCTAGGGGATACCCCAAAAGAGTTTTATGCAAGACTTTTAATAGGGAAAAAATAATGAATCAAGATACTTTACTGAATCTGATGCAGATAAAGTCAGAGGGTAAAATAATTACATTTATTTGCACATATAACATACAGGCCATTATGCTCTTAATATCTTAAGTAAATATTGGCTCGTTTTGAAAGTGAATCCGATATTAGGGGAGTAACAGGAATAAATCTCAATATAACATATCAGAGAGGTAAAAATCTATGTGAACAACGTAGTCATTTTGCCCTTACTACGAAAAAGTCAGAAACTACCAAATATTGGTTAAAAAGACTACTGGGAGGTTCTAACCCATCCCATGTGGATCATGCACTTATTGCAATTTCTGCCTAAAAGGAGAGATTTTATCAATCCCTTGGAGAAAAGAAGATATGTAATAAGGGACTGTAATAACTGCAAAACAAAAGGAGTAATCTATGTGGCCATGTGCTCTTGTCAGAAATTAAATAATACTAAGGCTAATACCCTTTATTTTTACATATGGGAAATTTTCACCTGATGGATCTTAAATTCTGGTTATCAAACATGTCACAAGGAAAGGGGACCTAGATTACTCTTGCAAGAAGAAGCAAGGTGGATCTAAGGGTCGAATTCCCATAGTCATCTTAGTTTAAATGGCGATTTCACCATTTTTTTTTACGATCCAATTGTGTAGCAGCCAAGTATATATGGTAATTAAGCCAAACATTAGGCTTTAATTCAGGGAAAAAGACCTCCTCTATATTCCCAGCAACAGATGTTCATCACAGTTTAAAGCCATATAAGATTTACTGCTTTACTGTACACAGTCCAAACAATCCTAACATAATACATGTACTAGTGCATCTCAATAAATTTAGAATATCATCAAAAATTATTATATTGCCATTTGTCAGGGTGTTTCTGGGAGCCCTGAAACACGTTGACTAATAAATCAATATTATATTCACCCTTTGTTGTCTCGTGGAATATGGCAGCGTGGTTTTTAACCCTTCATCCTCCCTACTTTAATTTTCTGAAATAATGACATTTGGGTTTTCATTGGCTGTAAGCCATAATCATCAACATTAACATAAATACAGTCATGGCTAAAAGTTTTGAGAATGACACCAAAATTATATTTTCACATGATCTGCTGCCCTCTGGTTTTTATTTGTGTTTGTCTGATGTTTATATCACATACAGAAATATAATTGCAATCATATTATGAGTACCAAAAGGTTATATTGACAGTTAGAATGAGTTAATGCAGCAAGTCAATATTTGCAGTGTTGAGCCTTCTTCTTCAGGACCTCTGCAATTCTCCCTGGCTGCTCTCAATCAACTTCTGGACCAAATCCTGACTGATAGCCGTCCATTCTTGCATAATCAATGCTTGCATTTTGGCAGAATTTGTTCGTTTTTGTTTGTCCACCCGTCTCTTGATGATTGACCACAAGTTCTGAATGGGATTAAGATCTGGGGAGTTTCCAGGCCATGGACCCAAAATCTCTATGTTTTGTTCCCTGAGCCATTTAGTTATCACCTTTGCTTTATGGCAAGGTGCTCCATCATGCTGGAAAAGGCATTGTTGGGCGCCAAACTGCTCTTGGACGGTTGGGAGAAGTTGCTCTTGGAGGACATTCTGGTACCATTCTTTATTCATGGCTGTGTTTTTAGGCAAGACTGTGAGTGAGCCGATTCCCTTGGCTAAGAAGCAACCCCACACATGAATGGTTTCAGGATGCTTTACAGTTGGCATGAGACAAGACTGATGGTAGCGCTCACCTCTTCTTCTCCGAATAAGCTGTTTTCCAGATGTCTCTAACAATCGAAAAGGGGATTCATCAGAAAAAATGACTTTACCCCAGTCCTCAGCAGTCCACTCCCTGTACCTTTTGCAGAATATCAGTAGGTCCCTGATGTTTTTTCTGGAGAGAAGTGGCTTCTTTGCTGCCCTCCTTGAAACCAGGCCTTGCTCAAAGAGTCTCTGCCTCACAGTGCGTGCAGAAGGACTCACACCAGCCTGCTGCCATTCCTGGGCAAGCTCGGCACTGCTGGTAGTCCGATCACGCAGCTGAAACAGTTTTAAGATACGGTCCTGGCGCTTGCTGGTCTTTCTTGGGCGCCCTGGAGCCTTTTTAACAACAATGGAAGCTCTCTCCTTGAAGTTCTTGATGATGCGATAGTTTGTTGACTGAGGTGCAATCTTTCTAGCTGCGATACTCTTCCCTGTTAGGCCATTTTTGTGCAGTGCAATGATGGCTGCACTAGTCTATTTAGAGATAACCATGGCTAACTGAAGAGAAACAATGATACCAAGCACCAGCATCCTTTTAAAGTGTCCAGTGGTGTCATTCTTACTTAATCATGACTGATTGATCGCCAGCCCTGTCCTCATCAACACCCACACCTGTGTTAATGGAACAATCACTAAAACAATGTTAGCTGCTCCTTTTAAGGCAGGACTGCAATGATGTTGAAATGTGTTTTGGGGGTTAAAGTTCATTTTCTAGGCAAATATTGACTTTGCAAGTGATTGCTGTTAAGCTGATCACTCTTTATGACATTCTGGAGAATATGCAAATTGCCATTAGAAAAACTGAAACAGTAGACTGTGTAAAAATGAATATTTGTATGATTCTCAAAACTTTTGGCCATGACTGTAAACACTTGAAATAGATCACTCTGTAATGACTCTGTATAATGTGTATATAATATATGCATTTCACTTTTTGTATTAAATTAGTGAAATAAATTAGCTTTTTGAGGATATTCTAATTCATTGAGGTGCACTAGTATATACTGGAAAGTGAAAGTAAGGTAACTGTAAACATTCAATTTCCATCATTTCTGTCGTCGTCTATCTTGTTTTTATTATTTCTCTTTTTTCTTACACCACTCAGCCCTCAGAGGTATGCTTTAACGGTACAGGGATAATGATGGGATATGTCCTATTGCTAATGTATTGTACTGCCTAATTTCAGTTTTATGCTAATGAAATGCATAGCTTTTTATCTATTTGTAGAGCCATGATAAAATTACCATAAAATAATATAAAAAGGTATTGTTATATCAGTTTGGTGTATAGTGTTTTGGTCTAACGCTAGAAATCTATTGTATTAACAGTTATTATTCCCCAAATAATGATCTATGACATTCACGTTTTATTCCAGCTCAGCTCTCCTTCCATCATCAAACAGCTGCAGTCAGATGTCAACCAGCAGGGATGTTTGATTTTTCATAAACATCACAGCATATCTTCAAGGGCAATACTTAGCTTGACAACTCTGCAGATTTAATATACCCAAACCCATCACGTTCTCTGTGGTTAGAGACTTGACTTGCAGTAGTCTTGTTTGATGCCCAAAACCCCTGCTGTGCCCTGATGGAAAACTGTGTTTCATTTTTTTGCTATTTGGCTCCATTTTCCCGAGGGTCAAATCAACCTCATTAGAGTCCAAATATTTCTTCATATATTTATTTCCTTCTTGAGGTATCAAACTCTTGTGAATCAGATTAAAACTTTGCTATATACCGATGCACCATATGGAATAAAGTATTGAGACAAATACATATTACACTTGCAGGATCCGACAAAATATACAATAACTCTGTAAGCATTATTATGGTGATGGTCCCCAATTTACAGCTAAACAGCTTCCTCTCTTCTCGGAAGGCGTTCTACAACATTTGCCTGTCAAGTACACACTTCTCAACACATGACATGGGGTGAGCCTGCAAGAGTTAATTGGTCTCCTCTCACTCAAACCAGCACTCAAACTCTGTTCTTCTATAAAGTGAGATTAAATCAACCCCCCCCTCCTATGCCCCAACACAGAGTACACGCCCTGGCTACACATGACGCTGCCGCCATACACCCCGCCTACACAAGACGCAGCCACCACTCACCAAACACAGGGGGTGATGAGTCCCTGAAATATGATGCTGCCTGACAATCAAAAAGGGTCTCTGAATGGCTATGGATTTTTTAGATCATACGAAGATAACATTTGTTAAAGTTTTAAGCTTTAATAAAAAAATACCGTTCTAACAACAAAAGATTTAAAAAGGTAAAAATAAAATGACACAAATATGCAAAAACAGTTATAAATAGGGACAAAAAGCAGAAAATACCTAGTTGTCTTTTGTTTCTTTTGGGAGAAGAGACAATGAATAATGGATTTCAACCAGCATAGGTTGACCCCTGCATTTGAACAACTTTCTTAAGTGCAACCCAAATTTATATGCTCATGACTCACCCAGGGGCAGGTACTCAGATCTCGAACGGTGAATTGGGGTGCTGTCATGGGTGGTTGGCGCCCAAGTCTGTGGCCCTGGTGGTCACTGAAAAGTGTTGAAATAAAATAATAAAATGGACTGAATAAAGTCTCGTGACACCACCTACGGTGACCGGTGAAGGCGCCGGCGCTGCTGCAGACCTCCGGGGACGATGGACGGGCAGCCAAATGACAACGCTCCCCGCAGGTGGAGCGAGGGGGGCAGTGATGGGGTGATAGGGAATTTGCACAGGGAAGTGGCTCGGTAGGCGGGCTGATGCTACAGGCTCTGGCTGGACAGGACTAGGGCTGAAATGACTGACACACATGCTAGGAGTCGTTTCCGTATCTTTACTGATGTTATGACAGGCACGGTCTAGGGTACGCTCCAGGTGGTCGGGAAGCACTTCAGGATTTCCACAGTGAGTGGGTTATAAGGCCTCCTTGTCTCTTTCCCCATAGTGAAGCCACTGACCTGTATAGAACTAGGCCTGGCCTCATCTGTGTCGCTCTCTCTCACCTGTATTGTAGTATTGAGAACCATTTGGTGGCTACCGCTATGACTTCTCCGGCAGCTCCTGGCTCTCGAGTTGGTTGGGCTACAGATGTTCAGGAGACTGGAGTCTCCTCGGTGAACTGGTGTTTTCTGCTGGGCTTGATGCTTTCCTGCAGACTAGGACTCTGGTGTCCGGGTTGCTCCCTGGGGTGAACCGGTATGGCTCCTCTGCCCCCAGTCTGCTCTTTAACTTGTCTTTTGACTTGCCTACGACCCTCACTCTCGGGCCCTCACACTGGCTAGGCTGGTCTCTGGTACGGGCCTAATGCAGCACCGTTCACCAGGTCATCTTCCTCAGTGCTGCTCCACACTGAACTGCCTACCTCTGCCCCCAGCACCGGTATTTATAGGGGATCTTGCTTAAGGGCAGCAAGTGGAGCTCCCCCTACAGGTCTGTGGTGGAAGGTGTTGTGTGTGTAAGGGTAATTGTTGTGGAAATCCCTCCATGCCTTAGGTTTTTCTGTGGCTACCTGTTAGGGCTGGGTGCCACATTCATGCTCCCAGGACTGTTTAGAATGGAATATTGAAATAGTTGTGTTGTAATTGGACTGTGGACTAAAGGGGCAAGTAACTTGCATATTAATTATCTTGTGCCTCCCCAACTCTTCTCTATACAGTAAATGGGAAAATTCTACCTGGTTACATAGTATTTGCTAACCTTTTGAAGTTCAGAGTGACAGAGTTGAGGCCCCATGTCTGCCACCTCAAGAGAAAGCACTTTTATTCTTGCAATAGTGGGATATCTACTTTGCCTTTTGTGTAGAGGCAGTCATGTGGGTGCAGACTCGCTAAAATTACTTGAGTGATATTATACATTTTCATTACACTGCCCATTTAACCAGAATAGCATTTGTGAGGGCAGACACTGGTGTTGAATGAGATGGTCATACTTACAATCTCTAGTGCTTGTTCATTATGAGGTCACATGAGCGTTGAGTCAGCTATGCGAGAATTATTATTATTATTATTATTTATTTATATAGCGCCATTAGGTTCCATGGCGCTTTACATGAGGATAAGGGAGACAAGAACAAGTACACTAAATCTAGGTGATCAGGACGTACAGGTACAGGAGGGGCAGGGACCCTGTCCACGAGGGCTCACAGTCTACGAGAATTGGATCAATTACAAAGTTTGATCTGAGTATCAGCTTAGTGTGATCAGATTCTCATATGAGAGAATCAGAGCACACGGTAAGGAGAAGATGGAGAACACAATTTCTCTCAATTTCCATTCTGTGAGTCCGCAGAAATTGAACTGCCCTCGGATGTAATCCAAGTGCAGTCCGATGATTTTCATGCGCCCATGGAATTGAATGGGAATGTAGAATCTGATCTGGCTGCAAATTGCAGTATGCTGGCATTTTCTTCTCATTCCGATTCGGCACTGCCCAATAAAATAACATTCATCTGAGTTCTGTTTGATAAAACATCTGATAGCACTAGCCTGAGTTATACACTGGTGTGAGAGAGCCTTAAGAATGCCCCATTCAGTGCTGCCTATTCAATGTGAACTGTGCATCGAGTTGAATACTTATGCTTATGCTTAGTGCGGGAAGCTTCTGGGGATCAAGCTGAAGGTGATACCGAGACTGTTAGGACTGTAACCCTTTGAGTAAAGTTTGCTTCAGGAGAATGGCCTCCCTACCATATCTGGGAGGAAGAAAAGACTATTAGTGTTGGCAGTCTCAGCCAGAAGCTGAGAGGGAGAGGACTGGGATCTGTTGGGGAAGAGGCAGTCATCACTGACATGGATGTGTCTGCTTACTTAACTATTTATTTTATTTTGATATTTTTATGATCAAAAAAGGCTGTTTTTGGTTTTGAATCCCTGACAGTTTTATGAAAACAATAAAACTACATGTTTGGAGAAACCTGTATTACCTGAGTGAATGTTACCTTATGCCCAACTAAAGACTTTGAATGTGGGCCACAAGACTCAAAGAACACACATGATTAAAGTTAACACATTGAATGTCCTGGGTATAGGCAGGCACAATATTTCAAAAACAATATGAAAACACAGAGCTGCTTCTTAAGCATCAGCAATTGCAGTCACAGTAACAGCAGTAGTAACAGACCCAGCAAAAAACTAACAAACTCCTGATCCAGCAGTGACAACAGCGGCAGCAACCGTTTCATTGTCAGTAGCAACAATTTCAACAGCAGCAGCATCAGATTATTCTCTTGACTAAAACTGTTCAAGACAGGGAGACACACCTCCCACAAGCCAAAGGGACAGTGTCCATTTGAGACAAACAATAGGGGAGGTCTTGCAGAAAATAAATATGGAGGTCTGCATTGAGGTTTTTCTAATTAGCTCCGTACCTTACTGGGGAAACACAGAAAGATTACTACGATCTTGCTCTGCAAGATGCCAAGGAGTACAACAATCCTTAGGCGGAGATTATGGTCCACTTGGACATAATCCTGGTCGTCCGGAACACCTCTGGTGCTAAAAAAAATGGACAAGCTGCCCCTTGTCCTAGATGTTCGACTTATTACACCTGGTGAAAAACTGACTGTAGCCTGATACCTGCTCACTGGCACACTGCTAACAGTGCAGCAGTGTTAGGTTTCACTTACAGGTCTGTTCAGTTGATATCACCATGGAGGGAGAGAGCTACTGCAGGTCTACCTTATCTATACTCCATATGTTTCAGTAATGCAGATACCCCGCTGTGCTGTGACTGCTTCTGTGTTGTAGTTTATCTCTTGTGATGCTGCACGCAGAGATGAGAATACAGCCCCCCAACTGATCTCCTGTGCTGTGATGTGACATGCATATTCATGCATGGGGAGTGGACAGCAGAGAACTAAGTGGATCATTCACTGTGAGTGACAGATGGAATGAGTCTCTTTATTTGAGGTTTACTGAAGATAGGAGGGGAATATAAATAAAAGAAATACATAGAGAGAGTTTAGAGCAAGAAATTAGAAAATGATATCAGCTACATGTGGATTTTTGACCTGACAGTTTTCCTTTAACTTATTATCACAATTGCCATCGCACCAAGGCAATCGGGAAAAGCCATTGACAAGCTCCAGAATTGACGCAACTAATGTGATGCGCCCATTCTAGGGTGGATGATGGCTAGTATATTTAAGCTGAGAAGTGCCAAATCTACCTGATATTACAAGCTTGCAGGTGCTTTACATTCGTTGGTTATCAAAAATGAGGGGGGAACCCACACCATTTTTTTGTTTAATGTCTCACTTGCCAGTAGCAATCTAGGTGTCATAGATGCATCCAGTCATCCTTCCCATGCATTTTCTGGCCTCCCCAGCTCTCTAGCGGCATCTGCCAGAAAAATGTTTGCGTTCCCCATAGATTTCCACTATACTTGTTACTCAAATCAATACCATCAGAGCATTTTACTCTTTGATTCATGCAATGAGCACTTTAGTGCCTGTTCAACTCTAATAAGCATTGAAAATATAAGTCTGTACCCATCATGAGTAATTACATTTCTCTTTAAAAACTCAACTAAGCATTTTAACCTTTACATCGCTATTACCTAATTTTGTTATGGGATGCCCTATTATGTGACAGTGATATTGGTCATTAACTTATGTTTTATTCAACACAAGGCACCGATTCCATCAGTATTGTTATGTTTAGTTTAATGATTTATAGATCATATCTACTTCATTTCATTGTTACCAAATTATTGTTTTTATCTTGGTGTACATGGATATTAACATTATTGTTGGACACATCCTCTTTAAAACATGATTGCTTGCATTGTAACTCAATATATTCAGTTTTCCATTCTTTATCATTCATTAACTGTAAGAGCTATAATTCAATAAAATGGTTTATACCATAAAAACAAAAGTCGGTAATTTTTTACCATTAGACATCACAATATTCATGAGAAGTTGCGTCATAGTCATTCAATAAATAGAAGCTGTCATCAGAATATAGCCTATTATTAAATTATTATTATTTATGTAGCACCATTAATTTCATGGTGGTGTACATGAGAAGGGGATACATACAAAATTATACATATAGTTTACAGTAAACAAATTAAAAATGACAGACTGGTACAGAGGGGAGAAGACCCTGCCCTTGCGGGCTTACATTCTACAGGATATTGGGGAAGAGACTGTAGGTCAGGGGTACAGCAGCTCCAGGGCGGTGGAGCTCCTGACGAAGCCTTGCGGCGATATGAGTGGAATCTGTCCACCACCTTATATGCTGAGGAGCACACTTAGCTCCCATCCGAGACACAAGGTACTGTATATATAACCTCTGGGTGACTGCACTCTGGTCTACAAACTTGATATTTTCTACTCACCCTCAGAAAACCAATAGGTTCCTTATATCAGTACTATCCCACATTATTTAGCTGCATAAACAAGTTTTTTTTCATCTTGATACAGTGTCCTATGGTGTAAAACTTACACAATTTGTGATTTATACTACTGATATAATCCCCTTGTGTCACCATGAGCTTCTTATCACCCATGTTTTTTATATTAATGTGATGCCCCTAGGATTATTGCAAACCAGTACTTGATTGTCATTATCCTCTCAGGGGTGTCCTAAAAATTGTCTGTTATGGTGTACCATCACCCTCCTGTGTTGCCAAATATATGTGTTATCTCCCTGGTGTTTGATGTAACATATACAGCTATAATGGTGGTTCAGACCAATTGGTTTTAATTATTTTTAACCCATGGAGCTCTGTGTAACCTTCACTTTCACAATAATAAAATTCACTGTTAATTGTATGATACTCCTGGTTGTGCATTTCTTATACGGATGTTCTCCTTTTTTCTAGTTATCCCCACTTTTGTGTTGTTGCACCCAGACCACTATACGCCTGGGCAGTTGCACCCCAACTCTTTCGTTTTCCAGTGGTGGTTGGGAGGCAGTCTGGTCATTGCAGGCTGTAAGCTTTTTTGATGAGATGGGTTTTCAGGGTCTGTCTGAAGGATCCAAGCGTGGTGGATAATCGGATGTGTTGGGGCGTAGAATTCCAAAGGATGGGGGATATTCGTGAGAAATCTTGGAGGCGGTGGTGTAAGGAAAGGATAAGTGTGGAGGAGAGAAGGAGGTCTTGGGAGGATCAAAGATTACGTGAGGGAAGATAGTGGGAGATTAGTTCAGAGGTATAGGGAGGAGACAGGTTATGGATGGCTTTGTAGGTCAGTGTTAGTAACTTGAACTGGATTCATTGGAGAATTGGGAGCCAGTGAAGATATTTGCAGAGAGGAGAAACAGGGGAGTAGCGAGGAGAGAGGTGGATTAGTTGGGCAGAAGAGTTGAAAACAGACTGGAGAGGAGCAAGAGTGTTAGCAGGGTGGCCACAGAGGAGGAGGTTGCAGTAGTCGAGGAGGGAGATGATGAGGTCATGTACAAAATTTTAGTAGCTTGATGGCTGAAGAAAGGACAGATTCTGAAAATATTCTTGAGCTGGAGGCAACAGGAGGTGGCAAGAGTTCGGATGTGTGGTTTGAAAGACAGGTCAGAGTCCAGATTTACTCCGAGGCAGAAAATTTGAGGGGTCGAAGAGAGCATGATGCCATTTACCATAATAGATAGATCAAATGGTGAAGATGAAAGATGGGATGGAGGAAAAATGATGATTTCCGTTTTGTCTACATTGAGTTTTAGGAAGTGAGAGGAGAAAGAGGATATGGCTGAGAGACACTCCGGGATTCCAGACAGTAGAGAGTTGACATCTGGGAGATCTAAGTGTCGTCAGCATTCAGATGGTACTGGAAGCCATAGGCAATCCAGGACAGGGCAAAGTTTTTGATGCCAAGGGAAGAAAGAATCTGTAGCAGAAGAGAGTGGTCGAGTGTGTCAAAGGCAGAGGACATGTCTAGAGGGAGGAGGATTGAGAATGGTCTGTTAGCATTGGCTGTAAGCAAGTCATTAGTAATTTTGGTTAGAGCAGTTTCGGTGGAGTGGTGGGACTTGAAGTCAGATTGTAGGTAGTTAAGGAGGAGAGTTAGATGAGAGGTGGGAGGAAAGTTGAGCATGGACATGTTGTTCAAGAAGTTTGGAAGCAAACGGGAGCAACGATATGGGGCAGTAGCTCATCATAGCAGTCAAGGTTTGGCTTTTTGAGGATGGGCATGATGGTGGCATGTTTGAAAGCCAAGGGGAAGATAGCGATAGATTGAAGAGGTGGGCTAGGGCTGAGATGTGTGTGTTAATGAGGTTGGTGAGGAGGAAGGTAAGAAGGGATGGGGTCAAGTGCACAGGTGGTGAAGTGTGATTTGGATAGGAGACAAGTAAGCTGTTCTTCAGTGATGTTGGAGAGGGAGGTTATGAGGGAAGGGCAGAGGTCTGGTATATGGAGAGATTGTGGTCGTGAAAAATAAAGGTTTGCCTTGTTTGGTCAATCTTATTTTTGAAGTATGTGGCGAAGTCCTCAGCAGAGTTGAAGGATGTCAGAGGGGGCAGTGGTAAGCAGAGGAAAGAGTTAAAAGTGCTGAACAGTTGTTTGGGGTTGTAGGATAAGAAAGATACAAGGTTTGTGAGGTAGGTCTGTTTAGCAGAGGTGAGGGCTGATTTGAAGGTGAGTGTAGCTTGTTCGAAAGAAGTGAAGTCGTCTGGCAGGTGTGTTTTCTTCCAACGCTGCTCCGCAGTCCTGGACACTTGTCGAAGTTTTTTTGGTGAGGTTGTTTTGCCAGGGTTGCCTATTGATTCGTCACACCTTGCGATGAACGAGAGAGTCAACTGAGTCTATGGCTGATGTAAAGGTGGCATTATAGAAAGTGTTGGCACTGTCTGTATCGTGGAGTGAAGATATGGATGACAGAGGTAGAATAGAATCTCAGAGTATGTGAATGTCTAAATGTGCGAGGTTTCTGCAAGGATGTGCTAGTGGTTGGACATTGTGGGCCGGGGAGGAGGAGAAAGTGAGTAGATCGTGGTCAGATAGGGGGAAGGGGGAGGTTGTGAGAGTAGATAGGGAACAGAGGCGGGTGAAGATGAGGTCTAGTGTATGTTTATCTGTGTGGGTGGCTGTGGAAGATCACTATGTAAGTCCAAAAGATGAAGTAACTGAAAGGAGTTTGGAGGCTGCTGACTGGCGGGTGTCAGTAGCGATATTAAAGTCACCCATGTTGATGGTGGGAATGTCAGCAGAGAGAAAGTGAAGAAGCAAGGTGGAGAATCGGTCAATAAACTTAGTGGCAGAGCCAACTCCTCCACCATGTCTGTTGCCAGGGCGAGAAGTGTGGGTAAAGTGAAGGCCGCCATAGCCCAATGCAGCAGGGGAGGCCGTGTCAGAGGCTGTCAGCCAGGTCTCCATGAAGCCCAAGAAGGAAAGATTCCGGGAAGTAAACAAGGTCTTGGATCATGTGAAGCTTGTTGCAAACCAAGCGGGCATTCCAAAGTGCTCCAGAGAGAGGAAGCAGGGGGGTGGAGGTCAGGTGCATGGGTTTTAAGTGTGAGGGATTGCAGTAGTTTATCTTGCTTTGGTGGAGGTGAAGATAGGCAGGACATATGGGGTGGGAGGGGCCAGGATTAGGAGATATGTCGCCAGCAGTGAGAAGTAGTAAAAAAAGGAAAAGCATGTTGCAGAAGGAGAGTGGCCGGTTTGCTTTATATTTCAGTAGGAGAGGTCTGAGATTAAGGAGTAGGCCTGTAGATGAGGAGAGGGGGTAAAAGAGGGAGAGATAGTTATCGGGTTAGAGGGTGCTTGGGTTTGAGGGTAGTGAATGAGAGTGAGGATAAGTGGAGCAAATATTGAGGGAAAATGGGAGAATAGGGAAAGAAGAACAGGGTGAGAAAAGAAAGGCAAGTAATTAGAAAACAGTAATTACTCTTGCCTTCTGGCCAATTTCTGGACTATTTCTGGTATATTTCTGCTGTACACTTTAAAGATATCACTTAAAATATCACTTCAGACCAAGGTCATTCAGACCTGCCTTTCTACATTTATATAATTCAAATGGCCAAAAATGAGTCCAGGTGTGTAAATCAGGTTACTGTATTTTTTTAAAAAACATTTTGGCAAATATTGATTAAAATAACAAAGATAAGAATCCTAACATTTTCACAGTGCCCACTGGGGTTTTCTTAAACCAATACTTACCATAATTTAAAGTGTAAATGTCATTTCATTAAAAAAAAAAAAAAACAATACTGCACTGGTTGTTAATGATGGGTCACACAGCAGCTAAGGATGGTTTCACACTGCAGTTTTTTCCCTGATCAGATTCCATCCGGTTTGTGTTCCAAAACAGTAGAGGCGTGGTTCAAAAATGCAGGAATGGACAGTGTTCACGGACCTGCGCTGCGCTGTGTATATCATGAAGGATCAAACGATGTTCACCACTAAAGCTTTATTTCCGACGCGTTTCGGAGTTAGTCCCAACTCCTTCCTCAGGGACCAGTAGTAGTAGTGCGTTTTGAAGTGTGGACCTTGTGGCAGCCATCTTTCTATACCTTGATGTTGGTTGTGTGCTACACAACCCCCTCAGGTGAGTGGCTAGTTAGATCTAGTCTCTTCACATATAAAAGATAAGACCCTATTGCACTTCTCTTTCCCTTTTCAGTATTTGAAAACCAGGAGAGGAACTTGCAGAGGAAAACTATAATTGAAAGATTGACACCTGTTCTGAGTTTTGGAGACACTCCTGCAGTGTGAAACCAGCCTAAGATAATGCTTTTTTTTCTGCCATATAACTTACTTTCTCACATTTATCGGTGCCATTTTAAAAACAGCATTTTATAGCTCTGTGGGTGTGTCCAGTAGTTCATATTAGTGCAATGTGATGTGAAAGAGACAAGACAGATCCTGAGCTGTGTGGAGCCAGCACACAAGGGGTTAACAGAGATTATGACACATCTTTCTGGCACAAGCTAGTCTGACCTGATCCTGAACTCTGATATTGCTTAGCAACTGTGTGTATGCTCAGCTTAATCTGCAATATTGTTACGTGTCCATATTCACTAAAGATGGATGTGACCGAAACATATGTCTGCTTCACACACAGCGCAGTTGGGACACTTTGTAAAAGGTTTAGGAATGATTTGCAACTAGAATTTTCTAATGAAGTATATTAGAAAATTAATCAAAATCACTTGTTCTACATTATTATTAAATAAAAATTTAAATAGCGGTTATGCTTTACGGAAGAGTTTTCAGCAGCCTCATTATAATCGGAGGCTGGATTACAAGAAAAAGGGAACACTTCTAGCCAAAAGATCTACCATATAAAATAGGCGATGTCACAGCTAGCCCTGCTCACCCTCCTCCCTTCATAATGACTTTTGCATATGCTCATTACACTTCAATACATAAAAATCAAAGTCTATTTATTGTGACTAATGTTCATAAGTTTCCTGAAACAAAAGGAAGTTACAATGACCAATGGGAAAATTGCTATATTTCTAATTTTTCTATTTAAATGTAGATTAATAGGAAAATACATTTCTAAATCCATCATAGGGTTCCAGAGATGATGGACTTTTTATTTAGTGATGATTAGTGATCCCAAGGGGGATTGTTAACAGGGTAATAATGCAGAGTAGTCTAAATATTGCATCATTTTAAAAAAGGAGCATTCAAGCTAACCCTCGATTCCATACCCAATGAAAATGAAAAACTAAAAAATCATTAGTCCTGACATACAAAACAACTTATATCAGGTTCAAGATTAGACCCACTGGTGATAATTACTTGATTAATGAAGAAAGGTAATTTTCTTACCAGTATTGATGATGGGGTGTGTAGGAGCCAGATGCTTCTAATTAATTAAGAGGCCCACATGTCTGATGCCTCTGTGCACCACCCCAGAAATTTTATTCCAGTCATGTACTGAAGTAAGATGGTTTAAGTAATGAATTAGACAAGTTGTAGTATCCCGCTGTTACGCATGCCAAAGCAAGCGTGTGGAAGAGGATCCACTGGAACACAGAGGCAATGGTGGCATTTGCCCCCCAGGGCAGAGGACACAGAGGACTCAGGTACAGTCTTTGGTGCAGGCAGGTGATGCTGGAACAGACACAGGCACAGTCTTTGGTACAGACAGGTGCAGCCAGAGCGACTTTAACACGCAGGACAGCAGGCAGATGCAGGCTGGTACAGAGGGCACGGCAGATACTGAGAAGCATAAGGTGGCAGGCGCAGGGACAGGAAGCAGACACAGAGAAATGAGACCTGACAACTAGGTCTGCAGCAGACAGAAGTCTAACTAAACTAAACACATTGGTCAGGCACCTCCCTAGTGGGAGGATGCTTCAAATACTTAATGCTTCTCAGCCATCGGCTAAGGGATACTTCTGGGTAACAAAGTGCTGATCCTTTAAGAGTAATGAAGGAGAGTGGGTGCGTTCTATTAGCTCATTCCCAGAGAACCTGTGTGGGCTGCAGAGGACCAGTGAGCTGGAAACAGAAGCAAAGGACATAGGCGACTGAGGACTGGGACGGAGGTGAGCGGCGAGAATGTTGGCATTTCTGCTGGGACATTGGCAATATACCCACCTCAGATCCACTCATCTTGGCAGAGTTTATATAAACGTCAAATATCACAATCATTTTGCACAAATGTTTGTGCAAAACGTTTTGTGACTTTTCAGAGCAATTTATGACAGAATTCTGGCAAATCGGTCTGATGAATCAGATTCAATGCATCTAGAAGATAAATGAATTTTGTCTTTTTCCCTGAAAGTTTATTGGTTACACCTACTGTACATTCGGAGTTCAGTGTGGTGGATTGATAGGCTAAAGTCGAGATAGCGCAAGAGCACAGTATGCAAAGTTGATAAACCAGCTGCACTACTGCAAAGGACAGCAAGTAATGACACTGGATTGCAGAGATCTTGCTAGTTTGGAAAGAAAAGGATTTTATGACCAAGTAATATCGTGCTAGACAACTTTGTTGTGATGTTGAAATAGTCAATTACGACTGAGTTAGTACATGGACAATTCCTGTAAAATATTGGTGTACATGCTGTTAACTTATGAATACCGTATATACTCGTGTATAAGCCGACCCCCTACTTTTGCCCTCAAAAGCTGGGAAAGGTTATTGACTCGCGTATAAGCCTAGGGTATGAAATGCAGCAGAACCCCATCCTATTATATAGCCCCCCATCACTGGTATATAGCGCCCCTCAGCAATGGTATACAGGCCCCTCAGAAGTGGTATTATACAGGCCCCTCAGCAGTGGTATACAGCCCCCTCCCTTGTATCAGGCCACTCAGCAGTGGTATACAGGCCCCTCCCTTGTATCAGGCCACTCGCCAGTGGTATACAGGCCCCTCAGCAGTGGTATACAGGCCCCTCAGCAGTGGTATACAGGGCCTCAGCTGTGGTATACAGGGCCCAAGCTGTGGTATACAGGGCCACAGCTGTGGTATACAGGGCCCCAGCAGTGGTATATAGGGCCCCAGCAGTAATATACAGGCCCCAGCAGTGGTATATAGGGCTCCAGCAGTGGTATACAGGGCCCCAGCAGTGGTATACAGGGCCCCAGCAGTGGTATATAGGGCCCCAGCTGCGGTATACAGAGCCCCAGCAGCGGTATACAGGGCCCCAGCTGTGGTATACAGGGCCCCAGCAGTGGTATATAGGGCCCCAGCAGTAATATACAGGCCCCCAGCAGTGGTATATAGGGCTCCAGCAGTGGTATATAGGGCCCCAGCAGTGGTATATAGGGCCCCAGCAGTGGTATACAGGGCCCCAGCAGTGGTATACAGGGCTCCAGCAGTGGTATACAGGACCTCAGCTGTGGTATACAGGGCCCCAGCTGTGGTATACAGGGCCCCAGCTGTGGTATACAGGGCCCCAGCAGCGGTATACAGGGCCCCAGCAGCGGTATACAGGGCCCCAGCTGTGGTATACAGGGCGCCAGCAGCGGTATTCTGGCCCCCATCAGTGATATCCAGCCCCCCTCCTTAGTATGTGTCCCCCAGGCTGCGGCACATATTAAGATAACAAACTTTTCATACATCACCTTTCCGGCGCCGCTCCTCCGCTCCCGGCTTCTTCCTACTTGTGCCGGCTTCTAGTGTTGTGACCGGGCGCAGGAGGTGACGTCATCGGCTGCGCTCGGTCACATAACACCGACACAAGCAGGAAGAAGCCGGGAGCGGAGGAGTGGCGCCGGAAAGGTGATGTATGAAATGTTTGTTATTTTAATATGTGCCGCAGCCTGGGGGACATTACTAAGGAGGGGGGGCTGGATATCACTTCTGGGGGCCAGTGTAGTGCAATATGCACCGCTCCCCCCGCCGCTCATGGACGGGGGAATGCCGTGCATATTCATTACACTAATGAGGCGGCCCCACGTGACCTCCTGCGGTCACTGCGGCCCCCTCCTGCCTCCACCAGCCCCCGGTCACAGTCCCCCCCCACAGCATACCGAGTGACTTGAGTATAAGCCGAGGGGGGCACTTTTCAGCACAAAAACTGTGCTGAAAAACTCGGCCTATACTCGAGTATATACGGTAACTAACATCTAAGTGGTTAAATGACATGAATAACTTACAGAATGTATTAGGCCAGGTTTATACGTGGAGCTTTACAGCTTTTTTCTGCAGCCAAAATCTTCACCCTTGGAAGTAAAATATTGCTATAAAATGCAGCTAATTGCTGTGTTTTATTCTGCATTTTTCATGTGTGCTCACGTGTAATTTGTCTACAGTGCATATTAGTTTTATGCACCAAAAATGCTGAAAACAAAATTGCAAAAATGCAACACAAATGTTTTCCTGTGTTTTTTTTTTCAACATTTTTTGCACATTCTCAGCGTTCTTCATGCCTACAAAAATGCTCTACAAATGCTGAAAGGATTGGCATGCTGCACAAAGTCACAAAACAAGAAAAAAAAACAACAAGCGAATACATGACAATCGAGGGAGGATTTCCAGCCGTTAATTGACTGACCCACTTACTATCCACCCACCCCTACGATTAAATAAACACACAACACTGCAGTGACTTGGTTTAAACAAATTGGCCCCAGCAGCCTTTATTGCCTATTGTTTACACACTAAACAGAAATAAATGGGTACAACGTCCAACGTAAAACAATAGGCCCACCCTCATATCACCCATGGATAGGCCCGGTCCATAAGCCTCTAAACCTTGTCCCTGGCCGCAACAACACTGGGACGAGGTATTGGTTACCTAGAACCAATACTCCAACCTTGCAGACCCCCGTGCCTGCAAGGTACCTTTAACTGGAGCCCCTTTACCTTTGAAGTGGCTCAGCTCCCCATTCCAAATGTAGATCCCCTGCCTCTGGACCAGACCTACCCCCACCACAGGACAGGACAAGTGACTCCTTACTTGGCCTGGACCCACCACACACCAAGCGCTTGCTCCACACCCTCTCTCAGATCCAACATCCACATATCCAAACCTATATCCGTTAGGTGCACCAAATCAACCTTCAAATATTCTCGTTACGATGACTCCAACTCCTTGTGACGCACCACAATCCCCCCATTACGCGCCACAAATGCCGCCACCACCTTGTCCACCTTTACTCTCGCTATATCTTATCCACCAACCTCCCAAACCTCCATCGTCCCCTTGCAATCATGTCCGACTATACCACAATCAAACCCGGGTGGGAGCACCACAATCGCAACAGGTCACATTTAATATCTTTTATTAACTCCCGAAACGCACGCACGCCCAAATTATTCCCGCCAACATGCAGCACCAACACATCCAGGGGTCTATTTACACTACAAAAATATTCAAACTCAGGCAACACCCTACCCCATTACATACCCCTCAGGCCCGACCACTTGACCGACGCTACACCTCTATAATTTCCTAACTGACGACCATGTGGACGAACATCTGCTCGACGAGCCCCTCAAAAGACATATGAATGTCCGAGAATCCAGATCAAGCAGGGGCCTGCACAAGCAAAGTACAAAATGAACAGAGGGACTATAACCAGTGTGCAATACTACACAATTATCGCCTAAACCCCCCCCATCCGCCTTCCCAGTAGCCTGGGCCTTATCCCTCAGCCGCTACCTGGAAAGCAGATGAGGAAGCACATATAAACGAAAATGAGACGATTCCCAGCGATCGATACGTCGCACCACATCATCTCCCAACCCCCAACGAGAAGCCTCCGTGGCCACCTCAATCCGAAATGAATGCGTGCCGAACTCCTCACCCACTCTAAACAAGCATTCCCGCAAAACTGCCCGAAATTGAAACTTGGACACAAACAAACCGTCCATATGCCGGAGGAACAGTCCCGGATATCCACCCCTTCATAACAGAAAATGCCTTACCACCCTCACTGGACACAGCTGACTCTCAGCTAAAGCATATAACACTACCAACCTCCCTCTACCCACTTGGTCCGTTTTTGAACACTGCAACCAACATTCTACCCTATCACCCAAAACAACCACATCATTCAGGGCCAAACCACCCGCTCTGCTCCGAGATGGGCTCACCAATTCACCCAGCCTGTTTAAATAGAAGAAAAAAGTTGACCAGTATAAATGGGCGATCAACACATATAGTTCAATCACAAGTCTTTATTACAAATACCATAAACAAAACAATGAAGTGCAGCATTAAAAACAAATAAAAAAGCCCCATATGGAGCTATACATATAAACTCAAAACTCCACCCACCCCAGCATAGAAAGATTGTTGTCAAGTATCTCACAATGAAACATACCCCCGAAATAGAAAACCAGTAAATTATCCTCATGCAAAGCTCCCAATAAGGGATTTATCAAAGAGAGGAATATAGTACTAAGATAAAGAACACAGTCAATGATCCTCATACATAGCTCCCAATCAGGGATTTACCATAGAGGAATAGAGTACATAAGAGCAGATTCAATCAATCAATCCATAACCTACAGTTAATCAGCTGAACGCCCCAAAGAAGGCCAACAAAAACGCAGTTGAGAACAAAACAGTTTCGTACTTGGACCTGCAAACAAACTCCAAACTCACCACCATTCTCTCCAATAAATCCACTGAAACCGGACGCCGTCCGTCCCTCTCCCGAACACCCTTCTTGAAACCTTTTAATGACTGCCGCACCCTGAAGTCTTTTGTCGCATCCTGCCTGCCCAACAACCGAAACCAGAATGCAATCGCCGCAACCTTCTGCGCAACTGCTGAAGCAGACCTCCCAGACACAAAATCATTCCCTATGAATGTCAATACCTTTTGCGCATCATCCACACCGCCAGTCATTCCCAGATAAGACTCAAATTCTTCCCATTCCTGCAATACTTTCCCGTATCGGCACCAAGTCGCCTCAGTCACCGATCTGCAGATCAAACTACCCACGATCACGTTACCAGGTTCCATAAGCCATCCGGACATGGCATACCGAACTCGTCTGCCCAAGGCACCAACTCCCGAAACCTGTGAAACTGAAACCGAGAAAGCGCATCAGCCACTGAATTAAAAACACCCGGAACATGTTTTGCCACAATCTGAATATTCCACTGCAGGCATCTCAACACCGGATGCCGCAGATAAGCCACCACCGGCAGCAACTTAGCAGACAACGCGTTAATCGCGTACACCACTGAGATGTTGTCGCAATGGAAGCAAACTATTCTGCCGGCAAATTTCTGACCTCACAGTTCTACCGCCACACCAATGGGAAAAATCTCCAACAATGCAAGGTTCTGCACAAAACCTCAGTCCCGCCACAACTCTGGCCATCCATAAGCGCACCAATGGCCCTTGAAAAAGGCACCAAAGCCCAGTGAACATGATGCATCCGTAAACAACTGCAACACCCTGTTGGGCACCACCTACTTAAGCCATAACGTGCGCCCATTGTATTCCTGCAAAAATACATCCCAGAGTCGTAAATCCTCCTTAATGTCCCTGGTGATGCGAGCAAAATGCACCGGGCACCTCTTGCCCGCCATGGCCAATGCCAACCGCCTCGCAAAGACCCTACCCATCGGCATAATCCGACATGCAAAATTAAGTTTGCCCAGCAAGGATTGCAACACCTTAAGCTGACCCTTTTTTTTCTTGCACACGTCCGCGACTGATCGCCTCAAATCCACAATCTTGTCAGCAGGAACTCGACACTCCTGAGCCACCAAATCAATTTCATTCCCCAAAACACGTGTCACCGTTGCCGGTCCCTCCGTTTTTTCCAGAGCCAACGGGATACCAAAACGACTAGCAACCTCAGTCAGGGCAAACAACAGTCCAGCACAAATTGGGGAACCCACAGGCCCCGCGCAGAACAAAAATTAATGCAAATAATGAATGATTGAGCCCATACCCGAAACATCCCGTACAACCCATTCAACAAATGAACTAAACGTTTCAAAATATGAACAAGAAATTGAACACCCCATTGGCAAACAATGATCAACATAAAAACGCTCATTCCACATACAACTCAATAAATGCTGACTCCCCGGATGCACCGGCAACAATCGGAATGCCGCTTCCACATCCGACTTTGCCATCAGTGCCCCCGTTGCCGCTTTCCTCACCAACTCCACAGCCTTGTCAAATGAAACATAAACTGCCGCCAACTCTGGCGCAATACCATCATTCACCGAGGTCCCCGCTGGGTATGACGAATGGTGGATCAACCAAAACTTGTTCGGCTCCTTCTTTGGAACCACCCCCAGCGGTGATACCCGCAAATTCGAACAAGGAGGGTCCAAAAAGGGTCCCGCCATCTATCCCAACTCAACCTTCTTCCTCAACGTCTCGTCAACAACACCCAGATGAGCCTTAGCTGAGCGCAAATTCCCTGGCCGAAACAAACCCCCCACCGCATCAGACGGAATACAAAACCCAAACAAAAAACCCGAACGCAACAACTCGGCAGCCTCAACATCAGGATACCTATTTAAGAATGGCTCCATCACCTCTACCCTCACTGTGGTCCTCCCTTTTACCAGCACCATCTCCTCCCTTACCTTTTCCCTTCTTGAAACAACGGGCAAAGCTGTGACCTCCTCCGCATCCTCAACATTCATGCTTAAAACGACAGGATGACCCAAACTTGCATTGCCCCTCATTAAATTGCCAACAACACCCTTTCCTGAAACCGGCCGGGGCCCCCGATCCTGAACCCGATCCCCCGGCCCCCCCGCCAAAAGGGCTGCACCGGAGCTGCCATTAAACGTAACCACAACGAAATATCCTTGTGATCCCAACGCATATCCGAATGCCAAGCCTTACGTTGCCTGAACTGCTCGTCATAACGCAGCCAAGACAAACCCCCATACACTCTATAAGCCTCCCCGATAGAATCCACATAACCAAACACAGCAGAGCAATGTTCCGGCTTCTTTTCCCCATGACCTGTAACCAATTAGCAAATGTCTGTGGAATAAGATGATAATGCCGCTTCTCCTCCTCCTCCTTATCTTTCTTGGAGTCACTAGGCCGAACCTTATCCAAATTGAACTTCTCCAACGGGAGCAGTGAAAAAATTTCGATGTACTTCCCTTTCCAAATCTTCTCCCTGACTTCCTTCTTCAAATGCGCCCCCAAGGGGCTCTCAAAACAAGCATACACCTCACTCATGGCCCTATCATCCAGCCTAACCACCTCTTCCTCTTTTTCCTTCTCTGCCCCAGCAGCCTCAACTGCTGTGTCCAGCACCGTTAATGCATGCCCAGCCACACTCTGCTGCAACGCGACCTCGCCGCCTGCACTGGACCCAACCCCAGCCGGACCGACCCAAGCTCCCACCAGAGACCCCGAAACAGAACTTAAGCCCCCACGATCCACCAGACTCTGCAAGAAACCCAGCAACTGACCTATAACATCCCCACCAACGGTAACCCCAGAAGCTAACCCCCCCCCGCCTCCGCTGCCTTGCCGCGGATTCCTCACGCCGGCCGGAGAGGGCCCTGGCTGGAAGGGCACCCTCCCAGCTGCAGAGGGTCCCCACCGGGGCTCCGAGAACGGGTCCTCCTCGCGCCCCCAGCATCCGGGGAATATCGGCCCGGTGGCCTGGAGTGGCGGTCACGCAGAACTGGAGCGGAGGGGGCCGGTGCCGATGGGGAAATGCAGGCAGCCTGTACGTAAGCCTGCACTGCCTGCGCCCCAAGCACCGCTGCTGCTGCCTGGACCAGCGCCCTAAGAGAACCTAAATCTGTCATCCCGCAGGTAAGCTAAACTGCACACACTGTTCACCGGAAATGGAGTAAGGGGACTTCCTTCCCTGTCCCCAATATCTCCCCCTCAAACTCCCCCTCTTCCTCTCCTAACCCAACATCCCAGCCAATTATATCCCTTGCATTGTGCCAATTGACCATTCCTATCCTACCCCAATTAACTCCCTCCCTCCCAGAATGTCAAGGGGCCCCTTCAACCTATGGGTTCCTTGGCCTGTTTGAGATTTCTGAGACCACATCTCAACACCTTTACATATTTCTCTCTGCTTTGTCAGGGGCTTCAATAGTTACTGTATAATTGATTTGATGCCTTTGTTGTGCTATTGTATGAGTACAACGCCTCATGCTCAACATACAAAGATTAAAAAAATTCTAATATCACTTCTTTACTTAATTAAAAGAGTCTTACGACTAGTTCTGTCTTCTATTTTTATGCTTCTGGTTTTGTGTAATTTACATCTGAACAGCAGTAGACATGATGCATTATTAAAAGTTAATCACCATCTACAATTTTTACTAGTTTCGGGGTCAATTGTTGCACTTTAATGGGCACTATGGAGTCAAGGCTAATTTTAAGTCATACTTAAAATGCAAAAACATGAAAGTGTGTTTGAAAGCCGACTGTCAAACGCTACTGGGTTTATACACATCTTGATCAAAATTTTATATTTTGTCTCAATGTAATTCAAGGTTGTAAGATTCATAAAACTTGTTTGATTTGCACAGCAACAACAGGGATTTGGATTGAAGATTACGCAAGTGTCAGGTATGCACAACCAGGCTATTACATACATTTTAATTAGCTCTGTAGGCAATAAATCCCCATTACTTGAAATAAAACCCCTAATTATTAGTTATACAGCGCACCCTGCTCTGTCTTCTTCTAATATATGAATTAGAGTGTAGAGTATCTGGTCATACATTTATATTCTAAAAGAACGATTGACATACATTTTAATACATTTCTTAATCCTCAAAATCACTTCTGTGTATTAAGATAGAAATTCATCATCAGCTTATGTGTAATACATCTTACAATATATCCCTAATTCAATTAAATAAATCCAGCAATATCTTCTTAATGTAGCTGAAAAGTGGTTGTAAATGTGAATTATGATAAGAATCAAAAGAAGGGAAAATAATGTATTAACTTTGTAGATGTAATTTATACATTAGAATTGTTCACTTTCAGTCAGTGGCCTATCAAGTGCATTTTTAGGTAACACCGATATTTAAGATTTTCCCCTGTTCTGATTCCTAGTAAAACTAGCAAATAAGACCTACAGATGTATGCCCCCTAATCTTCCTTGAATTGTGTTAAAGAAGTTTTCCACTAATAATGTGATCCCCTTTCTTTTGTCCTATTCCTAACTAACACTTTCCCAATATACTTCTACTATCTACTGTGCTCATTGTAAGCTTATCTCTCTGAGGCTCATAAATACCTTGTTCTAGCTTTGACCCTTCTGAGTTGGAGACTGAAATTGGGCCAACAGTGCAGGGCACATCACTGGTGGGGGTTGTGCTGCACTCTGCACAGATGCCCAGATCACACTTCACTTTCCTCTAAGCCCCTACAAGTATTATAAAATATCATAGAATCATAGAATGCACCTCCTGGATCATCTGGTCCAACCCCCTGCTCAAAGAAGGATTCACAAAGTCTTCCCAGACAGATGTCTTTCCAGTCTCTGTTTGAAGACTTCCTCTCGTGTCAGCCTGTTCCACTTATTGATCACCCTCACTGTCAAAAATGTTTTTCTAATATCTAATCTGTGTCTCCTTCCATTCAGTTTCATCCCATTGCTTCTAGTGTTTCCTTGTGCTAATGTGAATACAGCTGATCCATCCACAGTGTGACAGTCGTTGAGTTATTAAGTCTCCTCTGTCTTCTTTTTTGCAAAATAATCATTCCCAAATACTGTAACTTTTTCCTTATAGGAAATGGTTTGCAGACCCAGTCACCATTTTGGTCATTCTTCTCTGAACTTGCTCCAGTTTGTTCTCTAGTGGTACTGGCCTCTCACATAATACTGCTAGCGGTGACACCAACAAATGGACCCAACGCCACGCAAATCCGATGCCAGCAAGACATATAAAACACATGATATTCAAGCTGCATTATTGCAATAAGGTAAAAATGTTTTTGCTGCATTACTGCTATATGGAAGTGTTTTTTAAATGTATTACTGTTTAATATAAATGAAAATTCATAGCGCATAAATTGGCCAATCCTTGTTATTTTTGAGTTACAGTAACCTGTTCAGAGGTTATCAACATTGAGGTTTTAGGCTCCATTCACACTGTGCGTTTTTGGTCTGTTTTTGATCTGTTTTTGCTCATCGGTTTTTGTAGCCAAAACCAGGAGTGGAACAATCAGAGGTAAAGTATAATAGAAACACGTCATCACTTCTGTATTTATCACCCACTCCTGGTTTTGGCTACTAAACCGATAAGCAAAAGCAGACCAAAAACGCAAAGCGTGAATAGAGACTAAAATATAACATTTCTCTGTCCTGTCACACCTAGGAATGAGTGAGTAGTGAAATCGGCTTCGGGAGATTCGTAGCGAGTAGTCTTTAATTCTTTTTTTCCGTTTTCGTCCGAATAGTGACCGAATAGTAATTCCAATGTTAGTCAATTAGTGATAGGCTCTGCCCCCACACAGTCAGCCATAAAATGAGCATTTCCTTGACATGGCGGGAGGGTGGGCTTTTTTGCATTTTCACTGCATTCAACACCTTGCTGTGCCCCCCCCAGGTAGACCCTAGCATTCAATCTGCTCTCCATGGGGTGCCGACTCCCATTGTGTACTAAAGGGAGCTGGCAATTTGTGTCAGATCATTCACGATCAACACATCACTCATGAGCACCAGCGATACTCACCAAGTAACGAGAATTGTGAATACCATACCAAACTTGTGTCTTATGAATAGTAACGAGTATATTCTCTCATAACTAGACATACTACTTTACATTAATTCCAAATATGTTTAAAGGCACTGTTTGTAGAATGATAGCACTTTCTTTTCCAATATATAGGTCCCTCAAAAGGGGCCGTCACATACAACGATTTTTTAAACGATATTGTTCATACGTCACATTTTTGGTGACGTTGCACGATGTAGTAAACGACATCGTTGTGTGTGACACCTGTCAACGATTTGATCGCAGATTTGTGAACATGTTCACAAATCTACCGATGGTCACCCGATGACATCATCTGCTGCGCCGGTCACATGATACCGGCATAAGCAGGAAGAAGCATGAAGACCGGAGGAGCAGCGCTGCCAGCAAGGAGTCGCCGGAAAGGTGAAGTATAAAAAGTTTGTTATTTTAATGTGTGCCGCAGCCTGGGGGACTGATACTAAGGAGGAGGGGGGCTGTAGATCACTGATGGGGGGCCAGTGTAGTGCAATATGCACCGCACCCCCCGCCGCTGATGGACTGGGGGATGCAGTGCATATTCATTACACTAATGAGGCGGCCCCACGTGACCTCCCGCTGTCACTGCGGCCCCCTCCTGCCTCCTCCAGCCCTTGGTCACAGCCCCCCCAAGCAAATACCCAGTGACTCGAGTATAAGCTGAGGGGGGCACTTTTCAGCACAAAAAATGTGCTGAAAAACTCGGCTTATACTCGAGTATATACAGTATTTTGTACAGTGTGACTATCAGTATTAAAAGGAGAATCTACATTTGATAACTGGTAATTTTTAGAAATTGTCACATTTCTGATATTTTATAGAGTAAACACAAAATATGTTGATCTAAATTTAGCATTATCATAATAACGTGTGATGAAAAAACTATCTTAAAATCACTGAGATATGTTGAAAAATTTGATTTATTGCCACAAAGTGACATATGTCAGATTTGAAAAACATTGTCCAGGTCACTAAGGGGTTGATGTATAATTTCTCTAAGAAACTTATTTTAAAGAGGACCTGTCACCCCCCTGCTGCTTGGCTATCTAAATGCAGCACTGAATACAGCATGTCTGCTGCATTCAGGCAAGGGGTCCCTCATGTGTCTGTGTGCTGTGTACCCAGAGATATAGCCTTAGCCAAACTCACTGTTAAAAGTCAGGAGGGCATTCCTTGGTGCTGGAGTCCGCTCAATTCACGGGGGCCATTCCCTCTCCCTCTGTCTCTCTGTGCCCCCTCCTGCTGTGCTGTTCATGCTTTGTTTAGACAGAAGGGCAGGAATCTGGAGCTGACATCAGGATAAATGATTCATGTGTCTTTAGTTGCGGGGATCATCTGAAATGAGGGCACATAGTACTGTCGTTTACCACACACAATGGGACGTTTAACGCCAAACTCAGATGTGGAGTGGGGCATGTGTCTTCTGCGAATGTCTGGCTCAGAAGATCCTGCATTCACAACACATCAAGGATGTCTCTTGGACATGATGAGTATTCAATAGTCTGCTGCGTGGCGTGATATTTTGCCCATAACACACAAAGGCTGGGGTACGTGTATAATGTAATTGTATAGATATGGAAACAACCATGATTTAATTAATGTGACCTATGTCTTTGGCCATGCCTTGTGGTGAGACATCAACATTATGGCCACGTATATAGCCTTAGCCTCATGATGTGTTGAATTTGACAAGGGGGATGTATTGCACAGGAGGGCCAGGGGTGTAGAGTGACCAGGTTTGGTTGTCAGACACTGCAATGTTGTGTTTGGGCCTTGATTGGTGGTCTATATGTATGTGTGTGGGCTGGTGATCACACTTGGGTATGCTGTGGTAAAGTGGCCTGGAGATGTATAGGGAAGGAAGTGGTGTGTGTAGATGATGTGTGATGAAGCGTTCTTTTGTGTGTGTTGTTGTACTTATTTTTTTTTTAGCACAAAAATAGAAACTAAAAAAAATTGGATCTAAAAAACAACCTGTGTGTGTCGTCACTTTGGGATACAGGGCAGTTGCACATAGCTTTATGCTGTGCACAGAGGTATGTGACCCGTAAAATGCTATTGATGAATCTGTGAAACATTGTGTGGTAATATGCAGTACACAGGTTCAGCCCTTTGAGCCACAGTGTATGGCGCAACTGTGTGTTGTGATGTGTTGGGCCCACAGGGGCATGTGTCCACACACATTGAGCAAGCCATGGTGTTTGTGGGGGATGTAGGTACAGTCCATTACACAAAAACATGTGTACACAAACATAGTTCAGTTGTGTCATGGAAGCTGTGCCATAGCATGGACCAATGTAGGCACATATGGGCATAGTGTTGTGTGTATGTTCCCACCATCAGCTATAGACGTACACATAGCAAACGATTGTGTAGTGTAAGCCACTGTCATGCACAAAACCGCTACTGTGTGACGCTTGAGCGGCTCGAAAGTGTGTCACACCAGCCACTTTCAACAGTACGAGCGTGTATTCCTACCAAACTCCGAGACAATGGCGTCAGGAATTAGCCAGCTTTCCAGCGCAGGCTGGCCAATCATGACGCTATTGCGTTGTCCAATGAGCATGTTTGGGGCGCAGTATACACCAGTCTGCCACGCCTATGTTCTCGCGGCACTGAAGATGTATGCCCACATTTCTTTGGGGATTGTGGCGTGTGAAGCGGCGAGGGAACTCCACCAGATTGGTTCCGCTGTGGGGTAGGTGATTTCCAGGGCGACACATCGCCTTAGGTTGAGGGCGAAATTGCGGCGTGTAGAAGCACCATCGGCGATCGGAGGCAACCGTGAAAAATGTGCACGCGCACGTTAGATCGCCTATGATCGCCACCAAAAGTTGCGGCGTATAAAGGTACCCTTATGAAATGGGCCATTTTGTAATGATTTTGGTCTCCTGAAATTAAATCTCACAATGAAAATTTGAGTTGGCTCCAATTTCTGTGATATGAAAGTTTATGCCAATATAAAGCTGCAGTACAGACTATTTTATCATTAATTTTCTCATTTTAATATGGAGGAAATTTATAAGGAAAACAAGTAAGGAGATCTAAAAAAAAATTTTATCCTACATTTTTAAAAAGTACGATTTATCAGCAGATATCATAAAAACAGGATCATGAGAAAGGAGAAGCTCAATTCCACAAAGACAAAAACGTCTTTGTGCTTTGAGCGATGAAAGTTATTTTTAACTGTTAAAGTTTTGTCACATATAGTCACATGGGTCTTCCCAGATTTATTTTCTCTAGTACACGGCTTGATGGATATCCAATAATACTGATAAAAAGTATAAAGCTGTAACATTGTTCCTTGTCAGAAAACTCTATCAAATCTATTATTGTCAGTGTATGATCAGTGTTCCATCTTCCATCACACACTAAATAAAGCTGACAAACTAAGAAACTAACAACAACATAAAATCAAGATATATGGGAAAAATAGGAATCTTCATTTTAGGATTTGAAAACCCAATGACTAGTATTACTATGGATCTCAGACACTGTAGTCATCAGTTGACAAAATCCACAAAAAGTACAAACAAGTTGTAACTGGTGAACTAGTGGCTAATGGGGGGGCTACCATTGGTAATTAAGTTCTGCTACTATAATAGGAATGATTTCATGAAGATTCTCTTCTTCTGAGTAAAGGCTACAATTAGGGTGCATCCTCACGATCAGGAGACGCAGCGTTTTGGACGCAGCGTCTTTGCGCTGTGTCCAAAACGCTGCGTCGTACAGTATTAGCATAGTGGATGGGATTTCAAGAAATCCCATCGGATTTCAAGAAATCCCATCCTCACTATGCGTAACCCGCCCGCAGCATCTTAGGAGCTGCGGTGCGGGTTGCTGGCAGTCCGCTCCTCCACACCATGTTCATTTCATGCTGCGGAGTCGGAAGCGGCTCCCATTGGGTGACTCCAGGGAGAAGCCGCCCCGCACCTGCCAAACATGGTGAGTACAGGGCGGCTGCAGTCTCCCTGCGGCCACCCGCGGCTTCCCTCAGGTCCGGAGGAGCTGCGTCCAACACGCAGCTCTTCCGGACCGTGAGGACATACCCTTAGTGGCTGTGATCAGGGTTTCTCAATAGTCCTCAAGTAGTTCCACTGGTTCACTATTTCATGGATACTGAAATCAAGAAATATATATTATGGAATATAATTAATGTACAAATATATTATAACCACTTACGGTATATAAACTGCTAATGTGTTAGTTCAGTTCTTTTAATGGTTATGAGTTGCCTACTAAGGTACTAGCTCTAAACAAACAATGCTACAAGGAATTGCCAGATATAAGTACATTATCACTGCGTGTGCTGCTCACATGGTGAGATGCAAGGACAAGAAGATAGGAGGACGCTGCGGTGCTGCAGTATTTTTTATGTGCACCAGGAGCTATATATCTGGATAGGGGGCCATATACGATGATGAAGGGGCTATGTATTATGATGGGGGCAATGTACCAGGATGGAGGCTATGTACCTGGAAGAGGTATGATATACTAGAATGGGGGGCTATATACTATGATGAGGGTCCATGTATCAAGATGGAGGATAGGTACCGAAATGGGTGGCTAAGTACCAGGATGGGGAGCCATGTACCAGGTTGGGGGATGATACATCAGGATAGGGGGCTATTTACCGGAATGGGGGGCAAATACTAAGATGGTGGCCATGTACCAAGTTGGGGGATGATGTACCAGGATAGGGGGCTATGTACCAGGATGAGGGCTATGTAGTAGGCTGGAGGATTATATACCAGGCTGGGGGATTATATACCAGGCTGTGGGGCTGCTGCATTTCCCACCCTAGGATTACAGTGGGTATGGAAAGTATTGAGACCGCTTTACATTTTTCACTCTCTGCTTCATTGCAGATAAATTGGTAAATTCAAAAAAGTTCTTTTTTTTTCTCATTAATTTACACTCTGAATTCCATCTTGACTAAAAAAACAGAAATGTAGAAATTTTTGGAAATGTATTAAAATAGAAAAACCGAAATATCACATGGTCATACGTATTCAGACCCTTTGCTCAGACACTCATATTTAAGTTACGGTACATGCTGTCCATTTCCTTGTGATCCCCCTTGAGATTGTTCTACTCTTTCATTGGAGTTCAGCTGTGTTTAATTAAACTGATAGGACTTGATTTGGAAAGGCACACACCTGTCTATATAAAACCTCAGAGCTCACAGTGCATGTCAGACCAAATGAGAATCATGAGGTCAAAGGAACTGTCCAAGGAGCTCAGAGACCGAATTATGGCAAGGGACAGATCTGGCCAAGATTATAAAAGAATTTCTGCAGTACTCAATGATCCTAAGAGCATAGTGGCCTCCATAATTCTTACATGGAAGATGTTTTGGACCACCAGAAGTGTTCCTAGACCTGGCTGTCCAGCTAAACTGAGCAATCATGGGAGAAGAGCCTTGGTGAGACAAGTAAAATAGAACCCCAAAATCACTGTGGCTGACCTCAAGAGATGCAGCAGGGAAATGGGGGAAAGTTCCACAAAGTCAACTATCACTGCAGCCCTCCACCATTCGGGCCTTTATGGCAGAGTGGCCCAACGGAAGCCTCTCCTCATGCAAGACATATGAAAGCCCGCATAGTGTTTGCAAAAAAACACATGAAGAACTCCGAGACTATAAGAAATAAGATTCTCTCGTCTGATGAGTTAAAGATAGAACTTTTTGGTGATAATTCTAAGAAGTATAAGTTGAGAAATCCAGACACTGCTCATCCCCTGCCCACTACAATCCCAACAGTGAAACATGGTGGTGGCAGCATAATGCTATGGGGGTGTTTTTCAGCTGCAGGGACAGGACAACTGGTTGCAATTGAAGGAAACATGAATGCAGCCAAGTACAGAGATATCCTGGATTAAAACCTCTTCCAGAGTGCTCTGGACCTCAGACTTGGCTGAAATTTCACCTTCCAACAAGACAATGACCCTAAGCACACAGCTAAAATAACAAAGGAGTGGCTTCAGAACAACGTTTGACTGGCCCAGCCAGAGCCCTGACCTAAACCCAATTGAGCATCTCTGGAGAGACCTGAAAATGGCTGTCCACCAATGTTCACCATCCAACCTGACGGAACTAGAGAGGATCTGCAAGAAAGAATGGCAGAGGATCCCCAAATCCAGGTGTGAAAAACATGTTGCATCATTCCAAAGAAGACTCATGGCTGTACTAGCTCAAAGGGGTGTTTCTACTCAATACTGAGCAAAGGTCTGAATACTTATGACCATGTTATAATTCAGTTTTTCTTTTTTAATAAATTTGCAAAAATGTTTAAATTTGTTTGGCTTAAGTCAAGATGGGGTGCAGAGTGTACATTAATGAGAAAAAAAATGAACTTTTTGGAAGTTAATAAATGGTTGCAATGAAACAAAGAGAAAAATTAAAAGGGGTCTGAATACTTTCCGTACCCACCGTATAGTCGACTCGAGTCAATACGTTTTCCCAGTTTTTTTGTGGTAAAATTAGGGGTGTCATCATATAATGGTGTTCCTTGTTATGTGAATATATACAGTAATAGAGACTGAATATTATTATATATAGACCCTATATGTTGCATACATGATAATTTATCCTTTTTTAGAGAGTATGTTATATATATTCTATAATCGTGACCAATTTGGTGAAATACCTATGCATTTTACAAATATCTATAATAATGATACACAAGGAATATATAGAGATAATCTATGTCTATAGAGAACAAGTACATTGGTAGTAGAGATATATTGCAGATAATGGGGTACTATTATGGATAGATGTGACTGGTTTGTAAAATGTAATTATGTGTGAGCACTTATGGAGTTATTGAGGTCAGCGGGTACGCACGTGTTGCCGGTGGACACGTCGCCTTGTTGTCAGGCAGCGTCTCTATCGGCAAGAGTGTTCGGTCACATGACCGGTCACGCTGCCGATAAGGTGGTAGGCGTCTCCTCTGCGACGGGCACGTCATGATGATGCCGACAGCTATGATTGGCCAATCGGCCTATTGAGCTCACATCCTGACGTTGTAACTCTGTCCCCTGAAAAAGAGCACCCTAGGGGTAGGATGGCAAGTAGATCCATGCCATCATCACACTTATTGTAAGTACTTTACATAGCTGTTGCCACATAAGGGTTCATATAAACTTAGGAAAGCTACTAGATCATAGAAAACCATAAGTGGACTCCTTTGAACATACAGGAGGGTCTACCCATGTTGAACAATCAGATATAGACGGTGGAGTTACACCAGTCATAGTATTCATTTGGTGTACAGCCAGATTACAAAGTTTATTCAGATGGTCACCATTAGGATATGTAAAATTTTTAACTATTAGATTGTCCTGTGACTTTTTTGTAATTTAGCTACTAGCAAACAGCATGGTGTTGAAATATCATCATATAATACATGCAAATTCAACAATGTATGTTGATCAGAGTGTGGGATCTATCTGTAACATGTAGTGCATTTGCACTTTTTAGCTTTCTTTTGGACACCTCATCTGCAATATTGAACGCTTGACCGTTTCGTTTGTTGTATGGGTATGCATATTAAATGAGCCTAATAAGCGGGGACATGTGACCCCCCGCTGCCTCTGCAGCCAGCGCAAGCCTCCTTCAGGCCTGCTTCAGAGCCACTGTTCCCCCCACAGCACAGCCCTAAAGCCACTCAGTCAGTATATTCGGATTATGAGACGCACCCCCCACTTTCCCCCAAAATTTGGGTGAAATATGTGCATCTTATAGTCCGAAAAGTACGGCAAGTTGTTTTATTACTTTTTGTATTTTATTGTTTTCCAATAGGAAAATCAAAAGGGGGAATATGTCAGGGAAACTGGAGGAAAAGATGAACATAGCAAACAAAGGTACAACATTGAGAAGAAGGGGATTATGAGAAATATATCATACTATCGTGTAGCATATTAAGATGGCTAGCAATAAATCAGGTGTATATGAATTAAGAAGAATATTTTATTATATTACATTGCAGATATTACATATACCATATATACTCGTGTATAAGCCGACCCGTGTATAAGCCGACCCCCCTACTTTTGCCCCCAAAATCTGGGAAAACCTATTGACTCGTGTATAAGCCGAGGGTGGACCCCAGCACAGGTATACAGCCCCCAGCAGTGTGGTATACAGGTCCCCGCAGTGGTATACAGGCCTCCCCAGTGGTAGTATACAGCCCCCAGCAGTGTGGTATACAGCAGCCTCCCCAGTGGTACATACAGGCCCCAGCAGTGTTACAGCAGCCTCCCCAGTGGTATATACAGCAGCAGCCCCAGTGGTAGTATACAGCAGCCCCAGAGGTATATACAGCAGCCCCAGAGGTATATACAGCAGCCCCAGAGGTATATACAGCAGCCCCAGTGGTAGTATACAGAAGCCCCAGAGGTAGTATACAGCAGCCCCAGTAGTAGTATACACAGCAGCAGCCCCAGAGGTATATACAGCAGCAGCCCCAGAGGTATATACAGCAGCCCCAGAGGTATATACAGCAGCCCCAGTGGTAGTATACAGAAGCCCCAGAGGTAGTATACAGCAGCCCCAGTGGTAGTATACACAGCAGCAGCCCCAGGGGTATATATAGCAGTAGCCCCAGGGTTATATACAGCAGCAGCCCCAGGGGTATATACAGCAGCAGCCCCAGGGGGTATATACAGCAGCAGCCCCAGGGGGTATATACAGCAGCAGCCCCAGAGGTATACAGACCTCCCCCCCATCAGTAGTATACAGGGGCCCCAGCTGTATACAGCAGCCCCAGCTGTATACAGCCCCCCGTGGTATCCAGGGCCCCCCTTGCTGCACACCTGTAAAGTAAGATGTCAGTATACTTATCGCTGCCGCCGCCGCTCCGCTCCTCGGTCACCGCGCTGCTCCGGGTCTTCATGCTTCCTTCTCCGACGCTCGAACAATGACGTCATTTCCTGTGCACCGGAGAAGGAAGCATGAAGACCCGGAGCAGCGCGGTGACCGAGCAGCGGAGCGGCGGCGGCGGCAGCGATAAGTATACTGACATCTTACTTTACAGGTGTGCAGCAAGGGGGGCCCTGGATACCACGGGGGGGCTGTATACAGCTGGGGCTGCTGTATACAGCTGGGGCTACCGTATATACTCGTGTATAAGCCGAGGGGGGACTTTTCAGCACATTTTTTGTGCTGAAAAACTCGGCTTATACACGAGTATATACGGTATATAATATTCTAGCTCACCTTAACCCTTAATAAGGTTAAGGGTTAAATTTCTTTGTTCAATTCATTAATCTATTCAATAATTTAACATAATCTTATTATAAACCATTACATATATCCATTTTTATATGCACAGATTTGTCCTTTTACATAACCACCTTTTAATATCTGCCTCTATACCACTGGTAGTACAACCCCTGGCAAAAATTATGGAAACCCCTGGCTCGGAGGATGTCCATTCAGTTGTTTAATTTTGTAGAAAAAAAGCAGATCATAGACATGGCACAAAATTAAAGTAATTTCAAATGGCAACTCTCTGCCTTGAAGAAACACTAAAAGAACTCTTGAAAAAAAAAATGTGCTAGCCAGTAACGGTTACTTTTGTAGACTTTTTAAATAATATGATAACTAGTGACTAAATTAATATACAATCCATTATAAAGTGCACTATTTAAAATATAAATTTTAATAAATATTTTGTTAAAATTAACAAAAAGGTGCTCACCCACACCTAGTGTCTACAAACATACGTCATACAGGGATGATGATTCTACCCTTGCCCTGTATTTATATCTACCTAACAGCGGAGATTTCTGCACCTAATTTTTACGGTGTCCCCGCTCCACGACGGCTTACCCTAATGTTGTCACCTATGTTTAGGGAGCTGTCCGGTCATACATCCCATACTCTCATGAGGTGTCTAACTGGGCATGGGTCAAACCCCTATGTCCAATGTCTCTATGTCTTTTATGATTATACTCAAGATAAGTGAGTTACAGAAGTTAAACTGATTGGGGGGCTTTCAGAGTTTGTCATACATCTTACACAGTCAAAAGTCTTGTGACACCACTCACTCTTGAGTTAGTTAAGTAAGCCCAGATTCATATGTCCTCTCACATGTAACCCACAATAACACTAGTGACAAAGAACATAACAGTTAGTACCACCTTTCACAATTTTGGATGCATGATTAGGTAGATAAAGATCAATCACTTATCTTAGTTTCACTGTCTTGTGCTCTACGCGTTTCCACCTTCTAATGAATAGCAGGTTTCATCAGGAGTGACAGTTCTTCCTTTGAGGTGCCTGCAGGTCTCTCTGTATAGTCCTCAGGTTGCGCAGGTATAGGTGGATAAAAGTATCATCTCTCCTCCTCTGTGCGCAAGCCGGGGTGTTAGATATCACCTCCGGTCCTTCCTGGTAAAGGCGCACATAGAAGGTGGAGAACCCCCAGATATCCACACTGGGAAGAGGAGCGCAGGAAAGAGGAGGAGAGATGATACTTTTATCCACCTATACCTGCGCAACCTGAGGACTATACAAAGAGACCTGCAGGCACCTCAAAGGAAGAACTGTCACTCCTGATGAAACCTGCTATTCATTAGCAGGTGGAAACGCGTAGAGCACAAGACAGTGAAACTAAGATAAGTGATTGATCTTTATCTACCTAATCATGCATCCAAAATTGTGAAAGGTGGTACTAACTGTTATGTTCTTTGTCACTAGTGTTATTGTGGGTTACATGTGAGAGGACATATGAATCTGGGCTTAACTAATTCAAGAGTGAGTGGTGTCACAAGACTTTTGACTGTGTAAGATGTATGACAAACTCTGAAAGCCCCCAATCAGTTTAACTTCTGTAACTCACTTATCTTGAGTATAATCATAAAAGACATAGAGACATTGGACATAGGGGTTTGACCCATGCCCAGTTAGACACCTCATGAGAGTATGGGATGTATGACCGGACAGCTCCCTAAACATAGGTGACAACATTAGGGTGAGCCGTCGTGGAGCGGGGACACCGTAAAAATTAGGTGTAGAAATCTCCGCTGTTAGGTAGATATAAATACAGGGCAAGGGTAGAATCATCATCCCTGTATGACGTATGTTTGTAGACACTAGGTGTGGGTGAGCACCTTTTTGTTCATTTTAACAAAATATTTATTAAAAGTTATATTTTAAATAGTGCACTTTATAATGGATTGTTTACTTTTGTAGACCAAGCAGGGGGAAAAATTATGGAATCGCTCAATTCTGAGGAAAAATTATGGAATCACCCTGTAAATTTTCATTCCCAAAACGAACACCTGCATCAAATAAGATCTGCTCCTCAGTCTGCATCTAAAAAGGAGTGATCACACCTTGGAGAGCTGTTGCACCAAGTGGACTGACATGAATCATGGCTCCAACACGAAAGATGTCAATTGAAACAAAGGAGAGGATAATCAAACTCTTAAGAGGGTAAATCCACACTCAATGTTGCAAAAGATGTTGGTTGCTCACAGTCAGCTTTGTCTAAAATCTGGTCCAAATACAAACAACATGGGAAGGTTATTAAAGGGAAACATACTGGTAGACCAAGGAAGACATCAAAGCGTCAAGACCGGAAACTTAAAGCAATATGTCTCCAAAACAGGAAATGCACAACAAACCAAATGAGGAACGAATGGGAGGAAACTGGAGTCAAAGTCTGTGACCGAACTGTAAGAAACCGCCTAAAGGCAATGGGATTTACATATAGAGAAGCTAAATAAAAGCCATCATTAACACCTAAACAGAAAAAACAAGGTTACAATGAGCTAACGAAAAGCAATTGTGGACTGTGGATGACTGGATGAAAGTCATATTCAGTGATGAATCGCGAATCTGCATTGGGCAAGGTGAAGATGACTGCCTGAAGAGAACATAACATTTCCACAGTCATTGATGATATGGGGCTGCATTTCAGGTAAAAGCACTGGGGAGATGGCTGTCATTACATCTGCAATAAATGCCCAAGTTTACATTGATATTTTGGACACTTGTCTTATGCCATCAATTGAAAGGATGTTTGATGATAATGAAATAATTTATCAAGATGATAATGCATCTTGCCATAGAGCAAAAACTGTGAAAACATTCCTTGAAAGAAGACACATAAGGTCAATGTCATGGCCTGCAAATAGTCCGGATTTCAATCCAACTGAAAATCTTTGGTGGAAGTTGAAGAAAATGGTCCATGACAAGACTCCAACCTGCAAAGCTGATCTGGCAACACCAATCAGAGAAAGTTGGAGCCAGATTGATGATGAGTACTGTTTGTCACTCATTAAATCCATGCTTCAGAGACTGCAAGGTGTTATAAAAGCCAGAGGTGGTGCAACAAAATACTGGTAATGTATTTGGGTGTTGTTTGGTTTGCTTATTTGTCATGATTTCATATTTTTTTCCTCAGAATTGAGTGATTCCATAATTTTTCCCTGCTTGGTCTACAAAAAGTAACCATTGCTAGGTAGCACAATTTTTGTCAAGATTTCTTTTAGTGTTTCTTCAAGGCAGGGAGTTGCCATTTGAAATGACTTTAGTTTTGTGCCATGTCTGTGATCTGCTTTTTTTCTACAACAGTAAACAACTGAATGGACATCCTCCGAGCCAGGGGATTCTATAATTTTTGCCAGGGGTTGTAGATTGGACAATTGTAAGAAAGTAAAGTAAGATGTGAAGAAATGAATGTAGGTGAAAGGTTAGGTTCGCCTAGCAACAGTTTGCAGGAGAAGACAGAGTCAAAGGGAACCTGTCACCAAAAATCACCCTCAGAACCTGTTAATACCTGTCCCTGCAGCCTTACAGTAGTATCAAAACCATCCCTATCTGATCTATGTTAGTAATATAGGAGTCCAATAAAGTAGTTTTCAAACTTACAAAATCCATGACAGTGGGGCGTTCCACAAGGCGTCTGTGACGGGTAGGCGGGTCCCCTGTGCCGCGCTACCCCTGCCTCGCCGCTCTATTACGCCCTAATGGGCGTCATTACAGTCTGCATAGCGCGGGCATGATTAAAATCTCGCGCCCCGCAATGTCACCGCTGCGACGTGGTCACATGACGCCGGGATTGCGTCACTTCCGGTCACCGCAGGTGTCACACAGGCAGACTTCAGCATGCAATCTGCGCATGCGCGAAGTCTGCCTGTGTGAGGCCTGCGGAGACCGGAAGTGACACGATCCCGGCGCCACGTGACCGCGTTGCAGCGGTGATGTTGCGGGCGCGAGATTTTTAACATGTAACTTATTATTCCATTTGTGTGAATTTACCCGAAAATAAAAGACATGTTATTTTTAAGATATGGACTGTTTTCTTTATTGCGGGCATGAAGAGAAATGCTCCTGCACAATGTGCAAAACTGGAGGAGGTGAAGGTCCTGAACCCAGAGGCTTGAATGCAGCAATAACACACCACCACTCACTCAACCCTATTTTTTGTAGCGTGTCGGGTGCAGAAAATGCAGCAATCACTCACGGCTACCGCCCTGGCACGTTTACATATGCTAAAAGGCTCAATAAATATCAATACTCATTTGTTAACTGTTCTAATGAGATTCTGCTAAATATATACTAAGCTCGCATTTCCATAGAAAAGGTCCCGCTATGTAACTTCCCACATACTGTCTCCCTGCATGTGTGCCTTCATTACAGAGTTTAAACAGTCAGGAATTTTCCGTATGAATGAATCAATGCATGTAGCTCTTTATTTCCAGGTAGGGTGCTGCCCTCTTTTGTAAAGGGATTTAGCTTCTGATTAAGTTAATTAACCATATTCCTGTGCTGTCTTCATAATAATTCTTGTGATTGCCCGTGCACAACCTCAAAATTATATACTCTGTTTTTACTTTTGCTGTAAAAAAAATTCTCAGCAAGTCACATGATCATGACCTTGATGACCGCTGTCAACTAGTATGCAGGTTCTTTACTGGAGCATAAACTTGTTTACAATTATTACATCCAGTTTTTAACATGGCTTTTTAAAAGATGTAGAGAACTTGATGACCTCAGATAATTATTCTGTGCCATTTGCTTTATTACAACCAGAATTCATGATAGAAATAAATACTCTTTTTAGTACCTTGCTATATTTGGACACTAGCACCAGCAATGCCTTAATATATACAAATATTAGCAATACCGACTATACCGACTGCCTATACCGCCCAGGACTTACAAAAAAAGTCAGCGGATCTTGATCTGCGCATGCGCCACCTCTGCGCCCATTTTCTGGAAGTCCTGGATGGTAGAGGCCGAGGCACAGTTTGCAACTGCTTGCAGGAACCTGTAAAATGATGGCTGCCAGTTCACATCACCGCGACACAGCCCCAGCTCCGGTCCCGCAGCCTTGTCTCACTGCCAATATCCTCCGGCAACCCTACTTTGCTAATACCAATATTGGTAACCCTGAATATAGAAGGCTCATTTTTAAAGTATAAGATTTTTATACTTGAAGAATCTTATACTTCTATTCAGTATTCTTAAAGCACATATATATAGCTTATCAGGGACAAAAAGAACAATATGAGACTAAGGTGTGTCTAAGTATGCCGGGTAGGCTCAGGGAAGTTTTAAGGGGGCCAAAAGTATACTATGATTATACCATTCAAGTGATATAGATTCCATGGGGGCTAGGGATCTCCCATAATTGCTAAGTGAAAATCAATGCTAAATCGAACAGACTTAAAAAGCAAGAAGACTCAAGGCATGAAATGTTATGTCAAGTTAATTAAATGAGCAATCCTACATCAGATGACGGTATATACATCACTAAAAGCCATATTACTGATAACAGATTCAATGAAAGCTTTCATATTCACAATTCAGTCCTAAGGATTCAAGTGATTGTTGGGTATGCACCCAGTAAGCCTCCAGCCTCTGGATCCGGTTGCTGTCCCTGTGTAGGGGGGTACACTCTCAATCACCTGGAGTCGTAACTGAGAGATACTGTGGTTCTGATGGATAAAATGGAAAGGAATTGGAAATAACATTTGTTTACTCCGACTCGTCAATTTATGTTTGCTTTTCTTTCGCATATGTGTTGAGTGGTTTCCCCGACATATACGCATCCACACGGGCATTTGATAAGGTAAATTACAAAAGATTAGACACAAGTGTAGAACCCCTGGATGGGAAATTGTTTACAGGTCCTTGAATGCGTGATAAAGCCGAAACATTGGACGAGTTTCTGAATCAGTGTGAAAATAAATAACACGTCTTTTTTACACTAAATTGGAATGTTTTTCTTAAGGTGACATATCTTACTGATGTGCCAGGGTACTCTTACACTGGATTTGCTTAATTTTCCCTAGAGCACCCATAGGGCGGTGAACCTGGGTTTACTCAAATTGTATTGCACTCTTTTTAGCTGGAGCTCCAAAACCGATTTTTACAAATGTCTTTCCAGACCATTTCATATAACCTGAGGGTTTCCCTCCATCCTAATTCACAGATAAAAAAGACTAATTCAATAAGTTTGAGAACATCTTGAACAAGAGCTCAATGGATATAATCCTTTTAACTATTGAATTCCTATATGAAGAGTTGGAAGAATTGAGCAACAGTGTTAACGCATTTGAAGAACAACTACGAAACACTCTATCGAGCTCCAAGTTTGAAAAAACTAAGAAGAAAGCAGTAACATCTAATAATGAATTCAGAAAAGTCCTTTAAGTTCGGAAAAAATCGAAGTTCAATGGGGAGAAGGAATATTATCCTAAAGTCCACGTTTATAGATGATGTTCCATTGAACTAGCACTCTTCAGACGTGGCTACCAAACTTCCTCCGGATCATAAGGAGAATATGGTCACCTGTATCCCCCCTATGCACACTATCCTCTGTAACGAGATGCAGGCAAACTTTTGCTTGTTTACGCTCCCACGCTGCCAGGCCACTAGATATGAGGCATGCGTCCCAGATGGTAAAATAATGTGGATCCACTGGACCACAGCAGGGACCCTAGCCTGTCCAGATTAGGAAAGTGCAGCAACTGGGGTCTGTGGCAGCTGAGCATGCGGGCAAGGTGGTGACATGCAGGACTAGATTACACAGCACAACTTCAGGTATCAAGAATAAAGTTTACTTAGACATAAAGTCACATTACAGAATATAAGACATTTCAATGCTAGGCTCCCGATTCTACATATCAGACAAGGGGAACATTTCGGGTAGGCAGAAGCCAGGTGACGGCAAGAGATCATCACGGGTTGATGCAGTCCAGGGTCGTCTGGCAAGGGCGTATCAGGCCATCTCTCTCTAAGGCCTCAGGCATAGCACTGGCACAGCAGGAGAACATCAGACACCATCCTCAGACAGACATCATCAAAGGATGGATCCCAGGGAACAGGCCGGACATCGGGACACAGGCAGATCACGGAGATCACAGATCCATCAACATCAACAAGGCAGCTTAGGGCAATGGCTGGCCTGATTTAGGATACACAGGCAGAGCCGTCACCAGGATACAAGGTTTGAGACTCCTCAGGAACACATAGGAGGTGCAGGTCCAGGAACACGAGCGGGACCAACTCTAAAACACGGGCTGGACCACGAGGACCTTGGACTGGACATAGGCACACATGCTGGATATCAAGGAGAAAGGCAGGACATCTGGACTCTGGATATCGGCCATGGATCCAGGCAGGAAATGTCAGGACACCGGCAGGACATCAGGGACACCGGCACCAGGTAGTGGCCATCAGGATCTGGACATCGGACACAAGCTCCAGGCACCAGGCAGCAATCATCAGGCTCCGGACATCGGCGATGAGCTCCAGGCACCAGGCAGCAGTGATCAGGCTCGGGTGACATCAGGCACACCATCAGCAAAACATATTTTCCAAGGCAAGGACTTTGGTTCCAACACATACACAGAACAGGTCCAGGGACAAAGACAGGCAGACATCAGCTATTCCAGAACTGCTTGCAGGCAGGACTGGAGCTGAAGACACAGGGAGACCAGAAGCAGCATGCTGAACAAAACACACATGGCTAGTTTCTGCAACCTAATTAGAAGCTCTGGCGATGCCCAACAGGGAAAAGGAACTTTAAGTAGGAGCTGCTTTTCAGCTATAAGATGGGGACAGCAATTTAAAGCATACACACTGACCTTAATAAAAACGGGGAAGGTGTGGCCACGCTCACCCTAGGCAAACACAGGAAAAACTACAACATAGCCAGCACAGGAACTGAGGCCTAGGGCACCTGCCAGCGGCTGCAAGCCTGGACATACGTGGAAAGTCATGCATGAGCTGCAAAGGACCTTGCAACCCGCAAATAGCTTCCACAGCGGTAGCCAGATACAGCATACGCGGATGATCATGCACGTACGGGTATGCAGCAAAGCAGGGAATTGAGCAGAATCCATAGAGGTAACAGACAACAGTATCCCAGAAGGTTAGGGGGAATGAGCCTTGGGTAAGAGTACAGACATGCACAGTAACGCCGGGGAAACAAGGTACAAACACACCGGTGTTCCATCCTCCACAATATCCACCACCTTTTTTAGGCCAACGCTGCCAGTCAAGAAAAAAACAAGGAGGAGCAAGAGATGGCACCGGGACTTCCCACATGATGACCAGATCCCTGGTAGGTCGGAATTTGTCTACAACATCTCATTCTATAACATGTCACCCATCGAACTTCAAGTCCTTCATAAGGATAATCATTCAGTCCAACTCCCCCATTCAACAGCTTCCAGTTAGACCAGGAACTGAGGCGTTTTTTTAGGTCCCTCAGATTACCTAAATGTCCATTTTGACAACAAATACGTCTCTGATGGTGTACCGGATGAAACAGCCCCCACTGATACCTTCCATCTCAAATCTCTAGGTTTTAGGACACTAAGCACTTTTAATCCCCCAGAAGGTATTTCCCAGTGGGTACATATATTTCACTGGTATCCCTTGATATACAGAACATACAATGGCAGATTAGCAGAGGAGATTTTCAATTACAACATACCCTTAATCCTGATGAGTCAAAGGCCAATAAATCGCTTCAGTCAAATAAAACTTTAGTGATCAAGTCAGCTGACAAAGACGGAGCCATCGTAGTAATGGACAACATGTATTACTTTTCTGAGATTAACTCTCAATTGTCTGATATCAATACTTACGTGCCAGTACCAAGGGATCCATTCTCTGAGATCCAGATCATGATAATAAATCTTGTTGATCATTACCTGGCAGCACAGGTTACTGACCATAAACTTGTAAAATTCTCATAAAAAAAATCTAGTAACCCCGATGCTTTCCACAAATGGTGCACAAAAATTTGCCAAGGTCACCGGTACACCCGATTGTGGTGTCTACAAAGTCCATTTTATCCCCTCCAGCAGTTACCCTGGACAGGATTCTCAGTCCTTTGGTACCTGGCTTTCGATCATATTTAAAGGATACTAACGAATTTTTGAGTATTATTAAGGAGCTGAAGCTGATACCATCTGATTGCCTGCTCCTCACCATGGATGTCAACAGTCTTTACACAAGCATTAACTACACCATGGGAATCGATACGGTCCGTTGGTTACTTGATCTTCACGACTATTTAGGCCCCATCACACCAGGCCACATCGCCGCCAATTACAAAGGCGATGTAGGGGCGTGGCCTATCGGCGGCGACATCGCCCCTACGTCGCCTCATGTAAAGGGGCGATGTCAGCGCCACCGGGAAGTCGCCTGGTTTCAGAGCAGTGCTCTGAAACCAGGCGACCGATCTGGGGCAATGTGCACACATCGCCCCATGTAACCGGCCCCCGGCGACCTGTCAGGCGATGGGAGCCGACGGCGCGGGGCTGGAGATGTCGCCCCATGTAAATGGGGATGGCGATGCTGGCGGGGCGCCAAAAACCTGCGCGCACCCGCCAGTCGCCGCCAACATCTCCAGCCCCGTTGCCAGGTGTGACGGGGCCTTTTCTCTAACCTCCAAAAGAGATTTTACATTAAATGACTTACCATAGCGCTCGAACAGAACTTCTTCCTCTTTGAATACACCTTCTATATTCAGAAACAAGGGACAGCGATGGAGTTCAACATTACTCAGAAACAAGGGACAGCGATGGAGTTCAACATGGCGCCGTGGTATGCGAACATCTTAATGGGCAAGCTTGAACATAACCATAAATACAATCATCCACTTGAAGAAGCACACACCCTAGTGTGGCACCAATACAATTAGGATATCTTCATCATTTGGTATGGCAACCTGGACCACCTCCACAGCTTTCACCAGGATATCAACTCCATTATACCCAATCTGACGTTTACAATTCATCAGGATGCACAACAAATTAAACTTCTTGACATGCTGGTCATGATTGACAATACTGATACTCTTTCAACCCATTTATTTGTTAAAACAACAGACAGGAACAGCCTTCTTCACTACAGAAGCTGCCACCCCGACACGTTAAGACTTCTTTACCTATCTCTCAACATGTCTGCATCGACAGAATGGTCTCAGACCCGTGACAGACAACATCGCGAAATGACTTCCAAATTTATAGATCGAAGACATCCTATAGATGTAGCCTCTAGGACCGAAATATGTTGACAACGCATTACCTCCGATTCCAATAAGAAGGTTTCCATGCCTGGGCTATAACTAGTGCTCAAATGTGATTAAAGGAGACTTTTTATGCATCCAAGGACCAGTAGAAAGTCCAGTGTAAGAGTACCCACGCAAATAGTTAAGATATGAGACAATAAAGAAAAAAAAAGCTTCTAATTTATAAGTGAAAAAAGACATGTTCTGAAAAAAAGACATGTTCTTTATTTTCACACTGGTTTAGAAATTCATCCATCGGATCGGCTTTCGCACGCATCCAAAGACCAGCAATTTTACATCCAGGGGTTCTACACTTGTGTCTCATCTTTTGTAATTTACCGTATCAAACGCCCGTTTGGATGCGTATATATGTCGGCGAAACCACTCAACACATACGTGAAAGAATAAGCAAGCATAAGTTGATGATCCGGTGTAAACAAGCGCTATTAACAATTCTTTTCCATTTTATCCATCAGAACCACAGTTTCTCTCAGTTACAGTTACAGGTGATTGAGAGTGTACCCACCAACGCAGAAGAGGCAACACAGTCCAGAGGCTGAAGGAACGAGAGACCTACTGGATCCATACCCTACAAATACTTGAACCTTTAGGATTGAATCGTGAACATGAAACCTTTCATGGAATCTGTTATCAGTAATGTGGCTTTCAGTGATGTATATACTGTCATGTGATGTAGGATTGCACATAACATTTGATGCCTTGAGTCTTCTTGCTTTTTAAAACAATGCAATTTAGCATTGATTTTCACCTAGCAATTATGGGAGATCTCTAGCCCCCATGATATCTACTGTATATCACTTGAATGGTATAATCATAGTATACTTTTAGCCCTCTTAACTTCCCTATGATACTTAGGCACCCCTTAGTCTCATATTGTCTTTTTGTGCCCGATAAGCTATATAAATATGCTCTTATTCCTTAAGAATGAGCATCCTACATTCAGGGTTACCAATATTGCTTGTCTTTTTTATGGCTGTATTTTTGTCCATTACTAATACCAGCTTTCTCTATTTTAGATCCAATATTGACGTTTTCGAAGTGTCCACAAGCAGCATCACGAAGTCAACACATATCTTTTCTCAATAATGTCACCGTTTCTCCTGAGCACCTACTGTGCATGCACTCTATCACTGCCCTGATAGTCCACATTGTACACGTGTCCGCGTGTGTTCCAACACAATTCCGTGTGGTCCAGAGACCGGAAATGACGTTCTGAGGTCCTGCTCCCTCTTCCTTATATACGGGCGTCGCTTATGATACAGCACACATTGACACATACCTGATAACAACCTTACGAGGTAATCTGGTGCTCTGCTACTCCTCACTTGCGCTTTCTAGCCGATTTGACCACAAGACACTTCTTTTTCTCTTGTAGGCTCACACCTGGAGCCCTGCTCTGCTACACAATTACCTGGTACCTTCCTGCTTTAGCTATAACAGCACAGAGCTCCGGCTTTATCTCTTTAGCTCTTTATACCATCCCTCTACCCAGAGTCCTGGTATTATATATAGGTATACAACATACAGGTATACTCTCTTATAATTGTAGGTTTCACTGGTATTCTTTTCCCTGCTCACCTTTTTTCACTTTTTTATTTCCCCCCTTTTTTCACAATCATAAACTTCAGCACTAAATCTGTAGGTCTGTACCAGGCCCAGCTAGCCTTCCGGTTTGATCCAGGATTCTCCTATCCATTAGCTTGCTCCCATTTTCTATTAAAAGGTAGATATAACATTATTGCAAGAATTAGTATATATGCTTTTCTCTACTCCCATGCTACCCCATCACTAACAATACATTTACATAGCTTATGTCTCAGACTTGATCATAAATCCTTACATTAGACAAATAGAGGATATAGCTTGATTACATAACATTTTTTCTCAATATAGGTAGTTTATATTCATAATCATTCTCACATGACTAGTCACTCACTTTCTCCCGCCTAGATGCAAGCTTACCTGTACATAGATATGACGCATAGATATGACGTGCACTAATTATCACCGCCTATACATGGATATCATATGGTTCACATGATCAAGTTTTTTGCCTGAGATGCTTAATTAACTTGTCATTTTACTTTGTATCTGTGGTTGTATTTTCTGTTTGTAATTTTCATGTAATCAGATCCTTGATAAAGGCCTAGTGAGCCGAAACGTTAGATGAGTTTCTGAACCAGTGTGATAATAAAGAACACATCTTTTTATCACTTATAAATTAGATTCCTCCATTTTTTCTTGTTGTACTCTTACGCTAATTAAATAAGGTTTGTTTGATAATTAAGGAAGTTAGCACCAGGGGCCAGATTAACACCAATAAATTGCAGGTATGTGAAAGTGTTCTCTAATTTTGATCAGTGTTTTTTTTTAAATTTACCTCATTTACATTTTTATTCTGTGCTTTAGCATATATTCAATTTATGGAATAAGATTAAAATACTGCTAAATAACTCATGTTAGGATATTTTAACATAGGACAGCAGAATGACCATAACATTAAGGAAATTGTATGCTGTTCTCTAATGTTGATCACCAGTGAATGTACAGTGTTTCCCCAAAAAATAAGACACCCCCCGAATATAAGATGTACTAGGGGGTTTTGCACTTTTTTATCTTTTGCAGTGTGTGGCTGAGCCCTCTGGTCGGGCGTCTGTCATTTGTGTGATGCCTGTACATGGTGCGGCGTGACCAATAGGCTGCATACTGACACTGTGCGTTACACGTGCTTGTGAGACTGACACCCTATAACAACCTTGTGTCTATAAATACCACCAATCATCTCCCCCATAGCATGACTGGTCGCAGGTGACACCACCGCCCCCAATGCTTTGGCTGGTTGCAGGAGATTGTGCACTGGTATTAAGACGCCTGAGTTGCCTCTAAGTGGAGCTAACAGCCTCCTGCTAAGTGCAATGGATGTTTTTCATGGCTTTTTGGTGGGTTTGCAGAACTGCTATATATATATGGCACCCCCGAAAATAACACATGTTAAACATTATTTTTTATAAGCATGTTTGCCTAACAGGGCATGAAGCTATGATTCTATGTATTTACTGGCCGCCCGCCTGTCCATCGCCGCTGTCCGCCAGCTCCCTTGCCACTACTGCTGTCAGCCCCTCCGCCTCTGGCTGCTGCTGTCCACCCACCAGCCGCTGTCGCTGTCCACCGCCGCTGTATTCATTCCGGTGCTGAGCACTCTCAGCGGCCGTACATGTATAAGAAACTGCTGGCCAATCAGACACTAGCAGTCGCCAGTGTCTTATTGGACAGTTGCTTCATGATTTTACAGCGGCTGAGAAAGCTCAGTGCAGCAGCCTGGAATAGTATATGCAGCAGTGGACAGCGGCGGATCGGTGAGAGAATGTGTGTGTGTGTGGGCTGCAAGGGTATGATGGGGATATTGAAGGCTGCATGGGAATATTGGGGGCTGCATGGGGATATTGGGGGCTGCATAGGGGTGATGGGGATATTAGGGCTGCATAGGGATATTGGGGTTGCATGGGAATATTGGGGGCTGCATGAGTATGATGGGGCCGCATGGAGATGATGGGGATCATGGAAAAATAAGACATCCCCTGAAAATAAAAATTAAAGACACTGTCTTATTTTCGGGGAAACATGGTAGATATAATATAGAGGCTGCGGGCTCTGGCTATATCTATAAACAGCCCACCCAGCAACCTCCATATTTTATCTACATACAGCTCACCCAGTAGCATCTGTATTATATAAATACAGCAAACACAGCAGCCTCTATATTATATCTATCTACAGCCCACCCACCAGCCTCTATATTATATCTATATACAACCCACCCAGAAGCCTCTATATTTTATTACCGTATATAAAGAAAGCAAACACAGCAGCCTCTATATTATATCTATATATAATCCACCCAGCAGCCTCTAATATATAAAGCTAAGTGTATGTATGTTTGTCTGCATACATACATACACTCAGCTTTATATATTAGATAGACATAAACAGCCCGCAGCCTGTATTACCATGAAACAATACATTAGAGGAATTCTGATTTGTAAGCATTGATGTATCAGGGAATACAAGTTTTAAAAATATCTGAACATAGTCTAAAAGGGACAGTATCCATTAAACGAGCAACCTGTGTATGGTGCTTTAATGTAAGTGGAATTTAAGACTCTTTATTCAGAAATGAAGTCATTTGGAGAAACCAATAAAACTTATCTTTAAACCTTTGTCTTTCTCAGTAGATGATAAAAAATTGCATCCAGCAGCCCAGCATGAATTCATTTCTAGCGGAGCAAGATTGCCCTGTGCATTTTGGGCAAAACATTGACAGTGACAAATCACATCAATCAAAAAGATTAAATAATGGTGAACATTTCTACTCCACATTCCGCAATCCCTTATAACATAAAACTTGGCATGGACATAGATTAATGGGTAAATACAAATTCCTTGTGAAAAAAAAGGTCAATTTCTCTCAATACAGTGTGAAAATGTCAACAGAACATGGAAAGCCGAAGATACCGAAACCAAGGGAGAGCTGTGGATTTAAAATCCGCGCTGCTGCCAATTTGTACAAAGAGAATGTTGAAAGGAAAATGGTGATTAAGTCATCCAATGTATTTCAAAGCACGTTCCCGCTTCTTCCTCAGGAAATGAACAGATCAATAAAAAGAATATAAACATTACAGCACGGGATCGCAACTGATTCTTTCTGTAATGAAAAACATTTCATTCCCTGTTCATAAACTGTTTAAACTATTCTCTTTTACTTCATCACCTGGCTAGGAGCTGTGGTATATCCAACCTGTTCCCGTATGGTTGGACACCTACATTACATAGGGGCACATTTATAAGACTATCTTGTGATCAGAACATTTTTTTTCCAAACACATCAAATTGTGCAAGTTATTTTTATTCTGAGATCTATTAATTATATGCGCAATTCTTCATGGCACAAACCCTTTAATTAGAAAGCAATCCTGCCACTTAGTAAAAAACATCAGCTGGTTTAACTCATGGCCTATAAGAAGGTGTCTCATTTCCAAGGTGCCACATAAGAAAGATCTCATGATGGTAAATCCAGAGAGCTGTCTCAAGAATCTATCAACCCTATTACTGAAAACATACTGCTTGCAATGAAGTGGAAAGTACATTCTTTCACCATAATCCGGCCATGACTAGGTGCTCCCCGCAAGATTTAAGACAGAGTGAAAATAATTATTAGAAGAGTTGTTGAAGAGCTAAAAACCACCTGTGTGTAGTTATAGAAAAAACCTGGAATGAGCAGGTACAATTGTTTTAAAGAAAACATTAAGTAATCCACTCAACCTCCATGGCCGGTATACACGCTCATCACACAAAAATCGATTGCTGTATGTTGAAATGCATAAATGGGACCAGAAAAATTGAACTCTTTTGATGCCAAAATATGCGCCATGTTTGGACGCCAACAGGTACTGCACATCACTCGAAAAACACCATACCAACAGTGAAATTTGAAACATCATGGTGTGGGGCTGCTTTTCAGCATATGACACTGGCAAACTTCATGAAGGAAGGATGAATGGGAAAATGTACTGAGTAATTCTTGAATGATTAAATTGCAGTCATCTACTGGGATAATGAAATGTCACGCTGGGAGCGGGAGAGACACCCAGCGTAGGACAACGACGGGGGGGGATAAGGAGTCCCTAAAGCTATGGGCACAAGAGGGAGAGGGTGACCCCTAGTCTTCCTGGGGCTGACCCTGTCTGCCCTGACGTCCCTATACAGTTTCCTCAACTGTCGCCGACCACGAACCTCGTCCCTCTCTGATCCTAGCACTACCTTATCTAAGGATCAGATGGGGAGGTTCACTAGACCCCTCCACTAACAACTAAAGACAACACAAGGAAAACAGACAATGGGGAAAGAAAACACTTATCTTGCAGCAGAGCACAGCAACCTCCACAACTTCAGCTTCTGCTTGGAGCAAGGATAATGAGTCCACAAGGAAATATCACCTGCACCGAGGGAGGGCAATGAAACTCCTTATAAAGGAGGGAAGAACCTGCTGGGTCCTAGAGACCCAGAATACTGGTGTAGAAACCAGACCGAGCACAAGACCTTCCCAGCCGTCCTCCCATGATAGGGAGATCTTATCATACCTTCTCTTTATCTACACAGAAGGTAAATGCCCCTGAAAGACGGACCGTCCTCAAACCTTATGGCTGATTGGCCAAACGCTGGGACCGTCTGCGCGTGGCCTCTACCCTGTCATCCGTGCCACCCGTGACATGAAGATGAAACAAGGGTGGACATTTCAGCAAGACATTGATCCCAAACACACAGCTAAGGAAACGTTTACCGTATATACTCGTGTATAAGCCGAGTTTTTCATCCCAAAAATTGGGCTGAAAAGTCCCCCCCTCGGCTTATACACGGGTCATACGGTATGCTGTGGGGGGGGGCTGCACCAGCGGCGGGGGGATGCCGTGCATATTGCACTACACAGCCCCCCCCCTCCTTATTATGGGTCCCCCAGCAGTAATAAACAGCCCCCCCCTCCTTATCATGTAACCCCCAGGCTGCGGCAGCTGTCAAAATAACAAACACTTTATACATCACCTTCCGGCGCAGCTCCTCCGGCCCCGGCTTCTTCTTCCTGCTTGTGCCGGTGTCATGTGACCGGGCGCAGGAGATGACGTCATTTCCTGCGCGTGGTCACAGAAGCCGGCACAAGAAGGAAGAAGAAGCCGGGACCGGAGGACCGTAGGACCGGAGGAGCTGTGTCGGAAGGTGATGCATAAAGTGTTTGTTATTTTGACAGCTGCCGCAGCCTGGGGGAGACATGATAAGGAGGGGGAGGACATACTAAGGAGGGGGGGCTGTGTGTTACTGGTGGGGGCCAGTATACCACCACTGGGGGGCCTGTTTACTACCACTGAGGCTGTATATACCTTTGGGGCTGCTGGATACTACCACTGGGGCTGTATATACCTCTGGGGCTGCTGTATACTACCACTGGGGCTGTATATACCTCTGGGGCTGCTGTATACTACCACTGGGGCTGTATATACCTCTGGGGCTGCTGTATACTACCACTGGGGCTGTATATACCACTGGGGCTGCTGTATACTACCACTGGGGCTGTATATACCTCTGGGGCTGATGGATACTACCACTGGGGCTGTATATACCTCTGGGGCTGCTGTATACTACCACTGGGGCTGTATATACCTCTGGGGCTGCTGTATACTACCACTGGGGCTGTATATACCTCTGGGGCTGCTGGATACTACCACTGGGGCTGTATACACCTCTGGGGCTGCTGGATACTACCACTGGGGCTGTATATACCTCTGGGGCTACTGTATACTATCACTGGGGCTGTATATACCTCTGGGGCTACTGTATACTACCACTGGGCTGTATATACCTCTGGGGCTGCTGTATACTACCTCTGGGGCTGCTGTATACTACCTCTGGGGATGCTGTATACTACCACTGGGGCTGCTGTATATACCTCTGGGGCTGCTGTATACTAACTACTGGAGCTGCTGCTGTATATACCACTGGGGCTGCTGCTGTATACTACCACTGGGGCTGCTGTATATACCTCTGGGGCTGCTGTATACTAACTACTGGAGCTGCTGCTGTATATACCACTGGGGCTGCTGCTGTATACTACCACTGGGGCTGCTGTATATACCTCTGGGGCTGCTGTATACCACACTGCTGGGGGCTGTATACCTGTGCTGGGGTCCACCCTCGGCTTATACACGAGTCAATAGGTTTTCCCAGGTTTTGGGGGCAAAAGTAGGGGGGTCGGCTTATACACGGGTCGGCTTATACACGAGTATATACGGTAATTGGTTTCAGAGAAAGAATATATTTACTGTTAGAATGGTTCAGCCAATCACATGACCTGAACCCAACAGATAAAGTATGAAAGGAATTAAATCTCAGAGTTTTAAGAGCCCTCGGTACCTTAAGGATTTGAAGAGTGTTTGTGTGGAAGAATGTTCCAAAATCACACCTGAGTAATCCATGCGACTAGATTCTCCATCTTTAAGCTGTCATCACCAACAAAAGGCTTTTTTACGAAGTATCAAATAAATTTCAGTTAGCATGTTCAATGCTTTCATGAAGTAAATCCAGCACCAGAAGGTTGCACTCCAAAACTTTATTCCAAATCTTGTATAAAAGCACAGATAACCAAGGTAGGATAAATGGCATAAATAGCAGTAGTCCCAGACACCGGTTTACGAGTTTCAGGGCCAAATGTGCCCCTTAGTCATAAACCAGTTATGACTTGGGGGCACATTTGTCCCTGAAATGTGTAAATTGGTGTCTGGGACTGCTGCTATTTTTGCCATTTATCCAACCTCGTTTATCTGTGCTTTTATACAAGATTTGGAATAAAGTTTTGGAGTGCAACCTTCTGGCGCTGGATTTTCTTCATGAATGTGGATTACCTTTGGATTGCAACCAAGCATAAAGGGGCAGATGAGCTGAAAAATTTCTATTACTTCATCTTCAATACTTTCCCTACTTAATTGTTGCACATCTCTAAATTTTTGGATATCTATGGTTTCATTTCTTTGCTTGTGTGGATTGGATGGGTTGTTAGTGATATCTGGTGAGAAATTCAAGCTAATAGTACCTTTAGAAATATATTTCCTTGGTGATGTATTCAATACTTATTTCACCTGCTATATGTATTAAATCAGTATAACAGTGCCATTATTGGCATTCCTTCAGTTAACTATGCATGACATCTATGACAGCTTCTCTTTAAAATACTGGCTTTATGAACATAAGCAAATCTCATATTGCTGAATATATGTTATGGGCTCACTTGTTGAGGGAGGTCCTTTTTTAAGCCATAGGTGAGTGTTTGCAGAGACCAAAGACTATGGTATACCAGAAATGCTTGCTGGCGCGTGGATCACTAAAGACCACAACAGCAAAGTTTGCAGGATGGCAGACAGACAAAGCAGAAAACACCAGATAAAAGATAATCAGGTTAGTGGATACAAATACACCCAGTAAATTTATATGAAATCCAACGCTTACTGCAGACAAATGGTTAATAGCAAAGATGTATACAATAAGGGATTTATAGAACACAAAGTGTTGTTGTCAGAGGCACATACAATCAGAGTCTATCAGCAGACTAATGATTAGTGGTAGAGACGAAAGAAATCAGAAAGGTGCAGCCGACAAACGATTGGTGGCAAAGACAAAGAAAATCAGAAAGTTGCAGCAGGCAAATGGTTAACTGCCGGACAGCAGTGATGAATAGGCAAACTGGTTATTTGCTTGCAGTTTGTATGGGATTACACACAAGAATAGAAGAAACAGATAATCAGGTACCCAAGTTGCAGAGACATCTGTGAGAGCAGCATCATTATTAGCAGTGATAAGTCCGGTCACAACTACCTCTAGATGTAAGAATGTAGTAGATCAGGAGTCACAAGCAGGGCTTGTGAAGATTGCTGAAAGCAGCTAACAGTTTGATAGGAAGATAATTAGATATTAGAACAGTTCAATATCATACTTTCTGAATACTCAGATATCACATGGCTGCCTGAGCTAGCTTTGGTCATACTGTCAGAGGAGTTTATTGGTTACCACAGGCACCCAGCATGGACTATCAAAAAGGCCAGCACCTGAACTGGAAAAGATACCCGCTATAAAATGATTAAAACAATACTAATAAAATCTGCAGATTATTCAAGATTTGTAGATGAAAGGGTTCCTCACTAGTCTTAGGAGAAACTATTGATTCATGCAGTGAGTGGGTAACATTGGTGAGGGGGTGAGTTATGTGAAAAAAATGTAAAAGACAAGTGTTACAGAACGCGGGCTTTGCTTACGCTCCCACACCGCCAGGCCACAACGACGTGGGGCGTGCATCCCTGGTGGTAATAGTATGTGGACCCACAGGACCACAGGGGATACCGAAGCCTACCCAGACGAAGGAAGGGCAGCATCTGGGGTCTGTGGCAGCTGAGCAAGTGGGCAAAGTGCTAACATGCAAGACTAGAGGACACTGCACAACTTCAGGTATGAATAACATAAAGATTACTGAACAGAGTCATGATACAGGAAACAGTAACATGGGAACAGGTCGGACATCAGGAAAAAGGCAGAACGCGGAGAGCACAGGTCCAGGAATGCCAACAAGACAGCTTAGGATATCGGCTGATCAGATCCAGGAAACTCAAGCAGAGCCATCTCCGGAATACAAGGCTGGAGTCTCCGCAGGAACATGGAGGAGCCCGTCCAGGAACACGAGCGGGACCGACTCTGGAATATGGAATAATTTTTCTTTTTTTACAGGAAAGTAGTCCTCCAGATATTACATCACAGACATGACATTCTCTAGGAGTTGGGACTCACTGAACAACAGACCTTTCGGGACCTATTAGATCTGGTGGAGAATGGGATAATGGATACAGGTATCGAGTAAATACTCTGCTGCACCCAAAATTTGGTGGTGCACAGAAAAAAGTCCAAGTCCTATCATAGAACTGGCACACACCATAAAAAAAATTGTGAAGACAAGGAAAATTGTATCCAAGCAAATGTAATTATTTTGCCACAATTAATAGTGATTGATTCCCAATGTTTCGACCCTTACATATGGGACTTCATCAGGGAAATATTTTCTATGTACAAAAACAGAAAAAAAAAACAACATAAATATGTAACAAACAGACTTTTGAAAAAACGTTTTGAAAAAATCATACAAATACAAAGACTTTCTCAATGTAGTCATGAAAATGGGATTAAACGACACTGATAAATACAGTTATCATATGCGGTTGTTCCTGTGCAAATGTGATGGCATAGCCTGCATATTGCACGATTCACTGCACTTTTAGCCAATGGATAATTGTCGAAAGGCCCAACATTCACACAAAATCCCATGAGACTCACAATACATGCCTCACCACCGTTATCACATTTGCACAGGAACGACCACATATGTTAACTGTATTTATCACTGTCGTTTAATCCCATTTTCATGATTACATTGAGAAAGTCTTTGTATTTGTATGATTTTTTTTCAAATGTCTGTTTGTTACATATTTATGTTTTTTTCTGTTTTTGTACATAGAAAATATTCCCCTTATGAAGACCCATATGTAAGGGTCGAAACGTCGGGAATCAATCACTATTTATTGTGGCAAAATAAATTACATTTGCTTTGACACAACTTTCCAGGTCTTCACAATTTTTTTATAATGGATACAGGTAGGCATTGCTTCCCACACACAGCCCCCTCTACAATTGTATATTCTATATTCTATATTTAATAATAATAATAATAATAAAACTTTATTTGTATAGCGCCAACATATTCCGCAGCGCTTATATTTGTGAGATAGCTATGTGTGTAATGGTCACCAAAGTGAGAATGGTATCCCCTTCAAAAAATATTTTCTGTCTAATAGTGTAGTTGAAGTATTCAGAGATGAATGTATCCTGTGCATCACTCTTCTCTACGTGTAGTGCAAAATTAAGTTCCTTCCTGCTCCAATTTTGGGCTCTGGTGAAAAAAACTGACCAAACCAGACAGAAACAAATCCAGGACGATCCGGCGCCTATAACATAGGAGTCTATGGGCGCCGGAAAAAACAGGATCATTTCCCAAGTCCAGTTTTAGTGTCCTGAGCATGCTCAGTACACTAAAAATGTTCTGTTCCTGTAATTTCACTTTAGCAATGTATCTACATACACTGCTAAAGTGTAATTAAAGAAAGGAATGGCGCGATGGTTGAGGATATACCCAAGCCATCCCTTACTCTGGAGAGGTTTGTGATCATTGGGGAAGAGAATAGAAATAATAGAAATAATGGTTTTCAGAAGACATCATGTGCCCCATTCTATGTGTTGTAGACTTGTTGCCGATGCTGTTGCCAAAAAGTACTAAAAGTTTTACACTGTGGTGGACTAATTGTTCATAACTGTGCACAAGTAACCCTGCAGAAATAGCTGGCTCAGAGATGAGACATACTGGTGCAACAGGAGTGAGTGACTTTCCATAAATTGTGTCTGTAACAAGCTGGGGTGAGGGCACCAAACCTCTCGACCAAGATGACTACTATGATCCCCGTCATGTCTGACCCCCACCACAGTCATTCCAGCTGTGGCTGCATCCACCTCATGACCTACACTGCTTGAGCTTCCGGTTAGTGAGTGACCGTGTCGGTGACCCAGTTCCCGGTCCCTGCGGGTGATAGTGCAGTTGTGCCCCCCAGCCTTCTTCTGAGCCCTTTTGAGTAGACCCACCACCTTACAGGAAGGAGAACAGGAACACAGAGACAAAAACCCACAGTCACTTACTGTAATATGTCCGAGCGATAACACTCCAACTAATGCCGTAAATGTTCTCTTAAGATCTCTCACCCATTTCCCCACAATTGCAGGAGAGTGGGTAAAAGAAGTGTCTAATTCCTCCTGGAAGAGCTGATATAATAATGAGATTGTATGTTCCCGGGGCTTCCACTCTAGGCATAACTGTTCAAATTTGGTCGGTGAGTGAAACACGTCCAAGGGGTTGAGAGATTTAATGTAACTTTGTAGTCTGGTTTGAAGAAACCAGGCGTTTGGACGGACACTCGTGGCGAGATATAGGTTGTGGATGTCTCTAACCTCTGAGCGTGTGATGTAGTTTGATATGGTAGGGTAGAGATTTGCCGGGATATTCAAGAAGGAAGGTCTGCCAGAATCAACTGGAAAGTGAAAATTCCCATAAATAGATGTCAAGGGATCTGGGATGGTCGTCATGTGAATAGATCTATTATAACGTCCGAGAAACAGAGTCAGGTGTCGTGTGATATATGAAAAATCCTTCTCTGAGGGTTTGTCAGGGGACCATATCATGGCTAGGGGATTGGAGGTTGTTTGAGATATCTCTACCATAACCCATTTCTTCGGTCTCTTGAGTTGGAAAAGGTCCAATAAACATTTGCTTGGGGCAGCAGAATGGTATATCTGGTAGGCCAATACCCCCCTCCATCTACCTACTGAGCAAAGTATAAGAAAGTCTCGGTCTACCATGTATATGAGTAACATTCTTTTCAACCTAGAGAAAAATGAGGCGGGTAGGAGAAGGGGAACCGTTTGAAAGAAGTATAGTAGGCATGAAAGAAGGTCCATTCTGATGGTGTGTATTCTGCCAAGCCATATTAAGGGCAATTTGTGCCATTTAGATAAATCTAAGTCTATTTGGTTGAGCATGACCATGTAGTTGGCGGGATATAAACATGAGGGGTATGGGGTCAGTATGCGTCCCAGATAATTGAGACGAGTCAGATTTCCATTTGAAGGTGAAGTTGGATTTGAGAAGGTCAACCACCACTCCTGGGAGGGAAACATTGAGCATGTCTGATTTGGTAGTATTAATTTTAAAATTACTTAAAACGGCCGAATCTAAACAGTTCTGAGAGAATGTTCGCGAGGCTAATAAGAGGGTTCGATATAAAAGGGAGCAGGTCGCCCGTGAAAAGGACAAGTGTCAAGGACTCCATACATAGGATGTATATTAGGGGTGATAAAGTGCATCCCTGTCGGGTGCCATTTCTAATATTGAGTGGCTCAGAGAACGTTCCGTTTATTGTAAGTCTAGGTGTGGGACATATGTATAGGGCTCCAATCCTATATCTCATAATGACCCCAATCCCATATGTTGGAGTGTTGAGAACATGAATTCCCAGTGCACCCTGTCAAACGCTTTCTCTGCTTCAATGGACAGGATGCACATGGGGTTTCCTCCTTTCCTTATTTTGTTAATCAAGGCGATTGAATTGTTTTGTCCCTGGCCTCCCTTCCAGGGACAAGCCCCACCTGATCTAGATCTATTACTTTGGGGAGATAAACCTTCAGTCTATTTGCAATCATTTTCTCGTAAAGTTTAATATCTAAGTTTATCAGCGATATCGGGTGGTATTTACTGCAGATGGATATGTCATTACCCGGTTTAGGCAAAACCACTATGTGAGCCATGAGAGCTTTGATAATTGTTTAATTCTTTTTTCTTTCTTTTACTCTTTTTTAATAAGGCATGAACAAATATCGTATTTCGGTGCCGCGGTAGCAGAGCCATCTTGTTCCCACAAACTCTGACTTTCCGGAGGTTAGATGTTAAATATACAAGTTTACAATACAATACAAGTACAATACAATACAAGTTTACGAGAGCCAGAACGAGGATTTCAACAAGTTGTATTGAGCTGTGACTAGTGATGGGCGAACCCACTGTTGTTCGGGTTGAACGAACTCGCCCAAACTTTTTTTTAAAGGTCAGGTTTAGGGTCGATCGTGGCTTGAACTTGAGTCCGAACCCCGAACTCGGAATGTAAAGTTATGGGATGGGGGCTAGGAGGCTGTAAAAGAAAGAAGATAGTTATTAAACAGCATTATACTTATTGGGGTCCACTCGCTTGTACTTCTGGGGCTGCTCATTAACTTCCTGGATATTCATTGTAGAGGGACCCAACAGCTAATCACAGATGCTGTCACAGAGAGTTGGCGCACCAAAACCATGATGTGGTTTTTGCTGCGAATTTCATGTTCCTTTGGTGCAATTTTGGCACAAAACTGCATGCATTGTGTCCAATGTGTTCATCTGCATCTCCTGGCCCAAAAAAGCACCTAAACAATAATGCAGTTTTTGCCACAGATTAGATTGTTTTTGGTACATTGTGTTCAATGTGTTCATCTGCCTCTCCTGGCCCAAAAAAGCACCAAAACTGCAACACGGTTTTTGCCGCAGATTTCATGCTTTTATTGGTGCAATTTTGGCATAAAACTGCATGCATTGTGTTCAATGTGTTCATTTGCATCTCTTGGCCCAAAAAAGCACCAAAGCCACAATATAGTTGAGCCTTTTTTATAAAATTATTCCTTGAAATTATTTTTGAACAATGACATGGGGCTTCACCGTATTTAGTATGCCATCCAAGTACAGCAGACAGGTTCAGGCAGCCCCCTACCCCCAGCTGCCTATTTTTACCTGGCTGGAAACCAAAAATATAGGGAAGCCCTTTTTTTTAATTATTTCATGAATTTCATGAAATAATTTTAAAAAAAGACATGAAGCTTTGCTGTATTTTTGTCTTCAAGAAAGGTACAACTAGGCAGCTGGGGGCTGGAATCCTCAGTGCAGGGTGACCCACGCTTTTTGGGGCCTCCCCACTGTGAACTGCAGCCCGCAGCTGCCCCAGAAAATGCTACATTATAGAAGTGTCATTTTCTGGCACTGTACCCTGACTTTTCCAGTGGCCCTGGTGGCATTGGCACACTGGGTAATAAAGGGGTTAAAGCTAGCCATGTGTAGACTGCGGGCACTAAGCTTGAAATTCATAGTGTAATAAAAAAAAAATTTAGAAATAAAATGCCAGACAACCCTGTTTCCCATTTTTAATTAACAAAAAAAAAAAAAACTTCCCTCCCAACATAATCCAAAGGGAACATGTTCAGCCCTGCTGCATATCTCTGTGAGCAGATGCCCATTCTCTGTGACAGCGTCTCTGATTGGCTGTCGGGCCCCTCTGCAGTGAATATCTAGATAATGAGCATCACCGAAAGTAGTTGCAGTGGGACGGTGGGGCGGTGGGACACGGTAAGTATAATGCTGAATAATAACTATTTTCTTTATTTTTACAGCTCCCCTGCCCCCGAACCCAAACCCGAGCTGTAACATGAGCTTCCCAGTAAAGTCTGTGTTTGAGATCTGTGCCCAAAACACCAGGTCTTTGGCATGGACACCGAACTTTACAGTTCGGGTTCGCCCATCACTAGTTGTGACCTCAGGCGCGCTCCATGAAACACTGCAGATGGCGACAGCTCACAAATTGCAGGAGACCAACCGAAGCGCACCTGGAAAAAGTGAAGACGGCGGCATAAAATGGTGATTGTGCGACAGCGGGCGGGGGACTTACATTTAAAGCAAAACTCCAGGGATGACGTAAGGGTCGGAACACACTTCAGTTCCTGATCAGTTTTCATGAGTTTGTGTGCCAAAACCAGGAGTGAACCTTGCAGAGAAAGAGTATAATTGAAAGATTGATACCTGTGGTGGGTTTTGGAGTCACTCCTGGTTTTGGCACACAAACTGATGAACACTGATCAGGAAAACTGATCAGGAACTGAAGTGTGTTCCTACCCTAAAAATAATTCTGGAGGGGAGTTTTAATAAAATCTCCAATTATGGTATACAATAACGACATCGTAAGTCTGAGGCTACATTCACAATTCGCTGACATGAAAGTTTTGAAAACTAGATTTTAAGTCGTCTGCAAAACTTTACAGCAAATATTTCATCCAAATGATGTGGGAAAAGATCTGCATGTAAATTCATGCATTCACTGTGCAGACAATCCACATCATGGCAATTCTTGTTGCAGATTTGATGCAGTATTTTTCTTATTTGAGTTCAAGAGCTGAGAAAAGCAAAATTGACAAATTGTTTAAAAAAAAGGAAAGGAAAAAAAAAAAGGAAAAAACACTTCAAAAAGTCAAAAATTCACATCCAATAAGAACACCCTTATCCTGGCAAGTGCTAGCACTAAAACAAAACAAAATACCGTATATACTCGTGTATAAGCCGAGTTTTTCAGCCCACAAATTGGGCTGAAAAGTCCCCCCCTCGGCTTATACACGGGTCTATACGGTAATGCTGTGGGGGGGGGCTGTGACCGGGAGCTGGAGGAGGCAGGAGGGGGCCGCGGTGACCGCAGGCGGTCACGTGGGGCCGCCTCATTAGTGCAATGAATATGCACGGCATCCCCCCGTCCATCAACGGCGGGGGGATGCCGTGCATATTGCACTGCACAGCCCCCCTCCTTAATATGGGTCCCCCAGTATTAATAAACAGCCCCCCCCCTCCTTATCATGGCCCCCCAGGCTGCGGCAGCTGTCAAAATAACAAACAGTTTATACATCACCTTCCGACGCAGCTTCTCCGCTCCTCCGGTCCTCCGCTCGCCGGCTGCTTCTTCTTTCTTCTTGTGCCGGTGTCATGTGACCGGGCGCAGGAGATGACGTCATTTCCTGCGCGCGGTCACAGAAGTCGGCACAACAAGAAAGAAGAAGCAGCCGGCGAGCGGAGGGCAGAGGACCGGAGGAGCGGAGAAGCTGCGTCGGAAGGTGATGTATAAACTGTTTGTTATTTTGACAGCTGCCGCAGCCTGGGGGGCCATGATAAGGAGGGGGGGGCTGTTTATTAATACTGGGGCTGTATATACCTCTGGGGCTGCTGGATAGTACCACTGGGGCTGTATACTACCACTGGGGCTGCATATACCTCTGGGGCTGATGTATACTACCACTGGGGCTGTATACTACCACTGGGGCTGTATATACATCTGGGGCTGATGTATACTACCACTGGGGCTGTATACTACCTCTGGGGCTGTATATACATCTGGGGCTGATGTATACTACCACTGGGGCTGCTTGGGCTCCTGTATACTACCACTAGGGCTCCTGTATACTACCACTGGGGCTGCTGGGGCTCCTATATACTACCACTGGGGCTGCTGGGGATGCTATATACTACCACTGGGGCTGCTGTATACTACCACTGGGCTGCTGTATACTACCACTGGGGCTGCTGGGGCTGCTATATACTACCACTGGGGCTGCTGGGGATGCTATATACTACCACTGGGGCTGCTGGGGATGCTATATACTACCACTGGGGATGCTATATAGTACCACTGGGGCTGCTGGGGATGCTATATACTACCACTGGGGCTGCTGTATACTACCACTGGGGCTGCTGTATACTACCACTGGGGCTGCTGGGGCTGCTATATACTACCACTGGGGCTGCTGGGGATGCTATATACTACCACTGGGGCTGCTGGGGATGCTATATACTACCACTGGGGATGCTATATAGTACCACTGGGGCTGCTGGGGATGCTATATACTACCACTGGGGCTGCTGGGGATGCTATATACTACCACTGGGGCTGCTGGGGATGCTATATACTACCACTGGGGCTGCTGGGGATGCTATATACTACCACTGGGGCTGCTGTATACTACCACTGGGGCTGCTGTATACTACCACTGGGGCTGCTATATACTACCACTGGGGCTGCTGGGGATGCTATATACTACCACTGGGGCTGCTGGGGATGCTATATACTACCACTGGGGCTGCTGGGGATGCTATATACTACCACTGGGGCTGCTGGGGATGCTATATACTACCACTGGGGCTGCTGGGGATGCTATATACTACCACTGGGGATGCTATATAGTACCACTGGGGCTGCTGGGGATGCTATATACTACCACTGGGGCTGCTGTATACTACCACTGGGGAGGCCTGTATACCACTGGGGGGGGCCTGTATACCACACTGCTGGGGGCTGTATACCTGTGCTGGGGTCCACCCTCAGCTTATACACGAGTCAATAGGTTTTTCCAGATTTTTGGGGCAAAAGTAGGGGGGTCGGCTTATACACGGGTCGGCTTATACACGAGTATATACGGTAATAGGACGTGCTCCACTTCACTGCCTACAACCTCTACAGAACAGTCTGTTCTAAAGTGTGTACAGAAAGCAAGATGGAAATTTTGCAATTTAACAATTTTTGTTGCTGGGCTACAAGAGATGAAAGCCACAGATAATATATATATATATACACACGCACACATACTAGTTGGGAATTAATTTCTACAATTGCTAGGGTGTAGTTCCAGCTGTCACACATACACAAGGAATTATGTGACGGTGCCTGAGCAGTTACAGTATACAAAATTCTCTCTACAGACAACCATAATCATGTATTCTCCCATTATCATCATACCCTATAATCACACCATATCATTCATCCTTCAACTATGCTAGAAAAGAGTAGACAGAGCCACTTATACTGTAAGATATAATAAAAAGACTAGAATGGAAGTAAAACATTTATCCTTTACATTTGCAAAAGTAGCTACATTTTCTGCATCAAGAAGCCTACACTGGGTTTACTGAATAAAGAGATCACCACCTTAAAAGAGATCTCCGTGGAGATAAAAAAAAATGGTATGGTCTCTGCACTTCTATACTACAATGCTGAGCTGCCTATTACACTTGAATAATCTGTGCCTCAGTGGTTAGCACTGCAGCTTTGTAGCACTGGGGTCCTGGGTTTGATTCCCACCAAGGACAACATCTGCAAGAAGATTGTATGTTCTCCCTGTGTTTGTGTGGGTTCCCTCCTGGTTTCTCCGATTTCCTCCCACACGCCAAAGACATACTGATAGGATGTCTAGATTGTGAGCCCCAATGAGGACAGTGATGATGTAAAGTGCTGTGGAATTATCAGCACTATAAAAGTGAGTATACAGGTGCATCTCAATTAATTAGAATATCATCAAAAAGTTAATTTATTTCAGTAATTCAATACATAAAGTCATTACAGAGTGATCTATTTCAAGTGTTTATTTCTGTTAATATTGATGATTATGGCTTACAGACAAATGAAAACCCAAAGTCATTATTTCAGAAAACTAACGTAGGGAGGATGAAGGGTCAGAGAGAAAATATTACCTAAATAGGTATCAGAGGCTTCACCTTGTGCTGCAGTCCCCAGCGTGGTGCATATGGAGTAGGGAGGATGAAGGGTTAAAAACCACGCTGCCGTATTCCACAATACATCAAAGGGTGAATATAACATTAATTTAATAGTTTACGCATTTCAGGGCTCCCTCACCCCCTCCTCAGGACAAAGCAATGTAATATTGCCATATTTCAGGGCGTGTCAAGGAGCCCCGAAACACGCTGACTAATAAATCAATATAATATCCACCCTTTTAACCCTTCATCCTCCCTACTTTAATTTTCTGGCTGTAAGTCATAATCAACTTTAACAGAAAAACAGTTGAAATAGATCACAGTGTTTCTAACGACTAATAATATACAGTATGTGTTTCTTTTTTGTATTCAATTACTGAAAAAAATTAACTTTTTGAAGATATTTTAATTAATTGAGATGCACCTGTATATACGTATAATGTTTATAGCACTTGTACATCATTTATGCACTAGCTGCTCCTCACTTATCACCACGTCCATATGTGATGTCATGTCACATGGTTGTGCAGCTTCCCCCACAGTAGGCTCCAATAGCAGACAGCTCCTTATTCCAATCACGTGGGTGGACATTATAGAAGGTCATGCCATGAACCAGTCTCTGATATCTGCTTCCACCGTAGACAGTCTGATGAGTGAAGCAGATGTCAAAGACTGTCTCACAGCAGGACCTTCTGTGACGTCATGCCTACGTGATTTTAATAACGAAGCCTGTTTTATCGAACATGCTGATGCTCACTCACTGTGGGGGGAGCTGCACAATCAAGCGTGATGAGACGTCCCATATGGCCAACTTTAGGCATGTGCAAATGGTGTGGTCACACAGGGTGCTGCTGGCCATGCTTCACTGGGGGCACCAAGGAGTCAGTGATCACTACTTTCAACTGTATCAGCAGGCACATCATGCTGATACAGTTCTAGTTTCCCTGCTCTGCCGCAGAGTACCTCCCTATCCCTTCTATAGATTGCAGGTCTCTTTAGACCCACAGCCTACAGAACTGCAGGTCCAGAGTGGAGCGACAAGATGACGTCATCATGTTGTGACACATGCAGGACGTTTGTCTCGACATGATGACATCACCACATTCGTCTGCCTGGGACTTGCCACTGATGACTTGCTGGAGAAAGGCGAGTATTCATGCTTTTTTTTGTTTTTAAAGTGTGTTATGGTCATAATAAGTGGCACCTGTCAAAAACAGGCTACTATGGGGGGCCATCATACATAGTGGTGGCCTATCAGAGTGTGGGAACAACAGAGAGGCTCATTAAAACAGGGTGAGGGCTGCAGAGGAACTCAGAAGGGTGTGAGCAACAGAGGGGGTCAATTAACAGGGTGGTGGCTACAGAGGGGCTTATTAAACAGGAGTTACAGATAGGCTCAATAAACTAGGTGGGGGCTGAAGACAGGCTGATTAAACAGGGTAGGGGCTACAGAGAGGGGTCATTAAAAAAGTGAGTGGGGGGATACAGAGAGGCTCATTAATTAAGATGGGGGCTGCAGAGGGGCTCATTAAACAGGATGTGGGTTACAAAGGGGCTCAATATAAAGTATGGGGGCTACAGAGGAGCTCAATATACAGTGTGATGGCTGCAAAGCAGGTCATTATACAATGTAGGGGCTGCAGAGTGGGCTCAATATACAGTGCCAGGGATGCAGAGTAGCTCATTATACAGTGGGGAGTCATCATACAGTGTGGGGGTTGCAGAGGGGGTCATTATACAGTATGGAGGGTTGCAGAGGGGATCATTATACAGTGTGGGGCAGCAAAGAGAGTCTGTATACAGTGTAACTATGAGACAGAGATCCTTGATCTGGCTCTCATAGAGTTACAATGAGAGCTTGTGATGTAATTTCTGAGTTCAGAAGTTACAGGAACAAGATGGCACTGTGGGACTAGAGCAGCGCCGAAAAAGAATGAGGACGGTGGCAAGTAAGTATAATGTTAGGGGCAGGGTGCTTACATTTAAAGTGCCACTCCTATGCTTAAAAAAATTTAAAAAAATTATCTGGAGATGCTTTAAAGGGAACCTTTCACCTCTTTGGGAGTTCTGAACTGCGCCCACCAGCTGTATCATGATGTAATTGGGGTTCCTGTAACCCCTCTATATGCCCAGACATCCACCTGCATACATTGTTTATTCTCTCCTGCGCCGAATGCTAACGACTCCTGGAAAGGTCCAGGGGGGTCTGCCCTCTTTGGTCCTCGCCGTCCCCCTGCCCGAAATACCCGCCCCACTCTATTAAAACTGCTGCCCCATCCGTGAATGGATGTTGAGTGACAGACACTACTCTAGCGCCTGCGCAGTGAGCGGGTCACTGTGCTCCACTGAAGCTGCACAGTGCCCAAGTCTCGTGAGATTTGTGAAGTCTCGTGCCTGTGCAGAAGGATCTCGTGAGACTTCGAGCACTGTGTCTTCAATGGAGCACTGTGACCCGCACCACTGTGCAGGCGTGAGAGTAGTGTCTGTCAATCCACATCCATACACAGGAGGGGCGGCAGTTTCAAAAGAGCAAGGCGGGTATTCCAGGAGGGGGACAGTGAGGACCACAGAGAGCAGGCCCCCCTCCGGACCTTGTAAGGAGTCATTACCATACAGCTTGGGATAGTCAATAGTCAGAACCTTTAGTGTAATAGTAGAGATTCATGGACTCTCTGAAGTTATCATGACCTTTCAAGTTCTACGCAAGAATTTAAAAAAAAAATTTGTCTACAATATTTTTGGTAGTTGTGACCCATATTAATTTGATCCCACCTTAGTGTACTTTGTGCATTTCAGAGGGTGATTAGCATTCTCATGTATTCTGTGGTATATTTATTAAAAAAAATGATTATTCTACATTTATATGCTAATACTGGCTGTCTATTGATTTCTTGCACTCACTTTTTTCAATGTCACTATTTTTATCACTTACTTAGCGCTTAAGACCATGTAGTTAGTAATGTTTTTATTTTGTTTGGTTACTCATCAGACTCCATTATAATTTTATACAATATTATAGTATGTGCAACATATTTGGTCCAATATTCATATCATATGCTCGTGACTGCCATCTAGTGGTAACTCAAAAATTGTATTTTGCTTTATTGAATATGTTTTTTGTTCTTGGCACTCTTACACCATCTGGTGGTTTAGTAATTTATTGCAGAGACCTTTTCTAAAGTCATGGCTGAACGCCTATTTTTCAGTGCTCTTATGCCTCAATCATTAACATCTTGGATATGATTTATAATGTTTTGCTTTTTTATGGTTCAGTGCAGATATTTTTACAGTAACAGTATAAGGCTTATATATGTAAATGGCACAACATTGCTGGTGCTTTGTATTTATACAGATTCTCTGCTATTTCCCATGCAGCAAATGTTTGAATTTGACATTTTACTATTGTTATATTAACAAACTTATGTCCCAATGTGGTGTAAACTACCACTAAACAAACAAGCTTTACATTTTCTATATGAAATTTATACCTTTATTACCGGTAATCTTTACCGAAAAAGCCTAGAGAAGACAAATAGAAAACATGTTTAAAATGTGCACATTGCACTAGAATCTGTTTCCTAGGCCAAAGATTAGCACTGGGATACAACGCATGTGATCAGCATGATAACGAAGAGTCATGGAAATGTGGTAGATATCTGAGATAAGAATGAATGAACACTGTCCCTAAAGTGATGTACAGTATAATATAAAAGAAAGTAAGCAGTAAAATGGCTCATAGGAAAAGCATCATATGGGTATGAGGAACCCCATTTATCGCCAGAAAAGGAGGCTTCCTTAGGGGTAGAAATGTACATGGACTTTATTCGTGTTTATTTCTGTTAGATATTTATATTGACTTCTTGTTGGGAGAACATACAGTTGAAAACAGAAGTTTACATACACTATATAAAAATCCACATATGCATGTTTTTCTCTCCATCTGACATTAAATGAGAACAAACCTTTCTCATTTTAGGTTAATTATGATTACCATAATTTTTTATATTTGCCAAATGGCAAAATAATGAGAGCGAACGCTTTAAGTTTTTTTTTTTTTTATTAATTTCTGCAAATTTTTAGTATTTGGTACCATTACCCTTAAACTGCATGATTTGGGTCAAACATTTTGGATATCCTTCCACAAGCGTCTCACAATAGTTGGTAGGAATTTGGGCTCATTCCTCTCTATAGAACTGAGCCAGGTTTGTAGGTCACCTTGCTCGCACCTGCCTTTTCAGATTTGCCCATAAATGTTCAATAGGATTGAGATCAGGGCTTTGTGTTGACCACTCCAAAACACTGACATTGTTATCCTTAAGCCACTATGTAACCAGTTTGGCAGTATGCTTTGGGTCATTGTCCATTTGGAAGACCCATTTTGGCCCAAGCTTTAACTTCCTGGCTGATGTGTTGAGATGTTGCTTCAGTATTTACACATAATCTTCTTTCTTCATGATGCCATCTATTTTGTGAAGTGCACCAGTCCCTCCTGGAGCTAAACGACCTTGCAACATGATGCTGCCACCCCCGTGTTTCACAGTTAGGATGTTCTTAGGCTTCCAAGCTTTTCCTTTTTTCCTCCAAATGTATCGATGGTCATTATGGCCAAACAATTCCATTTTAGTGTCTTCAGACCACAGGACGTCTCCAAAAAAGTAGATCTTTGTTCCAGTACATTTGCAAAAATTAACCTGTCTTTTTTTATGTTTCTTTTGGAGCAATGGCTTCTTCCTGGCAGAGTGGCCTCTCAGCTCATGTTTCACTGTGGATAGTGACACAATCTTACCAGCTTCTGTCATCATCTTCACAAGGTCTTTTGCTTATGTTCTTGGGTTAATATGCACATGTTGGACCAAAGCACGTTCATCTCTGGGACACAGAACCCGTCTCCTTCCTGAGCGGTATGATGGCTGGACATTCCCATCTTGTTTGTACTTGCATATAATTATTTGTACAGATGAACGAGGCACCTTCAGGTATCTGGAAATTGGACCCAAGGATGAATCAGTGTCTCCAATTAACTCAGATGTTGCCAATATACCTATCAGAAGCTTCCAAACACATGACATCATCATATGGGCAATCCCAAATTGTTTAAAGGCATAGTAATCTTAGTCTATCTAAACTTGTGACTTTGCAAAAAGTAATAAAAATGCCTTAAACATTCTCTCTGTCTGATTATTCTGGCATTTGGCAAATAAGGGCCGCTTCACACTGCGGCATGATCCGGGAGGACCCAGACAGCTTTAGACCAGATCAGCACACAGGACTGGGGGGCTATTATGCCCTCCGGTCCTGTGTGCAGCGCACGCAGCTGCAGCCGCTGACAGGTCAGGACCGCGGCGCCCGCGGTCCTGACTTATCAGCAGAGGGAACTGCGTGCGCTGCACACAGGACCGGAGGGCATAATAGCCCCCCAGTCCTGTGTGCTGATCCGGTCCGCAGCTGTCTGGGTCCTCCCGGATCATGCCGCAGTGTGAAGCGGCCCTAATAATTATAGTAATCCTAACTGCTTTAAAATAGGAAAGGTTTAATCTGATTTCATGTCAAATAGTCAGAAAAACATGCATATGTGTCTTTTTATATAATGTATGTAAACTTCTGGTTTCAACTGTATATTGTTTTTTAGTTAATAATTCTGGATTTGTCAAGGCGGGTTTCTTCTTATTTTGTTGAACCCAAAATGTAAAGTGTAGTGCAGTTTCCCTCATCTGCTTTAGATATTAAATGAGTAAAATTGCAAAGTGCTTGTGAAAAAAACAAACATTACTTCTTATTAAAAATCTGCTCCATTTTCAAGAATGGATCATTTTAGAACTTTAAAGTACCGTATATAGCTCATTACCTAGGTTACCAGGCACCACTTTAGCCTCAAGAGTGGCCAGTTATGAAGGTATTTGTTTATACAATGGCATCATAATCCACAGCGCCATACTGATATTATCACTGTCCCCATTGGGGCTCACAATATAAAGTTCCCTATAACTATGTCTTTGGAGTGTGGGAGGTAACTAGTATACCTGTTGGAAACCCACACAAACACAGGGAGAACATACAAACTCCTTGCAGATGTTGTCCTTGGTGGGATTAAAACCCATAACCCCCAGAGATACAGTGCCAGAGTGCTACCCATATACTGTCCATCTCCAGGAGCGTCCTGCCTCCACAAAGCATGGGTGGGTTCTTGAACCTAGAACATTACAACCTTTTAAAAGGCATATTAAAGTACACATACAGTCATGGCCGGAAGGGTTGGCTGTAGTTGAAATTGTTTCACAAAATTTCTCATGAAAAATCATTGCAATTACATTTATTGCCTTTGTCTGCATAGGAACATCACAAAAAAACTGAAAAAATAGGCAAATTGGACATAAATTCTCGTCAAACCCCGAAATAGGCCAGACATTGTTTTAAGCATGTGATGTGTCTTGGCCAATACATGAACCAATACCCCATATATAAAGTTTTTTTGGTCATCATAAAAAACTTTTTGCACTTTAGTATCATCTGTGGGGTGCGGTTGGGCCCCTAGGGGCGCTGTTCATTCAGTAGTGCGGATGTATCGTGCTGGGCGGCCCGTTTGGTCAGGTGGCAGGGGCAATGGGTAGCTATCAGACACTCCACATCATGTGTATCAGTGTGAATAGCGTCCTATGCAAGCCCAATGGCGAGTCACCTCCCACATGTATTGTAGGTAGATGGTGATTTTATCTGCCTCCACCTGGGTTTGCTCTACATAATGGGGTCTGACTGCATCCTGCTAAGTGCAGTGCTGGTTTTGTATCTGGCTATTGATGGTAAGTTTTTTCAAGCATGTGATGCTCATTCAAACACATGTGTGGCAACTAACAGGTGTGGGCAATATGAAAATAAGACCGTAAGTCAGATAACAAGGGGAGAAGTTGACTTAATCTTTGCATTGTGTGCCTGTGTTTAGCACACAAAGCACTGAAAACAGAGAGAGGAGAGAACTGTCTGAGGACCTGAGAACCAATAATCATTTAATGATGCGCATACTATATTAGATCAAGCAAGATTCCGAGCACTAAATAACAGCACCCCAAAGGATAGACACCCCAAATTCACCCAATCAACACTAAAGGACTTGGCTGCATTCTGCATAAAGATGAAAAATGAACAAAATGTGCAATAAAAAGATGAAAATGATGTATAAAATAAATTAGGTATTGGTCCATATTTTGGCCACAATATGCAAGCTTGCAACCCACGTCAAGGGTCATCATTCTTGTACGTCAGCATGTCACTCAATGCGTCCTGCAACTGATCATATGGATTATAGGAAAATTAGTTTTAAGTGATCATTTAATGTTAATGGTCAGGCGACTATGAACATACTCCGCTCCCTACAATCTATTTGACAGTGATTGTGACTGACAGAACGTAGCCTCAAATCTAAAAAAACACACCATGTGATTCTGAAAAAGTTGACCTTTTAAGATCAAAGGCCAAAAGATTCCCTTGAATCTTTAATGCGCCATTTTCGTCTACAGATCTTATGCATTTTAGCAATGACTTCACTATTGAACCACGTCAAACGTCTGACTTATTTATACATTTTTCATTCCGTCCATTCAAAATTTATTTTCAGTCTCTTAATGCTCAATGCAAAATGTTGGAAAGAGTTACTAAAATATTCCAACATTTCTTCCTTTATCTCACAATATGTCATCCGTAGGAGTTTCTCCCGCTTCAACTTCATAGAGAATGTATTCTAATTGTAAATAATACATAAAAATTGGATTTGAATTTGGGCAAAATGCAGTGAGATGGAGCTTACAGTAGAATATTCCTTATATATTGTACCTGGGTAGACAGCACAGCAGCTGAAGAGTAAGAAGAAAGAGTGAATATAATACAGAAAAGGAGCAGAAACCGTGTACATTCAGAACAGAGTAACTACTGGGCATCAGACAAACCCTAGGAATGCATATTAGCAATAATGATAATCAGGCTTGGCACGTCCAGCATTCCTACTACCAGAGAACGCAAAAAAAACAAAACACCGTGACAGCCTTGCTGATATGTGTATTTAATTAGTCTCTGAAAGAGGAGCTCAGTTAGCAAAAATCTACACAAAAAAATATTAGGAAGAAAATAAACTTGTACAATTTGTACTAGATGTCCCTACTGGTTGTAGTCCGGATAGTTCCCAGATGCCAGCTCCAGGCCAACAGGCATGCAGATGGGCATCTTAACAGACAGGCACATAGCTGCATCAGAGCAAAATTAAGTCTGGCCAGAGGGTAAAGAACTAGCTTCAGAAAAACATTGGGCTAGCACCGGCTAACCACAGGTGTGGAGTTTACTGTAGTATCCACTACTTAGGCCCCTTCACATAGCAATTTTTTGACTGTCCGTGGGGATCCTGTTTTTTTGCAGGACCCCACAGACAGGAACGGACAGGCCCAGATGTGAACTCCGGATGCCATTTCTGTGTCCGGATCCAGGATTTTGAGGAATCCGAACACAGAAAAAGCTAGGAGGAGCCGAGCCTGTTATGTCACACGGGGGTAGGAAGAAACCATGTCGGGGCTGAAGTTTTGCTTTCCCAGTGTATCTACATACACTGGGAAAGCAAAATAGAAGAGAAAACATGTATTAAAAAATAAAAAAACAAATACTTCTCCGCTCGCTGTCCAGGACGCGAGGAGAAGACGGACGATCACCACTGCCAGGACCTTAAAATGTGATTGGCCGGTAGCGATCAGGTAATATGTCACGTGACATACCATCTGATCGCTATCAGCCAATCACATTTTAAGGTCCTGGCAGCATTCGGATGTCTTTGTCTCGGGTCCCGGACAGCCGTCAGAGAGGTGAGCATATATTTTTTTCATTTTTAACACTGCTTTATTTAATTTCACTTTAGTAGTATATGTAGATAGTGTATGTAGCTACACTGCTAAAGTGAAACTACACTGAACACAGCAGTTTTAGTGTACTGAGCATGCTCAGTACAGTGAAATTGGATCTGGGAAACAATTCTGTTTTTTCCCAGATCCAAGCTTAATAGAACCCCATGCTATTTGAATCGGACAGCGTTGGATCCAATGTTGGGCGATTCTGTCCGATTGTGTCCGCAGTGCCCAAAATCAGAGCAGTCTCCAATTTTGGGGACGTGAAAACAGCGGACACAATCGGATCACTGCACACACGGATAGCCATTGAGGACCAATCCATACCCAGAGGGATATATGGGGGCCAAATCAGATCCATGGCTATCTCTTTTACAATGGATAGCCACGGATACACATAAATCGTGATGTGAAGAAGGCCTTATCTATAAAGAAAAACCCATTATCGGATTTATACTGCCCAAAACACAGGGAACATGAATCAGACACAGACTGTGTGATTGGTGCATAACACGTTTTCCTTAAAGCATCACTCCAGTGGGTTTTTTATTTTCAGCGCTGCAGTGATGCTTTACATATAAGACCCCTGACTCCAGTCTTATACTCACCTGACGCCGTCTTCATCTTCTATCACGGCCACTCTTGTTGGTCTTCATGGAATTGTGGCCTGCTAGCTGCTCCAGTGTTTCATGGAGTGCGCCAGAGGTCAAAACTCAATGCAACTCTATGAGGGCCTCATTTTGGGTGCCTTCTTGCTCTCCTAGAGATGCATTGGAAGCTTTTGACGAAACTTCTGACTTCCAGGACTGGAGGGACCAGAGCCCAAATATGATAAAGCTGCCACAGGGCAAGTGTAATGCGGGGACTTACATTTAAAAGCTCCACTCCAGCGCTGAATTACAAACGCTAGAGTGGTGTTTAATATACTTTGAAGAGTTGGCCAGTCTGTGCGTTTCATGCAGCATAAATCTGATAACAGGATCCCTTTAACCCCTTAAAAAAAAAAGGTGATTTTTGGTTTCTGCACTCTCGATTTTTCCGTGCCTTCTTCCAAGAGCCATATTATTTTTCCGCTCACAGTCATATGACGGCTTTTTAAGTTTTCTTGTGAATTGTACTAGTAAGTCCTCAATTTTACCATGTTGTGCAATGTAAAATGGGAAAAACAACTCAGAGGTGAAATAGACTGAAAAAACGCTATTCCGCATGTGTTTTTTTGAGGTATCATGTTTATAGTGGTCATTGAATGAAAAATGAAATATGATTATCCTAGGCATCACGATTACGGTGATACTAAACTTGTACAATTTTTTCTTTTCATTTTCTTTTCACGGTTGATGGGACTCTGTGAGAGATTATTTTATTTTGAGAGGTAAGCTGATGATTTTTATTAATCCCATTTATTAGGGTCCTTTCACATCAGCGGTTTTCGCTGATCGCGGCAGTTGCGGTGAAAAAAACGCAACTGCCGCGATTACCGCATAACGGCTGCACTTGCGGTGTACTTGCGGCAAGCCCCATACAATGTCTATGGGGGCTTACGGCAGGTGCGGCAAGTGCGGTATCCGCACTTGCGAAAGGTGCGGCCGCGAAAAAATCACGGTATGCTGCGTGTTTTTTTTGCTGCCGCACCTGCCGAAACCGCACTTGCCGCACCTGCCGCACACTTACCGCAAGCCCCATAGACATTGTATGGGGCTTGCTGCAAGTAAACCGCAAGTGCAGCCGTTATGCGGTAATCGCGGCAGTTGCGGTTTTTTCACTGCCGCGAAAACCGCTGATGTGAAAGGACCCTTAAAGATAGATAAAACACTGTGATCGCTTTTCTTATTACAGTAGACTTGTAGCAACTTAACGCTGATGTTTTGATCTTTTTCTCTTTACAGTGTTTACCCTTTGGGTTAATTGATTTGACATTTTAATATATCAGACTTTTATGGACACTGATTTACCACTTATGTGTATATTTCTAAGGATCTTTATTTTAAATTGGAGAAAATGGGGTGGTTTATATTTTTATGTTAAAAAAACTGTGTTTTACTTTCTGCATTATTTTTAAGTCTGCTTAGGAGATTTCAACCTGCAATTGTCCGATCGCATGTACTATATACAGCAATGCCACAGTATTGCTGTATATATGTAATATTACTATATTGTTAGGTGCTATTGCATAATTCAGGGGTGAGGAACTCCAGGCCTCGAGAGCCGCAAACCGTGCATATTTTCAGGATTTCCTTAACATTGTACAGAGGTTGGAATCATCACCAGTGCAGGAAATCCTGGAAACCTGCACTGTGTACGGCTCTTGAGGCCTGGAGTTCCCTACCCCTGGTATAATGTTACAGAGGTTTCGCTCTATTTTTCATAGGTATATTATTTTATCTCAGGTAATAAGTAGTTAATTTCCTCTCTGAGCCTGTTGCTAGTAGAATAGCTTGGTGGGCACAGTCTTAGTACTCATAACGGCTATCACCTCAGAGTTTAGTCAGAGCACAGTTGCAGATCACCGAGTACACATGCCAGGTACATATAGGGCAACTATTACCCTTGCTCCAGTGGGCTGTATGGGGAAGGACTGGCCTGAAACAAACTGTAGGGTAACCTTAGGACTAGCACCCTGTAAGCAAATGGAATGCCTTGGTTGGCAAAACAGCTTTATAATACCAGAAACTTAAAGCTGTTTAAAGTGAACCTGTCACCTTCCCCAGGGCTTTTTAAACTAAAAGTGCCACCTTCAGCAGTGCCTATGCTGCATTCTGTGAAGGTGGCTATAATCCTTATACTCCCCCTGTACACTTAAATAAACACTTTATAAAGTTTCAGGTCCGGTATGTAAATTAATACTCACATGGTCCGATGGATCTCGTCACTGTGTCCAGACTTCACTGCTCTTCGGTTTACTCCATCTCTTCTATGTACTCGGCGCCTCCTCTTCTTTCCTCATAGCCTCATCTTCTGTGCCTGCGCAGATTCCTTTTGTTTACGCAGGCACCCTGAATGACTGAGCAGACAATGGGGGCAGTAATTGGTGACATCACCCTTGGACAGTATTGCAGTTACTATGACAACGCTGTCCTGGGGTGAGCTCAGTTACTGGCCGCTATCCCGCGGCTCATTCATTCAGTGTTCTGTGACCGCGGGACTAGCGTCAGGGTTAATGAGGTCACCCTAGGTTATGATAACGTCAGATTTTTTGTTTCTAATAAAGATGGCGTCCCTAAATGTGTTTTGTGCTTTTCTCATGAATTTCGGGCTTAGTACCAGCTGACAATACAAAGCTGGTATTAACCCCAGTAATACAAAGCGTGCCACCCCCCTCCAGGTAAAGCACCTGGAAATGGGGCTACGATGAATGTGCCATTTCCAGGGGCAGCTGTGGGCTGCAGTTTTCAGCTTGGGGGGCCCAGAACGCTTAGGCCTTACCATGCTGAGAATCTCAGCCCCCAGCTCCCTTGTTTTACCTTGGCTGGCTTTCAAAATATGGCAGGAGTCCACGCATTTTAAAAAAAATAATTTTAAAAAATGGGCTTCCATGTAATTTGACTGCCAGCCAAGGTAAAGTCAGGCAGCTGGGGGTGGCAGCCCATAGCTGCCGCTTTATCTGTGGTAACAATCAAAAATACAGCGGCGTAGGAGTAAGGGACCCAACAGCCAATCACAGACGCAGACACACAGAACAGGTGTCTGTGATTGGTTGTTCGAATAATTTGCAATCAGCCCATATATTCTACTATGGTAGAATGTATGGGCTGGCTCGAGCAGCTAAGCACAGATGCCCATTCTCTGTGACAGAAACTGTGATTGGCTGTTGGGTCCATCACACATAGTAGTGTAAAAATAAATACCGTATATACTCGTGTATAAGCCGAGTTTTTCAGCACATAAAATGTGCTGAAAAGTCCCCCCTCGGCTTATACACGGGTATATACGGTAATTATATTAGACCATGTTTTACAGCGCCCCCCCCCCCGTATATACAGCCCCCCCGTGGTATCCCGCCCCCCCGTATATACAGCCCCCCCGTGGTATCCCGCCCCCCCCCCGTATATACAGCCCCCCCCGTGGTATCCCGCCCCCCCGTATATACAGCCCCCCCGTGGTATCCCGCCCCCCCCGTATATACAGCCCCCCCCCGTGGTATCCAGGGCCCCCTTGCTGCACCTGTAAGGGAAGATGTCAGTATACTTATCGCTGCCGCCGCCGCCGCTCCGCTTCTCGGTCACCGCGATGCTCCGGGTCTTCATGCTTCCTGTTCCTTCTCCGGCGCTCAGGAAATGACGTCATTGTTCGAGCGTCGGAGAAGGAACAGGAAACATGAAGACCCGGAGCATCGCGGTGACCGAGAAGCGGAGCGGCGGCGGCGGCAGCGATAAGTATACTGACATCTTCCCTTACAGGTGCAGCAAGGGGGGCCCTGGATACCACGGGGGGGCTGTATACAGCTTGGGCTGCTGTATACAGCTGGGGCCCCTGTATACTAATGGGGGGGGGTCTGTATACCCCTGGGGCTGCTGCTGTATATACCCCCTGGGGCTGCTGCTGTATATACCCCCTGGGGCTGCTGCTGTATATACCCCCTGGGGCTGCTGCTGTATACTACCACTGGGGCTGCTGCTGTATATACCCCCTGGGGCTGCTGCTGTATACTACCACTGGGGCTGCTGCTGTATATACCCCCTGGGGCTGCTGCTGTATATACCCCCTGGGGCTGCTGCTGTATATACCCCCTGGGGCTGCTGCTGTATACTACCACTGGGGCTGCTGCTGTATACTACCACTCGGGCTGCTGCTGTATACTACCACTGGGGCTGCTGCTGTATACTACTACTGGGGCTGCTGTATACTACTACTGGGGCTTCTGAATACTACCACTGGGGCTGCTGCTGTATATACCCCGTGGGGCTGCTGCTGTATATACCCCCTGGGGCTGCTGCTGTATACTACCACTGGGGCTGCTGCTGTATACTACTACTGGGGCTGCTGTATACTACTACTGGGGCTTCTGTATACTACTACTGGGGCTGCTGCTGTATATACCACTGAGGCTGCTGTATACTACTACTGGGGCTTCTGTATACTACCTCTGGGGCTTCTGTATACTACCACTGGGGCTGCTGTATATACCTCTGGGGCTGCTGTATACTACCACTGGGGCTGCTGTATATATCTCTGGGGCTGCTGTATACTACCACTGGGGCTGCTGCTGTATATACCACTGGGGAGGCTGCTGTATATACCTCTGGGGCTGCTGTATACTACCACTGGGGCTGCTGTATATATCTCTGGGGCTGCTGTATACTACCACTGGGGCTGCTGCTGTATATACCACTGGGGAGGCTGCTGTATACCACACTTCTGGGGGCTGTATACTACCACTGGGGAGGCCTGTATACCACTGCGGGGGCCTGTATACCACACTGCTGGGGGCTGTATACCTGTGCTGGGGTCCACCCTCGGCTTATACACGAGTCAATAGGTTTTCCCAGATTTTGGGGGCAAAAGTAGGGGGGTCGGCTTATACACGGGTCGGCTTATACACGAGTATATACGGTAAATAAATTTTAAAAAAGGTAGTGCTCCACTGAATTTTTTTTTTTTTTTAACCATTCAATTTTTGTTGAAGAGATAACAATACATATTGATGAAATATTGCAATAACAACCAACAATGCAGGGAGACCCAGAAGGGGGGGGGCTGCGGAAGGGAAGGTGGGGAAGGAAAATTGGGAGGAGTAGGAGGAAGGGGAAACAAGGGGGGGAAGGCAAATCATACCAATCTGTACTTCGAGCAAAGCCTACCTTAGACAGGAATATCCGAATGTTACAATATGTGAAGGGTCATCACCATTGGGGGATGGGTCTTGCAGAGGGATGTGAAGCCCAGATACGCCAATCCGAACGTTTTACGTTTTCAAGGTCTGTCCAGGGCCAAGTAATATTCCTGCTGGAAAATCAGGTTAGTCTTTTCAATGAGCCCCCCACAGAGATGGCGGAGATGGCGACTTCCACTTCCCAGCTAAGCAGAGCCTAGCGGCTATCAAAATAATTGAAGTCATTCTCCGCAATCCTGGGGGGGGAAACCTTCTATTCCTATATTCAGAACCACTAGGTGCGGGGGAAGAACCCTCCAAAATCCTGTGACAGATCTCATTAGACTTGCAATCAGCAGCCAAAAGGGTGAGATCTTCGGGCAGAACCACCACATGTGAAACAGGGAGCCCCTACCCCCACACCCTTTCCAGCACAACGGGGACAAATCTGCATTAAACCTAGGTAGTCTGATGGGGGGAACAGAGCAGCGCAAATTAATTTTTTTTAAATTTTCAATGTGGTTTATACATCTAGTTGATTTCTGTAATTCTACAATTCCCCTTTCCCATTCCTCCCGAGTTGCGGAGAATATCATGTCGGTTTCCCACCTGGACATATATGGGAGTTTTGATGGCACATGCAGGGTCAACAGTTCCCTGTAAATACCCGAGTGGCCCTTGGTTATCTTCGGGTCAGATAGGAGGAACTTTTGCAGAAAGGTCTCTCTTGGGGAGGCTCCCACCCTGTCCAAATACCCACAGGAAGAGATACATTTTTTTATCTGCAAATACTGGAGAAACGCAGGGCAAAGCTCCGGGAATTTTGTGTAGAGAGACTCAAAGGAGGAGAGGGCTATCCCGGAGAGAATCTCCCCAAGTAGGCTCACCCCCGCTCCCTCCCAACACTTCAAGTGCAGGGATGGGAGATGTAACTTCAGCGCCCGGAGAGGGACACTCTCGGGTGGGAGACATGTCCACTCCCACAGGGCCCTCCTCCAGTATAACAACAAAGTCTGCATAGTGTCCAGTGGGGGGTTCCACCTCCCCGGATTCAGCATATCCGCTATCTGAACCCAACGTTTGTTCGAAAAGGGGGAACACCACGATTTAACCTCCTCCAACAATGCTGATGTGTAGAGTTCCAACAAGTCAGGGACTCACATGCCCCCCTTCCTAAATGGTAGATACATAACAGTCTTGTCCACTCTATGTCTTTTGTGAGCCTAACAATATCTGTTTACCAAGCCCTGTAATTTCCGCAGCAAACATCTCAGGAAAGACATGGCAGAGTTCTAAAGACATATAAAATCTTAGGGAGGAGGAGCATGTTAAATGCTTGAACCCTGGCTATCCATGACAGGCTTTGAATGGGGTGATTGACGATATCATTTGAAAGACTGGCTAGAAGGTTTTCAAAATTCCTCCTCACAATGTCTTTTGTGGGGCATATGGTGATGCCAAGGTAAGGGATCCCTTCAGGCCTCAATTTAAAGGGAACTCAGATTTCAGCCTCATTGTCAACCTCAGGGGGACCCTGATCAGGAGGATAACAGACTTAGAGGCGTTCATCTTATATAAGGATACTCGGGAGTAGAGATCCAATATATCCACTATGGCGGGGAGGGAATTAGAGATGTCAGTACAGGACATAATAATGTCATCAGCATATAGGCCAATGACATGCTGGGAAGAGCCTACGGTAATGCCTTTGACAACTGGGTTGGAGCGGAGAGAGGCCGCCAGTGGTCCACCGCCAGGGCAAAGACTACTGGTGAAAGCGGGCAACCCTGGCGAGTACCATTTGATATCTGGAAGGCAGGAGAGAGAAAACCCGAGGAGAGGACTCTGGCATTGGGGTTGGAGTAAATCGATAACACTGCAGAGAGGAATGGGCCCGAAAGCCGAAATTTCCTCAAAACCATTCCTAGATATCCCCTGTGTATCCTGTCAAACGCTTTCTCTGCGTCAAGAGGCAGGAATACACTAGGGACCCCCTCCAGTTCTGCCAGTTTAATGAGATTAATCATTCATCTAGAGCCATCTCTCACCTGTCTGCCGGACACAAAGCCCACCTGGTCCGGGTCCACCAAATCCGGAAGCACCTCCAGAAGTCTATTGGCAAGCAATTTAGAGTAAATTTTGAGGTCAAAATTAAGTAAAGAGATCAGTCTATAGTTTCCCGGGGACTCCGTAGGTTTACCAGGCTTGGGAATTGTCACAATAGTTGCTTCCAAGTTGGGGGCCGGGACTGAGCCCGCATGCTGCCAGTGGCTAAATGTTCTGCAGAGATAAGGAGCCAGTATATGAGGAAAGGTGCGATAATACTCATTCGGCAGCCCGTCAGGACCAGGCACCTAGTGGCATTTAGTAGAGTGAATAATCTTTTCCACCTCCTGTGCTGCATTAAGCATAGCTCTCTGCCCTTCCGACACTTCAGGGAGGCTCAGTCTCTCTTCTCAGTCTCTCCAGAAAGGCTTCTATCTTGGAGTGGGTGGGTTGGGGGGTGTGAGGGTCCTCTTTTAGGTTATACAACTTTTCTAATATTGTGCAAAAAATAGCCGCAATGTCCGTTGGGTTCCTTACAATTCCCCCCGACGGGTCAATCATTTTTTCAATGACACTTTTCGCCGGTTTCTTTTTTATTCGTCTCGCCAGTAGTGCACCCGCCTTATCTCCTGACTCGTAAAATGAAGTCTTAAGGTGTCTGAGGTGTTTTTCGTGTTGCATCTCCACTGTATTTTTGATTCTCAGGACAGATAAACTGGACAGCTATGGGCTGCCACCCCCAGCTGTCTGGCTTTACCCTGGCTGGCAATCAAATTACAGGGAAGCCCATTTTTTATATTATTTAAATATATACACTGGAACCTTGATTTACAAGAATAAGAATGTGCTTGTAAATCAAAACACTTGTAAATCAAAGATAATTTTCCCCCAAGAAATAATTGAAACACAGATGATTCATTCCACAACCCAGAAAGATTTACTCTGTTCATAAAAATGTCCTTACAGAACTGTAAAATTATTACATCCCCTTGCAGCCCCAATGTCCCCTTGCAGCTCCCACCATCCCCATCATCCCCTTGCAGCCCCCAATATCCTCTTGCAGCCCCCATCATCCCCATGTAGCCCCCAAATCCCCATTGGCCAGCGGCTCCTGTACTTGTATGGTGGCTGAGAGAGCTCAGAGTTGCAGGCGGACAGCCACTGCTGGACAACGGCGGAGGGTAGATACTGTACCACAGTATAATCAGTATACAGTAATAAGCATCACACATGCACAGTATATGCGCAGTGCCAGCCGACCAGATGCTCGTAATCCAAATCATTGTTCATTAAGCAAGATATAATTTTTCAGACATGGTGGATTATCTTTCAAAATTCTCACAAATCAAAGTACCACTGTAATTTAAAAAAAAACAATGCGTGGGCTGCAGCCATATTCTGACCGCAAGCCAAGGTGAAACCGGGTAGCTTGGTGCTGGGATCCTCAGCATGGTAAGGCCCGAGTGTTCTGGCCCCCCACGCTGAAAACCGCAGCCTGCAGCCGCCTCTGGAAATGCTGCATTTATCATAGCGCCATTTCCAGGCACTTTACCCAGCTCTTCCAGCGGCCCTGGTGCAGGGTGGCATGCTGGGTAATAAGGGGTTAACACCAGCTTTGCATTGTCAGCTGGTACTGAGCCCGAAATTTATTATGTCAGGCCAAATTAGACCCAGCCACCATGAATTTCAAGTAAGCAATACATTTTTTTTTTTTTATTGGAAGTAAAACACAAAACGCATTTAGAGACTCCATCATTATTAGTTAAAAAAGAATCTGACATAACCCTAATCTTCTTCAGCTCTGCTACATCTTTGCCATCAGACAAACACGATCTACTGGCAGAGAGAGAACGGCACAGAATAACATCGGAGCACAGCTGTGAGAGAAGCGCTCAATTTACGGCTGTAGAGATATAGTAAATGGCATGCAAGCTATGTTGTTGAGGTGCTAGTACTCGGGGTGCAGAGTGCTGTGGCAAAGGTTATCTAAGTTCATGCATGAGCTTGAACCTCGCTAACCCCAACATCACCCGGCACTCAGAGCACAGCCGTAAAGTGAGCGCTTCTCCCATGGCTGTGCTCTGATGTCATTCTGTGCCGTAAACGGTGACATCACCCTTAAAAAATGTTGCGGTTACTATGGGACCGCTGTCCTGGGGTGGGATCAGTTACCCAGACACTAGCCCCACGGTCTCTTAACACTGAAGGAATGAGCCAAAGGGATAGCGGTCGGCAACTGAGCTCACCCAGGACAGCGTTTCCATAGTAAGGCAGCGCTGTCCAAGGGTGACTTCACCGCTTATAGCCCTCAATGTCTGCTCAGTCACTAAGGGTGCCTGTGTATATAAAGAGGAATCTGCACCAGTGCCAAAGAGGGAGTGAAGAGGAGAGAATAGGAGACACCGAGTGCATAGAAGAGGCGTGGAAGACCGAAGAGGAGTGAGGTCTGGACACAGTGACAAGACCCATCGGACTATGTGAGTATTAATGTACATACAGGTTATGAAACTTTATAAAGTGTTTATTTAGGTGCACAGGGGTGTAGAGGGATTATAGCCACTTTCACAGAATGCAGCATAGGTGCTGCTGAAGGTGACACTTTTAGTTTAAAAAGCCCTGGGGGGGGGGGAAGGTTCACTTTAAGCAGAAGTGTGGGCCTAGAGGGGGCACTCTGTAATGAGGTGAATAATTCAGATTGTATTATTGAAATTGACACTGAAATGAACCGTGCACAGTCCGCACTTGTCCACCAGGGGGCATTAGTGGACTGTACAATCACAGAGGGTGGAAATCCCCCACCCTCTCTTTTGTTTACCCAGGAAGAGAAACGGTGCAGTCTAGATTCAGAGCTGAACCAGAGAAGATCTGCCTGCGGATGTCTGTTCAAAGTGGACTACTTTGCTACACCTTGCCGGAAAAATCATCCCGCAGAAGCCCCTGTGACTGATCCTGGGCCACTGGACTTTGGTGCTGTGACTCTGGCCGCTCTGCAAAACCTTGCCCGCCGAGCACCCAGAGTGCATGTGCAGGGGCCGTGACCGACATAAGGGAGACTTCTGTGCTGTTGTGATCTCCCTTCTGCTGCTGATCGGTGTGGACAAAGAGAGAGACTAACAAAAATTCTGTTACCTGCGGAAGGAGACCAAAGAAGAAGACTGAGGAGACCCCCAGGCCTGCTACGTGGGAGCGACATCTTCTTCTGTGATAGACTGGTACGTGATTTTAGGGAAAGTTAGGGAAAGATACCTTCATTGTTGTGTTTTTTTCTTGCTGCGTACCCGGCAGAAGTGAAGATTCAGAGACTCTAATATATACCAGTGCGCATATAGTTCGGTTGACTGTGATATAAACATGTTTGCCAGTAAAGAAACGTTATGTCACGGGTGGCACGGATGACAGGGTGGAGGCCACGCGCAGACGATCCCAGTGTTTGGCCCACCAGCCATAATGGTGGAGGATGGTCCGTCTCTTTCAGGGGCATTTACCTTCTGTGTTGATGGAGAGAAGGTGTGATGAGATCTCTCTATTATGGGGAGACGGCTGTGGAGGTCTTGCGCTCGGTCTGGTTTTATCCACCAATGTTGTAGGTCACTAGGACCCAGCAGACTCCTTCCACCTTTATAAGGAGGTTCATTACCCTTCCTCGGTGCAGGTGATAGTTCCTTGTGCACACTTTATCCTTGCTCCAGCAGAAGCTGAGATTGTGGAGGTTGCTGTGTTCTGCTGTCAGATAAGTGTTTCCTTTTCCCAAATGTCTGTCTTCCCTGGTGTTTGTCTTTAGTTGATAGTGGAGGGGTCTAGTGAACCTCTCCATCTGATCCTTAGATAAGATAGATCTAGGATCAGAGAGGGACGAGGTTCGTGGTCGGCGACAGTTGAGGAGACTGTATAGGGACGTTAGGGCAGACAGGGTCAGCTCTAGGAAGTCTAGGGGTCACCGTCTCCTTCTTGTGCCCTTAGCATTAGGGACTCCTGATTCCCCCCCCCGTCGTTATCCTACGCTGGGTGTCTTCCCCACTCCCAGCGTGACATTATCACCTGCCATAACTGTAAGTGAAGGAAGGGGAGGATTTGATTTTCCTTCCTTTCCTTATGGATCCTGTGTCTGCTTTGGCCCAGCAGCTGCAGACCTTGTCTTTGGAGGTTGCGGACCTTCGGTCGGCTCTGCAGGGACCACAACCGCAAAATGGTGTCTTGGGGAATCAAGCAGTGGGTCCGGCCAGACCGGAACCTAAGGTTGCCCTCCCTGACAGGTTTTCAGGAGGCAGAGACAAATTTACTGTGTTCAAAGAGGCCTGTAAATTATACTTTAGGCTTAAGCCGTATTCCACTGGTGATGAGCAGCAGCGGGTAGGAATTATTATATCATTGCTGCAGGGGGATCCCCAATCCTGGGCTTTCTCTCTGCCACAGGACTCTACTTGTCTCCAGTCTGTGGATGGATTTTTTGACGCCTTAGGCCTCATATATGATGACCCTGACCGTGTCTCTTTGGCTGAATCCAAATTGCGCCATCTCCACCAGGGGACTCGGTCGGCGGAATCATATTGTTCTGAGTTCCGCAGGTGGGCTATGGACACAAAGTGGAACGATCCGGCTCTCAGGAGTCATTTTTGCCAGGGTCTTTCAGAAAGACTGAAGGATGCCCTGGCAGTGTATGAGACCCCCCCGTCCCTGGAGGCAGCTATGTCGTTGGCTATTCGCATGGATAGACGCCTCCAGGAGCGGAGGGGTAGACCTCCTGCAACTGGGAGCCCTTCTCATGGTGGTTCCTTGTTGCCGGGTGGTCACTCGGAGGGCGAGTCATTTCTCCCGAGGGGGGAGGAACCTATGCAGCTTGGAGGAGCGGCGGCCTCGAGGCTCTCCTCCGGTGCCTCCCGGGGCAGGGGGAAGGGGGTCTGTTTTTTCTGTGGGAAAGGAGACCATTTTATCGGGGCCTGTCCCTACGCTCCTAAACGGACTAGGGTGCCGGGACCTCATGTGACTATGGGGGGGTGTGGAGGTGGTCGAGCGGGAGGTGTGTGTATCCTCCGTTTGTACTTCCCATTTTCTCCTGAGTGCAGAGGTGGCGCTAGAGAGCAAAACGGAAGGCATTTCTGTGTTTGTGGATAGTGGTGCGGGGATCTGCATGGTGGATGCTCGTTTTGTACACGCTCATGGGCTTAACCGCTGTTTATTGTCTCGCCCCATCCGTATCTATGCCATCGACTCAGCCCCTCTTGCTCAGGGTAGTCTCACACATATCGTACATAACATTAAGTTAACGGTTGGATCCCAACATCAGGAGACGTTATCTTGCTATGTCTTAGACGGTCTCCCCGCTCCCATTGTCCTGGGCTTGCCATGGTTGATTAAACATAATCCCGTAGTGGATTGGCAGTCCAGGGACATTGTGGAATGGAGTGATTTTTGTTCGGAGAATTGTTTGGCTACATCCCTTTCGGTGGTATCTGCTGAATCTCTGCCCCCATTCCTATCGGAGTATGAGGATGTGTTCTCAGAGAAGGGGTGCCGAGACTTGCCCCCTCATCGGGCATATGATTGCCCTATCAACCTCGTTCCCGGAGCTAAACTGCCCAAAGCTAGGATGTTTACTATATCTGGTCCCGAACGACAAGCAATGAAAGATTTCATTTCTGAAAGTCTGGAGACGGGACACATTAGGCCCTCCACGTCGCCGGTTGCGGCTGGTTTCTTTTTTGTGAAAAAAAAAGATGGGGGCCTCCGTCCTTGTTTGGATTTTCGGGAATTGAATCGGATTACTGTCCGTGATCCATACCCCCTCCCTCTGATCCCTGATTTATTTAGTCAGGTTGTGGGTGCCAAATGGTTCTCCAAGTTGGATTTGAGGGGGGCCTACAACCTGATTAGGGTCAGAGAGGGGGATGAATGTAAAACTGCGTTTAATACCCCGGACGGCCATTTTGAAAGTCTCGTAATGCCGTTCGGGCTCACTAACGCCCCGGCGGTTTTCCAACATTTTGTCAATGATATTTTCCATCATTTGGTGGGTAGATTTGTAGTTGTTTACTTGGACGATATCTTGATCTATTCTCCCGATATGGAGACGCATCAGTCCCATGTCAAACAGGTGTTGCAGGTCTTACGGGACAACAAACTGTATGCTAAACTCGAGAAATGTGTTTTCGCCGTTCAGGAGGTTCGTTTTTTGGGGTACCTCTTGTCGCCGTTGGGTTTCCGGATGGATCCGGAAAAGGTCCGGGCGGTGCTAGATTGGGAACAGCCGGACAATCTACGGGCATTGCAACGCTTTTTGGGGTTTACCAATTTTTACCGTAAATTTATTAAGAACTATTCGGTACTGGTGACGCCTCTTACGGAAATGACTAGGAAGGGGACGGATTTTTCTGAGTGGTCTGATTCTGCTCGCCAGGCTTTTTCCTCCCTGAAGCGTTGTTTTGCTTCCGCGCCTGTTCTTTGTCAGCCCGATCTTTCTCAGCCCTTCATTGTGGAAGTGGATGCGTCTGAGGTGGGGGTGGGGGCTGTGTTGTCGCAGGGCCCTTCGCCTGGGAGATGGGTGCCCTGTGCGTTCTTCTCCAAGAAGTTGTCTTCGGCCGAGAGGAATTATGATGTGGGTAATAGGGAGCTGTTGGCTATTAAGTTGGCTTTTGAGGAATGGCGGCACTGGCTGGAGGGGGCTGTCCATCCCGTCACGGTTATTACCGACCATAAGAACCTGTCTTACCTTGAGTCCGCCAGGCGTCTCAATCCCCGGCAGGCCAGGTGGTCTTTGTTTTTCACGAGATTTAATTTTACCGTCACCTACCGTCCGGGGGTTCAGAATGTGAAGGCGGATGCATTATCGCGTAGTTTTCCGGGTGGTAGTACTCATGAGAGTCCCGTCCCCATCTTGCAGGAGGGGTGGTTGTTTCTGCTCTTTGCCCTGATCTGGAGAGGGAGGTGTTGAAGGTTCAGGGGGCGCCCCTGCCTCCTGCCCTTCTGGGAGGCTTTTTGTGCCGTTCTCTTTGCGCCTCAGGGTGCTGTCAGAGCATCACGACTCTGTACTGGCGGGGCATCCGGGCGGTAGGGCCACTTTCGATCTCTTGTCTCGTCGCTTTTGGTGGCCGGGGTTGAGGAAGGACGTAGCGGAATTCGTATCCGCCTGTGGTGTGTGTGCACGTGCTAAGGATCCGCATACCCGTCCGTCTGGGTCTCTCGTGCCATTGTCTATTCCTGAGAGGCCATGGACACATTTGTCCATGGATTTTATCACCGATCTTCCGGCGTCTGCGGGCAAGACGGTGGTACTGGTAGTAGTAGATAGATTCAGTAAGATGGTTCGCTTTGTGGCACTGCCCGCACTTCCTAATGCTCGGACTCTGGCACAGGTGTTCGTAAGTGAGATTGTGAAGCTTCATGGGGTTCCCTCCGATGTGGTTTCTGATCGCGGTACTCAGTTCGTCTCCAAATTTTGGAAGGCTTTTTGTACACGTTTGGGGATAACGTTGTCCTTTTCTTCTGCTTTTCATCCTCAGTCTAATGGTCAAACCGAACGTGTGAATCAGAATTTGGAGACTTACCTGAGGTGTTTTGTCTCTGACCATCAGGAGACTTGGGCAAATTATTTGCCCTTGGCCGAATTCGCCCTTAATAATCGTCTTCAGGAGTCCACTGGCAAGTCACCGTTCTTCGGTGCATATGGGTTTCATCCTCAGTTTGGTACTTTTAGCGGTACGAGTCCTTCCGGAGTTCCGGAGGAGGACCGTTTTACCTCGTCCCTCTCCTCGGTTTGGCGGGGTGTACAGCGTAGCTTGAAGCTCTTAGGTGACAGGTACAAACGTATGGCTGACAGGAAGCGTGCGCCAGGTCCGGACCTATGTGTGAATGACTACGTGTGGTTGTCTACCAAGAATGTGAAGTTGAAGGTGCCCTCTTGGAAGTTGGGGCCCAGATTTATTGGCCCCTATAGGATAACCGCCGTTATCAATCCCGTGGCGTTTCGTCTTGCGTTGCCTCCTGCTCTTAAGATTCACGATGTGTTTCACAGGTCGCTCCTCAAGCCGTATGTGCCGTCGTCTAACCCATCTCCTTTGCCTCCTGAGCCCATCTGTGTGGCGGGGAATCTGGAATTCGAGATCTCGAGGGTGGTTGATTCTCGCATGTTGCGCCGTTCTCTTCAGTATTTGGTGCACTGGAGGGGGTACGGTCCTGAGGAGCGGATGTGGGTGCCGGCGTCGGAGGTGTCCGCCGCAAGGCTGGTCCGCGCTTTTCACCGTTCCCATCCGGATAAGCCTGGTCCTGAGTGTCCGGGGGCCACTCGTAGGAGGGGGGGTACTGTCACGGGTGGCACGGATGACAGGGTGGAGGCCACGCGCAGACGATCCCAGCGTTTGGCCCACCAGCCATAATGGTGGAGGATGGTCCGTCTCTTTCAGGGGCATTTACCTTCTGTGTTGATGGAGAGAAGGTGTGATGAGATCTCTCTATTATGGGGAGACGGCTGTGGAGGTCTTGCGCTCGGTCTGGTTTCATCCACCAATGTTGTAGGTCACTAGGACCCAGCAGACTCCTTCCACCTTTATAAGGAGGTTCATTACCCTTCCTCGGTGCAGGTGATAGTTCCTTGTGCACACTTTATCCTTGCTCCAGCAGAAGCTGAGATTGTGGAGGTTGCTGTGTTCTGCTGTCAGATAAGTGTTTCCTTTTCCCAAATGTCTGTCTTCCCTGGTGTTTGTCTTTAGTTGATAGTGGAGGGGTCTAGTGAACCTCTCCATCTGATCCTTAGATAAGATAGATCTAGGATCAGAGAGGGACGAGGTTCGTGGTCGGCGACAGTTGAGGAGACTGTATAGGGACGTTAGGGCAGACAGGGTCAGCTCTAGGAAGTCTAGGGGTCACCGTCTCCTTCTTGTGCCCTTAGCATTAGGGACTCCTGATTCCCCCCCCCCGTCGTTATCCTACGCTGGGTGTCTTCCCCACTCCCAGCGTGACACGTTATTATCGGTTAAACCTGAGTATGGGGATTCTGTTGAGAAAGATCATACACACACACCCGCGGCCTTACCACCGGTCGCTTCAACTCCACAAAGGAATTGAGAACACAGGAATTCTACAACACATGACAGTTACAGGGAGCAGGGACTTGGTAGACGTCTGGAGAACGCTACTCTAGAGGGACGGAAGAAAATTTTGTTGTGTCAGCTTGGACTGCACTTGTTGAAAATCACACCACTTTTGTATTTTTTCCATGCATCCGCCACTATGCGCCTGTTTCTGGCATTCTGTCATGTTTTATCATCTATGGTTGTGTACCTTTCAGCTGTTGTCTGAAGTAAAAGTCCACTTGTTTTACCATTGAACTGTCTCCTGTCTCTGCTCTGCATGCTATCAAAGGACATTCCACTAACATCTAGATACAGGGAATCAGTAACGTCTGCATTATCCACTGCGCTTCCACAGGCTCTCAATTTCACTGGAGCGACAAGCACCAGGCACGGCCATCACCACCCATTCAAGAATCCAACTCATGCCCGGCATCCTGGGTACACTGTGCACCAGATTTCACATATAGCATTAATCACGGTCTCCTATGAATAGCAGCCACAGTTTGGCTTTCGTGGGGGCACTGTTATCATAGTCACGGTGGTTTTCATCAGAACTGTTCACCACCGCCCTTTACACTGAACACGTCTGGTGACATACACCTCCATCAAACATCATTTTATTTAAGGGCAGGAGAGATATCAGTCTGCAGGTAATACTGCAATATTAAAGGGGTTGTCCAGTCTCAACTTATAATTATGCAGTCACTATGTGAGTGCAGACTTCTCAATCCTACCATTGCCTGCACTGTGCATTGCGAGTAATCACTGGTTTATAAGCTATTCTCCCTCCTCCCTCTGCTATCTGGGCACTGTGGTTTCACTGTTAGGAGATCTATTCTGTTGAGGACACAGGGAGAGCGATTGCAGGTCTGCCTTATCTTATACAGACTCCATTTGTTTCTCTACGCAAGCATCCCTGCTGTGACAGTTTCTGTGTTGTATTTGACCTCTTTCCTGGCTGCAGACACAGAAAGTAGAGGAGAATACAGCCCCTCCTCCACTGATGTCCTGTGCTGTGATGTGACATGCATATTCATTGTATGGGGTGTGGACAGCTGAGAACTAACTGCATCATTCACTAAGATTGACAGATGGAATGAATCTATTTATTTGAAATGTACAGAAGATAGGAGGGGAATATGAAATACAGTGCTGTGCAAATTAATTGGGACAAAGCATAATTTTAGTAAAATCATAAGTTGGTTACCAGTCAGTGATTCAAACCAGTTTTAACTGCTTTGAACAGGTGTGAGTGTACAACCTTGAGTAACAATATGTGGGTTGACTGGTTTCTGTCAGAAAATAACAGCTAGCTGCCCCCTCAGCTTCAGTTGAGAGCTTGTTTCTGTGAGGAGTGGTTTACTGTACTTTTTCTCTGTGTGATTCGTGCCTGTAAAAATGGATGTTACTCCACGGGAGAGGTCTAGAATTATTACTCTTAATGAACATACAAGTCTGACTGTAAGAGAAATCGCTTCCACCGTTGGTATTGAAAAATCTACCGTTTCAAGAATAATTCGCACACACAATGAAACTGGATCGTTTTCTCCAAAACAAAAAGAGAAATGTGGAAGAAAAAGTAAAACGACACCAAGAACTGATAAAACACTTATCAGAAATAGTAAAACTAATGAAAGAAAAACTTGCTTTGTCCCAATTGATTTGCACAGCACTGTGCATCACTACAGACAGCTAAGAGAAAGTAATTAGAAAATGGTAGCCGTTACATATGCCTTTTTGACCTGACAGTTTTCCTTTAAGGCTAGGTTCACACGTACCGTATTTCACCATTGACACAGCGCTATTTAGCGCTAGCAAAAATGCAGTGAAATCCAGTGGCATAACGCATCCCAGCAAAAGCAATGGATTTTGCTGAAATGCGTTCACACAATCTGTATTTTTGCGGACGCGCTTTCACTGCAAAGTGCGTCTAGAAAAAGAATGAACATCAATTCTTTGTGCTTTTTATACATTTTAAAATGGGCTCGGGAAAAGTGCAGACGAAAATACACGGTGTGTGAATGCAGTTGCGCTTTTTTGCGCATAGACCAAGCAAAAAAGTGCATCTGCATAAAAACGCAGCGTAAAAAAAAACGAAAAAAACGCTATGTGTGAACCCATAGACCAGGTTAAGCTTTCTTTCGTGATGCATTGGGATTTTTCAGAAGAGAGGGTATAAAGAAAAATATCTTTCTGAGGTCTCTTTAGCAGCAGCTCCTCTAATATAACTTGTATTAAGATACATATAAGATAATGTCAAATTTACAGTGACCACCACAAGGCATCCTTCACTTATGTGAACACAGCGTGCCTTCTCTCAACTGTGTTCTCATGAAGAACCCTCCAGCAGCAGATTACCAGTAGAAGGTGCCTTGTTCTGCAGCCTCCTCCCAGTGTGAGATTACATGATATGCAGCACGCAGAACAGATCATTCACCGAAACATCAACCTGATGTGAGTTAAGGTACCGTCACATGTAACGATATCGTTGCTGATATCGTTCAAAAGTCACGTGTTTTGTGACGCTTGAACGATGTCGAAACAACATCGTTGCGTGTGACACTACAAACGATGAACGATCAGTCATCGTTGCTTGTGATTCCGAGAGACGAGCGATAAGCCAGCTCCCAGCGCCTCTCTGCAAGCGCTGGGAGCTGATCTCCAAGGTAAACAGCGGGTATCTAGGCAGCGCGCTCTGGCTAGATACCCGAAGTATACTTGGTTACCAGCCTTCTCCGCTCACGGGCTGGTATCCAAGGTACACAGCGGGTAACTAGGGACCCAAGTTACCCGCTGTGTACCTTGAATACCAGCAGGTGAGCGGAGAAGGCTGGTAACCAAGGTATACATCGGGGTATCTAGGCAGAGCGCGCTGCCTAGATACCCGCTCTTTACCTTGGAGACCAGCCTGCTCCTGCTTACCGCAGCCTGGCAGCGGGAGCAAGACATCGTGGAAACAATATTTAAATAATTTCCAAGATGTCGATGGTCCATTTATCGCTGGTGAGTCTGCCTGTGTGACAGCTCACCAGCAATCTGAACGATTTTGTTAGTGATCGCGCGTGCATGTGATCGATAACAAAATCGTTCATTAGATTGATGCGTGTGACGTGGCCTTAATACTACTATATCAGATAAATTTTCTCCTTCTCACCCAATACATGAAGGTTAAAATATGTACATATAACAAGAGAGATGTTTTTTTTTGTAATGACACACATTTCTTTGTATTGCTCTGTAAATAATTAGGACCGCAGTCCTAAGCAAAATAACAGATAATGCTCACACTCATATTTGTATACATCATGCAGTTTACCTTTAACACTATGTGCAACAAATAGGAGATTGCCCATTAAAATTTTCTAAAGGGGCTCTCCTGCCAACCATATTTATCTCCTATTCACATGGCCCCAACAGTTTGCTGAACCTGCCAATTTTGGCAGAACTGGCTGACCATCTATTGTATAAGCAGGGCCTCCCGACTCTACAGAAGATGTCGGAGGAGACAGATCATCAGCAGGAATTTGAAAGTCTCGCACTTTTGTTTTCAGGGGAGATGAACCAATGCCATAAATATAAAAAAAAAAAAACAATTCATAGTTATTAAAACAGCAGAGTTGCGTGTTCTGTGGGTTGACAGCAAAACTCATTAAGTGGCTGTATACGAAATAGAGAACATCAGTCGCTGGCAAAACTATAAGATAAATGTATTAGCTGCTCTGCTAAGTGCCAATCAAATGTAATGACTGGAAACAGTAACACTTAGCATCTTTCACTGACAGCATGACACATTTTACTGTTAAGAAAATCATTGTACAATGTAAGAAGCGTTCCATTACTGGGCAACAGGTTGATGGTCAAAAAAAAAAATGTTGCTTGTACTTGTCATCCCTTACGACATGTCGTAGTAAATACTAGTAATCTCCAAGAAATTCCAGTTCTGAGGCACATTGTCTTAAGACTCCGCATGGTGTTATTCTTCTTTTATTTCTCCTGGAAATGTACAGATATAAACAACTGTGTTGCACTAGTCGCCTTGTTGCCTACATAGTCTACACTTTCAGCACTATTTAGATATTGCCAGACTGAATGATCACGCATGTTACTGTGACACCATGAAAGCCTTAGGGTACGGTTACAGGTCGCAATATCGTTCCGATATCGCCTGCAACTTCACGGGAGCGCGCACAATTTTGGCACTTGTCCAATATCACATAGGAGATGTCACACAGGGAGATATCGTAGGCAATGCAACTACGATGTTGTACGCAACTTTTGTGCGCTGGGTATGAGCAACTCAGCGTCCGAGCATTAGCATTGTAGTGAATTGGGGAAGTTTCGTTCAACATCGTAGTTGCACCGTTACACTGCACGATCATGCCAGATCGCATATGCAACATTGCACGGTTGAAGAGCATGCACAATCTCATTGCGATGTTGTCCCTGCGATTTATTGCAGTCGCATCGCCCTGTTACACGACACAACGCATGAACGATATCAACTGCAACTACCACACTACATGACTTTTGGTCGATGTTGCATGCGATGTCGTGACGTGTAACGGTACCCTAAACGTATTACCAAGGTCCTCAGTGTCTTCAGACTTCTCTTCCATTGAGCACATCTGGGACCTCATTGGTTGAGCATTGAAAAGGAAGCTGCCAGCAGTGGATCAAGATATTTTGCTTGTCCGAGTACATTCAGCATGGCAGAACACTCCTAAGACAACCATTAATAAACTCACTGATTACTGTTGAGCCAGTGTAATCGTGACTATTTGTTACTCACACAGATTATTTTCCCCGCTGCTGGGATTCCTGCCTGTGAAGCTCATACTTTATACTGAATAAATCAGGATGTTTTTAATATATTGGTTGCATGCTTTCATCATTTGATAACATGTCTATCCATCTTGTGATTTACATAATTCCACAATTTGTCCTTCTTGTAATTACAGAATCAATGTATGTTCAGTCATTTCAATTCATATCTAACTGAAAAAAAGATGTGAATAACTTTTGTTTCTGGAGACGCCTTTTAATACATGAGGCACGTGTCTTTGCCCTTTTTTACTACAAATAATAATCATGTTTGTGAACTGTATTTTTTTTGTCCATGCTAAACTTTATTGCCAGTGTAATTTATTATATATGGACATATGGAATCAAAGACAAAACTCAACTCACCTAAATGTTGTCCTCCATCCTCCACCACCACATTGACCCTTCTTGCAATTTTGGCTACAGCTTCTGCCATTCTTTTAGCATTCAGTCTCAACTGTTCATCCAGCGCTTACCTAAAATAATTAAATGATGGTTATATTTGGTATTGCATAAAAAATGTTTAAAAAAAAAAAAAAATAATTTAAATGAAAACATGTGCAAGCCATATAAATAGTGACTATATAAAATTATGCCATTAAGAATGCAATTATTATTATTATTATTTACAGAGCACTATTGATTCCATGGTGCTGTACATGAGATAAGGTTACATACAAACAAGTTACAAATGCAATGAACAAACTAACAGTGACAGACTGATACAATGGGGAGAGAGGACTCTGCCCTTGCGGGCTTACATTGTATAGGGCAGTGGTGAGAGAGACAGTAGGTTGGGTCTTCTCTGGTGATGGTGGAGCCCCGGGTCTGATGGTGGTGGAAAGCCAGGTCCAGTGGTGGTGGAGCACCAGGTCCATTGGTGGTGAGGTTGTACTGTGGTCATTGCAGGCTGTAGGCTATTCTGAAGAGATGAGTTTTAAGGTTCTGCTTGAAGGTTCCGAGTGTGGGGGACAGTCAGATGTTTTGGGGTGCAGAATTTCAGAGAATGGGGGATGCTCAGGCAAAGTCTTGGAGGCAGTTAGATGAGGAACTTACAAGTGTGATGGAAAGGAGGTCGTCTTGCGAGGATCGAAGATTACAAGTTGGATATCGGGAGATTAGTTCAGAGATATATGGGGGAGACAGATTGTGGACGGCTTTGTAAGTCAATGTTAGTAGTTTGAATTGGATAGATTGGTGAATTGGGAGCCAGTGGAGGGATTTGCAGAGGGGAGAAGTGGAGGAATAGTGAGGAGAGAGGTGGATTAGTCGAGCAGCAAAGTTAAGGACAGATTGGAGAGGTATAAGAGTGTTAGCAGAGAGACCACAGAGGAGGAGGTTGCAGTAGTCGAGACAGGAGATGATGAGGGCATGCACTAGTAGTTTAGTAGATTGAGGGTTGAGGAAGGGACGGATTCTGTAAATATTTTTGAGTTGGAGGCAGCACGAGGTGGCAAGGCTTGGATGTGCGGTTTGAAGGACAGGACAGCGTCAAGGGGTACTCTGAGGCAGCGGACTTCAGGTACAGGGCAAAGTGTGATGTCATTTATTGTGATAGATAGATCTGGTAAGGAAGGTGTGTGAGATGGAGGAAAGATGATGGGTTCAGTTTTGTGTACATTGGAAGCGAGAGGAGAAGAAGGAAGATATGGCTGACAGACACTCCGGGATTTTGAACAGGAGAGAGGCGACATCTGGGCCGGAGAGATAGATCTGAGTGTCATAAGCATACAGGTCATACTGGAAGCCATGGGACTTTATGAGTTGTCCCAGACCAAGGGCATAGATTAAAAAAAGAAGGAGCCCCAGGACAGAGGCTTGAGGGACCCCAACATAGAATGGATGGGGCGAGGAGGTCGTGTGGGAGTGGGAGACGCTAAATGTGTGGTTGAAAAGGTAGGAGGAGATCTAGGAGAGGCCAAGGTCAGTGATGCCAATGGAAGAGAGGATCTGTAATAGGAGACAGTAGTCGACTGTGTCTAATGCAGAAGACAGGTCTAGGAGGAGGAGGACGGAGAAATATCTGTTACCTTTGGCCATGAGTAATGGTTAGTAATTTTGGTTAGAGCAGTTTCAGTGGAGTGGTGGGGGCAGAAGCCGGATTGAAGGTTGTCAAAGACAGAGTTGGATGAGAGGAGGGATGAGAGTAAAGTGTGGACATGCTTTTCAAGAAGTTTGGAAGTGAACGGGAGCAGGGATATGGGCCGGTAGCAGGATGTAGAAGTGGGGTCGAGGGATGGCTTTTTTAAGATAGATGTAATTGTTGCATGTTTGAAAGCAGAAGGAAAGGTACCAGAAGTTAGTGATAGGTTGAAGAGGTGGGTTAGGGCTGGGATAAGTGATGTGGTGAAGTTGGGGAAGTGCACAAATGGTAAGGTGCAATCTGGAGAGGAGGTGTGCAAGTTCACCTTCAGTGATGGAGGGGAGGAGGTTTACTAGGGAGGGGAGAAGTCTGGTATACACGGGGGTTGTGGTGATTGGGCAGCAAATACTTGTCTGATCTGATCAATCTTGCTGGTGAAGTGTGTCGCAATATGCAATATGATACATGTTATTGATCCAGAGGTAAATTCTGAAAATAGTTTATCTCATCGATTTGAACAAAGTTTGATGATGCTTGTACATCAGTAACGTAGCTATCGGGGAGAAAACAGAGGGGGGCCATGCGCTCGGAGGTGCCATGAGGAGCTATCGCTACTTTTAAACTATGTTACTCACTCTTCCTGCTCTGCTGCTCTTCATTCTGTAGATTGCAGACTGGTTTAGACCTGCAGCCTACAGTACAGCAGGTCCAAAGCAGAGCAACACAATGATGTCATCACTGGTGATGAGCGAGTGTAATCGTTACTACTCACACGGATAGCATGGTATTCGCAATTCTCGTTATTCAGAGAGAAACGTTGGTGTTCATGAGTGATGTGTCATTCGTGAACGATCTGACACAAATTGGCAGCTCCCTTCAGTACCCAAAGTGAGCTGGAACCTCAGTGAGAGCCTCTTGAATGCTAGGGTTACTCTGGGGAGCACAGCAAGGTGTTTTAGCCATTGAAATCATAAAAAAGCTCACCCTCTTGCCCTGCCCCTGAAAGACTTGTTTTATAGCTGGATGTGTGTGTGTGGAGCCTATCACTAATAGACTAACATTAGACTCGCTATTCGGATGAGTATGCGAGTATTAAAAACTAACCAACTGCAGCCAAAAAAAAATCCAACACAGCATGCTTCTACACCACTGGATGAATGACGCCCCATGGGGCCCAGCTGCACCCTGCAAAAATGATTAAAAAAAGAAGTGCAAGAATTTTCTTATAATAAACAAAAAAAATTTTTTTATTGGGTATTGATAGATGTTTTGGCCAAGACATTTTAAGCATGTACCGTATATACTCGTGTATAAGCCGACCCGTGTATAAGCCGACCCCCCTACTTTTGCCCCCAAAACCTGGGAAAACCTATTGACTCGTGTATAAGCCGAGGGTGGACCCCAGCACAGGTATACAGTCCCCCCCAGTGGTATATAGCAGCCTCCCCAGTGGTAGTATACAGCAGCCACAGAGGTATATACAGCAGCCCCAGTAGTAGTATACAGCAGTCTCCCCCTGTGGTAGTATACAGCAGTCTCCCCCTGTGGTAGTATACAGCAGCGCCTCCCCCTGTGGTAGTATACAGCAGCGCCTCCCCCTGTGGTAGTATACAGCAGCGCCTCCCCCTGTGGTAGTATACAGCAGCGCCTCCCCCTGTGGTAGTATACAGCAGCCTCCCCCTGTGGTAGTATACAGCAGTCTCCCCCTGTGGTAGTATACAGCAGTCTCCCCCTGTGGTAGTATACAGCAGCGCCTCCCCCTGTGGTAGTATACAGCAGCCTCCCCCTGTGGTAGTATACAGCAGTCTCCCCCTGTGGTAGTATACAGCAGCCTCCCCCTGTGGTAGTATACAGCAGCCTCCCCCTGTGGTAGTATACAGCAGTCTCCCCCTGTGGTAGTATACAGCAGTCTCCCCCTGTGGTAGTATACAGCAGTCTCCCCCTGTGGTAGTATACAGCAGCGCCTCCCCCTGTGGTAGTATACAGCAGCGCCTCCCCCTGTGGTAGTATACAGCAGCCTCCCCCTGTGGTAGTATACATCAGTCTCCCCCTGTGGTAGTATACAGCAGCCACAGAGGTATATACAGCAGCCCCTCCCCTGTGGTAGTATACAGCAGCCTCCCCCTGTGGTAGTATACAGCAGCCACAGAGGTATATACAGCAGCCCCTCCCCTGTGGTAGTATACAGCAGTGCCTCCCCCTGTGGTAGTATACAGCAGCCCCCCCGTAGTATATACAGCAGCCCCCCCGTAGTATATACAGCAGCCCCCCCGTGGTAGTATACAGCAGCCCCCCCATAGTATACACAGCAGCCCCCCCGTGGTAGTATACAGCAGCCCCCCCGTAGTATATACAGCAGCCCCCCCGTGGTAGTATACAGCAGCCCCCCCATAGTATACACAGCAGCCCCCCCGTGGTAGTATACAGCAGCCCCCCCGTAGTATATACAGCAGCCCCCCCGTGGTAGTATACAGCAGCCCCCCCGTAGTATATACAGCAGCCCCCCCTGTGGGTATATACAGCCCCCCCCCCCCCCCCCGTTGCTGCCGCACACCTGTAAAAAGAAGATCTTTCATACTTATCCTCCTGCAGTCACCGCGCGCATCCTCCGCTCTTCTTCTTGCTTGCACCCGGGCCCCGGCGTCCATCCATATGACCGCGCACAAATAATGACGTCATTATTTGTGCGCGGTCACGTGGATGGACGCCGGGGCCCGGGTGCAAGCAAGAAGAAGAGCGGAGGATGCGCGCGGTGACAGCAGGAGGATAAGTATGAAAGATCTTCTTTTTACAGGTGTGCGGCAGCAACGGGGGGGGGCTGTATATACCCACAGGGGGGCTGCTGTATACACTACGGGGGGTCTGCTGTATACTACCACGGGGGGGCTGCTGTATATACTACGGGGGGGCTGCTGTATACTACCACGGGGGGGCCGCTGTATATACTACGGGGGGGCTGCTGTATACTACCACGGGGGGCTGCTGTATACTCACAGGGGGGGGCTGCTGTATACTACCACAGGGGGGCGGGAGAGCACTGACAGTGCTATGTAATATGCACGGCTCCCCCTGCCGCTGATAGACAGGGGGATGCAGTGCATATTGCATTGCACTAATGAGCGGCCCCACGTGACCGGCCGCTCATTGTACAGCCTCCCCCTGCCTCCTCCAGCCCCCGGACACCGGCCCCACACAGTCAGCCGTCACTGACTCGTGTATAAGCCGAGGGGGGCACTTTTCAGCACAATTTCTGTGCTGAAAAACTCGGCTTATACACGAGTATATACGGGTAATTCACGTCACGGATCATTTACGAGTCCTAACAAAATACTCAAAAAATGGCAGCATCAAAAAAACTCACCAACTGCAGCCAAAACATCTACCAATACCCCATAAAAGAATTTTTCTTGTTTATCACAAGAAAATTCTTGCACTTTATCATTTTTGCGGGGCACAGCTGGGCCCCATAGGGCATCATTCATCCAGTGGTGCAGAGGCATCCTACCGGGCTGTCCATTTGGTCTGATGGCAGGAGCGGTAGGTAACATTCAGACACTCTACACTATATTTATCAATGTGAATGGCGTCCTATATATGCAAACCTTAACCTGTGCCCAGCAAATCACCTCCCCCATGTATTGGTTGGTTGATGGTGATTTCATCGGTTCTGTGCACCTGTGTTTGCTTTATTTATTGGGGTCTGACTGCATCCTGCATAGGTGCTGTGTTGGATTTGTTTTTGGTTGCAGCTGGTGAGTTTTTCTGATGCTGCCATTTTTTAAATAGTTTTATGAGTATTAAAAACTACTCATTACGAGTATAGCGAGTGCGAATAATTCGCTACTCGCTCATCACTAGTCATCACACGCACAGGATGTGGGTCCCAGTGCGACAACATCAATCTGCCCGGGACCTGCTACTGTCTGCTGATGGGCTCGCTGGGCTTAAAGGGATCCTGTCACCCCCAAAACACCTCCTAAGCTATTAAAAGCTGTCCCTAGAGCATATTAACTTACCCTACACTCCTTTTAGCTCCTAAATGCATATAATCAAACTGAAACTAAACGTTATAAAAGTACCTCATTACTGATGATAATGAGTGACTATGGTATTCATAGTCACTCAGCCAGGCTGCCCCTCTTCATCATATCACGCCTGAATAGGCGTGATCTATATCATAGATTCAAATGCGCGCCTCCCTGCGCGCCTCCCCACTCTCCCATTCCGTCCGGGCTTCAGTGTGGGGGCTGTATGACGCGATTCGCGTCATTTCCGGCGCCGGGTGACGTATTTACACCCGCGCCGCTGTTAGAGCTTCAAGCCCCGTACTGCACATGCACATGCATAAATTCGCCGAAACACCGCTATGTATCTCTATGGGAAGTGAGGCGCTCTTCTGATTGGTCGCTGTGTGCTGACGGCGACCAATCAGAATGCCGCCTCACTTCCCATTGACATATAATGGATGACTTTGAGTTTCTAATTTACCGCTTAAAGTGAGGCGCTTTTCTGATTGGTCGCTGTGTGCTGGCGGCGACCAATCAGAATAGCGCCTCACTTCCCATAGAGATAGAATGGACGATTTTTCCTCCATTCTATCTCTATGGGAAGTGAGGCGCTATTCTGATTGGTCGCTGTGTGCTGGCGGCGACCAATCAGAATAGCGCCTCACTTCCCATAGAGATAGAATGGAGGAAAAATCGTCCATTCTATCTCTATGGGAAGTGAGGCGCTAATCTGATTGGTCGCCGCCAGCACACAGCGACCAATCAGAAAAGCGCCTCACTTTCCATAGAGAATAATAGCGGTGTTTCAAGCCAAGTATAGCCGGGCCCTTGGTTCTATTTTCGGCCACGGGTCTCGGCTTTCGTCGGTCGTCGCCGGGGCGGGAGACTCGCAATGGCTTGCAACTTTCTATCTATCTCTATCTATCTATCTATTTCTATCTATCTATGTATTTCTATCTATCTATCTATCTATAATTCAAAAAACTGCACAGCACTCAGCAGACCAGTGTGAACTGGTGCAAGCATAGGACGCAGAGATTAAACAAACTAAGTAAAAGTCCATGCAGCACACAGCTACCACCAATGATGCACAGTGCTAACAAGCCATATGTGTTTGAGGAAAAAATTCAAAACTTACGTTTTTCAAAAAACTCAATAATCTTTCTTTTAATCTGGAGTTCTTAGTACATACAGTTAGGGCCAGAAATATTTGGACAGTGACACAATTTTGGCGAGTTGGCTCTGCATGCCACCACATTGGATTTGAAATGAAACCTCTACAACAGAATTCAAGTGCAGATTGTAAAGTTTAATTTGAAGGGTTGAACAAAAATATCTGATAGAAAATGTAGGAATTGTACACATTTCTTTACAAACACTCCACATTTTAGGAGGTCAAAAGTAATTGGACAAATAAACATAACCCAAACAAAATATTTTTATTTTCAATATTTTGTTACGAATCCTTTGGATGCAATCACTGCCTAAAGTCTGGAACCCATGGACATCACCAAACGCTGGGTTTCCTCCTTCTTAATGCTTTGCCAGGCCTTTACAGCCGCAGCCTTCAGGTCTTGCTTGTTTGTGGGTCTTTCCGTCTTAAGTCTGGATTTGAGCAAGTGAAATGCATGCTCAATTGGGTTAAGATCTGGTGATTGACTTGGCCATTGCAGAATGTTCCACTTTTTAGCACTCATGAACTCCTGGGTAGCTTTGGCTGTATGCTTGGGGTCATTGTCCATCTGTACTATGAAGCGCCGTCCAATCAACTTTGCAGCATTTGGCTGAATCTGGGCTGAAAGTATATCCCGATACACTTCAGAATTCATCCGGCTACTCTTGTCTGCTGTTATGTCATCAATAAACACAAGTGACCCAGTGCCATTGAAAGCCATGCATGCCCATGCCATCACATTGCCTCCACCATGTTTTACAGAGGATGTGGTGTGCCTTGGATCATGTGCCGTTCCCTTTCTTCTCCAAACTTTTTTCTTCCCATCATTCTGGTACAGGTTGATCTTTGTCTCATCTGTCCATAGAATACTTTTCCAGAACTGAGCTGGCTTCTTGAGGTGTTTTTCAGCAAATGTAACTCTGGCCTGTCTATTTTTGGAATTGATGAATGGTTTGCATCTAGATGTGAACCCTTTGTATTTACTGTCATGGAGTCTTCTCTTTACTGTTGACTTAGAGACAGATACACCTACTTCACTGAGAGTGTTCTGGACTTCAGTTGATGTTGTGAACGGGTTCTTCTTCACCAAATAAAGTATGCGGCGATCATCCACCACTGTTGTCATCAGTGACGCCCAGGCCTTTTAGAGTTCCCAAGCTCACCAGTCAAATCCTTTTTTCTCAGAATGTACCCAACTGTTGATTTTGCTACTTCAAGCATGTCTGTTATCTCTCAGATGGATTTTTTCTTTTTTTCAGCCTCAGGGTGTTCTGCTTCACCTCAATTGAGAGTTCCTTTGACTGCATGTTGTCTGGTCACAGCAACAGCTTCCAAATGCAAAACCACACACCTGGAATCCACCCCTGACCTTTTAACTACTTCATTGATTGCAGGTTAACGAGGGAGACGCCTTCAGAGTTAATTGCAGCCCTTAGAGTCCATTGTCCAATTACTTTTGGTCCCTTGAAAAAGAGGAGGCTATGCATTACGGAGCTATGATTCCTAAACCCTTTCTCCGATTTGGATGTGGAAACTCTCATATTGCAGCTGGGAGTGTGCACTTTCAGCCTATATTATATATATAATTGTATTTCTGAACATGTTTTTGTAAACAGCTAAAATAACAAAACTTGTGTCACTGTCCAAATATTTCTGGCCCTAACTGTACATTGGCCAATGTCTGCTTGCTCATCAACTACGACAAAGTGACTCCAGGTCTGATGAGCCCTATTGCAGCAATGTAATTGCACCCTCATTAACCTACAGGTGATGGAGGGTATAGATGGTGCCTGCCCACCGCGAGGTGGGGGGTGGACAAGGAGGGCTTGGATGTCAGATAGGCTCATCAGACCTGGAGTCACTTTGTCGTAGTTGATGAGCAAGCAGACATTGGCCAATGTATGTACGAAGAACTCCAGATTAAAAGAAAGATTATTGAGTTTTTTGAAAAACGTAAGTTTTGAATTTTTTCCTCAAACACATATGGCTTGTTAGCACTGTGCATCATTGGTGGTAGCTGTGTGCTGCATGGACTTTTACTTAGTTTATCTATCTATCTATCTATCTATCTATCTATCTATCTATCTATCTATCTATTTCTATCTATCTATGTATCTATTTCTATCTATCTATCTATCTATCTATCTATGTATCTATTTCTATCTATCTATTTCTATCTATCTATCGATCTATATCTATCTATCTATTTCTATCTATCTATGTATCTATTTCTATCTATCTATCTATCTATCTATCTATGTATCTATTTCTATCTATCTATTTCTATCTATCTATCGATCTATATCTATCTATCTATTTCTATCTATCTATGTATCTATTTCTATCTATCTATCTATCTATCTATGTATCTATATCTATCTATCTCTCTATCTATGTATCTTTTTCTATCTATGTATCTATATCTATCTATGTATCTATATCTATCTATCTATCTATCTCTATCTATCTATCTATGTATCTATTTCTATCTATCTATCTATGTATCTATTTCTATCTATCTATGTATCTATTTCTTCATCATAGATTCAAATGCGCGCCTCCCTGCGCGCCTCCCCACTCTCCCATTCCGTCCGGGCTTCAGTGTGGGGGCTGTATGACGCGATTCGCGTCATTTCCGGCGCCGGGTGACGTATTTACACCCGCGCCGCTGTTAGAGCTTCAAGCCCCGTACTGCACATGCACATGCATAAATTCGCCGAAACACCGCTATGTATCTCTATGGGAAGTGAGGCGCTCTTCTGATTGGTCGCCGTCAGTACACAGCGACCAATCAGAATAGCGCCTCACTTCCCATAGACATATAATGGACGACTTTGAGTTTCAAATTTACCGCTTAAAGTGAGGCGCTTTTCTGATTGGTCGCTGCCAGCACACAGCGACCAATCAGAATAGCGCCTCACTTCCCATAGAGATAGAATGGACGATTTTTCCTCCATTATATCTCTATGGGAAGTGAGGCGCTATTCTGATTGGTCGCTGTGTGCTGACGGCGACCAATCAGAATAGCGCCTCACTTCCCATAGACATATCATGGACGACTTGGAGTTTCAAATTTACCGCTTAAAGTGAGGCGCTTTTCTGATTGGTGACTGTGTGCTGGCGGCGACCAATCAGAATAGCGCCTCACTTCCCATAGAGATAGAATGGACGATTTTTCCTCCATTATATCTCTATGGGAAGTGAGGCGCTCTTCTGATTGGTCGCTGTGTGCTGACGGCGACCAATCAGAATGCCGCCTCACTTCCCATTGACATATAATGGACGACTTTGAGTTTCTAATTTACCGCTTAAAGTGAGGCGCTTTTCTGATTGGTCGCTGTGTGCTGGCGGCGACCAATCAGAATAGCGCCTCACTTCCCATAGAGATAGAATGGACGATTTTTCCTCCATTCTATCTCTATGGGAAGTGAGGCGCTATTCTGATTGGTCGCTGTGTGCTGGCGGCGACCAATCAGAATAGCGCCTCACTTCCCATAGAGATAGAATGGAGGAAAAATCGTCCATTCTATCTCTATGGGAAGTGAGGTGCTATTCTGATTGGTCGCTGTGTGCTGGCGGCGACCAATCAGAATAGCGCCTCACTTCCCATAGAGATAGAATGGAGGAAAAATCGTCCATTCTATCTCTATGGGAAGTGAGGCGCTAATCTGATTGGTCGCCGCCAGCACACAGCGACCAATCAGAAAAGCGCCTCACTTTCCATAGAGAATAATAGCGGTGTTTCAAGCCAAGTATAGCCGGGCCCTTGGTTCTATTTTCGGCCACGGGTCTCGGCTTTCGTCGGTCGTCGCCGGGGCGGGAGACTCGCAATGGCCTGCAACTTTCTATCTATCTCTATCTATCTATCTATTTCTATCTATCTATGTATTTCTATCTATCTATCTATTTCTATCTATCTATGTATTTCTATCTATCTATCTATTTCTATCTATCTATGTATCTATTTCTATCTATCTATCTATGTATCTATTTCTATCTATCTATCTATTTCTATCTATCTATTTCTATCTATCTATGTATCTATTTCTATCTATCTATCTATGTATCTATATCTATCTATCTCTCTATCTATGTATCTTTTTCTATCTATGTATCTATATCTATCTATGTATCTATATCTATCTATGTATCTATATCTATCTATGTATCTATATCTATCTATCTATCTATCTATCTATCTATCTCTATCTATCTATTTCTATCTATCTATCTATCTATTTCTTTCTATCTATCTATATCTATCTATCTATCTATCTATCTATCTATCTATATCTATATATATCTATCTATCTATATCAATCTATATCTATCTATATCTATCTATTGTGAAGCGGCCATTGCGAGCCGTTGCAAGGGCTCCCGCCCCGGCGACGACTGACAAGCGCCGAGCGCCGTGCCCAAAAATAGAACCAAGGGCCCGGCTATAAATTCCTCTAAACACCGCTATGCATCCCTATGGGAAGTGAGGCGCTATGCTGATTGGTCAGCGCACCACACAGCGACCAATCAGCATAGCGCCTCACTTTCAGCGGTAAATTTGAAACTCAAAGTCGTCCATTATATCTCTATGGGAAGTGAGGCGCTATTCTCATTGGTCGCTGTGTGCTTCCGGCGACCAATCAGAATAGCGCCTCACTTTCAGCGGTACATTTGAAATTCAAAGTCGTCCATTATATCTCTATAGCAAGTGAGGCGCTATTCTTATTAGTCGCTGTGTGCTGCCGGCGACCAATCAGAATAGCGCCTCACTTCCCATACAAATATAATGGACGACTTTAAGTTTCAAATTTACCACTGAAAGTCAGGCGCCATGCTGATTGGTCGCCGTCAGCACACAGCGACCAATGAGAATAGCGCCTCACTTCCCATAGACATATAATGGACGACTTTGAGTTTCACATTTACCCATGAAAGTGAGGCGCTATTCTCATTGGTCGCCGGCAGCACACAGCGACCAATGAGAATAGCGGCTCACTTACAGCGGTAAATGTGAAATTCAAAATATTCCATGTATTTGAAGTATGGCGCCATACAGCGCGGCACTCTTCTGATTGCTCGCCGCCTTCAGTGCGCCGAACAATCGGAATAGCGGCGGCCGCTATGCCGCCATATTTCAAATATACTGAGTAAACTATACACAGATTCTAGAATCCCGATGCAATCGAATCGGGCTCACAGCTAGTTCATATATATTCTAGATGCTTGTTTTACCATCTAGAGTGCACGCAGTACCACATAGCAGGTGCAGTAATAGGGACATATACAGCAGCAGCAGGATTAGGAGTTTGTGCAAGTTAGGAATAGATGGGGACAGAGTGGAAATGTGAAAAGTCACATGTGTCCTTGTTGTAATCTCAGTAGATGAGTCATGACTAGAGTCATGTTGGTCTGGGTCAAATGGAAAAGAGACCCAACCCCCTCGAGTTCATCCCCTGGTTTCCCCTCTGCTATACATAAGAAAAAAGTTAGCTGAAACCCCAACTTCGGCATGATGGGTCAATGATTTAATGCATAAGGCCATGTGCACACGTTGAGTATTTGGCGAGTCTTTTACCTCAGTATTTGAAAGACAAAACCAGTAGTCGGTAAAAACTGCATGGGTGGTGCATATGTTTCCATTATACTTTTCCTTTGATTGTTCCACTCCTGGCTTTGGCTACAAATTCTGAGGTAAAAAACTCATCAAATACTAATAATAGTGTGTGAACGTGGCCTTCTCACAGTGGAAGAAATGCTTTAGCATGTTCAATTTCAACAAGCCCACTCCGGTGTACTCAAGTGAGATAAGGCGTGGCTCTAAGACTCTGCCAAGTGTGGATTATTATGAGAAATTATTAAATTATAAGGAATAGATACAAATAAATCATGTATAGATCATTCAATATCAGTAAATTAATTCATATAAATAACAATCAACTTTTTTCACATTAAAAAGAATAATAAATAGTATACATAACATGAATCTGTTGGTTTATATTAAAATACCATTCCGACATATGAGAACTAACAAAGGAAAAAAAACAAACAAATGGTCAAAAATACTCAATCGCCACCATGCCACACCGCATTGATGCAGTAATTCATGCAAAAGGAGTCCCGACCAAGTAATGAGCGCATTTACTGTACATTATTTTAATTAGCCTAACATTTATGAGTTAAAAATCATTTACTCAGTAGGTCTTATATAACATTCTAATTTTCTGAGATAATGACCTTTGGGTTTTCATTGGCTGTAAGCCATTATCATCAACATTAACAGAAATAAACACTTGAAATGGATCACTCTGTTTGTAATGACTCTATATAATATATGGGTTTCACTTTATGTACTGAATTATTGAAATAAATCAACTTTTTGATGAAGTCTAATTTATTGATATGCATCTGTATATACTATACTTAAAATTTAATGAACTTTATTACTGTAGAAAATCGTAAAATACAAAATGAGGCCACTTCATGTGAGAAGCCAGAATAAACCAAGCACAATAATCCAGAAATAGGCTTAAAATAATAGTTCCTGTAGACAGTGTACATGTATTAAGGAGCAGCACTGAACTACCAAAATAGCAATTGTAGCATAAATCATCTTTTCAGAAATAAAGTGCAAATGCAAGAGTATATAGGTGTATATTACAAATAATTCATGGTACTGTATAGAAAAAATAAATAAATAACGCTACACAAAAGAATATACAGAATAGAAAAAATGGTAATATAATATTCCTAAAAATATTATCATATATAAATACTAGTGCATCTCAATGAATTAGAATATCATCAAAATGTTAATTTATTTCAGTAAATCAATACATAAAGTGAAACGCATATATTATATTTACAGCCAATGAATACCCAAATGTCATTATTTCAGAAAATTAAAATAGGGAGGATGAAGGGTTAAAAAACGCACTGCCGTATTCCATGAGGTATCAAAGGGTGATTTTAATATTGATTTATTTGTTAATGTGTTTCAGGGCTCCCAGAAACATGGCAATATGATATTGATTTTTGATGATATATTTATTCCACCTATACTATGCTATGCATCTCAATGAATTAGAATATCAGTATTGTAGTTAATATATAAATATAATTGGAACAGTACATTTAATAGATATCAGGGCTGTGGTAAAAAAAACAAAAAAAACCTGAGTAATAATTACAGGTCAAGAAGCAGCTGATATTTTAATTTATCATAGGAGTAGTAGTTACTTATTAGGGTAACTAACATGCATATTACTGCATTGTAAAGTAGTGTAAGATATAGCACTTCATGTTAACCTACCCAAGTATGCTGCTTAAATATTATATATCATTATAGGCTTAATGACATACGGAGCTAAATATGCTATCCAGCACCGAGTTACCCTGCCAATGTACTGAATATATGTCAACTGCTTAGTATCATTAAGTATAGAGCCAAAGTGAAAACAAGACAAAAGGTGGTGTATACCTGGATGATCTGATGCTCACATGTGACGCATACCTTAACGCATGTTTCAAATTGCCTTCATCAGCTAGGTAAGCCATTATTATTCCTAGTATGTCCTCTCTACTGTGTATGTCCTCTCTATCGCAATGGATGGATAGGTTATTATTATTATTGTTTATTTATATAGCGCCATTAGATTCCATGGCACTTTACATATGCAGGGGGCAGACAAGGACAAGTACATTAAGTAAGGACCATCAAATCGTACGGGTAACAGTAGGGCAGAGAACTCTGTCCACTAGGGCTCACAGTCTACATGGGACAGGTGGGAAAACAGTAGGAGGGGGAAGTGCCAAACGTGAGATGGTGTGGTGGACCAGGTCACAGTGTAAGTTGTAGGCTTGTCAGAAGAGGTGGGTCTTCAGGTTTCTCTTGAAGGTTCCCAGGGTAGGCCAATGTCTGATATGTTGGGGGAGAGAGTTCCAGAGTATGGTGGATGCATGGGAGAAATCTTGTATGTGGTTGAGAGAGGAGGAAATGAGAGGGTAGTTGAGAAGGAGCTCTTGGGAGGAACACAGGTTGCGTGAGGGTAGGTATCGGGAGACCATGTCAGAGATGTATGGAGGGGACAGGTTTTGGATGGCTTTGTATGTCAAGGTTAGGGCTTTGAACCGGTATCTCTCGGGAAGTGGGGAGCCAGTGAAGGGCTTGGCAGAGGGGAAAGACAGGGGAGTAGCGGGGAGACAGGTCGATGAGTCGAGCAGCGGAATTGAGGAGAGGTGCGAGGGAGATAGCGGGGAGGCCGGTGAGCAGGAGGTTGCAGTAGTCAAGGCGGGAGATGATGAGATCATGCACAAGTGTTTTAGCAGTGTCGTGGTCAAGGAAAAAGCGGATTCAGGAAATGTTTTTGAGCTGGAGTCGGCAGGCGGTGGCGAGGGCTTGGATGTGGGGCTTGAAGGAAAGGGAGGAGTAGAGGATTACCCCAAGGCACTTGGTGTGGGGGACTAGCGAGAGTGACAGGTCATTGACAGTTATGGATAGGTCTGGTCGGTGGGGGAAAGAGGGGAAGAGTGACTTGTGGGGAAGACTATGAACTCGGTTTTGTCCATGCTCAATTTTAGGAAGCGAGCAGAGAAGGATGAGATGGCGGACAGGCATTGCGGAATTTTGAATAGTAGGGAGGTGATGTCAGGCCCAGCCAGATAGATCTGGGTGTTGTCTGAGTAGAGGTGGTATTGAAGGCCGTAGGACTCAATGAGTGGACCTAGGCCGAGGGTGTAGATGGAGAGGAGAAGTGGTCGAAAAACCGAGCCTTCGGAGACACCAATAGATAAGGGGTAGGGTGAAGAGGAGGTGTCGGAGTGAGTGACGCTGAAAGTCTGGTCCGTTAGGTAAGATGTGATCCAGGAGAGGTCAGTGATGCCAAGAGATTCTAGAATTTGAAGTAGGAGGGAATGGTCGAAGGTGTCAAAGGCGGCAGATAGGTCGAGGAGGAGGACGGAGTAGTAACGCTTGCTCTAGGCAGTCAGCAGGTAGTTGTTGACTTTAGTTAAGCTGTTTTGGTGGAGTAGTGGGACCGGAAACCGGATTGTAGGTGGTCAAAGAGGGAGCAGGAGGAGAGGGAGGAGGACAGTTCAGAATAGACGTGTTGTTCAAGTAGTTTTGAGGTGAAGGGGAGAAGAGATATGGGGCGATAGTTGGAAACAGATTCAGGGTCAAGGGAGGGTTTTTTGGGTGGGTGTGATCAAGGTGTGCTTGAAAAATGAGGGGAAGACACCGGTAGCGAGCAATATGTTGAAGACATGGGTTAGGGCAGGGATAAGGACTGCGGTGAGGTTCGGGATGAGGTGGGAGGGGAGAAAGTCGAGGGCACAGGTGGTGAGGTGTAATTGTGACAGAAGGAAGGAGAGATGATCTTCTGTCATGGTGGAGAAGCTTCCATTGGACGAAGAGGGTTGGGCGGTAATGGGGGAGGGCCGAGGTGACAGTGAATCAAAACTTTCTCTGATTTTGCCGATCTTCTGTTTGAAAAAGGCGGGGAAGTCGCCGGCAGAGATGAGGGGAGAGGGATGAGGTGCAGGGGGATGGAGTAGAGAGAGTTGAAAGTTTTAGCTGTTTGGGGTTGTCGGACAGAGCAGTTATTACAGAAGAGAAGTAGGCATGTTTTGAGGTGGTGAGTGCAGTCTTGAAGTCATTGAGGAACTGTTTGTACATGGCGAAGTTTGCCGCAAAGTGTTATTTCTTCCACCTCCACTCGGCCACCCTGGACGCTCGCCAGAGTTTTTTAGTGAAGGTGGTGAGCCTCGGTTGTCTGTGTGAGCGTGTTTTGTTGTATGAGAGGGAGACGGCCTGGACGAGGGCAGTGGTAAGTGTGGTATTATAGAGGGTGTCGTCAGCGTCATGAGATGAAGCTAAGTCTGTGAGAGGGAGGAGGGGCTCAGAGTGAGTGGTACAAAAACTACTAGAAAAAAAGCAGCATCAAAAAACCTTACCATCAATGCCAAAAACAGAAACCAAGAGCACTTACAGGATGCAGTCAGAGCCCAAATGTGAAGCAAGCCCAGCTGCAGGCTGATAAATCACCTCTACCAGCAAGATGTGGGAGGCGACCTGCCATGCATACACTGGGCTTGCATATAGCACCATTCACACTGGTACATATGATGCAGAGTGTCTGAAAGCTACCCAACTGCTCCGCTGCCTGAGCATTGGGCCGCACAGTACGATGCTTCTGCACCACTAGATGAATTGCGCCCCTATGGGCCCAACTGCACCCTGGATGGATAAAAAGTGCAAAAGTTTTTTATATGATAAATAAAAAACCTTTATAAATGGGATTTTGGTTCATGTATTGGCCCAAGACATTTAAGCTGATGATCCACGTCACGGAATCCCATGCTCATCAGCTTAAATGTCTTGGGCCAATACATGAACCAAAATCCCATTTATAAAGGTTTTTTATTTATCATATAAAAAACTTTTGCACTTTTTTATCCATCCAGGGTGCAGTTGGGCCCATAGGGGCGCCATTCATCTAGTGGTGCAGAAGCATCGTACTGTGCGGCCCAATGCTCAGGCAGCGGAGCGGTTAGGTAGCTTTTAGACACTCTGCATGATATGTACCAGTGTGAATGGTGCTATATGCAAGCCCAGTGTATGCATGGCAGGTCGCCTCCCACATCTTGCTGGTAGAGGTGATTTATCAGCCTGCAGCTGGGCTTGCTTCACTTTTGGGCTCTGACTGCATCCTGTAAGTGCTCTTGGTTTCTGTTTTTGGCATTGATGGCGGTACAGAAGAAGGGGTAGGCCGTGTGACTGTGCGGTGGTTATGCAGTTACTGGACAGTATCATTAATATGTGTAGAGATGGACTATTTGGTCATATGTCCAAAAAAGGAATTATCTGATTTCAGGGATCAGTAGTAGAGCAACATCCATTTATTTGTGGTATGCCTAGATCTGGGCCTTTCTCACAAGATCAGAACTATTACAGGCATCTAACTACAAAGGCTGGATCCAATCTCTTAATATAGACCCATTTAACATCAGAAATGACAATTTTAAGTCCAACTGTGCATCAATGGATCAGCACAATCCTATCAAAAACACTCTGTGTTCCCGTGTCATGATGTTATACATCTTGCTCAGTAGGGCTATAGTGGAATAGATAACATGTATGTGGGTGTCCGGCTCACGCCAATCCACCACTACTAGGTCCAACCAATAGCACCTAACACAGCTTTTAACGATGCAGCAATACTATCACAACATCAGAGACACAGTGTGCAGATTAGATTGAGGGGCCGTACACCGTGCACAATATCAATGACATTCCATCACCACATACCTCCGTAGGTGTTACCCCAGTCACACACAGGCCGCCCCTGGACCCCTACGCGTTTCGTCCTCAGACTTCCTCAGAGGGTGGTGTACAAGGTGGGGAGCCATCACGGGGGTTTATATAGTGAATGGATGTGATTGTCAATCCAGAAAAGCTGTGCATTGTCTCCACCTCCACCATTATCGGCGCCGGCGTCACGTGATCACTCCCGATCACATGACCCGCCCCACTTCCGGTCTTTGGAACGCAAACCGGAAGTAGCGTCTATTCAGACGCTCTTCCTGGATCGCGACCATGTGACCGGGAGGGGGCGTGCCCAGGAGATCGCACTTGACTACGGCGCTCACAGAGAGGAGGAGAGAGGGCACAGACTCCTCCATAGAACAGTGTATTTACTAAATAGTAGAATCAAGGGGCAAAATGTGAGCTTATATAGAGAATAATAACTAGATGATTATAAGATAAGTATACTAGCATATTTCGATCAAAAATGATAAAATTAACCCACAATCCATTAGAAGTGCTTACAATAGTGCAATATATATATATATACAGTCATATCATTAGGATTGTATACACGGATCAAAACATGTGCAAATAACAGTCATTATATATATCTCAATCGATCATAATACTAAAAATTCATGATACAGTGAATAAAGTGCAAAAAAGTACATTGTCCCATATGTAGGAATCCAAAGTGTTTCTGTCTTGTTGTTCCAACCAGTTCACTATCAGAGTGTTCATATGATAATAATTCAACACTGGATAATAAATATCTATAGTATAGTAACAAAAGAAAAAAGGGAATTAAAATCACCATTAAGAACAGATAAAACCACAGTCAGTACCCACGATACTGATGCAAAAAATTAGGAATCTCATAAGTACAGATCACAAGAAAGCACCAAAACCAAAGTGTTCATTGAGACCAAACGGAGCCACAGAATTAAGTCTGTAGATCCATTTGCTCTCAACTTGTCCGAGGGCTTTGCTCAAATTTCCACCTCTTTGGCAAAGTGACAACCTATCAATGCCCATAAATTTCAAAAGACTCGAATTGCTCCGATGTTCATAGTAGAAATGTCTCGGTATTGTCTTAAGGCTCGAGGGATTTTCTGCTCCTGCACCTTTTTCTATGTCGAGAATGTGTTCCCTTACACGAACACGTAACTCGCGGGTGGTCATACCTATATAGATTTTGTTACAGGGACATTTGGCCAAATAAATGACCCCCTTTGTGGAACAGGTAATATGCTGTCTGATTTCATATGTTCTGGAATTGTCTGAGTTACAAAATGTCTTGCTTTTTAACATGTTTGCGCATGCCTTGCAGCCCATGCACGGAAAAAAGCCCTTGATATCCAACCAATTGCTATCATTTGTTGACTTTCTCATGAAGTGGCTACGAACTAACGTATCCCTGAGGTTAGGTGATCTCCTTGCTGTCACCAGAGGTCTAGGGGAGACACATTGTTTTAAAATTGAGTCAGTAAGTAGGATACTCCAGTGATTCTTGATAATTTCCAGAAAGCCCTTCCATTGTTTATGGTAAGTAGTTATCAATCTGGGAAAGCCAGATTGATCCTTGCTATCCTTGTTCCTCATATCACATAGAAGTTCCGTTCGATTACACTTTTTTGCTTTTGAGTATCCATTTTTTATAGCTCTCTTACTGTATCCCCTTTCCTCAAATCTTTGTTTGAGATCCTTTGCCTGAACTTCAAAGATATCATCATTCGAACAAATGCGTCTGGCCCTCATATATTGACCGACCGGAATTCCTTTAATTGTTGATGGTAAGTGCGAAGACTTTGCATGTAGAAGGGAGTTTGTGGACGTTGCTTTCCGAAAAATATCGGTAGTCAAACTTCCATCCTCCCTAGTGTCGATCAATATATCCAAAAACTCCATTTTTCTGCCACTTTTGTAAGTGAGTTTAATATTCCAATTGTTGCAATTTAGTTGGGTAATCAAGTCTTTGAGTTCTTCATCGCTTCCCTCCCACACAAAGAAAACGTCATCGATGAATCTCATCCATCCCTGAATTTTATCAGAGGCCGCTATGGGGTTATTAATAAAGATTTCCCTCTCCCATGCCCCCAAAAAGAGATTGGCATAAGAAGGGGCACAGGAAGCCCCCATAGCGGTCCCCTGTTGTTGACGGTAGATGAGACCATCGAAGAAAAAACAATTGTGGGTAAGAATGAACTCTAGTAGGGTAACTATTAATTCCAGAACATATGAAATCAGACAGCATATTACCTGTTCCACAAAGGGGGTCGTTTATTTGGCCAAATGTCCCTGTAACAAAATCTATATAGGTATGACCACCCGCGAGTTACGTGTTCGTGTAAAGGAACACATTCTCGACATAGAAAAAGGTGCAGGAGCAGAAAATCCCTCGAGCCTTAAGACAATACCGAGACATTTCTACTATGAACATCGGAGCAATTCGAGTCTTGAAATTTATGGGCATTGATAGGTTGTCACTTGGCCAAAGAGGTGGAAATTTGAGCAAAGCCCTCGGACAAGTTGAGAGCAAATGGATCTACAGACTTAATTCTGTGGCTCCGTTTGGTCTCAATGAACACTTTGGTTTTGGTGCTTTCTTGTGATCTGTACTTATGAGATTCCTAATTTTTTGCATCAGTATCGTGGGTACTGACTGTGGTTTTATCTGTTCTTAATGGTGATTTTAATTCCCTTTTTTCTTTTGTTACTATACTATAGATATTTATTATCCAGTGTTGAATTATCATCATATGAACACTCTGATAGTGAACTGGTTGGAACAACAAGACAGAAACACTTTGGATTCCTACATATGGGACAATGTACTTTTTTGCACTTTATTCACTGTATCATGAATTTTTAGTATTATGATCGATTGAGATATATATAATGACTGTTATTTGCACATGTTTTGATCCGTGTATACAATCCTAATGATATGACTGTATATATATATATATTGCACTATTGTAAGCACTTCTAATGGATTGTGGGTTAATTTTATCATTTTTGATCGAAATATGCTAGTATACTTATCTTATAATCATCTAGTTATTATTCTCTATATAAGCTCACATTTTGCCCCTTGATTCTACTATTTAGTAAATACACTGTTCTATGGAGGAGTCTGTGCCCTCTCTCCTCCTCTCTGTGAGCGCCGTAGTCAAGTGCGATCTCCTGGGCACGCCCCCTCCCGGTCACATGGTCGCGATCCAGGAAGAGCGTCTGAATAGACGCTACTTCCGGTTTGCGTTCCAAAGACCGGAAGTGGGGCGGGTCATGTGATCGGGAGTGATCACGTGACGCCGGCGCCGATAATGGTGGAGGTGGAGACAATGCACAGCTTTTCTGGATTGACAATCACATCCATTCACTATATAAACCCCCGTGATGGCTCCCCACCTTGTACACCACCCCCTGAGGAAGTCTGAGGACGAAACGCGTAGGGGTCCAGGGGCGGCCTGTGTGTGACTGGGGTAACACCTACGGAGGTATGTGGTGATGGAATGTCATTGATATTGTGCACGGTGTACGGCCCCTCAATCTAATCTGCACACTGTGTCTCTGATGTTGTGATAGTATTGCTGCATCGTTAAAAGCTGTGTTAGGTGCTATTGGTTGGACCTAGTAGTGGTGGATTGGCGTGAGCCGGACACCCACATACATGTTATCTATTCCACTATAGCCCTACTGAGCAAGATGTATAACATCATGACACGGGAACACAGAGTGTTTTTGATAGGATTGTGCTGATCCATTGATGCACAGTTGGACTTAAAATTGTCATTTCTGATGTTAAATGGGTCTATATTAAGAGATTGGATCCAGCCTTTGTAGTTAGATGCCTGTAATAGTTCTGATCTTGTGAGAAAGGCCCAGATCTAGGCATACCACAAATAAATGGATGTTGCTCTACTACTGATCCCTGAAATCAGATAATTCCTTTTTTGGACATATGACCAAATAGTCCATCTCTACACATATTAATGATACTGTCCAGTAACTGCATAATCACCGCACAGTCACACGGCCTACCCCTTCTTCTGTACCGCCAGAGACTGCTTCTAGATATATAAGATATTGCTATTGTAAAAGTATCCAGAAGCTCACTTTTTGCTGATAATCATATGCCTTCCCCCCTTCTTTTATTTATGTAATTGTATATGGAATATAACTTGTTGTCAGGTATTCCCTAAATAAAAATTGTGAATTATTTACATCCGCCTCTGTGTCTTTCGGGACTTTTTGATTACACACTATGTGAAAAAGAAATGAGAAAAAGAATAAAGAAATCAGACCCCAATGTCATGGCAATTGAGAACTGAAGAGTGGAGTATTTAAGATCTGACATGAACAATTAAAGAGGTAATGCCTTGCTCAATTCAGAAAAGTAGCTCATTACAATTAGTGGCATCTTTGAATAAGATTCCCTCGGACCAGGTGATAGTAAATGCCTTCATTGTCTGTAGAAGCCCAGCTTAGTTCTCTTCCATTCTATAGATGGACTCCAACTGAGTACCATTCCAATATGGTAGGAGGATTCTGATCTTCCCAATGGCGGGGAATCACCGCTCTAGCTGCAGAGAGGCAGAACCTTAGAATGTCTCTTTTGGGTCCTCACCGAACCAGGCAGTACCAAGAGCAAAGCTATCTCAGGATTACCCTCTACATGTTTTCCTGTTATGGCTTGCTTTTTGAGGGACAATTTGCTCTTTTGAATTACATCATTCATTTCACCATACAGAACTGGAAAAAAGGGGGGAAAAAATTCCAAGTGTGGTGCACGCGTAACAAAAAAATGCAATTCCACAATAGTTTTTTTTTTATTCACCGTGTTCACTATATGGTAAAACTGATCTGACAGCATGATTCTCCATGTAGCATTCTAGAATGCTGTATACAAGTCCCCCAAGTCGATTTGAAAAACATAAAAAAAGATCTTTTATTATACCCGGGGAGCAATCTGAGCCAATGGGCATTGCTGGTCTTGATCCAGGGCCTCCTCTCTTCTTGCTTCGTGTGAATGATGCATCCTGAGTAATCCACACAGCGTCTTCCATTATGCTCCTGTACACCGCCCAGTAAATTAGTATAATAAAAGGTCTTCCTTATGAAATGCACATTGGTTTGGGACTTATGTACAGCCCTTTATAAGGGAAAAACCTGGCAACAGGTTCTCTTTAAGCATGAAAATACATATCAGAAAAAAAATGCACCAAATCCTCATCATGAGAACCCGGCCTTAAACCTGAAGCTGTTAAACAGGCTCTGCAATGGAGACAGTTCAGTTTATGACACAATGTCCTTTAGAGAAAACATATAAAGTGACGTTTCAGTCAAGTTTCTAAAATGGTAAATGGAGCAATTGTAGGATACCAGGGCTGCTAATTCCCTCTGTCATAACAAAAGTTTCCAAGGTGCTCTGTACACTATAGATCTTCGAGACAAGAAGCAATACCTACTGCTGCACATTACAGAGATTGTCAGGGGAAAAAGCTAAAAAGCACAAATGAATGCAGAGCTACTGTGCTATCCATTTTACTAAATTAACAATATATTAGATACCTAGTAAAAGATACAAGATGTTGTACATAAGATATGAATCCCGGCATCTGCACAATGATGCAATGCTGAACTTTCAACTTAGCTTTACCTACAATAGCTGATAAACCAGTAACACTTGAATCTTATTGAATATTCTACATTAAAGGGTGAGGCACCACAAGATGCTGCATTTAATTAGTGCTTTAATAATAGGATGTCTATTCTATGGGAACAGCTGAACTAGACACTACAAAAAATTACTGTGATATCACTGTCAGTAGGCTGCAAAGAAGATTTCTGCAAAGTACTAAGGACTCTGTTCATCCTTTGTAAGGCGGCCGTCACACGCACAGATATCGCGCAAGATATCGCTTGAACGCGGCAGATTAAACATCGCGTGAGCGATGTCTGTGCGTGTGACGGCAAGATACGACGAGCGAGATCTGATCAAATCGCAAAATCGAGATCTGAGGTCCGGACCTCAGATCTAGCGATTTTCGATTTAGCGATCTGCTTCATCGTGGTGTATGACACCACGATGAACGATCTCCCAGCGGCAGAGCCTATGCTGGGAGATGGTAACTATGGTACACGTCGGGTAACTAAGCGACGCGCGGCGCCTAGTTACCCGATGTGTACCATAGTTACCAGCGATCTCGCGGATCCACATCGCTGGTGAGTCTGTCTGTGTGACATCTCACCAGCGATGTGAGCGATATTGTAAGCGATCGCGCGTGCACGTGATCGCTTACAATATTGTTCTAGATATCTTAGCGTGTGACGGCCGCCTAAAACATAAAAATCGCTTGGAAATCTCCTACAAGCAGCTTTTGCTTTTTAGTACGTATATATTCAGTGACGTAAGTTGAAGCTCATGGGCCCCGATGCAAAAGCTTCATCGGGGCCCCCAATTATTGAATATCTTTGATAGCAGTTGGTCTTTTTCTATAGGCCAAAAGGGACATTTGGGCCCCCCTAGGCTCCAGGGGCCAGGTGCAATTGCAACCTCTGCACCTATTGTAGTTACACCCCTGTATATATTGCACTCACTACAGCTTTCAGCTATTCACATTTTGTTTTTTCTTTGTAGCAAGCATATAGGGTAGGACTCTTCCTTACAGTTTAAGGCGTTATTCAGATATCAGTTTTTTAGATATGTGTTTGACCCATGTATTTCACAGATAGCTTATATTAATTACAGATTCTATGGAGCTATTGACGTGACCATGTTTTTTTTTCACAGAGACAGGGTGGTCCACACCAAAACACTGATGGCCACTTTACACACACCAACTTATCTGACCAACTTCTGACCAACTTGCTGGTTGCAGTGAAATCATGGACACATTGCTCCATTGTACACAGTCACAAAATGGAGCAATGTGTCCATGATTTCACTGCAACCAGCAAGTTAGTCAGAAGTTGGACAGATAAGTTGGTGTGTGTAAAGTGGCCATGAAACTTGCCTGATTTTGAGCCACTCAAACTCTTCAAGTCCAAGGGCTCATTTACACAGCGCGTTAGTGATCAGTTTTTGTTAATTTTGTTAATCAGTTTCTGCACCAAAAACGGATACTCTTTTTTTGCAAAAAAACATCACAAATGCATCATACGTTTGTGTTGCTTGTTTACTCCATTTTGAGGGACACAGACAGACACACACTTTAATACCCTCCCCGGCGATGTCTTCCTTCTGGGCACCAGCGGACCTGTGAGTCGTTGAGTACCTACAGGACCTTGCCCCATGTGACCTTCAGGCTTATCAGTACTGTACCCGCAAGTCTTGCTGATGCTCGGAAAGAAGACATCACCGGGGCTTGCCGTGGGATCACTGGGGAGGGTGAGTAATTGGATGTTTGTGGCGTGGAAAGCGCAGCAGAAAAAAAGAGCACTCATTATTTTCTAATGTGATTTCTGCACCACTAACGCAGCAGTCAAACACGCTATTCACTTTGCTGGCAGACGCAGTGACTGATTCATTTTTGCTGTTTTTTAAAATCTGGATTACCATCAACCCTTCATTCTGTACACGGATGCCAATAACGTGGGACTGGGAGCAGTACTGTCACAGAAGCAAGAAGGCAAAGAGAGAGTTATTGCCTTTGCCAGCAGGAAACTCCAGCCTACAGAAAGAATCCCTGAGAATTACAGGTCCTTCAAGTTAGAACTACTGGCAGTAGTTTGGGCTGTAACCGAGCGTTTCAAACACTACCTGGCAGCTGTAGAATTTACCATCTACACTGATAACAACCCATTGACCCACCTGGACTCAGCAAAATTAGGTGCGCTGGTGCAGTGATGGATAGCCCTGCTGTCTAACTACAATTTTGTCATCAAATATAGGGAAGGCCGCAAGAACGGGAATGCAGATGCCTTATCCCGGATGCCACACCTGAAAGACGTGGAAGAGAAACCGGAGGAACTGGAAGAAATTGAGCTACCGACCTTTCACAGTTTTAAGGTAGAACAGTATCAACCCGGCATCTATCAAAAACAACAGCAGGCAAATCTCAACCCATTAGCGCACGATGGATGGGCTGACACCCAGGATAGTGATCCAGCTGTGAAGCTAGTGAAGGAACTGCTTACACAACAAGGTGCGTACCCTAATCAGAACGCTCCATCTGAGACCCAACAACTCTGGAAAGAAAGAAGCTGTTCCTATATCAAGGGAAGCTCTGAAGAAGGCACACCAACCCTAATACACAAGAGTTGGTCTGGCAGATTATCGTACCCAAGAGAGACGTCAAAATGGTCTTAGAAGCCTACCAGGACGGTGCATGTTATATTGGATGGAAGAAGTTGGAATTGCTCTTAAGAGAGATTCTACTGGGTTGTCATGAGAAAATCAATTGAAGATTGGTGTAGAAAATGTGGCCCGTGCAACCTCAGAAGAAAGTATCAACAGAGTCAGAGAGCCCCACTCCAGTCTATAGTAACCAAGCAACCACTTGAGTTAGTTGTGTTAGACCACGTCAAGTTGTCACCAAGCCGGTCAGGCTATGTCTATGCCTTAACCATCGTGGACTATTACTACCGCTTTTTAGTGGTGGTACCCGTCAAGGACCTGACAGCGAAGACAGCTGCAAAAGCATTTCAGACATATTTCTGCAGACCTCATGGCTACCCGGAGCAAGTCCTTGCAGATCAAGGTCCAACTTTCGAGTCTGATGTATGGCTGTAAGAAGATCCGCACGACAGCCTATCATCACCAAACCAATGGCTTATGTGAAAAGATGAACCATATTGTGATTGACCTGTTGAAAACATTACCAGAGTCAGAGAGAAATCAATGGCCAGAGAAATTACCAGTCTTGGTAGACTTGTACAACCATATCCCGATGAGTTCTACAAACTGCACCCCAGCCTACCTTATGCGAGCAAGACCCAGTAAGCTGCCAATTGATTTAGATATGGGAATTCTGAAGCCAGATGCAGAAGTTGAAGAATACAATTGGGATAACCTACGTCAACAGCAGTATCGCCTAGTACAAGAGTGCGTAGAGAAGAGTCTCCAGCAAGCTAGAGAAAGACAAGAGAGAACCTTTAACCAAAATGCTCTAGCAACCCATTTCAACCTGGTGAGCAAGTTCTCAAGAGAAAGAGACGCACCAACAAATTGGATAATCAGAGGGAAACCACCTCATATACAGTCTTACCATCAAATTTCGACAATGCCAAAGTGTGTCTAATCAGCAAGGACGAAGGAAGGACGTCAGCAGTTGTGTCAAGAGACCATCTCAAACCGTGTCCTGAAACCCTGAAGACACCAGAAGTAACCTTACCCGTACAGGTCCAACCTGTCAGGAAAGAAGAGGATGTGTTCCATACCATTTTAGGAGATCTCCCCAAAACATGGCCAAATTACTATGGAGCAGTTGTAGCTCCTATGATTGCCTTCCTTCCAATGGTAGAACCAACACCAGAACCAGTACCACAAGAAGTCCCAAGACATGAAGAACTGGATGTTGAGCCTGAAGAGGAAGAACCAATTCCTGGTCCCAGTGGGCTTGCCAGTCCTACTGTCAGATCTTCATCCTCAGTAGTAGCAGATACTCTAAGTAGGTACATGTCCACCCACACCATTAGGCTAAGTACACCCAGTACACCAGCATTACGCAGATCAGAGCGTAGTACCCAGGGTCAGTTACCGACTAGGTACAAGGACTAAAGTGTGGAATCAAATGTGAATGTAAATATGTTTGTTATAAAGTTAAATAGAACCCGGTAAAGTGTACAAAAAATAAAGGGTGAGAGTAGCATGGTGTTAGGTGGCAGCCACAGAGAGAGTAAGAACTTGGCCTCTTATGCGGTGACCCGAGGGCTTAGGAGCCTACTGCACTTAAACCAGAGACACCCGTAGAAAAGTGTTTATATAATAGTTTGCAACGTTAAAAGCAAGCCCGGTACCTACAGAGACTATACTGTATGAACTACTTGCATATTTTTGAACATTTTCTTTTTATTTACTTATGGACCATAATTACCACTGAACTGGTTGTGGTATAGACTACTTGTACATATTTACCAGCCCCGGAGGCAATAGTGTAAACCTCCAGAAGGACTGTTTTGAACTTTTTGGACTCTTTTTGCACTTCAGTGGTTTTTGTATATTTTTTACTTTTAAGATTCTGTATATATTAATTGTTTGATATATTTGTTTGTTTTTCTTACAGTCCCGGAGTACTGTTCTTTACTAAGGGGAATGTGGCACCCCAGGGTTCATGTGCCACAGTAACACCACAAAGGGTTAACTCCCCACACAACCCACAACACTACACTCCAGGCCAGAAGGGGGAGCTAAAGCAGCTTCCCTATATATTCTGGTGTGGAGAGGAAGTGGCAGTTAGTTCAGTTCCTGAGAGGACAGAGGGAAAGGACCTGGGTGTAAAGGGGCTGCGTTAGGCCCAACCCACGGTCCACTGTCCACTTCCAGGCCAGCCAGGGTCTGAGGAATAGGAGAAGCAGAGGAACACAGCCGGGACACGGAGTTACCCTAAACTCACCCCGGTGAAGCGCAAAGACCGGATACCGGATCCGCAATTGTGCCTGACACAAGCAGCACAGAAAACACTGGATAAGTGAAGATTATATATCTTCACTGTACCACAGTGAAGCAACACGGCGGGGTCAGAGACACAAAGATAAGACTCAAGTTGCCTAGCAAGTTTGGTACCCGTGAGGGGAGACAGGGCAGGCAGCCTAGCTAAAGCGGCAGCAGGGCCCCCCACACAGCGCAGGAGCAGGAAGCCAAGGACCTGGACAGGGTGAGAAGCAACCTGTCCCCGGTACAGACTCCGTGGACAATATCTACTGAATACCATCTGCAGTAAAGACTTCGAAAACTACAAAACCGTGAGTCTGTGTAATCCTTGCGCTCAAGCCTTACTCTCCCTCACAAACTGTCATCATCTCTACCACTAGCCCTGCCCTGCATCATCCATAGACTATCATCACCACTGCTCCGGGGAACCAGGCTTTGCCCGTGGAGAGCCGTTACATCACCGGCTGCCAAACATCATCCCCGGAGGTTCTGCAGCAGCGGTGATTACCCTGACCACATACCAAGGGTGGTGTCACAACTATATCCACTGTAAATACCCCCCTTTACTTGTGGGCTTGGGACACGGTCCGGACCAAGACTTCCGTGATACCGCCAGCGATACCCGGTCCGGTACCGAGTACCCCGTCCCAGTGGGCTCCACACTACAATGCTAGATTCCTTCAGTAGCACGGATTGCCATTTCAGCTGACAGGACATCCATTCTAACATAGACTGTCACATCACCATGATTACTGTAATCCGTCACATCACCTGAAATCATGCTCACAACCTTTCTGTATATGTCATCCATGCATGCACCTATCACATCGCCTCTCTGCCACACCCCTTGGCTTTCCTGATGACGGTTAGGTCTACCTACCGTGTTTCCCCGAAAGTAAGGCCCTGTCTTACATTCTTTTGGGGGCCAAAAGTGGCCCCCGGCCTTACTTTCGGGGGGGGGCCTTACATTGGGTGCCCCAGCAGTGTGGCCTACAGGCCCCCTCCTGCTGGGACACTGCGGGAGCGGGTCGCACGTCACGTGCGCCCGCTCATTACATATGCACTGCATCCCCCTGTCAATCAGCGACAGGGGGAGCAGTGCATTATACTGTATATATGGGCCCCCTATTGCTGGCACACTCCCCCCTGTTATGAGGCCCCCACCGCTGCTGCTGAAGACATCTTACCCTCCAGGGTCTTCTTGCAGCAGCCAGCGCGTCCGTCCGTCCTCTGTACTCGGCGGTCTCCCGGATCATGTGACCCGTCGCAGCGCATGACGTCATCGCGACTGCGACGGGCCGGTCACATGATCCGGGAGACCGCCGAGTACAGAGGACGGACGGACGCGCTGGCTGCTGCAAGAAGACCCTGGAGGGTAAGATGTCTTCAGCAGCAGCAGCGGTGGGGCCTCATAACAGGGGGGAGTGTGCCAGCAATAGGGGGCCCATATATACAGTATAATGCACTGCTCCCCGTCGCTGATTGACAGGGGGATGCAGTGCATATGTAATGAGCGGGCGCACGTGACGTGCGACCCGCTCCCGCTCCCCCCCCCCTTCCGCTAGCGGCCTTACATTGGCCCCCCCGGTTGTAAGGCCTTATAATCGGGGGAGGCCTTACATTGGCAGGCCCCCCCTTTACCCCCAGGCGGCCTTACAATCGGGGGGGCCTTACTTTCGGGGAAACACGGTAGAGTGCAGCCATTGGCTACTTCTCACCTCATTTTGGCTTATACATCCAGCATCTGCTTAAGTCCTGCGGCGCCTGTCACAGTAGCAGGTCCAGCCGTACACGCCACTTTTTAAGGAGACTTCCTCCAGAAGAATAGTAGAATACTCCTTTGTGCAATATATTTCTTATTCTATCAATATTTTTATATGATTTTTTATGTCAACACCTGCTCTTCATTTTTAACTACATGTCAAAGGGATACTCATCAATCCCTGTATAGTACATCATATTTTATGCAAAGCCACTTTATACTATATCATGTCCTTAAGTGACATATACCATTATTTGACCTCACATTTCATCATAGGTCTACCATTTAATCTCAGGTCTTTTCATATGGTGTCCTTAATGGACACATATTACCTTATGACTTCATTCTTTCTAGGGTACATATTTGCCACTTGATCAACTACCAAAACTTCTGATTTATTAGTGACACATACCATATAGCACATTCTCAGTTCCCTATCGTTATGCCTATATACACTTATTACGCCCAAGCGAGGAAATACTCAGAGTGATGCGCAACACAGATGGCAACACCAGGAAAGATAACGGAAGGCCTTGCAGTTTTGGAAAGGGGGCACCTCCTTAAGGCCCAGATACACAGTACGACATTGACACGATGTCGGCAACAATCTCGGGGGCGTGCGGTCATTTTTTGCATCATTTCAACATCGCTGGTGAGATGTCACACGTGTAAATATCGTGGACAACTCACCAACGATGTTGTGAGCAGGTATCGTTCGCGAACCTCGCGACCGATCCCTGTTCATTGCTTTGTAAGGGCAAAGTAGTACACAACATTGTTATCGCGGTGTCACACAGAACGATACAGCAGGTTACTGAAGTTGAGATCGTCAGGTTTTCCAACATGTTGGTAATCATGTCAACTCCGATCCAACGATTTATCGTCCCAACTTGCCAGAGTCACCCGCAACGAGGTCGCAACGATGTCGCTGGTAAGCCTCCAAACCTGTGACGTATCAGTGATGTCGTTGACGATGTCGTGCCGTGTCACGGGGCCTTAAACACTCACCTACAACTAAACTCCACACTCCTCTTAAATCCCTCTATGGGTACTTACCAGGAGTGTATATATATACTATATACAGTCATATTAAAAAGTTTGGGCACCCCTCTTAATCTTACTCATTTTTATTTGTTTAAAATTGGGTTTTTGCAACAGCTATTTCAGTGAGATATATGTAATAACTGATGGACACAGTAATATTTTAGAATTGATATGAGGTTTATTGCACTTACCAAAAATGTGAAATATGCATTATTTCAAAACTTGACAGGTGCAAAAGTATGGGCACCTCAACAGAAAAGTGACATTAATATTTAGTAGATCCACCTTTTGCAAAAATAACAGCCTCTAGTCGCTTCCTGTAGCTGTTAATGAGTTCCTGGATCCTGGATAAGGTATTTTTGACCATTCCTCTTTACAAAACAATTCCAGTTCAGTTAAGTGTGATGGTCGCCGAGCATCGACAGCCCGCTTCAAAACATCCCACAGATGTTCAATGATATTCAGGTCTGGGGACTGGGATGGCCATTCCAGAACATTGTAATTGTTCCTCTGCATGAATGCCTGATTAGATTTGGAGCGGTGTTTTGGATCATTGTCTTGCTGAAAGATCCATCCCCGGCGTAACTTCAACTTTGACACTGATTCTTAAACATTATTGTCAAGAATCTGCTGATACTGAGTGGAATCCATGCAACCCTAAACTTTAACAAGATTCCCGTTGCCGTCATTGGCCACACAGCCCCAAAGCATGATGGACCCTCCCCCAAATTTGACAGTGGGTAGCAAGTGTTTTTCTTGGAATGCTGTGTTTTTGTGGTGCCATGTATAACGCCTTGTTGTATGACCAAACAACTCAATCTTTGTTTCATCAGTCCACAGGACCTTCTTCCAAAATGAAACTGGCTTGTCCAAATATGCTTTTGCATACCTCAGGCGACTGTTTGTGGCGTGCATGCAGAAACGGCTTCTTTCGCATCACTCTCCCATACAGCTTCTTCTTGTGCAGTGTGCGCTGTATTGATGACCGATGCACAGTGACACCATCTGCAGCAAGATGATGCTGCAGGTCTTTGGAGGTAGTCTGTGCATTGTTCTTGACTGTTCTCACCATTCTTCTTCTCTGCCTTTCTGATATTTATGTTGGCCTGACACTTCTGGCTTTTACAAGAACTGTCCCTGTGGTCTTCCATTTCCTTACTATGTTCCTCACAGTGGAAACTGACAGGTTAAATCTCTGAGACAACTTTTTGTATCCTTCCCCTGAACAAGTACGTTGAACAATCTTTTTTTTCAGATCATTTGAGAGCTGTTTTGAGGAGCCCATGATGCCACTCCTCAGAGAAGATGCAACTAGGAGAACAACTTGCAAGTGGACACCTGAAATAGCTTTTCTCATGATTGGATACACCGGGCTATGAAGTACAAAGCTCAATGAGGTTACCAACCCAATTTAGTGCTTCAGTAAGTCATTAAAAAGTAGTTAGGAGTATTCAAATCATGAAAATCAGAAGGGTGCCCATACTTTGGCACCTGTCAAATTTTGAAATAATGCATATTTCACATTTTTGGTAAGTGCAATAAACCTCATTTCAATCCTGAAATATTACGGTGTCCATCAGTTATTACATATATCACACTGAAATAGCTGTTGCAAAAATCCAATAAAAAAAAAAAAAAAAATGAGTAAGATTAAGAGGGGTGCCCAATCTTTTTCATATGACTGTACATAGCCCAAATGTGCTGCAGCCGAGATAAAATCTAGAACTTCTCAGCCAGAAGGGAAAGAGTCCTTAACCTTTTCAGCGCTGACAGTAAAACCATTTCAAAGCTTAATTATGGTCAAGCAGGCAGCAGCCAGGATCTGCAAACAATTATATGTTGTGACCTTCAGATCTCAGATCCCCAAGAGGTCAATGAGGACTTGACACACCCCTGACATTACTACACTCTAGGGGTGTTTTTATCTGTTTTCATATATACACATATGAACAGGCCTACAGTTATGGTCGTAGTCCTAAAGGCATAGTACACCTTTATAGGCCTGACCAATGCACTTAAAGGATTGTGTCGCAAACAATTTAATATTTTATTTAAAACTAGTAAAAAGGCCCGATGCAATTGCATCGGGAGAGCGGTGAAATGAATTGTGTGTATAGAGGCGGCAGTGTGGGTAGCAGAGTGTAGAGGCGGCTCTGTGGGTAGCAGAGTGTAGAGGCGGCTCTGTGGGTAGCAGAGTGTAGAGGCGGCTCTGTGGGTAGCAGAGTGTAGAGGCGGCTCTGTGGGTAGCAGAGTGTAGAGGCGGCTCTGTGGTAAGCAGAGTGTAGAGGCGGCTGTGTCGGTAGCAGAGTGTAGAGGCGGCTGTGTGGGTAGCAGAGTGTAGAGGCGGCTGTGTGGGTAGCAGAGTGTAGAGGCGGCTGTGTGGGTAGCAGAGTGTAGAGGCGGCTGTGTGGGTAGCAGAGTGTAGAGGCGGCTGTGTGGGTAGCAGAGTGTAGAGGCGGCTGTGTGGGTAGCAGAGTGTAGAGGCGGCTGTGTGGGTAGCAGAGTGTAGAGGCGGCTGTGTGGGTAGCAGAGTGTAGAGGCGGCTGTGTGGGTATCAGAGTGTAGAGGCGGCGGTGTGGGTAGCAGAGTGTAGAGGCGGCGGTGTGGGTAGCAGAGTGTAGAGGCGGCGGTGTGGGTAGCAGAGTGTAGAGGCGGCGGTGTGGGTAGCAGAGTGTAGAGGCGGCGGTGTGGGTAGCAGAGTGTAGAGGCGGCTGTGTGGGTAGCAGAGTGTAGAGGCGGCTGTGTGGGTAGCAGAGTGTAGAGGCGGCTGTGTGGGTAGCAGAGTGTAGAGGCGGCTGTGTGGGTAGAAGGGCAGTGTGGGGTGAGTGGAGGGTAAGCAGGGGCAGTGTGGGTGAGTGGAGGGTAAGCAGGGGCAGTGTGGGTGAGTGGAGGGTAAGCAGGGGCAGTGTGGGGTGAGTGGAGGATAAGCAGGGCAGTGTGGGGTGAGTGGAGGGTAAGCAGGGGCAGTGTGGGGTGAGTGGGGGCAATGTGGGTAAGTGGGGGCAGTGTGGGTGAGTATGGGCAGTGTGGGTAAGTGGGGGGAAAGGAGGGGCAGTGTGGGTGATTGGGGGGGTAAGCAGGGTAAGTGTGGGAAGTGAGTGAGGAGATAGGGGTGGTAAGAGAAGTGAGCAGGGGCGGTGTGGGTGAGTGGGGGTTAAGCAGGGGCGGTGTGGGTGATTGGGGGCAGTTGGGGTGGGTGAGAGGGGTAAGGAGGGTGTATGGGTGATGGGGGGGTAAGCAGGGGCAGTGCGGGTGAGTGGGGGGGAGTAAGCAGGGGCAGTGTGGGTGAGTAGGGGGTAAGCAGGGGCAGTGTGGGGATTGAGTGAGGAAATGGGGGGGTAAGAGGCGTGAAGAGGGACATTGTGGGTGAGTGGGGGTTAAGGAGGGGCAGTGTGGGTGAGTAGGGGGTAAGCAGGGGCAGTGTGGGTAAGTGGGGGCAGTGTGGGTGAGTGGTGGGTAAGCAAGAGGAGTGTGGGTGATTGGGGGGTAGCAGGGGCAGTGTGGGTGATAGGGGTGGTAAGCATGGGCAGTGTGGGGAGTGAGGAGATGGGGGGGTTAAGAGGAGTGAGGAGGGGCAGTGTGGGGAGTGAGGAGATGGGGGGGAGGGGTAAGAGGAGTGAGGAGGGGGAGTGTGGGTGAGTGAGGAGATGGGGGGGTAAGAGTAGTGAGGAGGGGCATTGTGGTTGAGTGGGAGTTAAGCAGGGGCAGTGGGGGTGGAGATGTGGGGGACGGCGGCCCTGTAACCATGACTTGAGGACCGGGGGGAGCGGGTGATTGAGTGTGCAGAGCCGGCGGGGCTGGAGGCAAGAATGGTAGTGCTTGAGGACCGGGGGGGAGCGGGTGATTGAGTGTGCAGAGCCGGCGGGGCTGGAGGCAAGAATGGTAGTGCTTGAGGACCGGGGGGGAGCGTGTGATTGAGTGTGCAGGGGCGGCGGGGCTGGAGGCTACAATGGTGTTGCGGCGCAGGCGCCATGTTACTGTGGTCCGCTGCGGCGGCGCGGTCGCCATCTTACCGTGGTCCGCTGCTGCGGGCCACGTCATAGAGGCAGGCGTCGGGCGGCGGTGGCTTTTGTACTGGCGCTCCCCCTGGCTGCTGGCGATGGGGCCTGAGGGCTCGCACTTTCCAATGGACGGTGCGGCCCTGGCGGCGGAGGAGCGGGAGCATGGGTTGAGGGAGCGGGAGAGCGGCGGGCGGGGTGTGTAGCATTGGTGGATGTGTGTGTAGTGCGGCGGCAGGATGATTGGGTTTGCGGGCAGAATCTGCGGCTCGCGATGGCGCATGCGCGCCATTGCTCGCTCGCAGTACCGCAAAGCATTCTGGGATTCGGCGACAAAGCCCGAATCTCAAACTGTGGATTATATAAATAGATATCTGAGAATAAAGATAAGTTCCACAATTAGCTGTGCTAAAATAATATTCCTTTTCTGAGATATTCTTATAAATGTTCCCCTGTGTAATTGTATGTGTCTGACCATTCAGGAACAGGTAGGATATACCACAGCTCCTGGGCAGGGGAGGAAGTTAGGGCCAGCTTCACACTGCGGCGTGATCCGGTCCGGGTCTGTCCGGGAGGACCCTGACAGCAGCAGACCGGATCAGCACACAGGACTGGGGGGATATTATGCCCTCCGGTCCGGTGTGCAGTGCATGCAGTTTCTGCTGCTGATAAGTCAGTACCGCGGGTGCCGCGGCCCTGACCTGTCAGCGGCTGCAGCTGCGTGCGATGCACACAGGACTTGAGGGTATAACAGCCTCCCAGTCCTGTGTGCTGATCCGGTACGCGGCTGTCAGGGTCCTCCCAGACAGACCCGGACCAGATCACGCCGCAGTGTGAAGCGGCCCTAAGAGAGAATATACAGACATTACAGCCGGGGAACACAGAATATAAGAGTATACAGACATTAAAGCTGGGATCACAGATGATTCTTATTGTAATGAAACACATTTTATGGTCTGTTTAAAAACTTGTTTTACATCACAAAGAATCAGCTGTGATCCTTGTAATGTCTATATACTCGTTTACTGCCTCCCCTACCCAGGAGCTGTGGTATATACGACTTGTTCCTGCATGGTCAGACACATACATTACACAGGGGCACATTTATAATAATATCTCAGCACAGGAACACTTTGTTTTTAACACATCCATTGTGGAACCTACCGTATATACTCGTGTATAAGCCAGCCCGTGTATAAGCCGACCCCCCTACTTTTGCCCCCAAAACCTGGGAAAACCTATTGACTCATGTATAAGCTGAGGGTGGACCCCAGCACAGGTATACAGCCCCCAGCAGTGTGGTATACAGGCCCCCCAGTGGTATACAGGCCTCCCCAGTGGTAGTATACAGCAGTCTCCCCAGTGGTATATATAGGCCCCAGCAGTATTTCAGCAGCCTCCCCAGTGGTATATACAGGCCCCAGCAGTATATACAGCAGCCCCAGTGGTATACAGGCCCCAGCAGTATATACAGCAGCCCCAGTGGTATACAGCAGCCCCAGCAGTATATAACAGCAGCCCCAGTGGTATATACAGCAGCCCCAGTGGTATATACAGCAGCCCCAGTGGTATATACAGCAGCCCCAGTGGTATATACAGCAGCCCCAGTGGTATACAGCAGCCCCAGTGGTATACAGCAGCCCCAGCAGTATATACAGCAGCCCCAGTGGTATATACAGCAGCCCCAGTGGTATACAGGAGCCCCAGCAGTATATACAGCAGCCCCAGTGGTATATACAGCAGCCCCAGTGGTAGACAGCAGCCCCAGCAGTATATACAGCAGCCCCAGTGGTATACAGCAGCCCCAGTAGTATGCAGCAGTGCCAGCAGTATATACAGCCGCCCCAGCAGTATATACAGCAGCCCCAGTGGTATATACAGCAGCCCCAGTGGTATATACAGCAGCCCCAGTGGTACACAGCAGCCCCAGCGGTATACAGCCCCCCCCATCAGTGGAATACAGGGCATACAGGGCCCCCCCTTGCTGCCGCACAACTGTAAAGTAATAGATCATTATATTTATCCCTGTTGCTGTCGCCGCCGCTCTGCACCGCGCTCCTCCGGGTCTTCATGCTTCTTCCTCCGGGGCACAGACAATGACGTCATTAAAAATTGTTTTCGATCTGTGGCATCTATTAGTGTAAAAAAAGGAAAACTTCCAGCTCTCTTCAAAAGTTTTTTTCTAATTTGGTTCATGTTATGTTTTTTAAAAAAAAAAAAAAAATACACAAAGTGCACAAGTTTTAAAGCAACGCGTTTGTTTCAGCTGTACACAATCAGCCTTTCTTAAAAGCTATTGGGAATACCTGCTTGTGTGCAACTGGAACATGTTGCTTTTAAACTCACGTGCACATTGTAGATTTATCTTTTTTTAAATATGAAATAAATTAGAAATAAAAACTCTAAGGGCCCCTTTACACACGGCTACATTTCTAGGGTGGCTACAGGTAACTTACTGGTTGCAGTGAAATCATGGAGACAAGGTTCTATCTTGTTGCTGTGTACAAATGGAATAATCTCTCCATGATTTCACTGCAACCAGTAAGTTACCTGTAGCCACCCAAGAAATGTAGCCGTGTGTAAAGGGGCCCTAAGGGTGCTTTCACATCAGTGTTTTCTGCCATATGCGGCAGATCCGGCAGCTTTGCCGCATCTGCCGCCCAACAGGACATTTGCTGCAACTCTGCGTTCAGCCCAATTCATTCCCTATGGGACTTGCTGTCATGTGCGGCACTTGTGGTTTTGCTGGATCTGGCAAATCCCGCACTTGATGCAATGAAAAAAATGCTGCTAGCAGCAGTTGACTTGCCGCAAGTGCCGGATCCAACAAAACTGTAAGTGCCACACATGACCGCAAGTCCCAAAGGGAATAAATTGGGCTGAACGCAGACTTGCCACAAATGACCAGTGAAAGGCTACTTTCACATCAGCGTTTTCTGCCAAAATGAGCTGGAAGATTTCTTCTTTTATCCGATTGTTTACGTGGAATCGCCCGGCAACTTCTTCCCTGCTTCGTACAGTCTGGAAGCTGGATGGTATAGCTGAGCCAATTTTCATGCTTTGATATGTAATATTGTATATTTGTTATTGATCATGTATTTGTAACAGTTTTTTGTAGGTTTACCAGTGAACCGATGAAGGTCAGTTATATGGCCAAAACATCCTTTCATGCACTGGATATTCTGCTATTCTCGATTAATCACTATTGTACCTTATTGTAGTGGCGGATTATAACCTCATTCATGTTAGACCGGCTCCACACCACAGTTTTCTGCTGTCAGGTTCTTTGTTTTGCAGGATGCACTGGAGAGAACCTGACAGCACCGAATGAGCAGAAAGTGTAGGCAAATGTCCTCCAATCCTGTTTTTTGCAGGATTCATTTGTGCTCGTGTCTGTTGCTGTCTGCGGTGCTGAAATTTCAGCCTGCATGTGCAGTGCTGCTGTCCGCCGAGCTGAAATTTCAGCCGTCTCTGCAGTTGAGCTCTCCATGGTGCTGAATGTTCAGCAGTGGTCCGAAATGCTGCTGCTGTCCATGGTATGAATGAGCATGGCTGCATTTCAGAGCCCGCGCTGGTCAGTTCAAGGCATCTGGGAAACAATCAGATTTTTTGTCGGATCGGGGGTGATCCCTTTTTGTTCGTTTTTGGCCCTGGACGCAAAAAATGATGCTGACTCCGACTTTGTGTCCTATGCAAAACCGAACAAAATCGGATCAGGGAGAAAATACAGCAAACCGGATGGCCAAATAGCACCAAATCCGGCATCATAGAGATACATGGGGGCAAAACCTGATCAGGTTCGGTCCGGTTCAAACTGGACCGACCCTGACAGGTGAAAACTGTGGTCTTACAGGATTGTATCCTACCTGAGAACCCTTATAAACCCAGAAGTCCCGTTCTTTGAATTATCCAAACATCACAACATATTTTGGAGCAGTTTTTTCTAAGAGATAACTATCCACTCTCCATACTGAGCTGCGTTATAGAGGAGAGACCTGATTTATGAGTGCAAATTTTTTGGATCAATTTTTAGTTTTGACATAAAAAGACTGGAATAAAAATTGCATTAGCTTCAAAGTGCAAACAAAGCTATAAACCAGGATACAGCGAATGGATAATCAACACAATGCAACTAGTATTTATTAGTGATTACAAAGATTTTATATAAACTGTGTAATACCGTATAATCATAGCAATATCTGCACCGGCTCATGTAACTCGTCTGTCTTCCTGTTGTATTAATGTCAGGAAACTTTGGTCACTTTGCAAAGACCATTAACACCACTTGTGTACAGCTCTGCAGGGCCCGCTATTAGACAAAGGGAATGAATGCCTACTCAACTGAACGTGATCCCAGGCGAACAGTGGCACAGTCACTACCTCAATAGAACAAGCCTCCATGGGAGGCCAGAAAGGGTGAATGCCTGCTTAATAGCAGTAGGGGAAAATAGATTATTCATTTATTAACGGGAAGATTGATGTGATGCAGGCACAGTACTAAATGTGGAAAACATGCTTTTGTAGATGTTCATGTTTTTCTTTCTAGTTAAACTCTAAGCACCACTCTTAGGCTACTTTCACATAACGATTTTTTCCCTGTCCGTGGGATCCTACTTTTTGTAGGATCCCACGGACAGGAAAGGAAAGCATCGGAGGTGACCTCCAGATGCTTTTTCTGTGTCCGGGTCCGTGATTATCATGGATCCGGACACAGCGGGGCACTTTCACTTCTGCAATGTATAATATACATTGCAGAAGTGAAATATAAGAAAGAGTTAAAAATAAAAAAAATTTATAAGCTCACCTATCCTCTATTCAGCGCTGCCTCCATCAGCAAGGTCCTTGTGCTTACAGGACCTGTGATGATGTCAGAAAGCATCATCTGGTCACATGACCGCAGTTACAACGGTAACTGTGGTCATGTGACCCGATGATGCCTTCTGACATCATCACAGGTCCTGTAAGCACAAGAACCTTGCTGGGAGGCAGCAGTGGATAGAGGATAGGTGAGCATATTGATTTTTTTTATTTTTAACTCTTTTTTACTTAATTACACTTCTGCAATGTATATTATACATTGCAGAAGTGTAATTAGTAGGGCTGGAGCAATTTTAGTGTACTGAGCATGCTCAGTACACTAAAATCGGGTCAGAGGAGACATCAGATGTTTCCTCGGACCCTGCTCCATAGGGCCCCATGTTACAGGAATCGGATCGGATTTGGCATAATTGCCATCCGATCTGTCAGATCCGATTCTATCCGGTTTTTGATTTGGATGCAAAAATCGCAGCAGTCTCCGATTTTTGCATCGGAAAGAAATCGGACAAAATCGGATCGGACGCGATTCGGATGGCAATTAGTGCACATCCGAATCGGTTCGATCCCCATAGGATCACATGGGGCAAAATTCGGATCCGATGCTGTCCGATTTCTATCGGACAGCATTGGATTTCACAAAATCGTAGCGTGAAACCAGCCTTAGTTTTGACATCATAAAAAAATATTTATTTTTGCAGTGACTCAGTGAGGCATACTTTTGAATTAATTGGGGTTGTATTTTTTTTTAATAAAAATCTTTCTTCATGTTTTTTCCCAATTTACTGGCAACCTAAACAAACTATATGGTGAAACCTCTCCAAAAACAAAAGTTCCTTGAGAAGGCCCTCCCCTTATCCAGACATCATTTCCTGTAACAGATTTTCAGTTACAGCTTCTTTTATTATGTATACTGGACATCTTCTACAAAGATACGGACTCAATGCAATTTTGGGTTATTCTCTTAACAGAGGTTTTTCCAGCTCTTTAAAAGGGGCAAAATATGGCAGAAACTTGGCAGCACTAGATTACACGTTTTTGCTGACTTCCCTTCTTGTCTTGTAGACTGCTTATGGTAAATACAGACCAAGTCCACCAGAAGGCATGCACTGTCTAATCCTCATGATCACGCAGGAGTACTGTCCAAAACCTACATTGTACAGTGACATATATTCATGTATGAAGGGGAACCAGTCAGGTCCCCCTATGACCTCTAAACCCAGTGGCATTCACATTTGTATGACTACATTTCCAGCCTAACTAACTCTGTCTAATGGTATTCACTTAACTCAATTTACAAAAAATATATTTATACAGTCAGCTTTCCTTATGCTAATTACGACTTTGATTGACATTAGGGTCAGTCGGCCCTCTCTCCATGTTATCGCACCCCTGTGACGTGATATGATTTTAAGAGCCAGCGTCACAGCCAACTCCTGGAAATCTCAAGCTTGCATACAGCTTTATTCAATCACATTGAGCCTTTGAAGTCGGGTGTATGTGTTCTGGCTTCAGAGAACCAAACAGGAGTGGTGTCTCCGGTCCGTGCTGCTGCCCGAATTGATGCGAAAGAAGACAATGCTTGTATGTGCTGCTCCTTTATTCGACCTCTCACAAATGCGTTTAGGTGCAAGCCTTGCACCTTCCTCAGGGTTATCCCTGAGGAAGCTTCATAGAGGCGCACTGTGCATTACCAGAAGAACAGCTTCTGCCGTTCCAATCATGTACAGTGCGCCTCTCTGAAGCTGGAATGTGTATACCCGTCTTCAAAGACTCAATGTGAATGAACAAAGCTGCAAGGTTACCAGTAACTGGGGATGACGATGGCTTATGAAAATCATGTTATTACAACAACAGAGGCATAATAACATTGATAGAGGGCTGACTAGTCTGGGGAAACCAATATCCCATTGATTAGTCAAATCCCTGCCCTAATTAGCATAGGTAAAGCTAACCTTATAAATATTTTTTTTTTCTAATTGAGTTAAGTGAATTACATCATACAGAGCTGGTTGGGCAGGGAATTTAGTTAAGGACACTTCACATGCTACGATGTCTGTGAACAATATCACGCTTTTGAGAACATTCTTACTACCTCGTTTGTGCATTGTTGCGTGTAAACGCAGGATGTCTGAATGAAAAATCGTTGGATCGGACATTACAAATTTGAGAGCAGGACCTCAAATCTGTCATTCGTCGTCCAATTAAGGATCTGTGAAGCAGCAACATCGTTAGGTAGGTCACTTAATGTCATCGTACGGTTGCTGAGTGACATTCAAATAAGATGACGGTCGTCCTGGTCAGTGGAGAGTCGCTTTTGCCCTCTGCCAATCTGTAGCTTTGTTGTCCCCAATGGCTGCTGCTTGATCTTGTTGTACTGGACTGCCGCCTTCGATACTTTAAGGATGGAGGCAACATGATGCTCACTGTATCCCTCTGCTAGTAAAGCCAGAATTGAGCCCTTTTTTTCTCACTCAAGACTTTTCTACTCCTTTAGCATGGTTAAAAGTTATTTTTTCATTCAAATTACTTTTCGGCTATTCTTAGCACTTGTTTTGCCATTCAGCTTGTCCTATTGCAAGAGGATTGTGAAGACCACAGCAGTGTTTTTTATACTTTCCCTCATTAAAGATTTGGTTCAGGTGATCACCTAATCAGTATCACATTAAAGGTACCTTTACACGCCGCCACTGCAGGATGGATACCAACGGCTACTTCACGTGCACGAGCACGCCCGAACGGTTACCAACGGGAAACGCACCCTCTTTACACGCCGCCACAAGGTGCGCTACGCTACGCTACATCTACAGCTAGCTACATCGCCGGGTGTCGCAAGTAGCCGTCTGTAGCTCAGCGTACCAGCTTTACACACCGCCACCACAGAGTGATCTGGGAGCAACAAAGGCAGGACGTAAAACAAATAGGCGTGCCACAGACCTGTACGCCGCGCCCAAACCACAACCATTGGCCAATATTACGGAGTTGTGATTGGGCACGACAGAAAGGGCGGATGGGCGAGACGTGCCGTACTAGTGATCGGAGTGTGGCACGGAATAAGCGCTTGTGACATGGCGGAGCATGCCGAATGCATCGAAATCGATGGTAATGGGTCACGCTGGAGCGGTGGCCAGTCACATACCCCGTGTGTATTAAAGTAGTGGTCCGGGGCTATGTGTGCGTAGTACAAGTGTTTGCCTTGTCACGCACGATCAGCGCTTGTGACAGCGGCGTGTGCCGATTGCGCAACCTGGGGTGCCGGTGGTGATGGTGGCCCCAATAGTCTCGACGGTCACACTGATCAATGAGGATGATCAGCTCCGCCATCCCCCACGTTGCAGCGCGGTGAACGGCTGCCATAACTGCTATGGTGTGTGCAGAGGCGGGCCTCGCACCTTGCAGGCAGAGTGAAAATGAAACCAACGTCATGACGTCATTACGGCCGCTGTCGGGGTCACACACCTTTTAAAGTAGCCCAACGCGCAGTGACACGGCCGACACACTTATGCGGCACCTACTACAGGACACCCACAGTGCAGTGCGTACAACACGCCTATGATGCGTGTGGTGAGTACTAACTTTAGATGTGGTATGGGTTTGTGTGCATCTGTGTGCGCGCTGCGCGCTGTGCCACGCAAGGAACACTTGTACGGCAGCTGCTGTACAATAAGCCAGAGCGGTACATAACACACACTTGTGCGCTGTGTACAGCATTATTCGTTATAATGTGTTGTGAGGATGTGCACACTGTATGTAGATCATGAGGCATTTGCGATTTTTCTTTCCAGTCTGTGTCCGCGTAATTGTACTACTATATGATCGTGCATACGGCGCGTATGTGTAGTGCTGAAGGGACAGCTCATCCAAGATGGAGGGCTGTGAGGCAAGGGCCAATCGTAACGCAGCATCTTCCACCAATGATCGCAGATGGGGCGCGGTAACACGGAGCCTGGGTGACGCCTTAGCTACATTGCAGCTACATCGCCGGGTGTCCACAGTTCCCTTCTGTGGGTTCTTTACACGCCGAGACAGCTCGCTACAATCGGCGATGTAGCCATCTGTTTATGGGCAGTGTACGGATACAGATGTATCTGTAGCCGGCTGTGTCGTCCCGTCTTCAGACGCCGCTACTACGGGCGATATTGGCGCGACAAGCCACATTTGTAGCCTGTAGTGGGTTGTATGCATCCTGTTGTAGTGGCGTGTAAAGGTACCTTAAGTCCTTTCCGACCTTTGACACACCGTGTGTGTCTTGAAAACATGTGCGTTCCCAACCCTTGACACACCGTTTGTGTCATGGTGGGAACACACTACGGCAGCTCCGGTGACAGGGATCAGTGACATGTCACCGGAGCTGCATGTACATGGGGACATGTACTTGTCCCTAGAGTCGCGGTGATTGGCGGATGAAAATGAAACCGCTAATTATCGCGACTGTAATATTTCACCAATCACTTGGTGAAATGTTACATTCCAGCAATAGCTGATGCTGCATTAGCATCAGCCATTGGCTGGAACAGGATGCCACAGTGTCCCACCCAGATCTGATTGGGGCTAGCGTCCTTTTGACGCTAGCCCCCAATCAGATGTGAAGGGGCGGTGTATTCTGCGGCACCCAGAGCCCTCCCTCCTCAGCCCCATCCCATCTGTGGATGGAAGGGAGCTGAAAAGGGAGGAACTAAAGGTGCCGCAGCCCCCTGGTACAGCCATCCTGTAGCCCCCCTGTGTAGCCCCCTGCCCCCGGGATCGCTCACCGCTCCTCCGCATAGAGCGATCCCGTTGCCGCCGGCTCCTGCAGCATGCCGCTGCCTCCAATCACATGGAGGACAGGGGTGATCGCAGGGCACCGGCATGCCGCAGGAGCCGGCGGCACTGGAATCGCTCTATGCGGAGGAGCGGTGAGCGATCTGACTGGCGTGCAATGCCGCCAGCGCCATACTGAGGTGTCTTAGCCGCAGTACATGTACTGCGGCTTAGACGCCTCAGTACGGTGTCAACTCCCCTGGGCTGTCAGATCTTTTTCTGCAGCCCGATTCCACTGCAGGTGACCAGGCTGCAGAAAAGTGATTTGACAGCCCAGGCACAGTGATCACATAGCAGATCACCATGCCCGGGCTGTCAGATCCCTTCTCTGCAGTCCGATCCCTTTGCAGGGGGATCAGGCCACAGAAAAGCGATCTGATAGCCCGGGCATGGCGATCATATAGCAGATTACTGTGCCCGGGCTGCGATCCCTTTGCAGAGGGATCAGGCTGAAGAAAAGCAATCTGACACCCCGGGCATGGTGATCATATAGCAGATCACCACGCCCGGGCCGTGAGATCCCTTCTCTGCAGCCTGATCCCCCTGCATGAAGATCGGGCAGCAGCGAAGCGGTCCAACAGCTCGGGCATAGAAATCTGCTATGTGCCAAGCCTCTCATGATCCATGATCTCTGAGACTCGGGTTTGCACAGTGATGCTGCACTGTATGTACATCACTATGACACCAGAGACTGCAACAAGAGGACACTTGATCCCTTGGTGCAGTCACTGGATGTAGCAGAGGCAATGGAGCGTCGTGGGACCTTCGTTTTGGACATCGGAGGCGATCGAGCGCCGTGGGACCATTGTTTGGACTACATCAGACGTTAATAAAGATGGAGTCCAAATTTTGTTTGTTTTTTTTCTAATAAAAATATTTTTCTCTGTGTGGTGTATTTTTTTTTACTATTTACTAGAGATTCCTAATGGCTGGGTCTAACATTGGCCCGACATTATGAATCTCGGGCTTAGTGCCAGCTTCCAATAAAAAATCTGGCATTAACCCCTTTATTATCCAGTTTGCAACCGGCACCAGGAACTGGAAGAGTCTTGGTACAGCGCCAGAAAATGGCGCTTCAATGAATGCACTATTTTCTGGGGCGGCTCCGGCCTGCAATTCGCAGCATGGGGGGCCCAGAACACTTGGACCTCTCCATGCTGAGAATTCCAGCCCTCAGCTGCCTAGTTGTACCCGGCTGGACAAAAAATATGGTGGAGCCCCATGTCATTTTTTTTCTAAAATTAGTTCCAGAAATAAAAAAAGTGCTTCACTGTATTTTTGGTTGCGAGCCAGGTACAACGAGGCAGCTAGGGTTGGTGACAGTCTGTAGCTGCCAAGTTGTACCTGGCTGGACCAAAAATATGGCGAAAACCCACGTAATTTTTTTTTTAATTACTTTTACACATAAAATAACATGCAGCTTTGCTGTATTTTTGGTTGCCAGCCAGGTACAACTTGGCAGCTGGGGGGCTGGAATCCTCAGCGTGGAGAGACCCAAATGTTGTGGGCCCCCCACACTGCAAATTGCAACCCACAGCCACACCAGAAAATAGCGCATTCATTAGAGGCGGCATTTTCTGGTGCTGTACCCCAACTCTTCCAGTTGCCCTTGTGCTGGTAGCACACGGGTTCTACATATGCGACATGGTGCCTGCTAACAATTTCAATGGAAAATTAGCTCCAATTGTTAGCGGAAACCATGTTGCGTATGGAGAGCCCCTGTGTGCCTAAACATTGGAGCTCCCCCACTAGTGAAACCATTTTGGAAACTAGACCCCCCAAGGAATGTACCTAGATGCATAGTGAGCACTTTGAACCCCAGGTGCTTCACAAATTGATCTGTAATACGGAAAAAGTACTTTTTTTCACACAAATTTTCATTATTACGGATCAATTTGTGAAGCACCTGGGGGTTCAAAGTGCTCACTATGCATCTAGATACGTTCCTTGGGAGGTCTAGTTTCCAAAATGGGGTCACTTGTTTGGGAGCTCCAATGTTTAGGCACACGGGTGCTCTCCAAACGCGACATGGTGTCTGCTAACAATTTGAATGGAAAATCAGCTCAAATTGTTAGCGGACACCATGTCGTGTTTGGAGTTCCCCTGTGTGCCTAAACATTGGAGCTCCCCAACAAGTGACCCCATATTGGAAACTAGACCCCCCCTAGGGAACTTATCTAGATGCATAGTGAACAATTTGAATGCCCAGGTGCTTCACAAATTAATTCGTAAAAATGAAAAATGAAACATTTTGTGGAAAAAAAAAGTACTGCCCCTGTGTGCCTAA